>OY755176.1:2826399-4132091 GCA_963576735.1 Bedellia somnulentella
GTCCTTCCACTACCTGTCTGAAAATTCCAAACAGTATTATGCATACCTAATTTAAATCACCTTTCGTTAAAATTAAGAAAAACATTATTTTTTACAACAATTTTTTTTTGGAAAAAGCGGCTTTACTGTATCTTTGTTTTGATTTGTTTAGTTTATATTAGGCCTAGTTTCACCAATTTCTAGTAAATGAAGCGTAAACTAATCAGTCTTTAAAATGAAGATTGATGTTAAAGTGTCTATTTATATATATTCATTTTTTCAACGTTCGACAGCTTTAGCAGTCCATTAAAATATTTAACATACTGTTAAACTAACTAACAGAGTATGGTGAAACAGCCCCTTCATATAGTAGTATAATAGTTTTTGTAAAATTAACGATTTAAGCAAAGTTTTGTATTAATTTTGCTCTTAATTTATGAGAAAATAAATGAACTATTTATACTATGAAACTACATCTTTTAAAGGCGTGTTGAAGTGTTATTTTTGCAAAATTTCACGGAGCGCTTTGGCATTGCTCCGCTTGTGGTCTAGTAGGGGACTGTCAGTGAAACAGTGCTTATCATGAATTTAAGCGCTGTTTTGCCGGGCCGTTTTTTATGCTTTGTTGGTGTATCTTCGGTATATATGATCGAAGTGTTTGGTACTCAATCACGCACGCACGCACCACAGAAACTAGTCTTTATGGTGCGCAGAGGAAGTTACGCGGGTCTACTAGTAAAGTAAAAGACAGGAAGTACGGCGATGTAATGACTATTCGGTTACGTGTGCCCTACGAAAATTTTTAACACGGTTGTGAAGAAATCCACCACTTTCGAGTTTACATTATTCAAGTTAACAACTACCAAGTGAAGTTGACGTGGGGTCGTAATGAGTATAGTAAAGACTTATAATTTTAAACTTAAAATTGAGACTATAATAGTGCGCTCTGGCAGATCATAGGTATGTGTGAAAACTATGTGTGATACCCAGAAAAGTGAGTAAATGATTTTTGCGGCTGGTAACAAAACGCCTAAAACTGTACCACCAATAAGATTAAATGGGAAGGACCTCAATAGAGTGGCAAAATTTAAATACTCGGGTCATACGTGTAGTGTCGGCTTAGAATAACACTACCCCATTTCTACCCGTGGGTGATCGTAAGAGGCGACTAAGGGTATAGGGGCTTTTTAAGTGAATTTTGGGCGATGTGGTTGGAGGCCCGTCACCAAAAACATTAATTATTACCATCTTTTCCCCAATCAACTTCCAAAAGTGGCTGAGGAATTTCTCATTCCAAAGCTCTGGCTACCCCGTTAAGGGATTTATAGCCGTGAGTGCATGTGTATATTGTATCTGAAGACCAAAAGGATGATCTTGATATTGAGCGCGAGCGCAGGGCGATGGCGGTTAGGGGCAACATGTTGGCCCACAGGTTTGCTAGGTGTTCAAATCAGGTAAAGATAACTTTATTCAAAGCTTATTGTCAAACTTTTTCTTTTTCGGCCATGGGAGAGGCGAGAAACAAAAAGTCTTTTCAAAATTAATAATAAATAATAGATGAGTGGGTTGGCCGGTTGGCGTCCGAAGAGTCGTCTGGGCGCCAGTTATGAGTATGGGCCTTGTTTCGGATCCGTCCCGTACAACTTCCAATATCTGCGCTATGACATGATGCAACGTAGGTAAAGTTCTCCTTGGCTCCCAGTTCAAGACACATGAAGCTATCATACTTCTGTAACCCACTTACCTAGACAATCCAGCGCAGTTTGCAACAAGGCGGTATCCGTGGCCCCGTCCCGTACGACTTGCAAGATCTGGTCGATGACGTGATGCAGGGCGGGCAAGGGCTTCCTAGGCTCCCCCTCCAGCGCCAGCAAGGCGTGCAGCGCCGCCTCCCGCCGCCGCGGCCCGCCCCCGCCCGCCCACGCGCCGCCCACCACCGCGAAACATGCGTCGCCTAGTACGGCGTAGCAGTACATCTGGGAAAATTATATTATTTTGCTTAGTTAAATAAGGGTTGCTGTGTAGTGTCGGCTTAGAATAGCACTACCCCAATTCTTCCGGTGAGTGAACGTAAGAGGCGACTAACGGTATTGGGGCTTTAAAGGGATTTTTGGGCGATGCGGTTGGAGACCCATTACCAACAACTTTTATTTTACCATCTTTTCCCCACTTAACTTTCCAAAAGTGGCTGAAGAATTTTTAATTCCTTAGCTCTGGCTACCCCTTCTAGGGATTTATAGCCACGAGTATATGTATGTATGTGTATGTATGTTAAATAAGTAAGTTTATAAATCTTATATAGAATATCTTCTTACTATAAAAGTTTTAATGACGTGAGAGTGCAGGGAATTGTAAATGTACCGTTGATATCGCGCGCACGTAGACTTAAACTCATCACGAAACCTACCTATCTGCATTTTAAAATCTTCGTCACACTCAACTTCTTTGGGAAGGGAAAACTGATTCTGAACTCTAACAACCTCTATATAATATAATGTTTGATAGTAATTGGTGATTAGCCTTTTACTAAATGCGCGTTTAATCCTTACTTCTTTTTGATCTCACGCACGCACTTGCTCATGAACTATTACAGCAAAAAGATACGCTTGGACTCGCGCGAGAGGCAACATTGTAAATTTTAATATTTTTTAAATATTTCAATCAAGATATATGTTTTTGTCATTGATAGTCTTTAGTCAAATGCGTTGTTCAGTGATTCAGAACTAATAAACATTTAAATGAAAAGATGTATTTTTAAATTTACAGCGCATTCGAATAAAAATAAAATATTTTTTTTAAAATACAGTTATAATTTTATTAGTAAAGTTCACATACCACAGTATCAGCAATATCCTGTCTATAGCACCTAAACAGTTCAGCATCGTCACTCGTCATTTGACCGTCTGGCGGCGCCTCACTCTTCTCTATCAACACTAAGAGAAGACGGGTGAAGAACTCTTTCCAGTCTTTGTTTCCTACCGACTCGAACGGGATTTCGTCCTGGAGTAAAGAAATATTGCGTGTGTTGAGAATGAAAAGTTATAAGAATGGGATAGATTTGCTCAAGAATGAAACAAAATCTCCTGATCCTATTGGGTTGGCTGAATTTGAACTCGTTAAATGTCACATATGTAAACTTTTGAAAAGAAACAATATTTTTTATAATCAAGAAAATTATTTCCGGAAGCACATGCGCCTAATATCCTTCACATAGCGCCTTTCGTTAAATAACTGAAACTGATACCATAAAAACATATTGAATATAATATTCAGAGTAAATATATTTGAAAGCCTATCCTCGGGTTACAACTGCACCATACCAAAGATGCGCAGCTAAAAATTTTAACAGTATAATTGTAATAAACATATATAAAATACTAACCTGCAGAGTATACCAAACGCCAAAGACTAGATGTGATCGCATTTCATGGATTGGGTAATGACCGGGCGCTGCCTGTAAATGATGATTTCAATCAGTAATAAAATAATAACAAAAAGACTTAGATTGCAGTAGATGCCCACGCAGGACACATTTAGATAAAAAAAATATTGCGCAAAAAGCCGGCACCCATTTTATTTTTGTAAAAGTACATGTATGTAAATTAGTAAATATAATTATTATTTGATAAATTTGTCAGAACAATCAATCATGCCTGCCTACTTCTAACCTAAAACCGTGAATATACACATCACCTGAGCAGCTAAGAGCAACTGCAACAATCTTCTCGCCGTCTCGCAATCCTCGTTATTGTCACTGGTCGCAGCCGCCACCACGGTCGAAGAATGGGTGTCTGTGAACGATACGGCGGTCGTTGCTAAGGCTGCTAGCAGTTCCTGGAACAAATATGGTGGTTAAGTTGGTGGTTTGATAATATCAGCAGGTTTAGAATCGTCAATGGCTGGACAAAGATCTCCCGAAAAATCGGTTCTGTACTGAAAATGTTTTGCGTTCATTGATTCAGTCACAATTTGCAAGATTGTCGCAGCCAAAATATGAACGTATTTATTTATTTACCAGTCGCAATATTAATAGTAATTTCGAGCAAAATATTTATACTTTGGGACACAGTTACACAACTTACATCAACCTCAAAATATCATACATATTTTTAATTATACTTTAAGTTGGCTTAAGAGCTTCTAAATTTCTTGTAGATAACCCATCATTTGATATTTTATAGGCTTCAAACTCAGACTAACTAATGAATCCAGACTCGCTGCAAATAATAACATAAAAGCAATTCTAAATAGAATATTTACGTGTGTCCAGGACTGTCAGCTCATTTATGACACCTTTGTCTTGAATCTGTGGAGTTTGGCGTCCAATACTCTCTTACGTACACCCACCGGAAGAAATGGGGTAGTGCTAATCTTAACCGACACTGCACAGTATAAGTAATAATCTACATACCTCAAATTAAAAATAGAACAACATCCAAGAGTGAACAAGAACAAGAAGATACACTTGCCTAAAGTGGCTGAGAAATTTATATTTCCTTAGGTTCTGGGTACCCCCCCCCCTTCTAGGGATTTATAGCCATGAGAATATGTATGTATATATATGTAACAAAATCCATACCTCATTGATAGAATGATGTGTGTTATGCTGATGAAATATAGGCTCGGCCGTATCCAGGAAGGCTCGTAGTAAAAGCAGGGCATGTTTGGGAAGTTTCCTCGCATCTTCGACGGCGGCGGCGGCACGTAATGCTGTTAGCGCTGCCTCACTCGCCTCTAATGATATACCGCTCACTGCACTTTCTTGTCTGGGGGCAAGGTTTTAGGAGATTAAGGCTCTATTTTTAGCTTTAGTTTCGGCGTAGAATGACACCAGCCTATTTAAATTCATAAGAATCGTATGAGACAACTTTCAAACTGTAATGGGAAAAAAAATCCAGTATTTAGGGTATTTTGTGGCTTAAAATATTCAGTCAGTTATCATATTATTCTCCCCTCAAACTTCAAGAGTCTAAAGAATTCATTAGCTCTGAGTTACCCTTTGATCTGTGTCCATATACACAGATCTTTATAAGCGAAATTACATTCACAATTCACTGTAACCAAAGCTAAAATTATATAGTAACAAAACACGCCATACTAACTTGTAAACTATCCGCACAATATTAAGCATTGCATTGCACAGTGGAAGCAAGTCAGCCAAGGAGATCGGGGTTCCGTTTCCGTCTATTAAACCTTCATCCCCGCTGAGAGACAACCAGCTGGCAGCACACGTGGCCACTGAACACCAACTTTGGATCAATGCTTCTGATGGGTCGTCACTGGAAGTTATAAAAAAATATAGGAAAACAGCTAAAACCGAAGATAAATTTCTTTTGAAAACTATTATGTGAGTTATTTCTTCAAAGATAAAACATAATTACTATGAGTTCAATTTGTCAAGTTAAATGATGTAATATATAGACATATATTTTTTAATCTAATTGATGTTCATTTGTAGTATGGTTTGAAAACTTTCTTATAAGAAGTAAAAAGAATAAAAGAGCATGTATGCGAAAAAAATTAGTGTAAGGGAAGCAAGAGAGATTAGTCAAGATCATGCAGTGGCGATCCATAGGTTCTGCATACGCCAATGGGAATAATTGGTAAGGTAAAAAATAAATAAAATAAAAAATAAAAATCGTTTATTTACGAGAGTAAGAGTATATAACAGGTTTTTTATTAATTAATATGCACTTTGCCTGCTCTGCCGTTAGGCGTGTAAATATTTAACGTCAAAATTGAATTTAAAAAGCAATTGAAAAATAATTATAACATACATTAGAGAAAATTGTAACATTGTCCTTGGTAACTTCCGATATGATAGATTTGTTACATTCGTGGTCAAAATTTTGTTTTATTAGCCTCCATGACGCTTTACTTATATTTTTCGTTGTATTCAGATATTTCAAACTACTTAGTCGTTGAGACATACCAATCAAGTTTTTTAACGTTTTCGAGTAGTTTCTATAAAGACGGTAATTGGTTTTTTGTTGGACGGATCAAGAATATATTTTAAATACAGTTGGCGTTTTCGTATACAGCTCTTTTTAATTCCTTTTGACAGCCATTTATTTTTTATTAGTTTTTGAACCATTTTCACTGTTTTTAGTGGGAAACAAAGCTCGAAAAATAGTACAATGATATCGTGAAATTCATTAAAACTTTCGTTGGTGCGATTTGATTCTAGTACTTCACTAAACTTTAAGGATGAAATGCATTCCACAAATTTTTGCATATTGATTTCTGAAAGGTCCCTTATTTTTTTAAACATCAATTTTGGCTTGTGGACAGATGATCCTTTTAATTCGATATCGCACGTTAAGGTCTGTCCAGTATCATGATCCGATAAAGTTAAAACATGTGTATTTCCATTTACTACTTTTAAATTACTAGCTATTAAATCAATGCAAGATTTTTTCCGTGTTGGCTGTGTTATATGGTTCACTAAGTTATAGTATCGATTCAAATAATACAAACCAGAAAGTATTAGTCAAGTGTCTCAGAATATCGTCCAACACGCCCGGAGATGCTTGCTGGAGCGCTATTCTGTTTTTCAATCGTTTCGCTGTGCTCATTGTCATGCTGACAAACTGAAAAACATTAAGAAATACATTTTAAGGGCTCAGATTTGTGTATATCCACAATGCAGTGAATAATTGTAGTTGGAACATTTTCAAAACTCTTGGTAGTTGTGTAAGTAAATAGAATAGTGTTGCTGTTGGCTTTTAAATGGAAAGCATTGAGAAAGAATATTAACTGAATATGCCAACATAATATACGTAAACGAACCTAGCAAAGTGTATAACAACAGGGTGTGATTTCCAGTTAAAAAAATCAAAAAGCTGGATGTACTGAATCAGTTATTTGTTTAACCAGTTCTTCAATATGTTTCTATTATAACTTCCATAGATGTACAAAGATAAGTTAGCCCACAAAAATGTAACAATCACATTGTGACCCCAAATCCTGCTTCTAAGGATTTTTTTTTCGGGCATTTCGAGATTTTGGTTTCAGCTTATTTACAACTCAAAAATGTGCTTAGAAGACAACAATTTAAATGCTCTGAATACACACAAACTTCAAATACTGATTGTATGTCACATGCTTCACCATAAAAGGAGAACAATTATCAATAAAATAAAATCAGTTACCTCATCAGGTATCACAGTCAAGACTTCTATTAACAGAGGCATATTCTCAGGGGCCGAGAGGGGCTGCAACACAGCTACTAAATCAGGCGAGCCTTGCTGCAGAATGAATGCAGCTAACTGAAATTAATGTTATTATGAGTTGATGATTTGTGCCATTACATAATATGGCTTAGCATAATACATGTAATGGTAGGATGAGGAGGGTGAGGGTGAGTATGTCAAGAGTGAAGTCACATACTAACAGATTATACATACTAAATCTGTCAGTCTCTCACTTCTCAAGTGACATCACTCTCACATGTCTTGTACTATGGGGGGGTGTTTCAAATGTCATTAATAAGCTGGAACTATAGATTTGGCATAACAATATCAGTATAGCAAGCACGAGCGCTATTTTATCTACACGATAACGGTGAGAATGAGATGGCAGTATACAATACTAAGTAAGTGCGTAAGAGATGGCTGCTTTATCCCACGCGATAAGTAGTTTAAACATGGCTCGTGCTTGCCCTTCTGGTATTACTGACATGGTACAAACAATATGGTAGCAAGTGAATATCCACCATGATACATACATACATGTAACAGATTTGGCATAACAATATCAGGTATTACTGACATGGTACAAACAATATGGTAGCAAGTGAATATCCACCATGATAAGCTCACTAAGAGCCCTCTTACTTAGCCTATCATACTTAGAACTGATTTTCTTTGACATTAGTCCATTATTTTAAGCCCTAGATTGGCCTCATTACAAGGCAATAAAATAGGTCCAGCTATTTCAGTTTGCAGCTGAATTTTATTCAATTAAAAATAAACACATAACCTCCCTCTTAAGCATTCAGGTTATTACAACATTAAAACCACAATACATAAGAATTAAAATTAATAAGGTTTTAATTTATTTATGGACTTTCAAAAAGTTATAGTAATTGACTTTATTTTGAAAAATAATCTTTATGAGTTTGGTTTTACTTTTTGTTTTATTGAGTTGGTAATAATAAAACAAAAAGTGTAAAAAAATACAATTGTAAATTAACAAAAGATTAAAAAAGAAAAACAAAAATTTTTGAAATAAATTATATATAATTAAGTAAAGGACTAAAAGAAATGAATACTCACACTAATGCATAATCGATTTAATACTATTTTTGGCCCTTTGCTATAAGCAAAAACTGCTTGTAGCAGCTTGAACTTGAGCTCTTCATAGCTTTCAGGTGGTAACTCATTCCAGCAGCGGAGAAGCTTGGTGTGTAATGTGGTGGCCGCAAAAAACTGCACCTCAGTACCCTGTATTATAATTATGATACCTTAATAAATGAACATATTAAAACTTTCATTATTTTGTTGCATAGTTATTTACATGTTATGTTTAAGTAGCAAAACCCATGTTTTCCCATGGGTGTAGCCATGAAAAAGGTGACTTAGGAAGTTCTGTCTTTATTTAATTGAAGGTTACGCTCGAACAACGTTGTAACTAGCAAAAACTCAATTTAGAAATAACAACACTTTTTACGATTATGAAATATTTATTAAGGAATATTGTAATAAAAATATTTCATTGTTTAGACATTACAAAAATACATATTTTAACAAAGTTTTATTTAGGAAAAACACGAGTACGTCGACAAAAAACCGAAAAATATTTCAATATTTGTGGAACAACGTTGTAACTGATTGTTGGTTACAACGTTTTTCCAACATTTTTCATATAAAAAATTAGGAAAGCAAGGTTTCGTAGAAATTCCTTTTGTTAAGTGGTAAATATTGTGACATAGCCATCAAATCAGCCTTTTTACCAGGTTTGATGGATAAAGTTGTGTCATACAACGGCTGGAGCTCATTCACCTGGGGTACTGCTATTACCTCTCCTCTTGTTATGTTATGAAGGCGACCCCTTTGCCTTTTCAAGAGCTCATATTTTTGCCAGTCTTCTAGTATGTTATGACACGTCCTGATGGAAACATATCCTGGTTCGTCTGCAGTAAGTCGTATCCATCTAGCTTGAGTAACTTTAAGGTTCGTGTCCCTTTTGAATATCCGTTCCAACGGAGCTAAATCCAAGAACCTACTCTGTTTCATCACAAAAACCTGAAATGGATTGTTGACCCTAGCATTGCCAATCAACTTAGTCACATCATCAGGATCATAAACTCTTGCAGTTTTTTCCTTTTTCTCAATAAGGGCGAAGTCTCTATCACAGGGTAGAAAACTATGGCCGCTGACCAAAAACTTTTGATTTATTTCAGTGAAATATTTCAATTGGACAAGGTAAGCAAATAAAACAATCATCTTAAAATTATTATTCTGCCCCACACATCGATCAGACCATATTGTTAATTTTCTTTCCTCTCCTGCTTGGAGAACATGGAAGTTATGTATGACGTATTGCAGTAAACATGAAGCAATCTCTGCTGAACCACGCTTTGCCAATGATTCATGCCACTGAAACATCATTACTTTTTGGTTACCCATGTTGTGTACAGCAAAATTATAGTTTGAATACTGGCGTTGATAAAACACATCAGAGTGGGATAGATTTGGAGTAAATATGACTTGTTGTAGATCAACACACAACACCACATTATTGCTGTTAGCACGTGCTATTTCTGAATCTTCATTCAACTGTGAGTAGGCTTTTTCTGATTTCATATGATGTAATTTTGATTCGTTATAAATTCTTTGATAATTTTCATTGCCTTCAGCTGCTATTAGCTGAATATAAAATTTGTCACAAACTTTGCAAGTATCACTGCGAGGAGTGCCAAATCTCAAATTGAAATCAGAACGAAACACACTTCTGTAAGTATCATAACTGGCTTTTATATCTGGATATTTCTGCTGGAACAATCGGTACATACTTAACAGTGATAAAGATGGATCAAGGCACAAAGCTTTACTGGTGGCACGTGAGTAGTGATTTTCTTGAGTAGGAAAACTTTCAATGTGGTTTTTAATAAGTTGAATGACACTGTCAGTAGTTTTGTGTGGTCTATTATTGTGAAGGCCTCTTTGATCTTCCAGAGGTTTCTTTTGTTTTAATTTTTCAACAAGCATCTGTATACGGCGCTTTGTGATAGCCAATATATTGCAAAGGGTTTTTTGACAAACCTGTGTTTTGGTTGTAGGCGAAATATGTACAAAATACTTAACAGAACATTGCCGTTTTGAAACAGCTTCCGGAATCGCTCTCCTTTTAGGCTCGCATAGATCCAAACAAGATTGCAAAAAAATTGTTTGTTCATTGTATGTTTTCTTATAAAACATATCAAAAATGTCCTTTTTTTGTTCAAATGTAATTCTTTTACAACTGTATGTACATTTGCAAATGGTGTTCTGCAGCAAAATTATCATAGAAGATTAACAAATTGGTAAAAAAAATACTATACCGTATTTGAATTTAAAAAGCATATGTAACGTTTTTCCACCAACCTGACTTGGTCCTTGTTTTCCACCAACTGATTGGCCTCTACGGCTTGTATATGGCTTCCCTGCATCTCTTAGGACCTTGCGTTTATAATCTTTGATAGTTATTTTACGGTTTTTTAAATTAATTATTTGGTTTAAAATGCTCTAGTTCAAGAGCGTAGGCGAGGACATGTCTGCGCTTGCAACGTTGTTCGACTGAGGACGACAACGCGAGCACAGAAATTTCTCGAATTAAAAAGGGACAAAACACGACAGAGCCAAGTTAAAGAAAGAGAACGCTTTAAAATCACACATGCAACGTTATTTCCTAAAAATACCACTTTTTCAAAAAATGTCGGTTGCAACGTTGTTCGAGCGCAACCTTCAATTATTGTTGGGCCGTACAGCTGGACAACCATCACTAAAAACCTTTATTATACTATTATTTCCCCACTCAATTTTCAAAAGGCTTTTTAAGTGATTTTTGGGCGATGTGGTTGGAGTCACCAAAAACATTTATTATTACCATCTTTTCCCCAATTAACTTCCAAAAGTGGCTGAGGAATTTCTCATTCCAAAGCTCGGGCTACCCCGTTAAGAAGTTAATAGCTTTGAGTATAAGTATGTATGTTATGCACAAATGGTTACTGATACCTTGAAGTTTAAATATCTATCTACTAGTAATCCGCCCCTGCAATACATGCAGTGGTATTTTGCTACAACCAATATTATCTTATTATTACTAGGATAAATGGAGCTTTACTCCGATGAGCAGAATTTTTTGAATAGCCAGAAACTGGCAAATTACCAGGGAAATAAATATTAGTTTCCTAAATTCAACACATTCTGTATATCTTGCTAACTGCCCCTAATGTTTTTTAAAAAATATTTAGTTAATAGGTATAATGTATAAATTATAATATATACCTTGTTATGTTGCAGAAGTTCCCACACAAAACTCCATGCCTCGGGACATCTTTGTGCAGTTGTTAGCCATTGGTGTGCTTGCATTCGTTCATTTTGTTCACTGTTATAAAACACGGAGACGGCATACTCTAAATTAGGAACTGTATACTCCATTTGGAAAAATAATGAGCCTTTTGGGATAAGTCAATCTGTCTCGAAACGAAAACAAGATGATCATTTCATTTCAATTTTCTTAAACGAAATTGCTTTGGTTCACGTTTGCATCATTACAAAGTTATACTTTAAAACAATACAATTTAACTATGGTCAAACTGATCTTAAAATATAATTAAAGGTCTTCTGATCAAGCCTTGTGAACACAATTATTAGTAAAATTACTGAATAACTTAAATAACTGCACTGTTTTCCGTCTATTATCTTTACAATATTTTGACATGTACTCTGTGATTTTGACATTTCAATAGTTCAACTTCTTAGTGCAAGGCTTTTATAGAATTTGTTGTTCTAACTTCGCCAGTGCGCCAAAGCCAAAGCTATATTATTATAGTTAAAGGAGAAGAATGGGAGGAATAGATAGGTGAAGAAAGATAGAGCTAGAGGTATAAGATATAACGTTGAAAAAACTACTGATGCGTTTTAAAGTATACATTAGCTTTTTTTATGAAAATTAGTGGGCTCAAAATAGATTAAAAGATAAAAATCATTCATTTTAAAAAATGGCGACTACTGGTACTACTGTCGCCATTTTGAAATTTCACCCTGTCATTGTCAGTTAGCTCTCAACTAAATAAAACTTATAGGGTGACCTACGTATATAATAAATTATCACTTTCATCAATATATTTTTTAAGTGGAAACTTTTTTTTGAAGACAATTATTTATACATATTATGTCTCTTTGCTTAGTAATAATTTAACGCTTAATTAATCTAATAAATACAATTAATTTAACGCTTTTCTTTCCAGTATTTAATATAAAAATATGAAAATTATTATTTATTTTGCTAAAGTTATCTAAGTAGGTTAACACCATCCGCAAAGTTGTGCGCACATGACTATAGCGGTGCGGGTTACGGGAAGTGGGGAAATGCTCCCGAATAATATTTATCTTCGTATACACTGATGCGTGGGTTCTAATCCTAAATCTGGGATGTACAAATGTGTAATTTTTTAAGTCATAATTTTCTGACATATATATAAAAATACAAGGTTATTAACAGCAATAGAAAAGTGCCCATAAATTCTGTGCCACTTCTGTAGGGGATATATGTGTGAATATTAAATGTAAAAGACAGTATACAACAAGGTAAGTCTCTGATTTACAGGATTAAAAAAAATATTTTATGTAGGTACCCACTTTTTTAACTCTGAGTGTCACAAATAACAAATCCTTAAGTGTAAAATAATTAAACTGTTTACAGAGAAGTACAATTGGCAGTGTTATCGCTAAATGCGATCTCTTCCAGACAACATTTGCAAGGTAAGATCTGTAAATTCCGGGTACACAGTCATTCAGGTAGACATACAAGACAAGAACAATAAAACTACACCATTAAAACAAAACATTTTTTTTGCAACCCACTAGTACGCAGTGTCGTCTCTTTAACGAAGTGTCTGTGACAAATAAAGATCTGGATATATGTAACGATACATTGTATTCGTTTCGAAGAAAGTCTATACAGGCATTGTTATCATAACTCTATCTTGTTAAGCAAATTCTAGTATATAAAGTAATTATAGTAAATACACACACATATATATAAATATTAGTTATTTTTGTTATTTAGGATGTTTGGTTATGTTTAGTAATTTTAATTTTGTATACCTGATTAACAAAAATGGTTGTATATGTAATTGGCCTAGACCTCGCTTTTATAACATACCCTTTTTATATTATAAATCGATAAAGAACATCATACTTAAAAACTTTGCCCATGGAATGCCTATCTAAAATATTGTAATTTTCAAAAAAAAATGATAATTATAAATTGTCATACCTAGTTCAAACTGAGAATGTATAGAACTAGATTCTTTACTTCAGTGAAAATAAGAAATAAAAAAAAACATTTGATCTATGGTGTAAACAAAAACATAACCTCTTTCGGTATTTTCCAGTTCAATCGCCCGCTTACCGGATTATTTTCATGATATTATTTTTCAACGACGATCAATACAACTGGAAAATACCGAAAGAAGTTATATTTTTGTTTACAGAGCGAAAAGCATAGATCAAATGTTTTTTTTAATTTCTTATTTTCAATGAAGCAAGGAATCTCATTCTATACATTCTCAGTTTGAACTAGGTACGACAATTTTTAATTATTATTATTTTTTGAAAATTACAATATTTTAGATAGGCATTTCATAGGCAAAATTGTTAAGTTTGATGTTCTTTATCGATTTATAATATAAAAAGGGTATGTTAAAAAAGCGAGGTCTAGGCCAATTGATCTCAAGTGGCTCATAAATAAAAGATGTTATTAAAGGAAAGAAAAATTTCGACACTGGCGGGGTTCGAACCCGCGACCTTCGGGTATACGCCCCCGTCGCTCTGCCAACTGACCTACAGTGTCAGTCGGCATCCAGCGCGAAATTTCTCTATCCTTTGTTTCTTTTTTACACGTTCAAGTAGTGTAATAATCCCCACATGAGGAATTCATGTCAAAAAACATTAAATTATGATCTCAAGTGGGTCTATCCTTTGGATGACAATCTAATTCCATACCTTGTGTTGCCTGTTTTATGTTTGTCTAAGATTGTTATCTGTTTTACATTACTAAGAAATAAATATATAAGCTTATATTAAAACGAAATTGTTTTAATATAAGCAATAATAGTTATTAGTTAAATTAATATATATATATATATATATATATATATATATATATAATTGTTTTATTTACGACATTTCAATACATAAATAAATTAGCCTGTATGATTTAAATTTATTCCCCTTATAATGGGTAATTTTTATTTACTGGCAACACTAATATCGATGACAGCGACGCCCTTACCGGCAAAGAAAAGTTTGTGGATCTGTACGTACATGCATGTAAAATGTTCGAATAGGGTAATAAATCAATAATGTTTTTGTTATAATAAAACAACTCTTTCAATCAAATATTCATTATAATTTTAATACACGTTTCCTTAATCATCTTCGACATAGTTTAAATCAACAATCAAAGTTACTGTCTTTTAAACAAAATTTGTTTTTATTGGTTCCGAATCCTTTCTTCGTTCATAGTAATTGTCTTATTCACATGATGAATTCTTACTTCTATAGGGTTATTGAGATTTTGAAGAAGGCAGCACCGTTGTTTTTGGTTGTTGAAGGTTATGTTTAAAATGAAATCAAAAACACAGGTAAAACGTATAAATAACAGCATATATTCTATTGTAAATCTAATAAGGTTCATAAACTGTAAATATATCACGATTTCTCTTTGATACGCCATTGTGAAGTGATTCATCCATCTGGGGCTTTTTACTCACTTCGATAACTGCAGCCAAAAACTTTGTTTTTACCTATTTTAAAGCACGATTACATAAACAAGGCCTCTGCCTTAAACAAGCTTACTTCCTACGAGACCAAAATATGATTTGTTTCACGTATTTGTACAACGTTATCTAAAAATCGATGAAGGTAAACGTTTATTATTTCTCTCCCAAATTAAAGTGACAGTTTGCACCAACAAAAAACAGGTTACACCGTAAGGGACAAAAAATCACAGTACTAGCTCTTTCTATCTTTAGGAGTTTTATAATTAGCTATCCTTTTCTTTCTCGGCGTGACGTATTCTTTATCTCTCTAGGTGTGTATGCTCTGGTAAATTAACCAAGCATTAAGTTTTTAAGACCCGCCCGGGACATCGTCTGCACGATAAGCGGTGTTCTACCCACCGAGCTATCACGGTTCATTTAGCTAAACAAATTTAATCATAACCGGTAGTATGGCCATCTTACTTAGTACGAGATGCAACATGCATCTAGTTGGATATCCTTGTCAAGGACACTTTAAGAGACTAGTTCTCAGTTCTATAATATATTAATACGTCCATGGAACAGCCATGAAGCTATTAACTAAACAGGAGAGCGTATTCACAAAAATATGGTAAACAAAAATGCAATTTATTACCATGCAATAAAGTTAATTATCTTTTAAAAACTGTCAAGCAGAGAAACGTCCTAGAACGAGAGCCGTGTGAGAGAGAAGTGTGTCCCGCTCGCGCGGTTGCCAGTCGAGATTAAGTTCAAAGAAAAACAAATTCAAACTTATTTATAGGGAATATTTTATAAAAAGCAGGTTATTAACTGTTCCTTTTTTGTATTTTATTTTAATTATTATTGTCGCCTATCGATTTGGAGATAAATAATTGGTTAAGTTTGGCAAAAGGGATATTAATATTTGTCACGGGTATCCCCATCGAAACAAGATAAATGTGGTGTCCACAATTTATCATCTGTTTGAGTGTTTTGGAGCTTTTATTATTTAATTGAGAAAATAGTGATAAATATGGGTTCATGTTATGGAACAATAAATAAAATAACCTGTATCATCTCGAACTTTACCACGTGAATGCATTAAACGATTTGAATTTGAATATAGCTGTGTGGTGTCGGCTTAGTATAGCACTACCCCATTTCTTCCGGTGGGTGTACGTAAGAGGCGACTAACGGTATTGGGGCTTTTAAGGGATTTTTGGGCAATGCGGTTGAGACCCATCACCAACAACCTTTATTTCACCATCTTTTCCCCACGTAACTTCCAAAAGTGGCTGAGGAAATTTTAATTCTCAAGCACTGGCTACCCATTCTATTATAATCTATTAATTAAGAATAATTATATGTATAAAAAACACGTTGATTTACCAAAAACAATGTATATATGTAAATATAAGTGTTTTTATAATATTTTTTATAATGTATGTATGTAAATATAACTAATAAATAAAGGATAAATAAAGGAAAGAAAAATTTCGACACAGGTGGGGATCGAACCCGCGACCTCGGGTATACGCCCCGGTCGCTCTGCCAATTGAGCTACCGTGTCAAAGGCTGCATCAGGTCCCCACATGAGGTTTTCATGAACAAAAACATTCAAAATATGTAAATATAAGTGTTTTTGTATCCTTTAGAGGAAATCTTATTAAAACACCAACTGATGGTCACCCTACATAAAACGAGACACAGTTAGCTAGTTAGCCATCCTTTTTCAGGACACTTAAGGTCGCCAGCGCGCGTTCCTGTTTAAATAATACTTCCATGGGAACAGCACATCAGCAGCAGCAGCTGCGCCAACATCACCACAGACTATATAGAGATACATCACTGACAATGGCAATGACAGTGATAGACAGAATACAGACGTTGTCAAATAAAGTGTCAATGTCAAGTCAAGTTTTGAAAATAAAATTGTGCGAACCGCCAATCCGCACGACAGCGGCACCGGCTTCTTTTCTTTGTGTTGTTTTTCACGTAGATTTAGGTTGCCAATTCATAAAGGAGTTAGGGGTTTTACCATTTCTTGATCAGCAGATAAATTAATGTTTCAGAAAGGTTCTTATTCTAACTTTTGAGGTAATAGTGGTTTCTGGTCAATATGGATGACTTACCTTATCAAGCTGAATATGCTAAGTCTGGTAGAGCTTCCTGCAAAGGATGCAAGCAGAAGATTGATCAAGGTTCTCTTCGTTTGGCGGTAATGGTTCAGGTAAGCTATATATTTATTTTATTCAGTTTTTTTATGAGCATATTACTTACACATAGTTGACTTGATTGGTTTTATAAAACATTGTAACAACTGAAAGTATGTAAATAAATAGCTGAAAAAGCGTACCATACAAACCATAGAACCAACTTTAATCAAATATATAGCGCTACTATTCCTCAATTTCCTACTCTTTATTATCATCCTTATCTTTAATTTCTAATCCAATAATTTCTTGTGTGATAATTCAACACACACACATATTCCTACAGCAATAAATCTCTAGTAGGGTTAGCCAGAGCTTCAGAAGAAACAATTCCTCAGCCACTTTTGGAAGTTGAGTGGGGAAAAGACTATAAATGAAAAGATTTGGTGATGGGTCTCCAACCAGGTCACCTAACAACTTCTTTAAAAGCCCAATTATCCTTTGTGATCTCTTACAATTACCCATTGGAAGAAATAGAGTGGTGCTATTCTAAGCTGAAACTACACAGCCATTAATTCAACACTCTGCAAAACTACATACTTTATTAAGTTATTCAGCAACAAACTATATTTTTCATGTCCTTATTACTTATCTTTGTAACTGAGACTGCAAACAAATAAACATAATTTTTCTAGTTTTCATCGGTTTAATAGCATCTCATATTAACACAATTTAAATTATATTTTTGCCAGCTTTGGTTGGTATTACATATGAATGGAACATGAATGTAATCTTTACACCCCACAAGGTAGAACAAGATGAAAAATTCTAAAAATACCTACTACTGCATTTTCTCTTGTTTCTAGTAAATAAATATGTTTAATGTATTATTATTGAATATTAATATTTTATAAAACACATGGTATTTATACTTTTATATAATCTTCCTCAGTCTGCCTTTTATGATGGCAAACAACCAAACTGGCACCATGAAGAATGTTTCTTTAAGAAACAAAGACCTAAGACAGTGAGTGATATTGGGAAATTGAATACATTAAGGAGTGCTGACCAAAAGAGGATCCAAGAAGCTATTGGTAACTATGTTTTATTAATTTAACTTTGTCATTTTTCCTACATCCTTGGTAGCTCAGAAGTAATGATTGTTCAATATATCCTTATGGTATGGATCAAATGGTACCTGGGTATGCACCTATTGTTATATTTTTAAGCCAAATTTGTGGTTATCTGTCAGGTTTTATACAATACAGTTTCGAAGTAAATGCAATAATTAATTAATTCAAGATAAAATCTAAGTCGGAACCTTGTCCACATGACATAGTTATTCATGAATATTTTATTTACAGAGAGTTATACTGGGATTGTGATGCCAATAGAAAAGAAAGGTAAAGGCAAAGGGAAAGCTGCCAAACGGGCCAATGGAGAAAATAAAATGGATTCTCTCAAAGACTTCTTTATAGAATATTCTAAATCAAGCAGAGCAACTTGCCGTGTTTGTGAAATTAAAATTTGCAAGGTATAATATATGTATATATAATGTATAGTAGTAAAATATAACAGTTTTATCATAATATTGTTAGGCTTAAATATTAAGTTATTTTTTAGATGTGGGATATCTTAAATTATATACCTTATTTTCAATATAATTTAGTGCTGATATTGCTTTTTTCTGTGTACCTAACCAAATTATTGTGACATGTAAAGAAATCTTGTAAAAAATAAATGAAACTAAAATGAGTAGCAAATATTTTCTGAATTTAAAAAGGCTTGTATTCTTTCTTAAAGATTTACTTTACTCTTTCTTACAGTTCACCTAAAATTCTTATGCATCATTATTAGGACTTTTATGTAATCATATGAAACAGTTAAAGCAGAAATGATTAAATTCATGGTTAGAATCATGTACTTGCCAAGCATAACAGAGACTATTTTATAAACACATTCAGTGACATTGTGTTGGAATGAATGCAATACGCAACTATATGCATGCAAGCTATGCATTACCTTATGGAAGCTCTTTTTTTTTATCAAACTACAAGTTTAGTTTTAAATGCAGCTGTTAAACTATTGCGTTTAAACACTGAGATTAAATTGAAACAAATAAAGGTTAGATTTATTAAAAAAGGGGCGCAAAATTTATCAAATCTGGCTATATATTTTTTTACTATTTACTAAAATTAACATTTAAATTACATAATGCACAAAAGGCTATTTGACTGTAATAAAAATATACATTATACAAGCAACCGTGATAGCCCAGTGGGTAGAACACTCGGTTATCGTGCAAACGACTAGTGTTCAAATCCTGGGTCGGGCCTACACCAATTTGTCTTTTCTAAAGACATATGTGTGGTTAATTTATCATGGTTGTTAACGGTGAGGGAAAACATCGTGAAGAAACCCACATGGCTGAGTTGTACTTAGTCATGTGACAGTGTATTCGTACAAAACGGCGATAGGCCTGCCCCCTATCACATGAGTACATTGTCCATGCAAAATGAGGGTACTCTGAACACCAGGTGACAAAGTCACGTGATGTTCAGAAGCATTAGTACCTCTGCCAACCCCTTCGGGGATATTCGGCGTGAACGTTTATATTTATGTTATGTATAATGACGTAGATCGCGCATAAACAGACTGTGTATCGCTTCGCTCATTGGTGTTTAGTGCGGAATTGACGTCATTTGTGCTACAGCCGCCATATTACTTAAAGTAGCGTTTTCGCGGCACATTTGAATATTGCATACATCTTTTGGAGCATTCCACTGTCACGTACAGACAAATCGTACTCAATTTTTGACCTTAATAATGATATATTTATTTATTGACTTGTTTAAAGTAGTTGGAATGTATTATATCTGTTGAAGACCCTATCAATCTTTGACCCGTACAAAAAAAAATACAGTGAAATCCATTAGTTATGTCATAAAACAAAATCTAAGTGCCGTCACGTACTGACAGCCAAAGTCAACCAAGGTTCTTGATGGATGACGAGAAGTTAATTTTTCAGCGAATCTATAAAGCTAAGTGCAATGTTGTCTTTGAAACAAATATAGGTTGATAACTAAGCTAGGCAGTGAAATAATAAAAACATAAGACAAGAAAGTTTAGATTTTTTTTATAAATTTTATTGTTGTGTCACGTACAGACACCTTGCGTCACGTGAAATTTTGTACGAAACAGTCAATACGAAATCAACATTTTCACCTCAGACTTGCAGTGTCGCTTGCATTTTGCTATATTTCCTTCTGTTTCTATGCAGTGGATGTTAGAAATTCCTCTAACCGCTTTATATCGTAGTAGTTGCAGTTTTAACTTTTTTCGGATATTTCCGTCGATGGGACATAAAATAATGTAATAAAATTCTTTCGCGGTGATTTTGGCAATGCTGCGAGTGCTTTGTGGACGGCCTTAGCCAATATCTGTTAAATTTTGTATGGAGAAGCTATATTTCCTGAAAATGAGAAACTTCGGTCAACGTTAGAATTTTGAGCCTGTCTTTTAGCTCGTGAAAGTCTCTTTTTGTTTCTGTTTTCTCGTTTTGCTTCTAGATCATGTTTTGATGACTGCTGCTGTTTATTTTTTCGTAGATCTCGAATTCATTTTGTCTCACTAGCGGTATAGTTTGGATCCTAAGCCTTTCTCTTCTCACGAAATTTTCTCATAGGACTCGCACTTGTTTATCGTGGTTTATCAGACATAATGTCGCAAATAGATGTTCTTGTAGCAATAAAAGTAAAAACATTAGACAATATCCCAAAAGTTGCTAAGAAAGTGCAATTTTAGTGACCTGACGAATTCGCGTCACGTACAGACATCCGATCCTTGTGCACTATAAGAGTAAGTAAAGATGTAACTATAAATCTTTTGATATAAAATCATTGGAAGCACCAAGTTAGCTTTATTAATTAATATATTTGCTTGAAATCATCATTGAACTTGTAAACTTAGTACATATCAAATAAGCTTCACGTACAGACACTCAAACTTGCCTAATTTTGGAGTCCAATTACAACAAATTATATCAATTTATGACAAAATCTAGAATCGGGCATTAATCTACACCTTCTCACTTACTAGAAACACGAAATAGATAGTCCGTATCATTTAACAGTTGACTTCAACAACTTAGTGAAGTTGGCGTTCTAATACGTAATTATGAGAGTATTTTTCTTGCGTCGTTTAAAGGAGGGTAGTTATTTATCTAGCAATCACCGTTTAAAAATCTGTTTTGATTATGAAAGTTAAGATTAAGAGTATATTGTTTCAAAAAATATATACAAACATATAGAAATATGAAGTTGGTATCTCATCAAAAACTTCCGTATTTTCGTGGAACGCTCCTTTTTTGATTTTTTAATAAAATAGCTAAAATGAAGACAGAAAAATATTTTTTAGGGCTCCTTATAAACAAATTAACACCGTAAGATAGTTTTCAAAACTTAGTCAAATAGCCTATTGGACTTTAAATCCTTTTAAAAATCATGGATTCTTTTATTGCATTCAAAAGAACTTGTGGTTCTACATTATATCCTTTAGCCATTCATAATATTATCACTTAGTTAAACTTTTTTTTTACTTCTGTACACAGTAGATGAGATTTACATTAAATGTAAGGTATATATCAGGCAACCATACAATTAGTTTGAATAAATATTTACCTAAATACGGCACCAAAAAATTAAGCTTAGACATGACTTAGTACCAATGCCTAAAAGTAATAATAGCAAAATATTGTTTTTTTCAGGATGAAGTGCGAATCTCAAAAACAGTCTATGATACAGAAATAGGTCAGAAGTATGGTGGTCAGCCTTTGTGGCACCATGTCAAATGTTTTAATGAAGCCAGAGCTGAGCTTCTCTATCTGGCCGGCGGGGAAGATCTGCCAGGATTTAAAATATTAAAGAAGGAAGACCAGGCTATAGTCAAGAAAGAAATAAAGTATGTATGCAAGATTTGTAATATCGAATAATAAAACTTTATAAAATTGTGATGGACAGTAAAGTTAAAATTATAATTTAAAGTCAGAGTAAATGGTTTAAATTTTATAATAACTGGTACAGCAGAGATATTTATTTTTTATCATGCCCAATTTATTTTAGGTGGCTTATCCCAATATTACAAATGACAACAATTTAAAGCAATTGCTTTTAGGAATATATAAATGAATAACGATGAAGACTAATAAAAATGTGAAGAATAATAAAAGTGCCGTGTAGTGTCGGCTTAGAGTGCCGTGTAGTGTCGGCTTAGAGTGCCGTGTAGTGTCGGCTTAGAGTGCCGTGTAGTGTCGGCTTAGAATAGCACTACCCCATTTCTTCCGGTGGGTGTACGTAAGAGACGACTAACGGTATTGGGGCTATAAGGGATTTTTGGGCGATGCGGTTGGAGACCCATCACCAAAAACCTTTATTTTACCATCTTTTACCCACTCAACTTTCCGAAAGTGGCTGAGGAATTTCTAATTCCTTAGCTCTGGCTACCCCTTCTAGGGATTCATAGCCGTGAGTATATGTATGTATGTATGTATGTACTAATAAAAATGTTTTGTTCATGAAATGTTCATGTTTATGTGGGGATTATTAATATTAATTAAAGTAAAAAATTTATTTTCAAATTAATCATTATGTGTTAATTGTTCAATACTTTAGGAACTATGTATGGATTGTATGGATGGTAATAGTAATAAAATATCTGACTCCAGGATATATTGCGTGTATTGATTAATAATTACACCGTGGCCGAAATAATGTTAACAGTACAAGAATTGTAAGCAAGTCACAAATAGAATAGGTGGGTAGCACAACGCACTACCCTCAAACGTTTCACAATCATTTCCGAGCACTAGTGATGTGCCGGAATATTAATTATTATATCGTTATTCCAGACCATTAACTGGTCCAGAAGTGCCAATAAAGAAACTGAAGACAGAACCAAAAGATGAAGTAGATGCTAAAAAAGAAAATGAGTTAGAGAAGAAATTGGAGAAGCAAAATAAGCTCTTCTTTAAGTACCGAGATGCATTAAGAGATTACAGCAAAACTGATCTCCAAGAATTGCTTGAAGCAAACTCCCAGGATGCAGCGCCAGGGAAAGATGAGGTAGGTCTAATATTAATATTATAATATATTGTTGACTCAAAAATTATTATTCTATTAGTATAAAACCTATTCATCAAAAAATGTATAACATTATACTTAGACCATTGGCACAAAGTCGACCCGCGTTTTTCACGGTACACACGCTAATCTGAAGTATCCTATACATTTTTGTCTAAAACCAGCGCTGGACGCGACACAGTCCTGATGTGCAGAGGATATTACACACCCCACATATATTATGAGAAGGTAAAATTATTATGTCTTTTATGTATTCTTGAACCAGTAGTTATGGTGATCTCATAGTTTATCTTCTCACTCACTATTTGGTAACAAATCCTGGTTTCATATTTATGTAAATTTACCCAAATATAGCTCACCAAGATACAGATGATCAGACCAACTGACCTGCTTATTTAGTACTGGAAACCAAATTGGCATTGCTTTAAAAAGCTCTTTTCATGCACATTAAATACTTGGCAGTTAAACTAAATATTATAAATGTATGACTACTCTTCACAATAATAAAAAAATTGTTATCGGTAAACTATGCTTAAGGAGAATAATTTAACATGTTCGTCACAAAAACAGGATTAAAACAGTCAAAAGATGAATAATGTTAAAAATAAAATTATATCATTGAAAATAATATGCGATAGATCTAACAATCCATTATTACCCCGCAGTGTTTAGATAGGCTGGCTGACATGATGGCGTTCGGAGCGTTGGAGCCTTGCGAGACATGCAAGCAGGGACAGCTCGTGCTCGACACGTTTGGATACAAGTGCACTGGTGAGATCCAATATTGGAGTTTTACTACTTCCATGATAACTGAAAAGTTCTATACGTCGGACTTTAAAAACCATGTAGTAACACGTGATTAAATATCCGAAAATCAATAGTTGTTTTAATTGTAATGTGCAATCGCGAAAGTCTTAGAAAATACTATAATTGACTCAAGTTTTAGAATAGTAATGATTTTGCGTCGTAGCTTTGCTTAGGTATTAATGGTAGATATTCTTCTCTATGAGGTAAACAGCCAATTTGGATATTTAAACAGCCAATTAATTGATTGCCGTGTAGTGTCGGCTTAGAATAACACTACCCCATTTCTACCCGTGGGTGATCTAAGAGGCGACTAAGGGTATAGGGGCTTATTAAGTGATTTTTGGGCGATGTGGTTGGAGACCCGTCACCAAAAACATTTATTATTACCAACTTTTCCCCAATCAACTTCCAAAAGTGGCTGAGGAATTTTTCATTCCAAAGCTCTTGCTACCCCCTTAAGGGATTTATAGCCGTGAGTATATGTATGTATGTATTAATTGATAGAATAGATAAGATAAGCTTTACAGTTTCGGAATACAATACAATAGCGCTAACAAAATAATAATAATTTAATTTCAAAGTACAGAATGTCAATAGTAATGAGAACTTATGGGGTTATGTGGAAAATTTTAAACCTCTCCACTATGCAGGATATTTCCATTCATTCACCAAAATAGCAATCTGATTGAAAACAAATTGAGGCGGGAGCTAATTTAATTTTTAAGATGTTTTGTTTCGATCCTTTGGCAAAGCCAATTTTTTCTCCTGCTTCTAGGTAATGTAAGCCAATGGACAAAATGCACAAATGTGGTCGTGGATCCGAAACGAAAGCCAATGAAGGTGCCAAAGAGTTTCAAAGAGAGCTCAGCCTTCCACAAATACAAACCAAAGGTTGGAGTTCGGGCGTTCAAGACCGCGCCACCGCCGCCTGTCTTTATCAAAACTGAAATAAAACCAGAACTAGAAAATGGGTAAGCAATTATACTATGATTTGTATTTGAGTTCATTCATTTTACACTGAAATGAAGGAGAAATCTGCGTAGAGAGTGTAAGAATAACGCAAACCCATTTCTTTTTTCGTGAGTGGCTTACAAGGTAATTTAGGGTTTCGTGGCTTCTGTTTCAATAGTTTATTATAACCGTTGTCTTGTTTTTACATTATTCGTATTACATTAGTATTAAGTTCATTTACATTTTTTGGTCCTTAGAGTCGGATTGACCTAGCTACGTATTTGATTGAAATAATTGCATAGATGAAAGTAGAATAAATTATATACCCTTCTATCTAGCATATTTTATTTAAGTTATCACAAACAAAACATTCGCCATTCTAATACCCTATTAACTTCAAAATCTTTCCTTAAGCATCAAAAAGGAGAGGCCAATACCGCCACTAAAGAATCTCCAATTCTTCATATACGGCAAAGTGTCAGACAAGGAAGCAATCAAGCACCGTATTCTGAAGTTGGGTGGGCTGGTGGTGAGCAAATTGACTGATACCACCGCAGCCGTGGTCTCCACTAAGAAGGACTTGGAGAGAATGTCTTCTAAGATGGAGGAAATACAGGGGCAAGATATTGAGGTAAGAAATATTATTGAAAATTGGTTCAGGTATCAAATTGAAGGTCTTCATCTGATGTTTTACCGAAAACTCATATTTTGGATGTAAACTGGATGCAAAAAATGTAGTCCACGCGAACGAAGTCGCGGGCAAAAAGCTAGTATTTGTTACTTGTTGAGTAACCTTTTGTAAGTAACATTGTTGAAAATGTAACAATCATGAATTGTAGGATAAAGTACTACTACTTACAATTATCTATTATAACCGTTAAATTTATATATAATTTTAAAGTGTGCAATCCTGTTAATTTGTATGTTTGATGTCTGTTAAATAATGCAAGTGATTTAATTCATTCCTAAATTTTTCAGGTTGTGGAGGAGTCTTTCCTAGACCTTATCAACCCAGAAAAAGGTACCATTGCTGAAGCTATACAGTTAATCAAAGAAAATAACATAGCTGATTGGGGCTCTGACGTAAGTTTTTATTTTAATTGTTATAAATAAATAAAATTAGTAAAATAAGTTTGTAATGTCAAACATAAAATACCTTTCATATCAATACTTAATTCTATATTTGATTAAATCAGACTTCACCCGTGGAAGCATAGTTACAGCTTCAGTTGTAGATCAATTGACAACTATTATAGTAAGTGAAAAGATTATGATAAGATGTAATTAAGATGTAAGTGTGATTATGTTAGTTGGTGATATATTTTTAATAGCAAAGCGCGCCGAAAATAATGTAAAACTATTTTAATTTTTTACTTTATTTAAGTATTTGTTTTTGTACCTCAAAGGGAGGTCCAACCTTATAAATATGTAAAAAAACATGAAACCGAATAAAGATTTTTGTATTTTTTGTATTTGTACACAGCCAGCGAAACGAATCCCTCAAGACGTGATGGACGGCAAGTCTATTCCCAAGTCTGGCAGTATGTACGTGAAATCGTCAAAATCTGGAACTACTAAATTAAAATTGAAAGGTGACTCTTTATAATACTCATATACAGACATAACCTCACGACAATAAATCTCCAAAAATGGTTACTAGAACTTCAGAATTAGTCATTCGTAAGCCACTTTTGGATGTCAAATGGTGAAAGAACTGTTGTTGAAGAGAAAAGGTTGTTGGTGACTTTGTGCGATCCTTACAAACCTCTAGCTTCATTTACATCCATCAATCTTTCATATAATCTCTTTTGCTTTTCATGATTCGAACGCCTGCCTTTTTGAGCAGATTATCCATTTTGAAATTCTTCTTTTCTTCTCCATTTAGTTAATTGCTGTATGATCTAAACTCATATATATGTCACTCACATTTGTAGGCGGCACAGCGGTAGACCCCGATTCGGGACTCGAAGACGTGGCCCACGTATACAAAGACTACGACGGCACCAAGTACACCGTGGTGCTCGCCAAGACAGACGTGGTGGCGAAGAAAAACTCCTACTACAAGATACAGGTGCTGGAGGCTGATAGTAAGAAGAAGTATGTTTCAAATGTCTTTTTATTTGTTTGCGAATGAACTGTTAACAAAGATTACATATACATATATTCACGACTATATATCCCAAAAAAGGAGCTTCAGAATTAGGAACACTTCAACCTCGTTTGGAAGTTGAGTGGGAAAAAGGTTGTATGTATAATAAAAGTTGCCTGTTACAACATTCGCGGCTAGAAATGGGTTAGTGGGTTATAAAAAGTAAGTGTTCTTGCTGTGTATTATTATTATTATTATTAGACGGGCGGTAAACGCCACGGGTTTCCGCACTGAGCCCGACATGGCGGACCATTGTACGTGGACCAAGTGGTCAACTAGCTCTCCCAGCCTAATTCCGTCCAGAAGGCAAGTAGCTTATCCAGGTCAGCTACCGCCCCTGGGAGCGACTTTATTGTTCCTATAGTGTTTTTTCGGATATCGGCCACTCCAGTGCATTCCTGGAGCACGTGAGCGACCGTCTCATCAGCCTTCATGCACGCACGGCATAGAGGGCTGTCGGTGATGCCTATAGTGTGTAAGTGTTTGTTTAATGTGGTATGTCCTGTGAGTATTCCCGCCACTGTCCGGAGGTCCTTCCTACTAAGTCGTAGTGCGCGCCCGGTCAGCTTTATGTCAAGGGTTGGCATAGTTTCCTTTGACTGTCTGCAGCCAGGCTCTTCCTGCCAGTGTGACTTGGAGAGAGAGTGTGTGCGTTCTCTTAGCCACGCACGCAGCTGACCAAAAGGCAGGGGGATAATCGGTTCAGGACCCTGCAGGTTCCTGGCCGACCCCGCCCTAGCCAGTTCGTCAGCCGCGTCGTTTCCCAATGAGCCGCTATGACCTTTAATCCATTGAAGGGTTATAATGTTTTTCCCGGCTACCTCCTCCAGAGCACCGTGGCACTCCAGGACTAGTCCTGAAGTGAACACACAACGATCCAGAGCCTGTAGCACAGATGCACTGTCCGAGATGATTTTGACATGCATATCGGACAGCGCACGGGCTTTGATTGCCATTGCCGCCTCAATTATTCCAAGACACTCCGCTTGGAATACCGTATTGTGGTGGCCTAGGCTTTTGGAGATTTTGATATTGAGGTCTTGTGAGTATACGCCCGCTCCAGTCCCTTGGTTGGTCTTGGAGCCATCTGTATACACACGCACCTCTTTAATATCGGAGTAGTCATGTTGTTCCTCTTCGAGTACAACAGTGTAATTGTGCTTGGTTATAATGGTTTTTGTTATCCTATCACATGGTGCAGTAAGTAAGGGCTGGTATTGGATGGCCGCTGTATAAATATTAGTGTGTAGGATTCTGGAGTCATTTTTGAGGTGTCCTGCCTTTTTCAGCCTAAGTGAGGACATCGCTGCCTCTTGCTGTATGTGTAAGTGTAAGGGCGGCAGATTCAGTAGCACCTGAAGAGCTGCCGTGGGTGCGGTTCTCATACAGCCCGTGATGGCCATACAGGCAAGCCGTTGCATTTTTTCTAGGTCGTTTTGGGCTGTTGTTAATCTAGTTCTCGACCACCAGACCAGTGAGCCGTAGGTTATCACAGGTCTAATAATGGTGGTATAAAGCCAGTGTACGATCTTAGGTTTTAATCCCCAGTTTTTACCTAGTATCCGCTTGCACTGCCATAGCATAGCGCTGGCTTTTTTTAATGTGTTATCTAAATGTGGTTTCCAGCTCAGTTTGTCATCTAGGGTAATTCCTAGATATTTAACAGTCTTGGAAAGAGTGAGTTGGGTTCCAAAGAGTTTTGGAAGTTCAAAAGGGGGGAGTTTCCTTTTGTGAGTGAAAAGAATTAGTTCAGTCTTTTTAGGGTTTACTTTCAGGTCGTATTCGTTACACCATGTCTCCACTACTCTTAATGCTTGACCCATTTGATTGCAGAGCGTGTTTACATGATTTCCATTTAGTAGGATAGTGAGATCGTCCGCGTAGCCTACAGTAAAGTAGCCTCGGGCATTAAGCCTCCTAAGTAGAGAGTCGACCACCATGTTCCATAGGAGTGGGGAGAGGACCCCCCCTTGGGGGCATCCTCTTGTCACAATGGCTCTGGTGGTGTCTTTTAAGGTTACTTGGACCGCTCTGAGTCTCAACATGTTAACAACCCAACCCCTGAGTGTGGAGTTAACACGGAAGTCTTTCAGAGTTTTCTCGATACAGGGTATGTTAGTTTTATCGAAAGCACCTTCAATATCTATGAAGGTGCCTAGTGTGGATAGCTTAGTGCTGAGTGCACATTCAATTTTAGATATTACGTTGTGTAGTGCAGTCTCAGTTGATTTATCTTTAGTGAAAGCGTGTTGGTTTATATGGAGGGGTTTTTTCGCAAGTGATTTTTCTCTTATATGTCTGTCACAGAGTCTTTCCAGAGTTTTTAAGAGAAAGGATGTGAGGCTGATGGGTCTAAAGGACTTCGGGTCGGTATAGTCCGACTTACCGGGTTTGGGTATGAAAGTTACTTTGACTTCGCGCCATGGTATCGGTACATATCTGTAAGCGATGCATGATTGATATATTTTGACCAGCCAGGGGGATAGGATGTCTCTTGCCCACTGGAGCAAAGCAGGGAAGATTCCATCTAGGCCTGGTGATTTGAAGGGGTTGAAAGACTTAACCGCCCATTCAATTTGGTCATTAGTGACAAGGTCTCGTGAGAAGAGCCTGTCCGCTTCGGTAGGAGGCGTAATATGCTCCTCATTCCAGTCAATATCATCAGTATGATGACAGTCTGGGAAGTGGCAGTCTAGGAGCAATTTATGTGTTTCTGTATCTGTCGTGGTGTATGTATTATCAGGTGTTTTGAGCGGCCCTACGGTGAGGTTGTTATCGGTAGACAGAATTTTCCGAACCCTAGCCGCTTTATTGTTCGATTCTATTGATCCGCAAAACTTTCGCCAAGCTTGCCTTTTGCTAGATCGGATTCGTTTTTTGTAGGTGGCTAACATGTTTTTATAGTTTTCCCAGTCTGTAGGTAGCCTGGAGTTTTTAGCTTTATTGAAAAGTTTGCGTAGTTCACCGCGCATTTTTTCCAACTCCGGGGTCCACCACCTACTGGTTTCTTTCCCTGGGATTGTTGGTTGTTTAAGTGGGCAGGAGGCTTCATAAGACTCTATTATAGCTGCGGTTACTACTTTAAGGTCATTTTCAATTTGTGTAGGGCCATCTATATTCTCGTTGGTGAGTGTATTTAGCTTACTTTTTAGAGAAGATCTATATGAGAGTACATTCGTAACTCGAGGGTTACGTTTAGGAGGGGGTAGTGTGTAGTCACTGGTAATGTTGAAACAGATCCGCCGATGATCAGCGCAGCTTAGTTCTTTTGACACGTGCCAATTTGAGACTAAGTGGGACGCCCCGGTGCTAACTAGTGTAATGTCAATGATAGTTTGGCCCCTGGATGTAACCCATGTGGGCTCCGATCCTATATTTGCTATGTTAAGGTTAGTAGAGAATAAATAGGTTGATAATACCTGTCCTCTTTGATTGGCCGCGTGGCAGCCCCACAGCGGATGATGCGCATTTGCATCGGCTCCGATGATGAGCTCAGTACCGGACTGCTCACAGTACTGCACCAGGTCGACCATTTCTTTAGGTGGGCAGTCGGCGTCACCGGGCATGTAGCAGGACGCTAGGACCACATCTGGGATCACCCTGCTAGCTGTTGTGATCTTGATAGCTATCAGGTCTCTGGAACAATATTGGGTGAGTGGCATGCTTTGAATATATTTAGGAATATAAATGCATGCCCTTGGGTTTGTGCATGTGGTGTCGCAGATTAACTTACCTCCGATGTTACTGAGACCACATATACGGTTTGCCCTGATCCACGGCTCCTGAATCAGAGCAATACTGTTGATGTTTTTATCCAGCACTGTGCGTAGGGTAGCCGTCGCCGCTTGACTGTGCTGGATATTGGTCTGGAGGATTGAGATGGTTTTAGGAGGGGGGAGCATCTTTAAGGATCTCCGCTTCCAGCTCCTCATCCAGGTCCAACTCGGAGTGTGTCCTGGGCGATGAAGTCATCATGGCCTCTTCCCAGGGATCCGGGACGAGGTCATTGCATGCCAGCCGACCGAGCTGGTCCACGGCAGGGTTGCCAGATGGCATTTTTTTTTTCTCGTACTAGAATTGCTAAATATCTCGTAATTTCAACACATAATCTCGTAAAAGCATAAATTTAGGTATTTTTTTAGGTGGAGACGACGATTCACAGTCACTGCTGTCATTCATTTCGTAATTAAAAACGTTAAATAACAAAATATGGAAACTTGCGAAACTTCAACAACAAAAGCAGACGGTAAAGTCTAAATCTAAATAAAGTAAAAATCTAATAACTGACCTTCATGTTTCAGTGTCAGGGGAATCCCCGTTCAATATAGCTCTTATTAAGAGAGACACACAAATATAGCAAAACATTAGTGTAATAAGGACAACAACAAAAGAATATTACGAACGGGAATTCCCCACTCAAAGTTGTCAAGTTTCATTTAGTGATGGGGTAGTGCATTTAGTGATGCGCCGAGTCGATCGTTTTGTGTTGGATGGTTAATGATAAGAAAAAGTAAATAAATTTGCAATTTATTACTACTACTAATAACTAAACGAACTTTTTGGCTGATATAGGTATGCGAAAGAAGTTGTCATTGTTTGTTAAAGCCCCTAGCGGACTTTAATATACTAACTTAATGGGACAGCTATAAGACCTAGGATCCTAACCTATCAATCTATATATGCACGCCTAAATCCCTGAGGGGTAGGTAGAGAGTACCTCTATCCTACCGACGGCCTAACAACACTAAAACCCTAAGTCCCTAGCCCTAACCATACAAGTTGAAATATATAAATATATAAATAAGTACGGGAATGTCTGTATACCGGGAGACCTAAGGTAACAGACGGAAGGTTGGTAGGATATAGGAAGTGGTACGATAATCACTGTCAGTTACACAGACTCATGCAACTGCGAAGGCTAAAGGTGTCTTGGCCACAGTGATGGAAGGGTAAGGAAGTGGTAGGTAAGTAATAGTCGGAGTCAAAGGTAGAAAGAGACTTTATTTACATTTTTCACACTATTTATATAAAATTATATGTTTGTATTGATCTATATGGATGATACATTTCTTTGTGTGCGTTTTCTGTTGTCAGCGTTTCGTCTAACCGGATGACAGTTAATTGCCCCAGATTTATATTGCTGATGTTCACACTTGAACATACTGGCGTCTCTCAGGAATGGGTGGTTATCCAGATAGGTGAACTTATGTCCTCATCTCGTACAGTTGATCCGTAAGTTGGGCAGGTCGGCGCTGTGGTGTCGAGTACGTATGCGGAGTGGTGGGGCGCCGGGATGAGCGGCGGCTGTTGTGCTCGCTGGGATGCGGCTCGTCCGTGGTGTTGTTGGTATGGGGTTGCTCGGGAGTTCTCCTCAGGGCCCATGTCCGCCTGGCTGCTACCATCGCTCGTAGTCTCCTCGTCATCGGTGGACAACAATAATATATTAGTAATATAATAACGATGCTGCCTACCATAGTTGAGCAACTAGTGACGTATGTTTGGGTAGCTATACTATTCCAAACTGTTTGATCTAGGTTTGTTTTCAATTTAATTTCTTCATTCTTCAAATTATTAAATATGTCTACGGAGTTGTCTAATACTTGTTCTTTTGAAATAAGTGTATGATAGTTAATTAATGATTTGTTAGTTAAGTTAAAATTAGAAAATTTACTAAATGAAGCTAAAACGTTTGTAGTTACTATCCGTTTAGCGGCCAATGTATTTGTCATTGTTTTAATGATGCAATTTTCTGAAATGTGTATTATTCCTACGTCATGGATTGATATCTCTTGTCTTTGACCATCACACACAATGGAGACTGTTTCTGGTTGTCTTGTCAAATATAACCAAGTGTTTGACATTTGGACTTGTTTCCAAATTATGTTATTTGAAATGTTAAATGTTCGAGTGAGGCAATCTGTAATATTTTGATCTTTTGTTATCATTCTAACAATGCAATTTTGATTTAATTGCATGTTCTTGACAGCCACCGGAAAACAAGTATAGTCGTTTTGTTTATGTAAACAGCGTTTGAATTCATCATGCGTAAGTTGAAAGTAGCGTTCATTGTTGTAATCTATTCCCACAAACATTTGAGGTATATCCATGTTCTCAAATAATCCATTGCTATGCTTCTTAGGTATTGGAGTAAGGTGTATTAATTCGTATTTTACTTTCTCTGCTATTGGATAATAAGCTAATACTCGTATATGAGTTTCGTTTTCTGATAATAGTGTGTCAATCAATTGAGATTGAATGATGTGTAAGTTTGACGGTAACTTGCTGTTTGCGTCCTGTATAATATCTTCAATATTCTTTGGGTTTATCACGCTGTATATTGTAGCTTTTGAGATGTAAATTTGTACAATTCCTGAATAATAGTCCATAGTTTCCATAATATAATTATGCGCCAGTTGATAAGCTTGAAGCACCTGTATTTGAATGGTATTACTGTTTATGGACTTAAACCATCTGTTATTGTCGTTTATATATGTCAGTACTAGGTTGAGTTTTGTTTGGAATCTTTCTAGTTTGCTCCTTATTCTTTCTTCTGTGCTGTTAACTGTTGAAATCGTAGAGATCATGAACTTTGTTTGATGATTTGCAGCATCTATTAATTTTTGTTGATTAGTTTGTAAAGTATCAATGTCTCTGTATACTTCGTCGTTAACACCAAATATTGACGTCATTATTTGTCCCATCAAACCTCTCTTCCTTCGTGTATGATTAATTTCAGTAAGGTATTCGTGAGTTTTTTCAAACTTCAAAACTTCTTCTTGTAAGTGGTCGTAATACTGAGTACAGTAAGTTTGACTTTCTATTGATTTGGCGTAGCCACATAAATGCATAAACTGATTTAGTACTTCCTTGGTTTTGTTAAAATTTTCCTCTAAATTACGTCTTTCGTAATGTTGTTCTATTCTGAAGGTGCCTCTGTCCAACGTTGCGTTGCCCATTTGTTCAATATATAGTCCCGGATTCAAGTTTTTCATAGTGTATGTCGCTTCTGTAGATGTGAAAAATAATATTGTCATTGTCATGAATAACGTTAACAAATAGCTCGTTGCGCCTTTGGTTTTTGTATAGCTATGTTTGCTGGTATGCGTCACGGTCGTTGTTTTATTAGGCGTCTGACTTGTATCGGCCTCCAGATCTTCGTTCACTGGTAATGGTATGAGAGTATGTATTGCTCGTTTTTGGTCGGCTCCTTGCGGTCTTTGTAATGTAACCACCCTTGTGGCACCGTCACTACCTGGATGTATGTATTTAATCTTTGCTAAAGGCCACTTGCTAGGAGATACGTTTGAGTCTTTTATTAGTACGACTGTACCGATTTTTAAGTTTTCATTGTTTGTTTTCCATTTGTATCGTTGTTGTAATTGGTGTAGGTACTCCTTAGACCAGCTGTTCCAGAAATCCTTTTTCATTTTTTGCATGTGTCTCCAGCGATTAATAAGGTCTGTATTTGTGTCTGATATGGGGTCGGGAACTCCCACGGCTTCACGGCCTATTAAAAAATGGCTAGGCGTTAAAATCACGTTGTCATTTATATTTTCAGTTTGAATACATAGCGGTCTTGAATTCAAACATGCTTCAATTTGAGTCAAAAACGTTGAAAGCTCTTCGTATGTTAATGTGCTGTCTCCTATTACTCTTCTAAGATGATGCTTCATAGATTTCACCCTTGCTTCATTAATTCCGTTGAAATGTGGGGCTGATGGGGGGATGAAATTCCAGGTTATCCCGATGTCTGTCACTGTATTTTGAAACTGTGGCGATTGTGTTATTTCTAATATTTCTTTGTGGAGGTAATTTGCTGCTCCTACGAAGTTTGTACCATTGTCACTGTATATATGTGTTACTGGGCCTCTTCGTGCCATAAATCTTCTTAGGGCGGCGATGAAGGTTTCTGTAGATAAATCTCCCACAAGCTCTAAGTGTATTGCCTTTGTAGCGAGACATACAAACACTGCTATATAACCTTTGTATGATTTATGTCCTCTACCCTTCATTGCTCGTACTTGTATTGGACCGGCGTAATCGCACCCTGTATGAGTGAACGGAAACGATTGCCTTACTCGTGGTTTAGGCAATACTCCCATTTTCTGTTTGGCTGCCTCAGCTTTGTACCTAATGCACTTGACACATTTGTTGATATAATGTTTTACTTTACGTTTTCCGCCGAGTATCCAGTATCTTTGTCGTAAGTATGCTAGCGTCAGCTGATTGCCACCGTGCAATGTTTTGATATGTGAGTCGTGTATTATTGTTTTGGTTACGTAATGATCATATGGTAATACGGTCGGGTGCTTTTGTTCGTACGGAAGCTGTGAATTTTGTAATCTCCCGCCGACGCGTATGAGTCCAAATTCGTCTATAATCGGGTCTAAACTGGATAGTTTGTTTCCTTTTGGTAATTGTTGTCCCTTTTGAAGTAATTTGTATTCTTGTCGAAATGCGTCTTTTTGTACTTGTCGAATAATTTGTTTTCTTGTTTCGTCTATTTCCATGCATGTCAAGTTTTTTGTAGCTTTTTGTCGACGTAAAAATCTCAAACAATATGAGATAACTCGCACCATTTTTTGAAAGCTTGAAAATCTTTGAAATAGTTCATTTTGTTCTATTTTTATTGTAGTTTGATGGCAGTATTTAATTTCTTCTATCGGTTCTGGTATTGGACTTGTTGCTAAGTGTTCGTTTGTTTGCAGCCATTGTGGGCCATGCCACCATAACTCGTGATTTTTTAATTTACTAGGTTCAATTCCACGTGATATGACGTCAGCTGGGTTATCTACGGAACTAACATGATTCCATGTTGCGTTTGGTAATGTTTTTTGTATTTCTGACACTCTGTTAGCAACAAACGTCTTCCACTTGTCTGCTTCTCGTCTTATCCATCCCAACGTAATCATAGAGTCAGTGTAACAATATGTTTTCGTGTTGTTACAGTTAAGTGCCTTATCAACTTTATTCATTAACTTTGTTAATAATAAAGCTGCACATAATTCAAGCCGAGGAAGTGTTATTTTATGTTTAATAGGTGCCACTTTTGTTTTGGCTTGTAGTATTGTTATTTGGTAGGTGTCATTCACTTTTATTCTACTGTAGATAACCGCTGCGTACGCTTTTTCTGACGCATCGCTGAAGCCGTGTAACTCTATTTGTGTCTCGTGGTAATGAATCCATCTGGGTATTTTAATATTTTCAATAGATTTTAATTGTTGTGTAATATTATTCCACTTCATTTTGATGTGTTCTGGCACTTCGTCATTCCAGTCTATTCCAAGGGTCCAAATCTCTTGCACTAGCATTTTCATTGCGATTGTTATTGGCTGTAGCCATCCGTGAGGATCAAATATTTTGGCAACTTCAGATAAAATAAATCGCTTTGTCGGTTGGTCGTTGTGGGTTATAGTGATCTTAAATTGAAAATTGTCTTCGTCTGGTGACCACATTACCCCTAACGATTTTCTTGTCTTTTCTAAAGGTAATTTAATCATGTCATTGTTGGAGTTTAATTCGGGAACGTTTTCTAATAATTTGTCACTATTTGAGGACCATTTTCTTAAGTTGAATCCTCCGGCCCGCATCATGTCGATTAATTGAGTTAATAATGTCTTTGTTTGTTCTAAATCGTTTCCTCCGGAAAGGACGTCATCCACAAAAAAGTCTTCCAATGTCGTTTTGCTTGCGATGGGATAATTCAGTTGTTCATCTTTAGCAAGCTGTTGTAGTGTTTTGATAGCTGCATACGGAGCACATGTTGTACCATACGTTAACGTGGTCAATGCGTATTCTTGTATATTTTCTTGAGGTGTCCATCTCCATACAATTTTCTGGAAAGTATAGTCTTCAGGGTGTATTTTTATGAACCGATACATCTTTTCTATGTCGGCCATAAAAACAAACTTGTGTTTGCGCCACCTTAATAAAATAGTGGCTAAGTCTTGCTGTAATCGTGGACCTTTGTGCAGATTGTCATTTAGGCTTATATTCGAGCTAGACTTGCTACTAGCGTCGAAAACACAACGTAATTTTGATGTTAAAGCATCTTCTCGAATTACTGGCTGATGCGGTATATAGTATTTTCCTTCGTAATAGTTTGTTTTGTTTACTTTTGTCATATGGCCCATTTCTAAATACTCTCTCATAAAGTCATTATACTGCTGTCGCAAATTAGAATTTTTTTCTAATTTTTTCTCGAGCTGTAGTAGTCTAGCGACAGCTTTTTGTCTTGTGTTTCCGTAATCCATACCGGGTTCTTTAAATAATAGCCTGACTGTATAAGTTCCGTCGGGGTTCCGTTGTGTCGTATCGTTATATAATTTTTCACATTGCTGATCGTCATTATTCATTTGGTAATCCTCTGTAACTTCTTCTAGTTCCCAAAACTTTGATATTTGCGTTTCGTTAATGCGAGTGATCAAACTCGTCATTTTAAGTCCATTGGAACATTCCGTAAATCCAAGTCCGCTTAATATCCATCCTAACTCCGTATTTTGAGCGATAACTCCGTTCTCTAGTTTTTGGAATCCTGGTAACAATAACTTGCTGTAGTCTTCGGCACCCAAAATAATGTCAATCGGGCCCCGTTTGTAAAACGTAGGGTCAGCTATGATTTTATTGTCTAACACTTGATTTTCAACCTGTTCTACGTCTTGCTTTGGTAATGGACCAGTTAGTTTTGGTAGCACAATTAATGATGTTTTCAAAGCGTATTGGCTCGGGAATCTTGGTTTGAGTGTGATGTCTATTTTGTGGTTTGATTTTTTAGGTTTCTCGTCGGCGATACCTTTAATTTCGGCTTTTATCTTCTGTCTTGGTATTCTTAACAGTTGAGCTACTTCTTCAGTGCATAACGAAACCTCGGAACCCTGGTCACATAATACACGCAATAACTGTGGTGTACCATCAAACGTTGCAGTATGCACTAAGGCTGTGGCCAGTAGCACGGTTTTCTGAGTATTGTTCTGGCGAGTCGATGTATTCGTGCTACCTCTCTGCACCTTATCTTCTGTTTGCTGAGATCTAAATGATGGCTTTGATGATCCTGGTTTACCTATATTCCCGTTGTTTTTATTGCCATAATTCTGCCCTTGTGACTTGGTAGACAAATAATCATTTAAAGGTCGATGCAAGAGTGTGTCATGCGCCTTATCGCAAATGTTACATTTATTGTACTTCTGGCTGACACATTGCTTTTTATTGTCGTGCATCAAACAAATATAACACATTTGTTTTTCGCGTACTATTTTTATGCGGTCATTGACGTTTAATGTTTGGAATGCAGTACAATAGTGTATATTATGTTCTTTACTACAATACCAACATAAACCTTTCTTGTCTGCCCATGTAGGTCTTTCTTGACCTCGTGGTGTAGTTGTAACAACTGGGCTCATAGTTAACTGTGATGGTTTACTTGATTCTAAACTTTTAAACCGTTTTTCCAAAAATTTCATCATTGTCGTAAATCTTTGTAGTTTGTTAGGTTCGTCTAATTGATCTTCGTATTTCATATTGGTTTCCGAGTCCCATTTTCGACTAATAATTCGGCATAATATTGGGTCCCAGGTCGAAATATCAACATTTTGATTCTTCAACGCCTCCAAACATTCATTTATACAGTCATGCATGTTGCGTAATAACCGTGCGTTTGCGGTTTGAATTTTCGGTAAGTCTAATAATTTGTCTATAAATGTCTGTGAAGTAAGGCGTTCGTCCATATATCTATTAGTCAATAGCGTGAGCGCGGCATTATAATTCACCTCGTTCACGGTTAAATGCTTGATCAGCTTCTCGGCCTCGCCGCGAACATGAGTTTTTAAGTATTGCATTTTTTCTGTAGATGAAATAGTGCAGTCGTCGTGAATTATCTTTTTAAATAAATCGTAAAATGAATTCCATGATTCATAGCTCCCAGTGAAATACGGTATGGTAATCCTGGGTAATTTTGTAGTCGTCTGAGTATTTTGTCTTGAGTTGTCATTGATTTTCTTTTGTAGTTTGTTTAATATTGAGTCGAATGCGTCCTGCGCGTCTTCAAAATAATTGTCAGTGAAATATACGTCGCTGAGTATACTTTCCTCCATGAGAAGGTACACGTGATTGTCGTCAATGTCTTGAAATTGTTTTTCAAGCGTCCGTACTAATGACTGTAACTGCCAAGCTGGTTTATTTTCCTCTATGGCAGCCAGTGCAGTTGATAGCTTCTTTTTAAGTTGGTTTAGTCGATATTTTTGTATGAACAATTTAGGTTTCATAGTATTATCTTCTGGCTGCGCCTTGCTGGATCCTGCACGGTGCGTCTTGTCTGAGATGCTACATAATTGGTCGGTTGAAGATGTCTGAATATCACTATCTTTATATAAGATATCTTCCTGTGCTGCCAAGTGGTCTTTGGCAGCGTCGTATACTTGTTTTATGTTCTCGTCGAAATAATGTAATGTTAAGTATCTGTGAGTCGACATTATTTCTTGATTTTGTAGTAATTTGTCGTTTTGTAGCGCTCGTTGGTATATGCTGTCTAGTAATGCTCTTCTATCTTTTATGTATTTATGTGTCTTCCTGATTTTTGAATCTTTTCTGATGTTGTCCCATATCCTTTGAAGTTCCGCGCAGTCATTTTCTTGGCTTTTGATAATATCGTTAATCTCTTTTACTTCCATTGCGTCTTCAGTCTTTGTTCTTCTTTCTTGACGTCCCTACTTGCCCTATTCTACGCCTAATGTCTATAGATACGTCAGTACTTATGGCTCTCCGCACCCTCTGATACAGTAAATGCGTTGCGACTTCTCAATCGACTGGTGGGACCCGCTTGTGGGAAGCCAGCGACCGATCCGTTACTGTACGGGTACTTTCTAAGAGAACAATACGTACTATGTAGTTTTCCTAAGCGTCAGTCAGTCGGTTTTTATTATAATACAAGGGACAAGAGGGCCGCGGTCATTTACTGGTTCAAAATTTCTCGAAGGACCATGTTAAAGCCCCTAGCGGACTTTAATATACTAACTTAATGGGACAGCTATAAGACCTAGGATCCTAACCTATCAATCTATATATGCACGCCTAAATCCCTGAGGGGTAGGTAGAGAGTACCTCTATCCTACCGACGGCCTAACAACCCTAAAACCCTAAGTCCCTAGCCCTAACCATACAAGTTGAAATATATAAATATATAAATAAGTACGGGAATGTCTGTATACCGGGAGACCTAAGGTAACAGACGGAAGGTTGGTAGGATATAGGAAGTGGTACGATAATCACTGTCAGTTACACAGACTCATGCAACTGCGAAGGCTAAAGGTGTCTTGGCCACAGTGATGGAAGGGTAAGGAAGTGGTAGGTAAGTAATAGTCGGAGTCAAAGGTAGAAAGAGACTTTATTTACATTTTTCACACTATTTATATAAAATTATATGTTTGTATTGATCTATATGGATGATACATTTCTTTGTGTGCGTTTTCTGTTGTCAGCGTTTCGTCTAACCGGATGACAGTTAATTGCCCCAGATTTATATTGCTGATGTTCACACTTGAACATTGTTAAAATCTCGTAAAAAAGTGTACGAGATTTTTGTTAATCTTGAATCTCGTACAGACCCTCTAAATCTCGTAATGGTACGAGATTTCTCGTACGTCTGGCAACCCTGGTCCACGGCCTCTTGGAGAGCTTCTGGTTCCTCCACAGGCCTGCTGGTGGAGGGTTTCGGCTCATCCGGCCTTGGGGGCGTGGGGGCAGGTTGGTCAGCTGGGGTCTCAATCGGCGCCTTCGGATCGGGCGGCGTGTCACTAAGTTTACCCCTCCCTACTATAAACTTAGCGAACACCGACCCGAATCCAAAAGCGATTCGGCGGTCGCGAAGAAGCAGCTTCTCCACCTCCGTCGATGACAGGCCCAAAGTAAGGAAAGTGCCCCTATTCTCTCCCTCGACAGTCGTCGCTTTGTATGGGTGCCACTGTGGTATGTCATACCAGCGTCCATTTTGTTTGCAAAGCAAAATCTGGAGCTTTTTCAGTGACCCCATATACCTCGGGAAGAAGAGGGCAATTCGTGTGCGGGTGGGGATATCAGCCTGGTTGACCATCTGAATCTTGTCGCCCGAGGGTAGCGTCGCGGCGGATGCAAATTCCTGTAGCCAGGTAAGGGCGAAGTCGTCCTCACACTGGATCTTCAGCGTACCCTCGGACAGTTTTGGGCAACCCCGAAAGGCTGGCGCTACCTCCACATCATCGGAGTCCATAGCCGCGAAGACCTGTTCTTCGATACTTTCCCCAAGGTACTCGGCCTCCGAAGCGGTCAAGTCCCTCAGGGACGTGGTGATGAGCGCCACCGAGAGTTTGGAGCGGTCTACCGTGGCTTGCGCGTAGGTTCTCTGTCCCTGGATAGTTTTTGCCCGTTTGGGCTCGACCATCTGGGCAGGAGACCTACTGTCATCAGGTTTCCCTCGTTTGGATGCCTCTGGGACCTTGGAGGGTCCAGATTCATCAGCGGGGCGACCGGACTGACTGACGCGCTTACCACGGTTTCCGCGTGGTGTGTCACGCCGGTAACGGTTGCCGTCACGTTCATGTACGGGGTTTTTTACGCCGTGTCCCACACCCGACCCCCCGGCACGCGGGGGTGAGCCCGCGCTCCGGGGTGATCGGGGGCGAGAGAACGGCGCACTAGGCTTCGCCAGCCCCGCACCTGAAGCCTGCTCGCAGGGGACCTGGCTCGCACCCCCTCGCAAGGCTTGGGGTTGAGGGCCATCTCCCCCGCCGCAACCTACCTGGCTCTGGTACGGCCGCGCGACATCCACTGGGTGCTCGGCAGCTCTTCGGGCTTTGGCGGCGCGGCGATAAGCACCGCTCTTCTGCTTTCTATGGCGGGTCCTCCCCTGGTCGGGGCCGCCTATAGGGTTTTCATTGCCACGTCCCTCGCCCCCGTGGTGGTTGCGTGGTTCGGGCAATGATTTTCTGGCGTGAGGCTGTCTAGCCTGCCTCACGGGCACGGTTTTCCACGTGCCGTAGAAGCGCTCCGGCTTGCGCGCCGGGGGCACTTCGGAAGACGTCTGCATCTCTTCAGTCTTCCTCTCTTCTTTCTCATCAGGCGAAACTTTGCCCCCCCCAGAATACGAGGGGCGGCCTGAAACCTGCAAACAGGGTTCAGGGAGGGATTCCCGGTCCCGGTTGGGACACGTACCCTCCTGGGGTAAAAAATCTTTTTTAGGTTGCGCCATTTGATATAAGTTGGGATTGGGGGGTTTTCGGCATAAGTTTTGGTTAACGTCTGCATTGAAGTAATGCAGACGCGTAACGGGCAGCAACGACGTGAACGATGACTATAGCCTAGTCCTGGAGGTTCTAAAACCGATACCTCCAGGACCATTCGCCAACTTTGGGTACTTAAAACTAGTTTAACTAACCAAAGCTAGGGAGGTTCCCAGCCTTGGATGACAAAAGGTCTTAAAAAAAAGAAAATTTTTAAAAGATCTGGGAGCCCCCCGCCCGAGTCTTCCTGAGTCTTGCTGAGCTGAGAGAGAGAGTCTTGCTGTGTAGTGTCGGCTTCGAATAGCACTACCCCATTTCTTCCGGTGGGTGTACGTAAGAGGCAACTAACGGTATTGGGGCTTTTAAGGGATTTTTGGGCGATGCGGTTGGAGACCCATCACCAACAACCTTTATTACACCATCTTTTCCCCACTAAACTTTCCAAAAGTGGCTTAGGAAATTTTAATTCCTTAGCTCTGGCTACCCCTTCAAGGGATTTATAGCCGTGAGTATATGTATGTATGTATGTATGTTCTATGCCTATTTCACAATTTTACACTATGTTCAAATTTTAATTTATTTTCTGATTTTGCGAAGGAAAAATATCCATATTTGTTTCTCACTACTGAATGATATTTAAGAGTATTTTATTTTTTGTCCAAGAAAGCTGCGCAGCGGAGGTGTACGAATTTTTTCTCATCTATTACATTAGTTTACATTGAAAATAAGTGCATACTGTACTGTTGTTAAAGTGTGTTGTCAAACAATAATATAATAAGATTGTTTTGTTTATTTGGTTATATTTTTTCTGAAGTGATGGCAAAATTTTATCATTATATGACTTGTCCAGACGACACCGTGCTTTGCGAACATGATTTATTAATTTTTTACCAAGTCACTAGGCCTGACTTTTCATGAGTAAAGCCTTTTAATTCAATGGGGGGAAAATTACTTCATTTGTCTGTCGTGAAGTAGCCTATGATTTCGTGTTTGTGGAGACAGCAAAGATATATTGGCCAGTATACCCTCCTGTGTACCAACATGTAATTTGTATTGTTGCTTAACTAGAGAAACATTTACATACCGCGATGTAGGAATATGAGTGAGACGCTGCTATGTGCGAGTGAGTCCACTGTAACAGCTGTACTGCTCTCCCACATATGTATGGCTTACTTAAAACTTTTTATATAATATATTACTTGTCTTTTTTAGGTATTGGCTATTTAGATCTTGGGGTCGTATAGGAACAACGATTGGGGGCTCCAAAGTTGAGGACTGCAAGTCACTGGAAGATGCCAAATTTAAGTTTGAAGATATTTATATGGAAAGAACTGAAAACCCGTGGGAATGCCGAGATATGTTTGTCAAGGTAAGACATATTATTATTTTTACATGTTGAAGGTAATGTGACGGGATAGTACTAAATTAAGTCAGATATAGTAAGTTATAATTACATTTACTGTTAAAATATAACTTAAGTAATAAATAAAGGAAAGAAAAATTTCGACACAGGCGGGGATCGAACCCGCGACCTCGGGTAAACGCCCCGACGTTAGTAATAATTCGGAGGTAGGAAACGCAAACACTACTTAAACGTGTAAAAGAAATAAAGGATAGAAGAATTTCGCACTGGCAGCCAATTGACACGGTAGCTCAGTTGGCAGAGCGTCGGGGCGTTTACCCGAGGTCGCGGGTTCAATCCCCGCCTGTGTCGAAATTTTTCTTTCCTTTATTTATTCTTTATTTATTAGTAATAATCCCCACATGAGGTTTTCATGAACAAAAAGATTTAAATTATATAACTTAAGTGTATAAGTTAGATTTGTTATGCAAGAACACAAGAAGAAGTGAAGATAAACAATGAAGTTGCGTTTGTAAAAAATAATAAATTATAGCATTAGTGTGTAATCATAAACAAAAATCCCAGTTTTGTTACTAAACGGCTTTACGTCCTTAATTCAGTGCAAAAAGACACTTAATGAGAAATTGTATGAAAGCCTTTAAGAAATTGAGTATAATAAAAGACACTACATAAGCAAGTTTGTTTTAATATTTTATTTATTTTTGACAAACAATAGACACAGACTAAATACATTATTTCTAATTAAATTACATCATATATACATTATAATCAGTCTATATCCAGAACTCTTCATCACAGAATATTTACATTTCTATTATTATTCTATTTATCTTATCATTATAAACATATTTTAATAACTTATATGAAACTGCACTTTGTACAAAATATATAATCAGCATTTAAACATTATAAAGCTTATTACTAATACATCTATTAAATGGGATTGTATTTGCAAGTTTATGCGTGTGTGTGTGTGTGTGCGCGCGTGTGTGTGTGTATGTCATATACTAAAATTGATCATTTAATGGTATCATTTATCAGTATAAAGTGACATCACAATAAGTAACCAAAGTATTATTATTCCAGGAAGCAGGCTGCTACTATCCCATAGACGTGGACTATGGCGACGACGAGCCACAAAAGAAAGTATTACAAGCGGACTCTAGTTGCAAACTTGCCATGCCCGTACAGAATCTCATACTTAAGATATTTGATATCAATATCATGAAGAAAACATTGCTCGAGTTTGAGGTAAGAACATATATGTTTTAGTTTCGAGTTTAATGTTAATATATATTTGTGGGAACAGCAAAGATATACTGTGTACCAACTTATAATTTGTATTTATGCTTAGCTCGAAAAACATTTACATACCGCGATGTAGAAATATGAGTGAGATGCTGCTATGTGCGAGTGAGTCAGCTATAGTGTGCGCTCTAACAGTACTCCCACATATTTATTTGAAATTGATATTAGTGATAAAGTAATGAATAAAGGAGCACTACACAGCGATGTGTAGCAGTCTAGTGTTGGATGCTGATTTAAATTCTACTGTAATGAAGTCATAAAAGCAGTTCACATCTCATACTCATTTTCAGTCATGTTATTATAATTATTATCAGTATCTAGTTATTATAACTATGTAAATTTAAATTTAAATTGGAACAACCAAAGACTCGATTTTTTTAAAAAAAACTTAAGAATGGTTGAGTGTATTTTCTTATCCAATAATAATAATAAAGCCTAGATTTATGGTTATGAGCACAATAATAACCCCCTAAATATTAAAAACCACTACTAAAGAATATAATTGAAAATATTAATTTGTGGATAACATAAATGTGCCGTGTAGTGTCGGCTTAGAATAACACTACCCCATTTCTACCCGTGGGTGATCGTAAGAGGCGACTAAGGGTATAGGCGCTTTTTAAGTGATTTTTAGGCGATGTGGTTGGAGACTCGTCACCAAAAACATTTATTATTACCATCTTTTCCCCAATATACTTCCATAAGTGGCTGAGGAATTTATCATTCCAAAGCTCTGGCTACCCCGTAAAGGGATTTATAGCCGTGAGTATATGTATGTATAAATGTAATATTTATTTGTAGCTGGATACAGAGAAGATGCCTCTCGGAAAACTTTCGAAGAAACAGATCAAAGAAGGCTACAAAGTATTATCCAACCTCATGAAAAATCTTCAGAAGGGAGAAGTTGATAAACCACAAGTTATTGATTCAACCAACAGGTATTGATTCTTCTAATTTTTTAGACTATGTCAGATTTGTTATTAAAGGAAAGAAAAATTTCGACACTGGCGGGGTTCGAACCCGCCAGTGTCGATTATTTATGAGTAATAATCCCCACATGAGGAATTCATGTCAAAAAACATTAAATTATATGTCAGATTTGTTTCAATAAATTTCTTTTAATAATGCACACTACCCATGAGACACACTAATAATAAAATTTAAATCGACAATAAAATATTACAACAATTGAAATTATAATTTAAGAAACCACAATAAATTAATTGACATCTCCATTCAAAGGTTGTCTGAAAGAGATCGCTTTTAGTGATAAGACCGCCAATTGTACTTTTGTTATTTTAATGTGTTTATTTGTAATTGTTTCTTCTTTTTGATGTGCGAGTTTTCTATTCTATTCTAAATTCTACTTATACTAAATCTCCAGTGTCCTTATTTGATCCAACCACTATACGATTTGAAATTGATACAAATACGAACCATAACTTTACCAGATTCTACACATTGATCCCGCACAACTTTGGCGTTCAAAATCCCCCGCTACTAGACGATTTGGAGCTCGTTAAAAAGAAGACAGAAATGCTTGATAACCTTCTAGAAATCGAGATTGCCTACAGCCTCATGAAGACCGGTAATTATTAAACTCTCAATACTTACTCGAGTCATAATCCTAGGCTAAAATTCCTTGTAAAATATATTCATGTTTTCACCAATGGACTGTTATCTGTTTGTTGTGATTTTAATACAAAAGGCAGATTTTTTTATTTCGCTATCATTCTTAGGAGGGCTGTTAATTTGATGAAAATTATTTATATATTTTTAAATTAATCTTTCATTTGCAATGTGAAATAGTCCTGACTCAGATTTGCATTCAATGTTTTAATCACAACTGGTTAAGGATGGAACACACAGCAAACGAAAAACTATATTATAAAAGTAAATCTTAGAATCAAAATATTATAAAATGTTCCCCTGGGTAATGTAACTAAAGTTATGCAGTTTCTCAAGTAACAGATCACCCAGAGATAAATAATATTAAAATATGATTGTTCAATCTATTACATATTGAACTGATGTATTTCATAGAACTCTGCTCTCTTACAGATTCGGAAGACAGTGAAATGAGCCCAATAGAATCTCATTACTTGAAATTGAAGGCACAAATAGTGCCCCTGGAGCGGAATTGTCCAGAATATGAAATGTTACTGACATATGTCAAGAACACACACGCAGCTACACATTCACAATACACGCTTGATGTTGAAGAGGTTGGTATTGATTTATGAGCCAGAAATAAATATAAAAACTTTTATAAATAAAAATATACATACATACTGACGGCTATAAATCCCTAGAAGGGGTAGCCAGAGCTAAGAAATTGAATATTGAGTGAGGAAAAAATGGTAAAATAATGTTTGCTGGTGATGGGTCTCCAACCGAATCGCCCAAAAATCCCTTAAAAGCCCCAATACCATTAGGCGCCTCTAACGTAGAAATGGGGTAGTGCTATTCTATGCCGACAATAACCAACAAAATATTTAATAAAAAAATTATATATTTTGAGTGACTTTCATGAAAGGAAAAAATGCTTTCGGCTTATAGCCGGCTAAATTTTCGGCTAAATGGTTAATATTGATACTGCATGCTTATTTATAACTATCATTCTAATGTATTTAAATTACAATTTCAAGATATTCAAAGTGGTCCGTGATGGGGAAGAGAAACGTTACAAGCCATTTAAAAAGCTGCCAAATCGAAAGCTGCTATGGCACGGATCAAGAATCACCAATTTCGCTGGTATTCTCTCACAAGGTAAGGTTCAGAATATTATGTTGAATATATCATTATTGAGTATCATGAATTGTCTATGGTTCCAAGTTCAAATTTAGTTTTTACATCTGTTCTCCATTTTAGCGCAGGGTCTGAGTTGTTTCTAGTTAATTAAATGAAGTATTGTTCTGAGCTGTTATGAGTTCAGTTCCAGAAGGTACATACAGGACTGAAGTACCGAAACAAAACGTAGTTCAGGACAAAAATTTATAAATAAATTCCACTAAAAACTATTTGTCATAATACGTTGTCCCTGCACCCTGATTAGTTGATTTATTGTACTGACGTTTGTTCGTGTTACATTTGCTTCGCTTAAATCAGTGGAAACACACTGAGCCATATACGGATATTGTCATTCTTCGTTTTTTCTCTATTCAGTCAAGTCTTCTATGAAGTATAATTATAGTTACTAAAGACTTTCTTAATAAACTTTCGGTGAAAAATGCGTGGGGAAATTAATTTATTACTCCGAGTTTTTATTTTAAATAGGTAAATTTATACGCGCCTATAAAGGGTCGCGGTACATACAAAATGATGTTGTTTACTTTTGAACATCTATGAAAAATAGTGCGGAACGTCGCTGCGGTGCAAACAGTCCCGAGTCACGCACACAATTTATTTGTGCGCACACAATACTCTTTAAAGACTGCCGTAACGATTTGATATGGATAGTATGCTACGGCGATGGCACGGTAGATTTATGTTGTTCACGGTTAACTGTTCCCGAGGCCGTTGAATCAAAAGCGTCTGCAGATGAAAACATTTTGCTGTCCTATTTTACCGTTACACCAAATTCCAAAAGCAGGCAACTAAACCGTGCGTATGTAGGTCTGCGCATCGCGCCCCCGGAGGCGCCGGCCACGGGCTACATGTTCGGCAAGGGCGTGTACTTCGCGGACATGGTGTCCAAGTCCGCCAACTACTGCGCCGCCAGCCGCGCCGCGCCCCACGGCGTCATGCTGCTGTGCGAGGTGGCGCTCGGGAACATGTGAGTTCATTTTGTTCTTTTACACTTACTGATTGGATGTTCTTAACTTGCTATAATACAGTCTTTTATTTCGAACTAGTTTGTGTTTAGTTTTATAAGACTGAAAATTTACTCATTTTACTTAATGACTAATTTTTTTATTGTGTCTAATATAATATTTAATTTTTGTAATACATACATACATACATACATACATATTCTCACGCCGTTAGTTCCCATTGGGGTAGGCAGAGACTATCGATCGCCACTTTGTACGATCCTGGCAAACCTCTCTGGCTTCGTTAACATCCATCAATCTTTTCATACATGCTCTTTTATTCTTCATACTGCGGACACCTGCCTTTTTGAGCACATTTTCTATTTGATCCAAATGTGTCCTCCGAGGTCGTCCTCTACTAACATTACCTTCCACATTGGCTCTATATATCTCTTTCACCAATTTACTGTCATCCATCCTCTCTATGTGCCCAAACCATCTCAACATTCCTTTTTCTATCTTTCTTACAATATCATCTTTTACACCACACCTTTCACGAATCACATCATTCCTCACACGATCACATAACCTTACATTACACACTTTTCTGAGGGATCTCATTTCTACTGCATTCACTCTACTTTCATGCTTCTTCTGCCACACCCAACATTCACTGCCATACATAAGCGTAGGAACGAGGACAGCATCATGCACAGCCATTCGGGCCTTTTCAGACACCGACTGACTAGACATTAGACTATCCAGTGCTCCATTTACCGCATTACCCTTTTTCACTCTTCTCTCGATATCTTCATCACACTTTCCATCCCTAGTAAACAAACTTCCCAAATACACAAACTCTTTCACTTGTTCCACTTTCTTACCATTAATCTCAATCACGCATTCGGTCATATTCACCTCTCTTTCAAAAACCATAGTTGTAATACATATGTTTAGTTTTTGTGTTTTGTGTTAGTGGGAAGGCACTCTGAAGATCAAGTGACATAAATGTGTACATTTTAGATGTTATACAAAAATTGAGAATGTAAATAATACATCACATTAGTACAATTAAAGTTAATACATTAAAAAAGATCATCAATTTGAAATTAAATAGAATAGACCTAGTTAGTAATCCGCCATCCTAGTGACACGCACGCACACGTGTACGCACGCTGATTTATGTTCAAACCGTCACGACGCACTGCCAATGCACATACGCTAGCATACCGCCCAGTGATAGTGTACCCCCCCCTCCCCACAGGAAAGAGTGCACGCGCGCGGAGTACATAACGAAGCTGCCGCCGGGCACGCAGTCGGTGTGGGGCCGCGGCCGCACGCAGCCGGACCCCGCGCAGGCCGTGGCGCTGCCGGACGGCGCCGTGGTGCCGCTGGGCCCGCCCGTCAGCCAGGACGTGCGCACCGACCTGCTCTACAACGAGTATCCTTTGTATTATGCCATACTACTAATACTATGGAATCTTCTTCTCCATACAAATCTTATGAGATGTCAATTTTCTATGATTTTCAAGTTATGAATTTTGCGTTTCATGGCTTTTGAAGTGATTGTTGGGTGATGTGGCTGGAAACCTACCACCAACCATCCTTTATTTTACTACCGTTTCTCCACTCAACTTCAAATATGGCTGAGAAAGTTCTGATTCTCTAGATATCCCTCATTTTGAGGTTTATAACCGTGAGTATATTTATCATCATCAGCCAGCAGAGTACTGGTCACATATGCCTCTCCAAAGATATCCACAACGACCGGTCCTGTGCTGTTCTCATCCATCGCCTTCCTGCGACCAGCACCAAGTCGTCGTTCCACGTGTAGGCGGCTTTCTCGGCCGGTATCTTCGAGCCCCAACGGCCGTCGATTCGTTTTGTTATCTATTGATAAGTTGGTAATGTCCTTAGCCCAGTTTCAGATTTATAGTGTACGACGTGGCGCAGGTTAACGTCAAGTATCTGTTCCAGATGAAATTCAACTACAAGTTTTAGGATGTAAGTGTTGCCGCCGATACCTCAGTGCCTGATCTGATTTATTTGTGAGCTTGGGAATCGCACCCAAGTCAATATTATGCTTTAAAATATGTTTTTTAATGTGTTATTTTTTTCATAGTCCGCAGTCGATGTAAGCCTTAGTTGCACTACTGCTGGTATGGTCCGGGGGCTGATTTCGTATATTTAGCGACCGTGATTGTGTCGCAAGTTGCAATATTGTCGCTGTCAAAAGTGTCAAATCGCATACAATTTTATAACATTGACAGCGATAATCGTACAACTTGCGACGCAATCGTCAGTCGCAAAAGATACGTAATCAGGGGGCCATTTGTTTTATTTTATGAGTTATGTTCATAAGTAGCCTCTGATAAAAAATACCCTTTTGATTATGAACATTGAATAGCAACTTTTTGTCTATTCATTTTATAAAATATCAATTTAATTGTGTTATTTAAACTCGGATACATTTGAGCTAGAATTTAAATGCAGGTTGTATCGAGTCGTTGCCACAGAGATGTTACAAGTGAATGTGACTACTTTGTTAAGCACACAGCACATGCCAGTATCATTCAGTGATTGATTTATTAAGTTTGAGTATTATTTAGTTATTCTTGATTATTTTTATTGTCGCCTAATATTTTGAAAATGAGGAATAATGTTTACCTTGTTAATTGTGTTATTTTACTTTTTTATGAGCAATGAGTGAATTCATTAATATTGATTCCATTCCAAAGTATGTACCTTGTTCGTTTGAATTTTATTTTGAATTGCTATCTTTCTATTTAGGTAACTGTTAATTATGAAAGTTATTGTTTCAATATTGTTGCTGACATCATAATCAACCAATGGATAATACTACATGAATAAATATTTTGATACAAATATATATTTTTTTCTTATTTGATTGTCATATTATAATGTGTGCCTAAGGAACATATGGACTGACATTTGAAATATAGGAACATAGATGATGGAAAGTGCTAACTGATAAATTTTGCTAAAGTCTAGTCACCTGCACCAATAAGCATGTAAGTAGCTTACTATTGAAAATCTTACCATTAACCATTTTTATAAGACTTCTAACATGCTTACCTCTTAGCTCTTACACTGTCTTTTTACAAGAACGTAAATTGGTAAGAGATAAATAGAGCCAAGCCAATGTGGATGGTAATGTCAGCCAAAGACGACCGCTGAGAACACATTAAGCTGAAAAAGTGAGTGTTCAAAAATATAGTTTACCAAAGTCTGAATAATAAAAGCGCATGTATATAAAGATTCATGAATGTCCATGAAGCTTTAGAGGTTTGCCCAAATCGTACGAAGTTGCGATCGATACTTTCTGCCCTCCCAATGGAAACTAAAGGCAAACTGAGCGTATGCAATATTTCGTATACTGAAATAATTTCAGTGCCCTACAACAGTAATCTTATTTCTATATATTAAAGGTTCTCCGGCTGGGTTTAAATCTAGAGGTGAAATTAATGGCTATGTACTTTCAACTCGGTATGCAATTGATTTTTAATACTTTTAATTAAATATATGGCTGAGAGCGCCGCTGAATACTGAATAGTTGTACGGAATATGCCCATATCAAATCCGAGATTCCAGAAACATGTCGACGTCAATTGATCATGCCGACAAAACTTTTGCCTGAAGTCTTGGTATGACATACTTTGCGGGCGGATTCAATTAAAACCTTTTGAACTCTGCTCCAACCTTGCACAGTGTGCTCAACTTATGGCATCTGCAGACCCTGAGTCGGGTTATTGGTTGAATGCTTTACCATCTGAGATTGGTACCCTTCTTGGTATGTCGACTTTTTGTTTGGCAGTCGGTCTAAGAATCGGTGCCCAAAGCAATGAAATTCATACGGAGTATACGTTGATCAATAGAGTCACCACGGACTTCATACATAGGTAGGTCACGCCATACTGTCCTCAATGATATTCCGTCGGACTCTTGTCAGCGTCAATGTACTAGCTTGAACCACCTGAACAATACATACATATATACTCACTACAATAAATACCTAGAAATACCCAGAGCTTTAAAATCAGAAATTCATCATCCACTTTTTAAGATTGAGTGGGGAAATAAAGGACTTGGAAGACCAAAAATCAATTAATCAGCCCCAATACCCTCACTCGCTTCTAACGAAACCCACATGTAGAAATGGGATAGTGCTATTCTAAGCCGACACTATACACACAGTTCAATAAATAGCCCAAATACTTACTCCAAGAGCCCGCAGATGTGTCCATTCAGCTCATATTCAGATATAATGGTGAAAAGCGACATCTAGTATCTAATAGCCATATAATTTCAGTAAACTGTCATAGACTACTTGCGGATAACGATTATTTCAATCACTGAATGAATGTACGGTAAATGTTTTGACGGGGCCTTTCTTTTGACAATCGAAGATTGAAATGACGTGAAGAGAAAACTCAGAATTAGCGCCGCGGCTGATTTGACCGAAAAAAATATGAGAATCTTCTTTTGGCGGGAAGATCAGCTGTGATGTCAAGTTGACGTTTCCGCCAATGTTTGGCTATTGACACCGAATATTGACGTGGATGGATAGATGGACATGAAATTAATGGATTGTTTTATAGTATTTTATTCATACATAGCTGTGTAGTGTCGGCTTAGAAAAGCATTACCCCATTTCTTCCGGTGGGTGTTCGTAAGAGGCGACTAACGGTATTGGGGCTTTTTAAGGGATTTTTGGGCGATGCGGTTGGAGACCCATCACCAAAAACCTTTATTCTACCATCTTTTCCCCACTCAACTTCCAAAAGTGGCTGAGAAATTTCTAATTTCTCAGCTCTGGCTACCCCTTTTAGAGATTTATAGCCGTGAGTATATGTGTGTATGTGTATATGTGTATTTTATTCAGTTTTTCGCTTATATTTAATCGACTCCAATATGGGATGATAATAATGTTGTGTTGTGAGCTGTTGTAGTTGTGCAAGCAAAAAGTTGCAAAACAAAGAGTATAAAAAAGTTGTTCAATACTTTTAGTAAGGGTTTGAGTCATACATAAGTTTACATAGATTTTCGGTTGGCTCAAAAAATCAAGAAACCAGGGCCGTAAAATCATTATTTATATTATCTTTGCCGTTATATAAAAAAAATACTTTCGGTGAAAATAGTCTCGGCCCAGAATTAGAATGAGTGCAATCAAAACCGTTCCGTTCTCCATTTGTGTTGTTGTGGTTTTTATTTGATTTTTAATTTTTCAAGTTTTCTTTGAATTGTGTATGAATATAATTCGAATAAATTTATTGTGTAAAGTAAAAGTTAATAACTTTAGGGGCTTTATAATTAACTTAAAAAATAATGGTGTAGTGTTACATTTCATTGTTAAAATAAATAAGTAGGAAATAGAAATGGAATCTGAGATAATTAGTTGGACGAACAAAGACGTACTGCAATATTTAGAAAAACAGAATGTGTCTTCGTCAATATTGAGTATTTGTAAGGATCATGATATCGACGGACCTTGTTTATTGTCATTTGTGGACCGAGATTTTTACGAGTACCCTTTTCACCAACTTAATGTGAACACTCTAGCTGAAAGAAAGAAATTTGTTCTGATTGTCAAAAAATTGCAAAAAAGGAATCGCAATGCTATGTGTGAATTAGGCCTTACTGAGGATTACGGTAATTTAGCTACAAACATTAACTTCCTGGGTACTAACTTGTCCACATTGAGCTACAATTTGCACAACAAAACACCAAGTGAAATCACTGAGTTCGTCTCCACCTATGGACCAGAAGCTTCAAAACTCCGGCCAGAGATCTGGAAAACGGCCATCTCATTAGGTAAACATTTAGTCATAACTGACCAGTTGGGAACACTTCCAAATATTCATGCAACATTGATATTTACTCTTTTATTAGAATCATGCAGGTATTGCAATTTCAGATCGTCAAATAACACCATTACATCTATAAAAGTGTTACTTTGTATCAAATATACACATGCTTCATTTACAGTTTCATATTAGCAATAATATTTTAAACAATATATTTTAATAACATTAAATTTATTTAATGAATAGAAGAAGTTTTAATAATCATAATAGATGAGCGTTGATATAAGAAAGAAGTAAGTTACTTTCTGTGAAAATAAGAGTCATGGATTAGTTGCAAATAAAGTTTAAAATAAGATTTAAATCAAAAAGTACTAAGAAGGGTGCCTACAATGAAAGTGTCTAAAATATCAGTTCATTATAATCACAAAAAACTGAACAAGTATGAGACATATAGAACTTGCTCTTAAGAAAAAAGTTATCATGTTATAGTTTTGAGGCTGCAGTCATTTCAATTGGCTTAGCATAGTCTCTGTACATATGTGATTAACAAAAGACGCATCATTTAGCCAAAACGCTATTAAAAACTTTGATGAAAGTATGTGTAACACATGTCAGCTTGCTTGTGGTGGACATTTGCCAGATAAAATGTTTCATTCGTAATTGCCAAACTTTCTCTTCATTATTGCAAATAATGTCATTACGAATGAATCATGTTCGTCAAAATTATTTGTGACATTCTGTTTTAAAAAACAATGTGTTTTTTGAAAAACCCTCTACTTCTTTACTAAATGTAATCAACACCTACTTGAAATTCCTAAACCAAACTTGTAAGAAAGAAAATAATATTATTTATTTATAAAACAATTTTGAAACTTTTTTTTTCTAGACTTATTTTATTTTAATCTTGAACCACTCATTTGCAGGCTATGTATTTCTGGTGACATGGGTGTCTGCCGTAGTGATGGTGATAGTCCATGATAAAGTGCCAGATATGAAGAAGTACCCTCCTCTGCCAGACTTGTTCCTGGACAATGTACCACACATTCCCTGGGCATTTGACATGTGCGAAATCACTGGTTCCCTATTGATGGCAATATGGCTCATTGTATTGTTCTTTCATAAGCATCGGTAAGTGTTTTAATATGATCATTCTAAAGTATACAATAATTACCAAATATTTTTTGTCTATGCATACAGAATTAGATTTTTGAACTATAAACCTTAAATTTCTACTTAGTTACTTTCACAAATACAAGTTAGGCTTGTTGACATAATACCTTAGAGTAAGCTTTTCATGAAGATACTATTTAACAATCATATATCCTAAATTAAAATCTACTATTACAATTTTTAAATTTAATGTTTTTTTAAGCATATATTTTGTTCCATAATATAAATATGATTAAATAACAAGATGTTCATCAAGTGAAGAGTTAGGTTGAGCCATACCATCATCAACAATCCTGTCACAATTCACTACTTTCCTCTCAATTTCTGAAAGAAGCGAAGCAAACACCGGGTGACTAAGTCACGTGATGTTCACAAGTATTAGTACCTCTGCCAACCCCTTCGGGGATATTCGGCGTGAACGTTTATGTTATGTTATGTTAAATAGAGTACTTAGTAAATAGTAACTTGGTACCTACTGTGGCACTTGGAATATCGTAATATAGATATTTATCTTTCGATTGTGAACCCCAGTTGCCATTGTGCTATGAAATGACATGTATAAAGTTGCGGTCCATAGTCGCTCAATGTATGTATGTGAGTAGAATAGGTCAAATAAAATAAGCAATAAATAGTTTATATATAGTTTATTAGTAGTAGTAGTTTATATGCAAAAAAAATATATTAAACTTTTAGGTTTCTAAAATTTTAAAATACAAACATCTTGCACAGCAACAAGTTATATCTCGCTAATATCTATTATGTATGAAAGCAAAACTAGTACTCAGTTGTACTATGTTCGTATAGTATAGTGTATCGATAAGGCTTAGCTACTACTAGTGGGTCACATTGACCAGTCTGACTATCGCTTTAAGACGTTGTTACAGTAACAAGTCAACGCTTAGTGTATAAGCTAACTTCTAAGTTCTACCATGCCGTGAAATATTCACTTACGATGGGTTTAAATAAGAACCCGTGTATATAACAGTTGTTATCACTTTCGAAAGGATAGATTCCGCGTAATAATTTATTTGAACTAGGATGTTGCAAACATGCATACAAATATCAATTGTTATTCAAACTAATCGTCGCTTTGTTCTTTGGAACAAAAGAAACGAAGTTTTGACGCGACCTCCATTGTTCGTGCACTCATGTTTCAAAAATATGGCGATCCTCTAAAATGACGATTATCTTATTAATCGCATCAGTAGATACTGTCAGATGTTTATTAATTACTACGCTATCTTGCTTGGTACCCGATCGTATTGATTCGACGTTAGTAACATATTACTCACATACATTTTGCAATATTTATGACAAGATCTGTGCTGTGTAGTGTCGGCTTAGAATAGCACTACCCCATTTCTCCGGTGGGTGTACGTAAGAGGCGACTAACGGTATTGGGGCTTTTGAGGGATTTTTGGGCGATGCGGCTGGAGACCCATCACCAACAACCTTTATATCACCATCTTTTCCCCACGCAACTTCCAAAAGTGGCTGAGGAATTTCTAATTCCTTAGCTCTGGCTACCCCTTTTTGAGATTTATAGCCGTGAGTATATATGTATGTATGTTATGACAAGATGTATTTATGCCACTAATAAATAACATTAAACTTTGGAAGCATTCACTATATTTTAGCTCCAATTAATAATATAATCTTGATGCACAATCATAGAAATAAATACTTAATTCCCATATATTAGTGTATAATGAAATCAACGTAGGTATCAATAAGTATATGAACCTTTTAGCCTAGTGGTATGAGTATGACTAATCGGGCTCACATTGTTACATTATTTAACATATTATATGGTTCATCTATGAGAGTTAATAATGATGCAGGACAACAGTGATGAATCCTATATGGCCACATCATTCAGTTAATCATAACATAAACGTTCACGCCGAATATCCCCGAAGGGGTTGGCAGAGGTACTAATACTTCTGAACATCACGTGACTTTGTCACCTGGTGCTGAGAGTACCCACGTTTTGCATGGACAGTGTACTCACGTGATAGGGGGCAGGCCTATCGCCGTTTTGTACGAATACACTGTCACATGACTAAGTACAACTCAGCCATGTGGGTTTCCTCACGATGTTTTCTCTCACCGTTAACAACCATGATAAATTAACCACACATATGTCTTTAGAAAAGACAAATTGGTGTAGGCCCAACCCAGGATTTGAACACTAGTCGTTTGCACGATAACCGAGTGTTCTACCCACTGGGCTATCACGGTTGAGTATGACTAATCGGGCTCAAATTGTTTCGTTATTTAACACATTGTATTGTTCATGTATGAGAGTTAATAATGATGCAGGACAACAGTGATGATGAATCTTATATGGCCACATCATTCAGTTCATCCCTTGTCATTTATCAAGTATTTAGTAAGTATTGTATTACACACCTTACACAACAATGCACCTTGCGAGTCCGAAGTACAATCAGATTAAACTTATACGTAAGATTTCTCTGACGTTAAAAACAGAGAAATGTTGTGAATGATTCACCCATTCAGGGGGTATGTTGTTTGATCTGCGTTTCTAAAAACTTAATAAATAAGATGGCATATTTGAAATAAAAGAATAGAAAGGTAGTGTAGTGTCTGTTTAGAGTAAGCGGATAGGGTATTGAGGATTTTCAAATTAATTTCAAGTTTTGCCGTGTAGTGCCGGCTTAGAATGTCGCTACCCCTTTTTTACCCACGGGTGTCGTAAAAGGCGACTAAGGGTATTGGGGCTTTTTATTGGTTTTTGGGCGATGCGGTTGGAGACCCATCACCAAAAACCTTTATCTTTATCATCTTTTCCCCACTCAACTTCCAAAAGTGGTTGAGGAATTTATAATTCCTTAGCTCTGGCTACCCCTTCTAGGGAAATATAGCCGTGAGTATATGTATGTATGTATGTAATTTCAAGTTTATTTTACAATCATTTCCCCACTGAACTTCCAAAAATGGTTGAAGAATCTCTTATGCTTTGGCTACAATTTTTTGGGATTTATAGCCGCGAATATAAGAATGTAATATACAAGTATATTTAAATATACACATAAGTAGGTGGGGCTAAAGTTAGTACTAAATATTGCGGTGTGGAGCTGACTGAATGTAGATGCTACTATGACTCACTCGTTATCAACAAGCACAAAGAGCTCTTCTTTTGTATGGACTTCAATGTATTAGTATTCTTAAAAGATATATAAGTACTAATTTGAAAATAATGGTTATGATTTACGTGATAACCAAATGATTAAATCCCTACCCTAATGCCTAAATGTATATGATTGACAAAATCAAAATAATGGCTGTTTCATGAGAGAAATTGACCTCCAAAATATATTGAAATTATTAAATAATCACATGCTATCAGCCTTGATTTACTAATATAAGTGAACGTTATAAAGGATTTGGTATTAACGATATTATTGCTTGACCAAATTGTAAAGATAAAATCTCTCGCTTGTTTTCATCCTTTCACGAGAATCTCTGACTTATATTTTTCTATACAATTATGTACAAGGGGATTGTAGTGTATAAAAAGGGTGGCAATTTTTTACACACCATTAAAACTTTATGTTTTTTAAATAGTTATATTATAGGGAAAATATTTGTGCATGATTTTTATCTCAAAGCCTCAAAGCCAAATAATCCGCTTGAGTTTTTTTATAACGTTTGTTTGTCGTATCAGTTTTACTCTTACGGAACTGACTCACATTCTCTTAGTAGATGTTAAATAAATTTTAATGTGTTGCTTTGCTATCGCACCAATGATATTATATAAAAAGTGTAAGTTGATAGTCATTAAAATGATAAAGTTTTTGTATATAGTATATCAATATTAATCTTCGATTAATCAAAATACATGTATTATGTTGAAAATAATTTTGTAGCCGTAATATCTGTCTAAAAATAGCCGTAGAATTTTAACATTGAACTTTAACTTTCTCACCGATTTTATGAAGTCATATTTTATTTTTACTATACTCTCGGGGTTTTTTACGAAAACTTGTATTTTTTGTAATTTTCAACACTCCCGTACGATATCTTTTATTTAAAGTCCATTATTGAAGCGTCATTAAATTTCCTTTGTTAGGAAGTAATACTTCAGAACCGGACTTTTCAAAGAGTTTGATAATTGAAAAAATATTTGTATCTCCTTATAGCACTTCTGATTTATTGATTGATTTTGACGGTACAAAATTAAAACGTGGCAAGTTGCTACACGTTTTAAAAGCAATCTAAAAATGCGTTTGGATATTTACATTTACATTGTATATCTCATTTCTCTAGTATTGGATATCTCAGATGTGGAGATACAAATAAATCTGGCACTGTCATTCAATGACGCTGTTTATATAGTACCTATTGTTTAATAATACCAATATGAAACGGTGTAAGGGACCGTAATCACTAACTTCGCGAGCTACCGCTCTGGTTTTTACCTTGTTAAGTAAACATGAATGGGACTTAAGAAAATACACATTTATGATATGGATTCAGTATTCGAACCCGAACCTCTCTGTTTCGGAGACAGTCCCTATTAATATTAAACCCAAAAGGTGGTATTCAGAGTTGGTAATAAGTTTAGTGGCGAAAAGGTAGTAAAATATGATAGTTGGAGATTCTCAAACCACATCGCGCAAAATTCAGTTAAAAACGCCCCAAAATTATAATTCGCCTCTTACGAAAAACGTTGTTTCACGTCACTAAGCCGATACTACACAGTTCTCACAGCATCTTAGTCCTCTCAACCCATTTATAACTTGCAGATTCATCCTCCTCCGAAGATTCTTCGCCCTAGCCGGCACAGTATTCCTGCTGCGCTGTTTCACGATGCTGATAACCTCGCTGTCGGTCCCGGGTTCTCATCTCAAGTGCGAGCCCCGTTCGTATCCACCGGCAGATGATCTGACAGCTTGGGGTCGAAGACTTCAGCAGGCATATGTGATCTGGAGTGGCGCGGGCATGTCTGTACGGGGGGTCAGAACCTGCGGGGACTATATGTTCTCCGGACACACTGTCACGTTGACGCTGCTTAACTTCTTTATTACTGAGTGTGAGTTGCTTTACTTTTGTCTTATTTTATATATAAAAGTTTACTTTTGAACTACTCGAGAATATTTGTTACTGAGTGTGAATTGTTATACGACGGTGCTCCGCTATAAATCCCTAGAAGGGGTAGCCACATCTAAGGAATTAGAAATTCCTCAGCCACTTTTGGAAAGTTGTTGTTGATTATGATTTAACGTAGTTGAGAATAGAAATCTGGATATTTAATCAGATCAATCATTATCATCATCAGCCAATAGAAGTCTACGGCTTAGCATGGGCCTCTTCTAAATATTTACATAACATAACATAAAACGTTCACGCCGTTTATCCCCGAAGGGGTTGGCAGAGGTACCAATACTCCTGAACTCACATGGCAAGCGCCATCTAGTTTCCAGAGAAGGTACCCACGTTTTGCTTAGACAGTGTACTCACGTGATAGGGGGCAGGCCTATCGCCGTTTTGTACGAATACACTGTCACATGACTAAGTACAACTCAGCCATGTGGGTTTCCTCACGATGTTTTCCCTCACCGTTAGCAACCATGATAAATTAACCACACATATGACTTTAGAAAAGACAAATTGGTGTAGGCCCGTCCCAGGATTGGAACTCACGCCCTTCTGTTTTTCGGGCGGGTGTTCTACCCACTGGACTATCATGTCGCTAAATATCATGTTCTAAATATTTCCACACAATAAAGAATTTTAGGGATTGAAAGTAAAAGAGATTAGTATTAGAAATTCTTCAGCCACATTTAGAAGTTTACCGGGGAGGAAGAATAAAATAAGTTGTTGGCGGATCTCCATCTTTAGGTATGTGGAAACAGCAAAGATATACTGGCCAGTACACCCTGCTGTGTACCAACTTATAATTTGTATCTATGCTTAACTCGAAAAACATTTACACTCCGCGATGTAGGAATATGAGTGAGACGCTGCTATGTGCGTTTGAGTCCGCAGTAGTGTGCGCTCTAACATGATTCCCACAGTACTCCCCTCCTAGTCGATACGACGATATCAAAGCTAGGAGGTACCTATTACCAATTACCAAATTCAGTGTGAGCAGTGAGGCCGGTGATTGCATGCCTGTAGATGCTCTGCTGAATGAATGGTGTGGTGAGGTAAGCGAGGAATAGAAGTTGCGGGTAGATCGAGAAATGTAGTAGAAAGAAGCGTATGTTCTTATCGAGGGGTCACCACTGTGGGAACAGCAAAGATATACTGGCCAGTACGACCTGCTGTGTACCAACTTATAATTTGTATCTATGCTTAACTCGAAAAACATTTACACTCCGCGATGTAGGAATATGAGTGAGACGCTGCTATGTGCGTTTGAGTCCGCAGTAGTGTGCGCTCTAACATGACTCCCACAGGTACATCAGTCTACAATCACTTAAAAGTCCCAAAAATCTAAGTCGCCTTGTATGAAACGCCCACGAAAATAATTCAAATGCTGCTATTCTTGACCACGATACTACACGGCTACATTATATTCTTGACTTATACAATTGGTAGGCTTATTAATAAAAGTGATCTCTTACAGACATCAGTATAGCAAGCACGAGCGCTATTTTATTGACACGATAACGGTTAGAATGAGATGGCAGTATACGATACTAAGTAAGAGCGTAAGAGACGGCTGCTTTATCCCATGCGATAACTTGTTTAAACACGGCTCGTGCTTGCCCTTCTGAAGTCGATAAATATATGTCAATAATTTGTAGAGAGTTCAGGATATATTAGAATTAAAGAGGTAATTGGGGTACGCTACCATTCAAAGTAAGTTGGGAAATAACCGAGAGTCAAGTCTAGGCAGCCTATTTCACTCCAAGGACGGTGTAAAGAATTTCATATAAAAATAATAATATGTCCACAGATCTTCAAGTTATAAAACTAGTATAGGAAAAGTTTTGTGATTTGGTTACACGCAAAAATCTCAGGAATAATAATTCCTTATTCGCCTCGTATTACAACCGCGTGCATAGATGGCATAGTGTGTTATTTGAACCCAACAAAACAAGTCTACTGGAAAATACTGCATAGCCTTAAATACATTCTTATTTTTCTGTTTAGCTAGTACGCTGACGCATGAAACCGTGCTTACGCGTAAAAATATAAACAATTTATTGTACCTACTGTTTTCTTGTTAACTTTATTGTATTGTTCAATTCCGTAATTTTACTCAAGTTACTTAGTTATAAAAACACTAGTCTACGTCAAAATATTTATGTAGACAATTGGACGTTTATGTGTAGTATATTATGTATTAGCTGTGTAGTGTCGGCTTAGAATAACACTACCCCATTACTTCCGATGTGTGTACGTAAAAGGCGACTAACGGTATTAGGGCTTTAAAGGGATTTTTGGGCGATGCGGTTGGAGACCCATCATCAAGAACCTTTATTTCACCATCTATTCCCCACACAACTTCCAGAAGTGGCTGAGGAATTTCGAATTCCTTAGCTCTGGCTACCCCTTCTAGGGATTTTTAGCCATGAGTATATCTATGTATGTATATATATAGAATTCCACAATTTTAATTAGTACCACAAAATTAATACATTAATACATGAAATAATTTTGTTAATAAATTTCAATTGATAGTACATTAATTACTGTTCATTATTTACTTCACAAAAAGTGGTTTTCGTTATTTTCTAGTTAATTTGTAATTACATTTAAAAATATTTAATCTATCTAATCATTGGAATCAAGAAGCAAATATTGTAAATCAATAATTATCAAGATACATACTAAAATTGAGCGACATGATAGTCCAGTGGGTAAGAACACCCGCCCGAAAAACAGAAGGGCGTGAGTTCCAATTCTGGGACGGGCCTACACCAATTTGTCTTTTCTAAAGTCATATGTGTGGTTAATTTATCATGGTTGCTAACGGTGAGGGAAAACATCGTGAGGAAACCCACATGGCTGAGTTGTACTTAGTCATGTGACAGTGTATTCGTACAAAACGGCGATAGGCCTGCCCCCTATCACGTGAGTACACTGTCTAAGCAAAACGTGGGTACCTTCTCTGGAAACTAGATGGCGCTTGCCATGTGAGTTCAGGAGTATTGGTACCTCTGCCAACCCCTTCGGGGATAAAACGGCGTGAACGTTTACATACTAAAATTTTCGATGTTTTTCCATTAAAAAATAAATGTTTATTCTCACTGTTATAAACCCCCAAAAGGGTGTTTACAGAGATTGCTGAGCCGCTTTACGAAGTTGAGTGGGGAAATTATAGTAAAACTTAAATTTCTAACTGTTCGATTCAATTGTCAACATAATTTTAGGTGTTATGTTACTGACTCATTTAGCTTTGAACTATACTTTATAAACATTTATTTATCATTCTTCAAAGTTATATCATACATGAATTACATGATACGTTAAAAAACAAGACAAGTTTCTAAAAGTATTAGAATAGTTAGATAGAGATACGCTTAGCGACCTCGGCTGCGTTGATAAAATAACAACGTGTATTGCGAAACACTCTTTATCTTCACTTCCTATGTCAACAAGACACGCTCGCACTGACCTTACCGCCGCTTCAAGGTCGAGGGTTCGATTCCCGATTACTGTACATATTGTCGTGTAGTGCCGGCTTAGAATGTCATTAACCCTTTCTACCCACGGGTGTCGTAAGAGGCGACTAAGGGTATGGGGCTTTTTTGGTAAGTGGTTTTTGGGCGATGCGGTTGGAAACCTACGATACTTTATTTCTACCATCTTGCTTCCAACGTGGCTGAGGGGTTTCTAGCTCTAAGGCTCTGGCTACCCCTTTTTGGGATTTATGACCGTGAGTATATTGTATGTATGTGCATGTATGTAAATATTGTCTTCCGTGCAAGTGGTTAATGCTGAGCATTCAAACAAATAACACAATGAAATATAATTTAATCCTATTACTTTAATGCTTACTTATAAATTTGATGTTACAAGTTCTTTATGTGATTAAGTTGACCTCGTTTTGCTGTTGTTGACAAACTATAACAGACTCTTACTTTGTTGTACTTGTTTACAATTTATAATAATATCTTTTCCTTTAGTTGGACAGAAAGGGTTTTTTTTTCGAAAATAAAGTATAGTATTTATTATTTATATGTTCTTATAGCTATCAACAGGAATAGATTTTGTCTTAATAAGAATTTACTTATCGTCGCAACCTTTGCAATAAGGATAAGGTGTAGATAAAATAAAGATTGGCAACTTAGCCTTTTCCGGGAAACACAAAACAGCAAATAGTTTTGTACATCATAATCTTGTTTGTTATCTGATATCCTAGCCCGCACCGCACGGTCCAGTCATCCATTCAGTCAAATTATAATAAAGGTTAATGAGCTTTTCAGTTACCAGTTATTTCTGGATAGATACATAATCAAATTATGACTTATTAAGTAAAATTAAATAAATTAACTTAACGATTACGTAGGTATTATTTCGATGTAGAATAAGCCCTATCTCGTAAAAAATAGAAGGCCAAAGGTGTGTTACCTTAAACAAAATATGTGTCGCTTGATGATCAGATGACAACTAGTAATACTACCTCTGCCATCCCTACAGGGATAAATGGTAGAAACAAATATAAGTTAACATTATAAAATTAAATAGTTTGTTTACTTGAATGCGCATTTTTCTGGAACTACTTGTCAAAGTTGAATAAATATTTCAGTGTTGAAAGCCCACTTATTGTGGAAGTCTAATTAATTATTTATTTAAGTTTTCTATTAAACGTAGCTCAGGAGCAGGATCAAATGTAGTGTTTGTACTTTATTTAATTATCTAGGTTCAGACGAATATTTTTATGTATTACTAGCTGACCCTGAGCTGACCCAACAGACTTCGTACTGTCAAATTTGCTTATGACAAAACTTTAGGCGTGTTTTCCGGTACTCTGAGTTCAATCAGCCGTGAATATATTATTAGTCATTTTTTTCCAGGATAAAAGGTATCCTATTTGATAATTTGGGTCATTATCTAGCATTCTGCCAAATTTCATTCATATACATTATGTACTTGAGGAGCCTTTTCGTCTCAAACACACAAACATCGAAACATCAAAACTTTCAGATTTATAATATTAAAAGGATTCATGTGTCATTAATACTTAATTATTTTTTTATGTATTCTTAATTCCAGACACGCCCCGCTCACTGTACCTGCTCCACATCCTGTCGTGGGTGATGAACATGTTCGGCATCTTCTTCATCCTGGCTGCGCACGAGCACTACTCCATCGACGTCTTCATCGCGTTCTACATCACGTCGCGCCTGTTCCTCTACTACCACACGCTGTCCAATAATCAGGCGCTTATGCAGAATGATTCTACTAGGTATGATTATTTTGTGTCGTTTTATATTTTTGGGTCTCTTGTAATTTATATTGTTCTTGCAATTTAGTATCTTATTAGTTTAATGTTTTTTTGACATGAATTCCTCATGTGGGGATTATTACTCATAAATAAAAGATGTTATTAAAGGAAAGAAAAATTTCGACACTGGCGGGGTTCGAACCCGCGACCTTCGGGTATACGCCCCCGTCGTTCATGTCAAAAAAACATTAAATTATGTGATAGTTAGGCGTTTCCAACATTTGCATTCTATCTGAAAAGGTAGACAAGTGGCCGTCCGAATTAGTTCAAATTCGGAGGTAGGAAACGCAAACACTACTTGAACGTGTAAAAAAGAAACAAAGGATAGAGAAATTTCGCGCTGGATGCCAAGTGACACTGTAGCTCAGTTGGCAGAGCGACGGGGGCGTATACCCGAAGGTCGCGGGTTCGAACCCCGCCAGTGTCGAATTTTTTCTTTCCTTTAATAACATCTTTTATTTATCTTATAAGTTGTTTTTGCGTTGGTATATTTAAGATAAATAACACAAATTTTTATAGTTTAGTACAGCAAAATGAACATTGGACATTGTGATTTCCAAGGTCAATAAAGGAATCCCGTAATTGTCTTTTTTTACACATTTAGGAGTATACTATATTTTTATTTCCTAAATGTACGGTTTTTTTTTTAAATTTATAAATCAACTATAAGTACCTATTATTATAATGAAAAAACATGTATAGGTTGATGAATGTAAATAAAGCTCGAGAGCTTTTCCTGCATCGTACAAAGTGGCGATCGATGGTCTCTACCTAACCTACTCGGAACTGACATGAGTATTTGTATGTATAGCTCATCTGCTAACAAAGTGTACCTTTCAATTGGATAATACAATAATAATTTGGTTTTGTTCTTCCAGAACACGTATTTGGTTCCCGTTGCTGACGTTCTTCGAATCAGAAGTGGATGGCATCGTGCCAAACGAGTACGAAGACCCGACCACGATACTGAGGAATCTGAAGCAATGGCTGCTTCAGATCGTATGTGACGTGAAACAGTCCAACGTCGCCAGAATGGCCGGCTCCAAACTACAAGAGGGTGCCAACATGGGCGAGACCTCCGTAGTGAAGCTTGTGGACGGACTCAAACGGAACCTCAGTTTAGTGGAGGAATTCAAATCGAGGCCTGCGCTTCTCACCTTAGATAAAAACATTCAAGCGTCCATGCTTGATGAACCAGAGTGCTCATTAAGACATCGCCGAGTTTCCCAACATTCCGAAGACGCGCTCTTTAAAGACTTCAGCAATCCGCCGTCGCCGAAACTCTCCAAGAATATATGAGGCTGAACTCCGGCGGGAGATAGTGAATAAATTACGTGTGCAGTGAAGTGATCGGATGGACTGACTGGTGCATTTGTGTAACTTTTGAGATTTAGAGCTTTATCATTTACTCTGTTAAATTTGTTAATGAATGTTATTGTATTGCAATGAACCATTACTGGTTGTTACCTAAGATTTTTTCCGAAGATAATTCTATTAAACCGGGATACAATGCGCAAATATGAAAATTTAGTTATTTGTTCTCGTGGCTAACATGTCTTCGTGGTTACATTCTCTGTACAGTGATTGTTATCGAAGTTAAAATGTTAGAGGAAATTGGACATCTATTTTGGTCATTTTATTAAAGGAGATACTTTTAGAAAGGTCCAGAATATTTTGAGCAAATTTAGCTTCCAAAAATTGCTTTGTAGTCAAATTGATTTGAATGAAAAGACTTAGTCCACATTTCCATTTTTTAGATTTTATATGTCGTTGTTAAATATGTTTTTTGTTAGGTTTATATAAAAAAGATAAGTAAAGGTTATTTTAATTATTTATAAAAAATCTTTCGCTCAAACTTTTGTTTTATTTATAAATCTTCTTATGATGATGATTGTTTTTTTTCTGTTTAATGTTTAGTGCAGGCTTAGAATAACACAAATTATAATAAACGATTTTGTTTCCGTGGGTTTCATAAGAGGCAACTTAGGGTAATATTAAGTGATTGTAGTGCAATGTGGCAGGAGACCCAACGCCGACTATGCTTTATTTTACGATCTTTTCCTTAGTTTAGGAATTTAAAGTGGCTATAGAGCCTTTAAGTCAGCAGGGTAAAATTAGCAAAAGGTCCCTTTGGTAAAATGGCCTTGACGGATGTGTCTTTTAATAAAAGTTGAACATATATATATATATATATATATACTCACGCCATCAGTTCCCACTGGAGTAGACAGATGCAATCGACCGCCACTTTGTACGATCCAAGAGGTCAACTGTTCACATCGAGAACTATGATAGCATACGTAGTTTTTCTAGCTACTTGTAAAATATATTCGTGTCCCTCTCGCCGCTTTGAAGGTCAAACGATGTTTACTATATGAAGTATAGAATAATATTAATTTTCGCGCCTACTACTCGATGAAATCAACTGCAGAGGTATCGTTGGATTCGTCGAATATCACTATTTAGACTCGCTTCATATCACACATCAAAAATGAAAAAATCCGTATATTCGTTTCGGGTGAGCGAGATAGAAATTATTCCTATTAGATATCGTTCTCGATGTGAAGGGTAGACCTCCTGGCGAACCCCCCGAGCTTCATCTACATGCATCTATCTGCTCATTCATGCCCTTTTGTTTCATCAGACTATGGACCCTTTTTTAGAAAATTCCCTATTTACTTTAAATGTGTCCTCCGTGGTTGTCCTCTACTGACATTGCCTTTACCATTATATCTCTCACCAATTGGCCTAGACCTCGCTTTTATAACATACCCTTTTTATATTATAAATCGATAAAGAACATCATACTTAAAAACTTTGCCCATGGAATGCCTATCTAAAATATTGTAATTTTCAAAAAAAAATGATAATTAAAAATTGTCGTACCTAGTTCAAACTGAGAATGTATAGAACTAGATTCTTTGGTTCAGTGAAAATAAGAAATAAAAAAAAACATTTGATCTATGGTGTAAACAAAAACATAACCTCTTTCGGTATTTTCCAGTTCAATCGCTCGCTTACCGGTTTATTTTCATGATATTATTTTTCAACGACGATCAATACGACTGGAAAATACCGAAAGAAGTTATATTTTTGTTTACAGAGCGAAAAGCATAGAACAAATGTTTTTTTTATTTCTTATTTTCACTGAAGCAAAGATTCTCATTCTATACATTCTCAGTTTGAACTAGGTACGACAATTTTTAATTATTATATTTTTTTGAAAATTACAATATTTTAGATAGGCATTCCATGGGTAAAGTTGTTTAGTTTGATGTCCTTTATCGATTTATAATATAAAAAGGGTATGTTATAAAAGCGAGGTCTAGGCCAATTGGCCAAATACCGTAAGAAGTTATATTTTTGTTTACAGAGCGAAAAGCATAGATCAAATGTTTTTTTTTTAATTTCTTATTTTCACTGAAGCAAGGAATCTCATTGTATACATTCTCAGTTTGAACTAGGTACGACAATTTTTAATTATTATTATTTTTTGAAAATTACAATATTTTAGATAGGCATTCCATGGGCAAAGTTGTTTAGTTTGATGTCCTTTATCGATTTATAATATAAAAAGGGTATGTTATAAAAGCGAGGTCTAGGCCAATTTACTGTCGTCCAACCTCTATGTACCCAAACCGTCTCGACAATTGGCCTAGACCCTTAGATAAAAATAAAAGAAAGATGCGGCAACCTCTGCCCGCGCGTGGTCCTACTAAACTGAGTACAATGTACTTGGTTTGCTTCAGTCGAGTTTAGTCCGCTACGATACTTCAAGTCGACGAGCTGACATAATCTTTGACATCGAAATTAAAATTTTCATACAATTCGCGCTTAAAATGCCTGGCTGTGCCTTTATTCAGTGCACAAATCATTCAAGGCGTAAAAATAAATCACAGGGAATCACGTTTCATGCGTAAATACACCAAAAATATATTTACAAGCAAAATATTATTAATTTCGGCCATTTTATCCTTGAAATCTGACATGTTTAAGTGACAGAGACAGACTATACGAGCCCATCGCTCTATCTTTATCTTTGCGTCATGTCGTGTGTGTTCGTATCAGTTCGTATGGATGTAGTGCGGTTGTGATAAACCGATAAGGCCCATATTTAGTTGACAATTTGTACGCTCACGCCGCATCTTCTTCTTTTATTTTTATCTAAGCCTAGACCTCGCTTTTATAACATACCCTTTTTATATTATAAATCGATAAAAGACATCAAACTAAACAACTTTGCCCATGGAATGCCTATCTAAAATATTGTAATTTTCAAAAAATAATAATAATAAAAAATTGTCGTACCTAGTTCAAACTGAGAATGTATAGAATGAGATTCTTTGCTTCAGTGAAAATAAGAAATAAAAAAAAACATCTGATCTATGCTTTTCGCGCTGTAAATAAAAACATAACATCTTTCGGTGTTTAGTTTGATCGATTTATAATATAAAAAGGGTATGTTATAAAAGAGAGGTCTAGGCCAATTGGAAAAAACTGGAAAATACCGAAAGAAGTTATGTTTTTGTTTACAGAGCGAAAAGCATAGATCAGATGTTTTTTATTTTATTTCTTATTTTCACTGAAGCAAGGAATCTCATTCTATACTTTCTCAGTTTGAACTAGGGGTATGATATATTTAGATAATAACAATATTTTAGATAGGCATTCCATAGGCAAAGTTGTTAAGTTTGATGTCCTTTATCGATTTATAATATAAAAAGGGTATGTTATAAAAGCGAGGTCTAGGCCAATTCTTTTTCTATTTCTCACTTTATCACATAGGTATAAAATTATATTTTTTTTCTGACGGACTTCATCGCTATTGCATTTACTTTGCCCTCAGCCGCAACCAACATTCGTAGCCGTAATAGCCGTAGGAACTAGAACAGTTGTAGTTAGAAAGTTGAACTGTTGTTGTCATGCTCATATTATATTGCAATAAGTCGTAAGAAGAAACTATTGCTTTTTCCTTGAAGACTGGAAAGTATAACAGGGATATGTTTCGGTTAAAAATGCCCACCTAGTCAATTTATTTCACACAGTATATTTATTCATTTATTAGGCATGCACACAGTACAACATCATATTATATTATAATTTACATAAGACGTACCTATACTACTATAGATGCAGTACCAGAACATGCACAACATTTCCTATTTAGTTTAACTAATTTACAATACTAAAAAAATATAAATAATTCAAAATAAAGATTGTATAAATTTTATTCAGTGGAGTTCGTGTGTAAAAATATTTAAAAAGACAAGTATATTGCGCTAAAGACAGTTTGTCGCTGGTTGATTTTGTTACTAGTCGTCCGTCACACGGGCTACTAAGTCATGGTACACCTGGTCAGTTCACCTAAGTGGACCACGAACATTTTTTTTTGTTAGTGGTCTACCTTCTTTTTTTAAACAAAAGTATAATAAAAAAGTATTGTTCTTGGTTCACCCATGAAAAATAAAAGGGATGGGAGTCAAAAAATAACGGATCTTTATTTTTAAGGGGAAGTATACATGTCTATGTCTTATTTGTAGTTGGGATTTTTTCGTCGGTGCATTTTCGACAGTAATGTAAAACACTTAGAAATTTTCAGAAAAATCCTATTGAAAAACACGCTTTTCTCACGACGAGAAGTACTAGGTGAGCATAAACTTGCAGTAGGGTCATAAGGCTTAAAAAAATCAAACTGTTTAATAACAGAAAATATACGAGCTCAGTCACTTCAACGTTAAAGTAAAAAATGTTTATTTAATGAGTAATGATACTGGAAAACATTTTTATACGTGAACAGTTTTATAAATCACTTTTAGAAGCTTTACGATCGGAAGGGTGTATTGTTGGGAAAAATATGCAAGAAAAAATCCTCAACACACATTTATTTAATCGGAAGGTGTATTGTTGGGAGAAATATGTGCAAGAAACTTCTCAACACATTTTTTTTCATATAGATAAATTAACAGTAATTATGAGGATGTTTATAAAGTGACATATAATAAATATGTGGTCTGTTAATAATTCAGTGGGGAAAAGATTGTAAAATAAAAGTTGCTGGTGGTCTCCAGCTGCATCGCCTAACTTCACGAAATTCCCTTACGGTTAAGCATATTTGAGTGTTCTTAACGTAATTTTTCTAGGGCTATATCGACGGAAATATCATTGTTAATCGATTGAAATTGAATGTCGCGTATGTCATCATCATCGTCTATGTAAATGTTTTTCCTCTTGTGGTATTTTTTTTTCTTTTGTATGTCTTTCAATGCTTTAAGCAGGCGTAAAATGGTTGTATTTTTTTTTTTTACAATTTTTTTCAATATAATCAGTGAGGTGAACAACGAACACAAAAATATGTTCGTGGATCATCTAGGTGGACATAGGTGGCCCACGAACTTATTTGTATGTTCGTGGTCCACATAGGTGAACTTAGCGGGTGTACCAAGACCAATGCGGGCGTCACACGGTGGTGACAATCCGTTTAATATTTAGCATGATGAAAGTTTTAGCTTCTTATTGGTGAATTAAAATCAGTTAACAAAACAAATCTTTCATCATTGATATGAATATGAAAAATTCTATCTCCTTTTCCTGGTTTTAAGCTGACCCCCCGCACCAATTTGCAGTCAACATCAGTCGGTTCAGCCGTTCGTGAGTTTAAAAATTTTAACTAACAACGACTTATTTTCTATATATTGGCTAGATGCAAAAAGGATGGAGACTCTTCTAAATGATGATAGCGCCCGCTACGGATAACATTTACTTACATTTCAGTCGGTGACTTAACTTCAGTTATCAATTCCATATTGCAGTAAGAAAAAAAATGTTTTTGAGAGAAATTTAATACGGTCCCAGTAATATGTGTTATTTTTCATTGTATTAACATTCAGAAGAATAGCATCTATAAATTATATCAATTTCCAAGACCGTGGTCGAAACGAGACCAAATATAAAAGCCGATTACTGTTTTTTTAAATTTTATATACAGTATCACGATACACTCTCAACTTGCTAACAAAGTTGTGTTTTACGCCGTTGCCGTGACGTTGGTTTGGCTGAACAATCGGGCTTTATAATATTTTGGCAGTATTGCTACAGACTTCATCCAAAGATTGTCTCATAGTAAAATAATACATGATTTGGTTTTAATTTCCCAAAATATTTAATTACATTTACACCTCGTTCGATCACTGAGATCATAATGGCCACCTTGCCCGTGGCGCTGTCGTCGCGCACTGTCCCAATAGATTTAGATCGCTGCATAAATATATTTTTCAAGTATTTAGTCACTTGAATAAATAGTTAGTGCCAGTCTACCATAAGCGTGAGCGTTAAGACAACTGTTAGTTGGGGAAACATCATCCAAAGTAATACCCAATGATAATATTTTAAAGAACAAAATATCATAAATACTAACATTTTTTGCCCTTTAGCAGGTTTTCAAGTTGTTGTTATTTATTAATCATTCTAGCGTAGCACACCAGGAATTTTAATAAGAGGTAAAAAGTAATAATGAAATAAATGATATTATTAAAAAAGAGCCAATGGATGAGGGCAGCCTAGGACCCGTCGTTGTGGATATCTTTAGGGAGGGTTGTGAATAGATCGCTGTTTCTTGTAAATATTTATTTAGAAATGTGCACAAAAGAGGTTTTCTCTGGAATTCTAATTTCCCAGCACTAGAAGTCTATCATGTTGAACCTAATATCTTACAGGTTACATAACTGATACGTAGAACTACTTTATTTCAAACTAAGCTAGTAAGATAAGAAGGAAATTTCGCCTTAACTAAAAAGGGTGATTTGAAAATAAACAAAACATTTCTTTAAAATTTCTTATAATGTGAAAAAAATTAGTTATAAATTTGTCTTTAAAAATAATAAATCAAATAATTTGTCATGATTAACCATTCATAAAGCATAGTTTGTGTGATAATACGAAATATAATGAAATGCATTTTCTTATGGCAAGAGTTTTACACTTGAATAATTAATACTAAATTCATGGGGCGTATAGTTAAAATTTAATGACATGATAATAATTTATTTAAAGCGTGTAAAAAACGTAAAAATATGATTAATACTATCAATAAAATACTTAAGGGCCACACATTGTTATCGGAGACTTAATTGTTTTGTTGCAAAATCCTTAATATATAGGCCGATACGTAGATAAATAAAAGAAATTGACAACTCATAACACTAACATCATAGACCTCTTTGTATAAATATATTTATATACATGACTATATAATTTCAAAGAAGTGTGAATTGTGTTATACAGCATAGAACTTATAAATAGTGCTCGCTTAGTGCTAGGCTTTGAGCTAAGCTATAGAAGTAGCTTTGGGAAGCTATAGTAGTTACTATTCAATGGAACAAACACAGAATCGAGGATATAATTTACCATCTTTAGACATACAATGTATATTTGATATTAAAAATGTCTATACTATTCAGTGCTAGAATAATGAGCATGTAAATAAATAAATCTCTTAAATATAGTTACTTAATATGGATGCCAAATATGTCATCAATTTTACATTAAAAGTCAATGATTTACATAATTATTCAGTAGCAGCAGCTTGTTCACTTTCAATAAGCACTGTTGAGGGATCTGCTTTCTTGTTAGTGGAATCTTCTGAAAGAGGGGAACCTTCCTTAGACGTTTTTTCCAGAGTTTGTTCATCTGATTTTTCTATTGTTTCGGTTACTTCTTTGACAGGGGTGCTTTCTTTTGCTGGCGGTGCTGCTTCGGGGGCTTCGGATTCCATATTTGTAGATTCAACCATTTCTTCAGATGATTTTACCTCTGCTTCGTCACTTTTACTTGTATCAATTTCTTTATTAGGACCATCCTCTTTTTCAGTTTGCTTTTCACCGGCGGCTTCTTCATCAGTAAGATTATCCTCTTTTTTGTTCTCTGTAGCTGAATTTTGTTCTGTTGTGTCATTTGCATCAGAAGCACCCTCTTTACTCTTTGCAATTTCATCATCACCATTTTCTGTATTGTCTTTTTTGTCAAATACACCACCATTACTTTCTCCAATATCTGTTTTGGAATCACCATCTTTTTCAGGCGAATTTTCTTTAGTATCTGTATCTTTTTTAACCGTATCTTCATCATTATTTGCATCAGCTGCTGCTACATCTTTTTCAACAGAATTTTCTTTAGAGGTGTTTTCATCATGGTTTGTTGCTGCCTCATCGCCGTTTTGTACCTATAAAAATATTAAGATATTATTGATTAATCAAACACTCATTAGTTGACATGTTAACATCTGATATATTAGTAAAAACCACAATTATTATTGTTTGTTTCATTTAGTCAAACACATGCCTTTAATGGAAAAAAACTTCACACAACAATGCACATTTAATTTTGAAACCATACACAATAAAGTAGGAAAAGGTAACTGTATAGGTAGCATGAGGCGTGTGAGAGCGTAGATGTCACGTGAGAAGTGAGGTACTGACAGATGTTGTATGAACAATCTGTCAGTTTCTCACTATTCACGCGACATACACGCTCTCACACGCCTCATGCTACGGAGGCTGGTTTAACTTAGTATAGTTATTTGATGACAACAACAGTCAATGTTACAACAAAACATAATTCTTACATGTGTTTCGATGACACTAAAACTACAGAAAAAAACAATCACTTGCCATTTCATGAAATGTTATAAGCAGAGTTAGTTTACAGTCTGTTTTCTATGCTACTACCGTTCCGTTTTCAGGTTGAGGTGTCTCTTCGGGAGGTACTTCCACCTTTAGAAATTGCTCTAAAGTATCAACTTCATTTGCCATATCAAATTGATCATAATCCTGAAAAATATGAAAGAAACCATTCAAGTAAATGTTTAGGGTTTTATTTGTGTTTGAATATCATTTCACATGTCCACAATGAATGAACACTTCACACACCTACTATAAGCATAGTAGGTGTGTGAAGTGTTCATCCAATGCTGATGTTCCAAAGATAAGCATCTTAGCTTATCTTTGGAACATCAGCATTGGAACATGCTTTGGGGATGTGTTCCTGCAGCTCCAAAGCCATGTTTGTGATAATCATACCATAATATTGACTTATTATAGGAATGTTTTAAAGGAGAAATTATTTACTTAAAAAAAGGAGTGTTATAAGAGGTGATTGGACTTCTTAAGTGATTTTTCCATTACCCATTACCAATCATCCTACATTTAACAAGCTTTCCCCATTCAACTTTCAAAACTGGCTAAGGAATTTTGAATTTTGTAGCTCTAGTTAGCATTTTTGGGATTCATAGCTGATTGTTTATGTATGTATGTAGTGAATGTTGGTGTCTGTATCTCTGAAGGTTTTAATACATGTATTGTAATGTATTGTCGGCAGGTATTTTTAAATAAGTTTCCTGTAGGGTATGTTTGCATTTATTTATATTAAGTCTTTTATTGTAATACTAATTGTCCGCATAGCTTTGCAGGGATTGTGCTAATTTTCACTGCATACTCTAGTAATATTCAGCATGGTGATAGGTAATTATGATACTTCTGATGGTTTGACCTTTCCATTGCTGATAGAACTTTTGAAACTGGTTGAGCTGTTGCAATTCATTAAGGTGTATAGTATAGTATTATTATCTCATTGAGAAAAAAAAATTGGCCTCTTCATAATTGGGGATATTTTACAAAAAGCACTTTATTGTAGAATTATTACCATCTTAACAATTGATTTCAAATCAAATGAAAATCAACAACATAATTTATTGTACAACATAATTTTATTGTTCTCATATTTAATTATAGTTTTGGCTAATCATAAATGATCAAAATGTTTTTCTTGACAATGATCCAAGAGACATTTGTGCTTATATATGGGCCTTAGGACTTATGACAAACAATAATTTATTTACTGTGATCACATTCGTGCCTTAAAGATAAAACATGGCTTCATTCTCATAAAATTTGTTAAGTAATAGTCAGAAACTCTGTCTGTTTGTGCACCTAAATTATCTAACATAAATAAATTAGCATCAACTTTTTACACAGAAAAAACATAAGAGAAACACTAATTATGTATCATTATTGAAGAGGTATGAGATATGACTTTTATATTGTATATATTACAGAGTAAAAGACTAAAGATTAAGTGTCATCATTGTTAAGTCATACTTTGAAATATTTCTGAAGTAAAAAAATATATTAATAGTACTTCTGTAAACTTAACACAATTTAAAAAGTTTTTACAAGGATTTTGAGTAAGATTTAATAAATCATATGTTCGAGTTATAATATGCAGATTCTTTTTATCAAAATTCATGTTGTGGGTTTAAATCCGATAATGATTCTTTAATAATATAATATATAATAAGGATGTCATTGAAAGTGTAAATGTGTGAACTGTTTTGGTCAATATAAATTGTCAACATAGCTATTTTAGCAGAGTGCAGAAGTGTAGCACAGGGAGATTAAATAAAATACAACAATTTCATTATTGTTGTATTTTACTCTAAGTTATTTTGAAAATGCATTATTTTTAAAGAGTTAATTTGATGATAACCAGAGTGAATTGTTTATTATTGATAAGATAATTAGATTTTGACAATAGATGAGTCATATTTCATATCTCAACTGAACCTATTGAAATATAATATTTAATCATCCTTGAAAAGTGGTTTGATGTCAACAATCCATAACAAACAAGTATAGTTGTCAACTTACCCCACAATACTCGTCATCATTAAACACTTGCGGCGGAAGAGGGGACCGAGGATTGGGATCACTAACCGTCCCCCCATTGCTCTTGGAATTACTCTGCATGAAGTCCTTGTCTGCTTCCCGCCCTGGCTCCGTTATATCGATCACGTCATATTTGATGTTCTTTGAATCTAGTATCATTAAAACACGCTGTTGTCTTTTCTTCACCTAAAATATTTAATCGTTTATCACGTAATCGTAAATTGTATTTTATGAATCAGCATAGTGACTAGAAACTAGATCCCGGTTGACCCAGGAATTTGCTAATAAAAAACTTGCCTCCTTGTTTCCGGATATACCACTAATGTATACTTTGATAACCATAGTTGTAACAAAGCGTATATAACTGTTAAAACACTAATTAACAAAATCAATTAACATTAATTCCACAAAATAGGCTTGGCCATCTGTTTTTTTTGTAAATTATATTCGAATCGGAACGGAATTTCTTTTAGTAGAAATGACAATTCATTGACAGATTGAGCTTGATTTTGACTGATCTGACGGTGACAATGACAGTACAACACAACTCAATATTGTTGTTGTTTTTTCATGTAAACGACGAACCTGCAAAGGAACATAGGGACATACCTTTGACTATAAACACTAGTGACTTAAACTGATTAGTGTTTATAGTCAAAGGGACATACATATAGATAACTGGTTATATTTCCTATTTGATTCTTGGTCGTCCTCTACTAACATCACCATCCACATTGGCTCTATAAATATGTAAAACCAATTTACTACCATAAATTAATTCAACAAAACAACCATACATAAATTCAACATTATTTCCCATTAGGATAGGCAGAGACTATCGATCGCCAATTTGTACGATCCTTGCAAACCTCTCAAATTCGTTTAAATCCATCAATCTTTTCATACATGCTCTTTTAAGATTCATACTTCGAACGCCTGCCTATTTAAACATAATTTCTATTCGGTCCAGGTGTGTCCTCCGCGGTCGTTCTCTACTAACACTACAGATCCACAATCTTTTCTTGGCCGGCGGCGACTCTGGTACTACTGTCGCCATTTTGAAATTTCGGCCTGTCATTGTCAGTTAGTTCTCAACTAAATAAAAATTATAGGGTGACCTACGTATATAATAAATTATCACTTTCATTAATATTTTTTGTAGTGGAAACTTTTTTTTAAAGACAATTATTTTTATGATGTATCTTTGCTTATTAATAAACGGTTTTATTTCCAGTATTCAATATAAAAATTTATGAAAATTATTATTTATTTTGTTAAATGTTATCTAAGTAGGCTAACACCGTCCGAAAAGTTGTGCGCACATAACTATAGCGGTGCGGGTTACGGGAAGTGGGGAAATGCTCCCGAATAAGATTTCACTTCGTATACACTGATGCGTGGGTTCTCCTGGTGATCTAATGCGGGGATGTACCAATGTGTCATTTCTTAAGTCATAACTGTCTGAGATATATATAAAAATACAAGGCAAATACGAATTGATAGCTTAATGGGTAGAACACCGGTTAACGTGCAAGCGACTAGTGTTCAAATCCCGGATCGGGCCTACACCAATTAGTCTTTTCTAAAGACATATGTGTGGTTAATTTATCACGGTTGTTAACGGTGAGGAAAACATCGTGAGGAAACCCACATGGCTGAGTCGTACTTAGTCATGTGACAGTGTATTCGTAGAAAACGGCGATAGGCCTGCCCCCTATCACGTGAGTACACTGTCTAAGCAAAACGTGGGTACCTTCTCTGGAAACTAGATAGCGCTTGTCATGCGAGTTCAGAAGTATTGGTACCTCTGCCAACCCCTTCGGGGATAAACGGCGTGAACGTTTATGTTATGTTATATTTCATTTCAATATATAAATAAATTAGCCTGTATGATGTAAAATTATTTCCCTTATAATGGTTAATTTTTATTTACTGGCAATACTAATATCGATGACAGCGACGCCCTTACCGGCCAAGAAAAGATTGTGGATCTGTACCTTTCAAATTGACTATATCTTTACTCATTTAAATCGTCATCCATTCTCTTTATGTGTCAAAACCATCTTAAAATGATATGTTATGTTAACATTCTTCAATATTATCTTTTACACCACACCTTTCACGAATCACACTTATTCTTACTAGCACAGTCACATATCCTTTCATTACATTTTGTCTGAAGGACTTCATCTCTTCTGCATTTACTACACTCTCATGATTCATTTGCCACACCCAATATTCGCTTACATACATAAGCTTCGGAACTAGAACAGCATCATGCACTTCCATTCGGACACCGACTGACTACTGACATTCAACTATTCAGGCTCCATTAACCACATTATCCTTTTTCACGTTTTCGATGTATTTCATCACACTTTCCATTCCTAGTACCTAAACAAGCTTCCCAGATATATATACTCTCTCACCTGTTCCACTTTCTTACCATCTATCTCAATCGCGGATACTGTCACCTTTTCCTCATGATGCATTTGTCAAATTCTCCCCTCTCTCTAAAACCATGGTTTTAGTTTTATCTACAGTTACCCTGATTCCCATTATTTCAAATGCCGACCGACGATGCAACTCACACTTGATGGTCAGCATACGAGGGGCATGCCAAAAGAAACTAGATACTCAAAAATTATAAAATTTATTCTTTATTACAAGTATCGATCTTTTCAAAGTATTCACCCTGAGCACGTATACACTTGTCCACACGTCTGACTGAACCAATTGGAAAATACCTGTGACCACTCTTCTTTACATACCTCACAAATCTTGAAATTATAGGCAACCAGCGCATCTTCTTTGCTTTCAAACCTCTTCCTCTTTACTTTTTCTTTGATTTTTGGAAACAAGTAAAAATCTAAGGCGCTAGGTCAGGGGAATATGGCGGGTGAGGGAGTATTGACACATTTTTCGAGTTGAAAAAGTCTAGTGTTCTGGCAGACGTGTGCGGCGCCGCATTGTCGTGGTGCCAGATTCCTGACTTCGGTCGCTTGTCACACCAAGCTGATATTGTCACATACCATTCAGAGTTCACCGTTCTTTCATTCTCTAGCACAACAGTAGCAATATGTATGACCCGTTTTGCAGAAAAACGAGGCGACCATTTGTTTCTGTGTGCTTCGTGCACGGCGACATTTCGTTGGAGTTGGCTCGTCTTCAAAGCACCATACAGTCGACTGTCGCTTTGATTCGGGATCATAGTTATATAGCCATGTTTCGTCACCAGTCAGTATATCATATAATTTTTTTTCTCGCCTCCGTTGAATTTATCTATCATGAATAGGCACCAATCCACCCGACGCCATCGGTAAGTTTGTGCGGCACCCATCTCGAACAACGTTTACGGAGAGAAAGGTGGTAGTGAATTATGGTTTGCATTGCTGCTGATCCAATTCCTAGTTGTCGCTCTAGCTCTACATATGCAATTCGTCGGTTTTCGCGAATAAGTTTTTCGACTGCGCGAACGTTTTCTTGCGTGACCGCGGTTGGAGGCCGTCCTGTCTTGGCTGGATCTTCGAGACATCCCCGTCCTCTTTTAAATTCAGCAAACCAATTGAATACTGTTGCCCGGGAACAAGCAGACTCACCAAAAGTAGAAGCCAAAAGTTCAAAACATTCTTGAGGCTTTAAACCTTTTTTAAAGTCATAATAAATCATAGCGCGAAAATCACGTCGACTGAGCTCCATTATTGCAAGTGATTCTCGGAAAAATGATGCTCATTCAAATAAAAAATAAATAAAAGAAGTGTGTTCTATGTTCAAATATGTCAATAAAAAAACAGCCTATAAGATGGTGTATAGCTTGCCAGTGTCAATTAAATGAGAAAGGAGTGTCTAACTACTATTGGCATTCCCCTCATATAAGAGGCATTTAATGATGAGCCCACCCATTCTGACTCCATAATCACTTTCACGCAACTCAGGATTGAAAGCCAAATATTTTTACCGGCAGGCTACAGAGGCAGTTGTTTCATTTGATAATGATGGAGATATGTACTTACGGTTCATAGTGGTTGGTGAGTATCAGTACTGGCGAGTGAGCAAGCGGGATGTTTCCGCTGTAGGACTATGACTATCACGCAATTGAAAATGCTATAGTACAAATATATGGTACATAACAGGACAGTCAATGTATGTGCGATAAATTGGAATGGCTGAGCTATGAATATTTAGAAATAAAACTAAACTTCAGATAAATATGTTTGTATAATTAAATACTTCTTACGGCTACGGTAAACAATATTTAGGCTATATGCGGAATGTTTCTAGAACATGATTTCTTATAAAATGTTTCATTACGAATACGTCACAGTTACGCTTGCTTCCTATATTATGCTAAGCTTACAATTACTGAACTGGGAAATACAGTGGAAGAACATAAATTAAGCTAAAAACTTGCGTTTGCTTGCTGAGTAAGCTTGATATAAAAACAAGTTTGAGATAACCTCATTTACTGACGGTTTAAAATTATTATCACATAAAATGTTTTTAATGAGCAAAGGTATCATCATTGCATTTTTAACACAGTCTTAAAAAATAAAAACAAAAATATTCGACAAATTTGATTAGTCGCACCATTTTATTGTTGGAAGGTTTATTAGTAATTAATTTTATATTGAACACGAAAATTACAAAAACAGCAATGTAATTTAGCATTTTTTATTATTGTCACTAGAGAAAGGGCGTGATTTTCTAGCCATTAATTATTTAGGAACACTATAATATTATCTTATATTTTCAAAATTAGCTTTTTCCTAGATATTGTATCATTTCTGCATCGATATGTTTGAAAGGTGCTACTGAATTAAGAAAATACCATTTCTTCTTACATTATTTGTAAAAGAAGCTTTTGGCAGTAGCTCGGCTCTGCTAAACGTTTGAAAGATACACAAAATCTAATTAATGTTATAGTTATTAAATTAAGACTTATAATTATGCACACAAAAAGACGCAAATAATGTCTTATGGCAAAAGTATAGTTGGGTTTCTTTACATTAATATAATTTCGGAAATCAGAGAAATCATTGCACAACCCAGCGCTCTACATATCTATGTCAGGCTCTGTTCTCTCAAGAAGGAGATGATAAACAGACTTAAACAGACGATATTTAATACTGATTGTGTGACTTTTCATTATGTAGTTATAAGGTAATATTATTAGTATATATTATATATGTAGAGTTTAATTCTACTGATGAAGCAGAACTGACGTTGTGACAATTTCATTATTAATTAATATCATGGTTAAATCTCTATTGAACGTATCTACTTTTAGGCCTTTTGACGCCTCTGGATGAAGTAACTTGAATGCCTTGATCTGTAAATAACACTAATTAAACTATATCTTTATGCATTTTGTTCAGTATTGATAATAATTCAATAAAACAAGCATAACATTGTAAAGGTTTACTTCATCAAGGTGGACATTGAATTTTAATAGGATCATTTGACAGATAATAATTGTTTTGATGTCTCTCGAATATCAACGCAAATTTTACCTTGTATACCATTCATTCTGACAGAAAATATTCGGATAAAAAACGTACAAGCGCCATCAGCTACGACCAAATACCATGGTAACTAAGAGACTTTATCCTTTTTCATTATATCGATTCATAAAGTAAATTAATTTATTCAACAAATCTCAAGAAACATTTGCAATAAAAACGTTTTAAAATATAAAATTATAAAAATAAAATTTTGTAAGGAATAAAATAGACGGACTTAATATTAATAAATAATTTTCGAAAAACCTATTCAGAAATTTAACATAGTGATAAAAAATATAAATGGTCAAGTGAAAACACGAAAAATAACTTAAACATAAATCACATCTTTCTTAGAAATAAACATAAAAAAGTACCTACATTAAATTAAATTAACACCTCCTACATTTTATTGCTGCAAATTATGAACGTATAAACAGCTCAGGTAAATTTTACATCAAATAATATTTAAAATACATTACTTAAAAGCAATTTGTACGTGTGATTGCCAAATTGTGCATTTCAAAATCACTTTAAAGATCTTTTGCTTTTTATGATACCACTTATGAGATCAAGATCATCATTACTCATCGATTAAGGAAAGAAAAAAAACTAAACCAACGGGACTCGTACCCACGTCATTTGGGTATATGCAACGGTATACGGATGTTGTGGGTTCGAGTCCCACTGGTTTCGAATTTATTTTTTCCTTAATTGATTAGTAAATAATCCCCACATGAAGTTTTCATTCACAAACAAATCTAATTATCATCATTACTGCTGATGAATTAACAAATTCGCAATACAAATTCGTATATTCTACAATATACATTACGAGAAGAAAACACCAACTTATTTCAGCTATAATAAACTATAATAATATATGACATCCCAATGGGGAAGAACTCTTGATTTTCTTCTATTATTCGTCGACAAAACTTTAGTAAAAGTATGTTTAGGGATATGTAAAAAATAAAAGCAAGTCCCAAATTTCGATTCTTTTTTCAGACACAAGTGACTCAAAAGTAAATTTTCGGTTCGCAGTTAAAGTAACCTGTAAAAGTAAAGTTTTAAACATTGAAACGGATTAGCTAGAGATTGAGATCACTCAAGAGTATGTTTTTTGCCTCGGTTTGTACATATAAATCATCAACATCCGGGCAAAGATGAATTTGCGATTAATTCTAAATTCAATGGTATTTGAATGAGCAGATAAATTGAGCACTATCTAATAATCAAACCAATGAACTATATTATATACAGTAAATTAAATATTTTTTAAACTGGTGTGCCAAAATCTGGGTCTCCGTCCCCAGTTATCAACTGAGACGGATGTTTAACACTTTCCATGTTCATCTCTCTATACTTGACTTTGTCTACAAACGATTTTGTGTCTTTCACTTTTAACACTTTATTTTCTGAGTAATTATTCTTATCGACATATATTTCCGAATATTTATTGGTTTGAACGTAACTAGGTTCAGTTTTCTGCGGAATGGTGTTGCTATCAGAATTTTGTTGAGTATCTGTTTCGTTTGAACTCTTTGACTCAGTGTTTTGATTGGATAGTTTCCTTTCACTAGAACTTCCATTTTGATGTACTGCATCTGTAATACGCTTAGCCAATCCTATTCTAAACATTTTGCTTTTCTGCTTATCAACTATCCCATTTGTTTTGGGTAGTTGAATTTTCGCATGCATGGGTGGTAATATCACTTCCTTTGGTGGCGGTATTAAGGACACAAGTTGGTTTTCGACGCTGGTTTCATTGATAGCAGGAGATAAATCCGCTGATTCTGGTGACTGCAACGAGGAATCTTGCGAATCTTTCTCAGGCGAAGGATTCTGTTGAGATTTGTCAAACACCGTTGAAATCCCGTGACCGTTGACTGGAGAACTTTCTATGATTTCGTCCGAAGATTGTCCTTCGTCGTCAACAGGTTTGTAAGAGCCTTTGATTTTCCAATCTGTTGGTTTGACTCGTTTCTTCTTCAAGCCTGGACGTCTGCCGTGAACTGGTGTCGATTGGGGAGAGTCGTTGGAAGAAGAAAATTCTGGAACGCCCCGATATTGCCCTCTCTGTCTGTTTCGAGCTCGCTCTCTCGTAAGAACTGGGGATTCTGGAGGTGTTTTTGGTTTGAACACTTCGTCGTTTGAAACATAATCAGTCTGTGTTTCTATTTTAATGGTCTCATCGTCTATGTCTAGGATAGTGAGGTTGTTGTTGATAGAGTTGTAGTTGTGCGACGTATTTATAGAATTATATTCGGTGTAGTTAATGGCGTCTTGTGGTCTGTAAACTTCAGCGTAGTGCGGGGACTCGCACTCACTTCTAGAACCAACTTCAGATTCAGCCCTGGAAAACGAAACATTTTTATTGCAAAGTTTCCTCTCTCCTCAGTATTGTGAAAACAGTAGGTTATGAATAGTCGAGCAGTTAGTTAACACATATACTAAATAATTTAAACATTAGATAAGTTTGTAAATAATTATTATTTTGACATTGTTAGTATCTTATTGCTTACTCTAAAATAAGTTCATACATCACTAGTGATGCTTTTCATTGTGTTTCATAGTGTTGTAACGGCTTTTAACATCACCAAGTTTGCCATGTAAAAGGTTTTAAATGTCTTAGGGTTAATTAAAATCATCCATTGAATCAATTAGAAATTAGACTGCAATGCATCAACGATGTCTTATTTTACAATCTAAACTGGCAACAAAATATTTAACTATGAAATTTTGGATATTCCCAATTATATCCATCATTGTGTGCACAGATTTTTATGAATATATCTTGGTGTATAAGTCTTAATATGAATAATGACTATGTTTTATTCACATGTTCAACATATAAATGCGAGAGTGAGATGTTATAATTACCGCTGCGTGTAATCGGGGGTCCGTGGCGCGGTGGGCGTGGCGAGGGGGTGCGGGGAGCGGGGGCACTGCTCCAGGAACAGCGGGAACCTGACGAAACAACATTAACTGTATGGTCTGCTGTTTGTATTGCGAACAAATAAAATAAACCATACTTTTACTAGCCATTTGGGAAGAGGATATTATTTAATATAGGTAACCCATAATGGCAGAATCATTTAAAATTTTGTTAAACAACCATCCTTACATATTAGAAAGAAGAAAGAAGAAAGAAAAACATTTATTCGCTGCTACACACGTACAAAGGAAGACACAGCACAAAAATAAGTATATACAAACACACAGAAAAATAATAAGTAAATGTAAGTCATCGGCGTAAATATGAAATTTGCTGCTTTTTATACTACTGATAATATCTGCTGTGTACAATATAAATAAAAGAGGTCCCAAAATTGAACCTTGCGGTACTCCTCGTGTTAGTTCATTAGCAGACGATGTGTTTGCCATTTCTCCCTCGAAGTTCTACAAATTGCGACCTACCAGAGAGATAACTGTCAAACCAACGAATCGTCGCAGCATCAAACCCGTAATACGCCATCTTAGATAGCGTCAGGGGTATGCATAAACACTCGAAAGCCCTGGAAAAGTCCAACAGAGTAAGTATAGTACTCTTACCTTCATTTTGGTCATAAAGTATGTTATCAACTACGTCTAAGAGAGCTGTTGCAGTTGATCGCCCTTTCCGAAAGCCAGATTGAGGATCAGGTAGTATTTTGTTTTCCTCCAGGTACTTAACAAGTTGATTATACTCGACCCGTTCCACTATCTTCGATGTACAAGGCAGGATACTAATTGCTCGTAGATCGGATACAAGGACTGGGTTAGGTTTCTTAGGCAATGGCGATATTTTCGCGATTTTCCAAATGGTTGGAAATTTGTTAGTAACCATACTTCTATTAACAATAGCAGTCACTGCGTCAAGTGTTGTCGGTAGCGTTAAAAGTAACATATCTATATTAATTTCGTCAAGTCCTTTGGCTTTGGTTTTAATTCTAGTTATAGCTTTCGCTATTTTGTCTGTCGTCACTGTCTGTAGTCTAAAAGTATTTTGTCCATGTCTGTGAAATTCAAAGTAAGTCAAATCTGATAATTTAGCGTTAGCTGAGCCAGGAATGTTACTAAAATGGGTAATAATTTCCTCAGGGTCACAGAAATGGGGTGGTAGTTCTGTAGTTTTGTTAGGAAGTAATAACATAATAAACATAAAAGTTTCACGCCGTTTATCCCCGAAGGGGTTGGCAGAGGTACCAATACTTCTGAACTCACATGGCAAGCGCCATCTAGTTTCCAGAGAAGGTACCCACGTTTTGCTTAGACAGTATACTCACGTGATAGGGGGCAGGCCTATCGCCGTTTTGTACGAATACACTGTCACATGACTAAGTACAACTCAGCCATGTGGGTTTCCTCACGATGTTTTCCCTCACCGTTAACAAACATGATAAATTAACCACACATATGACTTTAGAAAAGACAAATTGGTGTAGGCCCGACCCAGGATTGGAACTCACGCCCTTCTGATTTCGGGCGGGTGTTCTACCCACTGGACTATCATGTCGCTATCCAGATATATCTATTCTATTCCTTGCTGGAAGTATAGTACGCTTTAAATTTTTCCAGAGCACACGGGAGTCTTTTGGACATTTGTTAATAGTATTCTCAAAAAAAGCCCGTTTCTCATTATATATAGCTTCTATAACTAAATGTTTTAAGTCTTTGTAATATTGTATATGTCTGATGTCTATAGTCATTTTACTCTTTCCATGAGCATTGTCACGCAGTCGCATCATAAGTCTTACGTTATAAGTCAACCATAGTTTTGGACCTTCTTTTATTACCATCCTTTTCAGAGGTTTGCTTGTTTGTCAGACAACATAGTAATTAAGTCGTTAAAAGTCCCTAACATATGGTCAACGTCATTCATCTGTGTAATTAAGTTCCAGTCTATCTCAGCTAAATCTTTATTAAAATTGGTCATATTAATGTCAGATAATGGGCGATATATAATGGTTTTCGTTACAGGTTTTGGTTTTTTGATGTCAAGTTTTACTGTAACATAAGCATGGCGACCAAGACTTGGGACATGATGAACAGCTACGTTACGAACAGGGCAGTCAGTGCAGATTAAGTCTATTGTAGTCTCGCTGTGGTCAGTAAAGTGAGTCGGGTCTGTAACTACTTGAGACAAGTTAATAGATTTTAAACATTGTATCAAAGAATGATAGTTACGGTCATTTACATTGTTATAGTCTGTATTAAAATCGCCGAGTAATATTAGTCTGTCATAGTTCGTAAAAGATTATTCTAAAATTGTCACCTGGCTGCGATTGTCTGAACGTGTAAACTAGAAAACTACCAATTACTATTTTATTTCACATTGTCGTAAGAAATAAATTAGCAGCGAAACATTTAAGGCTCGGCGAGCCAGCGTTCTTTCCATAAGATGCCTATGACGAATCCATCCCCTCTGCCCGTATCAATCGAACGCTCGCTCATGTTTGAAGATTTGAACAAGTCCTATATTTTCGAAGTCTGAAATACACGCGGACGAAGCTGCGGACGGAAGCTAGTTAGGTTCTTAAGAGTAAGTTTGCATAAACATTTACCTGTAGTTATCTTCAGACAGTCGATCATCGTCGTCAGTGGCTATAAATTGTACGTGAAGTTCGCAGTCTCCTTTCACACTTTGCAGTGCTTGTACTGCCTCCTTGTGGCATGCCTGTAATCAACAAAATAAAAATGTGCAGTCTATCGTTATAAAAAGGTTTTCTAAAAAAAACTAATTTGGTGTTAGATCAGCCGTGTGAAATTATCCCTTCCCAGACAAATAATTTGAGTAGACTTAGATATCCAGACTTGTGCTGAAATAGAAAAATGTGCTAGGCCAAAAATGTTTTCTACCTCTGACATGTCAAAATATGACAGCTGTCAGAATTGTACGGAAAAAAAATATAGTTTAGAAGTACTACTTGAGTCAAAATGTGTCAGCGGTGTTTAGAGTGTCCATATTATACTTGGGTAGTGCAGTCACGTGGTACGTCATGCATGAATATACCGTGAGTAGACCTCCGTGACTGCCTCCGTGGTCTCACGGTTAAGCGCTTGGTTTCATGTATCGGGTTCGATTCCCGGGGGGGTGGTAACCTTGCAAATTTAATTTGTAAGATTTACTCATAAATAAAAGATGTTATTAAAGGAAAGAAAAATTTCGACACTGGCGTTTGAACCCGCGACCTTCGGGTATACGCCCCCGTCGCTCTGCCAACTGAGCTACAGTGTCAGTTGGCATCCAGCGCGAAATTTCTCTATCCTTTGTTTCTTTTTTACACGTTCAAGTAGTGTTTTTCTTTCCTTTAATAACATCTTTTATTTATGAGTAATAATCCCCACATGAGGAATTCATGTCAAAAAACATTAAATTATTGTAAGATTTAACCCAGTCTGGAAGGATATTGCAGACTTGAATCACCTGATTATCCGAAAATTAAGATGATTCCGTGCTTCGGAGGGCATGTTAAGCCGTCGGTCTTGGCTACTATTACGGTAGTAGTCGTTAGTCTGCCAAGCCGCAATTGGCCAGCGTGGTGGACAATGGCTAAATCGCCCTATATAGAGAGACCAACTACCAGAGACAGTGATCAGTGCTCCCTCAGTGAACTCTTTTAAAAACAGACATGATAAACATTTAACAGAAGTGCAGTGATATACACGCATTAGCAAAATATTGCTGCTAGTGTATTATATATGTATGTGTGTTCATATTCGTGAAATATGTATATATTAAAAATATACACAGTACTGTTACGGCCCTAGTCAAAATTACTGATGACATACGTTTGGGTATGGATAAGGGACTGCTGACTATCCTAGCATTGCTCAATTTCAGTAGTGCCTACAATACAGTTGACTTGCACTAGTACTACTTGCAGTAGCACTACTTGGTTCTCTTAACAGATCTCCAACGGTGATTGACGGGTTTCGTACTTATTTATTAGGACGCCGGCAGCGCATTCGAATTGACAATTCGTTCTCTCCTTGGCGTGAGTTAACTGCCGGTGTTCCGCAAAGTGGTGTGCTGTCTTCTTCTATTTGCAATTTTCATTAACAGTATTCCTTTCTACCACCTTAATGCAGATTATCCCCAAATCTATATACAGAGTAATATTGAACAATTAGACATGTCCATAAGCTTGATTAATAAAGATCTAGAACGAATTTTGCAATGGAGTGAGGCATATGGGCTAAAAGTCAATCCAAATAAATTACAAATAATAATAGTCGGTAGTTCTCGAATGAATTTTAGGATTGATTACAAATCACTGCCGCCTGTGTTATTTGACGGAACATCAATCCCTTTTAGCCCTGTGGTAAGAAACTTAGGCATTATGATTGATAGCAATTTATCTTGGTCACCCCAATTCGATTAGTAAGCCGAAGGATATTTGCGTCAGCGGGCTCCCTCAGGAGACCGCGTAATTTTCTACCCACTGCTACCAAAACTGCGTTAGCTCAATCTCTACTCCTTCCAATTTTGGATTACGCTGATACCTGTTATCCTGATTTAACGGAAGAACAACTTAATAAACTAGAGCGTCTTCAAAACTTATGCATCAGATTTGTTGATGTGCAATAAAGAGTTATTCTATTCTATTATCTTGAATAATAATAATAGGGTAGGCTCGAGGCTCGGTGGGTAGGTGGGGACATGTATGTGTTTGATACCTGCGTGAGGTCGTGGTGGTCGATGGCGAGGATGGCGTCCCCCACGTGCAGCTGTCCGCAGCGCGCGGCCGGCCCGCCCGCCTCCAGCTCCGAGATCAGCACCGGCACGCCGTGCTCGCGCCCGCCCTGCGTCATACGATACAATGAGATGTGTAATGTGCAATGTCTATGTAACTAGTGCAGCGCGCGGCCGGCCCGCCCGCCTCCAGCTCCGAGATCAGCACCGGCACGCCGTGCTCGCGCCCGCCCTGCGTCATACGATACAATGAGATGTGTAATGTGCAATGTCTATGTAACTAGTGCAGCGCGCGGCCGGCCCGCCCGCCTCCAGCTCCGAGATCAGCACCGGCACGCCGTGCTCGCGCCCGCCCTGCGTCATACGATACAATGAGATGTGTAATGTGCAATGTCTATGTAACTAGTGCAGCGCGCGGCCGGCCCGCCCGCCTCCAGCTCCGAGATCAGCACCGGCACGCCGTGCTCGCGCCCGCCCTGCGTCATACGATACAATGAGATGTGTAATGTGCAATGTCTATGTAACTAGTGCAGCGCGCGGCCGGCCCGCCCGCCTCCAGCTCCGAGATCAGCACCGGCACGCCGTGCTCGCGCCCGCCCTGCGTCATACGATACAATGAGATGTGTAATGTGCAATGTCTATGTAACTAGTGCAGCGCGCGGCCGGCCCGCCCGCCTCCAGCTCCGAGATCAGCACCGGCACGCCGTGCTCGCGCCCGCCCTGCGTCATACGATACAATGAGATGTGTAATGTGCAATGTCTATGTAACTAGTGCAGCGCGCGGCCGGCCCGCCCGCCTCCAGCTCCGAGATCAGCACCGGCACGCCGTGCTCGCGCCCGCCCTGCGTCATACGATACAATGAGATGTGTAATGTGCAATGTCTATGTAACTAGTGCAGCGCGCGGCCGGCCCGCCCGCCTCCAGCTCCGAGATCAGCACCGGCACGCCGTGCTCGCGCCCGCCCTGCGTCATACGATACAATGAGATGTGTAATGTGCAATGTCTATGTAACTAGTGCAGCGCGCGGCCGGCCCGCCCGCCTCCAGCTCCGAGATCAGCACCGGCACGCCGTGCTCGCGCCCGCCCTGCGTCATACGATACAATGAGATGTGTAATGTGCAATGTCTATGTAACTAGTGCAGCGCGCGGCCGGCCCGCCCGCCTCCAGCTCCGAGATCAGCACCGGCACGCCGTGCTCGCGCCCGCCCTGCGTCATACGATACAATGAGATGTGTAATGTGCAATGTCTATGTAACTAGTGCAGCGCGCGGCCGGCCCGCCCGCCTCCAGCTCCGAGATCAGCACCGGCACGCCGTGCTCGCGCCCGCCCTGCGTCATACGATACAATGAGATGTGTAATGTGCAATGTCTATGTAACTAGTGCAGCGCGCGGCCGGCCCGCCCGCCTCCAGCTCCGAGATCAGCACCGGCACGCCGTGCTCGCGCCCGCCCTGCGTCATACGATACAATGAGATGTGTAATGTGCAATGTCTATGTAACTAGTGCAGCGCGCGGCCGGCCCGCCCGCCTCCAGCTCCGAGATCAGCACCGGCACGCCGTGCTCGCGCCCGCCCTGCGTCATACGATACAATGAGATGTGTAATGTGCAATGTCTATGTAACTAGTGCAGCGCGCGGCCGGCCCGCCCGCCTCCAGCTCCGAGATCAGCACCGGCACGCCGTGCTCGCGCCCGCCCTGCGTCATACGATACAATGAGATGTGTAATGTGCAATGTCTATGTAACTAGTGCAGCGCGCGGCCGGCCCGCCCGCCTCCAGCTCCGAGATCAGCACCGGCACGCCGTGCTCGCGCCCGCCCTGCGTCATACGATACAATGAGATGTGTAATGTGCAATGTCTATGTAACTAGTGCAGCGCGCGGCCGGCCCGCCCGCCTCCAGCTCCGAGATCAGCACCGGCACGCCGTGCTCGCGCCCGCCCTGCGTCATACGATACAATGAGATGTGTAATGTGCAATGTCTATGTAACTAGTGCAGCGCGCGGCCGGCCCGCCCGCCTCCAGCTCCGAGATCAGCACCGGCACGCCGTGCTCGCGCCCGCCCTGCGTCATACGATACAATGAGATGTGTAATGTGCAATGTCTATGTAACTAGTGCAGCGCGCGGCCGGCCCGCCCGCCTCCAGCTCCGAGATCAGCACCGGCACGCCGTGCTCGCGCCCGCCCTGCGTCATACGATACAATGAGATGTGTAATGTGCAATGTCTATGTAACTAGTGCAGCGCGCGGCCGGCCCGCCCGCCTCCAGCTCCGAGATCAGCACCGGCACGCCGTGCTCGCGCCCGCCCTGCGTCATACGATACAATGAGATGTGTAATGTGCAATGTCTATGTAACTAGTGCAGCGCGCGGCCGGCCCGCCCGCCTCCAGCTCCGAGATCAGCACCGGCACGCCGTGCTCGCGCCCGCCCTGCGTCATACGATACAATGAGATGTGTAATGTGCAATGTCTATGTAACTAGTGCAGCGCGCGGCCGGCCCGCCCGCCTCCAGCTCCGAGATCAGCACCGGCACGCCGTGCTCGCGCCCGCCCTGCGTCATACGATACAATGAGATGTGTAATGTGCAATGTCTATGTAACTAGTGCAGCGCGCGGCCGGCCCGCCCGCCTCCAGCTCCGAGATCAGCACCGGCACGCCGTGCTCGCGCCCGCCCTGCGTCATACGATACAATGAGATGTGTAATGTGCAATGTCTATGTAACTAGTGCAGCGCGCGGCCGGCCCGCCCGCCTCCAGCTCCGAGATCAGCACCGGCACGCCGTGCTCGCGCCCGCCCTGCGTCATAACATTGTTAGCAGCGTACTAGGTACAGTTCATTCATTTAGTGTCACTCTTTTATCGCGCAGCCAGAAAAATAGGTTGCCGCCGCATAGTAAAATATGTCGCCGGTATACACCCGGAAGTAGAGTATTTACACGGCTAGGTTAGTATCTTATATATTACAACATTTACAGCTAATGTCACAAGTTTTGAGCGTTTGCAATAACTTGAGTTACAAATTCATACAGCACATAAATAAGGTGATAAGAATAATCTACCTATAAATGACAACGCGAATTAACTTAGAGCATTGTTATAGCCCAAAACAAAACGAGCATCTTTGATGCATAACCGACAGCTGTTGCAACTCGAAGAAGCTGAAGTGGCAATCTCATACTTTAACACAAAATCACTTGTAAAATGTTTTAGTAACAAATCCAATCATCACAGAAACAGTACAGAAGTAATACTAACGGTGACAGAGATGCCGAGTCCGAGATGCGGCTCGCGGCGCACCCTGACGACGCGCACGCGCGAGGGCGGCGCGGGCCGCGGCTGGAGGGGGGCGCCGCGACACACGCGGACTAGCGTCTTGTGCCGTTGGAGGAGGATCTCTGCTTCTACCTGTTGGATGGAATGTTTATATAAGTATGATTAAAGTCTTGTAGCGTTGGAGGAAGATCTAGGCTTCCACCTGTTGGGTTGTTCAACCGGCACACTACTGGATAGGACTGGTCCAAAAATAACAAATCCAAAAACGGTAGGCACTGCTACCAATCCGTTGTAAGGGCTGAGGCCCTCCAGTCAAAAAAGTGCCTATAACATCAGAACCCAACAACAAATCTACTGGTCCAGGGGTAAAATAGGTAGGATCCGCCAACTTCAAACCTTTTGTCAAAACAGGGCAAATCAACTTCAAATCAACCTGGGGTTGCACCGGACCCAACATGGTATCAACAACGACAACGACCAAGAACGACACAACTGGAACCAGGGGATCCTGAGGCGAGACCGAGACACGGGTCTCTCTCTTAATCTCTGACACGGGAGTGTTTCCTACAACCCTGACAAACAATTTTTCAATGATAAGCACAATCGCACCACCAACCAACAGGACAAGATACAACCTTGGGACCCCGAATCCAAAATGGCTCGAACATCCACATGTTGACCATTGGGGGCCCACACTCTAACAACTGCTGTCGGCAACAATACGGTTTCCCGGCGGACATCAGGGATTGGTGGAAGGGCAGCAAGTACCTATTCGGTACGTCGAGGGGGAGAAAACTCACCCCTGGACACGTCGGGAAGGTTACGACGTGGGTGTGGCTCCAAACTCTCGTACTGGTAACGACGAGACGAGTGAGCAGCAACAAATGGCGTACGACGACGCCTATAACCGTAAGTCCGGTTATTTAACCGGGGCTGCTTCATTAAGGGGGGAGAGAACCTATCGGCGGCCGTGTAATATCTAGGCGGTTCCTGGGAACGAGCCATTTTACCCCCGTCCGTGGGGGAACGACGCAAACCCCTCTCGCGACGAATATCAGTCGCAGCATGGTGGAGGGGGCTTGATGAGGAGGGGAGCAGACTCTTGGGGGGGAACGCACAGCTTCTACATCATCACGACCACTACGGTTCGCACATAGAACCGGATGATGAGCTCCCCAACAAATCCTACAAGGTCTGCTCTGCTGACACTCACGCTGAAGATGGTCACCAAGACAACCATAACACAACCTTCGGTCAGCAGCAATAGTTCGGCGACCCTGGACTCGCATCTCCATAAAACGCTTGCAAGCTGTCACTGCATGTCCAGGCTGCTTGCAATACCGACAAACAACAGGGGGCCCATTTTGCCCCATAGCCATATACATTCGGTTATCTCTCCTTTTGGTCAGACGTGGCTGATTCACACGCCGAGACTTCGGTTCCACACGAACCGGCTGACTAGGAGGAAGTACACCTGAAATGTCTCCTACCCGGCACTCATCCTTCAGAAAAAGCAACAAATCCGAAAAGGGAGGAAGATGAGAGGCACAATCACCTCCAAATTTGTGTTCGAAGCGAACCTTCAACTCGGGTGGAAGTTTCTCTAGCACAATATGTAATAATAAATAGGACCAGGAATCAACAGGTAGGTCCAGGATCTTCGATGCATTCAAAGAAACTAGCATTGGATTCAACAAGTCCACCCGCAACCGACTCAGGTTAGAAATCCTGGGCAAGGTGAGAATCCGACCAACATGCTGGTCCGCAAGCCGTCTTACATTGTGGTACCTTCGGGTCAGAAGTTCCACAGTAGTGGGATAACTGTCATCAGTCACAGTGAGATGACTCATCACGCCAAAGCCTCATCCCGCATGGATGAACGAAGGTAGGCCAATTTCTGAGCTGGCGACAAATCTGACCTCCGATCCACCAGGCTTTGGAACATGTTCCAAAAACTAAGCCACTCGGTGAGATCTCCACTAAACTTCGGCAAATCGAAAGTGGGCAGTCTACCCAATAACGCTGGAGAAGTTGGTTTAAGTTTGGTATCCAAATCTGGAGAAGTGGTCGACCCCGCTTTGAGTGTGAGAGCCGCCTGAACCAATTGATCAGCGAGCTCATCACACTGATCCAAATCACCCTCCAGCGGATGACCCAGACTTTCTGGCATCGTTGGTCTCTAGAATATTTGCATATACCCCAGCAACGGGATAAGTGGACGGATAAGATGAATCCACCAGCTGTTGGTGACCTTGTTTTAGGGAAGGATACTAACCTTCCGCCTTTACTGTGGCGCAAGGGGCGTATTCTTAAGTTGTTTCCGGGTACAGATGGTACTCCTAGAGTCCTGGTGGGTGATTCTATTTTGAAAAGAGCGGTCGCAACTCTATCTCGACTCCCGATTGATTAAAGCGGGCCGATTGTAGCGGCCCGGGGCGTGGGTATGTTCGCGCCAGATTATTAAGTGCTTGTCTTCTGTCAGTGTAGGCGCGGTTTTAGCATATTCCATATATTGAGTCTGCGATTGATAGACTGATTGATTGATGGATGGATGGTGACTTGACTAGTCTTAATTTTGATGGCGGATTTTGTATTGTAATTAATTTTGTATAAAGTTTGAGTATAGTGATAATAATAGAAAGGGGCAGTGAATATATTTGATTGTTTATGTTGTGAATCGGTGGAATTGTGGACAATATAAAAGTGATCTCGGTTGAAACAAAACTTTGATGTGCATGCGGTGCACGCGTTGAATCGGAAATCATCTGATGAAGATATTCGTGGAATACAAAAGAAAGCAAGGAAATATTCACTAAATACGATATCCTTTGGCCAGGGAATCGTATTTTTATCAAAGACTGGATACATTAAGATCTGATTAAAATAGTGAGAAGAGAAACCTCTTCAGCAATTCTGGGAGATCGAAGAGCAACACCCAAGGAACTCAAGTAAGTTTTCTTTTAAATGGCTTTATACACGAACAGGGGTGAAATGTTTATATGAGTGTGATAGTGTGGGTAGAATACCAAAAGGCTGACGTACGAGATCTAGCGTTTTGTGGCGTTGTAAGAGGATTCCAGCTTCTACCTGTGGTATTGAATGATCGGGGTGTTAAGTTGGCGCCGTGGGTTCCACCAAGAGGATTTCTCATTTTAAGCTTAGCAAATTTTACAGGAGCAAGATAAAGGCGTGGGAGGAAGATTTGGAGAATGAAGCGAGACCCCTATGTCAAGCACTAGGCGTCTATTTCTTGGATGAATTGCGATGAAGGGTTAAGTGGATATACCTTTGAATCCCGACATCTCAAACTACAAAGAATAATTTATTACGACTTATTAAGCGACTTGAAGACTCGTAAATATGAGATTAGTTCAATGATTGTGATGCCAAATAATAAATTTAAAAATATTGCAATAATAAATAACATTACATTCTCCACCAGATATCATGAAATTATTCGTGTATATGTCGTAGGATGATTTGATGTTTAGGTTTTTTGCAAAAAACCTAGGGATTTTGCAAAAATCCGGATAATTAGACAAAGGTTATAATATTTTCTAATCTTACTAGGTTTTTTGCAAAAAAACTAGTTGGTTTAGTAAGATTGTACGTCTTTAATGCTGATTGGCTAATTTCTGATTGCTCGCCTACACTTATTCTGATTGGTTCGTCATTGTGGTATAGAGATATTATAGCTAGAGTTCTAAAGGGTAAGAAATGACAATACTTATTTGATACTAGGAATTAAATATATTTTTTTACTCTTTTGTTGGAGTAAAATTACAATCACGTTCGGACATATTATACACAGATCAAGTTACCCCAAACTAAGTAACACTTGCATTATGGGATACTAACTCAGCGATATATTCAATCCATACTAATATTATAAATGGGAAAGTGAGTTTGTTTGTTTATTTGTGGCGCTTTCACGCCGCAACTACTTAACCGATTGCTTTGAAATTTTGCAGACATATAGTTAGAAGTCCAGATTAAATTATAGAGCACTTTTATCCCGGAAAAATGATATTCCCGAGGGATAACAAAAATATTGTTTGCTTGCGCTGTGTGTCGTAACAAGGTAATATTTAGTTCCCGAGGAATGCAAGAGATGGCGCTGGGTATTTTTTAAAACGTGGTAACGATGTATTTTTAAGATACATAATATATATACGCGGCGTTGTTTGCATGTTAACCAATAGATGGCGCTGTCTGAACTTTCTACATCGCGGTATGATTTCTTCTTTATTAGAGTATATAAACCCAGAATCTGATACAATAACTATTGAAGTCTTAAAACATACAAATGATCTTTCATACAAGAAAGAAGATTTTACATATTATGTTATATGTCCATGTAATGTTATATATCATCGTTAATTTACTTGCGCTTTTCGTTTCGAGTCACTTACTTTACTTAATTAATGTACATAGTTACTGGTATTGTGTGTGCTTTTTAGGTAATCCACCATTGTATAATGTTTGTATTAGTTGTATTGTAATATGCATTTTATAGATTTTAGGTTTTTCGCAGTAGGCTGAATAATAGTTAGTGCACTTTGTTCGTCGTATAGATTTTTATAGTTTAGTTTGATATATTTTTTGGTTCCTAATATTTTAGATTGAACTGTGTTTGTTATAGATTTTAGGTTTTAGGCAGTAGTTATATAACAGTTAGTTTAGTGCTTTTTTCTAGGTGCTGTGCGAACGCGCAATATTAGCACCAAAAAATGAAACGGTCACTAAAATAAATGAAAATATTTTGAATGATGAAGTTATGGGAGAAAATACTGAATATTTGTCTGTAGACACAGTGATAGAAACAGAACATAGTACGTCATGTCCTGTGGAGTTCTTAAATTCTTTGGATCTATCTGGGGTGCCTTCTAATAAAATAAAACTAAAAGTAGGTGATGCTCATGCGCAATCTCGATGCCCCTAGACTGTGTAATGGTACCAGGCTGCGTGTCACTTAGCTTGGGCGGAACATTATTACAGCCACTATTTTAACTAGCGCAGCCAAGGGTGAAAGTGTACTCATACCTCGGATTTCGATTATTCCAAAAGACCTCCCGTTTCAATTTAAAAGACTTAAATTTCCTATAAGGGTTTCATTAGCAATGACCATTAATAGAGCACAAGGCCAAACTCTAAGGGTTGCTGGAGTACACTTAGAAAAGTATTGTTTTTCAGTGTCCATAATCTGCATGTTTTAGCTCCACAAGGGCAAACATTTAATATAGTGCACCATTCAGTTTTGGTTTAACAACTGATCATATCCAGCGATACATCGCTCTTCTTAGAATTTTCTGTGGAAATGAGAAGTTTTATACTTTATACCGCAATATAACCCAATTCCACGCGGGCGAAGGTATGGGCGGAAAGTAAATTTGCCACCGCCGCATATTTAACTAGAACTATTATGAATCATTCATTTTGATTCAAGCATTTTCTTTTTTTTTTTTGTTTTGTTAGCTTTGAATAGCAATCTATATATTATAATAGCAAGCACTATCCCTTCACTTCCGCGATTATTTTGTATGGAGATCCACCACTAACCATCCCCATCTTCCCGAGCAATCGCTGCAAGCTCTCCCGCTATCACTAGCGGTCAGTGGCGGCAGCACCGGATTGCCAAACTACTATTCGAATTTGTATTTGTACTCACTAAGATATTCTCATTTTGAACATAGAAACTTGGTACAAAATGGTTTGGTTCATGATTCTTATGAAAAATTAAAAAGGGTTTTTTTGGAACTCAACCCCTAAGAGGTTGATAGAGCAAATGAAAGTTAATATAGAGATTTTTGTCATTTTTGTATCAGAAACATAAAACTTGGTGCGATTGAATTTATGAAATTCATCTATCAATTATCCATGAGTATGTATTAACGTCCATAAATTCCATAAAAGGGTAGCCACTGCTTCAGAGAAAGTAATTCTTCATCCAGTTTTGGAAATAGACTAGGGAAAAGGTAGTTAAATAAAGGTAATTAGTGATGGGTCACCAACTGCATCGCCCAACAATCACTTGAAAAGCCTCAATGTCCTTTATATCCTTTACAACGCCCGCGGGAATTTAAATATAAAAAACAGAAGTTGAGATAGTGTTTCGGTATTTTGAATGTAAACCGGATACAAAAAATGAAGTCCACGCGGACGAAGTCGCGGGCAAAAAGCTAGTATAATATAATACACATATGCTCATCACATAAATGTTGCTCTCAGCGGGGATCAAATCCACAACCTCCAGACCGAAAAGCTAGTCACCTATCCACTCGGCCACGAACGTCTTCAATATAGGTAGGAACTATAAAGTAAGTACGTTTTAAATTGTAGTATTGAGGTATTATAGCTAGAGTTATAAAGGGAAACGGCAATACTATTTTTATACTTAGGAACTTTTCTAACTAAAATTAAAATAACAATCAAATTAAATGTAGGTAGGAACAATGAAGTAAGTACGTCTTAATTAACAACCAATCAGAGATGACGTGTTTATGAGGCACTGCAATCGATCAATCAGTGTACAGTATTCATAAAAACTGACATTTCGTTTCGGTGTCATATTAAACCAACTAGTTTTTTGCAAAAATCCTAGTAAGATTAGAAAATATCATAACCGTTGTCTAATTATCCGGATTTTTGCAAAATCCCTAGGTTTTTTGCAAAAAACCTAAACATCAAATCATCCTACGACATATACATCGATAAATCTGACCTGCGCCCATAGGGAATCCCTTATCTCCGGTCTCATGTCGCGTCCCAAAAGTTGCAACTGCTGAATGCGGCCGGCGAGTTCCTTGTCCAAATATTTTGTTGCCAATCTGAAAAACCAACAGATATTGTATGTCGTAAGCGATGAAATATTTGTGACAATATACTTTGGCTTATAAAGTTTTTACATACATTCATTGGTCACATACATACACTCGAGGCCATAAATCCCAAATATCCCAATATATATAATAATATAAAAAAACTCCTCAGCCTCATTTGGAAGTTGATAGGGAACAAGAAGGTAGAAATAGTAGTGTTAGAATAAGTATCGGTGGTGTGGTGATGGATCTCTAAACGCATCGCCCAAAAATCCAAAACTTGGCTTAGAAGTACATTCTAAAACATACACTTATCACTAATCTGCATTGGGTTGCCAATCAAATATAACAGTAAATCGTGCTGAACATAGACAAAAACTCTCTATTTCTAAATTCACCTCATTGCCACTGTTCTCTTATAATAGCTTGGATATCTGATTTACGTAAATCATTATAAGAGTAAGTTAGTTAATATAAAAGAAAAATAAATATAAACAATGTATAAGAATACATTGTCCTTTACATCTACAATAACGCCACAAAATACTTCTTCAAAAGAAATCATATTTTAAATTAGTAGTTCTGTTGTTCAAGCCGTTCAATATCGAGCAAATACGGACCGAAAGTTTGTACAACTTACTTACATATTAATTTTTACTGGTTGATAAAATGGTCCGTTAAACCCCGGAAACTTGTCAAAAATGATCCCCACTTATGCGTTACCTGAGGTGAGACCGTTATTTTAAAAGTTTCCTAAAAACTATCAGGTAAGATGTAAATTCGCATGCTGTTTGACGGATTTCCGTCAATTTACAAGTTTCCTAGGAAAACATACATAAACATAAACGTTCACGCCGTTTATCCCCGAAGGGGTTGGCAGAGGTACCAATACTTCTGAACTCACATGGCAAGCGCCATCTAGTTTCCAGAGAAGGTACCCACGTTTTGCTTAGACAGTGTACTCACGTGATAGGGGGCAGGCCTATCGCCGTTTTGTACGAATACACTGTCACATGACTAAATTCAACTCAGCCATGTGGGTTTCCTCACGATGTTTTCCCTCACCGTTAACAACCATGATAAATTAACCACACATATGACTTTAGAAAAGACAAATTGGTGTAGGCCCGTCCCAGGATTGGAACTCACGCCCTTCTGTTTTCGGGCGGGTGTTCTACCCACTGGACTATCATGTCGCTTTCCTAGGAAACTTATAAGTTAACGAGTTTGACTATTTTCCTGCAACATATACATTTAGTAAAATATTAATCCATATAAGTGCTACCTTGCTCCAAACAGTTCAGAATGCAGCGCTAGCATGGTTTCCCGTAGCGCCGCGTTCTCTCTCGCCAGCTGGGCTGCCTCCGCACGGACCCGGGTGGACTCTGATATACTGTCTTTGTCTACCTCTGGAAGGGACATCGAAACGGTTAATACTTTTTGATTAATCTATTTCATTGGCTAGGCAATGGTTGGTGGAATGGAAGTAGATATTGTTAAATAAATAAAGGAAAGAAGGATCTGAAGAAGCAAATTACTAAAACAAATATACATGAGTCTAACATTTTTAACATAAAATAAAAATAAATAAATAAATAAATTTTTGTTCCCCTTAGTCATGACTCATGATTTGGTCCCTATCTCAGTTATGTGCTACCGATGTGTTCAAAACATAAACAGCAGTGCTGGTTCTCAGCCTGTGCCAAAGTCCCACATTCATTAGTCGCAAAACGGTCAAACAGCAATTTAAATCAACTTATTTTTCTCAAATTAATAAGAAATTTATATTTTCATACTTACCAGGACATGCCGCTCTTGCTTGAACCAATTCTGCTCTCATGTCCACAAGTTCTGCCTGGAAAGAGAGAAAAACAAATGCTTAAATAGTTATATACTACAATGTTCTCCGTTTGGTGCATGAAGTTGTCATAGGTAATAGGTTGCTCTCATTTATTTTAACAAATAAACTCTAAAGTTACTCCTATTTTAATTATAACGTATCATGTCCACAATAGGCCCAAGTGGTGAACGCCTATTATCTCTATATTTATATAGTAGGTTGTAATGAGATCCAACAATACCACTAAATACCAAGCGTAATCTTCTCAACTTGAATTTACCACAACTTTTCCTGCGCTGCATAGAAATTATTGTAATGTCATATGCGGTTGCACGACAGACCACACCAGAGCCGATACGCCTCCTCGTCTCGAGAGCACTTGACTGCCCGCAGCTAGCTTCTGCTACTTGACCGATTGCATTACTTCACATTATATGTTGAACACACATATTGCATAAAAACACCCATTTTATAACGGCTACTGCTCTCAGAATTAAACTAAACCGTTAGGTTACGTCCAGAATCAAAACACGGGCGGTTGTTCTACCACTTTATAACAATAGAAAGTATGCAGAGGTGAACGTTGGTAAAAGCCCGGGGCTGTACTAGTGAAATTTTACATAAAGAACAGATTGCATTTTCTAAAAAACTATCATAATCAAAAATAAATATATGCTAATACTTCCGCCAACCTATCAGAAATTCAAGATCATTAATCAATTTACTTAAAATTTATGTCTGAAATAGGTACAACCCAACCAGGTTTTTAATATGATTTAGGTATGTTACTTCCAGAGCGCAACATAATTAAATTTCTTGGTATGAGATACTAAAAATTACAAGTATCAATATAAATAAATGTGTAGTTTTCCATCTTTATAAATAGCTATGAAACAGAATCGAAAGCTATCTTTATTAATATTTACTAGCCGGGTCGCCATTTAATGGCGGAATTAAATCGTATTTACTCTTCGTATATGTTTATTTTACTAATTGTTCAACACAAACGTCTATTACAAATAGCGAGAGGGGTTAGGATGTGCTCATGTAGTACGATGTACTATATGTTACTCACTATTTCTAAGATATGAGTAGTGCCACCTCAAAGTCTTACCAAACGTTAAGAAAACCAAAACTTACAATAAAAAATACTTGGCCATCAAAAGTGTTTATACCCATTTATCTCTTCGACGTGCATACAGAAGAAAACTTGGATGTTAATAATCATTTCTCTGACTCACTTCTAGTTACGAAATAACTTCAACCTATTTGTTCTCTAATAACAAAGTAACTTCAAAACTGTTCTTAAAACCCTTTCATTTACAGTTATAATTATAACATCAGAGCTCGGCTGGTAATGCAATTTATCAAATTGGGGCATGTTGTGATTCGATGATGAAAAGGTGCGCCGGCGCAGGGCGTCCCCATCTGTCGCCAGCTAATTCGGATTTACGTTCGAGCTCGATATTGTGTTGTGTACAGATTATATTGTATTGTGTCGCGTTGAGTTATGTCCACAGTTTGACTCTTGTTTGTCACGATGCGTGTTCGTTTGCAGCTCCGGGTTGCCTGACGCCGTAAATAATGGGTTGGTAACGTTGTCTTTGGCTGAACTGTTTATAGTATTGTATTATGGAAATGCAGATTTAGCTCCTTCTATCTGGATTAGGTGAATTAATTTTAGAAGATATTAATATTCCCATGGATCCATGACGATGTTTTTTATTGTGGTGGCAAACGTTTATGTGGTTGCATATAAATTAAATTTTATCACTCTTGTTTATATTTCATGAAAAAAAATCACTTTCCAAAATTTGTTTGGAGAATATTAAGGGATGGTAACTGAAGGAATATGAAACAACTATTGATTTTCGGATATTTAATCGCGTGCTATACATACATAGTTATTAAAGCCCGACGTTTCTAAAACTTTTCAGTTATCATGGTCACGGAAAGACTGAGGTGTTATTTGTCATTTTACAGTACTATAAAATTATTAATACTAACTACCTTCACAAAATTTAAGTTACATTTGCGTTTAATATTAGCTAAGTATAAAAAGAGATAATTTTATCTGGAGTCTTGCTAGTGTTCTTCCTTTGCTTGGTTGTGCTTATGACCGGGTTTCAAGCAGGTGGTTTGCTTTTGTGGCAAGTTTACTTGAAATGTGCAATATAATTTATAGACTCGTCATTTTCGCTTGCATTATAGATAAAAAAACAATATTGATAACTAATTCAACTCTCACATGGTTGTAGCTCTTGTTTGTGTTGTTCAAAAAGTATCATGAAAATGACAAAATAGTATTATTAACTTTGAGGCGCAAGGCGCATAATATTCGAAGGATAAGTACAAAATCCATAAAATACAATTTAAAATGAATAGGCAATAAAACGTTCAAAGCAATTTGCATAGAAGGTAACGCTTACCGCTACTGAAATCAAAACAGTTTTTTTTAATATAATTTATTATTTAGATCTCCAACTGAGTGGTTAATTTATTACAAATGAAAGAAAGAAAGGTTTAAATGAACCCCAGAAAGAATCATTATGACAGAATATATACAATGTAGGTATGCCGGGGCTCGAGCCTGGCTTGGCTTGGCCAAGTCAGTCTTGGCTAAGTCTATCCACTCTGGCCTAGTGCGGGTTGGCAGACTCTGAACAACTACGTACCTACTCATAATCATAAATGATACCCCGATAGTATTACCATGATTACAGAAAGAAATGCTATCAATAGTAACTAGCGTAATAGTCATTTTATAAAATGGTGTTTCGAATCGAACTGTGTAGTCTAATTCACCTACTACCAGCTTAAAGATAACTACCTAATTGTAAAATAATACATAAATACATATACTCACGGCTGTAAATCCCTACAAGGGGTAGCCAGAGCTGAGAAACTAGAAGTTCCTCGGCCACTTTTGGAAGGTAGAGTGGGGAAAAGATGGTAAAAAAAATTAATAGTTTAAAAAACACTAAAAAACACGCTTTTATTAGTGCACTTAAAAGTCAAAAATAAATTACGGGTCGTTCAAGTTGTCTCTATTTCTGGGCTGAAGTGTAAACTATGTGCTTTTAATTATAATATTTGATTGTAAAAGCGTGGGGCGCTGGAAAAGGAAAGATTTTTTGTTTACCTTGCTAAGAAATCAAGTTAAGCGATGTTTCGGGAAGCAGGTTACAGAGATCGGCACTCTAACTAGAGTTTCAGCACCACTAGTTGGAGGCTCTATATTAAACAGTCTGTTCAAAGTACTAGTCAACAGTGGCAAAATGTAGAGTTCTTGTTCGTGTATTTGTTTACAAGAAAGTTTTTCCTGCTCCAGCGCCCCACGCTTTTACAATCAAATATTATAATTAAAAGCACATAGTTTACACTTCAGCCCAGAAATAGAGACAACTTGAACGACCCGTAATTTATTTTTGACTTTTAAGTGCACTAATAAAAGCGTGTTTTTTAGTGTTTTTTAAACTATTAATTTATTTTATGCTTTTTAGTCTTTGCTAATGGCATATTTTAAACATTTATTTCAAATAGACGAATGAGCCCGCATCCTCTCCATCTCCGCCAGTGCTCTGTATTGCATGGTGTCTTACCTGTCAGCTTAGAACAATCTAACTCTTCAATCTGGAGACCACTAAGTGATTTTACTCGACTTAGCGCCACATATGCCTGTCCATTCGCAAAAGTACGGGATCGTAAGCACACCACTACGTGGTCTACCGTACAGCCACATTTGACCCGTGCCCAGCAGTGGGACGTTATGGGTTGGTAACGATACATCGTATGCTAATATTCATAATGAAGTTCCAGTTCAAATCTTCCGGCTCCATCATCAGATCAGTTCGATAGTACCATATTATTGTATCCAGACCTTGAAACCTAATCGTGGTCAAAGTTCATTTCGTGGTCAAAGTTCATTACAAGACCTTTCTAACAAGTCCAAATACGGCTATAATACCATCATCCATCATTAAGTTCCAGTTAATATCTTCCGGCTCCATCATCAGATGAGCTCGACAGTACCATATTATTGTATTCAGACCTTGAAACCTAATAGTGGTCAAGGTTCATTACAAGACCTTTCTAACAAGTCCAAACACGGCTATGATACGATATTTCATCATGGAATGCTAGTGCCTATCTTCCGGCTTCATCATCAGACCTTGAAACCTAATCATGGTCAACGTTCATTACAAGACCTTTTTAACAAGTCCAAACACGGCTATGATACGATCATCCATCATGAAGTTCCAGTTCATATCTACCGGCTCCATAATCAGACCAGCTCGACAGTACCATATTATTGTATTGTCATCGAAATCACATACAACTGCCAATTTTCATAACGCTATGACCTTTAGAAGATGGTTAAATTAGTTTTCTTAGATTTGATTACATAGTTACATACATACAGGTCGACCTAATAAAAGCGTGTTAATAAAGGTTGTTGGTGATGGGTCTCCAACCGCATCGCCCAAAAATTCCTTAAAAGTCCCAATGCCGTTAGTCGCCTATTACGTACACCCACCGGAAGAAATGGGGTAGTGCTATTCTAAGCCGACACTACACAGCACAACTGGTCAAAAAATAATAACTGGTCATTACCAGTCCCTTATGTATTACTTTATTTTAAAGGGCTCTAAATTGATACGGCTCGGCAATGTACGCTAAATTGGCTTATTGATTTAGATTTCCACGTCAAGCTGAGCTCTTGTCATTTCAGTACAACGCTCAGAGAACAGGTCAGCCCAAACTGGAAATGTCAAGCTTCTTAGCCAAACATTACTTTAGATTAATAAAATATGCTACAGTAGTACGTAATAGAATATCCACAAGTCTGTTTTATTTAACTCATCCATCACATAGTTTTTATTTAAGTATTTTGTATTTTGAATGGCAGCAGTATCGCGAGTATAATTAAACAATGTAACCTTGAATGATATCATGTGAACGCATTGAGACATGTGACGTCATAAACGTAACCAAGTGTTACGCATTCCACATTTTCGCCCACATAAACAAGTCCTCGGTAGTATAGTGGTCAGTATCCCCGCCTGTCACGCGGGAGACCGGGGTTCGATTCCCCGCCGTGGAGATCCCTTTTTGTTCAGGAAAAACATAAAAAACAATCACATATCGTACGATATTGCAATATCTTATATTATTGTAAAATAAATTATTATACAACATTTTTATTATATTATGTTCTCAGTATTATTATTTTTCATGTTTGTTTTTATGTTTAAATTTGAAGTCAATATGTTTCGTTTAAGATTTTAATTAATATTTTAAGTTATATTTAGATTTATATTGCTGTGCCCTACAGGGTCCACATTGGTACTTAATTATCTTTGTAAGATCATATAACATGTGGAATGCAAATAAAGAATTTGAATTATATTTAGAAATAAAAAATATTATAAATTATGATATTATTTAGAAAATAACAAAGGAAAACGTAAAAGCAAATCTACCTATATAATATTAGCATAGCAAAACTTTTATTCTCCCATTTAAACTTTCGATCTATAGAATACTAAATTCCAATTTATGGTTATTCGAAGCGACGCGACACGTTTTATTCAAATGACTTTCTGGTAACATGCGCATATCATATATTCTTGCTAGGCTTTCGCTAATACTGAGATTTATATGTATTACCACGAGTAAGTATAGCCTTCGATCAAATATTACTATTGATACATAGTTCCATACGAAATTGAACCAAATATTGTACCAATGTCAAAAGGTACTGATTATTTTGTAAAATTGTTACGTCTTTGCATAGAGTTCGGTACTTAATATTGATTTCCATCAATAAGCTTTCTTACTTCTCCTCACACCCTTTATTTCTATTGGAGTAGGTAATAGACATTGTTTGTGTACTGTTCGTGTTATTTTACTGTTCTTATTATGATGTATGTTTGTATTATTTTTTTCTGTCTTTCTTTCTAGCTTTACTTCACTTAGGTATGAGGGCGGGTCAATTAGTCCGTGACTTTTTGAATTTCTGACCTGTTAGTTAGTTTGTGTTTGACAGCTATTTTAATCAGACTACTCACAAATTTGAGGAGAAAATGGAAATAAGTGAATGTTGTGTGCTTATTAAGCATTATTTCTTGCGAAAAAAAACCATTACCGAGACCAAGGCTAAGCTTGATAAATACTATGATGACTCTATGATGAAAAAAAGGAAAAACTATAAGTGGATTTTAAATAAAACCACACATTCCTAACATACAACCTCTTCTTTCTTTATGCCAGTCCATACTAACTGGGAAATACTTTATTTTTGAAAATATAACGTTGTTGGTCTAAGACGAGTTGTATTTTGGAATTATTTTAAGTACTTAATTATGAATTATTTTAATAACTAACTTATTAAAATAATTCACCTTTACCTTCAGAATGAAAATCAAATCGTTCTCATAACTGCCCCTTGTGGGAGAGTTTTGGGGTATTTGCTTGGGGTTATTTGCAATGTTGACGAAGTCCCGTTAGAAAATTTGATCAACCGCAAGATTTATGCAGCATTTTAAAATAATCAAAGAATTTAAGATATCAGAACTACTATAAAACATATTGCCGTGTAGTGTCGGCTTAGAATAACACTACCCCTTTTAACCCGTGGGTGATCGTAAGAGGCGACTAAGGGTATAGGGGCTTTTGCGGTTGGAGACCCGTCACCAAAAACATTTATTATTACCATCTTTTCCCCAATCAACTTCGAAAACTGGCTAAGGAATTTCTCAGACCAAAGCTACCCCGTTAAGAGATTTATAGCCGTGAGTATATGTATGTATGTATGTACAAAGCATAATTTGACTGGAGTACTGAGAAAACCAGTTTCTACTTAAGGTTCTGAAACCATTAGACCATTTTTTGTATATAAGTGTTTAAAAATAATATTAATCATAAAACTAGAGACAGTTCATACCAAATATACGAAACAATAAAAAATCTATTCATGTCCGATGTTTGTTGCAGAGCGGCCGGCATGACAGAATCAGTATGAAAGTTCATCAGTCGGAATCGGAACAAACCAGTGATTGCGCAAGGAACTATCATCTGATGTACTGATTGATTAATGAAAGCTCTGATCCGCTCACTACAACTGAGGCGCTACTTGATTCGAAGATTATGTGAATTCAACTCAATGAAACTTCTCTAAGGCCCATAGCACACGACGTTTTTTATACGCGCGCATGGCGCGCAGATGACGCGCGTATACGCGCTTCATACGAGATTTGAACGCAACCTTGTACTCTAAGCACATGGGGCGATCGTGAAACGCGCCTCTACTGCGCGTATACGCGCAGATACAGCAATACAGACGCGTTGTAGCTTTTGCGTTTTGATCAGAGACTGTTCTGTTCAGTTGTACAATGGCGTCGGTTGAGACAACACTGCGTACGTTGGCCTTAGTACTCCTTTTAAAACAAAAAAAAAGTAAAAAAAAAGCTACTCCGCTCCTTTGTACGCGCGTTTGCATCGCTTCATACGCGCGCTTGTATTATCAATGCAAACGCAACAATCAGCGCCAACGGCGCCGAAAACGCGCGTTCCTAATACGCGCGTCGTCGGCGCGTATAAAAAACGTCGTGTGCTATGGGCCTAAAAGAAAACATACTTTAACGTGTTTTTTTTATTTTTTACGAGTAACTGCCATTACTTTTATGATTTTTAAGGCTTCGAGTTTTGTTACAGTGTCATTTGCATGAAACTTGAGATAGAGTCGCAGAAATTTAATTTTGTTTGAGAATTAATTGCCAGTTTAGTAAGCTCTGAATTAGACATGTGTAAGTAATGCGAGTAATGCATTACACGTAATATCACCCGAGCGCGTTGCATTGCATTACACATTACTCGAACATTTCAAACATCACATTTAGCGTAACATCACTTTTCATTTCATTACACTGTTCACTCATCTCATCACTTCGGCAACGTTCGGTCAGCGTCGTTTCAGTTCGTAATCACGAGCGCCCCGCCCACGCCTACTACACATAGCAAAGTTTTAATAGTATCTAAGTTTGAAAATTTTTGATAAGAATCACGCGTTTTAATCATAAATAAATTGTGCGTCGTTAAATCTCATATTTTAATACTTATAGTTAAATGATTTATTTATTCCAAAATAATTACAACATTAATATATTTTATGTAAGTATCGGGACAATGACTTGATGAAGCTGGCAATGTGTGACGAAAGAAACATTGCAACATTGCGTCATCAAATAAATTTTCACATATCACCTTAAACATTACTCGGTATCGGTATCGGTACGGTAATCATTTCATTACAAATTACAAATCGATCGGGTAATGTGTGATGTTACGGAGTAATGTCACTTCCGTGGAAGAGATGCGTGATGTTGCATTACTATTTAACGTACTGTTTTGCGCATGTCTACTCTGAATGTATTAAACATCCTTAAAATTATTGATAGATTACTATGTTATTGTGTATAAATTATAAAGTTTTAAAAAAGGTGACAAAATATAGTTTTTGCCGCGTTTTGAGAGCAGGATGAGAGTGAATCGGAGCCACCATGTAAAGCTTTGTACAGATTGATCAACCATTTATGTATACAATGATACGCGACGCACAGAACACATACCACTGATTCATATGAAACTATCTGCGAGGATCTACTAATTTTATTTGTATTTACTCGTTGGTTTTTCTGAAAATATTTATTGATATTCACTGATTTATGATCAACTCTTCTACATAATATAAATTATAATAGTCCACAATTGGCTACTAATGCTTCAATATAATAAAAAAAATACACCAGACCTAAGACAAAATGGGTGCTTCCATCACTAATTAGAAATATAAATAACTAGCAGCCCGTCCCGGCTTCGCTCGGGCATAAATTATCATTAACATTTTGTTTTTTATTTTATTACATGTATTATTATTTTTATATATTTTTTTTAAGTTTTAAGCTATGTTATATTTTTTTGCTGTGTAGTGTCGGCTTAGAATAGCACTACCCCATTTCTTCCGGTGGGTGTACGTAAGAGGCGACTAACGGTTTTGGGGCTTTTGAGGGATTTTTGGGCGATGCGGTTGGTGACCCATCACCAACAACCTTTATTTCACCATCTTTTCCCCACACAACTTCCAAAAGTGGCTGAGGAATTTCTGATTCCTTAGCTCTGGCTACCCCTTCTAGGGATTTATAGCCGTGAGTATATGTATGTATTTATGTTATATTTTTTTGTATTTATATTTAGATATATTTTTTTATTTTTTTTAATTTTCATAATGAGTAATTACATCAAAAGCCATTCAATTTATAGAGTTAGAGCTTCCCTGTAAACAATATTTGACGTTGTTGTATTTTGGGGCAGCAAAATAAATTGATGTTCAGGAGCTCCCACCCGCGACAGGCCAACGTACAGTTGACCGTGAGTAAAACAATTCTTTCGCAGGTCAATCCCTACTAATTTGAAGGTTTGGCCTTGGGACTTATTAATTGTTAAAGTAAAAGATGTTTTAACCGGAAATTGTAGCCGTTTAAATGGAATTGGTAGATCAGTTGAGATCATCGGTATCCTCGGTATATGAGCTAATTGACCGGCTGCTGGGCCAGTGATAATAGTCGCTACAATTAAATTTTGCTTTAACTCTTTGATAAGCAGCCTCCCGTACCCCTTCGTAACGCCTGCAACAACTTACTATGCATAGCTAATCGAGCGGAGTTTTATCTATTTTTTTAATTCGAGATAACTTTCGAATGGAATGTTCGAATCGAATAATTCAAAAAGTAATATAAGGGTATTGAAGTAGTCTGAAATAATATATACGTTTTTTTATAAGGATTAGATAGGTACAAATAAAGAGCCTTTTCTAAAGCAGGATTTTAATTTAATTTTTAAATAATTTTATATAATGACGCTTGTTGTGAGATAACTATAATAGTTAGAGACATGCTGTTGGGGCATTTTTTTTAGATAATGATGTGTTCTATAAAATTGTAGTACATAATTTTATTCTATTGTCAATAGTTTTCGCAGCGCACGCGATAAAGGGTTTTTTTTGGTATTTCTTTAACACCTTGGGTTACATTTTTGAAGTTTACGTAAGGATCCCTAATTTTTTTGAAAATGAAATATAGCCTATGTCACTTGGGAATAGTGTAGCATCAAAACAGTGAAAGAATTTTTCAAATCCGTCCAGTAGTTTTGGAGCCTATTCAATTCAAACAAACAAACAAACAAAAAATCAAACCTTTCCTCTTTATAATATTAGTATAGATAAACACAATTTCAAAGTTCACAAGTTCCAATAAAGATTTATTATATATTTCACCAAAAATGCTTCTAATTAAGATTCCATTTAATTAGCCAAGTTTCGTTGGAGGAAAACTCGCCTTTACTGCAAAGTTGTCTTATATTTATTCTATTCTAAGAGAGACAGGGCTCAGTGTATCGTGTATCTTTATTGAACTTGTCATACGTTCTTAAAATAAATAAACTATCTTTAAACCTTATCTGTATAATATCGTTTTTTGTATATATTTCATTCGGACACTTACTGTGGTTTAGTTACCGGATAGTACAAAAAAATATCATTTGGTTAAAATCTTGCGATAACTAATTTCGGGTTGACATATCTACTTATTATAACAGTAGCTATGTTTATAAATTATGTTCGTTACAAAATATTTTCGAGGACGTTTTTAGTTGCAAAAACTGATGAATAATTTCAGTAAATTTTGTATAAATTTTTAGTGTTGGCGATCCATAAGATATCAAGCGAATATTAACTAGTATCCTTCTAAAAATGAATTCACAAAAACTATAACATGTCTGAAGTGAAGCGATTAGCATTACCCATTAAAGTAGGACAACTAGCCAATTTCACAGTGCGGAGTTTCATGAAATATTCAGCAGAGGTTACCGAGATCACTCAACCTCATTGTCTTGGGCTGTCCGCCGCTCGTCATACAAGATTAGTCGGTTATTTATCTCATTGGCGACACTAAAGGGATGTTTGTGTTTATTTGCATATGTATGTGTAAATACTTATACAAGTATAATCATGCGTATATGCGTGGAATACATTATTGAATATACTGAAAAACTGCACGAACGTGCTTCATTTAAACATTTTTAACAAATTTTTAAACATATCTTCAGCCGATTTTTTTTTTTGTTTTTATCACTTATGGTTGAAACATTAAGAAAAGTATGCTTATTTTGTTGTCCACATTTGTATACAGATTGAGATATTTGCAAGAAAGAATTAATAAGTACTTCCTTTCCATTGCATAGCATTCATTTATCAAATCATTTAGTACAGTTAGTTACAATTTTAAACCGAAAATCCTTCGCTTGTCAAAATCTAAGCATACTAAAATCTTCCCCACTATTGCAATACATCATTCCTCATACTGATCTTTCGATAACAAAACATAGTGTAGTGTATGGAACACACGATGGTACGTTATCGAGGTCGATCCTCTTCCGCGTGCGTCTCAGCTATAACACAGATTTGCATACGAGCTCCGGGATAATTCCCTAACTAATATTTACACATTTGCATAGCGATGCGTTCTAACTATTTAAACTTCTAAAGTGTTAGGTGGAGCTGGATGGCAAATATTTTACTACAATTTGCAGAATAGTTGATGGATTGAAGCGTCGATTGTTTTTAATATTCTTTCTTTGTAACATATTATGCATTACAAGGTACTAGGAATTTTACATAACAGATTATGTTTCACATCAAAAGCCTAACTTGGCGTTTTATTACAATTTGGTAAATAGAGCTAATTCATCAAATAAATAGGTCTTTTAATGCAAGATTATAGGCAAGGGGCTCGTTATATATTATATATTATGATATACTTAATTATTTGAGCCATTTGCCTAACAATCAATTTGCTAATAAAAAATATTACCACATAGCTCAAGTCAAATCAAACATATTCGCAAGTACACTCAAATACAATACTACTAATTCTTACTATCTCACACCACATTTCTCATCATGCATAGATTAAAAAATCGCATAGAAAGGGAAAAGCAGCCAGTGATTGCAATACCCAGGCTGGGTGGGCTGACACCCACGCCACCGCCGCCGCTAACTAGTATACACTTGGGCAACACGCGACACCTCTGGTGAGATATTACTATTAGGCATCTTGTCTTGTACACCTTGGGTTACGGTTATAACTTACTGTCTTGCATTTGGTATACCGAACTGCCAAACAGACTTTTAATTATTATGATCGACAGACACTGCATTGCTACAAAATGGCAGTTGTAGAGAAGATAGATGGATGGAAACGAAGCTAGAGAGTTTGTCAGGATCATAAAAAGTGGCGTCCGATAGTATCTGACTATCTCGATTGGAACTATAGCGTGAGTATATTTATGTAATAGCACTGAGCTATATCCCTTTGAGGGAGACCGACGAGCTGAGTGATAGTTCAGTTTTATTTTATTTTGTGGGCATTGTATTAAGATACCCGATAATGAAGATCTCCATTGAACAATATTTCCCCTCTAAAGCTCCATATTTATGTTGAAAGTAGGCTGATTAAATAACTCAATCAACCATTTTCACCAGACCAAGACTAAAGCCACAGGGTACATAAAATATTCCACTAAACCCATGGCTACAGCTAAAGATAAAGAGTCCGATTAACCTCAAAGAAATACGTCATCAATAGTACAATCAAGCTATCAACATCTGTAACAAGAGATACGATCTAACTTCACTATTGCACGGAGTTCATTCACATCACTCGCGGAGGAAATAAACGTACAAAATAACACCATGAATTTAGCTGATTCTTTTATTTTATTTACACATTCCTATTGTTCTGTCCAAAAGCTAAACAATACGAACATATATAACAGCAGTAACGAAAAACAACCAGAAAAATTGCGTTGGTTCTTAGAACTTCAACCCTATGGAGGAATAGGTTAAAAATACAGTGATTCGCAAAAGGACAACGAAAGATGTGAGACTGCTTACTAGTTAAATACCAAGACATTAATGAAAAAATACATTGATGAATTTCCAAGAATGTCGCACCCAGGTCATCCCGGCCCATCTAACTGGGATATAAACGTTAATTATAAACATTGATACAACCATACTTCATTAAAACTAGTTTATGACACGAAAAAAACTATTAAAATAGATCAAACAACCTAATTAAACCATGACCTTTTCAGAATGTTAAATTTTACAGGACAGAAACCTTAGCTAGATCGTACAAAGTGGCGATCGATAGTCTCTGCATACCCAATGGGAACTAACGGCAAGAGTATATGTATGACTCTGATGTAGAAACTTTAGCTAAAATGATATTCCTCTTCATAATCCCCACCAAAGCGGTGAATATTTCCCAGGCTAATCGAGTCCAAGAGGCTGGCCGTCAGAGCGACCACACAGGGCGGCGGCTGATAAAGGATTGATTGTGTGAAACAAATCAATAATAGGAGTGATACCGCCGTGCCGTCGACCTGGTGACCCCGTCGCGGTCTTCACCAGGAGAACTAGCACGAGCACTATTTAATCGTCATGATATTAGTTAGAATGAGATGACAGTATACGATACTAAGCAAGTGCGTAGAGATGGCTGGCTTATACCACGCGATATAATGTTAAAAGGATGCTCGTACTAGCTATGCAGGTCACTGTGGTGGTGGATAGCTATGTAGTTTGGTAGGTGGATGTGAAGAATTAGGTTTAAGTCATATGTTACTTATTTATTACATACGAAAACCAGAGAAATATTCTTTTTAACCTTATAATTTCATTTATGTGTTCGTTTAAGCGTTATGCTTATGTTAGGGTTCGAACATGGAGAGCACTTTTGAATAGGTTGATATAAGAATCAATTTGAAAATGGTTTAATACTCGTCTGACATTATTCAAAAGATAGGTTAACAAACCCAAATGAAAGCATGAAATGATGTTACAATAGGCAATGGTTGAAGACGACAAATCCCGATTGCAGTACCTTAAAATAACATATTCAAATACTATATGCAAAAAAAAATATATAGGACAATAAAATAACGAATATTTTAAAAGTATTACATATTGACCTTTCATCTTAACTTTATTTGTGCTTATGTTGACTCTTAACTGCAAATCTTTCTGAGAACTCATTGATTCTAGAGTTTTCTGGATTAAATACGCGAGTTATGGTTTATTTATGATTTTTACTTGAAAATTGCTACGAACTTGATATTGATGTTTATTGTTTCTATTTGTTTTACGAAAGCTATTATTTTAGATACTATCAAATATAATCTCGAAAAACGTTGTAATAATTTACATTCTTAACATTCAAAATTGACGGGTTGGCAGAAATGGCTTTTGGCTATAAGAATACCAATTGGACTGTGGAATACTGTTCTGATTAGGAGTTTTCTTTTAGTTTGGTATGTGGACTATAATAGTCTAGAGTACGTAAATATACATATACTCACGGTATAAATTCCTAGAAGGTATAGCCAGAGCTAAGGAATTAGAAATTCCTAAGGCACTTTTGGAAAGTTGTGTAAGGAAAAGATGGTAAAATAAAGGTTGTTGGTGATGGGCCTCCAACCGCATCGCCCAAAAATCCCTTAAAAGCCCCAATAACGTTAGTCGCCTCTTACGTACACCTACCGGAAGAAATCGGGTAGTGCTATTCTAAGCCGACACTACACAGCAGTACATACATATCTTCTGTACATTTCAATATTCATTCATAGCACAACAAAAGTTCTCATTTAAAATGCGTAGACATTCAAAGGAGGAGGAGCAAAGCAGTGACCGGCGATCCTCAGCGGGGTTCTCATAGGAAGGTCAGTCCATTTAGCTTATCGGATACAATTGTTAATGGACCCTTTGCGTCTTATCCTTTCACGATGAGATACTATTAAAACCGCCACGAGTTATGGCTTTTCACTTTGTTTAAGTAGGATATATTTATGAGTAATAAACTTGGGGTCATTAACCTGTGTAAGCTTAGACATCGTTTTTTTACGCATTTCAAATCATATTGTTGAAAAAAATAGTTTCTGTTTATGAAATAGTGTCTCAATGTTTTTTAGTATTGCGAAGGCCTGACTTGGTCTTTAAATGAAAGTGGCATCTTATTAACTTAGCAGTGTCTGATAAGCAATGCAATCTTGGAAAAAGTGATATCATAATAAAGATTTAAGTAATTGAATCAACACACGAGTATATATATTTTCTCATTTTCTTTTCTTTACAAAAGTTAAACATAAATGGTGCTTGTAAACGATGACATGATAAATTAAGAAAATTGCGGCTACACTTTATATTGTATCGGATGTAATTGAAAAATAGAGCTTAAGTCAGCATCATTTGTAAAGTGTTGAAGATAACAAGAAAAAGTTAATGAACCAAAACGGGGATTCAATACTAAATTAATGATCATCGATATACTTAACGGTAACTTGTTGCGAGTTAAGACATAACTTAAAAATACAATCTATGCATTGATGCACCCAGTAAGTTCAAGTATGACTGTTAAACAGTTTTATACTCGGCTAACTTTGATTCGGGCATCTTACTTTAAGTCTTTATATGAATAATTCAAAGCCTTAAATTAATTAAGCAACTGTGATAGTTCAGTAGCTGAAGAGGGTTCAAATCTCGGATCGGGCCTACACGAATTGGGTGAGGGAAAACGTCAGGAAAACCCACAGGGCTGAGTTGTACTTAGTCATGTGACAGTGTATTCGTACAAAACGGTGATAGACCTGCCACCTGTCACGTAATGTACAGAAGTATTAGTACCTCTGCCAACCTCTTCGGGGATATACATCATGAATATTTGAGTTAAAATTAATTCACAATTTTCACATACGAATCAAAAGCCCGTAGTATGCAAGTAGGCCAGCTTGGTGAACTATTCCTATATAGGCTAAGTAATCTAGGGTAGTCTTGATTGATTTGAGCCCAGTAGGGACAAATATGAGATGTGAGGATGACGATTACTACACATCTATCTAAATAAACAGATAGAAGAAATGTTAAGATGGTCTAGGCACATTAAGAGGATGGATCATAGAGGTAGATTGGTGAAATGGATTGATAGAACCAATGTTGATAGTGATGTAATGTTGATGGCAAGCTTCCAAAGTGCAAAGAATAAAAGGGTATGTATGAAAAAAAATAAGTATGTAGTTTGGCAGGACCGCTCAAAGTGGGGCCCGATATTCTCTACCTACCCCAGTGAGACTAATGGCGAAAGTATGTGTATGTGGCTAAACACCAGGGTAGCATAACATAGGAAGTCGGTTCAAGTTCATTTCACACAAACCGACGCAATATCAAATTTTGTACTAGGAGCGCAAATGTCACAGAGTATAGTTATCGTGCGGAGTGGTGTAAGTCGCACCTGCGCGTCTCGTCCGCGTCTAAATCACGTTGTCTGGCCGAATCAGCCACTTCCTGGACATCGAATGGCGTGCTTTGGCTTAGTCTGCAGTATGCAGGGATGCCCCGTACATTGATATCGGATTAGTATCTATCCATATTTGAACGGTTTATATTCGTACTGATATGCGAAATTTGATTTTATAGCTTACATTAATAATTTCTTTGATCTACACGTATAAATAACATCCAAGACTAAGAAACAATCATTTATTCTCATCACATAAATATTGCTCTCAGCGGGGATCGAACCTGCAACATCCGGACCGAAAAATTAGTCCTATATCCACTCGGCCACGGCTGTCGTCATACACTATGTATGTAGCTAAACACCAGGGTAGCATAACATAGGAAGTCGGTTCTAGTTTTCATTTCATACAAACCGTCGCAATATCAAATCGAGTACCAGGAGCGCAAATGTCAAAGAGTATAGTTATCGCGCGGAGTGGTGTAAGTCGCACCTGCGCGTCTCGTCCGCGTGTAAATCACGTTGTCTGGCCGAATCAGCCACTTCCTGGACATCGACTGGCGAGCTTTGGCTGAGTCTGCAGAACTCAGGGATGCCCCGTACATTGATATTGGTGTCGGATTAGTCTCTATCCATATTTGAATGGTTTATATTCGTACTGATATGCGAAATTTGATATTAGAGCTCAGATTAATAATAATTGTTTATATATACTATTTTAAAAGGTCATCAGATTTTTTATCGTGGCACCCAAAGCGGTGGCAAAGATACTAACTTAAGAACATCACCTGACATTCTTGTCACTTGCTTAGACAATGTACACCCGTAAAAGGGGTAGGGCTTTCGCTGTTTTGTACGAATATTGTCATCGGATCTTCAGAATAAACCGTGTATCAGCGATGGAATCGATAGCGAAAACGGCGGTGACTTATCTATGTTACAATAACTTGGACAGTCCCAGACGTTTTAATTGCCTTGAACCATTCGAACGGGAAAATATAGTGTGGGTAATGTTTTTTACAGCCTATACACGTGCCGGTAGTTAACAAATTACTGATAATTACAAATTTTATTCCTTGAATTCGTGTTCTGTCTCGGGATAAATTATATTTTTGTATAAATTACAAACATATATACATACATATACTCATGGCTATAAATCTATAGAAAGGGTAGCCAAAGCTTAGGAATTAGAAATTACTCAGCCACTTTTGGAAGTTAACTGCGGAAAAGATGGTAAAATATAGGTCGTGATGTGGTGGGAAGGTGGTGATGGGTCTCCAACCGCATCGCCCAAATTTTTTTTAAAAAGTTTCAATTCACTTAGTCGCCTCTTACGTACACCTACGGGAAGAAACATAACTGGGTGAATCCTAACTAGTTTTGGTTCTTTACGTATTTTTTATCAACCTACATTTTTCATTAAATAACCCTTGCATGTTCGCATTTATTCGACAAACTACACTTCACCAACATTTTGATAGTATTTGCATCACTCTGCACCTTGTAGATTTTGAGATATCCCATATTTTCTATTAGTTATTGTGAACGTAATGACAAATGAAGGAACTGAATGACATATACTTTAATATGAATGACATTGACCGACGTGTAATGACCATTGGTTTGTATAGGTAATTTTATAATGAATGAAATAAAATTAACAACAGAAAGCAATTATTTATTCAGATTCCAACTAGATAAAAAATACACCTGGAGCATTCCACGAAAATACGGAAGTTTTTGATGAGATACCAACTTCATATTTCTATATGTTTGTATATATTTTTTGAAACAGTATACTTTTATCTTTCATAATCAAAACAGATTTTTAAACGGTGATTGCTAGATAAATAACTACCCTCCTTTAAACGACGCAAGAAAAATACTCTCATAATTACGTATTAGAACGCCAACTTCACTAAGTTGTTGAAGTCAACTTTTAAATGATACGGACTATCTATTTCGTGTTTCTAATATGTGAGAAGGTGTACATTAATGCCAGATTCTAGATTTTTTGTAATTGGACTCCAAAATTAAGCAAGTTTGAGTGTATTTTTTTTATTATCTCTAATAATTTCAGTCTTTTTTTGCATTCTCTGTATTTCATCTTCTTGATAATCAATTTGTAAGGTGAAGTCACAGTCTGACCAGGCGAAGTTACTCTCTGACCACTTGATGTGCTAGGCCCTAGTGGGTCCTGTTTATTCTTGGTAGAAGTTTCGAGAATCTTTTTACTGTCTATAATGACTTTCGTTTTGCATTTCTAGTTTAGTTTTCTCTTCGGCTAATTTTTGTCTATACCTTCGTGTATTCTCTCTCCACTTCTTGCGCTTTAAACGTTGTTCTCTTATTAACTTAGAGTTAACTCGTCTATACTCGAGATCTTTTTATTTTCTTTTCTTCTCATATAGTCCGCATGATTCTTTTGTTTTTGCTCTTCATACAAGACGATGTTGCTTTTTATTCGAAGATACTGTCGTTTTTTAGCTTGTCTTTGTTGTGCTAAAATCTCTCCCTTCTTTTTATTTGGTTTTGCCATTGTGACCTAAAACAACGAGAACACATTCATAAATCAAAGAACCAGCAGTCAAATTAAATATATTTAATATATAACCTAATTAATTTAATATGAAATTCAAACTTATATCACGACTGCATTATCTAAATATAACATATTTTTCACTATACACTTCCAAAAATGACTAAAGGTTAGATTATTTACAAGCTTTGGCTAACCCCTTTCGGTAGTTTAGGGATTTATAAATACAGATTACAAATATACAGTTTAATATTTGCTGTCATTACTTTCATAACCATGTCATTACATTCGTGTGATAAATTGATGAAATATGAGCGTAATGACAACGTGTGTAATGACATATTTTACGACTTTAATGTATATTTACATAATCGGTATTTGTCTAGCCAAGATGAAATACACATTGTATATTTGATCCTTATAACGTGTCAAAAACATAAATTTAAATTAACTTACCTCTATCCGTTTTGTTATAACTCACTTTATTAAAATGACGTAAAGTAGGTGACAAATCACTGCGAACGTAAATTGCATAGCAAAATAATCAGAACAAAGCACAACATACGTACGACTCAAGTGCTAATCGCCGACGAATGAAAACATGTGCAGGCGGCGGGGTTGGGACATGTCATAACTTTTTCATGGAGTTCCTCTTTTGCAGGGGTTGTCATCGTGAACTGAATGACTATTTTATGGTGACAAAACTTTGAAATAACTTAATTCTTAAAATAATAATAATTTCACAGCAACATTTTAGCGGATGGCATGGCACTTTACCTTACAAATATTACATATTATCAATATATGTTCTCAACGATTATTTAATTTATACGATAATTATTTTTGCGTTGTTTGATCTTCAAATGAATGACATGAATGACATTTTGATACATTTTTATTTTTTCTATTAATAATGAGTACTGTGAATGTTAATTTTGAATGAGCTCCAGTTGGAAAAGCATCAAATGAATGGTTTTAAACGAAAACGCATTTGTTTTTATTATTAGTATCTTAGTTATTTAATGGTTAACCAGTTTTTATCGTCGTTGTAGGATTCACCCAACTATGTAAGACATGTAAGTTCCTACGAGAAAAGTGGCTTTGATTTAAAAACCAGATGAAAAGAAAGTCAAGGGTTCGTAGTTAAATAAAAGGACCTGAATGTTAATCTGGAAGTTTTGTCAAGTTTTCAGAACCATCAAATTTATATGAGCATTTAAAATTGGTGCAAGGTTGGTAAAAGTAAGGGAAGCTGGTAAAATATTGCTCTGCTTATCGTATCGCCCAATCCCCACCTCCAATACCCATTCCAATTTCAGTTTCCTCCTGTCACTAAATTGAATAGCTCATTCTTGACCGACACCATACAGTTGTAAATGAGTATAAATGTAAAGTCACGACTATGACCTCAGTAGATGCAAAGGAAGCCTTGGTAATGGATTCCTTTATTAGGACTAAAGTAGCTGGAACATACACTGATAAAAAGACTGAGACAACCATGCATGTCGCATGCATCATTCATTCAGCCTGTAGCTACATGAACGACCCAATGTCATTTAGTACAGGAATTTAGTTCAAATACGATGTTGTAAGAAAGTTGAAAGAGGGATGTTGAGCAGGTTTATTACACTGTAGTAAATAGATAAAACCATAAGTTAAAAGAGATATATAGAGCCAATGTGGATGGCTGGTAGATAGAATGGATGTTTCGAGACCATGTAAAAGTGTGGACAATAAAAGCGCACGTATGAAAAGATGGTCAAACATAATAATGAAATACATACATACATATACTCACGGCTATAAATTCCTAAAAGGGGTAGCCAGAGCTGAGAAATTAGAAATTTCACAGCCACTTTTGGAAGTTGAGTGGGGAAAAAATGGTAGAATAAAGGTTGTTGGTGATGGGTCTCCAACCGCATCGCCCAAAAATCCCTTAAAAAGCCCCAAGTCCGTTAGTCACCTCTTACGTACACCCACCGGAAGAAATGGGGTAGTGCTATTCTAAGCCGACACTACACAGCGATAATGAAATCTATTTCTGATTTTTTTAAAAAGGAGTTCACAAGAGCTTGCATAAATTCTTTTACCGGAGATGCGCATCTCAACCCTAATAAAAGCTATCCGAGGCCTCGCAAGGCATGCAAATTGTACGAGCTTATTCAAACGATCGGTATCAATTAGATCCATTAGGCGATGTCTGTTGAACACTACCACCCATTTGTCTAACCACAACCGCACAGCTATGATGTTAGACGCAAGAAATATTGGCTCTAATCAAACCTAGCTATTTGCCATATAAGAACTAACCGGTAACTAGATCGGTAGGTGATGTAATTGGTAGCCCATCACTAAGCATAGACTAATAAAAAAAAAAAAAAACTTTATTCAGAAAAAAGGTACATCAGTTTTCAATTATGATCTACTGCACCTGAACTAGGCTCATCGCCTGTATCTCAGGTTGCAGCTATCGTTTCTGGTTTCCATTAAAATTTAAGGTAAGTAACTCATTTTTACGTAAACATAACATAACATATACTCACGGCTATAAATCCCTAGAAGGGGTAGCCAGAAACGAATTAGAAATTCCTCAACCACTTTTGGAAATGTGAGTGGGGAAAAGATGGTAAAAGTAAAGGTTGTTGGTGATGGGTCTCCAACCGCATCGCCCAAAAATTCCTTAAAAGTCCCAATACCGTTAGTCGCCTCTTACGTACACCCATCGGTAGAAACGGGGTAGTGCTATTCTAAGCCGACACTACACGGCAACTTTTTACATAAAGAATTGAAAATATAAAAGATATAGGATGCCGTGAAGTGCCGGCTTAGAATGTCACTACCTCTTTTTACCCATGGGTGTCATAAGGGTTGCAGACCCATTATCAACGATACTTTATTTCCACCATCTTATTCCCTATCAACTTCCAAATGTGGTTTAGGAGTTTCTAGCTCCAAAGCTCTGGCTACCCCTTTTTAGGATTCATGGCCGTGAGTACATGTATGTATGTATGTACATAGCATCACTGAGTCTATTTTGCCTTTTATATACATAGGTGAGAGAAATAGGAGGTACCAAATCCAAACCGTCTAACCATAGTATCCGAACAGTTGGCGATGATGTCATGGCTCGCTGTAATCCAGACAGACGTCGACGCAGGATTATAAATCTAATTGATATTGGTCATAACAACAACTGCACAACTGCAAGCATGCATTTGCATTCCCGTTGTACAATGTATGATATGAGACGGCTACGACTTCTTAGAAACGGCCGTGTCGATTGAGCGAGCATTGCTTCATTGATGGTTTGTGAAAGATACCGATTCAGCGTATGTATTTTTCAAATAGTTCATATTTGAGGTAAAAAATTGAGAAGTATTTAGTATCCGAAAACGAATTCAAGGTCTTAGTCATGGTTATAAATCCAAAAAACGGGCAGCCAGCGCTTCAGAATTCACACTCAGTAGCTTATGGAAGTCAATTGGGGATATATTGCAAAATTAAGGTTGCTGGTTATGAGTCTAAAATGATGAGTATGGAGCCTCAATCCACTAACGCTCGATTTCTGAATTGAGTATTCGAGCTGAGAACAACTTAAGTATCGTTCTGTCGCATTGAAATCTTAACAACTGAATGAGACGAAGCGATACTTAAGTCGTTCTCAGCTTGAATACTCAATTCAGAAATCGGGCGTAAGGCACCTCTAACAACAACGACAGAATGACAGCTCAATTCAACTTATTTGATCATAAACATAACAATAAATAGAATGAGATGAGTTTTATAGAATACATAATGGTCAAGATACAACTAGAAAACATCAATTGAATAAAAACTACATTGAAATTTACTCAAACTCAGGTAATGCATTGTAATATATACGACTACAGGTTATCGCATCATGTATGAATAAGTAAATATAAGAATGTTATCGAACAAGACCGAGCAAAGTTTACCATATATACCACATATAGCACATACGAAAACAAGGAAAGATGCACGTAATTTAAATATAAAGAGGTAAATAGTGGTTCGAGTGGGCGATCCACTAGTATCTGTTTATTCGAGTGATGATCTTTGCGCAATCATGTTATGACACCCACCTATCTTATAGGTCTATCTACTATACCACAATGGGATATATAGATAATTTATCTATTATTATATTTATATTACCATACATACATACATATACTCACGGCCCTAAATTCCAAAAAGAGTAAACGTAAACGTTCACGCCGTTTATCCCCGAAGGGGTTGGCAGAGGTACCAATACTCCAGCACTCACATGGCAAGCGCCATCTAGTTTCCAGAGAAGGTACCCACGTTTTGCTTAGACAGTGTACCCACGTGATAGGGGGCAGGCCTATCGCCGTTTTGAACGAATACACTGTCACATGACTAAGTACAACTCAGCCATGTGGGTTTCCTCACGATGTTTTCCCTCACCGTTAGCAACCATGATAAATTAACCACACATATGACTTTAGAAAAGACAAATTGGTGTAGGCCCGTCCCAGGATTGGAACTCACGCCCTTCTGTTTTCGGGCGGGTGTTCTACCCACTGGACTATCATGTCCCATAAAAAAGAGGTAGCCAGAGATTAAGAGTTAGAAACTCCTCAGCCACATAGGAAAGTTGACAGGAGACGAGATGGTAGAAATAAATTATTGTATTACATTACCACTAAGCAAATATTAGAAATATTAACAGCAATTTAGTTGTTAGTTCTTTAATTAAACGTAAAGAAAACGCACCAGATTTTTTTATTTCTTCTAAAATAATTATTTGTGATGGTTAAGGTAGATATCAGTGATTGCCACTTTGCATGATCCGGGCCTCAAGTTCTTACAAAAGTAAGATAAAATAAGATGTTGTAAAAATAAAAAGCTGATAACTGTATATTAAAAAAATGAACCGATACCATGTTTATCGTCAAATGACAAGCACTTGACGCATCTGTTTTGCAAACTTGGTAATAAATCATAGCTGCAGATTCTAAATATTTTTATATTCTCCAAATCAACTAAAACATAAACAGACTTCAAAGGCGAAACGAGCTCAATGAATACACATAAAACAACTTTGGTACCGCAAAATAATCCGTACGGTTGGTGCCAGATAGAAAAATAACACGCGAAATATATTGTGACCTTAATATTTGATCATAAACCTGAAAGCAACTTAGGTCGATGCTGATACATGATAGCAGACAGGGAACAATAAGAGCTTTTGCACACCTCGAGTTTTTGTCGCGCGTTCATTACCATACAGAGGGTCAACTCTTCACATCAAGAACGATAATAGGCATATTTATATCTTCTAGCGAGGGAGAAAGAAATAAATTTTAATATGGGTAGAAGAGATAAGTGTGCTAATTTATCGTTCTCGGCGTGAAGAGTAGACCTTTTGACGCGATACACACACACGCAGCCCCTTAGCATAAGGCATATGAGAGCGAATTGTCTCGTGAGCAGTGAGATATAGACTTTATAGTATGCATAATCTATCAGTATCTTACTCCTCACTAGACATACCCGCTCTAATACTCCCTATGTTACGGGGGCAGATCGGAACGAAAAGCACGCGCCATCTACGCGCTTCACAGAAACACGGGTTGAGACGTATAGATGTGTAAAAGGCCCTTACAGTCACTCGAACTTTATGTCGCGCAATATGCAATAAATTTAGAAATCTAAATTATATTCGGTGTGTGGTGCGGACACACCGGGACCGCTGCGGGTAGTGTCACATGGGAATGGAAATACCTTATTTAAGTTTGCGGTTGAAAAGCATCACTAACTTATTATGTTATGGAGGAACTATAGGAATGGACTTGGGACCATTGGCTTATATGACAAAAACCACCACAGCACTGTTAAAATGGTGTGGAACTAAAATGTCTAAGAAAAGTTATAAAAGTGTAGGTTATAATATAACATAAATGTATCATTGATTTGTTTAACGACGTGATAGCTCAATGGGTAGAACACCGGTTAACGTGCAAGCGACTAGTGTTCAAATCCCGGGTCGGGCCTACACCAATTTGTCTTTTCTAAAGACATATGTGTGGTTAATTTATCATGGTTGTTAACGGTGAGGGAAAAACATCGTGAATGGCGTACCCACATGGCGTACTTAGTCATGTGACAGTGTATTCGTACAAAACGGCGATAGGCCTGCCCCCTATCACGTGAGTACACTGTCCATGCAAAACGTGGGTACTCTGAACACCAGGTGACAAAGTCACGTGATGTTCAGAAGTATTAGTACCTCTGCCAACCCCTTCGGGGATATTCGGCGTGAACATTTATGTTATGTTATGTAACTAAAATTTCTAAGAAAAGTTATAAAAGTGTAGGTTATATATAACATAAATGTATCATTGATTTGTTTAACGTCCGCTATGGAAACAGATATTGCTATAAATCGCACACAAACAGGCTATAGTCAGCGCCTTGTTTAGGATTATTAATAGTACAAATACTTAGCCTGACTTAAGACTATTAATTCCACTAGCACCAGAGCAGAAAAGCGTGCGGTCATACGATTAATTGGATTGTGAATCATGGATTAGATTAACTGTAAAAGCATTATTAATTGAACAATATATACGATGTTTGTCATAACTCAACGTGTATTTAGCTAAGCAGCAGCAAAACGGGTACTAGATACGTGCAGTCACGAATAGTGCCGAAGGATATTGCGGTTGTGCCATTTATATGGAAATCATAGTAATTAATTAATTGAAAAACTGAAATTGTAAGAAATATCAATCTTAAACGTAACAGTTAAACTTCGAAATCATGAAGTTATAAAAAACTACTAGCGATCCGCGCCAGCTTCGCTACGGAAGAGAAGTTTGGTTCTAGGAGACTCTCAGCTAAAATTAAGCTTACTTTTTAATTAAGGCTACTATGAGCGTTGCAAAAAATATCATTTCGTTCCACTTGATGTTAGACGCCACTATACCAATTTCTTTAACTTCGCTAAGATAGCGAATGGTAGGATTAACTGTCCTGAGCCATTGTCCAAGGTACAGCTGCGTACAAATCCGATGGCATCACGTCAGCGGTCTTTATTACATGTGCTTCAGGCCAGAACCAACTACAAGCAGAATTCAATTATGATACGGGTTTCTAGGGAATATAATCAAATTCAAAATTATTTCGACATATTTAACTCCAGCATTTAATTTAGCAATCAAGCGATTTTTTTAGAACATTTAAGTTAGCTAATTTTATTTTTTGTTTCTCTTTTAACAATAATTAATTTAGTTTCTAGTATTTTTACCTTTATATCTATTGTTTTTTTTTCTCGGTCTGGTATTTGAATTTACTTTTAGTCTGTAAGTTGTTGTTTTTAGTTAAATTGTTATAGGTGGAGATTTTTAATTGGCATTGCATTGTTTACTTTGTTGTTGAGTTAATGTATACGCTGTAAATCTTCCAAATAAAATTAAAAAAAAATAAGAATTCACACAAATAGTTAGGTATGCCAAAACTGATATTTGTAAACTTGGAAACATCGCCTCTTCAAATAATAGAATATACATAAAGTTCCCGAAAGAAGTGTAAAAAACGTATCGTTTGATTAGAAAACATCCGTTTAGTTTTACTGAACTACAACAATACAACCTGCCACTATGAAAAGCGAAACCGTACCCAAACAATCACACAAGTAGACACAGATAATTAATATCAAAGACAGCAAAAGATAAAACGCTAAGGGCCCGCCGTATATCAGTGCAGGCTCGTTTCGGAATCCACGCCAACCTGCACGACGCCGGCCCACGCGGCTTCGCCAGACCTACCTGAGCCACACTAGTGTCTAGCTTTACTAATTGTTAGTCTCAACTCAACTCAAACATTACCTCCGTAAATCCCCGAAGGGTTTGGCAGAGGCACTAATACTTCTGAACATCACGTGACATTGTCACCTGGTGTTCAGAGTACCTACGTTTTACTAATAAATAAAGAATAAATAAAGGAAAGAAAAACTTCGACACAGGCGGGAATCGAACCCGCGACCTCAACCTGGACCTTCCGAATTAGTAAAAATTCGGAGGTACGAAACGCAAAACACTACTTAAACGCGTAAAAGAAATAAAGGATAGAAGAATTTCGCGCTGGCAGCCATTGACACAGTGGCTCAATTGGCCGAGCGTCAGGGCGTATACCCGAGGTCGCGGGTTCGATTCCCGCCTGTGTCGAAGTTTTTCTTTCCTTTATTTATTAGTAATAATCCCCACATGAGGTTTTCATGAACAAAAAGATTTAAATTATGTGATAGTTAGGCGTTTTCAACATTTGCATTCTATCTGAAAAGATAGACAAGTGGCCTTCCGAATTAGTAAAAATTCGGAGGTACGAAACGCAAAACACTACTTAAACGCGTAAAAGAAATAAAGGATAGAAGAATTTTGCGCTGGCAGCCATTGACACGGTGGCTCAATTGGCCGAGCGTCGGGGCGTATACCCGAGGTCGCGGGTTCGATTCCCGCCTGTGTCGAAGTTTTTCTTTCCTTTATTTATTCTTAATTTTTTTTCATGAACAAAAAGATTTAAATTACCTACGTTTTGCTTGTATTTTTAACCGCAAGTATATGTGTGCAAAATTGCAGTTACTGTAAGTATACGGATGTATACACGGTACATAAATTTATTTTTATTTCTCTCTATTTATACTATATCTATATATTTAATATACTAGCTGTGCAGTGTTGGCTTAGAATAGCACTACCCCATATCTTCGGGTGGGTGTACGTAAGAGACGACTAACGGTATTGGGACTTCTAAGGGATTTTTGGGCGATGCGGTTGGAGACCCATCACCAATAACCTTTATTTCATCATCTTTTGCCCACGCAACTTCCAAAAGTGGCTGATGAATTTCTGATTCCGTAGCTCTAACTATCCCTTCAAGGGTATTATATAGCCGTGAGTATATGTATTTATACTAGATAATCTCTGAAACGACTGGCCTGATTTTGACGGGACATAGGAATTACCATCGCAATTACCGTCTCATAGCTTCTGTTCCGAACTATGAACAGGCGTCCTTAAGTTAATCTATTAAAACATACAAAATTCTTTTAGATATTTGTTGTGCATAGAGCAATGACATGTCACTCATAAATGTCAATCAATCTGGGCAAAAATATTTTTTCAAAACTTTACCTCACTATATCATTTGGCTGGTGAGATGCAAAGATATACTTATCATGTCACCTATGTATTCATATCTGTGTGTAAAATGAGTGTTGAGTTCAAACAGCTACCACAATTTGAATAAACTAAAATTTGACACAAGTTCGTAATTGTGATAAAATCTGCGTTCCCTCACAAAACAGCCCCCAGCGCACGCGCCCCGGATCAAATAACCATTTCGCTAATGTTCGCAAACGGTGAACACAATGCCTCTATCGTTGCAACTATGACGAGACGCTTTCTAGATAAGCTGCTAAAGAAATCAACCACTAAAAGATATGATATTTAAACTATATGTCCTCTAAAATATATTAAGTAGCAAATTCTAGAATTAATTGCAAGCAACTTGTTGTACTTCAAACTAATCATTGCATTTATGTTAGTTTACACGATTACGATCTTGATGTAAAGCACTTAAACGCTATTTAATAGTACAATAAAACTTTAATAGACACTAAAGAAACATGTGAATAATTAAGTTATCCAAGGATCGGCAAATTGAAGTGCGATAACGTAATACAAGATAACAATTTTCAATGGTTGTACATATTTATTTTATCATTATAAAATAATAAGATGAATTAATAATGGAGATCTGAAATGTTTTCAATCAGATCAGCAAACTTTTTGATTAAATTCTACCAAAAAGCTATACGAAACAAAAAACTATATAAGAGAAGAACGTGGCAATGTTTTTCCCTCCGTTGAAATTGTTTTAAAGGGTCATCCGGAATTTACTCTTAAACTATGAATCAAGATAGCTTATCTTTCAATGGAACAACTATAGAGGCATATGAATTCTTAAATAGCGAACACAAGTTTGGAACATCCCTATTGACTGGTCACGTACCAGAAATATTTGTTGGATTTGGCACATCATTGAGCTGCGGCGGTGGGGCAGCAATGAATGAGTAAATGCGTTTTGCACTATACGGGTTTTCTAGAAATCTGCAAACATATTAAGATTGATTGAGGATATGCATCTAAGACGAGGTAAGAGAAGTACAGGTGATAATTGGATGACTTAAAAAAACGGTCCTACCCTTTTCGTAAACCATTGAAATCCGTACATTTCCTGACAAAGGTACAACTGTAACTAACCGTAACCTGTAACCGTAACTACGAATAGATAAACTTAGTGTCAAAATAAAAGTTGATATTTGGAATTATATTATATAAGAACGTAACTGGAAGGTAATTTTGTGCTTAAATCGAGTGGCGTCCGAAGTATGAAGAAAATAAGAGCATGATGAAAAGATTGAGCAAGAGAGATTTTCCAGGATCGTACAAAGTGGCCAACGATCAAAAGTCAAAAAGTATATTTTTATAACTAAAGTTAATTACTATAATTTTATGAACATCAAAAGTTAAAATTTACTGACTTTACACTTGCTTTGAAGGTGTTTGTAAAGAGAAAACGCAAAATGTAATGTATACAATTTTGCGTTTAACATATATGTTCATTTTTTCATATTTTCTATGCGAACAAACCAAACGCTAGTTTGACATAATTAAACTAAATCGTCCATCACAAAAACCAATTACATAAGGTGGGTAGAAAAATCCTCACAGATTTTTTTTCCAAGGAATAACGAGGGAAGATATATAGCTTTACGGAAATGGTCATGTACTGAAGTTCTCGTTGGGCTTTTGTCGTTTAAAGTATCTTGAATAATCTGGATCTTGATATTCTCTGCCTGGGAACTTACGGCTTACGTATATGTATGTAAGTAAAAATGGAACTAACTTTCAGCTAATTTAATGTTTTTTGACATGAATTCCTCATGTGGGGATTATTACTCATAAATAAAAGATGTTATTAAAGGAAAGAAAAATTTCGACACTGGCGGGGTTCGAACCCGCGACCTTCGGGTATACGCCCCCGTAGGTTCGAACCCCGCCAGTGTCGAAATTTTTCTTTCCTTTAATAACATCTTTTATTTATAACTTTCAGCTATTACTATATATCAAAGTCTTAAAAGGACGAATCTATATTACAAATATAATATACAGGTAATCTAAAGAAACGTTGGCGGAGCTGAGCCGCCCCAGGTGCATGTGCAATGCAAGATGCAAGCCTCATAGTGGATTTCATGCACTTCGTTCAAGAAGCGCGTGTAATTGAAATTCTGTCAGTATATCGGATTACTTGACTCGAACCACCTATGCTAGGCCGAGAGCTTCGACTGTTCTTTGGGTTGAGGTTTCATTTGAAGTTTTTTTTTTAGTTAAATTATTTATTGGGTATTGGGGCTTTTTATAGGATTTTTGGGCGATGCGGTTGGAGACCCATCACCAAAAACCTTTATTCTTACCATCTTTTCCCCACTCAACATCCAAAAGTGGCTGAGGAATTTATAATTCCTTAGCTCTGGTTACCCCTTCTAGGGAAATATAGCCGTGAGTATATGTATGTATGTATGTATGTTTAATTATTTAGTAGGTAATTGGTGTGAGTTATATTATTATTGTTATATATTATTGATAAACTGATTGAGAATCGCTTTAGTTTAATTTAGTACAAACGGCTTCTAAAAAACTAATGAATTCCTAGAAATTCATCACAAAATAAAATTCCACATTTAAATGATTTCCACGGTTCCTTTTTTTTCATATATAAACGTAAATATGTATTTTTTTGAGGATCCGTGTGATATAAAATATACAGGTCCACATAAACGGTTCAGAAAACACAAGTAGCTATAAAAACCTCTGCATGTGAGGTAAACACCATTAACATGTTTAAGTATCTAATATTAATAGGAAACCATTATAACAACTTTGAGGCAATAAAATTAATGTAATAAGCCGCAATAAAATCGATATACTGAATGACTTAACATCAGCCAGCTCTTGGACTATAACCCTTACATAGATAAGACAAAAATGCAAATTGTATGCAGTTTTATAAAGCTTACAACTAAATTATTATCGTCGCCGTGTCACCCACGCTATTTGAATAACTATTTATAGAACTCGATAAATCTCTGGAAAAATATAGTCGTGTTACGGAACTTATTGGGAAATTGGAACCGGAATATTTACAACCGAACACAACAATAAATATTAACAAGATGCCAATTTAGATAACTTTTGAAGATTGCCGATGATTAAACGGGCTTATTGAATTCATCAGTTTTCGATAAACCAATTTGATGTCTTATGCTATTACTCACTATATTATGCGATAAGTGATATTTTTATTCGTAACTCAAATGTTATAGGTTCATAAATCACGGTAGAGCATCTAACTGTTCAAACTCAGAAACAATATGTCAGTCAAAAATGTCCGTCCATTTTGCCTTGATTTATTTCATGTAGTGATTCGGCTGGCGCCTACTTAAGAGAATAAAGTCTAACAGTGATTAAAAAAATTAAATCTTTATAAATTCTACAACTAGTAACCAAATTAAAATCAAGTGGTAGCGGACCCAAATTGTCCCATGAAAACAGAGCCTTTAAACACCAAAATATGCACTGCACTGGCTATTAAGTTGTGACCGACGACGAGAAACTAATATAAATTGGATGCATTTGCAAGTTTATGTTGAAGCAAATATAAAGTAATTACAGGATCCTTTAATGGCTACGCCGTAACTATCAGAGAGCTTTGCAAACAATGATTCAGTGTTTATAAGGAAATGGATGTTGATTGTAAAGGATTTCAGTATGAAAACATATAGCTGTGCTTTCGGAATTTATTCAGCAATAAAATGGGTGCCATTGATAAAGCATTCCAGTGCTTACTTTATTTGAATGACCAAGGGTGTCTTAATTGCGAGTGTGGTTATTTAAAAAAGCGGTGTAAAAAATGATATTATAAAAAAGATAGGAAAGAGTATAATAAAATGGTTTAGGTATATACAGAGGATGGATGAAGGTAAACTGGTGAAAGAAAATAAAAGAGCCAATGTTCTAGTAACGCCAGCTATATTGACTGTAGGTCAATCACGGGCCTCACATTTTGATTAACATACATACATACATATACTCACGGCTATAATTCCCTAGAAGGGGTAGCCAGAGCCAAGGAATTATAAATTCCTCAGCCATTTTTGGAAATTGAGTGGGGGAAAAGGCGGTAAAATAAAGGTCTTTGGTGATGGGTCTCCAACCGCATCGCCTAAAAATCAAATAAAAAGCCCAAATACCCTCAGTCGCCTTTTACGACACCCGTGGGTAGAAAGGGGTAGCGACATTCTAAGCCGGCACTACACGGCACAAATAAAGAATAAGCTCAAAAAAGCAGGCGTCCTTAGACAAAAGAATTATGTTTAGCATGTATGAAAAGTTTGATGAATGTACACGAAGCTCGAGAGCTTTTCCAGGATTGTACAAAGTAGCGATCGATAGTCTCCTCCTATCCCAATGGGAAGTAAATGCCTACGTAAATGTATGAATGACGTTATTAATAAAATATCAAATGCTTCTAATATTATATGGTTTTGTTCTAAATAAGCACTCAGGCAAACCTTCGCGTTTAATCGTGAGGCTACTCCTAGGTCTTGAGATATTGTTATTAGCTTCCTATACCGAATGTTGCATAAATTCTTCGATATTTTCTGACCAAAAACTTTGTCTCCGGATCTACGCCACATCACCAAAATTCATGTATAAACATTATTCCGATGATCTAGAAAGATCTGAGAAAGAAAGTATTCTCGTAACTTGGAATTTCAACTTTAACAAACAGACCAACGAAGCTGTGTTACAACAGACCATTTTTCAGTATTTACAAAACCTCCGGACGGCCGACTCATAAAACGGCCATAACTTTCTGCAGACAACACAATTGAATATTTACAGTATTTCACTCTTACTTACATTTGCATGCAAGTTTTCTCTGAGACCATAAATTCGGTTTGTTGTAGCAACAAATGGTGGGACAACCTCGGATTGGGAGTTGGAACTAAATGCATTTGACCTATTTCCAAAATTGTATTACTACATACTAGTCTACAATGTTTGATTGCACTAATTCTAGAAGCTTACAAAGACTGACAGACTTATCGAATAAAAATATTTAAGGATTCTAAATATCACATACTTATACCTCACCCTCACATGAGCTTATCCTTATACCTAACGGCTATTATTACCGTAAAAGGGTAGCTAGAGCTTCATAATTAGAAATTCCTCCACCACTTTTGGAATTGAATGGGAAAAGGTTGTAAAATAAAAGATGCTTGATGATTTGTCTTGAGACACATCGCCTAACAAACACATAAAGCCCCAAAACAAAAATTCACCTCTTACATCAGCCAAGAGAAATAGGTTATTACAATACTGAAGTTAAGCCGAGTAGTGTCGGCTTAGAATAGCACTACCCCGTTTCCACCGATGGGTGTAACTGGTGACTAACGGTTTTAGGGCTTTTAAGGGATTTTTGGGCAATGCGGTTGGAGACCCATCACCAAAAACCTTTACTTTACCATCTTTTCCCCACTCAATTTTCCAAAAGTGGCTGAGGAATTTCTAATTCCTTAGCTCTGGCTACCCCTTCTAAGGATTTATAGCCGTGAGTATATGTATGTATGTATGCTCTTCTGAACTGGCCCTGCATCACGTACAAAAGCGTCAATGATTTTTGAGTGTAACAATGCTGCATTATCAAGTATAGTTGTGTGCGGCGCATCTTTGATTCAGAGTATCGCATACTTATCGAAACATTATTAGTAACGGTACCGCTATATATTTGCATACAACGATCACATCACACACTTTTTGTGGCCAGGAACTCGGAGAGAGGGCTTGGGATACTAAAAACAAATTAGAAAAAAATATCATATAATTTGGTTATGTTGAGTTCTAAGACTAATTTAAGTGTTACTTGCAATAAACAATGAAGAAATTAAAAGTTATTCGAGCATGTAACAAACAGCCATACATATATACGCTAAAGTACTGCAGAATTTCCTAAAAAATTGTTACCGATACAAATCAATTTTGGACTAACGGCATTCATACGATTAACTTACACCCATTCATCATTTATAAATAGGACATGTGGAAAACTTCTTTTGCTCAAAAGGGATTCGTCACATGTTTTTTTCATGTTTTTATACAACTCCCAAAGTATTTCTGTATGTATAGTTGGGTCAACAGCTAAACCGGCCGCGATGAAATTTTTCATGCACGTTAGTTTGAGATGACAATGCATCTACTAATCATCATCCAAAACGAAAACCGATAAAAAAAACGTAAGAGCTTAAATAAACCAAGTCATGTGTCAAGTCATTCTCATGGCCTCCGAAGCGGGTTCTCGTGAAACATAGTACGAAAGCTCTAATAAAAGGTATCGCAATCAGGCCGCGCGTTTATGAGGACCATAAAATAAATACAGCACCTATTGCCTCCGCTGCATAAAGCACAGACGATTTGAATGATTTCGCCTTTCTCTTCAAATATGCGGCAATGATACCCTATTAAAATTGACACTGAAACATGAACCGTTTATTAATACATGCCTTCAGTCCAGCCTGGATAGATTAAATATAAGAGTTACTGTCTTGTATCGATTTCAAGAGCACTACTAGATGCCGTACAGGCGATAAAATTAATAAAATTGTAATTGGTTTACGTTTCCTTTCGTAACCTCTCGGCTCCCAATTCCCATTATTCACCTCATACAAATAGCAATATCTCTATTATTATGACGATTCATAATATTTAAAGAGCTTAACAAAAACAATCCAGTTGGCAGCCCTAAACTACACGCCAAATCGAATAATGTACTCGACGTAAAAGTATCGACCGCATCCGATTCATATTCGCACAACTTTTCCCGTTGATTAGATCATCTGTAACTGGAAATATGCGAGACGTGATCGAATGCGGACCGATATCTCGGTTTCCAGGAACCCTGTGGCGACATATAATGACACTCGAGACTGTTTGAGAGAATCTTAGTTCTGTATTATAGCAGGATATAGTAACTAAGAAATCTAGACTAATTGAGAGTGATACTTTTAGAAGCAATTCCAACATACACTTTGGCCTATATCTAGTGTTTCCTGAGGCTTTTAATTTTTTAAGGACTAGCTTTCTAATGTAATGGCTAACTAAGGGCTAAAAACAAAAAAAAACTTAAAGTCTTCTAGACTAGGCTTTTTAATGACCATTCTTAGTGTGCTCGAGTTCTAAAGGCTTTTAGCATTTCTTTACGTCCGGCATGCAATTAAAAAGCATGAAAGGTTAAAGAGTCCCAAAAGATTTTTCCTCGTCCTATGTTAGCACGATTGACAAAAAAGTTCAAAAGCTATTTAAGTCTTGTTTCCGTTCTAATCAACAAAAAGATTTTTTCAACCAATAGGCTTCTGAAGTTTTAATTAAAAATAATATTTATATTATAAGATATCGGTCGTTGTTATGATTTCGGTTTTTTTATATTCTTTTCGTTCGTGTCCTCTCGAAGAGAATTAAGTGTTTTCTTCCCTTTTTAATAAAATACTAATAGGCTTAAATTTTGATCTTAAAGCCTAAATCTTAAAATAAAGCCCTCGGGAACACTACTTATACGTATATTTTCAAACACACAATAAAGTCACAATAATTGAAATTACAATCAAAGATCTCAAATATGAACTGGTGGCTACCTGTCATGTCAATGTTCAGCTTTAGTAGTCTGGATTTCTTAGTTATACTGAGTATACGAAGTTGATTGGTTTATTAACAGGTTGGACATTCATATTGCGGGTTCTCCTATGAATGTTAACGAAGACTCGGAGGAGATCTGAGATGGATGATTGAATAGTTCCGAGTAGATCAACGGGGTAATTTTATTGATATTACCATGGTATTTTCTAGAAATTAGTGCTGCAATTAAGGACTAATCAGTGTTTCTAAAAGTTCGTAGCACGGATACATAACTGTTAACTTCATATTGAAATAAGATTATATGTCAAATGTTTGACAAGTTAAGAATTCTCGTTCAACTCTAATTCTGCAAATGTGTCATACATCTCCAAAAATACGTGAAACCAACTGGAGCTATAGCTAAGTTGATGTTAACGAACAAAGGAGAAATACTAATTTGATATTTTGTTTTTGTTTTAGTATATGACCATCATCGGTCAATGGGCATCCATTTCTGGGTCAGGCCTCCCCTTAAGGCTCCATAACGACCAATCCTGTGCTACACTCAGCCATAGACTTCCAACGAAATTCCAGAAAAAATAGCAAAATTGATTTCAAGTCACATTATCAAAAATTTTGATAGACAGGAGAGATTTAGTTCTAAATTAATAATTCCTATTGAAACTTATTTAAACCAACACGAACACCGTAATTTAATTACGTTCCTAATTAGTTTTCCCGGACGAAATTAATTCTTTGAAAGGTAAAATAGTAATTAAAAATTAATCACTGAAATATTCATTTGGGCTGAAATATTATCCTTAGAAGAAATTAATATGTCCAATGAAATCCTGTTTTTATGTTTTTCAATCTGTCATTTTATCTAAAGTTACTAATATATAATAAATACAATTTATAATATAATATAAAAGTATACTTTTAAAGTAAAGCCACCTTTTTAAATAACAGCAGCGAAAACTTTTACCTTATAATCATTTAAAAATCCATATTCTAAATAAAAACCTATGTGTACTTGCAAAGAAATACGTAAAACTAGAAAGTCAAAATCACTTCTGAAACTTAAAAAACTAATGGGTACGCGCATAATTTAGCACAGAATCTTAAGAGTTTAAATAGGCACTTGAACAGAAACGAGAAAGCCACTTATTAGTTAAAACACGTCATTAGCTGATCTATAGACATGCAAAATGTGAAACAAGGTGATAATTTTGCTAGTGCAATCAGGAACTCAGAAAACTTCGAAATCGATGCTTAAATCTGTATTACCAGTAATTTTAACTTTACGAGTATAAGGCTGGAGACAATGTGGCTACAATATTTTGAAATCTATTGGTGTATCAACTATCAAATCTACGAAGATTTCTTTTAAACTATAAAGTCACCCAACAATTACTTAAAAAGCACCAAAATCTCTGGTCGCTTCGTACAAAACCCACAACTAATGGAGGATAGAGCTATTCTGGACGAAAGGCTCAACAGAAGCGCTATTTTATCGTCACGATATCGGTTAGAATTAGATGACAGTATTTGATACTAAGTAAGTGTGTAAGACATGGCTGTTTTCTACCACGCGATATCTTGTTAAGAGGTCGCTTTTACTAGCTACGCAGGACCAAATAAAAAGCTCGACTGCCAGCACACAACGAACTGTGACACGATCGAGTTGAATGTAATTGAGTGTCCCAGCAAAGCTCTCGATTAGGTCGTCACACCCATAACTCATGAACTTGACACTATCAATCTGCCCAATGAAGCTTACAGCACGAGCTTTCTAGACCGTGACTTATAAATCTAAAGGCTGACTATGGAAATCTGGCGCTCGGGGCGTCACTGATAATGATAGCGGCGAAGGCGAAATTATAGAAGTCGGCAAACCAACAACTTTATAATCGACTCAAGTTAAATCCGAACTTAGTGAATTGCTTTCAAGCTACTTTTACATTAGGATAAGACAAACATACATATTCTCACGCCGTTAGTTCCCATTGGGGTAGGCAGAGACTATCGATCGCCACTTTGTACGATCCTGGCAAACCTCTGTAGCTTCATTCACATCCATCAAACTTTTCATACATGCTCTTTTATTCTTCGTACTTCGGACACCTGCCTTTTTAAGCACATTTTCTATTTGATCCAAATGTGTCCTCCGAGGTCGTCAACTTACAGGATAAGACAAAACAGCTTATGATTCTGATTTTTCTGATTAATGAATATTTTGAAGAATGTTTTCTTATGGAAAATCTAGCACAATAAACTGTTAACTGTAAAAGAATAAAATCGCGAGATAACCCAGAAGACTGATTGGTGCTTCATGTGACAGTGTATTCATACAAAACTGCGATAGACTTGCCCCCTATCACGTAGATGCACTGTCGAAGAATAACGTGACTTTACATACCAGGTGACAAAAATTACACTTTATGTTCTGATGTATTAGTACCTCTGCCATTTGTTTGAGGATATACTGCATGAACGATGAGATATTAAGCATCTTATTAACGTTCTCAGAATGCATATTGCAGCTGATACTAACAATCTTGATCCCGTCCTATACCGAATAGCAACAAGACCAAATAGTACAGAGTACAGTGACAGGAGCTTCGAGTAGAGATATTAAAGTTCATTTGATTTACAGCAGTAAATGTTATGTTAGGAGTAGACAGGATCGTATATCACTTATATTATTTTTATGGCGAAACGCCAACACCCTCCGACATTCCCGGCTTGATTAGCTAGTTAAGATCGCGATCATCATGATTTCAAAATAGGGTTCCCAGTCAATATGAGGGATTATGAGGGACAGTCAATATTTGTGTAGGAATCACAAATACATTAATCATGTAGATAGGAATTTTGCACGCGCTGTCTGACTTTGATTTCAATATTTGATGTCGTGTAGTGCCGGCTTAGAATGTCGCTATCCCTTTCTACCCACACGGGTGTCATACGAGGCGACTAAGGGTATGTGGCTTTTTTTAGGTGGGTTTTGGGCGATGTGGTTGGAGACCCATTGGTTGTCGATACAACAATAGACTTGTCCCCTATCAACTTCCAAATGGGAATGAATAGTTTATAGCTCTGAAGCTCTGGTTACCCCTTTTGGGAATGATGGCCGTGAGTATACGTATGTATGTATTGGAGATAAGCAATAGTTGAGAGTATATCCTATGTTTAGATTTGCTATCAGCGGGATTTACGTTTGTCATAAGTTCAACTTTGTGACCTCTGAATAAGGAAAAAGTAGTGACTAATTTAAATGCTGTAAAAAAACGGCTAATCAGTACTTTATGATGAATTTTCAGACGCTTTTAAATGCGAAACAATATCACTAACTATAAAAATATTAAACTTCAATTGACTCTTTTAAGTGTGAATATTACTTTACGAATATTCTTTGCTATTATTATTATTGCGAGAACATATTTAATTTGGTGTGTTAGGTTATGTGATCCGGTAAGAAAAATGTGTAATTCGTGGTAGTGAAAAAATATTTTAAATGTGGATGAGGCACATAGAGAGAATGGATGAATGAAAATTGGTAAATATTTAATTTGGTGTGTAAGGTTATGTGATCCAGTGAGAATAATGTGTAATTCGTGCTAGTGAAAAAATATTTTTAAGGTGGATGAGGCACATAGAGAGAATGGATGAATGAAAATTGGTAAATATATAAAGAGCCAATGTGGATAGTGATGTCAGTAGACTACGACCACGGAAGACACAATTATACCAAATAAGAAAAATATGTCTAAAACATTTGAAGCGTGAGAGATGAAAGACATGTGTGAAAATATTGATAAAATATGTAAATAAAGATCGAGACGTTTCCAAGAATTGTAAAAAGTCAAGACAAGTTATAGTCGATAGTCTGCCTAACCCATCAAAAAATAATAGCATAATTATACATATGTAGGCATTTAAACATGTATAACTTTTTCGCAGTAAAATTTTTCGTAATCTATTTAAAATCCTAATACTCAAACCGCTATCTCATAGAGTTCCAAGAAATATGGAGTAACAAGATTGCAAACGCAGCGGAGTATATCAAGTCACACCTATTTCGGTACCCAACTAGCGTCTACACCAACATGAATCATCTCTACCACTCGACCGCGTAATGGCTCTGATAAATAAAGAAATCAGGAACATCATATCCATTGGATTCTCCTTCTTTGATCATCATACAACTCGTTAACGATGTATCCTTATTTATAGTATTAATATTGAGATCATCGATTATATTGAAATCTATACGATACCTTATGCATATGTACGGTTAATATGATAACGATGTATCCTTATTTATAGTATTTATATTGAGATCATCGAGTATATTGAAATCTATACGATACCTTATGCATATGTACGGTTAATATGTAGAGGTGAAGATGGAGTGGACTTACCTGAAAATAAAAAAAACATATTTTATTCAAAGTCTCATCCCGTTATTACATTTTATACATACATACATACATACATATGCTCACGGCTATAAATCCCTAGAAGGGGTAGCCAGAGCTAAGGAATTGGAAATTCCTCAACCACGTTTGGAAATTTTAGTGGGGAAACATATAAACATAACATAAACGTTCACGCCGTTTATCCCCGAAGGGGTTGGCAGAGGTACCAATACTTCTGAACTCACTTGGCAGCGCCATCTAGTGCCCAGGTAAGGTACCCACGTTTTGCTTAGACCTATCGCCGTTTTGTACGAATACACTGTCACATGACTAAGTACAACTCAGCCATGTGGGTTTCCTCACGATGTTTTCCCTCACCGTTAACAACCATGATAAATTAACCACACATATGACTTTAGAAAAGACAAATTGGTGTAGGCCCGACCCGGGATTGGAACTCACTTCCCTTCTGTTTTCGGGCGGGTGTTCTACCCACTGGACTATCATGTCGTTTTTAGTGGGGAAAAGATGGTAAAATAAAGGTTTTCGGTGATTTTATACTAGACTCTTAACTGTATCAAACATCGCATGATAAAAATCTGCAAACAATACAATGTCAGCAAAGTTAAACGTGCTCTTATCGAATTATCGCACATGTACATTATTTTCATATTACATCGATAATTTAATAAATTTGACGAAAAGCATGTCGTTGAAAGTCACAAGTGACCATATTTCTGCTAAGTGGGTGAAAAGCTCGGAGGCATCGAGGCAATTTACCAAAAGAGCCCCGGCGACCATGCCACCCGTGAGAATGCCTTAGAACCTGATTGCCCACGAGGCTCTTACTGTGAGTACAGACTTCATAATCGACAGAAGCGTAGCGAACACCAATACACTTTCAACTCAAACGTTCACGCTGTATATCTCTGAAGGGGTTGGCAGAGGTACTAAGTATTAGTTATAGTAAGTAAGTATTATTCGGAACATTACGTGACATTGTCACCTGATCCGATGATGATTCGACGTAATAGGGTGCAGTCCTATCGCCGTTTTGCACTTATACACTGTGACTTCCCTACGTACTCCTTAGTCATATGGGATTCCTCAGGATGTTTTCCCTCACCGCTAACAACCATGATAAATACGAACTACACATTGAACTTTAGAAAAGACATATTGGTGTAGGCCCTACTCGGCATTTGAACTCTCATCGTATGCAGGATAGGCGGTGTTCTACTCACTGAGTTATCACGGTTGTGTTGCACTTTCAAAGCCATCCATGAATCAGATATCAGTTGAGAAATTATGAAAACAAAAACATAACAAATTGGCCACACATATAAACCAAGTGAAATTATAAACAGCATATAAGTATCAACACATGAAAATGAAGCGAAACCGGGTCAAAGTAACTCGACTCTCAGCTCTCCATTGTTTACCCTTTTCGAATCCTTTAAAAACGCATTAACCTAAATAAAGTTGGAGATGGAGGGAATAATAAAAAATAAATAATAAAAATGTCACACGGGCAGCAATTGCAAACAGTTGATTGTGGTGCGGTCATCCGGTGCGCTGGTCACGCCGCCGACGGTAATCGAAAATTGTAATTGGCTAATTGAGACAAGACCCGCTCCCTATTCGGATTCACTGTGCGTTTCGCAACTGATATATTGTAAGAGGTTATATGCACGATTTAAAAGAGTTAAATAATAAAATTTAACTAGTAAAACTATAACAAGCAGAAGATAACCTAAATGAAAAAAATATCTTTTTAATACAGTTTCTCAAAAAGTGGCTCGGGATGTGGGCTATTTCACACCCGTCGTGCTTTTTTATTTGCCATTCCCGCACTTGTGCGTTTTCTTTCCCAACTGTCAAAATAGTGTAGATTATAAAGAAAAACAACCATGTAGTTTTTACCAAAAAAAACCAAAGTAGTTTTTATGTTTCATGCAAATACGTAGATATATTTTTAAAAAGAAGCTACTAATTTGTTTGAATATCAGATTTAATTATTTGATCACTCATTTAAGTATATATAATTAATATTAATTAATAATAATTTCATTTCATTTTCATTTCATATCAATAAAAAGATTCTACTGTAGACGGCTGTATCCTGCATAGGCATAGTCTTCTTTATCCACCAGAATGGGTGAAAAAAAAATCTCTGCTTAAAGTCTACTTTCTCTATGGTCTACGGTTGCCGCCATTTTCCAGAAAAAAAATCTTTGCAATTTTAGTTGCAATTGTAGTAGTAAAAAAGTTGCATCTCTACTGCGAAGAGCTCGTGGAAGTTCAAACTGTATCCTAAAAATGATTGTAGAGAGATGTGACTCCTCCCTTCATACTAGGTTCTTCACCCTTCATGCTGTACGGGGGTGACTGGACCTTATGTATATACAGTCAAATTTTTTCTTGTTTGTTTTTATTTATTATTTTTTTTACTAACATAGTCAATAAGTAACATACTAACACTAAATATGGACTAAAATTGTCTGAAAATATATAATTTTTTTTTATTATTTTTATTTTAGTTGTTTGTTGTGTTTTTATTTTTTTATTAAATTGCCTCATTTTTTCGCAACTGTATTAAAAATAGTCGTTCAGTACACGTGCGGAACCGTCATTGCAACTCGTTCCGACTATAAACCAGATTTGTCGGAACTCTTTGCAATGACAGCCATTCCGCACTTGTAATGAAATATACTATTAAATTACATACTGTTGAGTTATTTTTGCTAAATATTATTTATTTTGGCAATGGATAAGTTACCTCTATCTTTCTTTAAGACTAAGCAATAAAAAAGTTAAAGGACCCAAATAAGTAAGCATTGATTGCTATATTTTCAGGATCCCGTTGCTCCCCAAGAGAAAAATGCGGTTGCTTTATTTGAGTTCCGCACAACATCCGCAATTATGCGACAATCCATCATCAGTTGTAATTGTAAGTACTTGTGGAAACACTTTGCTGGAGGACTCTCACGGAAAGATTTATTTGAGAATACCTAAGTACTGAGTGTAGTCTTATGTAACAACGAAAACTTTCTTTTTTTACAGTTGATTAAAATTATTGTAGCAAGTTCATTTTCACTGATGATATCATATTTTTCATAACATAACATAACATAAACGTTCACGCCGTTTTATCCCCGAAGGGGTTGGCAGAGGTACCAATACTCCTGAACTCACATGGCAAGCGCCATCTAGTTTCCAGAGAAGGTACCCACGTTTTGCTTAGACAGTGTACTCACGTGATAGGGGGCAGGCCTATCGCCGTTTTGTACGAATACACTGTCACATGACTAAGTACAACCCAGCCATGTGGGTTTCCTCACGATGTTTTCCCTCACCGTTAGCAACCATGATAAATTAACCACACATATGACTTTAGAAAAGACAAATTGGTGTAGGCCCGTCCCAGGATTGGAACTCACGCCCTTCTGTTTTTCGGGCGGGTGTTCTTACCCACTGGACTATCATGTCACCAATCATATTTTTCATCGTAGCAATAATGTGTTTTCTATTGATACGTTTGAAATTATAATATTGAGTAGTTTTTCACGCAAGATGCTATGTAATTCATCTAAATAATTGGAATATCTTATTATCACACATACTAAAGATTAAACATATGTACCGTTTACAGGTTCAAATCGAAGTATTTAAGGCGTAGAGGTTTAATAAAACGTAAAAGTTTCAAAAAGACCACCGTTTCATTACAGTTTTGTAACATCTGAACGTTTTTGTTTTATCTCTACAAACCTTTTCACATACTTCTATGAATCTTAAAGCAACGATGCCCTTTACTTTCTCTCCATTAGCTAACCGCCGGTTTATATTTCATTATCAGTTATTTATAGCTCACTTGCTAAAAATAGGAAACTTACTTACTTGGCTATCAGTAGTTTTCCTCCAAATAAACCAAACAAGATAAGTGCTTCACGCAGCTCTTGCGCAAATATGCTTATGCTTAATGACTCGCGGAGGTAATAAATTCTTTGTGAAAATTAGTATGTATCAACAATTACTTTCGCGTTTAAGTGAGGTAACTTAAGAAATACAAAAGATAATTTTACAGGGAATTATTTTAGAGCCAATGTGGATGTAGCTGTTAGTAGAGGACAGCCACGAAAGACTTTAAGACCAGGTGGAAAACGCTCTTACAGCGGCGGGAGACCGAAGTGTAGGTTTTCAAAGAATATTAAATGTGAGGGAAGCAAGAGAGATTTGTGAATATCCTACAAACTGACAATCGATAGCTCTATACCCTATCCCAATACGAATAATGGGCGTGAGTGTAAGTAATTTTGCTGACTTAAAGTCACGCCTATTTCTAGGAAGCCTACGGATAGGTGTGATTCCAAAAGGATGTGCAATAAAAATATGATAGAAAGTTTCATCCGTGTACATAACCAAATTTAAAAAGAAATTAGTGAGAGTAATTCTTGCAATTCGACGACTCCACAAACAAGTAGGTACTACAAGTAGTACTAGTGTACTTGTTGATTTAATTATAGCTAATGTTACTGCTGCCAAAGCAAACATTTGATTCGCGAATGACAAATAATGAGATAAAAGCAAATATTAGATAACCAACGCAAACAAGTTAGGCGTTAATCATTTCTGAATCAAACGCAAGACATTTTCAATTGGTTCCGTCGACAATCCTTATTTTAACAACCATTGATTTAGTCATTTTGAGACTAGTAATTAAATAGACCGCTCTTGCTTAAAGCACTATAATAGTGTTACATTATCATGTTTCGTTTACGCCACCATAAAACATGTTGAATCCCTTGGCAGCCTAGTGGTTAGGACTGAACTTCAAACTTTGGTAGGTGGTTGTATGGCGTGGGTTGGATTCAACTTGGGTGTTCAAAATGACACTTTGTAGATTGCCACTTACCACGTAAGCAAGACGTGCTTTCAGGTTGAAATGTTCAATTTAGTTTAGTTTGTCTTAAAGAGTATTTCAAAAAATTAGAAGCCTGTTCATCAAACATTTTAAGACCTATATAATGATATAATAAAAGTACGACTAAATAACCAATCTCTAAAAAGGAATATTAACTTGACTCATAATTTCAATTATAAACACGCTTTTACTAACTAGTTATGGCGACATCATGATCGTGGTATACAATACAATTAATGCATAAAAAAACACCGTTAATTATAACAATTAACTGAAACGTCTTGACTGAATTATATGATATTGCATATGTATATTCAATAGGGTTCAGAATAGGGCTTAATCTATTTTTCATACCCTTAAGTGAGAAGGGCAAAATGAAATTATAAATGAATGAAATTATAAAAACATAGTTTATTTATTCATCTACAGATCCATTTATGGATGATACTAGTTAAAACCTAACACACACTGAACTCTAGAACCTATACCTACAACTCGTCTGAATTACAATTGAGAAAGTTGCATCGAGCAGCAAGCAAGCGGTCAACTAAATATTGATAACTCGTCGCAAACGTTGATCGATGGGTGTACTAAAATCGTATGCGTGATGCAAGACAGTACTGCGAACGCGCAACTATTGACCAAAGCGAATAAAGACGGTGTTAAACGCTAGATGACGTAATACGATAATTTTACACGATCTTTACAAAGTATATACTAAGAAAATGTTTGAACTATGCCGTCTAGCAGCGCGTAGTACGATTTAAAAAGTTAAACAAGAGGCTTACGACTGTTTTCGCATTCCCAATAAGACCAATAAATTAATGTCGACCAATAAATAATCTATAATATTTCCCGGTACCGGCGTCACAGTAGTTTTCGTTTAAATTGTCTTACCCAAATAAAAAAAATGTGAAGAACAAAAGGGCATATATGAAAAAATAGCTGAATGTGAATGAAGCTCGACGGGTTTTCCAGGATCGTACAAAGTTGCGATCGATATTCCCGGCCTATCCCAATAGAACATAAAGGCGTGAGTATATGTTTGTTCAAACCGCACTAGGTAAGCGGGGCCCAACCGCCCTATACAAAATAAGCTCTAGCGCAATATTGAATCATCTTCATATGGACGAAGATGATTCAGCATCAGGTACTTCAAATTGCAATAATAAATTACATGTTTGGAAAGTTATAGGAGTACGAATACCGCATATACATATACTTATTTATTTTTATTAGATTTGTGATTTCAATTTACAAAAAAAAAACCGTTTTTATCAAGTATAGAAAACATTTAAAATTTTGTTTAATCATATAATTATATCGTATAAGATATCTCTAAAAGCTTTTATCGAATGAATCAACTAATTAGTCCTCTTCTATGATTAATTTTCCAACTTTGAACTATAAAAATATTAATAATGTTTTAATTTCAGTCAACTGCTATCGCTAAAGCATACATACGTTAAACAAACCTACATAATCATTAAAGAGAAACACAACGTTATCATAATCAGAACACAAAGACTAAGCTAACTCCATTATATCTCGACTACATCTTTTCAAACAGTCCAAGCTAACTAACATAACAATAGAGACAAAGGAAACGCTCTCGCAGAAAGTGGAAAAGCTCTCTGAAAGTAGCAGGCTTTCAGGAGAGCGGCGCGCGCGCAACGAGATCTATCCCAGCGCGCTCCGAACTCACTCATTATCGTCGCGGATGTTGTCGCGAGCACACCTATCGTCCGTCGCTCCCGAATATCGCCGATTCATCTACGACTCAAAACAGTGACCTAGTGCATTTTATAAGTGTGTTTAGACAATGTGAATTTATTAAAGTTTTAGTTCTGTATTCTAATAAAGAAGACGTTATCAGTTTCATCTTCGTTATCATAACCGGTGTTGTGTCAACGTTTAGCGAATCCAAGTAAATGTAACAGAAACAGGTAACAGTGATTTGCATACATTATAATAATTAGAATATTTTTGCCATTTTGGAGGCATAATTTGATAAGGTTTTGGACAGTAAAGAAGATCCGAAACATACTCGTTAATTTACACACAGAGATGATCATTATACACCTCACCAACACCTTTAAAGGTTTTCGATCGTAAAATTTACGAAGTTATACATTTAATCGGTGGCCACTAATCTCTGGCTAAAACCTCAGAAATAAGCAATTTAAATTAAAAAATACATATATTAGACCAACAAGAATAAATCAATAGATACATCTTGTTCCAATATTATACCGGCAAAGTGCATTAGGCAAATGATAGAGGCAAAATGACGATACGCATATGGAATTTCGTACGATATTTAAAAGCATATTACTGCTCACCGATGACCCGGCTCACATTTCAAACGTAGCCGTAAAATTTAACATTTATATGCAAATATTGCGAAATAGTATTATTATTGATACGAATATACTACGAATAACACATTTAATCCTACTTTCATTTTTAAATTCCTGATTTAAATGCAGACTGCTAAATGCAGAGCATACTTATCTATTAACAATTTTAGTTAGGCCTTTTTTGTAACACTTTAAAAACGATTTATTCACATAACTAGATATTGATTTAATACAATATGGTTAAGACATACTTTTTTCAACAAAATCACTTTAATTCAAATTAAATTCATATTTATTTTTAATTTTATTTCTGTATTGTATATGATTCAAATAAGGTTCAATTCAAATGACACCTTCTAACCGCAGAGGTTTTGTGTACGGTGCCCTATACTCTACTACAATGTTAACAATAAGTATGACATCAAAATACATAGTTAGAGTTCTACTATATCATTCTTATTAACATTCAAGATTATTTCTGATACCTAACTAGATATACATACATAGTCACGCCATATTTCCCATCGGGGTAGGCAGAGACTATTGATCTCCACTTTGTACGATCCCGGCAAACCTCTCTAGCTTCGTTTACATTCATCAATCTTTTCATACATACTATTTTATTCTAATTACCTATATATAGTAAGTATATAAACATGATGTAGTATGTCTGTAAGTCGAAGACGTAAGACGCCAAATTCTGATGCTATCACTACCCGAATAGAAAATATAATTTATCCCATATTAATCGAAGTAAGGCCGTGTAGATTCAGTTAAGGCTAGCTCTGATCTTTGGTGGTGAGTTGCTAAGCCCATTCCCCACCTATTACTGGTAATGCTTATGAACCAGGCTTGCCAGCGTATAGGGCTCAAGACCCCAAACCTAGAGCGGAAACATGCTTTTGTAGCTTTTTATAAGGGCACTATATTATGCGGAAAAAAACGACCAGATATATAGGTAAATACTTAAAGCCTACATGAGAAAAGTACTAGTTAAAGATTTTTAAGTTAACACTTTCTTTGCTGTGTAGTGTCGGCTTAGAATAGCACAACCCCATTTCTTCCGGTGGGTGTACGTAAGAGGCGACTAACGGTACTGGGGCTTTTAAGGGATTTTTTGGGCGATGCTGTTGGAGACCCATCACCAACAACCTTTATTTTACCATCTTTTCCCCCCTCAACTTTCCAAAATTGGCTGAGGAATTTCTAATTCCTTAGCTCTGGCTACCCCATCTAGAGATTTATACCCGTGAGTATATGTACTTTATTTGCATGTACTTGAAAAAAGCAGCAGTAGTAAGTTTTAATTCAAATTAAAATCTAGCATCAGTAAATAGAATATGATAAGATAAGAAAATGCTATAAAATATGCCATTGTAATTAATAATCCCAGGTGTCAAACGATATATTTTAAAATATTAATAAATAAATTTTTACAAAAATATAAATAAATTCAAAAAGTTCTAAGCGCAAAGCAACTACGAATTAATGAGAGGTTTTCTTTTTGAGAAATAAAAAAACAACATAGTTTCCTAGAGCTCTGTAGATGGCGTTGATGTAACTACGTTACTTACTTAATTTTTTTCTTCGTGGCCTCAATCGTGTTGCCACAATAATTTCACCAATGTCAACTTTAAAAACATGTGTCACATCACCATAGAGTAACTTTTTGGCGAGTAAAAACAACAAAAAAGAATGTTAAATATAAATACCGTCTTTGTTTATTTACTTTTAAGCTATCTTGGCTTAAAGTGATATTTATTTAGACTTTCAAATCAGAACGTTTTTATGTACGTTCCGTTTTACGATATCATTACATCCAAGTGTGAAAAACGGTGTGACGTTCCGTTCCTACCAGTAACATAGCAAGTCTAGCGCCATCTATCCTGAGAACAAGGAAGAAGAAAAAAAGGAAAACCTCTCATTACCAGTGCAGATTTTTTAAATACTTAAAAATGGTGTTTATGAAATTACGCAAGTCTCCGTGGGAAGTGACTAGACGACGAATATGAAGGGCCGAAGGGCATCTCTAGTGTAAACATTACGTGTACGCGGCGTAACTCTGCGCGATGATTTCATGCACTGCGGTCAAGGAAATGTGCATCGAGAAAAGATGGGACAAGATGGTTGAAATAAAGTATCATTGGTGATGGGTCTCCTACCACATCGCCCAAAAACCTCTTAAGACACCCGTGGTTAGAAAGGGGTAGTGACATTCTAAGCCGGCTCTACACGGCAATGTTTAGAACAATTATTTGGTAGAACGAGATATAGTCGTCAAGAAGATAGAAAAAGTAATGTTCAATTTGTGTAATGTTTTTGGTACTACGTACAAGTTTGGTAGTAAAATGAGCAAGATAGATTCGTTGGAGACAGAGCGGACCGCATAATTTACCAAGTGTTTTCTTTAGTATTCATTCACGGATATATTTTTTTGTACTGCAATGCTAATCCTATACCTAAAATGAATTACTTTCCAAACTCAAAACTTAAACATTCACGCCATATATTGCCGAAGAGGTTGATAGACTTCTAAACATCACGTGATATTGTCACCTGGTGTTCAGAGTACCCACTTTTTGCTTAGGACAGTGTACTCACGTGATAGCGGGCAGGTCTATCGCCGTTGTTGTACGAATACACTGTCACATAACTAATTATGCTCATATATATCTCAGCTATGTGGGTTTCCTCACGATGTTTTCCCTCACCGTTAACAACCATGATAAATTAACCACACATATGTCTTTGAGAACCAACTAAAATAAGCAAATATTTTGTATCGTTCTTAGCCTATTTCGAATATTATACATAATTGAAATATGTACTAACATTATCGTCCAATGTCAACGATATATTTTGATCTGTTGACCTGTCCTAGGCATGGGTCATTATTTCATTTAAGCATAAATGTTGCACCCATATTTCAAATATTTTAATAGAGCTACTGATTAATTTTATTCATATTAGTCCTATCGACTTTAAGACGACTTTTAGACTTTCTTTTAGGCGGCGATAGGCCTGCCCTCTATCAAGTGAGTACACTGTCGAAGAATAATGTGAGTACTCTGAACGTTTGAGGTGAGTTCTATTCAATAATGAATTTAAATAATATTTAAGCATAAATTATTTAAAAAAATACCTTATACCCAATAGCGTATGGTATGGAATTACTTGTCAAGTAACTATAAGTTTACATCCAATAAAACATAACATAAACGTTCCCGCCGAATATCCCCGAAGGGATCGAACCCGCGACCTCGGGTAAACGCCCCGGACGCTCTGCCCACTGAGCTACCGTGTCAGTTGGCTGCCAGTGCGAAATTCTTCTATCCTTTATTTCGTTTACACGTTTAAGTAGTGTTTGCGTTTCCTACCTCCGAATTTTTTTACTAATTCCTAAGGCCACTTGTCTACCTTTTCAGATAGAATGCAAATGTTGAAAACGCCTAACTATCACATAATTCAAATCTTTTTGTTCACGAAAACCTCATGTGGGGATTATTACTAATAAATAAAGAATAAATAAAGGAAAGAAAAATTTCGACACAGGCGGGGATCGAACCCGCGACCTCGAGTAAACGCCCCGGACGCTCTGCCAACTGAGCTACCGTGTCAGTTTGCTGCCAGTGCGAAATTCTTCTATCCTTTATTTCGTTTACACGTTTAAGTAGTGTTTGCGTTTCCTACCTCCGAATTTTTTTACTAATTCGGAAGGCCACTTGTCTACCTTTTCAGATAGAATGCAAATGTTGAAAACGCCTAACTATCACATAATTCAAATCTTTTTGTTCATGAAAACCTCATGTGGGGATTATTACTAATAAATAAAGAATAAATAAAGGAAAGAAAAATTTCGACACAGGCGGGGATCGAACCCGCGACCTCGGGTAAACGCCCCGGACGCTCTGCCAACTGAGCTACCGTGTCAGGTGGCTGCCAGTGCGAAATTCTTCTATCCTTTATTTCGTTTACACGTTTAAGTAGTGTTTGCGTTTCCTACCTCCGAATTTTTTTACTAATTCGGAAGGCCACTTGTCTACCTTTTCAGATAGAATGCAAATGTTGAAAACGCCTAACTATCACATAATTCAAATCTTTTTGTTCATGAAAACCTCATGTGGGGATTATTACTAATAAATAAAGGAAAGAAAAATTTCGACACAGGCGGGGATCGAACCCGCGACCTCGGGTAAACGCCCCGGACGCTCTGCCAACTGAGCTACCGTGTCAGTTGGCTGCCAGTGCGAAATTCTTCTATCCTTTATTTGGTTTACACGTTTAAGTAGTGTTTGCGTTTCCTACCTCCGAATTTTTTTACTAATTCGGAAGGCTAATTCTTTCCTTTATTTATTCTTTATTTATTAGTAATAATCCCCACATGAGGTTTTCATGAACAAAAAGATTTGAATTATCCCCGAAGGGGTTGGCAGAGGTACTAATACTTCTGAACATTACGTGACTTTGCCAATTAAACACTTCTAAATTAAACTGTATAATGGTTTTTAAATACTTACAACATCTCAGATATTCAATATTAAAGATGAAAATTGTGAAAAAACTTAATTAAATACTGTACCACTATTGAATTGCGATACCAAAACAATAATTACATGTCGACACATCAACGAGTCACGCCTATTCACGAAAATTATAATGAAACCTTGAGTTTTATAGCTCACAAACAATTATTAAATTCCGTAATAATTTGGTTATGTAAACATGATCATCAAAATCCGGTGGTACATACTCGTATTAAAATCAATATCATGACTTTGATGTTGCGCTAACCGTGCCAGTAAGCAAGTCGACGTTAGAGAAAAATACCACCCAAGGGCTATGTGGCTAGAGACCTACCCAACGACTCTCCTTTATTTTACAATCTTTTACTTACTGCACTAGCAAAAGTGGGTACCCTTTTATTGGATCTTATAGCCGTGATGCTAAAAATGCAAAAACTAGTTACGAAATACAAAATCTCTGATAACACAATAACATTGTCACAGTATGTAAGCTTCTAGACTTAGTATTCGCAACTCAAAATGATACATCACAGACTGTAATCTTAACAGGCGTGGGCATATTACTAATCTTATTAACGTAATGAAACCGATGTAGACATGAAATCCGATAGCATGATTTAATTTAATATACAATTGATCGACATTGTGTTGCGTTACTGCCATTCTGGTATTGCGAAAAAACATCTGCTTATAACCACTTATTATAATCCAGTAAAATCGCAAAACACATTGCGCAAATCGTATTAAATTTAACGTTATAATAAAACTGATTCTCAAATTAGGCTGATATGTTTTAAGACCGTATCAAATTATTGATTTGCAAGTATTACTATCAATTAACATTAATTTATTCACGGCATACATTAACGTCTTGATAGATACACATCATCTTGTCAAAATGAATAAGATGATCTATATTATAATTAATAGACGATGATGATTAAGTTATACGCCTTCTGCGGAGGCTCTATCACAAACCGGACTGAGTCATAAATTAAGGCGTACGCGGAAAATTCAATAACGGTGAACTGAATTCAATTACAGCAAGACTAAAATCATGAATCATTACAATGACAGGTTTCGAGTCATTTGCCGAAACTTTTATCATCGATTTCGATCGAGGTAAAGCAGCTTTGGTAATTTAACTGTTGAATTATATTACAGCGTCGGAAATAATAATTACGCGCCATAAACAACTGAATGGAGAGTGTGCGTTGCATTCCATCGCGGCCATATTGGAAAAGCAAACATCGCGCGTCTAATAAAGACGCCCAATCAACACCATGCATTATCGTACTTTACACAAATATCCCATAATTGCAGGGCATGCGATAACTGTTGTGTGCTGAGCAATAAACAAGTCCACGAGAATCGCCCTTTTATCGTTAGCCAGTATTATTCGTCTTCTCTGTCATGACTTGGTTAGCATGCATGTATATTTACCAACTGGTTGTTACTGAGGCGATGTTTAAATTACACATTTTTATTTGATTTTGTTTTAATCACCTTTCAGAATAATTTAACATGATCATATAGATTAGTTCACTCGAGCGTATCACATAGTATCAGGTTATGTTACGTATGTGTGCGATGTCAGCAAAAACTGACCTATGTGCAGTAAATCTTTCCTATCCGGTCAACTTAAATAAAACAGCCTGCTCTTGCGACGTGATTATATACTTTTTAGCTTAAACATTTGGTCCTTAAATTCTTAGCGGCTTTCGGTCGGTCTGTGTGTCATCAAACATGGGACCAAATAAACTAGTGGCAATGACACAAGTGTCTCCTGTTTGTCCTCGGCAAATAATATGGCGTCTCGAGAAATATTAGTGAGGTAGGTCATTCTATACATCGGTATGGTTGTATAGACTCGTTTTCAATTGGTTGGTTGCGACTAGAGAGGGTAGCGACCTCACTTTAGCATTTTAGTTATCCATACTAATATTATAAATGGGAAAGTGAGTTTGTTTGTTTGTTTGTTCCGCTTTCACGCCGTAAATACTAAACCGATTGCTTTGAAATTTTTCAGACGTGTAGTTAGAAGTCTAAATTAAATGATAGGGTACTTTTTATCCCGGAAAAAATATGTTCCCACGGGAAATCAAAAATATGGTTTGCTTGCTGGATGCATTGGAGATGGCGCTGTGTATCGTTTAAAACAACGTAAAATATTGTAAACTAATATAAAAATCAAAATTTAGAAGCTTAATGGTACGGTAATGGATCCCCGAAAATAAGGAACTCCCGAGGGATGATGTACTATTTTTTTATCGTATACATTTTTTTTACATCTACTTATATTGCAAACGAATATTAACATGTAAATTTAGAAGCTAAATGAAACGACGACGATTCCTTGAAACTAAGGAATCCGCAAGAGTTCTCATAGGAACATCAAAAAACCTTAACTCATATATGGCTCAAAATATTGCAGCGATTATTTTTATCATCGATGGAATTCACATCAGACACTTTGTTAATGTTCATTTTGGAAAGATGAAGGGGTTTTATCAATTTAAATGACACATTTGTTTATCAATAGTAAGACTAATATGAAATAAAGCGTAATAAAAATTTGACACCGCCCCGGTAACGTCTCCGTGGCGTAGCGGTATAACTAACTACTATGAATATTTAATTAGAACTATTATGAATCAATCGTCCCGGGTTCGTATCTCAGGTAATTCAAGCTTTTTGTAAAAAAATGTTTTGTTAGCTTAAAATAACACTATATATAATAATAACAAGCACTATCCCTTCAATTTAGCGATTATTTTGGAAGGAGATCCACCACTAATCATCCCTACATTGCCGAGCAATTGCTGCAAGCTCTCCCACTATCACCAACGGTCAGTGTAGGGGGCAGCACCGTGCCGTCGCCGCAGCGCCAAACTACTATCCGTATCTGTACTTACTAAAGATATTCTCATTTCTGAACATAAAAACTTGGTATATTTGTTTCATGATTCTTATGAACAATTAAAAAGGAATTTTTGGAACTCAACCCCTAACGGGTTGATATAGCAAATGAAAGTTAATATAGAGTTTTTTTACATTTTATAATAAAACTTGGTGCGATTGAATTTATGAAATCCATCTATCAATCATTCATGAGTATATGCTAACAACCATAAATTCCATAAAAGGGTAGCCATAGCTTCGGAGATACTAATTCTTCATCCAATTTTGGAAATATATTGATAAAAGATAGGTTAATAAAGGTTGTTAGTGATGGGTCACAAACTGCATCGCCCAACAATCACTTAAAAAGCCTCAATATCCTTTATGTCATTTACAACGCCCGCGGGATTATAAATATAAAAAACAGAAGTTGAGAAAGTGTTTCGGTATTTTGGTATTACATAAACTGGATGCAAAAAATGAAGTCCACGCGGACGAAGTCGCGGGGCAAAAAGCTAGTTATTTTATACATGGATTATGATTGAGATCTTTAATAGTGAAAGCATACGTGATCGGACATTTTCTTACTCTTATTTTTTTATGAATATTATTTTTCCACTATTATATATTTAAAATAGTCGAAGACAACTGATATATTGAGTATAGAGATATGTAAAAACAAATACGAGGTTCCAAAATAAGATAAAATCTTTAGGAGTAAGACTGTCATTTACTAAATTATATACTTCACTCGCCTGCATTAAATTTAACTGTAGAGATTTATCAAATACATTACAAGACTCTACACCCCAATAGTGTTCATTACACCTTTTAAGAAACCACACTACAATGAGAAAATTTCGCGGTGCCGTATATGTAAAAACCAATCAGAATGTTAATTTAAAACCTTTTCGGTTACATAAATATGTCATGGAACTCCTAGAATTTTCTCGACACCATAAATAGTGCCCGTATCAGTGAAGCGGCGAAAGTTAAATTTACTTCACACCTTACTAAATTTGCTTACAGGTGTGTCGAGAGAATCTATTGTTTTTGACACAAATTAACTTAGCATGTGTCATGCTCGAGACAAGAACAGCGGTCACACACAAAGACGCATAAAAATTAAGACGTATATTAAATAATCCCTAGAACAAATGCAAATTTATCTATAACGATATATTGTAAAATCAGGGTTTGCTGAGTTGACCTGCATTGCTTGTGGTTAATTTGCACCAAAATTATCAAAAACTGTAGGTAGATGTTACAAGCATCGTTGCCTAATTAATTGTTTACTCAATACAAATAAAAAAAATGAATCACTACGGTTTTATTCAAAGCCAACCCATAATCTACGGGATATCCCACGTAGAATTTCGCCATTGCCATCATCATGTTACAGCCTACTCTCAGCCCGCGAATACACCCTACTCAAATTTAATTATGATGAAATTAAAAATAGTTACACATTGCATCTAAACTTATGATATCAAATTATCATACATAGAGATTACCTATCGGTGAAAATGGTTGGAAAACTCACCACAAGGTCAATATCATTAAAAATCAGTTTAAAGATTTGGATAGAATTAGCAATACAACGATTTGAAAAATATTATAATTCAAAATATATCGTGGAACCTCGACAGAGAGAGTGTAAAAGTAGTTACCATAATGAGCAGCGAGAACAGTAATTTCTATGCAAATAAAATAAGCAAATGGTAGAGGATTATCGAGTATATTACCATGAATGTGTCAGAGCCGAAATGAAAATAGGTGTCATTAACACGCCTAGTTTTACATAAATCAGAGTGTATTCTGTACTATTGAACACATCGACAAGTAACCTCTAATTTCCTTCGACAAGTTAAGTCCAAGATTATGTAAACACGCTGTATAGTGTCGGCTACGCTGTGTAGTGTCGGATTAGAATGGTACTACCCCATTTCTACCCACGGGTGTCCTAGAAGGCGACTGGCGTATAGGGCTTTTTGGGTGATGCGATTGGAGACCTATCACCAAAATCATTTATTTGACAATCTTTGCCCCACTTAACTTCCAATAGTAGCTGAAGAATTTTCTGATTCTGAATCTCTGGCTACCCCTTTTTGGGATCTGTGGCCGTGGCGTGGATGTATGTTTGCATGTAGTATATAAACCTATCTTGCTACAATGGGAAGATAAGAAATACTTGCTATTTTATGTTACAACTTTGCATATTATGTATGCACAGATTTCAACGTAACTACAACCATTCTTGAAAAGGTATTAAAATTGGTAATTTTATTAGCGCTGGTATCGAATTAATGTCTTCTAAACGTGTTAATCGTCTGCATTGAAAACAACGCAATATAAATAAACTTTATGATTAGGATCCGGTTCTCAATGTTTAGAGCAAGAACACCCCAATGTCATTGCAAAAGATCTATTTTGTGGATATAAAGAAACAAATATTAAAATAATTTTGCCGTGTTGTGCCGGCTTTGAATGTCACTACCCCTTTCTACCTATGGGTGTCGTAAGAGGCGACTAAGGGTATAGGGCCTTTTTTAAGTGGTTTTCGGGCGATGCTGTTGGATACCCATCACCAACGATACGTTATTTCTACCATCTTGTCTCCTATCAACTTCCAAATGTGGCTGAGGAGTTTCTAGCTCTAAAACTCTGGCTACCCCTTTTTGGAATTTATGGCCGTAGTATATGTATGTATATAAATAAAAAGTGAAAGACCATAAAGCTGCAATAACAATTAACATATTTCTCCTCTCAGAAATTTTAAGACAAAACAAGAAGGTTAATCACAAACGCATACTGTTTTGCCACCTAAAGATAACATTAAATGTTTGACACCTTTTCTTATCAGCGCACTCAAATGTTGGATGCTCGGTGACAGTATTTCCTAACCGGTGGCCCCGACACTTTATAACTTAACTATGTTCTTACCACTATTTATGACTCAAAACGTTTATACATTTTTCGTGTTTTATGTTCACACAAAATTTGTAACAAAAGCGATCTTTGGGCGATGCGGTTGGAGACCCATCATTAAGAACCTTTGTTTTACAATCTACCCTACTTGAAGCTCTGGCCACGCCTTTTAGGGATTTATAGTCGTGAGCATATGTATGTATGCATGTACAAACTTTTGTTTAAACGATAAGCAGAATAGCACTACCCCTTTTCTTCCGGTGGGTGTACGTAAGAGGCGACTAACGGTGTTGAGGCTTATAAGGGAATTTTGGGCAATGTGGTTGGACACCCATAACCAACAACCTTTATTTCAGCACCTTTTCCCCATGCAACTTCCAAAAGTGGCTGACGAATTTCGAATTCCCTAGCTCTGGCTAACCCGTCAAGGGATTTATAGCCGTGAGTATATGTTATGTTATGTAATTACCAAAAATAATGTATGTACGACTAAATGACTAACAACACGGATACTATACAATGGACATAATTGAACGTAAATCCTTTGATATGACATTAACAGCTTATTGTCTCGTGCGGCCGATTTCAATTTAGTAATCCTTTGGACGTGGGTGGATTCTTTTGTGGGGGAGGGGTGGGTCTTACGTAATATAAAAGGCTAAGGTCAAGTTTCAGAACCGACAGTATAACACTTTATCTGGTAACGCAAAAATACATGAAGTAAACTACAAAAGAAATGAAATAATACGGCAATATAACTCAATGAAAATTGATTATGCTTATTTAGATTTACATAAAAACAGAGCTACTGAATTCGTTGTGCAAATTGTTCGAATCTGCGTTTCAAGCGGATTTCTTTCAGCTGTCTAACTTAGTTACAATAATTTTAGATTAACAATTAAAACAGAAAGTATAAAGTCATTCAAAACCCTCAGAGAAACTTTAAAACGTCATGAAGTATGTGTATATTGTAAAGCTAACTAAAACTTCGTGATTAAAGGACTCTGTCGATGGAGGTGTAAAAAATTGTAGCTAGTTTACAACCAACAATATAATTGGGAATCATGACGGCGCGGTTTCCTAAGCCGGAACCAGGCGAGCTAATCTCTTATCAAATAGTTGAAATACCACAAAATGTGTATAAGCCGCCATATTGTCCCATTGTGCAATGCGCGAAGAACGTGCCTTCAGTAACTCTAATCCGAACTAAGGAATGTTAAATTATTAGATTATACACCAAAATAAAAAACATATGTCCCACCTGAGATTGTCGAGATTTTAGGTATCGGTAACTCGTAGAAAATAAAGAAAAGACTCAATAAGATTTCATATTTTGCTGTATACTATTTTGTGTATTAAGCGCGTATATTTTCATAGTATTCCTAGGCAACGAAAATATATAAGACGCAACATAAACGAATCTAGAAGGAAATGAAAACCTAAAATAATATTCTTCAATCTTATTTGACATCTGTATACCTATGTGTGTCTTAACGGACTTGGTTGATTATCAAAATTGTAACCGCATGATTCAGTGGTTCAAACTAATTTTTGAAGTCCATTGATTATATTTGTAGTTTTTAGATAACTGTCCAGGCTAGACTTGCAGCTGGATAAAATATTTAAATTTAGTAGACAAACTAACCTAAGATACAAGACAGATACCATACTAAACACAATAAACATAAATCGTTTAACATTAAGACTATATCTACAACATATGACATTCCATGATTGAATTGAATAATGTGAAGTTGACAACAATTGCATTCCTGGCTTCTGTTAAATCAGTCAGCGTATTCGTAATACCATTGCACTTTACACAATTCTGCAAAGTGCACTAAACCCGCCATGATCTACCCAACCCAGCAGATATCTATCATTCCATACAATACTTGAAATGACTCGTTGTGCCGTATTTTACATTAATTCTGCACTAACAATGTACATTTGTCGCAAGAAGATAAATTATTATTTATGGCACGGCACACGAGACAATTTAGGTTTATAAATGTATTCTTCGCTCTTTTGAATACGTTATTAATGCTTAATTGAAATGAATTGCATTTCTTTTGTGGTTTTGTAACAAACATTGTGTTAAGCAATAAATTATCAACTTAATTAATATAACCTCACTGCGTCAATGGGTAAAAATATGAAAATGAACAATATAAACATATGTAGCACCAAACGTATTGGTTTTATCTTATTTCTTACATGACATCTTTTTACGACCCTATTGATAAACAAACTAGACATAAAATAACCGAATAAGCTTCTCTTTTCAAGTTTTCAGACTTTTGAGTCAATACGGTTCAATAGGTTTTTTGTAAATCTCTATTGTGGAGGCTCAAATTAAATATATTCTTGGTGATTTTCATAACCTTCACAGCGATGGCGTTTCAATATATCATTGTTGATGAATAAAAAACTGAGGTCATTATGTCACGCACCAAGGTTTTTTTTTTCAACCAGAAATGAGTACTGCCGTATTTTTTATTTACATCAAATTTTACTATTGTATCAAATTTATTGTTATCTATCATCTTTCCGTAATTTATCAAAAACCAATAGCTAAAACCATGGCCAAATCATTTAAAATTCAAAACGACTACTTCACGGCAATTCTTCACGTACAAACTATCCATGTTTATGCCTATCAAGGTATAAAAACTATTTTCCAAGATGAGAATAGAATGCACCAAAACCAATACACACCCATCATCGGTTGGCAAGTTTGCGCAAGCGCCGATCCGTCTACCAATTCTACCATCAAAGATAACCTGCTAGTGGCTGTTTAACGTCAATAGCGTAATAAATTATTGAAACTAGTTCCGCAGGGACTATGCGAATGGTATTAGGAAAATGAATATCGAGTAAGTGTATTTCTCTTATTATATCGTTTATTCTCTTATTACATAGTGTATTTTTCTTATTATATCGTTATCGACTTAGAATATGATATAGAATGGGATAGTACCATTTCTTTGCGTGGATGTCTTTCGAGACGACTAAAGGTACGGGGTGTTTTAAGTAACTTGAAAAAATCCAAATCTGGCATTTTTTCCCGGTAGATTCGAGTAATTATTGATTGCGATGCTCTATCTGTTTTCGAGTATACAGCAGTAAGCGTAGCATCCTACTTTTTATTATATACATTTTTTTTTGATATTATAAAAGTAATTATTAATTCAGTGGACAAGTAAAAAATTATATTTATATCTTCACCGGCACATTGATTTGTGATTAGTAATTGTTGGTTGAATGGCAAATGATATTTTATCTGCTAAACTCATAAATCATTATTATTACCGACATTGCTCTGCACTGCATTTTTTTTATTCATTTTAGACTAAACTGTGACTTTTTGCTTTAAGCGTGCAATCTAATACAGCTTCTTTTTTAACATGCATTGTACGAAACAAAACAAGTCATTTCTTTATTAAAATCACGGCGATCCTTACAATCCCTGGGCGGTCCATCCACCAGTTAAGTTATAAAAGATGTTTTGAGCGATTATCCCACAAGCTATCCTTCGTAAGCGTGCTGTCACTCTTTGTCTTCGGCTCGCATGTCAACATGATAATGAGCTGGTGTGGGTGTGTCTATGTCACTGTAGAGTGAATAGTGACGGTGATGGGGATCCTAGACACGTGTAACAAGGGTAGACGTTTCGTGATGATAGTTTTATCAATTTTGTGTAACAAGTGTAGTGAGTGCACCTACATTTTCACTCCCTTTTAGTTCAGTTTCAGTTTATAAACCAACGTGTTGGAAAAATCTTTTTCCATGAGTGCATGGTTATATATATTACTTATTACGCATATCATAATTATGCTTTATTCTTACTTTAACACTGTATGAATTTATATTCAAATAAATGGAAAAAAAAATCAATTTGAAATCTATTTGTCTCCACTATGGTAGTTATGGTAGCAAGGTAGTTTTGATTTGACCACAAAAATGTTGGGTATATTTTTCTTCCTTTTACTTAAACACAGCGTCCTTCCTTGCAGTTTTAATATTGAAATCAGAGTAACCTCAATAAATTAATTATTTATATTTTTACCTACTTAGCCTTCGCATGTTAAAACGTAGATGTCTTGATAACAACTCTGCACACCGCGGCATGTATAAAATCTTTTGATTTGGCAACAGATGTCGACCGCAGAAGTGGCAATTATCATGTTGGAAAGATTTCTTGACAGATAATTGGAATTCTTCGTTGAGCTTTCCATTTCATATGAATATTTAAATATGTTCCATTGGAATTATTTATGCACAATGCTTTGAAATCGCGGATATTTCTAAACATAAACTTAATAGTTTATATTACATTAGTTAATATTACACGCCAATTGACAATAATAAGGCTTTTCGATATCTTTAATTATCTTCTACACCATCCTTGATAAGAAACAATTCATTTATTTCATAAAAATGAACTGATTATATTTATTTCAGTTCATCAAAATTACGTTCCACTGAAAACCTAAATTCTCATCTAAATAAATTACACTTCACTGGTCGTTAACCAGTTCAGATTATTTGACATTTTCATTTAATGGCTTTCGTAGTACTAGCGCAAACAAATGTCAGTTTTAAAATTAGTAATGTGATTCAGGTGTTCAATGGAGAGTGAAAATAATATTGTTTATGTGTATCTCAAAACTAAGATTTTTTCATTGTTACATTTCAGCAAAAATCTTTTACATATAAACCTATTATTGTATGATATTCATGGAAAATTATCGAAAGCCGTTAACTGTAACAGACAAGTCAAAGTTAATCACTGAACGAATAATAAAAACTTACTACTTACTGTATGACTAACATTTTAATAGCTATTTATTTATTATTATAAAAAAATGCTTTTAAAATATATTACTCCAAATATTCCATGTCTCAAAATCCTATGACCGTCTTTTTATACATTTCCCAGAAATCACATCAAGTCGGTTTTTAATCCATTCTTTCTATTTAGATTTATCTCATCCATGCTTTTTTGTTTCGTTAAAGCTTAATCCTCGTCCTTCCGGCCTCATTAAAATTAAAATACAAATGTAAGCTATAATAAGGACAGCCCTGATGTTTGTTAACTCAAATCCGACTTGATCTTTCATTCATCTTGATTAGAAAGGCTACAGTATCGTTTTGGAATCAGCGGAACTAGTCCCGGCCAATGGAAATACTAACTAATGGCTTTATATAGTACCTACTATTGTGATCGTTAGTACAATTTTGCAATTTGATTTATACTCTTCCGTCGGTGCAAAGTCCTAGATGAGAGCAAATATTATCATTGCCGATGACGTTAAGAGATGGGAATTTAAAGACAAAATATAATTAAGCTTCGAATTAGAACGCTGGCTAGTGTCAGCCAAGAATAGCATTTACCTATTACTTCCCGAGGATGCCGTAGACGACGACATGTGGATTAAAGCATCTTAAGTGATTTTTGGGAGATGTGGTTGAAGACTCATCATCATCACCTAACATCCTTCAACTTTTGCAATGTTGCAACTCAAATTCCAAAAGCGGTGGATGAGTATAATTTTCTGAAGCCCTAGCTTCAAATTCCTCGGTTTGAAAACCATAAGTACAAGTGTAAAGTTCCTTAATGTATCGTATCACAAAACTACTGATTTTATGCTAACTGAATTTAGATTGAATATCTTTTGTTAATTACTACAGAATACATTACAATCCGCGAAACCCTAAGATTTTATAATTATAGTAATTACTTTCTCGACATCTCATACACGTACATTGATACAAGATCTCATTCCATGCCCGTCCGCATAGCTGTTCCTCATCCGCCACGTGCCTCTACACTTGAACTATATTTGGTTAATGAATCATCCACAACTAATGCTCTTTATCATGCGAGCTCTAATTATAACTACTATTTCATTCATTAACTCATTATATTTTAGCCGGCATTCATATTTTTAATTTTTAATATGCTCGCTGTCTATTATAGTTGAGGAATGTAAAAAAAGAATAGTTTTTGGCCTAAGTGCGAAGCTCTAGTTGCCCCGGTTTAAGTGCCTAGACTTAAGACTTATGGTTAGGGCAGGATATTAATAACAGTTTATCTCTCTGCCTGCTTTAACCGCTAACATAATCCGCAAAAAATCTTCTAGAATATTTCTTTAAATTTTGCAATAATATTATATATTAGAAACTACTACAAAATGAATTACATTAAGCAAATAATTTTATTTAATGAAGATTCAGTTTGAATTTGAACATTAAACAAGAGAATGCTGAACCTCTTTTGAAGGTAATATTTTTAATAACCAAATAGTTATTCGTTAAAAATTGAAATTCCAATAAAACACATTAATAATCTACTTGTTCACTACATTTCAATTTAAAATCGGAAGTCAAATGACTCAGCGAGAAAAAATCCGATTAATTCTCATTCGTTTTGTACCGACAGTCGACAGGCGAGATGAACACACAATGAATTGCTCTAAATCTTCTTAAAGACGACAGCAAATAGACAAAGGGAGCTTTGGTGACAGGCCCGCGCACACATCAAAGGTGACATCACGTAATTATGTTAAATATATACAAAATATTGCCGTGTAGTGCCGGCTTAGAATGTCACTACCCCTTTCTACCCACGGGTGTTGTAAGAGGCGACTAAGGGTATTGGGGCTTTTTATTGGATTTTTGGGCGATGCGGTTGGAGACCCATCACCAAAAACCTTTATTTTTACCATCTTTTCCCCACTGAACTTCCAAAAGTGGCTGAGGAATTTATAATTCCTTAGCTCTGGTTACCCCTTCTAGGGAAATATAGCCGTGAGTATATGTATGTATGTATGTATATACAAAATGTATTGTAAATATCAACTTGATTTCAGCTCAAAATATGGCATATGTAATGTGCCTAAAGTACCTACAGTGCTATAAAAAATCAATTAAAAATATTTTTTTTTACTCTTTAAGATGAACTTACAACTGCTCTAAAAATATTTGATAAACTAAGGGACGTGGCGTGGCGTACTTTTTATTATAAATATTGTATTCTTAAAATCTCCAAGTTAGGTTGTTATTTCGCTATTGACCTCAAATAATGTTAATTAAGTTAGATCATCCCTGTAAAAATCATATAAATTTCTGATAAAAAAAAGGTTTGATAATGCAACCCTAAAAGCTTATAAGCAATAAAAACAAAACAAATCCTAGACGCCTCAATGAAATTGGCAGACTCGCATTCGTAATGCTAATAAGTGGCTGAAAGTGATTCCATCGGAATTGGCCAAACTCCAGCTCCACTGAACTTTGACAAGGAACCGGAATATCTGTTACACAGCAACCACCGCGATTCATCCGCCTGTTGCGCCAGACACGTCCACGCGAATAACATTTCTACACCGAAACGTATAATTCCATTGCAATCCAACTTCATTGAGGATTTCTTCAACCAGTTCCCAAAGTTGCAAGCAAAGGTCAACGCACGGCGTAGTGCGTGTAAAAGAAATACACCTTTCCCTTTCCGAATTTTTGGATCCCCTCCAGGTATGTAGCAGGAACAAAACAATAATAAGGGCCCCCGTCAATTGGACTTAACAATGCTTTATGAGTTAGAGCTGTCAGGTTCAACGAGGCTTAAGTAAAGACGAGTCTGTAAGTTGGTTTTTTATCGATTTTAAATCATCCGTAGCGCCTTGTGATGAGGTCTTATTAAAGTGAATTACTGTGTAGACACTCATTGATGAAACGAACTACTATAGTAAACATCGTGGTGGGAATCTTTTGATGTTGGGTCGTGGTCGTGACACGTCTGTACTGTCGTTTCAATTAATAATGATTTGTCGTTACACTTGGAAAAGAGAACAGGGCATGACGAATCAAATGCCGGTTACCGAAACCATAATACGTGCTACAGCTGGCCCCGAACTCTGAGCGGCACCGAGCAATATCTAGAGATAGACAAGCAATTTATTATTTACACTTAGTCATTTATAACTCTAATAGAAGTAGATTAAACACAAGAGAAATTTTATAGCGCATGATAAACCAATAGAAACCATTACAGAGCACTCGAAGCTATTATACCGACTAGACAATTTAGACTACAAAGTATAAATGTCTGAAAGCAACTACAATCGAAAGATTGAAAGTTCGCAAGCTCAGAATGATCCTGTGAATCAGATTGCGAAACATAATTTCAAAGGTGTCACAAATCAAAATGCCAAGTAAGATAAGAATAATGATGAGTTCGGTAGCAATGATTCCCGTGGGCGCCTCACACAATGCGAGGGTCCTCTCGTCACGAAGGTCTGTGAACTGCGGCGGAATGCAAATAAACAGACGTCTGCAAACAGGACGAGACAGCGCACCTGCTGACTACCGCTGATATAAACAATGCCCCGACGCTTACGCGGCGTGAATTCATTCAGACATCAACGCATGCTCTCTCCCGAGTATTACTCGTTTTCATCGCAATATCCTGTCTTGATTTAGTAGCTATGCATCTTTAAGCGGTATGAGAGTAAACTAGTATTTACATGACCGTAACTTATTAAATGGCCTTCGTGCTTTTGTGACCGAATGATCAGGGCTTTCGGCATAAGATCTCGGGTTCGATTTCCAAGGAATACACATTTAACAAATAAAAATTAATAAGAAATTTTAAAAGTTTGGTAAAAACAGGCTGAATCACCTCAATATCTAAAAATTCCAAGCTTTATATGCTACAACTTAGAATAAAAATTCGTATTTTTTTTCGGTATGCTGATTAATCTAAGAATTGGATCAAAACATACAGTTTAGTAACATAATAAAAAGATATTGACAATCTCATCTCACCATTCAAATGAAAGTCAGATCAACTTATAAACGCACATAGCTTTGCATAAACTACGTACGATTTGGGTACTAATACCCAAGCTCACATAAACACCAGATGATTTTCTCAACTACATGAATTCCTTATTGATCGGATAGTGAATGGGCTATAAACTGACATCTTATAATAAGCAATTCTGATTTTACTATTTGAATAGATAAACTATTAGTTACTACAGAGACAAATAAGCTAGTGGATTTTATCTGGTACAGTCAGCGTCATCTCAAGCGTGGACAATTGTGATATAGATTATTTAATGAAAATGTAAAAGTTTAAAAAATAGATATAGTCTGTGACTGTGACTGTGACTTCTATGGTATAGAAATATTTATATAGTATCAATCCCGTGTAGTGCTGGCTTAGAATGTCGCTACCCCTTTCTACCCACGGGTGTCGTAAAAGGCGACTAAGGGTATTGGGGCTTTTTATTGGTTTGTTGGGCGATGCGGTTGGAGACCCATCACCAAAAACTAAAGGTTTTTATCATCATCTTTTCCCCACTCAACTTCCAAAAGTGGCTGAGGAATATATAATTCCTTAGCTCTGGCTACCCCTTCTAGGGAAATATAGCCGTGAGTATACGTATGTATATATCTTATATAATATTGTACATACATTAGTATGTATTTGACCACTTTAACGTCAACAAATAAAGTAAAAATTATATTTTTGATATCGAGTAACACGAATCACTTCATTCATGATATATATGAAATCATGTCCATTTGGAGAAAGGAAATAGCGTAGCTGTACTTGTTGTATATTATATCCAAAAATAATAATTATATTTTGGTGAAAAATATAAAATTGTATCCATAAATCTTACAAGTTTTATTTTTCGCGAAATGAAACCACCCATCATAATACACCACAAAAACCATCCAAGCTTAAGAATCAAGCATCCACGCACTCAAATGTCCTCACCGACAAACACGACCGCGAGTCCAAGCCCAGGTATCAGACATCTAACCACTAACCCCCATCTTTATTCAATATTCTCGTTTCCAGTCGAGGCGATGTTAAGAGCGTTGGTGGCGGTGCTGGCGTGCCTCTCAGTGGCGCCCCCCGCGACCGCCGGCGACACACACCCCTTGCGTGCACGACCGCACGCCACGCACAAGGTATGCTACCCTTACTATTACCCTTATAACTATGGTTTTGTAATTGTCTTATTATACCTATTAACTCTGGAACCACAAGTATTTTTGATAAAGAATGCAGCTACGCATCGGCTTCTACTCTGAATCCGTTGGAGTCAACACATTTTCAATAAACAAAGCGTTTCCGTCCTGTTTTAAATTGAACGGTTCTTGATGATATAAAATTCAAAACAAAAAATTAGAACAATAGTTTATATTAAACGTATTTTTTTTCTTATTTATATTAGTCTACTACTACGCCGTGTAGTGTCGGACGCCGTGTAGTGTCGGCTTAGAACAGCAATACCCCGTTTCTACCGATGGGTAAGAGGCGACTAACGGTATTGGGGCTTTCAAGGGATATTTGGGCGATGCGGTTGGAGACCCATCACCAACAATCTTTACTTTACCATCTTTTCCCCACTCACATTTCCAAAAGTGGCTGAGGAATTTCTAATTCCTTAGCTCTGGCTACTCCTTCTAGGGATTGAAAGCCTTGAGTATATGTATGTATGTATGTATTAGTCTACTGTCGCATCGGAAGGAATAGGTAAATAGAAGAAAATTTATTGTTTTTTTTTAAATATTATTGTTGGGTGTTGCTTTTGATACCATCATTAATGATCTTTTATTTAACAATCTTTAATCACCCACGTTCCAAATTATATTTTGGTATTGTTTCTTCCAAAGACCTGGACATATCTTTATAGGATTGTAATTAATACTCAGAGCGTAAACCATAAAATATGGATCTTATATATTCCAATGAAAATTTTGCGACATCAAAAAACTCAGTTAAAATAAAAAACCAATGTCACCCAAGAACATTTCTTTAAAAACCGACAATCATGCATGATTCAAGGCGAAGGCGCGGCCAATTCTGCTCTAGATACAAATCATTGTTGATTCCAATCGCTCAATCATCATTGTTGAATAAACGGGTCAATGTCTTTAATTCCAGGACTTAACAAGCATACTAGCGAGCATCGACGATAGGCTCAGAGTGCTGGACGCGGTCACGGCCGTGCAAGCCAAGCAGTCGAGACGTCTGGACATCATGCAGGACAAACTTGGTAATTTCATACCTATTTATACACACATACATATACTGTCACTGTCATTTTCATATCATACATATATATAGTGCCATTTACAATGGTGGAAGGAGATTATTATCAAATAACGCTTGACACGATCCTCATATATCTTTCGCACTTAATTTGCGTGCACATACCTTTTCATACATGTTCTTTACCGCATTTTTTTACTTCGGAAGCCTTACTTTAATTACATTTAATCAGCATGATAATTGCACGTATTTGTATTTCGAAAAGGAAGACCGGAACTCAGTCACCAATTCATTATAGAAAGAGTATGAGAGGTGAATAGATGGTGAAATAACGGAACTCTGGTGGTTTCCCATCACCTGGCCAAGATTGGTGCCACTTATTTACCCTTATCTACGACGTGGTAGGATGCTGTAAAAACTGACAGTCACCTCACCATAACACCATTTACTTATTTACAAACATACCCAAGGTGATTTAGGTTTCAGTGCAAATGTTTTTCTTCGGTGTATGTGCTTAAAGGCAATTAAGGATATAAATTCTGCTAAGCCTCGATGAGGCTGTTCATTAAAAACTATCTTTCTGTATCTTATCTTGATAAAATATACACTAAGCTAAATTTATAATAGCAGCATTTAATTAAGCTTTGAATACTGTTGTCCATACGCCCAGAAAAGTAATTCCCGCCCGCTCAAATATTCCTGGATCAACCAATGAAATCATTATGTCACATCCTACTTCACCAACGCAACAGGTCAACTTTCGCAATAGTTTTCTAGTCATACAGCGGGCCAACAATTAGCCGTATCCGGCTATGATAATGGCGGGAATCAATTGCAGATCTTTCCGGAATATTAGCTTTTATATATAGCTAAATAACCGGCGTTATTGATATTACAGATCACGTCGAGACAACGTTGTCTTTGAAACTAGACAGGGCGCAGTTGGCCGCTGAGAGACTCGAATATCAATTGAATATGTTACAGAATAATCTGCAGGTAAGTGTTAGAATTTATATTTTTTAGATACGCATATGGAAATGAAGACCATTTTGTCCCTAAGAAATGTACATCTAACGACTTAGTAGTCTAGTCACGAAAATGTTGCTATAACTTCGAAACCTAAATATATTTTTAATCTTAGGGAAGTAAAACAAGATAAAATAAGGTAAAAAATCTATGGAGATTGCAAAGCATTAATAATAAGGAATTAAAAAGGAGAATTACAACTGATTGTCCGAAAAGCGACACTATTCGATGCTTCGGAAGTGTGGTTAATCCAACAGTCTCTTCTACTGATCCAGTAGGTATCATTGAAGCCTAAAATATGCAGTAGTGCAGCGAAATGAGCTATATCCTTAACATCCTATTCAGAGCATATTAAAGGCTAACTATTACTAAAGCATAGCCACATAGCTAAGTTGTACTTAGTAATGTGACAGTGTATTCGTACAAAACGGCGATAGGCCTGCCCCCTATCACGTGAGTACACTGTCCAAGCAAAACGTGGGTACCTTCTCTGGACACTAGATGGCGCTACCATGTGAGTTCAGAAGTATTGGTACCTCTGCCAACCCCTTCGGGGATGAACGGCGTGAACGTTTATGTTATGTTATGTTATTACTAAACTACTAAAGCTTTCGATATTTGCTTCCAATTAACAATTTTACAAACATTTGATTAATTAAAATCATTATTTTCGGCCAAGATCGTTCGTCATGATTTCGTAAGATTTAAGATTTTATAAAGTTAATAATTAATCAACAGTGTAGAAGATACATCAGTGTAGAAAATTTGTACAAGCTTATTACTCATTTATTCAATGGCATTAGAATACTTAAAGAGCTATTTATCAATTAATAACCTTGATGGGCACTTTATTGTTTGGGCTGACTGCAGAACAATGATCACAATAAATATATATTAACGGTTTGGAATCACATATTTTTTATAACAGCCACTGGATTCTGATATCATGGGTTCGACCCCGGGTTAGGTTTATGCGTTTGTTGATCATCATAAAAATGTAAAGATTAATGTATTCAAATCAAAGTAAATAATAGATAAATAAAGGAAAAAAAAATTCGAGACCGGCGATGGAAAGAAAAAAGGAAAAATTATGAAAAAAAGAAGATATTTTCTTTCCTTTATTTATCTTTTATTTATTAGTAATGATCCCCACATTAGATTTTCATGTCAAAAACATTCAAATAAAGTAAATAATGTTAAAAACACGTTTTTTGTAGAAACGACTTCATAAAACATTATATTTCAGGATACAATAAAAGAGGGTGCACTGCGGTTAGAGCAGAGTCAGAACAAAGTAGCTGAGATAGGAAAAAACCTAACTAAACATTTAGACTCCTACAAGCATTTATTAGAGAAGGTAAGACAATTTTTATCATACTCATAGTAGACACCCGTGGGCCGTGGACATTGTGCTAATTGCTACTTAAGCCGACCCTATACAGCAATATTACAAGCTATAGTGTATCTGTATAAAATATGTTATTATTTTTAAAAAAAACATTGCTAATGCCTGTTGAAATTCTTGGTAAATCCGCCATCAAGGGATCTATTCCCGGGGGACACCTTCACAGTTAGTGAGGTATCCAAGTTGTTATCTTATCCCTGATAATTATGATGAGTCCGTGATTTGGAGGGTAGTAACGCCGTCGTCGGCTCCAAACATTTATTTGGCCAATTAGGTAAGAAGACATACGACTACGACCAAGTAGGGCTACTAAGTAGGCTTGGTGGGGAAGTAATTGACTTTGAAGGTTTAGGACGCAAAACAGAACTTATGACGTAAATCCTATTGAGCCTTTATTTTAAAATCTTTCCCCTCCCAACAGCCAAAAGAGAAACTGGAATTTTTAATTTCTGAAACTCTGCCTACCCTTTTTGGGATCTCTATCCATGATGGTATTTATGTATGTATATTTATATATATAAGTCTAATTTGCAGGTAAACGGTGCATATGTAGAAACATGGACACGAGGTCTGATGTTGGAAAACCTAATGAGGAGCGGTTTGTCACTGATCAACGTGACGAGACGCGAACTAGCTGATGGCCTGCACGCCCTAGCGAGGAGGCAGAGAGATGCGAGGATGACCTCTTCTGAATTAGAGTCTGCCTTTTCAAGAAGATTAAACGATAATACTTATAAAATCGATATGAAGGTAAATTACCATGTCACTGAGGCTTAGATTTCAACCCATGTTTGTTCACAATAACGCCAACAAATCAATTTTTATTTTGAGACATTTCTTACAAATTTTGACATCTTCAATAGATTTTTTTAACATTTTTTACCTAATAGGAGAATTTATTAAATATAAGATGAAAACTAAATTTTCTCATAATAATTTTCAGATGCAAGAGCTTCTAGACGCTCAGAAGAAATTCGTGGATTCCTGCCAAACTGTCCAGCAAGATGATCCATCAAACGTGGCCGACGTTCTTGATAGACTCGTCGACTCATTAATCAACAAGTAAGTACTACTTTGAATGGGAGATACGATCAATACCTCTTACTAATGACTGGCAAAATATTTCATGTGTGAAAGAGGAAGGCCATAGCAGATGTGCTGCTTATTTAAGATCGGGTCTGGTTTTGTCAGGGTCAAATTAAATTCCCGCTAACTTTTTAACTAAGTAGGTATTTGAATATTTGAAAAGGCATCAACATAATAAGACTTTGTATTGCATGAAACCTCATCTTTATTTTACTAATCAATTAAGGAAAGAAAAAAATCGACACCAGCAGGGACCGGGATGTCGCGGGTTCGAGTCCTGCCTGTGTCCAAATTTTTCTTTCCTTGATTAGCAAAGTCATCAACAGTAATACAGAAGTTTCCAAACTAGGAAGAAACGTTGAATTTTAAAACAATTTTCACAGACGCATTGATGTACACGGTTTATATATGACCATTTTCTGCTGCACGTCAAATCTATCACTATGCTTCTTCTAATCTATGCAAGAAATAACCTGAGGCAATGTTTTGACTCGACTTGATCAACTCTATTTTACTATAATTAGTCTATTTTACTATAATTAGTAGTTGCTTATGCAGTATTTGTGCCTCACATAAATAAAGACTATAAAATATTATCGACTGAGAACACGGCTAGATTTGTTCAATTAGCTACAATATAAATAATTTTCTGCTTTCAGGACGGCATCCACTTTCCGGGAATTACAGAACATTCATAGCACTATGCGAAATCACGACAATAAAATGATGAAAATTATAAGTGCCGGACGTAGCACTCAGGTAAGTTTCATAAAACCTTTTATTCATGTTTTTTTCAATTTTTTTTTTATGCAAAGGCATAAAAAAATACATTGAATAATTTGGTTACTTACATTAGATAATGAGACTGTTTTTTGCATGAAACCTCAATTATCCCGCTGCCGCTGTATTAGTTACATTAGACCTCAACTCTCAAGGTGAGGCAGATTTTATCTAACACTACAGAACATCACGTGACTTTTTGACACCCGTTAGTAGAGCAGACGGGTCTTTTTTTAACAAGAATAAATAAGACATGAAGCCAATACATATTTTTTTAAAGAATCAGCTGAAATATATCTTATATTACTAATACAAAAATATGTCCAAGTTGATATTATTTATTGTTTCCAGAATGAAGTAGCATGCAAGAAGTTAGAGTCAGCATTGAAAAACACATCTTTGTCGACATTCAAAGAAAGCGAGTTACTCCTACTAACCGATAAATTTGTGGCTCTAACTAATAGAGCTGATGCGGTGCTGCAGCGACTGGAATTGAGACTTGGTAAGACTTTGAAGCTTTTACAGATTTCTCATCGTCAAGTACCTACTTCTGTAAATTTATTAGCTTGCTACTTAGGCATTTAAAAATGGGTCGGCCTTTAATGTAAATACATATTTTATAATGTTTTTCATAATGGCAGTAGAGCTATAGAAACACTTGAAAATCCGCCGACATCGACCTGTTTTGAAAGGTATTCCCGACAGGCTGTATAAGTTTATTTATTTGAGAAAGTTGCAAGTAGTAACACAATATCCTGAAATTATTTATCATTCTTCACGATACATCTGATAAATAAATAAATGTATTAATTTACAGGTGAAAAAGACCAGTCAGAATTATCAGCTGAAGCAGGACGCTTACTTTTCAAACTAAATGGAATCAAGTGAGTATGCTCTCAAGATGTTCTTCTTCTTTTTAGCCTTTAATTACTGACTTACTTTATTACTCACGATTATTGTTCCCATTGGGGTAGGCAGATACTATTTGATTGCCACTTTGTATGATTCTGACGAATCTCTTTACCAACCGTCCACGAATCACACTTTTTCTCACTCTGTCAGACAACCTTACATTACATACATTTCTAAGGAATCCGATTCTCTCTGCATTTACTATACTTCCATGCCTCTTTTGTCATGCCCAAAATTCAGTACATTGTGTACTACCATTCGAGCCTTTTCAGACAACGAACGGCTCGACATCAGACTAATTAAGGTTACAATCAACGCATTTCGCTTTTTATTTATCCTTTCATTATCTTTTTCACGTTTTACGTCTCTAGAAAGTACACTTCCGAGATCTAGATATCAAAACTCTTTCTTATTTCTTTTCCCCTCCTCCATTTTCGTCTCTTTCAAGAACTTTTGTCTTGGTTATGTGCACATTCACCCTGATTCCCTTTCTTTCAAAACAGTACATGCAATATTCAAAGTCTGTTGCAACTCGTTCACTATTGATGCGATAACTTTTGATCGTCAGCGTATAAAACACATTTAACGATCACCCTTGTCATTCTCAGTCCATAATCGCTGTCTTGTAATAAGCCATCCAAATACTAATTGAAGAACAACGGAGAAGCTACAAAACCCGGTCGTACACCCTAATAGATCCAAAAACAGTCCCGTGTTTTTTCCATCGTCTCTCACACCCTCAAAGAGTTACTCACATGCACGTATTAGTTTCCTTCATGAACCAAAATTAGACAACACCTTCCACAAATACATTCTTAATACCCTATCATAATCCTACCCCGGATTTATAAAGGAGCTCTAAACGTTTTGGTTCTTCTTTGCTACGAACTTTTCTGTTACCTTAAAAAGAAGACTTGATTCATACGTCATCATTGCTTGCACTTGCCAAATTTTATATCAGTTTTCTTTTATTTGTCTAAGTAATACCACGGTAGTTTTATGCTTCCTGTCGTGACCTATATATGATTTTTTATAAAGGAGCACAATAACCGTTCTACACCAATCTTTAAAATGATTAATTTATACAACCGTGATAGTCTATAATATCCTATCAAAATTGCTTAAACCTCACATATTAAATTTGAAAATTGCCCACGGTTGTAAAACATAGAAGTCTGGTCTAGCAGAGAATATTTTCTGTTAGGAGTAATGCCAATATATCTAGAAGTTTCTTACTACTAGCGATATTTAAAGTATAATTTATTACAACCATCTAGGATAAGTTCGCTATAATTAACCCCACATTCTATCGTCACAGTTCTGAGGAAAAAACCGACGACGACCAATCAGAAGACGAAGAAGACAGCGGGTACTTCGAGGACGAGTTCGAAGAGGACATGATGGAGGAAGACCGCCGCGTGCTGCGGAGCGGGCACTCAGCCGCGGCGCCCCCCCGCAGACATCCGCACAAACACCCGTACGACCGCGGTCCGCGGAAGCGACACACACATACTTGATACCATAATGCCATAATGTATTATATTTTATAGTTATTTTTTATATACGCGAAGGATATTTTATTAGTGTTTTATTTGGTATCCTTTTTCTGATTTTTTCCTTGGTATATTGGTGACATTGACTTCAAATGCAAAGAAGCTGATTAAATCTTGAAGCGGGCCTTCATCTTACTCTTTTCTAAAGTTATGTATTAGGTTTAATTTGTTGAGTATAAGGAAAATTCGATAGCTAGGTTTGTGCCCGCTTATGTGGGAGTGCAACCGCATACAACCGCGTAAGCCTGCTCTCTTAAGCGCTTAAGTACACTTCCCAGACAAAAAGTGGCTAACTAAAATCTAGAGACGTTAAAAAGATCCCCTTCACCTACTATACTATAGAGGACATGATGGAGGAAGACCGCCGCGTGCTGTGGAGCGGGCACTCGGCCGCGGCGCCCCCCCGCAGACAACGGCACAAACACCCGCACGACCGCGGCCCGCGGAAGCGACACACACATACTTGATACCGTAAAACCATAATGTATTATATTTTATAGTAATTTTTTATATACGCGAAGGATATTTTATTAGTGTTTTATTTCTTAGCCTTTTTTATCCTGTTGTATTGGGGAGGCTAACCTCTAATGTAAGAAGGCGGTTTAAATCAAAAAATGGGCATCCTGCTCTTTTCGTTAAATTAGGTTGTTTATGATGAGCTATAGCTAAGTTTAAATCCGTAATCAGTGTTCCCAGAAAAAGAACGACGACGAGCAATAAGAAGATGAAGACCGCCGCGTGCTGCAGAGCGGGCACTCGCCCCGCAGATCAAGCCGGCCCCAACTGTTTTCACACCGTCGTTTTCGAGAATCGGCTTGAGGATCCACCATCCAAAGTCATGACCTCTCTATACGAAAGGGTTACTTAAATCAAAATAGTTACCACTTACCTCTAGCTTGGCGCTATTCTGAAATATGGCAAGCGCTTTGTGCGTCAGCTGAGCGAAGCAGGAGCTGAGTGTGGAGATCTTCTGGCGAGCTGCTATCACCACCTCCGGCTCCTCTGGCTCCAGTTCAACTGAAAGACGAAGCATTTTAAGCATTTTAATATATGTCTAATTATCATATCCGGTGGCCGGAGGTGGCACAGAGCCGGGACGTGTGGACTGAACAGGGGGAGTCCTTTGCCCAGCAGTGGGACACTATAGTAAAGGCTACATAAAAAAAATAAAAAAATATTAAAGCTGTTTGCTAATACTCCTGAACATCACGTGACATTGTCACCTGGTGTCCGGAGTAGGTACCTCCGTTTTGCGTGGACAGTGTACCCACGTGATAGGGGACAGGCCTATCGCCGTTTTGTACAAATACCCTGTCACATACACTTTTGTATAAACGATCGCTTACTGAAGGAGTGGTTCCAAAAATATGGAAATCAGCTTTTATTACGCCTGTTTTGAAAAAAGGCGACACATCAAGTATCGAAAGCTATCGACCAATTTCCAAATTGTGCCTGTTTGCTAAAATATTGGAGCGGATAGTCTATAACCAGTTGTAATCTACACTTAAATGCAGTTTTGGCCAGGAGCAGCATGGCTTTCTAAAGAAAAGGTCGACTACACCCAATCTACTTCTTATTCACAAGCACCAATCACTCACTCCCCTTCCCTCCGGACCTCGATAGCGAGCAGTCGTGCCCTAAGTTATTACAATTTTTATTTTTTATCAAAGTTAATTTAAATTACCACAAAAAAATCAATACCGAAAAATAGGATCGCAGAAGTGTGTAGGAGTTCGATTTAAAATTTCAACGGGTGCCATTGTTGGCCGACTTCCACCACCACTACCGCCGCGTCAAGCCGCTACATCGGTGAGTCATCCCACTGCGCGTGCGCACTACAATACTCGGACTCGTGCCCCACCAACTACACTTTAACGCGCCAATCATAGGTAGACCGCTTCCTATTGGACGAAGCAGCGAGCGTTGACCTCCAATCAATAACTTATTCAAGAGGCCATCTTCAAATTAATTTGTATTTGTACCAGGCGCACATAATTTTGAAGCGGTGACTCATTGTTTCCTGCATCTGTCTCACTCAACTGGTGTTTTACTTTTTGATATTTTGAAGCGAAGGTATTTTGATAATAAATTTCAAAACTACCCGCAATGCCACTTAAGCGAACACCACCAAAAACTCAGCCAATGTTGGAGATAAAAGATAGCCGCCCTCACTCAAACTCAGCACCCTCTCTTTCCGACCTAGCTGACATGGAGTCCTCTCCTTCTCTAGCCACCGCAGCTCGTCTCATAAGTAAACGGAAACGACAAGATAGTGAAGAACAGATAATATCTTTTATGACTGATATGAAAGCTCTTTTTACTGAGTTTACAACACAACAAAATTCTAAATTTGAAAAAATTTACAGTTCTTTAGACGAGGTAAAAACCCAAATTGATGATTTTCGATCCTCAATAGAATTTATCTCTAGCCAGTATGAAGACCTAAAACTACAATTTACCAAAATTGAATCGGAACGCCAACAATATTCTGAGCATATAAAATTATTAGAAAACAAAATAGAAACTTATGAGCGTAATCAACGATCTACGTGTATTGAAATACGAAACATAAATTTGGAGAAACCAGAATCTAAAGAGTCATTAATTAACACATTTCAAAAAATATCAAATGTTGTGAACACTACTGTTGAAACCCACTTTATAAAAGACATTTTCCGAACCAAATCTGCTACGCCCGAAAAAGCCACTATTATTGTTGACTTTACCTCAGTTCTAATGAAAGAAAAATATTTAAGTATATATAAACAACACACAAAAGAAAAAGGAAAAATTACGACTGAACATTTGAAAATAAAAGGGGTGTCAAAGCCTATATACATTTCAGAAAATTTAACTGCAAAAATGAAAAGACTTTTCTTTTTGGCCAGAGACTTTGGGAAATCTAACTCCTATAAGTATTGCTGGACGTCGAAAGGAAAAATATACATACGTAAATCAGAAGGATGTCCACCTATACCCATTAACTTAGAAGAGGATCTACGCCGCCTGAAGGACAAAACCATATGACTATTTATCTACAATGAATTCCCTACTGCAAAACACTTTTTTAATTTAGCATGCACTACTTTTCAAATTGCCACTTTTCTTACTATAATTTATGCCAAGTTGATATTCTTTTGCAAAATTTTTATTTCTATATTTTTTATTTTGTATAATTCTAATCAAATTGTATTATTATTCATATACGAGCCATATACAAGAAATTCAAACTTACTTACTACACACGTGTACACCATATTTACACTCTTATCATACTTAGTAAATTGTAATATATACTCATACTTTATACTAGTAAACTTACCAAATACAATTAAACGCACACTCTTATATACATTTGATATTAAGCACCCCAGACACACCCGTCAGATGCACTTTTTACTTATTAATATTATAATCATACTCTCACACACATTTACGATATTACCCAGTCTTTTACATAATGATGAGCTATTTTCGGTGTCATGGTTTTCATATCTCTTTCTAGAAGTATTGAAAAGGACAATATTAATTATCTTTCTGCATATACGTAACTTGTCTAACGGTCAAAACAACTCAATTATTAATCACCCTTTGTTACTTAAAATTAAAATTAATTATGGATCGTAATATCCAAGATGATTTTGAAAACACTTTAGCTCCACATTCTCTATCCTGTTCCCCAGAACAAATCAATTTATTCGCTGATACATTAAATAACTCATTAAAGGTTTTTCACATGAATATACGAAGTATACAACACAATTTTGATGCACTCATTACCCTACTTAGCCGAATACCTACCGAGTTTGATATAATTGTTCTCACCGAGTGTTGGCTCAGCAAATGTCCCCTTTTACCTATTTTACCCAACTACTCATCCACTCCGTCACGACACTGCAATCAAAATGACGGGGTAGTCATCTATGTTAAAAATACTCTGATCTGTTCTATTGAAGAACCGGTACTCATTGATGGGAATGCCTACTTTTAAAATTTACCAACTCGTTGGCAATCTTAGCTATTTATCGATCTCCAGGATTTAAAAATCTCACTAACTTCTTAACTAGTCTTAATGATAACCTAACACAACTTCAGAAATTCAAAAATCGCATCATTATTGGAGACTTAAACATAGATATACGTAAAAACAACACTGACTCCAACTCAGAGGACTACCTCAATCTGCTTGCATTTCATGGTCTATTACCTACTCACCTCAATCCGACTAGAAAATTATCGTGTTTAGATCATGTTATCTCTACCGACCCCAATCACTCTGTTACTGTAACCCTTGATACTCTAATTACCGACCACTCACCTGTTCTTCTATTCATTGATAGCCTTATGCATTGTAAAAACTACCATATACCCCAAAATTCAACATTCAAACGCGTAAACGAAATCGGGGTGTCATCGGATATAGAGCGGTGTAACTTTTCTGAGATACTTACATATAATGACCCAGAAATTGCGGCAGATGTCTTAGTAAGTAAACTGTCATCTATAATTGAGTCAAACACCAAATTATGTACTATTCCTTCAAAACGTAGAATCCTTAAGCCCTGGTTGACTCCCGGGCTCTTGCGTTGTATGCGTAATAGAGACAAAATGTACAAAAAAACCACAAAAAATCCTTCTAATGAGATCTTAAAAATAACATATTCACGTTACAAAACCTATTGTAATAATTTACTAAAAAAAGTGAAAAGACTATATGAAAAAGATCAGTTAAAGAATTCTTCAAACAATCCGAAAACTCTTTGGCAAACCATTAAAAATATTACTAATTTAAACCCGACTCGTAATTCTTCCCTTAAGCTCTTGGAAAGACAGACTGACCCCCAGTTAGCGATAAACAATATTAACAAATATTTTGCAACTGTAGGTGAATCTCTTGCATTAAATGTAAAAAAAAAAAATACTTCCACACACCCTATACACAAACTTAAAACCAACTTAAAATCGATGGTGTTGTTGGATACAGATACGGCGGAAGTAAATACAGCTATCCTAACCTTAAAAAACACAAGTGCCTCCGGGTGGGATAATATTACTTCTTCCGTTCTGAAATCCAACATGAATATACTGAGCCCAATAATTTGTCATATAATAAATCTCTGCTTTGCGAAGGGCTGCTTTCCGAGGGTCTTTAAAAAATCTTTGGTACATCCAATCTACAAAAGTGGAGATAGAGGTAGTGTCTGCAACTACCGACCTATATCTGTCCTTACCTCTATATCCAAAATAATAGAAAAAATACTAAATAACAGACTGACTGACTATCTTAACGAAAATAACATTATATCAGATAACCAATACGGCTTCTGTCGGGGAAAGTCCACTGAAGATGCAGTAACCAACTTGGTCAACTCTATATTTCATAACTTCAATAAAAACCTAAAGTCTTTAGCTATCTTTCTTGACTTGTCGAAAGCTTTTGACACTGTCTCTATCTCCATCTTGCTTATGAAAATGGAAAAAATGGTATAAGGGGACCTGTTCTTGAAATTTTCACTGATTACTAAGCTAATCGCTCTCAAAGAGTGATTATAGACCAGCACCTGAGTGATGAGGAAATGATCTCTTACGGAGTCCCACAGGGAAGCGTACTCGGTCCAACGCTATTTCTGCTTTATGTAAATGACCTACGCAACTTTCAACTACCCAATTGCCAAATAACGGCATATGCCGATGACACCGTGCTCCTTGTTCATGGATGTTCCTGGTCAGATACATTAACAAAAGCCGAAGCTATTCTTACCTCGGTGAGAGATTGGTTAAAAGACAACCTGCTTACTCTCAACGCCAACAAATCGCAATTTGTAACTTTTTCCCTAACTAAAATCACTCAGCCTAGCGATTCATTCAAGTTAAAGGTCCACAAAACTACCAATTGCTCTGAATCATGTAGTTGTGACAATATAATAAGAGCAGACAACGTCAAATATCTTGGCGTAATACTTGACAGTACGCTTTCGTGGAAACCACATCTTGAGCTCCTGACAACAAAAGTTCGTAAACTCCTGTTTGTGTTTAAAAAATTAAGAAACAGTGCCGATATAGAAACACTGAAGATGGTATACCTTTCTTTAGCCCAATCAGTCTTAACATATTGTATCAGCGCTTGGGGTGGTGCGGGAAAAACGGTTATGTTAAAAATTGAAAGAGCACAACGCTGCATATTAAAGGTTATGGCTTATAAACCAATCAGAACGCCCACTACTGAAATTTATGCCTATTGGAACGTACTTAGTGTTCGAAAACTATATATCCTTAACATAATTACCAGAACACATAAGTCCTTAACGTATGATGACAACTTTTGTAAAACTGTTAGAAGATCTGACATTGTTTGTCCTACAGTTAGACTTAAATCGGCTTTATCTAAATATCAGTTTATTTGTCTAAGTCCTTTTATTTACAATAAAGTAAATAAGATATTGAAACTTTATCCCGAAAGTATTAAGAAGGTCAAATCATTATTAGTCGAATGGCTAATACAGAAAACATATGATGATACAGAAAAAATACTCAACATTGTACAATGATAATCAAATAATATTACAAACAACCACTTTCATACACTTAAACAGGCATAAAACACTCACACACACACACACTCACACACACATAGGTAACATTTCACACAAATCCATACACTTTCACATATACAAGTTTTTATATATTATATTATATATATATATATATATATATATATATATATTTATTGATATATTAGAAGGCTCTAGTTTAGGTTTTAGTAGTACGTAATAAAAATACAACAAATAACTTAAGGCAATTTTTGTTATTGGAATAGATACTCGTAGTACCACTTGGTACTTACCAGTGTATTTGGAGGACGGCGTTTACTGCTGCGACACAGTTTTCTAACTAATGCAGTGGTATTCGTGCACATGTTGTTATAAACTATTGTATTATTCCAATAAATATGTTTTTTTTTTTTTTTTTTAAAACATATCTAAGGGAATGGATGATGGTCACCAGGTGGATGTCGTCTAAACCGATTACAGTAATGTTTTGATTGTATAGACCACAGTGTGCTATTAAACAAATTATCGAAGTCGGGTATTCATGGTGATTCTCATCCTATATTGAAAACTGTAGTAGGCAGTCGAGCTGTCGTTCTTTCTGGATATTCTTCTAAATGTAAGTACAACTAAGTCGTTAAAAAAGACAAATTGGTGTAGGCCCGACCCGAAATTAGAACACTAGTTGTCTGCATAATAAGTGGTGTTCTACCCACTGAGCTATCCAGTATCTATAATATTATATTGTGAATGTCAAAAGAGGCGTTAAGGGCATGGGGTTTTAAAGTGATTGCGGCTGGGGATTTTCTAATTCTGAAGCTTAAGTTACTAGGTAAAAACGTTTCAAACATTGAATAGCAATTAAAACATAAAAATTAAAATACCAATACATATACACAAATAATAAGAGATAGCCTGAGCTTTAAGTTTGTGTTGAGAAGGGACAAGATAGCAACTTAAAGTGTACTTTACAAATCATTATTAAGTAAAAATTTTAAAATTCTTGCTTATACCAATCTGGATGAGATACAAATCAGTTTCATTATAATATGAATAATGACCAAAATAAATAATGATAAAACTTGCATAATATTCATCATTATATCATTTCTAAAAATACCAATTCACAAACTTTGACCACTGCAAGAATTAGGCTGAAAGTAGCCTAATTGGGAGCACTATATTTATTTATGTTTTTGATTACAGCATTATTCAACTGAGTGGTGATTTTGTTACATATTTTATTGCTTTGAATGCGCTGAAAACAATTCCTTACAACTGACAAGTTGTAATGATTTATTTAATTGAAAGTGTTTACATAATATTTGGTGACATAATGTTTTCAATCACATCTTTCATTGGATGACATTGATTAGAAACCTCTAGCTTACTCTTATTGCTATTATAGCCATAAGTATAGGTAAAAATAAAAAACGTAAACAATTTGTTGATGCAGAATCTCATCTTAATTATTTTAGCAGATAATATAAACATGTGTCACAATTATCTAAATAAAATAAATGTATGAATAAATTTAGACTGTCCGTTTGTAATATTATAATACCAACTTTTTACTTAGTATATATAGATAAATATTTGGTACTTATACAAAACTATAGTTTTCTTCAATTTTTTTATAACTTATTAAGCTAATCTCTGAAATGGCTGAACCAATTTTGATGGTATTTTCACTGTTGTAGTCAGAAGGAGAAACTTAGGCAACTTTTTTATATCTTTCTTATAATAGCCATACAAAGCTGAGGCGTTCTACTAGTCTTTCATTAAACTTGAGAGATTTGCTTGTTGGTAATACACATAGTAAGCATAAAGATAGCTTAATGATACATATAGTGTAAATATGACATCTAAGATCCAAGATTTCATATACAAGGCATGCATGCAATACATAACTCATGCTGATTAACAATGAATTATCCAAAGCAGTATAATGAAAATAATAAAACAAACAAATAATGTTTACTTTAAAAAAGGATGTTGGCTGTAAATAAATGTTAGACTGGAAGATTATAGAATAGAATAGAACAGAACAAAAAACTCTTTATGGTACATCACAGATACAGACATTATAAACAGATTATTTCTTAAATAGAAGTACAATTGGTGGTCTTATTGCTTAAAGCAATCTCTTCCAGACAACCTTTGAATGAATTACATACTACCTCTATGCAAACTGTCCATTGATCTTTCAGAATAGTAACTTTGATAATTAAAAGGTTAAGCGCTATTTAAATGATTCAATTATATTTGAAAAGATGGTAATATTAAAAGTTTTTTGTACCAAACTAGGATGATGATTCAGGCAAATAAAAGTTATCGTATCTATCTGAAAGAGACTAAGACTGTTTAAAAACTTGCGCTGAATTCAGGGATAAGTGTCAAGAAGTATGTGTTAGAATTATTGCCACATTATTCACGTTACTAAACAAGTACGAATGTTATTACTTTACCGAAAAACAATGTTTCCTACATTTTATGAGTACAAATACTGCAATGTATGTAATATGAATGTTGGTGTCAATGTACTTTACAAGATCCTTAAATAAAAAGTATTATTTCTAAAAGAAAACAACGATAACACAAAGAACTACATAAATGCTACTATAATACGTAAACAATGTCTAAAATGAGTGAGCCTGTACTGTAAGCAACACTTTTTTTATATAAAGTAAATTTATGTATGCTGGACTTACCCAATGATGTATCTAATTCAACACAAGCTTTGTCGAATTCTTTTTCTAGTATATCTAACCAACGAAAGCCTATTCCTGAAGTCGCCATTTTCACAAAGTTTCTGAAAAATTGTTTTGATTTGATTTGATATTGGTTAACTTGACTTGACTTGACAGTACAATATGTCAAAGTGACAGTCGATTTTCAGGTGTGTCAAACAATATGTCAAGTTCGTTTTTTTTTATTTGTTTTACGGCTCTGGTTACTGAACCTTCTGAGTCAGTCAAGTTCGTTTTGATCTCCACCACAGTATAATCTCAACTTTCCTCATCCTCTGATGCCATAGCCTAGCTCAGAGATGAAACATCATACAAATATACATATGCTGGTGTTAGTGCCCGTTCGGGCAGGCAGAGACTATCGGTCGCCACTTTGTACGATCCTGGCAAACCTCTATAGCTTCGTTCACATCCATCAATCTTTTCATACATGCTCTTTTATTCTTCAGACTACAGCCACATGCCTCTTTTAGCACACTCTCTATTGGGTTCAAATGTGTCTTCCGAGGTCGTCTTGTACAATTTATACTCATCCATCCTCTCTGTGTCAAACACATCTTAACATTCTTTTTTTCTACCTTTTTTACAATATCACCTTTCACCCTGCACCCTTCACGAATCACGCTATTTCTCACTTCGTCACATCGCCTTACATTACAAACATTTGTGAGGTACCTCACCCCTACTGTGATGGAACACCACACTCAGCGTGTTCACTCAAGACTCTTGACTTTACTCGGTTGTAACCATGACTCTTGAGGGTTCGAGGCTTGAGTCAAGATCTAGAATCTAGTGACTCTCAGCCAATGACGTCATCAAAACCGACCTAGGTAGTGATCTGAGGGCACGGCGGCAGTGCCCCCGGCAAGTCGAGCGTGAAGCTAATCACTGCCCCGTACCAATCCTTTACTGGAACCATTTCGCCGTATTTTCAGGCCACTATTTGAGAACCTCTGGATAGGAAAAGATAGAAGAAAATTTTGGTATCCAGTAAGCTATAATCGTATACTTAAGATCACAGCTCAATCAAACCAACGAGAGCTTTGACACCATCTGAATTAGAATTGGACTAACTTCTATTTGTATATATTTTTGTATCTTGTTCGTCTATGTGATGTACCTACCGTGATAGATCAGTGGGTAGAACACAGCTTATCGTGCAGACGATGATGGTTCAAATTCCAGGGCGGGCCTACTATTTGCCTTTTCTAAAGATATATGTGCGGTTAGTGTATCATGGTTGTTAACGGTGAGGGATAACTCGTGGGGAAACCCACATGGCTAAGTTGTGTTTTGTCATGTGACAGTGCAGTCGTACAACACAGCGATAGGCCTGCCCCGTGGGTACCCCTTTCATGAGAGTACACTGTCCAAGCAAAACGTGGGTACTCTGAACACCAGGTGACAATGTCACGTGATGTTCAGAAGTATTAGTACCTCTGCCAACCCTTTTGAGATAAATGGCGGTTACGAAAACATAGCCGTGTAGTGCTGGCTTAGAATGTCGCTACCCCTTTCTGTCCACGGGTGTCGTAAGAGGCGACTAAGGGTATTGGGGTTTTTTATCGGATTTTTGGGCGATGCGGTTGGAGAACCATCACCAAAACCTTTATTTTACGATCTTTTCCCCACTTAACTTCCAAAAGTGGCTAAGGAATTAATAATTCCTTAGCTCTTACTACCCCTTCTAGGAAATTATAGACGTGAGTATATGTATGTATGTATAAAGCTAAATTATACTCACACCGTTAGTTTTCATTAAGTTAGGCAAGGCGGAAGCTATAGTTCGCCACTTTGTACGACCCTGACTAACCTCTCATGCTTATTGACATGAATAAATATTTTCATATATAGCATATGGCAACATTAAGTATACTTGCATGAGTAATAACTAATAAGTGAACTATAGAAATATATAGGGATTAACTTGAAATAAAAAAAAATAGTTTTATAGCAGATTTATTGACCAGCAACTATTTTTTAGTTATAATATGTACTATGCTTTATATTTACATTAAACATAAAAATTACTAATTGCTTTACCATATAAAACAATAAAACTTATTTACCACAAACTTATTCTAAAAACTGATTTTACTAAAATGTTATCAAACATGTGAAATAAAATGCTAAAGGCATTTAAGTAATAAACCATATTATATTCTTTGTAACTTAGGTTCCAAATGGTTTCAAAATATATCAAGTTTTATTTAGGAACACACAATCATACATATTAAAAAAATAAATAAAAAAATACGGTCGAATTGAGAACACTCCTTTTTTTGAAGTCGGTTAAAAAGGTGTACTAAAATGATAGGTATACTATATTGTAATATTGTATAAGACTTATATTGTAAGCAATGAACACAAAAGTGATATTATAAAATATCACTTCCTATGGGCTTTATTAATAACATATACAGATATTGTTTTGGATTACACACATACAGAACACTGTTAAATCTATCTTCACTGATGCTTTTTGCAGTAGCCAACACTATTACAAAATAATAACTTTAATTTCAAAACATGTTGAACGCAGTTATAAGACCTCTCCTTATACTAATATATTTTAAGTGCACATGATCAGTTTCATCTAAACAAAATAAAAACGTAAAATAAAGAATAAAAACACGTCAGACGAGGAAATTTTATTATATTTGATACAGAGCAGTGGTCGGCAACCTGCGGCTTTCGAGCCACATGCGGTTCCTTAGTGTTGAATGAGAATTTTCCAAAACATCTAATGTTAACAATGTTTCGTTGTTTTATAATAATTAAATAAGTTTTTTTAAAAAAAGAACGCCGATCCCTGATCTAGACTATCAAAATTAAATCGTAACTAAACATTCTCAGTAAGACCTATAAATATTACCTCAACCTCGGAAACCCTCTGAAAAACTGTTAAGTAGCTTAATTTATAAAACATCTGATTTACGTATTGAACACATGGATATTGAACAGAGCTGTGTAGTCAAATATTATTCCATATGCTTACTTTACCTTTCCATTTACATAGTTCTCGTCGGTTTTCGTAACCAAATGTAAAGGAGATAGGTGTTTCAGTTTATGTAGGTAACTAATATTTGGTATTATGAATTGTAGCATTCTGTATTTACAGAAATCTTAAATGACCAAAATTAACCGAAATTTCCTATTATTTATAATATAATAATTAATGAGACTTCTTTCTACTAATAAAAAACTCGTTATCAGGATGGCTTTTGTTTTTTATTGAGTGTACTATATGCTTCAAAAAGTTTTTCTTATTCTGTTTTTCTGTTAATCATTATTTATAGTAAAAACAAGAATTGGTATTTTGTTTGGCACAGCATGCATTAGAACGTTTCAAAATACTCCAATTTGTTATAATATAAGTGGTAGCAACTGAACACTTTTAACAATCGGTTTAATAGCTAGGCGACAAGTAAGACTTTGGAATAATATTAGACTTAACTTAAAACCACTACATTTTTATTTTTATTTAATAGCAACTATTCACCAACTTTTCGTTTGGAACCAAACCTAGCTTATATCTTTATCGTAATATAAATACTAAATGCAATCTCTTAACGTAAATAGTTTTGACTATATACAAATTCATATAATACACAGTTTGTATATGTATATATATGTACAAAAGTGTGAATTTGGCTAGAAATATAAATTTAATGTTATAACGCAATAGCAACTTTTTGTGCACATAAAAACATAACCGCTAAATTATAGCATATTTACTAAGTTTTTATTCCACGTAAGAACTATTTATAAATTACCACATCTCACATTTTGTTCAATAAAGGTAATATGACAAATTCAAGATATAGAAAACCAACATTTAACTCAAGATTGCTTATATTTTTATTTTATATGGTCCCAACCAAGCACAGCTTAATTAATCGTCAATCCGTTGAATTCCAACCTTCATATTTCCTATAGCTTAGTCTCACATTTCTAACTTTACTTCCATTCTTTACAATAACTCTAATTCAACTCTTCATTCGGATCTCTCTCTTCATACCACCCCATTGGCTGTGCTATAAAACTAACTCTTTATAATATTCTTCACACACTTTTAATTAGCTTTGCAAAGTCGATTTCCGATATTAATTATATTGTTCTATGTTTGATCAACTACATTATGCAACAGTGTTTTATATTTGGTTTTAAGTAATGTGCGTTTTGGAGGCTTTTTATCTTGAGACAAATTATTAATTAATGAAAAAAACAAATGTTGATGGGTTAAAACCAAAGGTAAAAGTAAATAACTGTGCAATATAATTATTTTAAAACTGATTACCTCTGGTGATCAGCACTAAAGTAAAAATAATAGGAGTGAAGTTTCTCGTTTTTTTTCATCTTTTTATTTTATTTTTCATTTTAAAATATTAAATGGCTGTTATATTTTGATTTTAATTTTATTACTTAATTATTACAGAGTTATGGAACAAGAGTCATCATCATACATTAAAATGTAAGGGGATTTCAAAATTTGGAAATCATATTTACTCAGGACATTAGAATCTATGAACATTCTTAAAACTTAGCATTGGGTTAAGTGGAAATGCCTTAATATTCCATTTAGTTAGTAATATTGTGATAATATTAATTCAATCGGTGTTGACAATAATGAATTAATATTGCTTATATTATTGTTACCTTCTGAGCCAAATTAATAAAACTGATCTTCCATATTTTAAACAAAATAGATATGACTTATGCTAAATGATTTTTTTTTGTTATGCAAATACGAGACAAATTTGCATTTTTTTATGGGTGAATAAATGATCGATCTTTATATAAAATCCCGTGAAATTTTATTTTATAACAGAACACTACACACACAAACTCTCATTTTAACATACTTACGACAAAAGCTTAGCTTTTACATTCACTTATATCTACGTATCTAGAGTAATCCAAAGTACAAAGGCAGTTTTAAAATAACTGGTTTACAAAACAATATCAAGAGTGTGCTTGCAATTCGATATCATTTTATAAATACCCTATTTGACAAAATTGATAAAACTTAATAATATTGATATAGAATGCGGGATACCAACTTTTTTTACATGACAATAGTTCAAAAAACATTGAAATGAAACATGAAAGTTTAAATTTGTGGTCTGGAAAACAAACAACATTACTTTCATACTTTTTAACTATATATTTTTTTAATGATAACAATTATGAAGTACAATTCTTATTTTTTACTGCAAATAGAGCAACAAAATCATTTTCAATATAATGATATCAAATAACATACTATTGGTTATGGCATCATGGCATAGTTGTACTCTGGCCCAAATTATACTATTGTAGTTTTTCAAAATTAATGTTAATAATATTATAAAAAGCACCAATCAAACATATCCGTTATACAAGTTGGCGGTACACTTAGTAAATTGCAGTAGGATAAAGATCATTATTTTCTCGTAAGCTGGAGTAAATACTTACTATAGCGTCGCAGTAAATTACGATATAACGCAGCCATTCTTCTCCTGTATATTACCATCGGATCTTTCAATTTCAAGCAGCATCGCATGGAACATGTCAGTGACGGACTGGAATCATCAAAACATATATCATTTAGTTTTGTTCTCTAGTTGCGCACAACTCAATGAAGTATGTCTGAATGGTAAATATAAATTATAATATTAAATGAAAATATTGATCAATGTAAAGGAAACAAAAGAAGGTCTGCAAGTATAGTAAAAATGATAGTCAGCATAACCCATAAGTAATCAATGTCAAATGTTTTTAAGGAATATGATTCATACAACAATACTTGTATTTATTATTATTTTTATGAACAAGAAAGCCTTCTAATAAAGTGAGTGGAGTCATATTAGCCCTGTGATTATGTATTCCGCTCTGTCCCTATACATACATACATACATATACTCACGGCTATAAATCCCTTGAAGGGGTAGCCAGAGCTAGGGAATTAGAAATTCCTCAGCCACTTTTGGAAGTTGCGTGGGGAAAAGATGGTGAAATAAAGGATGTTGGTGATGGGTCTCCAACCGCATCGCCCAAAAATCCCTTAAAAGCCCCAATACCGTTAGTCGCCTCTAACTTACACCCACCGGAAGAAATGGGGTAGTGCTATTCTAACCCGACACTACGCAGCACATTCATATAATCTTGGCAATAATTTCAGAAAAGGAGTAGCCAGAGCTACAGAATCGGTCATTCCTCAGCAAGTTTCAGAATTCGAGTGGGGAAAGATCATTGGTGATATAGGGTATATTATCCAAAAATCACTTGAACAAACCCCAGCCTTTAGGGTCTTAGATGATAACTTAAGTTGACTTTTGCCACACCCAAGGCTATCCTTAACTGATACTACTCAGAAAATTATACCTATAGTTTACAGTGACTTGTAGTAATTAGGGAACTGGTTCCAAGATAGAAAAAATATGTTATAAAATGTGTGAGAGATTATTTAAACTATTCCTCTGTAGGCATGAGTCCGATATATCAAAACGTAACTAATAACGGATATCAGTTACATATCATATCATATCGATAACTATAAAGTACATATCCGATATTTCAAAACTATGCTATCAACAAAAACCTAAACCGCCCGCCAGACATCGATACGTAAAAGAAAACGATATGACAAACGAAGCGCAAACCATCGAACCGCATCCGTTTGATATTCGCTCCATCTCTTTCTAACTATATAAAACGTTAGCGTTGTGAAAGAGATGAAGCGAATATCTTTAGTTATTACATTTTGTTGTTTAGTTTTGTCGCGCGTTTTACCTGATAACTCGGGTCATTTTGGTTATTTATTTGTGTGCTTGAGTTTGTTTATTTCAATTCTGAGCTAATCATGTATCATTTTTGTTATACTATCGTTACTTTACACATGCATTAATAATAAATACACATGTTCGCATTAATAATAAATTCATACAACTTTTCTGTTAATCCTAAGCCTGTTTAAGCATGAAGGAAAATCGCCATGATTTACTATTGTAACTAATGGGAAGGGACCTCTTAACTAAACTTATAAAATATAACTTGTTGATTGCATGCGTTTTTGTTTCAAGGTCGTTTTGCTATGCCCACTGATATCGATATCTAAGAACGGTTTTCCATATCGATATGATAACTATATATCGGTTATGTAACCGTTTGCCTGTTCCTCTGTCATCTACAGTGCCTATCGTTTGGTAAAACAACAACCACACTATGGAGCTGGACTAAGACAGCAAACTTTCTGTAAACATTTTGTGAGAATAATACAAATTAATGTTTTGTTTTCATTAGGACACAGAATGTTGGTCATAATAAAAAAATGGCAAAACCTGCCCTATACTGTAAAATCTTTTACTTACTTCATTTTGTTTAGCACTTGTTTCAATAAAAGCAGCCTTCCATTTTTCTGCCAGCCTTTTACCTTCCTCTGTGCTTATTTTCCTTTCCATATGCAGATCAGTTTTGTTGCCAACTAACACAATGGGTACGCTGAAGAATAAATAAATAAAAATATATTTTAAAAATCATAAGTTTTTTACAACTAATAATTTGATTATACTGATTAAACATTGATTAGAAAAAAATGGGTATTAGAAGTCACCATATAAAAAAAGGATGTTCAGCATTTATGTGTTTTCCTTAAAGTTAAACCTCTATTGTAAATTAACCTGTGACTTCCCGAGCACTAGCGAAAGACAAGTACCGTCAAAACCTTGCGTTTCCAATCCAAGATGGCAGTGATTGGTCTTTATTTAAAAACTCACTTCATACACAAGCCGTTGATATCAATAAAAACGTAATTTAACTCTTAAAATAAAAGAAATAAGGGGTTGATTCGAACACAGTAAGCTGGTCATCGGCGGCTCCACGGGGAGCCATCAGGGTTTGACGGTACTTTTGCTTCTGGCTACTCTGGGAGCCGGCGGGACGTGAAAGGTTAAATTGAAACCAATGTGTGTGAACATATGAAATTAAGAGTATAAAACATGATATGTTTATTTCAGAATACTAGTATTTTTTACACAAAAATAAATACAAATGCAGAGTCCTACAAAGTGAGGTTTTAGTTTAAAATGGTAATGTTTTTTAACTGATTATCTGATGTCTATTTTAACTTGATTCATAACCTATTTTCAACTTAACCTAATTTTAGGTAACCCTGACATACTGTTTTATGAGTCATTATTATGAATTACTCATTACATAAACCACTTCCCAACTTCAACTTCCCGAAAGGGTTGGCAGGGGTAATAATACTTCTGAACATCATGTGACAGTGTCACCTGGTGTTCAAAGTACCCAATACTAGAAATTAGATTAAAATACTTACTGAATTTTCCCAACAATATCCAAAAGTTTGTCATAAATGATTTGAACAATCTGGAAGCTCTTGCTGGACGTGATGGAGTAGACAAGCACATATCCATGAAAATCCATACTGTATTGAGGCGGGAAAATGCTGTACTCATCTTGACCTGCAGTATCTACCAGCTTCACTTCATACTCGGTTGAATTGAAACGGATGAACTTTGTAAATGCTATTAATGAAAGAAAATGTGACTTTTAATATATCTGCTGTCTGAAGATTTAATAGGAAGTGCATGCAATAAAAACATTAGAATTATCAGACAAAAAGAACAAATTGTATATTAATATTAGATAAGTGAGACCATTTTCTTCCAAATGATGGATCATAAAAACAACCCAAAGTCACGTCGTAGATTGCACATGAGAAGATATGATGAAGTGATATTATATAAAAAGCCAATACTGTACAACCACAATTATGAAAAGAGAGGAAACAGCTGATTCCGTGATTCACTCTGATCAAATAAATTCACAGACAGAAATTAATTAAAATATAATAGATCAGCAAAATAAGGAAACAGTAGAATATTTTTATAATGAAAAACTTGTCTTATAGCTAAGACAACATACAATATAAAACTTACTATTTTCAATAGTCGGATCATAGGAATCGACGAACTGTCCTTCAACAAACTGAATAATTAATGACGACTTCCCTGAAATGATAATAATTGTAATTTTTATGTCATTATAAGGGTAAAGATAACGACGCAACAGAGTTCAATCATCACTTACCCACAGATCTATACCCCATCATTGCTATCTTCCTTTGTTTTGACGGCATATTTAAGTAAGATTTAATTTCTTTGTAAAATGTATGCAAATGTTACAGAAATGAATCAAAGTTTACAAATTTATTAATTTATAAACACAAATCACGTTTGTAGTTAATGACACACGTATTTTTTTTTGAGAGAATGATATGACGACTTTGGATTCTAATTCTTAATAGTCCAATAATCCTTATCTTGTTCTGTGTACCTATCCAAGTCACGGCACTACATAGTAAATAGTATAAATACTAGAGTCAGTACCTAATGTAAAACATGTATCTACATCTTATCTACGTAGATAATAAAACACGTAAGTCAACCCAAATAAATATTTGAATCAAATGAAATTACTGGGAAAGGGAAAGAATTTAATAAGTTTTTCCATAATGTAAACGCGGATTTAATTATTAATTACCTTACTTTGCACTTTTTATGATGTGGTACCTAGTATTACAAATACACTTCATTTTAAATATAGCAAATCTTTTATAATTCTGAACACTATTTTGACATACAATAGCACTGCCCCATTTCTACCTATGGATGATCGTTAGACGCGACTAAAGGTATAGGGGCCTTTAAAGTAATTTTTGGGCGATGAGGTTAGAGACCCATCACCAACAACCTTAATTTGTAATAAGGAATTTCTTATTTGGAAGCTGGCTTATTTCTTTTCGAGATTTATAGCCTTGAGTATATGTATGTATGTGTAAGTAGATACTACCAGTTTTCTTCTATCGAATATCACTCGTCCGAAGTTATTGGAATGTCAAGTGGTGCAATTTCATATAAAATGGCATCCAAGCTTCATCCAAGTCACCAGATAAAACTTTTTACTTAAACTCGGCTTTATGTATTTTGTTAAATATTGAACAATACATTAGTCTGTGTGTAGATTATTTTGGTTCGATGATTGAAACATCAAAAACAAATATAGCAATAGTTTATGTATTTTTCCAACTTTTCATATTTTTATCACCTAAATTTAGCGTTGATTGTTCTGTGCTTTTAAATTATACCTCGTAGTTTATTTTAATAAAATAGTTGTGAGCAATAATAATAAAAATGGCTAATATACCAGAATGCCCTCCGACTTTAAAATCGATTCAGCATTATCTAAAAACAGCATTAGAACATGATACAAGAGACCCTGTTGTATCTTATTGGTGTAGGCTTCATGCCTTGCAGACTGGTTTAAAGATTACCACGAAGAAAACTCCAGAAGAAACAAAAGTTCTTATGGGTGTGTTCATAAAACTTCCTTTCCACTGCACTTGATAAAATTGTTCTGTTTGATTTACTCAGTAAATCTTGCCGTAACTGGTGATTCATCATTCGACTTATTAATGTTGGATGCTTATTAGATGACACACTGGTTTAAAGAAATGTTGAATATATATGTTTATTTTATTCTGATAAATTATGAACTTCTTATCTTTTTCAGCAATAATGGATTGGCTTGAGGAAGCTAAAAAAGTACACAAAGACAACGAAGCAATTTCCAATGAGGTGGCTGCACAGGCTCACTTGGAGAACTATGCATTAAAACTATTCTTGTATGCAGACAAGCAGGATAGGGAAATGAACTTTGGAAAGTATGTCATTGTCAACTATTTCATCACAATAAGTTACTTAGTTATTTATAAAGTAATACATGTGGGGCACTGCCTATTTAAACATTGTGTTTAAGGAATAAAATGATCTGGTGCAAAAGGTCAGATGCATTGATCATTAGGCAGGACTCTTTTTCATTGTATAAAGTATACCTTTGATGTATGATATAAAATTACAGAGAAATGTAGTTGATAGCAAATTTAGAGATTTGAAACAGTATCATCATCATTAATCACATAACATATTGAAAAAGAAGAGAGAGACAGTCTTGAATCCTGGAAACCTGGGTTTATGCAGCTTGCCAGACTCCAGTTCTATGAATAACAATAATAGAGACTAGTTTTTCATTTCAGAAAAACATTAATTATTATTATTCCGAAAAGCATTTTTGTTTCTCGCCTCTCCCATGGCCGAAAATGAAAATATAAATTTTAAATGGGAGAGGCGGTACTCCCCGACAAAAGCACAGACGGTCGGGGTCAGGGAGTCAGGTTCAAGAACCGACGGACGATCCGAGCCGTATCGAGCAGCACCGCTTTCTGCATTTGTGCTGGAACCGACACGCCACAGAAATCCAACCGCCTCAAGTTGGTCGCGAGGCTGGTTGGAATTAACCCGTTCGCGGATAAAACAATTGGGATTATTTCTGTCGAAGTCACACCCCACATGTCGGTGATCTCGTGAGCCAGATCGAGATATTTCCGACGCTTCTCGGTTTCGGCTTTCACGAGACCCTCGTCATGAGGGATAGTGACATCCACTAGAAATACCCTCGACTGCGACCGATCCCATACCACGATATCAGGCTTATTCGCTAGAATAGTCCTGTCCGTGATAACGGATCGGTCCCAATAGATTTTGGCACGGTCGTTTTCTAGGATTGGCTCCGGCAGATACTTGTAATACGGCAGCCTCTGTTGCAAGAGTCCGTATTTTAGAGCGAGCTCCTGATGCAGGATTTTGGCTGCTTGGTTGTGTCTGTGCAAGTACTCAGTGTTAGCAAGAGCCGAACAACCGGAAATAACATGCCTAAGTGACTCTCCGGGACGGCCACATGCTCGACAAACGTCTGTGGTACCGTCCTTTAGGATGTATTTCCGATAGTTCCGCGTCTTGATAACCTGGTCTTGTATTGCACAGACAAAACCTTCGGTTTCCCCAAAGAGGTCCCCGAAACGCAGCCAATGCAGGGAGGCTTTACGGTCCACGAAAGGTTCGTGAAGTACCTTGTAAAACCTCCCATGCAGCTCCTTCTCTTTCCATACGGACTCCCGATCAGAGGTGCTAAGTACCTCCGGGGTTCGCCAATCCTGTGAGGCCAACGATAAGGGAGTCAGTCCTTTATCACTAGCGACCACCTCTCCCCGAATACTATCATCCGTCATCGTCAAAAAATAGTTTCTGAGGTTGCATACCTCGCGGTTGTGCATGGTTTTGGCACTCAAGAGGCCTCTACCACCACACTTCCGCGGGATATACAATCTCATAACCGACGACCTCGGATGATGCATTCGATGAGAGGTCATCATCGTGCGGACTCGTCTGTCCAGAGCGTCGAGTTCGGTCTGAGTCCATCTGAGCACGCCAAATGTGTACATCAGTACAGGCATGACCCAGGAGTTAATGGCTCGGATCTTATTAACGCCTGATAAGTAGCTATTAAGCACACTTTTCAGGCGTTCATAAAACTCCTCGCAAACACCCTGTTTCACGTCTGCCACCTTCACACCGATGGTTTGTGACATGCCCAGATACCGGTATGTTTCAGCCTCGGAGAGTGCCCTCAAATGATTGGTGCCGACATCGACACCATCAGAGTGCACGACATGCCCCTTCTCAACATGGATGACCGCACACTTATCGACCCCGAGCTCCATCTTGACGGAACCACTGAAATCATTAGTGATCGTCAGTAGCTCCGCCAATCTGTCAGCCGTGGGGGCGTAAAGTTTCAGGTCATCCATGCAAAGGAGATGAGGCAAGCGTGGTCCGCCTCTCCGAAACTGAAAGCCTGTCCCCGAATTCTCCAAGAGTGTACTTAGAGGATTCAGGGCCAAGCAAAACCAAACTGGACTCAGGCAATCGCCCTGGAAAATCCCTCGCCTTATATCAATTTGGTCATCCGCGTCCGTCATCCGCTGACCGTCTAAACTCAGGATCGTTCTCCAGCACCCCATACATTGCCCGAGGAAGTGTCGAACTGCACTATCAATTTTGTACAGCTCGAGGACCCTCATGAGCCATGTATGAGGTACCGAATCGAACGCCTTCCTGTAGTCTATCCAGCCAGCGGAGAAGTTCCGGCGGTTGCGTTTGACCAGTTGGCCTACGACCGCGTCGATGAGGAGCAGCTCCTTGCTACCGCGACTACCGCCCCTACATCCGTTCTGAGCTCCAGAGATCACATTGTTATCAACAATGTGTTGAGTAATCTTGGAGCTCAGAACGGATGTCAAGGTCTTGTAAATTGTACAAAGACAAGTAATGGGGCGGTATTGTGATGGATCCGCGGTAGCATCGCTCTTTGGAGCTAAATGAGTGACCCCAGTAGTTAAGAAGTTCGGGAGCGTCCCACTCTCGAGGGCGCTTTGGAACTGACGGGCGAGAGTAGCGTGACAGCGCGTGAACCCCTTCAACCAGTAATGGTGCAATCCGTCCGGCCCCGGACTTTTCCAGTTCGGAGCCTTACGGATCGCAGCCACCACATCCTCCTCGGATATGTTGACGGGGTTCGCACGCTCCCTCGACCGCCTCTAACCATCGGCCCTCTTCGTGATCAACAGGCAGCGACCAAAGCCCACGCCAAAAGGCAACTACATCAGCTTTTTCCGGTCGCTGACCTGTCGAAACCACATCGGGACGCTCCAAAGTTCTGTAGAACTTCTTCTGGTCACTCATGAAGAGACGATTCTGTTGGTACCTCTTTACCCTTTCAGAATATCGCCTAATTCGCTTACCCCAAGCAGCGATCTTCTGCTTCAGATCATCGATGCGCTCCACCAGTCTACAGGCAAACTCCGGTGAGTTGTCAAAGACATTCTCACCAGGGAATGCCTCCCTGACGAAGCGCACCACCCTCGGCCTATTGTTGCCTGATCTGAAGCTGGTCAGTTTGCCGATGAGGACCCTGGCCGTTGTGATACGGCTTTCAATCCGCCTCATCCAGGCTGGTCTAGTTCTAGTCCTGGAACTAGTACTGCCAGCCTGGCGGGAGCCACCAGCTCTTGTTGGCGGCATCCTGACGCCGACAATTTGACAAACTGTCATTGCGGCGCCAAAGAGAATTGAATCCGTATCCCAAAGGCCCATGCTGCTCTCTAAAAATGAGGGCAGCATGTTATTGACGGCCTCAACGACATCCCGAACCTTGATGCTGAGAGGAACTCGGGGCAGCCTTGGCCTCCTTTCGAGAGGCACTTGGCGATATTCCAGGATCGTCTCTTCGAGTGCGCTCCTCACCAAATCCAAATCCAGGGAGACTGTTCCCCAATCGCTTTCCGCACCACCCACATCCGGCAGGTTAGCAATTGGCTCCCTCCGTACTTCCCGTTCAGGGACTGGAGGGAGAACCTGCAAAGGTGGCTCTTCGTCTAGCGGGGGAACAGCCTCGCGTCGCAATTGTTCGAGTTCGGTAGTGCTAAAAAGTTCTGAGCGCTGTATGTACCGAACTCGATCCGCCAGGTTTTGTTCTGTGACGGTCAAATTGGGCTCCAGCCGCAGAAATTCGCGGTACATTGCTGCCCGATAACCCGTCCGCCCAGTTCTTGATCCTGAGGCCCTAAGGTAGGCCCGCATGGCATTTCTATTCATATCAACCGTCCATGCCATGCGGCGCCTAGCTCCACCAGCGGCGGGCACCGACTGCTGGGACTGAGTTGCCCCAGTCCCAACCGATGCCAAGCCATCTGGTGGCTGAGGTGGTCGCGCAGACCGTCCAGGTGGTCGGGCCGGTCTGCGGCGGCTGGGGGACCGCATGCTGCCACGTCCAGCCCCAGCTCCAGACGCGCCCCAGCGATAACCCCTGGGGAGCGGCCCTATACGCTCATCGTTACTATTGTTGTCCATTTTACGATGAGCGAAGATTCACCCGGGGTTTCACTCACTTGCCCCGGGGAGACCGTTATTGCTCTATTTTGCGCTGAGACCAGTTTGTAGACACGGTCAACACCTACAAACTCAAGCGCTGACTATTTGCATTGCTGGAATGGCAAGCTGGTAAACATGTCATCCTGCCATTCCAACAATGGGCGGTGGGGTCGTCACATCCCTACGCCATATTATTATTATTATTAATGTACTGGACAAGTATTATCTGGGCTAGTTGTAGTAGATAGTAGTAGTAATACTTAATAAATAAAGGACAGAAAAACTTTCATCACCAGCGGGGATAGAACCTGCAACTGGCAACCTCCAGGTATATGCCGCCGTCGCTCTGCCAATTGAGCTACAGTGTCAATGGCTTCCATTGTGAAATTCTTATATTCTTTGATTCTTTTTACACTTAAAAGTAGTGTTTGCGTTCCCGGCCTCCAAATGTTTCTTTTCTTTACTTATTAGTAAAAATCACGACATGAGGTTTCCATGAACATAAGCATTCAAATTAAAGTAGTAATACTTTATCAATCATAATTTAAATCTTTTTGTTCATGAAAACCTCATGTGGGGATTATTACTGTAATAAAACTCAGCTGCAACTGTACTTATTATTTTATTTTCCAACAATACACTTGATCTCCTTTACAGTCTACTTCTTCCTTCTACAACCGATTGAATGTGAATGATCGCCGATAACCGAATGAACTGTCTTTTATAACAAAACTACGCAGTGTTGCCAGTTATTACTGACAAATTAAACCGATGGCATCAATGAAATACAATTTTAGTCTAGTTCAGCTACAAAACCCTACACTCGGCTGTCCTGACGCATGTGTATGTCCCCATACACAAGCCAGGCGGCAACCCTACACTCGGTTATCAGCTTTACAAAATTTTGATAAATTTTAGTTTGCTTACTACTACAAAACATGTCAAAAATAAAAACTATTCAATCAGACAAAACATAACAAATGCAGATTCCATAAGTAATAAAACATAACAAAAAATAAAACGTAAAAGGACTAAAGAATTTACAATTTGACATAATACGAGTAGTTAATATGATAAAAGTATTTCTTTCGACTTTTTTACAATTTTACATTTCAAAATATTAAATAATTTGTCAACAAAAATTTGCTTCAATGAAACTAAAGTCTATAAATATTTAAAAGGAAATAATGATACAAAACTACTATACAATTTATTTATACATATTAAATTGTGTTTATTTATTCATTAAACAATATTCTTATATAACTATCTTATATAACTCAATATATAACTTACATCTATTTGCATACACAATTAATAAATATGATTTAATGATCAAAACAATGAAAACAATGTTGTCCAGTAGTTAGATTAAGTAAATCAATGGAAAGAAAACAATTTAAATTCAATTATCTCATTCTCCTATCTCATATATAACATCTATCTTTAAAGAAAACTATATCTTTTTTTTTTTGTTGTTTGTTTTCGTTTATTTTACCACGTACTTTTAATTTGGCGATAATAATTTGTGAATTGTTTGTATTTTGTCATAGGTGTGCCCTTAGGCAATGAATAAATACTATCTTTCTTTCTATATTTTTTTAAAAAAACTAGAGGTGAATCTATCAGTCACTTAATTTGGAATAGTTATTTCTTGTTATATTTTTGCTATTTGTTATCTTGGGGCATATCAACTACTTTGTACAAGGGAACATTTTCTTGTTTGAGATAGAAAGCTGTTCTGCTTCTGGACTCTAATCAACTAATTCATTGAAATTATTACTCTACATTCTTTTATAAACTACTAAATCAAATGGCGAGTCAAGCAGTGCTAACCAAACACTTGTCGCACTTATTTATATTTTAAAAGTTAATGCGAATCAATTATTGCACGCTCTAATCAACAAGTTTTAATATATAGGGATCAATAAATATATACGTTCGTAGGTATATAACATAAATCAAGTTAAGCACCAAAAGTAAGTTCCACCTAATGACTATATAACCTATGGGATACTAACTCAACGAAATATTTAACATGATTTAATACACATATAAATAACATCCAAGACTATTAATAATTTATGCTCGTCACATAAATATTGTTCTCAGCGGGTATCGAACCCGCAACCTCCGGACCGAGAAGCTAGTAATCTAACCATTCATCATTGCTCACTCTTTTATCCATAAATACAAGTAAATGCGAACGAATCATTCTCGCTATTCTAACTTTAAGTATAAGTAAATACGAATCAATCATTTCTCGCTCTTTTATCTATAAGTACAAGTAAATAAAAACCAATTATTCTCGCTCTTTTATCTATAAGTACAAGTAAATACGAATCAATTATTCTCGCTATTTTATCTTTAAGTACAAGTAAATACGAACCAATCATTTCTCGCTCTTTTACTATAAGTACAAGTAAATACGAACCAATTATTCTCGCTCTTTTATCTAAAAGTACAAGTTAATACGAACCAATCATTTCTCGCTCTTTTATCTATAAGTACAAGTAAATACGAACCAATCATTTCTCGCAAACTTACAGCATTTTCTTTCGGGAGGAGAACCGTGAACCAATCGATTCTCACGTTGTACTGTATATTCTTTTCGCTGATTAAACGCCAACCAATCAATTCTGACTTTTAACTGCATCATCTTTCGGCAAATGAAACTCACATTTCATTGCATATTCTTTCGACAGATTAAACGCCAACCAATCAATTCTGACGTTTAACTGTATCATCTTTTGGCAGATGAAACGCGAACCAATCAATTCTCACGTTTCACCTGAAACATAAAAAAAACATCCGTACATAACTTTTTAATCTGAGTCAGTTTTGTAATCAAGATCTGATTCCATATCCTCAATCAATTGTAATACGGCTATGTGAACCTAAGGGAACATTCGATCAGCAGGGGCCACTATACTAATTTGTTATAATGGAATTAATGAATAAAAGATATCTTATACCTATATTGTCCCACTACTTGGATCATCATGAAAAATTCTTTGCTCTTTCTATTATTGTTAAATGATTCATGCCCTTCGCTTTCGGTCGTAATTCAGTTTATCAACGTCAGTAAGTAATTTAATTTAACCAGGAACAAACTGAGAATAGTGAAATTGTATTTTTCCCGTGGCATTTCAGATTTGACACAACATTTTAAGATATGCTCAATTCCTTTATCATAATAGTAAAACAACTTCCTCTATCAATTTATAAATGCATCAATTACTACTTAAAGATATAAATTACACTTTTTCGATCTGACCGACATGATCGATATGCACCATGTGTTCTGGTAGTTCTACTAATACTAAGTCCTGAATCACCTATTGCAACGTGTGAAGCAAATCATCACTACTTATATTCGTTACATATATTTTCTTTACTATTTATTTATATCTTTATTTTCTTACTTGGGAAAATCTAATCACTTTTTACCCAACAAATATACCCAAATTTTTCCCAAATATTGTATTTCTGCTAATGTTTCTAGTTATCTATATTTACTCGCATAAAAACTCCTGTCATAATTATATCAAGAATACTGTTCTATGTATATAATCATAACAAGTACAAGTATAATTTTTATTGGTACACCTAACTGTGGCAAAAGCTTACTTCGTATATTTTATTTAAAGTAAATTAATGGTGGTAGAATTTTATATTACCTTAAGAATATAACGCCAAATAAATTTAATTTAACGTGACAAATCATTATGCCCAAAGTGTATCACTTGAGATAAAAGTTTAAGCCATACAAAGTTTAAACAAACAAGTGTTATGTTATGACAAAATAAATTAAGATTATATTTATTAAGCGATTAAAAGTGCTCCTGTTTCTAATTCCTATTAATTGTAGTATCCTTCTTCAGGAGAAGTTTGTTGACTGCATAGATATATAATTACGAAGATTGGAATTAAGTAACAAACGTCATAGTATAAAAATCAAAAGAAGACAGGACCTCTCACGGACACGATAACGGCCTACAACGGTTTTGGCATCATAAATGTACGAAAATAATTGTCTTATTTTGCTTTTTGTGATAAAGTTATTAATAATGAATAGTACATAATCTAAATGTAATACCAATTCTCTTGCAAACATGGAATTTTTGTAGCTATTCAAGTCTAAATCAAGACTGTGATATTAATCGGTCTATATGCTTTATTTTAGATCTTTAACAAAAGTTTTCAATGCAAATATCTGATAAAAAATATCTTTTATCATCATTATATTACAACTACTGTAAACTTTACAAATTGGCGGAAATAACAAATACGTGATTTTTTTATCAATGTTAATGGGGCTAATACAGAATCCGACATACTAATGTCACGCACTCATTCATTTACGCACACCGTTGTACTTCTTCTTTGTCTCGCCTGTCGTCTTTGTATTGCCAATCTATATACGTAAGTATAGCATACTAAAACTATGGTCTTAAATGTGTCTGATTAAGTATGCAACCCTGTTTTGGCATCGCGATCATAAATAGCTAATATAGGGCTATGCTCACGAATATGAATATAGAATAAAAGTGTTAAAGGTGCAGCTAAACAAATTCATTTTTTTTATTGACTCAATATAATAACATAGGTAGTCAATTCTAAAATTTACCTAACGTTCTAAAAAATTGTGCCCGCTTGTATTTTGTTATCTCCCAGGCGTATTCCTAAATAACTGATTTCAAAGCAGAGATAATCAATATTAGATCAGTGGTTTTTCTTTATATAATTTATTATCAGATAAGTCTTCTACAAGTGTTCCTTAAGCTCAACCAATCTTTTAAACATCGGCACACACCCTCACTGTACATAGGAACAGCATCAACATAAGCCGTAGCTTTAGGTAAACGTGATTAAGTGCTCACAGTGCTCTGTTATTGGCACTTCGTATTACCAAAATGCCAGATCCAAGGTTATCGAACGAGACTGTCCTGACAACTTACTTTCATCTCCTATGACAGGCATAAGATACATTTCCTTTAACGAAACTGACTTCAACATTCTATAGTCAACTCACATTCCAATAGTGTTATCCTTTTTTTTTATCTGTGCACCCTAAATTCTAGAGTTTATTTGCAAAACAATGACTACACTGGTTTAACCCTAACGGATACTAGATGACCTTTTTTTAGCAGAACATCATAAACATCAGCCTCAATGGGTAAGTAAAGCATGTTTTTTTTTTAAATAATAGTAAACCTATATTTGTTCCTTTTGAACATTTCTTCTAGAACTTGACCATAGTTTTGAGCGCAAGGAAAGGACTCTGAAATATGGTGAGTAAATGGGCATGTATGAAAATATTAATCTATGTAAACGCAGCTAGAGAGAGATCTGTCAGGATCGTAAAAAGTGGCGACTGAAAGGTTCTGCTCACTCCAATGGGAATTAATGGTGTGAGTGTATGTTTGAATATAGTAAGGCATATAATAACAAATGTTGCCATTCTTCCCAAGTGTGTAAATATTACTTAAATAAATATACCAGATCCTGGCCAAGATCTGCAGTTTTGCCATAGCCAAATGCATGGTAGTTTTATTTTCACAGCCGCAAAACCGTAGCGTATTTATTAACTCTACATAGCCAACTTGCTGATTTTTGCAGAACGATCATAATCATATAGGTATATATTTGAAGTTTTACGTTTTTGTGGTTAATGACTGAGACTAATAGCATGTATAAAATGACTTTGGCCATATAGTTTATAAAGAAAGAAGTACTTAACTTTTTCTGCTGACCGCCATCGGCGGCGGCAAGGTGCGCACTGATTATGAGCGCAAACTGTCAGCTCATTTCGTGATCTAGCTGCACTTCCACTTCAAGGGTTTGTGACCGTTCTATTGACATTGTATCTCAAGCTTTCCATCAATCAAATATCTCATGTTGCTGGATTTCGACTTCATGCGGCACTACGATGGGTACCGTTAGATCATCGTCTGTAGCGAGCCTGGTAGCGTTCTGGTGTTGGTTATCTCTGTTTGCACCACCCATCACAACCTGAAAAGTCTCGGAACTCGAGACAACATGACAGTATTAGAACAAACTCAAGAATGGATTGGCTTAGCACAACTTAATTATTTAATGACATTTTTTTTTTTACTATACTCATATACCTAAGTTAATTATTAATTGCATCTGATTTAATATTTTGTCTATCATATATTGATAATATTTTATTATCTATTTTTGTGTTTTAAATATTCAGAATAAATAAAGCAAAGTTCACGAAATGATCTGTAACCTAACAACTTTTAAATATTATGTTTAGGTTCTCAATAAGAATTACAAATGATAGTCCTATCACTTAAAGTAATCTCTTACTTCATGCAATGGAGTAATAAGTATTTGCAATAATAATTATTGGTTAAAATTCCATTACCAATAATTAAACAATTCGTATCTTACTGCCGATGTCATGCGAAGTAACACGCGGGCGCCTTCGTTCGCGCCGCGGCATTTTCTAGAGGTCTGGTAATAGTGTTAATGCATTCGAATCGTGACACGACCCGACCCGACAGTAAAAATATTTACAATCATATTAAAAGAGATTTTAGCAAATGGCATAGCAATAGCATGCCTCATCCTGAATCTCATAAATTTGCATGCTAATTAAATTGTTAAAATTTCTGGGTAGATGAACAACCAAAACACAGAAATATAAAGGTAATTATGTTTGGCTGCTAAAGAAACAAAACTAAACTAATTACCGAGTAACAGCTATATAACATCGATACTTTTAATCAAATATGTTCTATACTGTTGACACTCGTTTTTTCCGTTCTGACTACCTCTTTTATGTGGTTTATCCGAAGATTTGCATTTTTGAAATGAATTCCCTGTAACTACAAACGCAGACTACTGCTATTCTAGTTATTATTAACTTTCCATACATATCGTCAAAACACGTTATTTGAATTCGACAAAACACGTTATAACTCGAGAACCGTAACTCCAATTGCAAAAATAATCATTTTTTTCACCCCCTATACATCACCCCGTGGCTCCTGAAGTGGATTTTACATAGGACCTTAGGGTCAAGGTCATAAATTTTATTCAAATTTACTCCATGGACGACATATTTAACTTCGGGTGTAAATATCGTACTATTGACAATTCAACTCACGCGTTGATAGAAAATCCTTCTTATGTACGTTACAAATAAAAAAACATTTTCCAAAAACAATGTGGAACGCCAAACAATATACTTAGTTTAGCTCATAAACATTGTATAAGTCAAGTGGAAAAGGATAGAAAAATATAACAGAAACTTAAATAAAATGGCGGAGGACCTGCTTCTAGGAAAATATATCAATACACATTGGTTATGTGAATTTTCTAATCTTAATTGAAAGAGATTTATTCTACAGCAAACGACAGTGACTATTTTCGTTAAATATCTTATCTCGATGGCAGGTCTAGCTAGGTTATTCTTACTACACAACACAACACAACACACCACACGAAACGTTACTAAAGAAAATGTATATATGTTTCTTTTAGCATTTTAACTTTTAACCCGTTATGCTAGGATCCGAACTCATATGACTAGGACTTTTCTAAATGTAACATGTGGTAATAAAATCTTTCAGAATTATTTTCTTTTCCCATTTCAAGAAACAGTAACATACATGGTATACAGTAAAATTAATTGTGGGTACTTACGTTTATCGCACTTCTGAATTGTAATAAAACTCAGCTGCAACTGTACTTATTATTTTATTTTCCAACAATACACTTGATCTCCTTTACAGTCTACTTCTTCCTTCTACAACCGATTGAATGTGAATGATCGCCGATAACCGAATGAACTGTCTTTTATAACAAAACTACGCAGTGTTGCCAGTTATTACTGACAAATTAAACCGATGGCATCAATGAAATACAATTTTAGTCTAGTTCAGCTACAAAACCCTACATTACTAATAAATAAAGGAAAGAATTTTTTTTTATACCGCCTGTGTCGATATTTTTCTTTCCTTTATTTATTAGTGTATGATCAGTTTTAATCCTGATCACCATTATCACAGGGCTTACTAAATGTGATAATGATATATGATTAGTTATATTTGAAAACTCATACTTCTGAACATCACATTAAATTGTCACCTGGTGTTGAGAGTACCCATGTTTTGCTTGGACAGTGTACTCACTTGACATAGGGCAAGCCTATCGCCGTTTTGTACAAATACCTTGTCACATGTCTAAGTACAACTCAGCCATGTGGGTTTCCTCACAATGTTTTCCTTCACGGTTAACAACCTTATTTGTAGCCTATTAAATGAAAACTTAATAAAGCTATTTAATTGCAGAAATGTTGTCAAAGCTTTCTACACAGCTGGTATGATCTATGATGTGCTATCAACATTTGGCGATCTGACAGATGAAGCTGCACAGAACAGGAAGTATGCCAAGTGGAAGGCAGCCTACATTCATAACTGTCTTAAAAATGGAGAGACCCCAGTACCAGGTTCGTAATTCATACTATATTTATTACATAATGCTTTTTTCTTGCCTCTATATTCCTTTAGAATTTGTAGTCCAAGTGATAAATTTAACTCTTATTTCTGGCCAGTCACTGTTAGTAATTTACCTTTATTTCATTCTTGTTGCTTAACTAATCCAATTATTTATTTATTTTTGTAGGCACAGCCATTTCAGAGTGTAATATTTTTTCACTGAGGTGGCCACTACCACTACCTTTTCATTGACTAGCAGTGACCTATTTTCCCTGATTAATTGAGGAAGTATAGCAATGTTATACACATAAAATATATAAAAAAGTGCATAATTTAAACATACTATTAATTTACATAACATAAAAATAACTAATATTAATTATAATTAATAAAAAAATGTTTCTTTTGTACATTATTCAAAATTCCCTAACAATGAGTTCATATTTTTGACTTATAAGCAGCTTTTTAATCGACCACCCTTTATTTTCCCACTAAACTTCCAAAAATGGCCGAGGTACTTTAAATATATGTACTGTATTTAAAATAAAAAATGTATCCCCCATTTTTGTACTCCAAACAAGCTATTAATGTTTCTTTTATCAAAGTTGTAATTAGTTTATAATTGCACCTCGTCAATTTTCATGCGCAATATCTACTTTCCAATGGTTGACTGGAAGAGATCCTTGTTTAAGCGATAAGTCCGCCTGTTCTTTACCTGTCTAGTGTATGCCATTCTGTATATGTGTATTGTTTTGGTGATCAATAAAGTGTATTATTATCTATACTTATAATAAATCTGTAGAGAGGTCAATTCTGTACATGAAATATATTTTCAAAATAACCATCAGGTGGTGATTAGGGATCGATACTGATGCCAAAAATGCAATCAGTAAAATTTTTGTCTGTCTGTCTGTCTGTCTGTCGGTTTGTATGTTCCTTATGGAAACAAAAACTACTCGACGGATTTTAACGAAACTTGGTACAATTATTCTTCATACTCCTGCGCAGGTTTTTGTATACTTTCCAGCAGAGAAGTAAGGGGGAATTTTGGGAAATTTGGGGAAAACGGGAGAAGTTACTCCTTTTTAAGCTTCCGTCGCGTGTGCAGCCTTAATGGTTAAACTTACATAGAAATCATGTGTGGCGGAAATATTCTTCATAAAATTATCTAAAAAAAAATCCTCAACAGTATATGTCTATCTTTTATGGTTGACTCTCAATAACACGTGTAATTCCTGATAGCTTAGCAGTTCGGAACATCCTGATTATATTTGTTTACTCTTACGTTTGTAAACCTCTCACTCATCCCTAATTTAAAAAAGGTAACATTATTACCTATTCAATAAAAAAAGAATCATAGAAATCGGTAGACAAACACCGAAATTATACATATAATAAGCCATCGCGCCCGTGTTCGAAACCAAATCTTTACTAATTTACATATAACATACTAGATGGCGCCAGTAGTTGCATCCTACATAACGTAATGATTAATTTTTTAGATTGTTATAAATACTTCATGGCGTTTTATTCCAAAATTTGCTATTAAACGGAAATACTGAACCGTTCATTAAAGCGCATTCAAATTCACCAAACTACACTGTTAAGGGAGTGCTATAAATTTAATAAATTGAAAACATTACGCTGAATTTCACAATGCTTGAGCAGTGACTGAAGAAAGAAACCTCAGATATTTAAAAAAACAACGCTACCCGTGCGAAGCTGGGACGATCCACTAGTTATTAATAAATGTATACTTCCAGTTTAAGATTTTTGAAATACATATGATAATTTCAGGTCCAATGCAATCTGAAGAAGACCCAGAAAATCCAGCAAATCCAGCAGAAAGCAGTAATCCTTCAGTGCCTTACCCCACAGTCACCCCAACCCCAATGGATCCCTTCAATCCTATACCACCAACAAATTTACCATTATTCCCACCAAGCAATTTCCCAAGTACGTTACCTGACCCCAATGCTGCCATGCAAGCTGCATCAAAGTTACCCCCTGTACCTTACACCCCGGACCCAAATCCAGGAGGATTTGTACCATACGACCCAGCAGAGCAAACTTTCAACCCACCACAAGCCAATACCGGAGACAGCTTGTCTGTCCAACTCACTCCTGACCAAATAGCAAAAGCACAAAAGTATTGTAAGTGGGCCAGCAGTGCTCTCAATTATGAAGATGTTAAAACAGCTATTGGTAACTTGAAGAGTGCACTTGAGTTGCTGCAAACAGGACATGACCCTTCGGCTTAAAAAGTGATATTCAGATGTTCCAATTCATTGTGTGCAGTGAAGCTTTTATAAGTATTGATTGATAGTTGCTTGAAAGCGCAAGTTAAGTTAAGGTTATGCGCCTTAAGAACTCGGCAAATTATGTCGATTAAATTGAATCTTATAAAGAATTTAGGAACTAACAGGATCAATCTGTATATATATATTCCACTGTCATGCAAAAATTATAGAAGCGTCAATTGTATATATTATTCACACTTTTAACACTTGCTTTTGTATATATACGTAGTGTGAATAACTTTTTGCATGTAATGAGAAAAATATAAATATTCATATATTCACGAATGGCCTCTAATTTTTTCACAGAATAAAATACTAACTATTTTTATAGGACCATTCTCATTTATATTGCTTTATTTGATTCCTGAAAAAGAGCAATATGTTTGTTATCGTTAATGAATCACTTCAAAATCCATCAATATTATTATAAATAGTAGTCTTTGGTATTGTTATGCTGAAAAAGAAATAGGATAGTAAAATACAAGAAAAATTGTTACCGCAAACTATTATTACTTTGTACTGAACAAATAAGTTTTGTTATGTTGCTGAAATTATATTTAGTTGTTTAAGGAACAATAAAATGTCATTTATATCAATGTGTTTATTGCATCATAAACCTTAATTCGAACACGCCACAACTACTAGTTACGTAACAAATACATTACGAATAATTCGAATAATAATTATTAATGAAACATATGTAAAGTGTTAAAATCACATTACGTTGGCTATATTATTGGGAATATCATACACAAAAGCCTTGACGACATGTTATTGAGCAAATAATATTTACAACAAAGGGTGCGTTACATCTATCTGTGCATTTATACAATTTTAATTTGCTTGTTAAAAGTAATGATGTCAAGATATAAAAAGACTAAAGTAGGTTACCATTTATTCGTTTCAATAGTACTGCCAAAATTTCGGACATTGAAAATAATAGTAAACATAGGTTAAGGCCTAGACTGAATACCAACAGAGCCTAATTGATGTCCATTAACTTATAATTTGTTAAACAATTTACATTAACCGTTTGGTCAAAGCCATCGGGCAACTTGTAATTTGTTCCATCTTAAGACACATTTTACCATCAGAGCTCCATAAAACCGGAACATTCAAAGCCAGAAATACGGTCACAATTTCATGAAAAGAGACGTCGACTTAAGCAAAAATTACTTGAGCACATATCCTGGATGTTTCGCGTACTTTCGATAAAAAATAAAAAAAACATGGATCAATAGCATGTTATGACATAGAAAAACAATTATGTCTTTCTTACTATTATGTGTGATTCTTAGTTTCTCTTCTCACAGTATAGAATCTATTCTATACTATTAAATCATAGTTTACAAAACCTACTAACACACTCACATACAAAATGAACCTAGTATCCACTTTACCCTTTCAGAAATACTTATCATAGTATCACTTTACTTTTATCAATAACGTACACGCTAACACACTTTCGCAATGACTTCATATCTAATACGCATTATCTAATTTTACAAAGTTGGCTAACATTGTTGAACAGGTTTTCAAAAAAATGAGCCTTTCTTAAACTGACTAGTACAAAATCACAGAAAATTGCTCTTGTGACAAAACCAATATCATATAAAATGCTGATTTATATTCTACAATTTTATACACTAATGTTCAGTGCAGTTGTAGATGTTACCGATGTTAATCTTTTTTGATTCCGTTCCCGTTTTGAGTGGCAGTGACTTTTTCTGATTGCTCGCGACGATATATTTGGTACCTGCAATGAAAATAAACTCATTAAAACATAGTATAAAACAGTTGCTTTCTCTGTCCCTATGTATGCTTTAATCTTAAAAACTACGCAACAGATTCCGATGCGGTTTGTCAATAAACAGAGTGTATGAAGAGGAAGGTTTATATGCATGCATTATATTATAACATTAATTAAATAATGGAAAAAGTATGAGTTTTCTAATGTGATGTGGCAGGCGGCCTACGAGATTTATCAAAATAATGGACTGCGTATTGTACACATTGTAAATGTCTACAGAAAACGCCTCATGGTATATGTCTATCTCTTAGTTATGGATATCCTACAATACATATTTTTGCATTTGCTTTTTATGACAAATAATGGCTAAATTTGAAAGCAATTTTTACTTCCGATCCTTATCCAACTAAAATACCTTAAAAAAATATTGATTTAGTATAAAAATATATGGTCTTTTACAGCATATGATTTAAATGATGTGCCGTGTAGTGCCGGCTTAGAATGTCACTACCCCTCTCTACCCACGAGTGTCGTAAGAGGCGACTATGAGTGTGGAGATTTTTAAGTGGTTCTTGAGCGATGCGGCGGTTGGAGACCCATCACCGACGATACTTTATATCTATCATCTTGTCCCCTATCAACTTCCAAATGAGGCTGAGTAGTTTCTAGCTCCGAAGCTCTGGCTACCCCTTTTTGGGATTTATAACCGTGAGTATATGTATGTGTGTATATTGTTTAAATGAATATTTTCCAAGATATAACGTATTTAAAACGGCGGAACGTAGCGTTTGCGGCCTAGATTGGAGGGACAAAATTCCTTCCTACAGAGGTTAAATAGAGGGTATAATTTTTGAATGATTAATCATTTAAATGTTCGGGTACTTATTCACGTTGAACTACAGAAAAGGTTCTCATAATTATTGGTCTTATCTCACGCAGACAAAGTTGCGCGGGTCAACTAGTTTTATTTATATATTCGAAAGCAGACATACACTACATAAAACACCCACAAGACTATTTATATTCAGAGTTGCAAGTAAAATTTAGGTGCTATAAAATTTTAATACACCGTACCGTGTGACGTTTCCTAATTCCTAACATCGCAGAAAAATATATATTTAATGACAAAAAAAACTATGTAAGTAAATAAAAATATATATCATAGTAGTCCCTGCGTTATTGGTATGATGATGAGTCCGATATATTTTTAAAAAATGCGTTTGCTAAAAATATATTTGACTCTTAAATTTTATTATAATCTTCGCCACTAAAATCATGTTATCAAGTCAAATATTATAAAAATGAATCAATGTTTACACCGTAAATTGCCAAAGGAATGTAGAAATGTTTAGAAGTGTTAATACTTCTGAGCATTACCTCAAATTTAGGCCGAGAAGTGTTCAGAGTAGCTAAGTTTTGCTTGGACAGTACATGTTATAGGACGCCTATCGCCGTTTTAATGTTTAGAATTAGAAGCACCTTTAAATCTGAACAAGCCCGCTAACTTTTAACCAGTGTAAACTACAATTCTAGTCGATAGAGGATGCTAGAATGTACGATATTTCTAATATGCCGTACGTGTCGTTCATCAGCTAAATGGGTGATATGGTGAAATAAGCGAGCAGTAGGTAGGTCCGGGTAGATTAGAAAGATGCGATATTTGTTTTCATTTGGAAGGAAGTTCTTATTCCAAAGCTCTGGCTACCCCGTTAAGGGATTTATAGCCGTGAGTATATGTATGTATATGTGTATGTGTTGGAAGGGTGATCACTGTGGGTACGGCAAATATATAGTGGCCACTACCGTGGTAACGCTTTGAAAGAGTTAGAAGGACGTACTAGAGGTCGCTTTTAAACAAACGAGATCCTAGTAAAGAACTTCGTTTTAAATTGAAAGTCAACGTTCCCGCCATATACCCACGAGAAATGGCAGATTTACTAATTCTTTTATTCAAAGTACGTTTTGCTTGGACAGTTTTTGTATGAATACTCTGTGACATGACTGAGTCCAACTCAGTCTTGTCGGTTTAATCTCGATGTTTTCTCTAAACACCGTGTAGTGAAAATTATTGTAAAACCCATAGTGTTTTTTTTATGATGAGTCGACGATTGTGTTTCACCTTCTACGGCAACAAAGAACACAGTGCTATTTAATTAAACCAAATGTGGCTGAGGAGTTTCTAGCTCTGAAGCTCTGGCTAGCCCTTTTTGGGATTTATGGCCGTGAGAATATGTATGTATGTGACGTTAATTAAACCAACAAATAACGAAGACTTTGAAGGGACGATTCTGCAACTTTTAAATTTGACAGTTGATCATTTGTTGTTTTAATAACTCACAAACATCTCACAAATCACGCAATAAGATAGTCAGTTCGTTTCCTGGGATCAAACGTATATAATTCATTTTAAACAATGTTAAATGTGCTAGTTTGTGAATAACAGTCAATAACAAGATGTGCCGAATTACCGACTACGCGTTCGAAATCTTTACTCGATTTTCATAGCTTTTGTTTATAACCGAGTGAGCTATTAAATTAATCGATGGTCACTTTGCGTGACACGTGGGAGCTGAGACTATTTTAGACCAAATATGAAAATGGTATATCGCTGTGTAGTGTCGGCTTAGAATAGCATAAACCTATTTCTTCCCGCGGGTTTTGTAAAAGCCGACTTAGGGTATTGGGGCTTTTTAAGTAATTTTTGGCGATGCGGTTGTAGACCCATCACGAACAGCATTAATTTAACAATCTTTTCCCCATTCCACTTCCAAAAGTGGCTGAAGACTTTTTATTCTGAAGCTACCTCTTTTAGTGATTTATGGCCATGGGTATCATCTATATATGTATGTTTACCCACGTAAATACCATAATTTGCTGAACAATTTTCCGATTCTGAATTTCGGGTTATCCCTTTATAGGATGAGTATCCATCCACTCTATATGCCCAAAGAATCTTTACATTTTTTTACAATATCATCTTTCACACGACACCTTTCACATACTTTACATCACAAACTTTTCTAAGGGACCTCATCTTTGCTATTATTCACTTTACTCTCATGCTTCCTCTGCCACACTCAACATTCACTGCCTGCCCGTAAGCGTAGGAACTAGACAAGCATTATGCACTACAATTCGGGCCTTTTCGGGTGCCGACTACCTAAACCTAACCTAACCGACCTAAACGGTACATTCGACCTCAACCAAATTTTGCATGCTGGTCAAAGGCATCAAGGACTAGGTTGTGACTGAGAGATTTTTCGAATAAATGTTAACATTTGGAAATGATCACCCTTTAAATTTTTGTAAACAAATCTGCTATCTGCTCTTTAATTTGGTTCAGCTTCGCTTCAAATTTCGGCATACGAAGCTTTATTGCCCACCAGTTTAATATCTAGGTCGCATAGCTCAACCTAGATGAAAACATGAATTGATATGACTGCTAGATCCACGTAGGTAACACATTACAAGACATTCGAGTACAGTTCGTCATCACGGAAAAGCTGGCGCGCGTCCAAATGAGTGCGTGGTTTCAACTAACATTAACCAGAACTAATTTTATTTACCAGAGTATGTTTAAATGATATTAAAATTGGTCAAGGTACACATTTATTGGTTAAGCAGATCTGCTGATTTGCAAGATCTATATACGCAGAAGAAAGCTTTCACATTTTACCGTGTAGTGCCGGCTTAGAATTTCACTACCTCTTTCTACCCACGGGTAGAGTAAGAGATGACTAAGGGTATGGGATTTTGGGCGATGCAGTTGAAGACCCATCACCAACGATACCATACCATCTTGTCCCCTATCAACTCCCAAATGTGGCTGAGGAGTTTCTAGCTCCAAAGCTCTGGCTACCCCTTTTTGGGTTTTATGGATGTGAGTATATTTATGTAAGAAAGCTTTCTTAACTATTCGGGTTATATTCATGATTGTTTTTAAATGTTGGCCCTCAGTCTATGCAGACGCATATAATATGTATTTTTTGGCTCTACATTTCTGCGTACGACACTTTAATGCAACACCTAACAAATAACAATGACAGGTGCTGTAGTACATTCACCAGTTACTTTTCGCTGGTGTCATTAGAAAGCTGTAGCTGGAGACACATCGCTCAAAATCCTTTATTCTACTAGCTTTCCCCCACTAACTTCAAAAATGCCTGAGAAATTTCCAACTCGGAAGCTCTGGGCCTATTATAGGCCATATTAGGGGATTTATAGCCGACAAAATGTCAATTATGTAGAAAGAAAGAAAGGAATAAATAGTTTATTGGCTGCTGCAAATTTAATAAAATCTATGTAAAAAAATATGTTCAAAGAATATAATGAAAATTCATACTAAAATAAAAATATGAAATTTTAAAATAATTAATAAGCCAAACGCGAGATAATCGCGGACAATTATACAAACATACATACAAACAATCGAACTGAGAACCTCCTTTTTTGAAGTCGGTTAAAAAATGAACACAAAACACCAAGGTACTGCTCTATACGAGTACTAACCACTAAGTTGTATCTATAAGGGGCATCCATAAATTACGTTGTAAATAAAACAGGAGCGAGGGCAGCATTACAGGAGTGTGAAAAGCAACAGGGTGAGGCCATTTGTACACGAACATCTTAATTACAAAATCTTAATCTGTATAATTATAATGATACTTGTAGCAAATGTTTTGACAATACTAGACTCGATCGAGAATACAAGCTTTGATGGCATTAGGTAATTTTAAAGTAATCTATGTGTTTGCTGTGCTTTTCATTATTGTTAAAATGCATTATGCGGTTGGTGACCCATCACCAACAACCTTTATTTTACCATCTTTTCCCCACGCATCTTCCAAAAGTGGCTGAGGAATTTCTAACTCCTTAGCTCTGGCTACCCATTCTAGGGATTTATAGCCGTGACTATATGTATGTATGTATGCATTATGCAAATTACATTCATACTCACCAAAAATTCCAAAATGAGGTAGCCTGAGTTTTAGAGCTAGGAACTCCTCAGCCACATTTGGAAGTTGATAGGGGAAAAGATGGTAGAAATGAAGTATAGCTGGTTATCGGTCTCCAACCGCATCGCCCAAAAACCACTTGAAAACGCCCCATACCATGAGTCGCCTCTTACGGCACACATGGGGAAAAAGGGGTAGTGGCATTCTAAGCGTTAAAAATATGTTAGCTATTAACTTATATTTTTTTTAAGCCACTTATAAAGAATACTTCATAAGACGTTCCTCACAACATAGCTAGTAGTCAACTAACACACATGAATTTGCGATGACGATTCACATTAATAAGCTCAATGATATCAAAAATAATGTTAGAATTTCACTGCATATTGACAAAAAAGTATTCCGAAAAATTTATTGGTTGTTAAATCTCTATCATTCCGTTTTCACTCAATTTACATACATATACTCAAGCTATTATTTCCCATCAGGGTAGGGAGTGATTATCCTGGCAAACCTTAGCTTCGTTTACATCCATAAATATTTTCATCTTCTTCATGTTTTCATGTTTACTTTTCATACTTCGGACGCCTGCCTATTTGAGTCACACTATCTATTTGGTCCTATCTACTAACATTACTTTCCACTTTAGTTACGCTATTCCTAACTCGATCGCATAACCTAACATTACAAACTTTTCTGAGGGACCTCCTCTCTTCTTCATAAGGGTAGGAACGATAACAGCATCATGTGCAGCCATTCGAGCCTTTTCAAACACCGATTGACTAGTCATTACACTATTCATTGCTCCATTTACCGCATTGCCCTTTTTCATTCTTCTTTCGATGTCTTCATGACAAATTTCCACCCCTAGTAACCGAACTTCCCACATATACAAACTCTTTCACATATTCCTTTTTCTTACCATTAAATTATTCCGCGCATTATATCACGTTTCCCTCTCTCGCAATGTGAGCACAATTAAAATAAGTATATAAGGTCATGTTGGTTAGCCCTGTTACGATAATTACTTGTGGTAAGGGCTCGCGGTTTACTAACTCGCCGATGTATTTAATAAAACCGTGATAGGTCAGTGGGAGAACCACTGCTTCACTTGCGGTAACCGTCAGTTCATATCCTGAGTCGGGCCTGCTACGATGTGTTTTTTCCTAAGTCTGTGTGTGTTTTATTTATCATGGTTGTCAACAATTCAAAAAAAGCGGTGATAGGCCTGCCCGATATCACGTGCACTGTCCAAGCAAAACGCGAGTACTTTGACTCTGAACACAAATTGAAAAAAGTGTAACGCGATTCGATTCATAGTTAAATGGCATCCCAGACTAAGAAACAATTATCCATAATTATCGTACAAAATGATCTAGAAGTGATTCTCCTAACCACGAGACCATAGATGTCGTCGCAAAGGGGTTACTGAGACTCAGTTCTTGTGATCATAAAGTATCATTCATTCCACACGTCATAGAAAACAATTTGTACCGTCCTTTATTTTAGACAGTATACCGTCACATTTGGAAATATAGGCCATTCAAGTAAATATTAGTTAGCCAGGATCATTGCACCAAAAAAAGACTTACCATACTACCATTCTTCCACTGAGCATAAAGATAAACACCAGGGCTGGCGCCGCCCTATCGAAGGGGTCTCCCGCCATTACGTGCGAGTATGCTGCCAGGATCATCAGTAACAGCAGACCTATGTTGGCTGTGTTCTTTATTTTATCTGAAAGTAAAATTATACTAAGTATTTCGAGCGATATTTTTAGTTATCTTTATATTTTTGATTCGTTACTCTGTTCGATTAATGTTAAAACAACGGACTTGTCGCTAGAAATCTATCCAGCCCGGCTAGTACGAGCCGTGTTTAAACTAGTTGTCGCGTGGGATAAAGCAGCCATCTCTTACGCACTTACTTAGTATCGTATACTGCCATCTCATTCTAACCGTTATCGTGTCGATATAAGAGCGCTCGTGCTTGCTCTGCTAGAGACCTAGCTTGAGCGCTATTTTATCGTCACGATATCGGTTAAAATGAGATAACGAGTTTTATACCACGCGATATCTAATTAAAAGATCGCTCGTGCTAGCTATATGCAGGGCACCCCAAAATACAGGACTATTTTAGAAAATTTGGATGGATTATATTATAATACAACCGAATCAGATATTGTTCTTAATCATACTCACGCCTATTATTTCCATTGGGAAGGGCAGACTATCGATCGCCCCTTTATACGATTCCGACAAATCTCTCGCTTGCCTCACATTCAGTATCCTTTTCATACGTGTTTTCTTATTCTTCTCACTTCGGACGGTTGGGGTGTACCGAAGGGGACTATGGGGACAGGACTAAGTAAATTGATCTATTTATTGTAATCCACAACATTGTGTTTCATCAGTAAATATTTTGAAGTTAAAACCAGTTATGTATCTGGTAAACGTGTGCAAATAATGTGCAATGCATATTCGTAATAAAATAAAGCCGATGGATTTATGGCAGAGCTAAACTTGTTGCTGCTCTTGGATACTTCAGCAGTCGAGGTCTATTGGCTGAGATAAATATAATGTAATCTGTAACTCTTTCGTAACTTTCGATTATAGCAAACCGATATTGTATTATTTTTTTGCTTATTTCAAATCCTTGTCATCAGAAAATAGTATATATTAGCAAAGCAATTTCCTAATTACAAGTATAATCTGTCAGTATCAGTTATTTTATATCCATTATTATTATATTTTCATGTTGAGAACGGTTTCAGTCGATTTAAAAAAATGGCGTTGTATAATGCTGATTTTTTTTTCTTAGGCATCAAATTTGTTTATATAATTGTGAGTAATTGATATAGTAGAGTAGTTAAAATAGCCCTTATTCATTTCTCCGCTCGAATAAGGGTATTGGGGCTTTCTACATCAATGCTACGATGTAGTATTGTGTTTCAAAATGAAAAAAATTAATGTAAAGAGTTTCTTTGTTGCTTCTTCTCTTTACGAACACCTTCCGAAGCAACGGATTAATGACCGTCCCATCCCTAACAACCTTGATTTACAATATCTTCATCACTCAACTTTCATAAGGTAAGTGTCTAAAGAATTTCAAATTCTTAAGTTCTGGCTATGTATGTTATGTATGTACTGATTCAGTCTGTCTCCGGAAGGGACTAGAATTAAAACTCGTCCAAACAATTATTTAACTGTTCAGATTGGATTGTAAAAGTCGTAAAGTTATTTTGAATTATTAAACTATTTTCGATCGATATCGATTAATCGATCTAAAATTTGATTAGCAATGAACTGTAAATATTGTTAGTTGTTATAACGCAGCCGTGTAGTGCCGGCTTAGAATGATACTACCCCTTTCTACCCACGGGTGTCGTAAGAGGCGGCAAAGGATATGGGGTTTTTCACGTGTTTTGGGCAATGCGGTTGGAGACCCATCACCAAATATACTTTATTTCTACCTTCTGGTCCCCTATCAAGTTCCAAATGTCGCTGAAGAGTATCTAGCTTTGAATCTCTGGCTACACTTTTTTGGGATTTAAGCCGTGAGTGTATGTATGTATGTAGAATACTTACGACTTGGTATCAGCGCTAGGGCGAGTCCAAACAATATTTCCAGCCCGCCCACCGACCGCCGATACCATTTCGAAGGGAGTTTGAAATCCAGAGCTTCCGAGAACGGAAACACTTTCGCATATTTGACGTACTCTCTTCGCTGAAACAAATATAAGCGGTTGTTACGCTATTTACATAGTCATAAGTAGCTGTGTATTGTCGGCTTAGAATAGCACTACAGCAGTAAGAAGCGGCTAAGGGTATTGGAGCTTTTAAGTGATTGTTGGGCGATGCGGTTGGACTCCAACTTCCAAAGGTGGTAATGGTGGTGATATCTCTGTTCATACTTAAAAGCACGTTCAAAGAGTTTGCTAGCAAGTGAACGTATAGTGTGACAAGTGATAAGCTAACTTACATAGAATTAGTTAGCTTCTTAAACTACGCGTTCACTTTCTCTTTGTAAACGTCGTCGTGTATATCTGCTAAAGCTTTTATCATGATTATATTAGATGGGCAATTGTTTGCAAGGTACATTAATAATTCTTCATGGTACAATTAAAACTTTCGTAAATAAGAGTCATAAGATATATATATATTTCTTCTAAGACAGTAGTGTTAGATCAATCTTACTAAATTATACTTACGCCATTAAATCCCATTGGGATAGGCAAACGTTAACTATCCTCTGATTTTTCTGTCTTGACTTATTCTCTTACTTCTCTATAGAACCTAGTTCATCTTCTCGTGTTATTAGTTCTTTGATAAAAAAATAATTTATTATATAGAAAATATGTAATACTCTTTATTGCTCATTACAAATTAATAATTTTACAAAAAACCTGTAATAACTTAACTGACCTTGACTCTGTTTTTAATTACAAGTGCAATATGCGGTTTTATTGTTAAAAGCCATGTATTGTAGAAAACCTTTGGATGTTAGTTTAAGAGATAGGGTAACTATTATCACGATTTACAGATATTGGTGTTTGAATGTTTGCCAATAAAACGTTATTAGAAATGTATTCGATGTGATTTATTTTTTATACATGTCAATATAAAAAATCATATTGAACTTATTTTCTGCAGAAAACTTTGACAATACTTATCTGTGTCTATCTGATATCTTAATGCACTTATAATTAATTTTAATTAGCTTATGTTGTCGTTTGAAAACAATGTTGTATGCTAGATGAAATGTTAGTATTTGGTCTTGGCAAGAACATAATCTAGTCGTGTCATTACGATAGTTAAATAGCTTCATTTAATAGATGATTAATAGAATGGCAGCAAGTGGCGTTGCGATGGTACCCTGCCGTACATACTGTCGCAATACTGCTACTGATAGTATTAGGCGGCAGGCCAAATACCAAAATAGCTAACATCGGCCCACAACAAAATCTCTATGCAGCGACCTTTCTGTTTAATCAAAGAAAAAAATGAATAGTACTTACCAAGTCCGTATGCAACTCTTTCGAAATATACGGCGATATTTTAGTCACCCCTACAAATATAAAAAAGACTCCTAATAAAACAGATAAACTTTTCAGTACGATGGATGCCATTCTAATTAATTTTCTTATTTTATAACACTTAGTTACTCAGTTTACAACTAATTACTCGACTATACGAATCATTTTATTTTGAATGCGGCAGATGCTATATTAGCTATATGTATGGCAAACGCAATGCCAAAGTTACTGCCGTGCCGACAATGGACTCGTCTCAAGTCGGTCGGAAATTCGGAATTCGCCGTCGTCGACGAGACGGGTGCCGCGTGCGATACGTTTCGCGCCGGCGCGAAATAGCCATCAATAACTTTTAGTGTTGACTGTGTAGAAAATATTCAACGCCCGGTGTTGTTCATGGCAACAATTCAAACACAATTTTCTCCGACGGAATGGTGATGGCAGGCTCATATTTGACATGTACAGTCACATCACAACGGAAATAGTATTAGCAACGCGAACTCTTAAAACGCTGGTATACATGTCAAAACATTAGTACAGATCCACAATCATAACTTGGCCGGCGGCGACTCTGGTACTACTGTTGCCATTTTGAAATTTCGGCCTGTCATTGTCAGTTAGTTCTTAACTAAATAAAAATTATAGGGTGACCTACGTATATAATAAATTATCACTTTCATTAATATTTTTTGTAGTGGAAACTTTTTTTCAAAGGCAACTATTTTTATGATGTATCTTTGCTTATTGATAAACGCTTTTATTTCCAGTATTCAATATAAAATTTCATGAAAATTATTATTTATATTGTTAAATTTTATCTAAGTAGGCTAACACCGCCCGAAAAGTTGTGCGCGCATCGATAGTCATGCGGTGCGGGTTACGGGAAGTGGGGAAATGCTCCTGAATAAGATTTCACTTCGTATACACTGATCGACGGCCCCTACGTAAAGTATCGTAACTGCAAAAATCGAAATTTCTGTTTTTTGCATATGTAAAACGTAATAATGAGTAACTATGATGTACATTAATTATTTTTCGTTTTTATACATTTTTAAGACCCTTTTTCAATTGAATACTGTCGAAACTGTACAAATTACGAGCCCCAAAACTATATTAAGTGGCAGATTCGACAGTATTCCCTAAGAGCGCTGCGCGGGCGCGACTCGAAACTACCAGACTCGACAGTTTTCTCCGGGATGTAGCGGGGGAGGACACATTTACCTTTTTTCAAGTTTTTGTTTACTTAATGAATAAAAATGAATGGTTGAGGTAAACAACTAGTCAATTAGGTTACAAAACCAAATATCAATAAGTGTGAGAGTTGTGAGACTGTCGAATGTGAGTATGAAGCTCAGAAACCTGGTAATGGAATGGTAAAGGAATTAGCTTGTTACGTGTGGAAATCATAAGTTTTCATCGAATTATTTACACTAGTAAAATGATACATTGCTTATATAAGTAATAAGTGCCTGATTTATGATTAAACTTATAATTAAATCGGTTCCAAATCAATTCACGTGGCGAGTTTTTAGATTAACGCAGTAAACTATCGAAAATGGCAGTTTCAATTGTGTTCTTTTAAAAACATATTTTTTCTCTATCGTAACTGCCATTTTTGATAGTATACTGTGCTCTCATTAAGAACTAAAATATCGAAAGTGGTACTTACGATGGTCTTCTGCGATTGGAAGAAATCGAATCTGCTACTTGCGATAGTTTTTTACGATATTAATGAATTGCCAATGTACTTCCGATTTTTTAAAAACTTTTGTTTTAGTAAATAATGGAAAAAAAATCGGCACCAGCGGGGATCAAACCCACGACCTCCGGGTATACGCCCCCGTCGCTCTGCCAATTGAGCTATAGTGTTAAGTGGCTTCTAGTGCGAAATTGTTCTTTCCTATGTTTCTTTTACACTTTTTAAGTAGTGATAGCTTTCCCTACCTCCGATTTTTTTAAATATTGGAAAGGTCATTGTCTACCTTTACTGATAGAACGCAAATGTTGAGATCGCCTAACTTTTACATTATTAGAATATTTTTTTGGTTCAGTGTATTAGCTTCTTACTGGAATTATCAAATTAAAAATAATCTTTAAACTCAAACTTATTTAAGTTAGTAAAATTAAAATAAAAAAATCAAAATGTTTTTTTTTGTGAAAATGAAAATCTCATGTGGGGATTGTTCGAATAAATAAATTAAAAATAAAAGGAAAGAAAAATTTCGACACCTTTCCTTTCCTTTATTTATCCTTTATTTATAAAAAAATAATCCCCACGTGAGGTTTTCATGAACAAAAAAAAACATTCTGAGTACTTTTATTTTAATTTTACTAACTTAAATAAGTTTGACACTGACATAGAATGGAGGTTTATCAACGAAATTTATGAAGCCAGAAAATGCACATGTTTGTTCAGCAAACGAATTCCCAGACGAATCTCCCGACCGCGCAGAAGAGACACCGGTTCCATCTCTCACCTTAGCCCAAGCTTTTGACAGTGAACAACCACCATCTTTAGATATTACAGACGTGCCGAGCGTTAATTCTTTAATATCAATATCTGATCCAGAAGAAATTAATTCACCTAACTCTGCTCAGGGCCATATCCCAGCCCTTAAAACAGGTTGTGAGCATAGGCACCTAATAGTCTCCTGCCCATAGAGTTAGTATCATCCGTCATCATCATCGTATCAGCTAAAGCCTAAATAGACCATGAACGTGTGTGGTCGTAGGTCGATGAGGTTTGTGAGCATGCATATTATGCTCATATGGCTGGATCCGCGCATGACTTTGCTACGCGCAAACGAACTTATACACCTGATCCAGGTCAAAAGTGAAAGCGACCTGGTGATTAATGGATCGACGTCCGAAGGAAATTGCCAAAAAACACTGTCCAAAATTTCATCGTTAAAAGCGGAAAAACTATGCCCGCGAAAAGAATAAAAAGTCCACCTGCAAACTGAAATATTCAAGAGCATTTACAGAAGGAGTAAGACAACATATTGTTGAAGAATGTTGGCAGCTGTCGGATCATGCAATGCAGTAGGAGTACATCAATAAATAGGTATACGGATAGAATTGAAAAAAAAGTAAAAACGACCGAGGAACCCTCAAGGAGACAATTCACTAGAATATATATTTTACCTAAACCTTAACATAATACTGTCTAAGAAAAAAGGGTGTGGCTTAAATTAAAATGTTTTGTGCTACCCTAGCTGCAAAAGACCAATTTATTAGAACGGCACAAGAAAAACTGGACTAAACTGGCGTTACTGGAAAATACAACAGAGAAAGAGAGTGATAGCTCAATGGGTAGAACACCGGTTAACGTGCAAGCGACTAGTGTTCAAATCCCGGGTCGGGCCTACACCAATTTGTCTTTTCTAAAAACATATGTGTGGTTAATTTATCATGGTTGTTAACGGTGAGGGAAAACATCGTGAGGAAATCCACATGACTGAGTTATACTTAGTCATGTGACAGTGCATTCGTACAAAACGGCGATAGGCCTGCCCTTTATCACGTGAGTACACTGTCCATGCAAAACGTGGGTACTCTGAACACTAGGTGACAAAGTCACGTGATGTTCAGAAGTATTAGTACCTCTGCCAACCCCTTCGGGGATATTCGGCGTGAACGTTTATGTTATTATGTTATGTTATGTTATGTTACAACAGAGAAAATCATTTAAAGCACCCAAGGAAAACTGTCGCGGAAATGATTCGGACTATCTGTGACCATGTCTGGGCATTTCAACAAGTTGAGTCCCATTTCACAAAAAAAAAACAGCAACAAATTGTATCTTGACAATTCATTGAGATTTGCTAAGTGGTTTATTATGTACAAAGAGTGGCCAGAGTTAAATAACCACAGCAATCAATTCGAATGTTTTAGACATGAAAACCTCATGTGGGGGTTATTACTAATAAATAAAAGATAAATAAAGGAAAGAAAAATTTCGACACCAGCCACAGCAATCAAGCAGAAAATGGGCGACAATACCGTCAATAGTTAATGACAACATGACTAATACATTTTTGGTTCGAAAATAATGCTAGTACCTAGGTTTAATAAGATCTATTGTTTTATGAAAATAATTTTACTACTTATTTTTTATTACTTAAATCTGATAGTTTGTTATTACGAGTAACATGCTCGTAAGACTGCTGAGTACATAAATCACTATAACATAAATAGTTATTAGTTTTCAATAGTTATTAATTGCCCATTAGTTTAGACCCTAGAATCCCATATAATATTAATAATTTCTAAAATTTTTCGTTATCTTTATTAATATATTTTATATAAGATAATTTTATTTTAAGTTAGGAAAGTTTTTTTTTCATACCTCAGTCATGCTAATGCAAGCAAATTTGTTCATATTATTTTCGTGCACCTGTTACTTATTACAATGCATGTTTTGTTACAATACAAAAACAACATAAAATCAAAAACCCTGTTGTTTTGCTTGGTAGAAAAGTATCTTCATATCCGCATTATACCTTAAAAATGCTATTGAATGTACCAGTTTTAGTTACATCGTGACGAAGAATATTATTGTAATTACCACTTACTATACCTAGGCAATTGCAAATGACCTAGAATAATATCGAAACTGCCACATTCGATAAAACGCCGCTTAATACTGACGAGGTATAACATTGAAAATGAAATATCTAGAAAAAAATATATATTTAAAATAACACATTAAGTAATTAAATTAAGTATAAAATAGTCATGTAATTTCAAGTATTGTATTTTACAAAATGTTAGTATTTACTTTTAAAATCAATTTTCTAACTTTGAATTGCTCTCCTGTAAAGTTAAGGTTTTGCAGTTACGATACTTTACGTAGGGGCCGTCGTGATGCGTGGGTTCTAATCCTAATGCGGGGATGTACCAATGTGTCATTTCTTAAGTCATAACTGTGTGACATATAAAAATACAAGGCAAATACGACGTGATAGCTTAATGGGTAGAACACCGGTTAACGTGCAAGCGACTAGTGTTCAAATCCCGAATCGGGCCTACACCAATTTGTCTTTTCTAAAGTCATATGTGTGGTTAATTTATCACGGTTGTTAACGGTGAGGGAAAAATCGTGAGGAAACCCACATGGCTGAGTTGTACTTAGTCGTGTGACAGTGTATTCGTGGAAAACGGCGATAGGCCTGCCCCCTATCACGTGAGTGTACTGTTCATGCAAAGCGTGGGTACTCTGAACACCAGGTGACAAAGTCACGTGATGTTCAGAAGTATTAGTACCTCTGCCAAACCCCTTCGGGGGTATTCGGCGTGAACGTTTATGTTATGTTATATGTTACAAGGTTGTTAACAGCAATAAAAAAGTGCCCATAAATTCACTAACCCAGCAAAATGAATGACCCAAACGATATCTGATGTTTAGAATTATTTTTTCTGTGCCACCTTTTTGGGGGATCTATGTGTGAATATGAAATGTAAAAGACAGTACACGACAAGGTAAGCCTCTGATTTACAGGATTAAAAAAATGATTTTATGTAGTTACCCACTTATTAACTCTGAGTGTCACAAGTAACAAATCCTTGAGTATAAAATAATGAGTTTGCGGGGAAGAACCATTGGCAGTGTTATCGCTAAAAGCGATCTCTTCTAGACAACATTTGGGAGGTAAGATAAGCAACACAGTCATTCGGGTAGACATACCAGACAAGGGCAAAAATAAATAAATATAATTAGCTTACATTAAAACGAACTTGCTTACTTACAATAATAGTTATTACATACATACATACATATACTCACGGCTGTAAATCCCTAGAAGGGGTAGCCAGAGCTAAGGAGTTAGAAACTCCTCAGCCACTTTTGGAAAGTTGAGTGGGGTAAAGTAGGTAAAATAAAGGTTATTGGTGATGGGTCTCCAACCGCATCGCCCAAAAATCTCTTAAAAGCCCCAATACCGTTAGTCGCCTCTTACGTACACCCACCGGTAGAAATGGGGTAGTGCTAATATAAGCCGACACTACATAGCAGCTAGTTATTAATATTAATGAATATTATATAAATTGTTTTATTAAGACATTTCAATACATAAATAAATTAGCCTGTATGATGTAAAGTTATTTCCCTTATAATGGTTATTTATTATGTACTGGCAATACTAATATCGATGACAGCGACAGCCCTTACCGGCCAAGAAAAGATTGTGGATCTGTATTTTTAAGATCTCAGGACGCGTGACGCGTTCCTTTCTACATCTAGCTAGATGTTCTGATCTGACTGAAAACATTAAACACGATCGCAAAGAATATCTTGGATTTCAATTTAACGTTATGATCTGCTATAAGTAAAACCCATTTTGTTTTCTATTTAAAAATCATCATGTCGACTTTCCCAGAACATCTCCACAACGACCAGTTATGTGCTGCCGTCATCAAGTGTCGACCATCAGCTACGTAGACGCTACTCCAGGATCAGAATGTCAGTATCTGGTCTGCATGCTATGCTCTTAAGTTTTGCAACAATATTAGCCTGAGGAATTTCTAAAAACTTAAGCAAATCTGATGGAATGAAGATCTGTAGAATTCTACAAAGTTATTGATTTGTGGATGCTCCTCAAAAGTAAAATCGTCACAATTTTCAATATGTACAGTACATAGTTGGCATATAATGCTTTACATTGTTGGCTAAGAATAGCTCTAATCCATTTCTTCCAATGGATGTCATCTTAGGCGACCCTTCACCAACTATCCTTTATCTTACTATCTTTTCCCGTGTCCGATGGATTAGTTATGAAACTCTGGCTACCCTTTTTTGGGATATACAGCCGTCGGTATATCTCTTTATGTATGTATTGCCATAGAACAGAAAGTCAGTTAGGTAGAATTATAATAGCAACGTGAAACAAGTTTTTTTTATAAAAGCACTACAAACTTATTTCAACATACATTCATACATATACCCAAAATAAATCGTTTAAAGGGGTAGCCAGAGCTTCAGAGCTAGAAACTCCTCAGTCACATTTGGAAGTCTATATAGGACAAGATGGTAGAAATAAAGTATGGGTCTCTAACTGTACTGCGAATTAAAAGAAAACACCCGTGATAGCTCAGAGGGTAAAACACCGCCTATCATACACAGGCGTGGATTCAAATCCCGGGTCCGGCCTACACCAATACGTTTTATAAGTCATTGTGTGGATAATTTATCATGGTCATGGATGTTAACGGTGAGAGAAAACATCGTGAGAAACCTCAAATGGCTAAGTTGTACTTACTATTCGTTTCGTACAAAAGGGCGTTAGACCTGCCCCTTATCATGTGAGTACAATGCCCAAGCAAAACGTGGGTACTCTGAACACCAGACAATGTGACAACTTCACGTGACGCTTCGCCAACCACTTCGGGGAGTTAGGAACGTTTGATTTAAGTTAAAGAAATCTGAATAAATATAAACAAAAAAGTACATTTTATTTATATAGAAAAGAATAAAATCATTTTTATTGCACATCACAGAATAAATACTTACAAAAAGCTAAAGTATAATTGGCGGTCTTATCACTAAAAGCAATCTCTTCCAGACAACCCTTAGATGGTAAGAAATGATATACTTATGATATAATGATACACTCGGAGGGAGGAAAAGGAGAACCGAGCCGCGCCGAAGACTATTAGAGACGACGATGGATTCACCCTGGTTGGGAAAAAACCCAAATGTCCTACAAACAACAGGAATAAGCGTGGTACCGGCCCGGTAGCCTCAAGCTCCCTGAAAGCTGCAATAACGGTACTGGATATTTATATATCACGAGTAGCTTCAGAGATGACGGACTAAGATCGTCACGTAGAGCAGACGAGCCTCGGTCCTATAACCGGGCTCAACATTTCACGTCTGGAGCCCAGTAGGTCAACTAACTTTAAATCCTATTGACTCCAGGCTCCCGCAGTCCACAAAAAGGTTCTACAAGGCGAACTTCTGGCCTGAGGTAATAGTGTTCCGGCGCTTCAGGGCTGCGCATCAGAAATCAAAGCCTCTGCCTACTACTTTGTAAACTACTAAAAGCTAGGTTTTACTAATATTATATTGGCCTTGTTTCCTATAAATAAATGTTTTATTATACTAAAATATATTATTTATTTTGCAACAGCAGTACAATGTTTTAGTGAGGTAGTGTTTTTTTACCATATCCTTGAAAATAGGTAGGAATTTAGCCAGTCGAACTATCGGAAGTGCTTTCTGCAATTGAACAGCCTGCACAGTGAACGAAGAGCCATAGAAATTAGTTGAGTGAGAGGGAATACTAAAAAGATGAATATGTTGAAGTCGCAGATTAAGGTTGTCTAAAAAATGGAGACATTGAAAACATTTTTTTGAGATAAGAGGGGGTGGCAGGATTGATTGAAGGAGAGATAAAGTGTGAGCATTCCGGCAAAACCAAATAGGAAGCCAAATAAGTTTGGGGTGATAAGAATAAACCTAATGCAAAAGTTTTGTTTGCGCTAAAGTATATTATATCAAGAAAGTAGAAAATAATTATGATGATGCGGATATAAAGGGCTGTACTTTTGGAAATGGAGGTGGATGGGGCACAAATTTCAAAGAGGTACCATAAACGCCGGCATTGCTTTCGAGTGGAGACCACCGGACGGGTCGCAAGCCTGTGGCCGTCCCGTACACACTAGCTGGACTGAGCTGGAGCGCGGCCAGAAAAGTCGCGGCAGACAGGACGGCGTGGCGGGAGCTTGTGCAGGCTCTGCACCAGTGGGGTGCCATAGGTCAACAAACCGGAAATGGTTTGATGGATTGACTCCTCAATATTATATCGTTTTAAGTACTTCTGTGGAGGAAGCTGGCAAATTTATTAATTCTCAAGATCTGGCTACCTATTTTTCTGATTAATACCCACGAGTTTATGAATTCATGATATTAGGGAGTTAGGGTATTAGTGGATTTTTGGTGATTGTTGTGCAATAGCAACACTTATATTACAATTTGAATGTTTTTGTTCATGAAAACCTCATGTGGGGATTATCACTAATAAATAAAGGATAATTATTTTTTTTTTTGTTATTTTGTTTCTTTCCAACATGCGATCAGTCGTTGGACTATAAGCAGTTCTTTTGAACGGTATCGTGGCTTTCAGGACTGGCCTCTCCATTGATAGACTGTCCTTCATTGATATTATATTTTATTTAACTTTGACTATATATTATCCCAGATGTGGCTTCGTTTCAGGCGTCGCGTCATTTCTGGCTGTGTTAGTGACCGCGCCAATTCATTTTCATGATTTGTAATCCTGTCTCTGTAGGCTTTTGTAAGGTGCTTGACTTCCTCCTTCACGGTAGGAATTTCTAAGTATGTATGTATTTCCTCAGTTTTTGTAAACCAGGGAGCTCTTGCTATGGTCCTCAGTGCGTTGTTTTGGAATCTTTGCAGTATTTCAACATTGCTGTTTTTTGCCGTACCCCACAACTGTATACCATATGTCCAAACAGGTTTTAGTATGGATTTATAAATAAGCAATTTATTGTTAAGTGACAGTCTCGACTGCGGGCCGAGCAGCCATTGTAAAGATCTAAAACGGTAGTTCAACTCATCACGTTTTTTCTGGATGTGTGTTTTCCAGGTTTGCCTCCGGTAAAGGTGAAAACCTAGGTACTTTACAGAATCTGTGTGTGGTAAGTGCTCATTTCCAAATTTGACCCCCGGACAATCTTTCCTTCTTAGGGTGAAAGTGATATGATTGGATTTAGCGGCACTAGCCTTGATCCTCCAACTCTTCATCCAATCATGTATCTTGTTAAGATGTGTTTGCAAAGTCGCTGAAGCTTGCTCTGGGCTATCACTTGAAGCTAGTACAGCAGTATCATCTGCAAACGTTGCAGTCATCACTGTTTCTGACACAGGAACATCACTGGTGTAAATAATATACAATGTCGGCCCTAGGACTGATCCTTGTGGTACCCCCGCTTGTATATCATACATGTCGGAAACAGAATCGTTTATTTTAACATAAAATGATCTGTGTTCAATGTATGATTTCAGTAGCAGAAACATATTATGAGGTAGGGTCTTCTTGATTTTAAATAGTAGGCCATTATGCCAAACTTTATCGAACGCCTGTTGCACATCCAGAAATACGCCACAGCAATAAAGCTGTTTTTCCAGTGCATTTCTCACTTCTTCACAAACTCTGTGTACTTGTTCCACTGTTGAATGATTGCTTCTGAATCCGAATTGATGTTCTGGGATTAGTTTCTTATCTGCCATACAAGTTTTTAACCGCACAGAGAGTACCTTCTCGAAGACTTTTGAGAGGACTGGTAGCAGACTGATTGGTCGGTAGGAAGACGTAAGATGTGGGGGTTTGCCTGCCTTGAGTACCATTGTTATTTGGGACACTTTCCAGATGTTCGGAAAATGCCCAGTTCTCAATATGCTGTTGAAAATAATAGTTATGAGGGTTATGACTTTCTTTGGAAGTTCTCTTAATACTTCAGCGGTTATAAGGTCAAAACCAGGCGCCTTCTTTAACTGTAGGTTCTGGATCGTCCTACGTACTTCAGAAGGGGTACAGGCTGTCAAAGGTGGACTGAGTTGTAGATCACTTTCCAAATAGTCGCTGACTTCTTCATCTACAGTGTCTGATCCGAGGTCTTCATTAGGTTTAAACACATTTTTCAGAAACGCCGCGTAAGCTTCAGCTCTCTCTGAGTCTGTCCTAGCCCAATTTCCGTCTTCGGTTTTTAGTGGGTACTGAGCAAGTTGGGGCTTTAGTGTGGATTTAACAGTTTTCCATAAAGAATATTCATTATCGCACATTGGGTTTAAACACTCTAATTTTTGTTGTAGGGTATCGTTCTCTATTTCGACTAGGAAGTCCCTTAACTCAGCTGCAGCTTTGTTAAAAGCCTTCTTGTGATCTGGATGTCTGCTGGTGTGCCATTGCCTTCGAAGTCGTCTTTTTCCAATACCTTTTTGGTTGGTATGATCTTCTAGATATTGACGATACGAATCCCAATCTGTTTTGTAATTGCATAAGTGTGGACATTTTGCTTTCTCTATAACAGATGTGCTTATAGTAGCAATTACTGGTGTATGATCCGAAGAGCTATCATAGCATCCTTCAACTTTAAGGTAGTAGTCTGAGATACCTTTATATACAAAGAAGTCTAAAAGGTCCGGCAGTTTATTAGGGTCAGTAGGCCAATAAGTAGATTGGCAGGTTGTTAGAACACTTAATTTGTTTCGGTCCAAACTTTCTTTCAGGTTTTTTCCCCTAGTCAGTGTAAGTCTTGAGCCCCAGTAAGTGTTTTTTGCAAAGGATAAATAAAATGAACTTATATTACAATCTTTCCCATATCAACTTCTTAAAGTGACTAAAGAATTTCTAATTGGAGGCTCTGGCTACCCCTTTCTAGGATTTACAGCTGTCAGTTTATATATGTATTGAAATAAATTATGTGTATAAGATGTTTTAATGTACCTATATATGAGCATCAATTTTATAATTAAAAACCAACAATATTATTTTTATCAATATCATTTTCAGCTAACAAATTCTTGAAATGATTAGTAAAAGTTTCGGATCCACAAATAAGAAATTGATCTTTTACGGTAGGCACAATATTTTTGATATCTTTTATTGAAAGTCTATTCTTTATAACAGGCTCCTCATATTTTAAAGATAAACTGGTAATATCAGACACAAATACAGTATATTGGAAATTCCAAAATTCTTTAAAACCATACAATTCATTTCTAAATAAGATTACTTTTGGATTTTGGCAGCAATAATATAAAATAATTTTAGTCATATCATTTTGATTATTTAGTATTTTAACTATTATAGAATAAAATGGAGCTATGCCAGTACCCTGAGCAATCATAATAACTCTATCATGTGTATTAGCTACAAAATGATAATTTCCATAAGGCCCCCTCCATTCAGTTTTATCACCAACTTTTAAATTATATAAAAAGTTTGATACCAAACCATTGTCATACTTTTTAATAACTGTAAAGAATGCAATGTCATTTGCATAGTCAAGTTTTAATGGGGTATACGCTCTAGAATGGGATTTAGTGCTTGAATTGTATTTAACCATGAAATGTTCTCCTGCTTTCCAAATCACTTTTGGTTTATTTTTCATTCCACTAAAACCAAGTAGAACATGCTCATCACAGTATATCTTTTTATATTCAAGGATGAAAGTTGAATACTTTATCTGGGATATACCATTTTCTTGACTGCTTACAGAGTCTTCAGGGTTGAGGCCAGCTTTTAAATTACTTTCATACTTCTGAAGTTGCTCTTCATAAACATCAAAAATACATGGTGAACATCCACTATTACAGCAATCCTCTTTATTTGGTTTCACTGGTGGTGTCAATTTTTTAATGTCTTTGGATAAATATTTTCTATTATTGGCCATTATTTTCATTATATTGGTCCAAATGGTCATTACTCCATTGATACAAATAGTGAATCTGCCGAACTGAAATAGTTTCGGAATTTGTTCAAGTTTATATATCAATACTTTTACTTTACATTCTTTCACCGCTACACTGAACAAAAGTGAATATTATGATTATATGTGGTTTATACTCTGCTTTGCTAAGCAATACCTTAACTTAAGTAAAATTACTTTGATTCAATTAAATTTTTCTTCAATGGCCTTTGACCAAATTACTTTGAGAAAATTGAGAAATAAATAAATAATCAAATCAATCAAACATAACAGGAAGGTAAGGTAGGCGCTCAATTGTCAATGTCAGTCAATCAACGTCAATCAATATATATTTATCAAAATATCCCCCAGGTGGCGCGCGTAACAGTCCTACTCTCAGACGTCCTACTAAAAACAAAATTTCCTCTGTTAATAAAATGAATGTAGCTACGGAAATTCAAATGGCCTTATTATTGAAAAAGAGCGAATTTGTGGGATAACCTCATGAAACATTCGTTTTTTAGTAAATGAAATACATACATAGGTACATATACTCACTGCCATAAATCCCAAAAAGGGGTAGCCAGAGCTTTTTAGAGCTAGAAAACTCCTCAGCCACATGTGGATGTTGATGGGGAACAAGATAGTGAAAATAAAGTATCGTTGTCGATGGGTCTCCAAAAGCCACTTAAAAAAGCCCCATTCTTAGCCGGCACTACACAGCAATGAAATGTATATATAACTGATTGGTTTCGAAAGGGCCTCCAGACATTTGGGAGCTATTGCGCAGATTGCGCTCACCTGTGTGAAAGTCATTGAGAGTGAAAGGAATGGAAAATAAGCGCGCGCATTAAACATGCACTATTTTTATTTATTAAATAACAAGTTAATGTATAAAACGGACTATATTTTTTTTAATAACAACCAAAACCAACTTATTTTTCTGGGGACGCCCTTAAATGTTTTGTGTTGTCTTAGTAACAACCGTGATAGCTCAGTGTAGACAGGCGTTTAATTTCGAGCCGGACCTTCACCAATGTGTCTCTTCCGAAGTCATATGTTTGGTTAATTTATCATGGTTGTTAACAGTGAGGGAAAACATCGTGAGGAAACCCACATGGCTGAGTTCTACTTAGTACTTAGTTATGTGACAGTGTATTCGAACAAAACGGCGATTGGCCTGCCCCTCTTCAAGAGAGTAATTCGTTCAAGCAAACCTCGGGTACTCTGTCTGTACAGGTGACATTGTTACGGGATGTTCAGAAGCTTAAGTATATCGGCCAACCCTCCGGGGATATACGGTGTTAACGTTTGAATCTTTTAAGATGTCTCAATCTCAGAAGAATTATGGAATCAGACTTTAAAAAAATATATTCACACTGTTAATTATTATAATCATTGTTATACAGACTGTGGTTGATAAGTTCATTTGCAATAAGAGTAGATTTATAGATTTTTAGTAAATGAAAGGTAACTGATTAGTTTCGAAAGAAAAATAGTTCATAAATAAAACATCATGCTTAATATTCCATAAAACTCAAATGTTAACCTATATCCCCGAAGGGGTTAGCGGTGGTCCTAACACTTCTGATAAGCACGTGACATTGTCATTTGGAGTTCATAGTACCCACGTTTTACTTGGACAGTGTTATCATGACAATAAAATGGTTTCAACGGTTTCTCACGTGATTGTTTTGAGCGAATACACTGTTAAATGACTAAGGTATTCTTAGCCCTGTGGGTTTCCTCACGATGTTTTTCCTCACCGATAACAACCATGACAAATTAACCACACCAATGACTTTAGAAAAGACATCATTTGTAGGCACGACCCGGGATTTGAACCCACGCCTGTGTGTAGGATGGGCGGGTGTTCGGGGTTCTGGTTGACCCATTGAGAAATCATGGCGTTAAACATTATAAGTTTTCACAGCGTAGTATATAAGCCACATTGTCTAATTAATGGTTGAATGGAAAGATTTAATAATTATACTTTTCGTGAAATATCTAGGGATGTTGCTAAACATGAAAAATAAGATAAGTAAGTGAAAAGGCGAGAAAGTTATATGATTGCATATTAATGTAATGTCGCGTTTTTATTGATCCGATTAGACGAAATCAAAATCTTCAAAAGGATAGTGTACACTTTTGATTTTCATACTTGGATTACGAGATCCCAATGGGCCAACTTGGATCGAATATATTGCATGTCATTGAATGAATGTCGACCTTCTTATAACTCCTTTCTCTCCTCTCCATCAGATAAAGCTTCTGTTGCTCACCTCACAAGTAACTTATAATATGTCCTCACACCCTCACACCTTTGCCCAGTCCACCAGGGCGGCTCTTATCTGCCCGGCATACACACATAAAGTCATGGTAAAGCCGCGAAGGCCTCAAGGCCAGTAGAAACCAACCAATCAATTCGAAAACAAAAGCATGGAAATATTATGGATTACCATGGTATCATTAAAAAGCCTTATACACGATCGGTTTTCGACCACCGCACCGACCATTGTGTCCTTGGTTGAGTTGATATAAAAATGGTCAGTCTGTTGTTCCAACCGATATTTGGTTGATGTCAACGGCCTTGGTCGGAATCGCATCTCTTCCGATAGAACTGACAAGTTGATACCAGCCACCACTCACCACCGACCGTGTAGAACGAATACAAAAATCGGTTGTTCGATGTAAGATAAGCGCTTAATATTTATTTTTTCACTTTATATATTTTTATCGGTGAAGACTTTTAATTGGCATTGATGTTATGAACTGTTCCCTATACTGTTATCATTTAGCTGTAAGACTTCAAAATAAATAACTACGTAAATGTGGCATATAATATTCCTTTGAAATAGCCAGCATTGGTGAAAATGCGAAATATTTACCGCGGGAAGTTTAAATTACCCGCTGTAATAAGTACGCTACGATGTCGTTGGTTCAGAATTAAGTTGCAAAAACATTCTGTCATATAATAACTCCAGGCACAACATAGAAGTTAATTCGCATATTTTTGTTTCAATTAAAATAACAACAAGAGAAAAAAGAAAATTGTTGTTTTTATTTTTATTTGTGCACCAGACGAAGTAGCGCCCCCTACAAAGACGCCAGATAAACGCCGGTTCACTGCCCCGCGCCCGCCATTGCGATAGCGCTTGCTGTAAACAACTCTCGTAAGTATTTTTATTATATTTAGTCAATATTTTTTCCTCATTTAGCCGTATTTCGCTACTTAAATTATCTGCTTCATCTATAATGTATGGTTTTTTTATTTGGGTTCGTACAACGTTAAATAGACGTTGATGTATATTGACTTGACTCCATTGAAGTCATTACCCTTGCAAAAGATTTGCTAGTTTTCGCTCAATATCTGTAGTTCTTATTGCTAATGCCTTTCATACTTAGTAGCTTTTATAGTTTTGATCCCAAGTAAAAAAGATATAAGTGCATTATCACGTATTTACTGCGCATTCGTCCTAATTAGAGCGCAATATGTTAGCGGCGGCAGTTATATTGAGTCGTGAGCGAAACTTCATTTACCTCTCTTGTGATTTACGTTCTCGACCCCATATTTTAATTATATTTGTTATGTTTCCTGTAAAAAAAATATTATATTTTGGGCATACATCGTTTTATATTTGGAATATTACATTACTTAGTATCTTGCGGCAATCTGTCGTCCATTTTTGCAAGCGCGGCTATCCTTGCTATTTATACGTACACATACATATATACATACATCAAGTTAGCAACGCCATGTATGTGTGCGTGAAGCGCTTGCCTGGGCCTATTGTCCTTGCAAAACGGCAATTTGTTGATGCCCCAAGACTGGATTTTTATTTCTATTTATTTTTAATCTGTATTTTTTGCTGCAGGTCCTTAGCCGTAAAGTATATTTTTGACCCAATATGTCGGATGACGGATCCACGGCTGTTGAAAAGAAAGGAAGAGGCAGACCTAAAGCTAATGGCACCTCAGTAAGTAATAAGTAAACACATCTATTTTTATTGCATTATAATTTTATATAATAGAGACAATCACTAACTCTAAGTATTTCTATGTTTCTCCTAGGAAGCCAAAGGTGATGCCAAGAAAAGGGGACGACCTGTGGTACCTGCCAAAGCTAAAGAATCCACCAAATCCTCTGACGATGAGCAAGCGCCAGTAGCAAAGCGAGGCCGTGGCAGACCCAAAGGCTCCAAAAAGAAGGCTGCTGCTCCTAAAGCCAAGGTAATATTAGAAAGTACTTAAAATGGTTAGATATTGTATGTGTGGGATATTTTAGATTACAAAAATTAACTATATAACTGGCATTTGTGATGTATATAACATTATTTTTAAATTTTTCAGTCTTCTGGAGATGGCCGAGGTCGTGGCCGACCACGCAAGGATGCCCCAGCTCCTAAAAAGGATGCTACCTCTGAAGAAGATCAAGAAGAGGATGAAGAAGATGAAGGTTCTGATCAGTAAACAAGTCTTCAGTACACTAAACATTCACTGTTAGCATAATTTGTTCACTCATTGTCTGTCGTCTGTCGGGCTTTTTAGTTTGTATAGTGTGGTGGCCAAAAGTTATCATGCATAAAAATGTTTGATGATGTATTTTCATATACTAAGAATACAATATTTCTCATAGGACAAATTAAGAGATTTGAATTTTTATAAGTATTTGGTGTTTGAATTTAAAAAAGTTTAGTAATGTACCTTGAAAAAATATTTTTAAGTACGCCAGATACTTGGCCACCTTTCAGCTATACTATTTTTACATAGATAAACAAAGTCTTGTGTTCCCTCGACAGTACAAATCACTATATCCGATCAGTCATTAAGTCTTTATTTGTAAATCAATGGAACCTATCATTTTGTAAGGTGTGATTTTTGTGCATTTATTTTTGGATGTATTACATATAAGTAATCTAGATTTTTCCCTTACAGTATGTCATTTGTAGATCTAGCACTCCTAGTATACCCAAAATGGACATTTTGTACAATTTATATGTAATTTTAATATTTTTTGTTACATACAGTGACATTCTAATCAAACTGATGTCTCAGTAATTTACATAAGTATAATTTAAGACCCTTTAGAAATCTAATCAATTTGTAATCTCTTGATTTATTTGTAAGACTAAAAGTTTTGTAGATTACTCATGTCAAGTATTATTTTCAATAATAAAATTCTTTTATAATTTATTTCTTTTATTATTTGTCTCCATTTTTTGTTAAAAGATTTATTCAAAATATTTATTTTATATCGGATAAGAAATCTGCATAGTTTGCTTTATTGTCTGGATCGGACTGAAATCGGTATATAGTATTTTTTGTGTATGTGCATGGTTGTACAATTTTAGAACAAAATAAATAAATCTAAGAAACCTTGTTCTATTATTGCAATTCCAATGTAATTAATTTTTGGAAACTTATCTCTGCAAAGGTATGTCCGAGTCTTGTAGAAATATATATTAACGCCATTAGGTCGCATTTGGCCGGGCAGGGACTTGATCGCCAGTGACCCTGGCAAATCTCTCGACCTTCATCTACAAATCTTTTCATATATGCTTTTTATACTTGCAGAATCTAGAAACAAAGCTTAACTGATACACAATTGATTGGGATGGCTACGTGTGACAAAATAGTGTTTTTAATGGTATTTGTGCTGCTATTTTATTGTTTCCTCAGCAATATTTTTTGGACAATGAGACTAGTTGGTCATTAGTTTAATTTACAAGTATGCTAAGTCGTATGACACCCGTAAGTAATTAAATTAGTCAATACAGCGGCGGTACCGTAAAGCCCTCTGCTTTAATGAGTAGTTGCATCGTAATTTTCTATTTATTACCTCAGTTACCTTTAGAGATGAAAAGAACTCGAGCCTTTTGAGTCTTAAATTTTAGACTCGGCTGACAAATTGCACAGCTCGACTCGTTATACCAAGAACCCCAGACTCGAGCACTTAAGTCTAAATAAAGACACGAGCGCAACACGGCGCTCGAGTCTTGATTCGCGCTCGAGTCGTTTTACGCGACGAATCGCGCTCAAGTTCTTTTCCATTTGGAGTTCCTTTATAAATAAACAGGAAATAAAATATGTAACTTTGTGAGATATAATAGTAATTTAATTATTTTTGTAACGTCTAATATTCTTAGCTTTTGAAAATCCTGCTAATATTATAAATGCGAAAGTTTGTGAGTATGGATGGGTAGAATATGTTTGTTACTCTTTCACGATAAAACTATTGGACGGATTTGGTTAAAACTTTACAGTAATACAGGTTATACGTCAGATTAATCTTTCCTATTAAATTAAAAGAGGTAAATATGACAAACAAAATTTAATCATCATGAAAATAATTCTTAACATAAACAAATCACATTAGGTATGTACATATTGTACATACTTAGTACACCTTTATTTTCTATTATATAAACGTTTAATCAAAAAAGTCTAACCATGATGCTAGACACATTGTGGCTTGTATGGTTTTATTACCGAGTCTGTTTCTTTTTTTGTGATTAAATTACCAGATCTTGAAAATGCCTGTTCGCTCGGTACACTTGTTGCCGGAATACTGAATATATCAAACGCAAATTTTTGAATAACAAAGAAAAAATATTAAATATCATTGTGTTGTAATTATTTATTGTCTTCATTTTTATTCCAATAATTATAAATAATAACCACAGAAGTAAAAAGGTAAGTTAAGTAAAGATTCGTAAAATAAAAAGCAATAAATATTGTTCCGTACCCACATAACAAATAAGTGTCGCGTTTTTATCCCTCTTGAGGTACACAGAACATAATAATGCCATGCCTAAAGGCCACATTTAGCATGTTGCCACATAAACTATGTATTTTAAATAAATCAACCTTATTACGCTCAAGACTCGATACGCTCGAGCTCTTTTTTAGACTTGAGTTCTTTTTGAGACGTGAGTTTCATTTTTAAGACTCGAGTTTTTTTTGAAATACGAGTTCTATTTTGGCGCTCGAGTCTTCGAAAAAGGACTGGAGCTCGGGTCGACTCATAGCTCTGAGTTTTGTTAGCACACCGAGTCTTGTAAAATTTAGCCGAGTCTATCGAATTAAGACTCAAAGACTCGAGTTCTTTACATCTCTAGTTACCTTTACTACAAATACGCCTATTGGGAAAGGCAGTGCATCGATTAACCCTTTCCACGCCATATTAAAATTATGATAAAAATATATGATGTGTATTACTATACAAACTACTAACGAAAATTGGTTTGAATGAGATCTAGCCAGTAGTTCTATTTTTAAAATGTCAATCAAACTTACAACGAACTACAATAACTTAAAGAATTAATAAAGGAAAGAACAATATTACACGCCGATTAACAATATTTACTATCTCCCTAGACCCTCCAACTATCTGCTTTTGCTGAGTCAGTGCCTTTTCGCTGGTAATGCTAATGACGCAAAGTATTTTTTATTCTTATGATGGTGATGCTATGCTGATGGTAATAATGCTAAGTTTTTTTATTCTTAGTTTTATTTATTGTAATTTAACTATGTTTTTTGATATTTTTTATGGTTTTATTTGGTGGGAAAAGTATGGGTTCTAATGAAGTGGCGAGCCTTACTTCATGTAGGATTAATTTACAGATCAGTGCAAGATAAGAATAGCACTATGTAATTATTCCTTTATTTATGTTGTTCTAGGCAACTTAGGATTTGGGTCTTGTTAATGGATTGATGGGCAAAGTTTTCGGAGATCCTCCCAACCAATCACTCTTTATATTGCTATCCTTTCCTCACTCAACTTCAAAAAGTGGCTGAGGATTTGATCGTTCTGATGCTCTGACCTTTCGATTTTGGTATTTATAGTGGAGGGAATGGAATATCAGGGTTCTTAAAGATTCGTGTAAATTCAATATGTCCGTCCGTCAAAGGCTTGCAGATTGTAGACTACCCATGGATATTTTCCTCTAGGCAGAAAGTATGGAACTTTGACGCCCTGGTGACGAAATAAAAACACATGATGATTAGAGATAAACATACCCATTTTCAGGTCTTCCAGGCTATTTCACAAAGGTGCGGAGCCGTAAGATTCAGATTACGTAGTTAAAATTGGTTATTAAAATTTTCAAACTATACCCGAATATGGCAGGTAGGGACTTTTGCTTCTTAAACGGGAAAGTGGTTACAATGACTAAATCACTTTTGTACTTAGTTATATTTGTAGTATCTGTAAAAAGCAACCGTGATAGCCCAGTGGGTAGAACACTCTGTTATCGTGCAAACGACTAGTGTTCAAATCCTGGTTCGGGCCTACACCAATTTGTCTTTTCTAAAGACATATGTGTGGTTAATTTATCATGGTTGTTAACGGTGAGGGAAAACATCGTGAGGAAACCCACATGGCTGAGTTGTACTTAGTCATGTGACAGTGTATTCGTACAAAACGGCGATAGGCCTGCCGGCCTGCCCCCTATCACGTGAGTACACTGTCCATGCAAAACGTGGGTACTCTGAACACCAGGTGACAAAGTCACGTGATGTTAAGAAGTATTAGTACCTCTGCCAACCCCTTCGGGGATATTCGGCGTGAACGTTTATGTTATTTAATAATTTAATGTTTTTTGACATGAATTCCTCATGTGGGGATTATTACTCATAAATAAAAGATGTTATTAAAGGAAAGAAAAATTTCGACACTGGCGGGGTTCGAACCCGCGACCTTCGGGTATACGCCCCCGTCGCTCTGCCAACTGAGCTACAGTGTCAGTTGGCATCCAGCGCGAAATTTCTATATCCTTTGTTTCTTTTTTTTTACACGTTCAAGTAGTGTTTGCGTTTCCTACCTCCGAATTTTAACTAATTCGGACGGCCACTTGTCTACCTTTTCAGATAGAATGCAAATGTTGGAAACGCCTAACTATCACATAATTTAATGTTTTTTGACATGAATTCCTCATGTGGGGATTATTACTCATAAATAAAAGATGTTATTAAAGGAAAGAAAATTTTTTTTAAGTATACCCGAAGGTCGCGGGTTCGAACCCCGCCAGTGTCGAAAAAAAAAAATTTTTTTCTATTAGTTTATGTTATGTTAAATTTGTATTGTCTCGTTGTATTTTTTTATAACTATATAAAATAACTAGTTCCTTTACGCAACTTCGTCTGCTTGACAGAAGACCTGCTCAAAATAAAATTTTCTTTGAGATATACATAAACGATAAATAATTAAAAAGTATGCTATACATAAACCACTGTAATACATATAGGCAGCGACTATCGATCGCCACTTTATACGATATAATATATTATAAAAACTATTAACACCTAATTCTTTAATAAAATCTATTCTGTAATTCATTGACAAATGAGAAGAAACAACTCACCGTAAACCCCGAAGGGATGGCGGAAGTACTAACATTTCTGAACATCAAGTGACAGGTTTGTTACCCGGTGTTTAAACGTACTTTGAACTTTGCATTTAGGTGATAGGGGGTGACTGCCTCCGTGGTCTCGCGGTTAAGCGCTTGGTTTCAAGTACGGAGGTCTCGGGTTCGATCCCCGGGGGGTGGTAACCTTACAAAAAATAATTTTTATTACCCAGTTTGGTAGGATATTGCAGGCTTGAATCACCTGATTATCCGAAATTAAGATGATTCCGTGCTTGCGAGGGCACGGTAAACCGTTGGTCCCGGCTACTATTACGGTAGTAGTCGTAAGTCTGCCAACCCGCACCTGTCAAATCAACCCCTAGGTATAGGGTAGGCTCGAGCCCCTTGGTGGGGACATGTATTGGCTGTGAGGATTGCGATAGGGGGTAGACCTATCGCCGTTTGGTACAAATAACTGTCACACGATTTCCATACGATATTTTCTTCCGCCATGAACAACCCTGATAAATCCCATGAACAGGGTGGCAAATATATATTTTTCATTAGCTGTTTTTCTTCAGACTCAAATTTACGCCATATCTCCCCGAAGAGGTTTCAGAGTACTTATGAACATGATGTGACATTGTCACTTTGGTATTCAGTCAATTGATGTTTAGAGTACTCACGTTTTGCTTGGTCAGGTAACATTTCGAAAATTCGAATATCTCAAATCCGAAATTCACTATTCAGAAAACTATTCACATAATTTACGTATCACAGATGCTTTATTTTCCACAACTTCATTAGTACATAAATACATTTACTAGAAGTATCACTTCCCAGAAAAACTAAAACCAGATTATTAAAATGTTTTTTTTGCTTTTACCAACTATATCTTTTACTATAATCTCATTATTCCAAAGGTTTAAAAGACCGAAGTAACTTTATCTATAGTCTTACATATCGTAAATTTCTTTAACTAGATATTTTTTATGTTAGAAAAATTGTATAAATAGAACGCGGATGCATGCCTGTTTGTATGTATACTTGCTTGCTTGTTTGCATGTAGGGGGGTGCAGGGGGGCAGAGCCCCCCTGCTTGGGGGGGTCGGGGGGCGAAAGCCCCCTGCAGACAAAGAAAAGCTAGGTTACATTCAGTTAGGTTAGGTTAGGTTAGATTATGTATAAAACGAGCGAGCGTAGCGCAGCGGAGCGAGCACCTAAATGCCCGATGCATGGTATACTACTTACTTAAAATATGCCTGCAAAATTATTCATAGCAGTAGGTATCATTCAATACATCTGTATTTCAAATATATGGAAAATGATTTTTTGGAATAGTGATTATTCGGAAAAGCAATATTGCGGAATTAAGGCATATCTGGTTTTCGATTCTTTGGGAATCCGTTCTAGTGGTTAATCAAAATGATAGTAAACAAAAACAAAAACCAAACGATAATCTGGAATGTAGGAATATGGTATTTAAAATTTCGGTGAAACAATATTATGGCAATTAAACGAAAAACAATTAGTTTTCGGTAAAATAATATTCGGGTTTAAAAGTTTCGGATATACAGTACGTAACCGCTTGGTCAGTATACTCACGTGACAGGGGGAAGGACTATCGCCGTGTTGTAAAAATACACTGTGTTTCTTACGATGTTTTCCCTCACCGTCAACAACCATGATGAATTAAATACTCATAAACTTTAGAAAAGACAAATTGATGTAGGCTTGACCTGGGATTTGCACCGACGACGCCTGTCTGCAATGTCACTGTGTAGAGCCCCACCTATGACAGGTGGGGCTCTACACATTGACATTGCAGAAAGAACTATGATATTTTTTTATTGCACCCGTACTCAAAACTCAAACTCAAAAGTTCACGCCGTATATCTCCGAAGGGGTTGGTAGTGGTACCACTACTTCTGAACATCACGTGACAACGCCGCCTAGTGTCCAGAGTAGGTACCCACGTTAGGTACACGTTACCATAGGAGGCAGGTCTATTTTTTTAGGCGCCGTTTTTGTACGAAGGCTATATGACGCATATTGAGATGCCTCGAACTATTCTTTATAAAAATGAATTGTTAGAAATTTGTAACCTCCCAAAGCAACGAAAGTAGCGAAAATCACGCCAATTCGTCGCTCCGTCTTGCCGTGAACGACGGACAAACAATGTGTGTGGGAGTGGGAGAGTTTGCAGCGATTGCTCAGGCAAATAGGGATCGACCGGAATAAATGGTAGCATATGTCACTCTACGGTTTTCTATTCCTATGCAAAAAATCTACTTGATCGGTTGCGTAGATTTTGCGTGAAAGGAGGACAAACAAACACACTTTCAGCTTTATAATATTTTATTTATTTATTTATTACGCATGCACACAGTACAACATCATATTATATTATAATTTACAACAGACATAAATGTTTTGTTCAGACGCAGTACCAGAACAGCTTGCACAGCATTTCCTTTAGTAAAGATTAATAGTGAATTAATAATTTATGTATACACATACAGATTGTATTATTTTGTGCATTCGATCATGTGCATGATACAGTATTGCTTTTGCACGGTCGATGTTTAAGCGACAAATACTGTACTTTCGGTATCTATCAATTGATTGATGACCGTTATCTAACAATTGACATTTAAAAACAGTTAATATCATCAACGGATGGTCACCATACTTAATACGAGATGCAGCGCTCTAGTTAGACATCCCTGTGTAGAACACTTTAGGATACTAGTACTAGATCCTCTATAGTCCCAAAATATACTCACGCCATTATTTCCCATTGGGGTAGGCAGAGACTATTGATCGCCACTTTGTACGATCCTGGCAAACCTCTCTAGCTTCGTTTACATCCATCAATCTTTTCATACATGCTCTTTTATTCTTCATACTTCGGACGCCGGCCTTTTTGAGCACACACTCTATTTGGTCCAGGTGTGTCCTCCGTGGTCGTCCTCTACTAACATTACCCTCCACATTGGCTCTATAGATCTCTTTCACCAATTTACTGTCATGCATCCTCTCTATTTGCCCAAACCATCTCAACATTCCTTTTTCTATCTTTTTTACAATATCATCTTTCACGCCGTACCTTTCACGAATCACGTCATTTCTCACATGATCACATAACCTTACATTATAAACTTTTCTGGGGGACCTCATCTCTACTGCATTCACTGTGCTCTCATGCTACTTCTGCCACACCCAACATTCACTACCATACATAAGCGTAGGAACCAGAACAGCATCATGCACTGCCATTCGGGCCTTTTCGGACACCGACTGACTAGACATGAGACTATTCAAAGTTCTATTAATCGCATTACCCTTTTTCACTCTTCTCTTGATATCTTTATCACACTTTCCATCCCTAGTAAACAAACTTCCCAGATATACAAACTCTTTCACTTGTTCTACTTTCTTACCATTAATTTCAATCACGCATTCGGTCATATTCTCCTCTCTCTCTAAAACCATGGTTCCAGCCAGAGCTTCAGACCTGGAAACTTTTCAGCCACATTCGGAAGTTGATAGGGGACAAGATGGTAGAAATAAAGTATCGTTGGTGATGGGTTTCCAACCACATCGCATTAAAAACCACTTAACAAAGCCTCATACCCTTAGGCGCCTCTTACGACACCCGTGGGTAGAAAGGGGTAGTGACCTTCTAAGCCGGCTTATTTGTACTTAATGCAGTTAAATCAATTTTAAAAACGCTTTTAATTGGAAATCGTTGGTTAGTTATGATTTCTTTTATTCTTTATGTTTTGTGGGGTGTGGGGAGCTAAACAGCCCCGGATCTACGATTTTTTCGAACCGGGGCAAGAACTTGATATAGCGCCCCCTCTCGTGAGCGTTTGATTAACACTAAGTGGCATTTTTGGTGGTCGAAAGAATACTCTTTAATAATTTTGTACTCTTTATTATTTATTACTAATAAGTATTTCTTTAGTGTGACATCAAATTAAATATAACAACAAAAATTAAGAACGCTCCCGATATTCAAGGCATTCTTTTTAATTTTCCTCATCGTTTTTTTTTCTCTTTTATCTTACTACAGCTTTACACGGCGTGCTTTCTTTTCCGCGAAAGAATCTATTAGCTCATCAAAGTCCGTCTCAAAGGCAGTTTTATTTTCAATAGCTAGAATCGTGAGGCCAGATAAACGTTCTTTGCTCATTGTTGAACGCATATAGTTTTTAATTATTTTCAGTTTGCTGAAACTTTGCTCACAGCTGCCAGATGTCGTCGGTAATGTGCAGTATATCCTCAAAGCTATACTAACTTTAGGAAACGCTTCTTGCAATTCTTACACAGATGTTGTAACAGGTCAAATGCACCTGATTTTTCATCAATTTCCGTTACTAAGTCTTTGAATATAGAAAGTTCCTGGCAAAAATCAACTGCATTCAAGTCTTTTGAATATTTTCGAGCTAGATCGGATCCATGTTTCTGCAGATAATCAGTCGACATATTTAAAAATGCGTGACCACTGAGGAAGTCCAAATTTTCATCTAGGCTCTTTGTTGTTTCATTTTACTAATTACTCGGACACGCAATCTAAAATAAACTAAACAACGATCGTCCCTTGGTGTTAAGGGTTATTCGGCTCGGTTCGTGTAGCCTCTAGTTCTACATGTGACATACGGGGGAATCCCCGGCAGTGATACGTACGTTATCAGTATTGCCAATTAGGCTATAACTATACAGAATGTACTAAACTGATTTTGGCGCCCTCTGAAACTGCCGCCCGGGGCAGGTGCCCCGGTTTGCCCCCCCCTAGATCCGGGGCTGGAGCTAAATCAAATCTGAGGTTTGCTGATAGAACTTTGAGACGCATTTTTTTTTGAATTCGAGTTGAAAAAACTCGGAAACAATTAATAAAATAAAGGCTTGTAAAATTTATAGCACTTAAAATTTAATAAAAAATACAATAAATTAAAAATCAAATAATAATGGGATACTAACTAAACGATATAATTACTTTCTATAAATATCACTTAATAGTGTTTGCTTTATAGGAGTCGTTCCATGAGAAGTGCAAGATAAAAAAAAAACAGTGGTCTCTGCACTAAACACAGTACTCAGATACATTCATTAAGATGAAAAGAAGAGGTGCAAATTGTTGGATCGCAGGATGGTAGGCTCCATTGTTTCCCACACTGCACATCATACTAGACTATGTGTAAGTATTTGTGTCTCAGCAACTCAGCTCTGACAGAGACGTAAAAGATACTAAACACAGGGACTAAAGATTTTTGGCGATTTTGATAATGTGGTGTTACGAAAATATCGTCAACAAATCTGAGATTCGTATTCATTCGATTCGTATCAATACTTTTAGAATGAAAGAAAGCAGAATGACTAGGTACCTCAAAATTGTTCTTAAATTTGATTGACGGTATTTAATTTCACCACATTTACGTGTCATGTTGTCGAAGTATTGGTACCTCTACCTTCCTATCAAAGATAGATTGTGCGATAGACTGAGAAGAGAGGTTTTAGTCATTATTGAATACTCAATATATAATTGCCTAAAATTAACCCGTTTATTGCCACAGGTGTCGTAAGAATCGACGTTAGGGGTTTGTAAGTTATTTTTGGGCGATGAGGCTGTCACCCAACACCAACCAACCATTCTTTATTTTACAATTTATTCTCTCTTAACTTTCAAAAGTGGCGAAGTAATTTCGCACACTGAAACTCTGGCTACCCCTTTTTTGGCTTTAATTTGTTATTAGTTATATATATGTTCTTGCTACTCGACGCTAGATGGCAATGTTACATCAAATCACAGATTAACGAGAGTAATGATAAATTTACCATTCATTCATTTTCTAAGATTCAAAATCATTGAGTTTCTCATTCATTCGCGAGTGGTTTTTTCGCATTGAATGCTTCGTTGAATGAGCTGTATATTTCGCTCCTTGGGTTTTGGCCACATTTTGTACTTTGAATGAAAGTGGTAATTCATTGTTGTCATCATTCAATTCACTCTTTCCTTCGTTCAAATAAGTAAATTTTATGCGTCGCTCGGTTGTTGTGCGCGTGATCCGTCCGTTGAAAATTAAAAATATTCATAAAAACTCGTTGAAAATGATAAACAATGTTATAATTGGTTATTTTCCATCGTGTTGTTACTATTCCACGTTAAAATTCTAGTTAATACTCAACTTCTAGTGAACTTTACAGTGAAATAACGGTGTTGCATATTTGTGCCTTTGGAGAAGTTTTGACAATTTACAAGTTTCTAAGTGTTTTCTAAGTTTGTTGATGTGCACATGTCCTGCTGGCTTTGTTGTTATTAAGTGGATTTTGCCTCTATATCAAGGACCAAGGTAAAAAACAATGATTTAGTAGCTTTATATATGCTTTTCTAACAAATAAAATTTTATAAACTGGTTAATTTGCCGCAACAAGTTTTATGTCTTCCAATATTATTTCATTACTTTTGTGTAATAATTGAATATATCTTCTGAGGTTTATATACTCATACACAGACATATTCAGCTCAAGAAGTAGTCACTATCTCAGTACTGTGATGATAACTGGAATAAATCCATCACTAAATTATCAATTTTTAATCTGGGTCTAGCATGTCTGTCTCTTTTGAAATTAAATGTGTGCTTTGTCCATTAGATAAATGTTTTGCTATGTAGAATCAGCATAGAATAGCACCACACTATATCCTCCTGTGGATACTAAAAGAGGCAAATTATCATATAGTATTGTTGAGCAATAAAATCTTACATTATTATTTTTTCCAACTGTGTTTTGAAAGTGCCTGAGTAATTGCTGATTCTTATGTACTGGCTAACTCGGCTATAAGAGTAGGTATATGTTTTAATTGATTTAATTAAAACATGGTAACTAAACCCATTTAAAATAGTGTTGTGCTTAGTTATGTATTATATTATTTTTCACTCACCTTCTTTGATTATTTCAACCATTATTTCCTACCTTATTTCTTGCTTGCAAGTCAAATTATGATCCTGATGCATTTGAAAATATGTTGGGTATCTGCCCAATTAGTAAAGACGAATTAGTGTTATCTAAAGTTCTGGTTATGGGGGTTAGATGCAAGTTTTTTTAGATTATTTTATTAATAAAAGTAATATATTGCTAAGTAGAAAAAATGACATTGATATGTTTGCATACATTCATATACCTCAAAAAATTCGGTATTGATGATGATGATCCAAATTAATGATTACACAGTTTTAGATTTATCTGATAAGTTATGGCTTAGAATGACACTACCCCATGTCTACCTGTGGGTGTTTGTTAGAGGCAATTAAGGGCTTTTTAAGAATTTTAGGCAATGTTGTAGGAGACCCATTGCCAGCAACTTTTATTTTAGCTTTTAGTTTAAAAAAATATGTGGTTGGCGTAGTCTGAGTTCAATTTATATGTGAATTGGAGTTACACTTTTAGAAAGCAAAATTTATGAAAATAAATTGTTTGCAGAGATAAAGCCAATTTGGATGATACTTTGTATTGTACTGTGAATGGGTATTTTCTATAGTACTGTGAACGGGTATTTTCGCCAAATTGACGTCTACTATGGGCCTATTTTGCGTGATAAAAGAATGCGCCATTCCACGAATGCGCTAGTACAAATGGAAGTTGATGAAGTAAGTGCATGGTAATGTCAGTAGAAAAAGACCATACAGTTAAAATTTAGTTGCATCAAATAGACATAAAGGTGCTCCAAAGTGTAGATGTCCAAGTGTGATGCTTATTATGAAAAGATTGCTGAATGTGAATTAAGCTGAAAAGGTTTGCCAGGAGCATATGAAATGACGATCGGAAAGCTTTCCCAATTGCCACTAATGGCGTGAGTATATTGCACGTATGAACATTAGACCGTTTTTTTTTCTATATTTGTCTACTCGTTTCTACATTACGCGAATCCTGCTGCGCTGTGAAGTTTGAATGAGGCAGAGCAAAAAAAGGCATTTTGTCGAATTATTCCTTGATTTTGCGATCTCAGTTTTCGGATTCTTATTTTAAAAGAGTTACCGCATTCAATATATAAGATGTTCATTAGCATCATACAATAAGTATTCAACAAAGCACCTACCCTAATCAAAAGACTTCAACGCGGTCGTATTCAAGTAAAGCTTTGAAAACTTTGTATAAAAGTAGTAATGGCACCACACATTTGCGCAGTCGCGGTGACAATGTCAGTCGTTCGCTGTGATAATGATAAGCCGAGTCTCTCCAGTGCTTTGACTATGAACACTATAGACAAAGCGATGTTACGTCATCCATTTTAAAAAGAGAAGCCCTTATTTAAGTTCTTATATGTTAAAAAGAGACACAAAACTTTATTGTCATCTCTATCGCGTAACCCGTTTTGTTGATGTCAACCTTTTAAAGCGTGACAAACAAAGCGTCGACTTGTGAGCGATTTTAGTTTTCTTTTGATTTTGAGAAAGATTTTATTCATTTGTATATTGTTATTGTGACAAAAGAGACTCCATTAATTAAGTTATTGTTTAGTGAGGTATGGTTGGGTGTAGCGTGCTTGGCTGCGGAAGCCACAGTGAAAAACACATCGAAGGATTGACTTTCCACAAGTGAGTGAATTTTTTAATGTTTTTCTACAGATAAATACATAATAAATACATTGCGCGATCAGAAAAAAAGTGATTCAAATGTTAATTACGATGAACTAGATTACTAGCATTTTCTTTAGTTATTATGAGCAATTTTTTAATAGCATAACCTAAAAATATGCGGTATCTCAGTGTTCCCATAATTCACGTTTTCATCCTACCCTGTCGTTAGGGTAAAATTTTCAAATTAGTAAACTGATGTTAATGAGTGAGTATATTATGAATTTCGTCGCGCTATAGCGACGCTGAATGATTTCCAATTGTTATCTACGGAATTAGTAAGTAATAAATTTGTTATATTTATTTAATTTCTTCGTATTCATTACAGTTTTCCTAAAGACCCGAATCTACGAGAAAAATGGATTGCGGCCACTGGAAGATGCAATTGGAAATCAACCAAATATAAAATACTTAGATGTACGAATACATCATCTTTTGAAAAATGTGACTGAAATAGACGAATGAAACTGATTTTGTTTAAAGGTCAATAGTAAATAATGCAATAAAACTCATGTACAAAATAGTGCTGTCTTTTATTTTTCAAAATACAAACATAGACCCCACTATACTCATGATGACCCGTATGATATTTACATAACTTGCACTTATGGAACAGCTGTTTTTTTTGTCCAGTAACAAAGTTAGTCCCGTACAAAAATTTATTCGTAATCATGGGAAGATTCATCCCTGATAGTTAGTACAATGCTTTAGATTTCACGGTGTATTAAACATCAGTATAAATGGTAAAATTAAACAAAAAAGATTGTATAATACTAGGAGCAAGTATGTATAATTATATGATTGCAGGAAATTATATAGTAAACAGTAAACCTTTACAATAAATAAAACGACGTATCAATAAATTGACGTAATCAATTTTAAATTAAAAAGTAGCTTTTAGAATGGTGATTATAGTATTTTGGGGTAATTGTTTTCTAGTGATCGCAACATTACAGGGAAAAATATTGCTATCTAAAAGAGATACTCTCCCGTTGCATTATGACTCTGTCTATATAGTCTAAGCTCCAGTGGAACAGAGCGTGAATTTTTCTCGGTCTAGGAACGAGCTAAACGCCCTTATATGTTAGAAAACTGGTTTTTGACAGCCGCTTGTCTCTGGTCTCGTCTGCGAGAGATGATTCGAGCATTGTTTCAATAATACCGATGACAATATTTTCAGGATAACATATTGTATAGTATCCAAAAATAGTGATGTTGACATTGAAACACTGCTGTGTACACTTAGATCCTTAAGGTACCAAACTAACCTATTTACAGTAAACGTAATATACATACATACAATACATGTACTCACGGCTATAAATCGCTAAAATGGGTTGGCAAAGCTTCCGAATCAGAAAATTCTTCAGCCAATCTTGGAATAACAATACGCTAACTTAATGGACGATTAATATTTAAATAGGAAGCACATTTAATGTTGTTTTAACTCTAGTTCACAACTCTCCCTCCGTGTTTGAAGTAGATAATCGTAAAAACTTTGTCAATGAATCGCCACCTCCAAAACTATTAGGACATCTCCTACTACAAAATGCCTAAATGCCGACGTTTTTAGAACCCACTTACCGACACATTAAAACCCATATTCTATTAAAGTTCTAAAATACTTTCCGAGTATTGTACCAACCCAGGTTATTAACTAGTTTGAAATAGTTTCCATTGTTTGTCGCCATATTGGAGTGGATCGCTCACATCGAGGTGTACATACTAATGAAGAGCTAGGTACATTTATACGTGCCATGAGAATTCACCTTGTATGTTCTTATTATTGTCTACTTATTTTATTATTACTAGTGACTCAAGACTCAAGCGTTTACGCCGCATATCCCCGAAGGGGTTAACAGAAGTACTAATACTTCTTAACATCACATGACATCGTCTCGTCACCTGGTGTTCAGAGTATTACTGCAGACTATAGAGTATTACTAGTAAGTTATATATTTTTGAAGAACTGTGCACAAGAAAACCGTCGTTTTCCTAAAACTATATCGGAGCACTAACCATTATGAATGATAATTGTGACTTTGATGCCTAGACTGATAAAACCTTTACGCAAATGCCGAAGGGCTTGCTCTTCTCACACTTCTTTGAGGCTTGCTCATTCCTTTGGTCTAATCAGTCAGAAGGGATTGCTAAAAACAGATTGTTTTCAGTAAGGTTTAATTATTGACACGCTTTGATAGGAGTAAATTAAGTGCATATTCGGGGCATTTAGTTAAAATGCAAAAACCGCCTTAATGTGTTATTTTGAAGCCACTAAATGCAAGTATAAATGAGTTATCGGTAATGGGTTTTATGATAACTGTTATTTACTACTCCGTAAGCTTTTTACTTCAAAAAGTTTTTACTGATATAATACGATACCTACCTTGAGTTCAGTAGCCCAGTGAACTCGCTTCTGAATGACTGTTTGAACAAACAAACGTTTCATAACTGCAGCTTTCAGAAATCTTTTCATTCCTTGCAAGATCCTGAAAAGAAAAGCCACATCTAGGCCGCTCATCCGTGTCCTGAAATATTGAAGAGGTCTTCAAAGAAAGTACGCCTTTTTACTCCTGGCTTTTCATTCGAAGATTGCCTCTTTGCTTTCTCACGCCTTGCTAGAGCTACTTCAAGTTAGTTTCACCTTCGGCAGTTTGAGTCTAGTCTCAGCAAACGGGTTATCTATCATATTAAAACGCATAGTAAGTATATCGTGAGTGTCGTGACCGGTTAAGTTTTTATATTAATTCCTGTTATCGTCAACTCCCGTAAGCAATGTGTATTAATTAAATTTATACGACGGCATCATCACGGCGATATGGTATCAAACTTTTTGTATATTAAGTAAAGTACTCGAACCCCTATGACGTGGTGTGGTGGTTGTAGTATTAAGTTTTTTTATAAGATTCCGAATCGTGCTACCATTTAGTCGAATGATCAAGTAATTTAACAAACTGATAACAAATTAAAAATTGATCTCCCACTTATTTAATTATAAAAGTATCTATATTATTTATATTTTTATGTATCATCACGATAAATTTCATAAGGAGAGACCAGTTGTGACTGGACAGTCCTAAGAATTCTGAAAATAACACTTCCCTTTCGTGCGTGCAAGTAATTTCCAAAACAAATATACTTTTTCAAATTACGATAACACAAAATTTGATATTGAAAAGGTAGTTTCGTACGGTACCGGCCCATTTAAACGAACAAATTGGATCGTAATATAACAACAATTCAGTAATAAAACGCAAACGAAGACGCGTCATGTGAACTAGCGTAATATAAATATTGAGAACTACTGACTTGTTTTTTAATGATAGATATCGTTCGATGTATCCGCTCTATACGCATTTTATGTTATAACGGTATTCAGTGTAAATTATAAACGTTTTTAAACGGTCAGCTATCTATCAAGTTTGGATACCAGAATTATTTAAATTATGATACCTTTTTGTCTACTTCCAAATGTGGCTGAGGAGTTTCGAGCTCTAAAGCTCTGGCTACCGCTTTGTGGGATTTATGGCCGTGAGGATATGTATGATTTCTTTTACCTCGTCAAAGCTGATATTTTTTGTACTCGCATATTCTTGATAATGAACCGTTGAATTCTATAAATCAATAATGATTCGGTAAAGTGTGTGGGCAAATTCTTATTTCCAATCATAAAAAAACCGGCAGAACCTAACTTTATTTTTACGTATTTATTTATTTAATTAATACGTACACAAACAGCATTATAACAAACATTACCTTTTTACAAAAATTTTGATTCGGCTCTGTTACAATGCCAAAAAAGTGCACACAACATTATCGGTTATTATCGTTAGCAATTTTCTTCTTCTTGAATAATATTATTATCAAAGCTACTCAAGACAATAACAAATAATATAAATATAAGTAAAACTCCAAAGAATTACACCAAATTAATAATAATTATAAAACTAAATAAAGTACAATTAAATTAAAATTAAAATAATAATAATAATAATATTTAAGCTTTGTTATAAACGTTTGCAATCTTCCCTTTATTTTTTTATTTTTGGTTTGCTAAAATCTCATTTCAAGAGTATAATAAGTCCAATAGAGTTTACGTTTCCATGTATTGACCCGATCCGACCCAAGTATTTTTTTCACATATACGGATAAAAGCGCACTTGTTGATAAACCCGATACAGGATGATCGTGTTGCGGCGGGTCGGCGCGCCGGAAACTGGCTGCGAAACGACCGACGGACGCTTTCATCTTTCTGCGGTTTCAAACTATCGGCTTTCCTAAAGAACACCCTTTATCAAATGTTTGCGAGTTATGATTCAAAGTGATGAAAAAAATGCACTGTTGGGCTTATGTAAATAGAAAAAAATCTTATAATTAATTAAAAATAAATTAAGAAATCCCCATTTCCTCCGGTGGGGGTGTACGTAAGAGGCGACTAACGGTATTGGGGCATTTAATAACCTTTATTTTACCATCTTTTCCCCACTCAACTTTCCAAAAGTGGCTGAGTAGTTTCTAATTCCTTAGCTCAGTCTACCCCTACTAGGGATTTATAGCCGAGAATATATGTATGTATGTAAATTAAGAAATGTGAAATCAATAATACGCGGTAATAACAAACATCCATTTTTTATTTACATATAGGATATTTTGTTACGTAATATTATTCGTTAATACACTGCTTCAATTGTTATTTATAAAATACATTAAACTATTTGCTCGAAACATTTTAAAATAGCTAAGAAAATGCTTTAAGTCGAACAATATTGACACTTCAATTTGCACTACAACACATGTGAAAATATGCTAGTATATAGGCTAACACTATTTCAAAGCGTACTTCACATTGCAAGAAATATGGGCATAACTATCATAATAGGTTGTGAAACCTTCCAAGTAGTAAAAGGGCGTAGTATTTGCGTACACGCATCGCGCCGCATTCACTTTCTCGGACACCGGACGTTTTCACCACTCATTTCATCTGCTCAGCTATTATTTGTGCATTACATGTTTAATATTTTCACTCTACATGGCTAAGTAATAGTTTGTATAACACTTAAAATTATGTTGGATGAAAGTAAATGTGACGGAAGTTTGATATGAACCAAATAGCCTTTATGATCGCACTGAAGTGCAATCTTCACACGAGTAAAAATAATTTTGATAATATGAGGGTATGGGTGATTCTATTTTTTCGGTCCTATTTGCATTGCCAACTAAAATTATGTACTAACTAAAAAAATTTTTTTTATCGTATCCTTTTGAATCACCAAATCTACAACGTTCTTCTTTGCCAGGTATTGCTTATAACAATAAATTAATTAATTTTAATTTTATTAAATGTTAAATAGCCAATATTTCATTTCCATCCACACTTAATTTCCAAGTAGCACTGCTTATACCCCATTTCTTACGACTTTTTGCAGGGTGTCTGATTATGTTTAGTTATTTCACATTTACATAAATACTACTTATTACCATTTTTAAATTAAGGATAACCTAGTGCATCTGTTAAATTGATAGAATGCACTGTTTAATTTTGTCACGCGAAAAACTTCATTTCCATCCAAACCAACGGTTTATGTGTTTTTGACCACATTCTTATCTGTGAATGCACGTTCAAACCGGTTTTGCGACCCCCCAAGCTCAGTCTGCCGTACAGTGTAAGCAAGAGAGGGCGTGCGTATGGTTATTTGGAAATATGTTATATTTTTTAACCTAATTCTTAATTTGTCACAGGTAAGCCTTCATTACTATCCATTGCCTATTTTGCTAATTGTTATTGCTGTTGTTTTAAGAATTAAACTGTGGGAGATAATGCTTGATAGATATGGGGCTTTATGTTGCATGACCTTGTAAATGGTAGGAAAGCGTCGTAAATTTAAATTAACTGCCAAAACTTCATTTCCATCCACTTCATTTCTATCCATTCCATCCGAATTTGTAAACGGACGGAAATGAATGGACTTGGATGGGAATGATGCAAAATTACTAATTACTGAATAGATAATATTTTCTTATTATTAGACATAAGACAATTATTAATGACTTATTTATTACATAAGTTAGTATATTTATTTGTATCTTTTTCTACATTTATTTATATTTATTTCTTTCTTTAAATAAATATCAAGAAATAAAAAACGATCCCAAGCTTTATAGAATCTATCAAGAAAAAGAAAGGAAGATTTTTGTGAGCCTAAAAGATATGTCAGCGAGAAAACAGAAAGAACAACGACGCCATTGAGAAAAAAAATCCTTGCAATACCTTAAGAAACAAAAAGAGAAAAAACAAGTTCAACGTATTCTCGTAGAAAACACCCCACCACTTGGAGGAACGACATCCACGAAATGAACTCCACAACATCCAACAACCTGCAGATCCATTAGCACCAACTCCAATCTCAGATACAACACTGGTGACGCATGAGCCATCAGCCACTTAACTTCCAAAAGTGGCTGAGAAATTTATAATTCCTTAGCTCTGGCTACCCCTTCTAGGGAATTCCCTAAATCAATTCGAATCCGTGAGCCGTGAAAGCCGTGAGTATATGTATAGGTATGTATGTATTAAACAAAATATTGCGACGAATGAGGTACGACAATATGAAAATTAGTAAAGAATTAATAAACCTTAAAAAGGAATGTGCTGTACTGCGAAAAAATAAAAGGAAGGTTCTGCAGGTTATCCATCAATTCAAAGAGACACTTAGTCAGTGTAAAATCCACGCGAACATTGAGCTTCTAATCAAATCTTTAAAAAAGGTTCAAATAAGAGAGCCTCTGTTGCGACTCGCGAAGCGAAATTTGCCTGGAAAGATCCTGTCATACGTGTGTTATAAAGAGTTCTGGACTATAAAGAATTTGACGACAGTCAATGTATAACATACTTCGAATGGATTTCTGAAAAGCAAATATATATGGCTAGAACTGGAAAAGAACTATTTAAGAACGTAGTAGTTAAGAAGAAAAAGGAGATAGACCTCGAAAAGTAATAAAAAACCGGAGACGATACTGCACACATTCTTTAAACACCAGCGAAACAGAGTCGCACAGTACACTATCATAAAAGACTTGGAGAAAGAAACCCTTGGAGCCAACGAAGTAATATGCCACGTTGATTTTAGTGAGAACTTCTGCTTCAAGTACCACGAGGAAGTTCAAGCCTTTCATTTCGGCGGTAGTAAAGGACAAGTGTAATATATTACGTGAATAAACACAAAAATAGAGCAACTAATGCATTTTGTTCCATGAGTCAACGTCTCAATCACGATGCTCCTGCTATTGGGGCTCATATTATACCAGTAATAGACTTAGGATTTAAATTAGTTACATCGCTAACTGTGCTATGCATTTTGCGTCAGACTCGCCATCTAGTCAATACCGCAAGAGATGTGTGTGTAGTACAGAAGAATGTTAATTTTTTTCTTATACCAGAAGAGGAGGTGGCTAAGCAAAGATTCTCTGCAAATGTTTTAGCATTTAAAGGTACTACAAAAGTTCACTAGGCCCTATGGTAGGGCTGCCATCCGTCCGGGTTTCCCCGGATTTGTCCTAGTTTGGTGGGCGTCCGGGGGACGTCCGGGCGGGGTTTTTAAAAGAGTCCGGGTGAAACCCGGACTCTTTGGTCATCAGGGGAAACCTACTTTTTTTTATTGGTAAGCGATAACTTGAAATAAATCTTACAACATTATCTTGTTACCTCAGAAAAATGATTATTTTATTTACGTAAATATCTATTATTCGTTGACTTTAAATGCGCACCTAACTTTGTACTTTAAAATAATAAACGATTTAGTACATTAGAAGAACGAATTATATAATAATTGGATTGACACCAAAAATGCAAGCGTTTTATAATTATTATTTTGTTACCTCAGAAAGAGTTTTATTTTATATAAATGTCTATTATTTGTTGCGTACCTGACGATTTTAAAATTATAATTATAAATGATTATGATCCGAGTTACTTGGTCCAACTAATCCGGAGTTAAGCCTTAACTCCGAGTTAGTTGGCTAACCCCGAGCCGCGCAAGTGGGCCTTAGTCTCTAAGTATAGTTAATTTATAGAAGTAGCTACATACGTACCTATTATTTAATAATTTGATTGATACCTAGTATAGTATTATATTATCTGTGTTGATACCTAAAAACGAGTGTTCAATAATTATTTTGTTACCACAGTAAGAGTTATATTTTAAACATGCGTGCCTACCGACTTCATACTATTTTAATAAGAGGGAATAAAAATAAAAAAAAAATGACTTTTTTTTTTGCTACAAATACGGCGTCCGGGGAAAAAACGAAATTTCGCCCAAATGTCCGGGTTTTTTTGCCGTGTTCGTCCGGCGTCGGCAGATCAGGTGATGGCAGCCCTACCCTATGGTCATCTGATTTTCCTTATGATGTAGTGTTACGATCACTGAGTTGTTTCTCATGTCAGGACAGCTCTGTTCCTTGTCATCACAACAAACATCTTTGAAGGTGTTTGGTGAAATGTCTTTACTTCGAGTACCTGCGAGTCATATACCTGGAGAAAGAAAGAGACTGGGACAGTTTCGTGAGAACCCTTTAAGGTATTCTGGAGATTACATTGAAACCAAGCCATCTTAAATTAAAATATTGTCCAAGACTATAATTAAGCCTTCATTTAATGCACTTGATTATCAACTGGTACAAATCAATGATGAGACAGAGAAAGGACCCCCTCTATCTAACTGTTCAAGCAAATTAAGTGATGACTAAGGTATCCAATATGTGTTATGTGAAATCACCAGTAACTGGATACAAAACAATGCACAACAAAGGGATATAAAATTAAAAATAGAACATAATAAAATCAAAACAGCCAGTCTTCAGGCTGCTCCTCAGTTTGAAATTATGGATACAGAAAATATTGAGCAGGCACATATTAACAAATCAACATTGCATGGAAAAGAAGACTCAGTAAGGATCGGTTCTTGGGTAGTTGTAGAATATACAGTCAAAGAAAAGTATAAACCTTACATAGGAAAGTCACTGACATTTAAGACAATGAATATACAGTAACATTTTCGTTCTTCATTCCCTTCCAGTGGTTATTTATTTCCATCCTGTCATTTTCATTTCCATCCCTTACATCATTACTATCCGTACATTTATGTTGTTAATATACATCATTTACTACGGCAATTCAGAAATTAGTGTAAGTACACGTACACGAATCTAATTACAAAATATAGATGTAAATAGTTAAAAAAAAATATTTTTTTCGAAAATGGTCAAATCTGACCGAAAAAATAGAACCACCCGTATACAACAAAGACCAAGTTACTCTTTAGTAATTAAGCTTCGTATTTGCGAAATAATTTTCATAATTGGTTCGGCATATCCAGAGATTGCTCCCAATAACATAAGCTTTCTTCTTTATAATATTAGTAGAAATAAAATGCCTACCATTGTCTGAAAATAAATGCGGTATTAAATTTTAAACTACGTAATGACTAAGTACTGAAACGGAAAGGGGTCAAATCTTTGACTTCATACGTAACCGATTATTGTAATCTAATTACGTAGTACGCTTCATTGTTCAAGGCGGTTCCTGCTCCAATAAGGTCTGACTTACAAGGAAGGGCTTTTGCTCAAGTAAGACTGTTAGTTTTGTTACTGCTTACTCATTTGTGAAGTTTTGGTACTAACATTCATTACATTATTGAGAAATTTTAAAGGTTTGAGTGCGTAGATGTAAGATTACTCTATTCTTTTCTTTATAATTGAAAACGTAATGTTGGAAAATCAATGTTAAAGTAAAGCTTATGCATTTAATAAAGTAATAATACCCTAATTTTGTATGAAGAACCTCTTTATGAGGTTTTCAGATCAATTACCATAAGAAATGTTCATAGGTATGTTTGCGAATTTCCGGTATCAATATTAATATCTTGAGTGTAAGCACCCATATGCCCTCTCTTCATTGTGGCAACTATTCACCCGACCCAAGTAGCTATTGTATCCACTCAATGTTCCACTTACACCTAATTCAATTAGGTGCAATCGGCTCTGTACACTTCGTCACGTTCAACTGATATGCAATTATCATCTTTATGCCATGCGTGTATGGTGTGTTTTTCGAATGTGCCAAAGTTACATTTCTAAGCCTCCCTCCTCATATACATGGGTCATTGTTCCTTGTAGAAGGATGCAATTAGTTTTGTAATGAGCATTGCTTCTACGATTGCATAATTTGGGAAAGCTAATTCTTGTGTCTAGTGTTGTTGTTTCTTAAATATTAACAGATATACAATAAGAAATCAGTTAGCTTTATTTTTTTATCACAAGCAGTAATGGTAATTTGATAGGTAAGTTCTGAGGTAAAAATAGGCTTACCTAAAACCTAAAACACACTTAACTACTCGATTCAATCAAAATTTATAATTAACCTTAATGAATTCGATTAAAGACCTGATTTCATCGATCGATAACAAACGAATCGAATGTGCAATAAAAATAGTTGGAGTGAAGACATGAAAATTCATATTCACGACAGCTAACTCTCTCAAGTTTCGTGACAATTGTGTCATTATTATGGATGGCAAGGAATAGTCATACCTGTACTAAAATTGATTAGAAACTCGTTGCGCTTATTTGGTAACTTAACTAAAATATTACTAGAATATGTACTGTATTGCTTGTATGAATGTATGTTATTGTCTAGAGTCTGCTTATAATAGCACAAACCCATTTCATACCGGGGTTGCAAAAAAGACTTACTTACTTATACTCACGCCAATTATTCCCATTGGGGTAGGCAGAGACTATCGATCGCCACTTAGTACGATCTTGACAAACCTCTCTTGCTTCCCTTACATTCATTATTCTTCTCATACATGCTCTTTTATTCTTCTCACTTCGGACCCCCGCCTTTATAAGAACGTTTTCTATCTGGCAAAAAAGACGACTCAGGAAATTGGGGCTTTTAAGTGAGTGTGTTGCGCGATGTGGCTGGAGACCTATTACCAGCAACTTTTCTTCTTATCTGTCCCCACTCAAGGTTTCAAAACAGCTAAAGAATTTCTAATTCTGTAGCTCTGGCTGCTCCTTTTTAGAATTTATAGCCGTGTACTTGTTCCAAAAGTCTTTAAATACCCATCTACACTACTAACTAAAAAATGGATACAAGTTCTGAAACAATATCTCATTCCGGGATAACTTAAGTTGAAATATTTTACTTCTAGATTTTCTTCTATGATATGGCTAAGTTACAAAATGTTCACGCTTTTACGTTATAGCATGGATACCACAAAACTATGACGCAGAGGAACTCCTTTACCACAAAACCATATCGTAATGGATAATGCTTGCTGTATACGCAGCAAGCTAACTGGTTAGCAAAGATGCGAGCAAACGAGCCGTTTTATGAAATGACACTGTATCCAAATTGATACGATAATAACTAATAGCACCATATGAAATGTCAGTCCATTCATATCTGGTCTACTTATCAGAACTAACTATATGTACTCGTGGAAGTATTTTTTTATACATACATATACTCACGGCTATAAATCCTAGAAGGGGTAGCCAGAGCTTCGGAATAAGAAATTCCATAACCACTTTTGGAAGTTGAGGAGGGAAAAGACTGTAAATTAAATGTTTGGTGATGGGTCTCCAATCGCATCGCCCAGAAATCTCTTAAAAAGCCCCATAACCCCTAGTCGTGGTATTCTAAGCCGACACTACACAACATGTACATGAAACTAAAAAGTGGCGAGCCCAACATAGATTAAGTGTACCATTCTAAGACAATTCCAAAAGCTGTAAGTATACATATGTAAGTCAGGGATGATCAAAGTCAAATACATTGGTTAGAAGTAGTTAGAACACGATGTGAGGAATGATAGTTGTAAATGACAAACTGCGTTACTCAAGTCACTGTATTCGTAGATTCCATTCAGACTTATTTGACTTGACCTTTCATCCCCAATTTGGAAAGAGATCAATTAAGCTCCTAAATGTTTATACAACCTAAAATCTTGCCACAGCGAGCCCCTGCTAGAAATTATAGGCATATTGTTTAATCTTAGAACCCTGGATTATTTATTTCCAACTTAAAATCCGAAGAAGCAGGTATAAATTCGATTACATAAAATAAATGAATTCAGTAGACTCGTCTCGTCAGTGACATCACTCAGGTCTAGACGAGTGTATGTGGCAGAAATATATGAAAGTAAACTATGGCGAGTTATGAACAATCAATTCATTAGATGTGTAAACAGAGCGTGATATTGAATGAAATAAGTGATTTGATATTAAACTGTCTAGGGGCGGGATTAGTTGCATCACTTGTAAACAATAGCTTGTAGTTTCATTACGATTTCTAACTTTGTAAGTGAATTTTGTTGCTTGCTAAGTTACCCGAATGTTGCTCAATTGTACTTCTGTTTTCATTGGTATCTTGTTTCAAAATGAAGTGATGAGTGTTTGCATTTTGACTTGAACAAACATACATATACTCACGGCTATAAACCCCTGTAAGGGGTAGCCAGAGCTTCAAAATCATAATTACTCAGCCACTTTTGGAAATTAAGTGGGGAGAGGATTGTAAAATAATGTTTCTTGGTGATGGGTCTCAAACAGCATCCTTTTAATTTTTAATAAAATAAGAGAAATAGTTTTTGCTCTTAAAATACGTTTTGTCCAAAATTATACATGGGTTCTCGTAGCAAACAATGCTAATGATCTGTAGCTAATAGATGTTTAAAGTATGTGTCCGTCGTATTTTTTATATTTTGGTTAGAAATTTCAATAGCCACAGTACATGCTTTGCTGGTTGTTGAATTTCATCATTGATAATTGTTTAAACAATGGCTACTTCTCGATCTACTTATCGTGAGTAAGAGAAAGTATTTTAAAGATGTCGCTAAATGTTGTGGTAAACGGTTGGCGGAATAAATTGATTAATTTCGGTTATGGGCATTTTCTTTGCGGTACTTGGTACCGTGACCTCGATGGCAATTTGCTACCATATCCCGGTGTTTTGTTTTCTTAGTCTCATATAAGTGTATTGATATGTATTTTGACGTTGTTGCTGCTACTTTTTTATCGATTTTATTTAAGAAACGATAAGTATAATTGTCCTTTAAAATAATAAACAATATAAAACATGTTTTTGTTGAGAAATTCAAAGACGTAAATTAGCATTCTTTTCCTTCATTTTCATAATTTTCGTATTCGTTAAAAATCAAATCTTATTTCTTTTTTGAAAAAAGGTTGTACTTTTTTATTTTATCGTTTCCGATTAAAATAATCAAGAACATGGGAAATAAATTCCCTATAATTCAAGATTAAATACACACAATGAAATCAGTGTATAAATTCTATGAAAGTTTAGTTATCCTTTCTAAGAGGGAGTTTTTCTCCAGATACCCCCTAACAGTGCAAAATAGCGGTAGTTCTTCAGCGAATACTAAAATCTCTTTGAAAACTTTTATGGATCGCACCGCACATTCGTGCGTGGTGTAAGTAATGGAGTGGATTCATACCCGAACTACCCGTCTCGCCTTACATCGACGGAACCCATCGGTACCAGTCACCCACTCCCCTATGTCGTGTCGTCGATACACCATACCATATATCTTGCGACTTCTCATAGTCATTGGCATGAATCATTCCTCAACCTACAAAATAAGCTCGTGACGTACTAGCAGTACGTAGATACGTTTAAACCTGTTTGTGGAATTTGTTTTGCCTTATCTCTTGTTCTGAGCACCTTATTGTAAACATTTGGATTAGTTATAGATACGGAATATTGCTCAACGCTATTGTATTATGTCTACAAAATGGTTTCAAATTTACATATTTATGGAGACGTTATACTGAGATACCTTTCACACTGTATCACTTTGGCAATTTTTTGATTCGAGTATGTCTTATTCATGCTCACTTTTATTATCAGTTTAAATTAGTTTCTAATCATATTAACCAAATAACATACATACATATACTCACGACTATAATTCCCTAGAAGGGGTAGCCAGAGCTAAGGAATTATAAATTCCTTATCCACTTTTGGAAGTTGAGTGAGGAAAAGATGGTAAAATAAAGGTTGTTGGTGATGGGTCTCCAACCGCATTGCCCAAAAATCCAATAAAAAGCCCCAATACCCTTAGTCGCCTCTTACGACACCCGTGGGTAGAAAGGGGTAGCGACATTCAAAGCCGGCACTACACGGCCAAATAAATTGCGTCAAAATACGTTATTTCTCCATCAACGACATAGACATTAATATGAACACACAACAATAGTGTGCGTAACCATATAATCCATGGTAGTAATTTCCCAAGCCATGCGTGAATGCCGTCCTAAAGCAGTATGACAAAGCTTGGAGGAGTCACACCGGTGTCTAATGGACGATGACCGAGTACCCGCCGGGCCCCCCGGTACCGTTCCATCGAGAGTGAAGGTTCTTGACTCCGCCATTCGTCACGCTGCTGACATTCGCTTGCCGAACAGACTCGATTGCGGAGGTTGTCTGTGTGTTATGATATGACTGACTGGTAATTCTGCTCGTTTTTTTTAATCGATTTATTAGATGATTTTTATGTTGTCATGATATTCAGACAGGCATTACATAGCGGTGTCGAACCCACGCTTGCTTTAGTATCATTTTTATGCAAAAGAGACTAAAGTCCCTAAAGTCATAAAATTTTGTGATTTATGTTAATCAAATATCTAGTTTCCGATAATTGCGTTTGAGTTCGCTGTTGAGTGGACGCAAGGATACCTCATTACGCCAAGATGATCATTACATCGCAATTAAATAGATATACAAACCAACGTCCTCAAAAAATCCATTTAGCTGTAATGCCATTCACATTGCATTATTATGAAATAACTTCAACGTACCTAATTATTTTTGCTATAAGGGATTCTTGGGCGATGCGGTTGGAGACCCATCACCAACAACCTTTACTTTACCATATTTTCCCCACAACTGGTTGAGGAACCCAAAAGTGGTTGAGGAATTTCTAATTTCTTAGCTCTAGCTACCCCTTCTAGGGATTTATAGCCGTGAGTATATGTATGTATGTACCTAATTAAATATATCTTGTTAATTTATTATAGCTCATATCTGTTCCCACCTTCTCGGGCTATGGTTTGCATTGAATAGAATGATATCCCCGTAGTTAAAAACTTATGCGTAGTACATTACCGAGTGCTGCCATAATGTAGGCGGGACCTAAGTAGTAATGTAACTTCCTAACTCTTCTTCGGAATCGTCTTTATTTCCGTACAATCAAGTGAATCTTTACCGAAACAAGATTAATATCTGAATCTTTTGGATTTTCATATAATCCAAATATATAGGTCACTATGTTTTTATGTAATCTAATACCTATGAAATCATGTAAATTTTAACAGTATGAGTCACATAGCTTATCATTACTCGGTACCTACGATACAGGCTTGCCTTTTTATTACAAATATCATGTACAACAAAATATGTTTATGTAATATCTTCACTGTACTGGAAACTGTGTTTGGGAAATAAAGATTTATGTATTTTGTCCAACCTGCTATTATTTAACGCAAGGGACTGAACAGTGGCAGCTAACAGAACAAATGAGATGATAACCGCAAGACTGACCGCTGGAACTGCGGATCCGGACTCCGTTTCAATTTGCCGGACCTCCAATTGCCAATAACGATCAACTCACCGTTTTTCTACCGCAGTTCTTATCTGTTCCGCTCAAATCTGTTCACTGGCTATTCTATTATGTTACTAGGTTTATTGATGTTTGTTTTCTAGTTTGTAGTTTCCAATACGAGAAGTAAAACTTTCTGAACGTTTTTGATGAAAAAAAATATGCAATACTTACACTATCATGTATTTGATTGACACATTAATTGTCATTAATAAATTCTTTTATATGTATTCTCAAAAATTTGTCAGTCTGTACTGTAGCCGTGATAGCTCAATGGGTAGAACACCGGTTATCGTGCAAACAACTAGTGTTCAAATCCCGGGTCGGGCCTACACCAATTTGTCTTTCCTAAATATGTATTTGTATGTGTGGTTAATTTATCATGGTTGTTAATGGTGAGAGAAAACATCGTAAGGAAACCCATATGGCTGAGTTGTGCTTAGTCAAGTGACAGTGTATTCGTACAAAACGGCGATAGGTCTGCCCCCTATCACGTGAGTACACTGTCCTTTCAAAACGCGGCCTGGGTATTCTGAACACCAGGTGACAAAGTCACGTAATGTTCAGGAGTATAAGTACCTCTGCCAACCTCTTCGGGGATATTCGGCATGAACGTTTATGTATACATTAGGTACTGTAGCCAAGCCAAAATAAGATTAACGAACAACTATCGCCCTATTGATAATCTTTCCCTAATGTCGGGATTGTTTCAATAAATCGTCTCAATTTATTCAGTACAGTTATTAGACCCCGAAAACGGTGTATGTATTGATTCGGAATCTCATATTTTAGTTTTGACGATTCGTAATTAGATACAGATTTGAGTTTCAGTCTGTGAGAGTTAACTCTCATTGGTAAAAAAAATGCGAGCAACCCTCATCCTTCAATAAGGTCTTTTAAGGTAAGGTCCTCCACTGTGGAAAACACGCATACTTCAGTAATTATACCATAAAGTTACATTTGTGTCTTAGGTAAAATTCCGGAATTTTCTTTACCATGAAATAAGGTTGTAAATCCCATGGTTGATTGAAAGATAACATGATCATTAGTGATTAGGACCATATGATGTTTTATACTCATTTTTTTGGTTAATCCTCGATGGAAACTAGTCTTATGAGTTTGACGTGTTTATCTGTGTCATCGCAGCGTCAATAGCTTCGGATGATCCGATTTTGATGAGATCTTATTAAATTACAAACGTCTCAATGTAAAATGGTTCTTATTTGAAATATACTAGTACCAAAGTGTTAAGGTTTTTGACGAGGTTCTTTCAAGTTTATAAGAACTATGAGCGAGGTTTACTACGTCTGATACAAAATATATTTATATGCATGTCTTCGTGTTCATTGCTCTTATGGTAAAACATTCCATTCGCTAAAACTGCTCTAGCTCTTATACTGTTGTTCGATACTTTATTACAATATAATGTTATGTTCTGCATATATGTAAAAAAAACTTAATTAATTGATCTAAATGAGTAAAGGGAATTAGTACCCATGTTCGGTAGATATAGATATATATAAATATATATATAAAGAAACCATTATTATGTAATTTTCCGCCTTGTTGAATACCATAGACTTTATGTGCATTTTTCTGCTCATACAAAATGTTTGCCTCTTATTATTTTTCTCAGTTATGTAGGATAGTGATTTGTCGGTTATACAATATGTATTTAAAACCTCAATTCAATACACCATAACTTAACTATTATTATTGGTTCAATCGTCACGTCTTCGTAGAAATTATTTGTTAACATATTTATAATTTACAACTGAATGACTCATTTGCCACAGCACGAATGTAAATATGAAATTAGTTATGTGAATTAACGTGCCGATAGCAACGTAAGACGATACGGTAAGTATGTTAGTATGTAAGGAGAAACCGGTATTAGTCATGTAATGTTTACGAGGAATGCACGTTGTAGCAGGTGCATTGTTAGTTGCAACGCCGACTTGTGAACTGAGCAAATACCAATTGGTGCTGTGAACTTTGACTACGCGAGTCTGCCAGCGCCTCATGTGTATTATTTCAGTTCGTTCAGTTGTAATTAGCTATTGTAACAATTATCTGTAACTTTACTCATAGTTATATCCTTTTTATAAACTCGATAGAGCCTCTTCAAAAAAAAATATAAATTTTATCAGTTATATTTAATGTTTTAAACAAATATGTTATATTTATTATTATTTACCTTTCATATAGAGAGGATGGATGACAGTAAATTGGTGAAAGAGATATATAGAGCCAATGTGGAAGGTAATGTTAGTAGAGGACGACCTCGGAGGACACATTTGGATCAAATAGAAAATGTGCTCAAAAAGGCAGGTGTCCGCAGTATGAAGAATAAAAGAGCATGTATGAAAAGATTGATGGATGTAAACGAAGCCAGAGAGGTTTGCCAGGATCGTACAAAGTGGCGATCGATAGTCTCTGCCTACCCCAATGGGAACTAACGGCGTGAGAATATGTATGTATGTATGTTTTAAACAAAATATTAAACATGATTGCACGGAATGATATCCTCCGGTTCTAGTTCGTCTTAATTTTAATACAGTAAAACCAAACAAACAAATCAATTTCAAGTGCAACTCATCAATGTGTATCCTCAAAAGAACAAACAATAACTAATCCCATTACTTTTTCCATTCACTGATCGTAATACAAGAATTCTTTAATCGTTGTCTAAAAAAGTGTTTTAATAGCTGCACGCCTGAGAAAAGTATCCCCTTCCGCTGCTCACTCCCATGGCCGCGATTATGCAATACTGTTATACCGTGTGTCACGCAACGCTAATTGCAGCCGTCAAGACGTGAGCCGTAGCCGTATCCTCTCTATACACTGATGCTTCTTAATCACCGTTATCAATTCATTACATCTCCTACGGTCAATGTACGCTAATCAACATACGAAGGTCGCTCGGCTAACGTATCGCTCCCTTCTCTGCGCAACTAATTTGTTTTGAACTGGGCGATCTTGACTTACCTTCGAATACATAAATTATCATAAAAAATAAAGCTGGTAATCGATTATTGTCAAGGCAATTGGGTTGTTGACAACCATAACCACAACAACTTGTTGTGGTTATGGGTAGTTAGTGTTGTGTATGGTTTGACTTGTATTATTTTACTTACCTTTATCAATCACTCAACCATCAACTATGGTGCAGGAGTTTCTCAGTCACTAGTGGACTAACTACAAATTACAAATCGCGCAGCAGTACTTTTACTACGGTTAAGCAAAGAGCAATCTATCTTCTATCTTTTCAGTCATTTCAGCAAAAACTTGCATCATGAAATGGGCCATATGCTTCCCATGCTTATAATTTCAACGTAGTTTCGCTTTATTTACTGACGAACTATGCCAAATAAATTTCCAAGACATTAAGTTAATGTCAGCGTCACAGTAGCTACTTTTCAATAATAGTCTCAAATACCAGTCTTCAATTGAGAGAACAATTTGCGTAAACTGTCTTCGTTCGTATTTCACCACAGCCGCGGTTTCTTAGGCTTCCTAAGACTATGATAAAAGAAGAATAATATAATCGGAGCAATTTTCGAGATAGTGAAATAAGTGCTGGTTTTATACGTGTGTTTGTGTGTGTGAACCGGTTCCATGTAAAGCAGACATTCCTGATTAACTGTTCTAAATTGTCGTCGACGTAATCTAACATTTATGTTTCTTAATAGTTTTAAGCCTCGCGCGTCAGTTGGATCTTCATCTAAAGCATTAAAATGTGAGAGTAGGCTCAAATTAGTTTGGGTTTCGGTTTGAAAATTAGTGATATAGTTATAGTTAGTCTACTGTAAGATATCTTGTAGGAGTCATACACGTGTCCCGGAGTGTTACGTTTTATGTTAAAGTGTTCCCCTTATTATCCCATGACCTTTATTTTCCATCAGTTTGAGATTCTACTATAACTTATTATCTGCAATATTTCGTGACGTTAAAGAATGCAATCTAATTTATTCATATTTCAGCTATAATATGCGTTTCATGTCCTATAATAAGTTTAAGACGCGTACTAATATGTGGATAATAATAAATGCAAATGTCCGTATTGTTTGCGAGGTTATGATGATGATGAGTCATGCTGCAACCGCGCCGTCAATGCGAGACTTAGCCCTACCTTGGCGTACCTTTACCGATACACAACACAGCTCTCAGAATAGTTTTAAAAACCTGATGCGAGCTAACGAGAACAGGTACTCTATTACTGCCATTCATTAAGTTTGCGTTTTTGTGTTTCTTATAAGATTTTGTGTTTTGGCAGAGACTATTCGCGTCTTTGTATCGTCACTTCTGGCAAATCACTCTCTCTTCTCTAAAGTTCGATCCTCTTCCTCTCTCCCTTTCAAACTTTTCCGATTTGTTTTATAAAGCCCGTCCTGCATGAATAACTTCTAGTAACACTACCACGAAGATGGACTAGTTTCGTGACTTAACTTATATTCGTTTACTCAATGTGTTAATTTGCTAAACTGTCTTCTCATCCTTTGTATTCTATCTGTCTTACTAAGTAAGTCTCATAGTCAAAACTATTTCTAATATAACTTCTCAATCTTGTAAGCTGAAATCAACGACGCATATTCGTCGTCATAGTTCTCTTCTCATTACATAAATAGTGCGAATATGTGACCTTCCTTTGAATTAAGTATAACACAAGTCATTATGTCTGATTCATTATAGTTATATTATTAAAATGGAAAATTCTCCCTTGTTGCGCAATATTTCCGTGTCGTTAAAGTCTCTCTGGTATGCACCATAAAGATATACAAAACTTCTATTTGATTTAACATGAGTAACAAAAAGGTAAAAAAAAACTATACAATGTTATCTACTTTTCTGTTAGTACCGCAAGCTATTGTATTATCTATAGTAAATATTCGTCGCACTGATTCATCAAATATTTAAAAGATGAGATATTTGATTTCTTTTTTCTATGAAAGATAAAAGTAGACTGCTATTTTTGTGTTTATAAAACCTTCCAATCAACCCGCATCGTATTACACATCACATATATTTATTTAGAAAGCCCTCTTTAACAAATATAAAGTATCCTAGCTCTCAATAGAACTGTATCATGTATCGAAATGTCAAGCATTTCAAAACAAGTGACATGATGCTACGTCAAGTCTCAAGTGTTAATTGAAACTCGGGTATTTTTTGTCACAAAATATTTGGTAAAAATGTCGAGTGCTTTCTAACGGGGTTATAGCGAGACTGGTGTTATGCAATGCTGTCTTTGAAGATGCAAGTAAACTTACTCAACTTTCTTTTGCTCGTTTGATTTTTATCTGTCTCTTAAACAAATTAGAATGATGCGTTTGTCTTTTTTTGACGTGTAGAAATCTAGATATTATATTTCCATATTTCTTTTTATTATTAGATGAAATTGTTCAATCATGCATTCTTGATTTATTTTGTTTAGTTTGAGGTAAAATACAAGGATATTTAATTAAATTCAACATGGTTATTCTTCGTTAGCATTATGTTATACTTACATGCATACTTAAAAAGTGTAGGTTAGGGTTAATAAAGCAACTAGCCAGTACAGTGAACGCGGCTCCGTGATCACCTCCCATGGATAGTTCCACTTGTTCCGCCCTTATGCGTTTGATGGGGTCACAACTTTTTGCATCGAAACCCCTATATATGTACATACCGACGCTCTTATCTCAAAGACTTAAGGTTCATTTATCTAATTGTCACTCGTGTATTAACAAAGCCGAAGAGAGCAAGAGCGACGTTTCCCACGGTGTCCATAGGTTCATTGGTGAAGTGTTTGTTTGAAAATATAGAGGAACAATCGAGAATGGCTGTAAACGGTGATACGTGGAAGAGTCGTGTTTTTAAAATATCATCCATTTCGAGAACAGTAGCAGACTCCATATTTGCTTAAGGTTGTTACGTTACGACACGACGCGGGTATGATGGTTCCTTCACTTTAAAAAAGAATAACAATAAAATGAACGAACAAGGCTACCATAAAAAACGGTATTAAAATTCCGAAACCCACTGCTCGCATTTATAAATCTTAAACTTTTACCTGACACCTTTTTACATTGAAAGCAAAAGTTTTTTTTGTACGTATTAGAACAGCTCCGATTTGATTTAAGTGACATCTAATTTGGACGATCGTGAAATTAAGCGGTAGTAAACTTTTAAGTTATGTGGATATTGTATGATTTATGATTGTCTTATGGTATTCGACCAGTATGAATATAAATTGTATTTGCGTTATACATACTAACTTATACAATACACGCCTAGTTGCCCAGTATTCTTATGTGTGCGACAGCGACCATCGATCGCCACTTTGCACGATCCTGTCAAATCTTACTTGTTTCTCTAACATTAATGATTCTTCTCGAAAATCTATCTATCTATACTATAATAAGACTGTAACGAGGTCAAAACTGTACATTGAAGAAAAAAAAAATAAAAACCGGTGGAATATGTTTTATTTACGATACTGAAGCCAAATTTGCTATTTTTGAAAAAAATGTCTGTCTGTCTGTCTGTCTGTATGTCCGTTCATCACGTTAATTCTACCGGACCGATCTTGATCAAATTTGGCATGAATGTAGGTTATACACGTAGCCAACATATAGGATATAATTTATCCCGGATTTCGCAAGGGTTCCCACAGGAGCATAAAAAAACATAACTTTTATATGGTTCCCCATATTTACACGATTAATTTTTTCATCGACCCACTTTATCGGACTCTTCATTAATAGTCTTTTTGGAAAAAATAAGGGTTTCATCCATTTTCATCAAAATAATTGTCCATTTAATTGTTTGTCAATAGTATGACTACTAGATATATAGGATATCACGAATTTGAGATTTACACAAATGTCTGCGTGGTGTAGCGGTATACCGTTTGGTAAACACTAAGTACGAAAGACCCAGGTTCGAATCCCGGGTGGTCAAAGTCTTTTTGCGTATTTTTTTTTGCTTTTGTGTTAGGTTAGAATAATAGGATGCACTAATCCTTCTTTTTCACATTCAACTATGCGAATATGTATGAATAAAGATAATTGAAAGCATATTGTATGAATTTTGCGTATTCATTTGGTAGGTTTGAGAATATGTTTATAACTTTGATGTTGACCGATGATTGCAATCTCTCACACATCACCAACAGTCAGTGTAGGGGGCAGCACCGGGTCGCCAAACTGCTATCCATACTTACTCAAGATATTTTCATTTTTGATAATAGAAACTTGGTTACAAAATGGTTTGTTTCATGTTTCTTATGAACAATTAAAAAGGTTTTTTTGAACTCATCCCCTAAGAGATTGAAATATATTATACAGATTTTTGATCTTTAAATACAATGTATCTAGAAATTTGAATCTTGATGCGATTGACTGATATAACAACTACAAAAAGGAATGTATGAAATTCATCCATCAATCAATCATGAGAATATACTAACGGCTATAAATCCCAAAAAAGGGTAGCCACAGCTCCAGAGATAGTAATTCTTTATCCACTTTTGGAAGTTGAATGGGGTCCGTCCAACCGTCCAACTGCATCGCCCAATGATCACTTAAAAAGTCTCAATGTTCTTTATATCTATTACAACGCCCACGGGAATATAAATACAAAAAAACAGAAGTTAGTGTAGTTAGATAGTGTTTTGGTATTTTGGATGTAAACTGGATGCAAAAAATGTATTCCACGCGGACGTAGTCGCGGGCAAAAAGCTAGTTATAATATAAATTTCGGACTCCCGCCTTTTTAAAGAACGTTTTCAATCTGCTCTGCAAACGTCTTTGCGTTAATTCGCATTATACACGGTATTAGTTGCATTGTTATCGTTGCAAGGTCTCTCTGATTTTAGCATCTAGATTTGGAGAGAATTTATAAACAGCCGTAGATGTAGGTATATTTTTACATTTAGTTTTGTAGAGAATTTATCAACACAGCAGTAGATATCGGTGTATTTGATCATCGCTCAGTAGTAAATTGCAATGTGACCGAGCGACTGCCAAAGAATAGAAAGTGACACTGAGTACTGAGAATCGCAATCTACAATTGCTGCCATTATTGTTTCAGTCACATGTCAGGGGAGCCAGCGAGGTCGCCGACCATTTCATTATTTTAGAACCTATAGAGATGAAAGTAACATGTTGCGATCTTAAATACTATTACTTTTTTTTAATTAAGTTGCATTGAAATGGAAATTGTCTGAATAGATTACATAATTATAATAATTACAGTCTATATAATGTATATGTATGTAATATTAATTATGTTAGAGATTATTGTGCGCCCTGACCGTCTGAAAAACATATGGTTAAAGATAACGCGATTGTGATAGACGACTGCCGAAAAACTGGCATTATTTACATACATACAAACATATACTCACGGCCATATATCCCACAAAAGGGTAACCAGAGCTTCAGAGCTAGAAACTCCTCAGCCACATTTGGAAGTAGATATGGGACAAGATGATAGAAATAAACTATCGTTGGTTATGGGTCTCTAACCGCATCGCCCAAAAAATACCCATACCTTTGTTCGTCTCTTATGACACCCGTGGGTAGAAAGGGGTAGTGACATTCGAAGTCAACACTACACGGCAATAATTTTTATTTAAGTATTTGTCTAGAGTGACTTCTCCACAGAGAAATAAAAATTTCACTACACATCAAATGTGTATAGATTGTTGATCTAAATTCAAATGGTTTTTGTTGTCTGATATGTGTGAATGAGAACATGCGTATTCCCATCATAATTGTTGTAATACCGATATGCATTGTTGTGTTGTGTTATCTCACTGCACTTAAATAATCATTTTCATCATAATACTCGCGAGTATTGATGTAGCGAACTCACTCAGTTATAATATTGGGGCTATTAGTTGCTAGTCTACAATTATACGTCTAAGAGGTGTTATCATGACGTTTGAAACTTTTATGAATATAAAGAAATGATGTCTTATATTTCACAACTAAAATTTTGTGTGTAATTTAGCTTGCTGTGTAGTGTCGGCTTAGAATAGAACTACCCCATTTCTTCCGGTGGGTGTACGTAAGAGGCGACTAACGGTATTGGGGCTTTTAAGGGATTTTTTGGCGATGCGGTTGGGAACCTATCACCAACAACCTTTATTTTACCATCTTATCCCCACTTAACTTCCAAAAGTGGCTGAGGAATTTCTAATTCCTTAGCTCTACGTACCCCTTTTAGGGACTTATAGCCGTGAGTATATGTATGTATGTAATTTAGTGTTGCACAACGTTAGTACTTGGATCTCAAAAACAATAATCTATAGAATATTTTAAAATTCCTTAGTATCGCACGGGCGCCTAAAATGCACTGGCCCAAATATCGGTGTAACAGTATCGAATGTTTATTTTTACGAGTCAACCAGCCATGCCCGAGTTCGCGCCGCGCCTGTCATTGTACTTTACTACACACTACAATTACTATATCTCTTACTAAACTGCTATAATAACGATATGTTTCAAATTCGTTGATTGAAATTCTCATGTACATTCCGATTATATCTCCGCACATAACTTGCATCCGTTGATATGCATCTTTAAACAAAAAAAGGCTAAATTCAACTTTCCTTAGCTCAATGAAAAATAAACGAAAGGAAGACGAGTGAAACATAGCCATAAACATGGTTATACTCACGCTATCCGGAAACAAACGCACCGTACCACACCGGCTAAAATAATAAACAGTTTTGGTAGATTTTCCAAAATAGGCATGGCGGTTCTACCACCGTTTTGTTTGAACGGTCGGCCGGTCGGTGGAATGCAACGTACATCCGCAACAAGTATTACATACATTACACGTACTAAGTACCAGCATACCTTCTTGTTATTGATACGTGATACTATACATCTGTTGTATTGTAACGTACTACGTTATTTGAATATTAGAACTGTTCCAAAATTGTTTGGATGGTCGGATCTATTTCTTTGCATGTTTTTTCGTTGTTTTGTTGAGTTGAGGTTTTTTGTCATCAGCATTATAATCTCAAAGGATCTTATATAAACAATCTGTTACAATATTTGTTGAAGTTAATGTTACTGAAATTAGTGATGCAAACAACAACAGTAACAAAAGATGTTATTAAAGGACAGAAAAATTTCGACACTGGCGGATGAGTAATAATCCCCACATGAGGAATTCATGTCAAAAAACATTAAACAGTAACAAAGTTGGATGGTTGTTGACCGGTTAATTGGTTTGCACAAAAATGTATTTTTATTACAAAATGAATCATTGTATTTAAGTTGTACAAAGATCAATAACAAATGATTTATAACATACAATACGATTTTTACAAATATACTAAAAAAAACAAACAATATAGAGCATATCGATTATTGAATAGGATAAAATCTTGGTTATCGTAGATAAAAAAAATTACACAGATTATGGAATCAACCCGATAAAAAAACATCTCAATTTTTATTTTGTGACTATTTTAATTAGTGTTGCTTCAAAAGACTACAAGTACAGCAAGAATCACAGCCCAACCTTAATCACTGTGATGTGTAATACCTCATTGTAGTTTACCAAATCAATATTTTTTGCTGTATGAAATGCAACAATTATTATTTTAAAATTCTTTTGAATTCAGAAGCTCCTCTTTTTTTTAAACTGTTAAAAATCCCTCTCTCGAGGACGTAAGCTGACAAAAGGTCTGAATATGATATAACGGAACGAAACTTAGTTGCGTGAATGAATCATTCTTACCTGCTTCGCTCGTTAATGCTCTGGTAAAGCCTTAAAGGTCAGACTGTAGAAGTTATTCGCTGATTATATTTTTTTCTAAGGCTTCGTCATGTTGTGTGCATACAAAAATTGTATTCTTTACGTTAAATGTGCTGTTTGTGCTAGCTACCAATATCAGTACTTCATCATTGAATTTATATTTGTGTTTTGAAACGCTACTAATTTGACATTTCAGTATTTTTCAATTTCATATTTTATGATATTCTTAGGATTTAATTATGACCTGCGGTATTCACATTTAATTATTAACATTTTCAATTGACGAAATAACGTTAATATGATCTTCAGAAATGTTCACGTCATGAGATAGAACTGAAAATTTAAATAAAAGACCATCATTTAAAACGTTTGTTGTTGTAATTAAAACGTTTGTATTATTACGCATTTATATTTTGTAATGTTTATGTAATTGCTTATTCAAAACTAAGTCCTCCATTCACCCAAAATAATGCCATTTATGGGTCAAGAACTACTTTAAATATTAGACCGTATTTTATGTCATTTATCATTAAACGGACCTTGACTTTTACGAAAGTTCATTGTACGCAGCGCACATTTTGTCTAGAACCTATAACAAAAAGTGTCATTTAAAGTTCAAGTCTAGCAAAGAGTAGGGGATACTTTTGCTAATTATAACCATTCGCATACAATATTCTTCCTTCCTTATTAGTTAAGACTCCGAATGTAATTGTAAATTAAGAATACTTATGCTTACAACTGCATGTCTTGCCTATATTTACCTATCATTTGATATAAAAAAAAACATATCAAAATGCTATGATATAATTATTAATTTCAAATTAACGTTTTATAAGAAAGAAGTTTGCATTACAAAATGCACCTTTTATTATTCTTGGTGTGCTATATATTAAAATATGTGCGCTTTCTTCTCTAATGCTGGTAAATTTGATCATACAGTTGGCAAACTGAAACTTCAAATGCCCGAACAAAGCTGAAAAAAATAGGCGAAAAATGTATCAACGATTCAAGTCATCTAACGTCATCTTTACTATAATCGTAAAACTTTTCAAATACAAATACGACAGACGTGGATAGATTAAAAAGTTATGCTCATAAAAAAGAAAGTGCCCTTAGCGCGCTGACCTTGTTTCGAAATGGTTGCCATGGCGCGGTCGCTTAGACCTAACAGGTTTTGTTGCTGATAACACCCCGACTAGCCTATTTACTACATCGCGATATGTCCGTCTTCTTTTTGTTATCGTACATACACATTGTTTCTGGTGAACCTATAGTTTGTATGGTTATAGTGTCTAGGAATTTATTCATGTGAAGTTAAATCGTCCCCCTTGACTTAGTGAAGGCCGTGGGACCTAATACAACTGTGTTAAATAATTAAATAAACATTAACGTACTTTATAAAATGCATAATAAATAAATAAATGAATGAGTGTTATGTCTCCCACATTTACTCGTTTATATCCTGAACGAGCAACTGCGTGCCAAACGGTTATTTCCAGTGATTGATAATAAAATAACAAATGATGAGGACGAATTATTTTTCTAGGGAACCAAGATGAGATAATCTCAGCCCCTTATTACGACACGTGGGAAAGTATGATGATAATACCAATGGTAGTACAAATCTAATTCTTAATATTACCTATGAAAACAAGTGCTTCTACTGCATATAAAGTATATTATTATACATTAATCAAATAATGTGGTAAACTAAACTACGGGTACCGAACTACTGTGGTAAACTAAACTACGGGTACCGAAATTATGGGTACCGAACGCTTGTACTGTTTTGGCAAGCTGTTGTGCCATACTAGATTAAAATTCTTACTATTTTAAAGGTATACCAAATACCTTAATGCGACTATCTTATCTTTACGAGTGCTCTAATTTATTAAAGTAACGTAGATATCATGTTCTGGTATCTAGAACGGTACTATTAAAATGTCATCACTTATTTAGGACGGTAAACAATGGTAAGGAACGATTAGTCAAAGTAACAATAGAAGATTTCGTGTAAAAATACCGAGTTTGCATGTTGAATCGCCATTCAGTCAAGTGGTAATCTTAAATATTATTCAAAGTGAGGCTGCTAAGTTAGGTTGTGACTTTTAGCTTGTTTTAAATATATAATAATTCTCATAAATAGGTAGAGTAGCCAAGGCTAGCTAAAACTTGAAAATTTTAAATTCCGCAGCCACTATTGAATGTTAAGTGGGGAAAATATTGTAAAGGAAAGGATGGTTGGTCACGGGTCTTCAGCCACATCGCCCTAAAATCACTGAAAAAGCCGCAACACCCTAAGTCACCTTATACGACCCCGCGGGAAGTAATTCTTTAGTGCTATTCTAAGCCGAGTAGGCTGAACGAATGTCATACATATTTTACAGTCTTAGATCATGTTTCAGCTATCTGTCTAATTTGCTAAAAGACATATCTAGTCCGCATCTTGTATTCTCGCCAAGTTATTCGATATTCCAAACGCGGCAGTAAATGTTTCCGACTCATGTCAGCTTTCCAATCATGTAACGGTAATGTGTTTTTCATTCTCGACTATTCAAAAATGGCTAATTTATGTTATAGGAGGCTCGTTACGAAGACCGCCAATTTAATGGCAAACACCGTGTAATGATTGTAGCATCAATCAAATCGGCGGAAAGAAAATGACAGCCATTTGATAGCACTAGAATGACACGGTTCTGTTCTTAGCTGATGCTATTCCGAGAAAATATAACTTATTTGAGTTGTCCGGTTACTAACGATCATTTTCTGCTTTGAATGTTATTTTACGTAGAATTCTGATCGGTAAAATGACGGATACAGCATGTGTTATAGCCGATTCCCACTAAGTTCCATCCGAACACGTGAAAATTTGGTCCTAGTAGCCGTAGAACTGTTTCTATGGTAATCAATTTAGTAGAGATAGAGGTCATATTCTAGCTACATGCAATCTATAACTCTATTTAATATAGTATAGATGCGGGCTGGCGGTAGGGTGTGCAATCTTGCAGCAAAACCCCAATCTCGGTATTTGCAAGATTCCAGGGAGTAATCTTGCAAGATCTCGGTATTTTGCGAGATCTCGCAAACTACTAGTTATTTTGTAAATATCTACTTAAAAAACATAAAATGTCTAAAGTACGAGGGCGGGTCAATAAGTCCGTGACTTTTGGAATAAAACACAGATTTTTTGATAAAAATTTAATTTTATTTTTCAACGTATTCTTTGAGCTCTATACACTTTGTCCAACGCTTCTCAAATTATTTTATCCCTTCAAAAAAAATGATTTGTCGAGGTCCTCAAAATAGGCCTTTGTTTGCGAGATGACTTCATCATTGGAGTCAAATATTTTTCCGCCTAGCCATTTCTTCAGGTTTGGGAACAAGTAGTAGTCGCTCGGAGCCAAATCTGGAGAATAGGGCGGATGAGGGAGCAATTCATAGCCCAATTCATGAATTTTTGCCATGGCAACTGCACATGTGTGCACCCTTGGATTGTCTTGGTGGAAAGGAACTTTTTCTTGGCCAAATGAGGTCGGTTTTTTTTCAAATCGTCATTGTATCGGTCCAATAAGTTGGCATAATATTCCCCATTGATTGTTCTTCCCTTTTGTAGGTAGTCAATGTGGATTTTCCGCGTGCATCCCAAAAATCAGTCGCCATAACTTTATTGGCTGACAAACCCACCTTGGCCTTCTTTGGCGCCGATTCACCCTTAGAAACCCACTGTTTTGACTGTTGTTTGGTCTCTGGTGTGTTGTGATGGATCCATGTTTCGTCCACAGTTACAAAAGGCGCAAAAACTCCTCCACATTGCGATTAAACAACGCCAAACCTCCTGTGAAGTTGTTACACGAGTTCGACCAAACGCGGCACCCATCTTGCGGAAAGCTTAGTCATAGTCATGCCCAAGTGATCATTTAAAATGGAAACCACTGAGTCATGCGAGATCCCTACGGCTTCCACAATCTCTCGCACTTTCAATCTTCGGTTGGCCAACACCATATCGTGAATTTTTTCGATTGTTTCGGGTGTAGAGACCTCAACTGGGCGTCCAGGACGTTCGGCATCTTCAGTGCTTGTAAAGCCACAACGAAATTCAGTAAACCACTTTTTTACCATTGAATTCGATGGTGCAGAGTCCCCATAGTATTTATCAAGCTTAGCCTTGGTCTCGGTAATGGTTTTTTTTCGCAAGAAATAATGCTTAATAAGCACACAAAATTCACTTTTTTCCATTTTCTCCTCAAATTTGTGAGTAGTCTGATAAAATAGCTGTCAAACACAAACTAACTGACGCAGCAAGTTAAAATTTAGACAGGAGTCAACTGACAGATGCCTGTTCACAGGAGCAGTGTTGCTGTTTCAGTAAAGAGGTCAGAAATTCAAAAAGTCAAGGACTTATTGACCCGCCCTCGTACAATCTGCCAACTGGTTTCGGATGTTGCGAGTTCAGCCTCAACACTTGATGGCACCACTGATGACAAACTTTTGTGCACCAGCTGCAAACGCTGCTCTTTAGCCCCGCCTGATTCAAAGAAGATATTTTTTATTAATTTTATATAAATTATTCGAATCTCAAGAAATCCGCATAAAAATGCTTGATCCCTAGACACTATTGATGTGTGTAATTCCTAATTCTTCATCTAAAGAAAGACTTGTGCTTGCAACTGTCGATAGACGCATGTTTCCCTCACCATCGTCATTAAAAGCTATATCTGTAGGCATAATCGTCCAATCAGCTTTTAAATTTCTTTACATGAGCCACCTAAAATCCTCATCATATTGGGCAGAATCTCTTAAATAAAATAAAGCTGTCATATTTCTTCGCTGCTCACGGGTGCGAGTCTTCATAGCATCAGCCAGCTTTGTGCTATTGGCGTGGTAAGGTTTTCCAACTTTCTACCAAGTAGCGCAAAGTATTTCAGCGGTGAGAAAGTTGGAATCACTACGACACAATACTTCAACTGCCGATTTGATGGGTTAGAACACATGTTCTAAGTCGACCGAAGCCTCATATTCTTCTAAGAAAGCATAATTGGGGTGCGTGCCAAGATTGACATTTAATAAATCCTTGCTAACTAAATCCTTTAATTTGTTAAATCTGGAAATCCCATCTGTGAGACTGAACCAGCGAGTTTCGCAGTCGAGCACTAACTGCATGTTTTTGCCAAACTCCGCATCCGCATACACCTGTTTCAATCAAGCGCGGGGCGAGCTGGGAAATGCAATGCTAGAATAGACAATAATAAAATAAATAAATAAGTCTTTATTTCAGGCTTCTACACGTGGCCCATAAAATATAAACAAAATCAAATCAAAATTAAATACAAACACATAAATTAAATTAGATATTATTAATGTATACGTTGCCTAATCTTGCAAATCTTGCGAGATCTCGCATGATTTTAGGTGCAAGATTGATCTTGCAAAATAAGTGCAAGATCTCGGTATTTCGAGATCTCGCAATACCGAGATTGCACTCCCTAGCTGGCGGCTTAGAATAGCACTAATCCATTTTTTCCCGTGGTTGTTCCAATCATCCTTTATTTTACAATGGGCAGAATTATGTGTGTTTAACTTTAAGCGATGAGCAATTGAAGATTAAGTTGTTAATTGTATGACGGTTACCATATCTTATTAATATTAACAACGGTGTTTACAGTCTTTATTGTTTGTTGTATTAGCTATATAACCATTCGTAAAACACACAGGCTGTAGCACGCTCGTAATTATATCCTGAACTCGCCAGTTATAATAAGAAAGAAAGAATAAAATAGCTGTTTTACGCCCGATTTCTGAATTGAGTATTCAAGCTGAGAACGTCTTAAGTATCGTTTTGTCTCATTCAGTTGTTAAGATTACAATGCGATTGAACGATACTTAAGTTGTTCTCAGCTGGAATACTCAATTCAGAAGTCGGTCGTAACCACGACATTTGTCGTTAGTTCTTGTTGACAAGCGTGCTATCATTGTTGGTAATCATTGAACGCTGAGATATCATAACTATATACGTTATGGATTGGGTGCAGTCATTTCCAATCGACTTGTTCGAGCTATTATTTTAAAAGACAAGAAGATATATCTCACTTTTAAAATGTGAGAACGGTTTCGCTATTTAGACAATCACATTAATAAACAATAAAAGTGTCTCGAAACTAATATGTTGCTGAAAAGTATGATTTAAGATAAAAAATAATTGTATCCTATAAAAAAAAGGTGTAGAGTTTAGTCTATACAATAATGTCACGGAGACGCAAATGGAAGCCGTATACTTGAGGTTATTATATCCAATTGTATTAGTCAAGCCCTAGAGTTTTATATCAGTCGTAATGAGAAATGACGTACTTTATGAAAACTATTCAGTTTATTTATTTTGGGGCATCGTGAAACAAATTGTCTTATAACATAAATTGGTTTTACAATTAGTGATTTGTTGAAATCACTACAATAATTGTTTTCGGAAAACCAAGGCACTTGTCATCTTACATGAAAATAGAAAAGACTATTAAGTATATATTAACATCGTTCACACAAATTACACTTGTACTCATCAACCTCTGATATATAACAGTACTAAGAAATTTAATAAAATGAACATTCATACACACATACTCATAACTAAATGGGTAGCCAGAGCTTAAGAATTAGAAATTAGTGGGGTAGCTACAGCTTCAAAAATTCTTCAGCCACTTAAAGAAGTTGAGCGGGAAAAGGATTGTTACTTAAGTGAAATATTACTGATATTAACTAACGAATGAATTGTTACAGCCAGTCTTGATGCGGTGACGCGAGCAAGATGGACGCGGCAGACAAGAGGATGGTGGAGCGGGAGGCGCTGCGCAACATGATCCAGCAGTGGAACGCCAACCGCCTCGACCTGTTCGAGCTCAGCGAGCCCAATGAGGTAGGAGCATCATCATCATCATCACAATTATATGTGTCCTATGATGGGTCGATAGGTTGATATAGGACGCGGCAGACAAGAGGATGGTGGAGCGGGAGGCGCTTGCCGTAATCAAATCGTCCTTTTTACTATTTTTTCAAGTACTATAAACAGTAGTTTTCAAGAAATCGATGGTTTATTTTCGCTTACTGTGTAAATGAAAAGTAACTTTTAGTGTTAATGAACATTGTTTTCACACACTAAATATAGAAAGTTCGTTAATGTTTACGCGTACTTACTAATTTTCTAGGCAAGTCTCATTACATACCTCGAAAATTCTATTGCGAATGTGTTATTACTATGCCTATGTACTTTTTACTTCATTCATGATTATGACAATAAATACATACATACATACATATACTCACGGCTATAAATCCCTAGATGGGGTAGCCAGAGCTAAGGAAATAGAAGTTCCTCAGCCACTTTTAAAAAGTTGAGAGGGGAAAAGATGGTAGATTTAAGGTTGTTGGTGATGGGTTTTCAGCCGCATCGCCCAAAAATCCCTTAAAAGCCCCAATACCGTTAGTCGCCTCTTACGTACACCCACCGGCAGAAATGGGGTAGTGTTATACTAAGCCGACACTACACAGCATAAATAAATAAATATTTGCTTATATTAGTTATTTAAAATTAAGACGATCTCCGCTGAGAGCAACATTTACGTGATGAGCATAAATGAATGTTTCTTAGTCTCGGATGTTATGTGTATTATATAAAATTAAATATATCGTTAAGTTACATAAACATAAACGTTCACGCCGAATATCCCCGAAGGGATTGGCAGAGGTACTAATACTTCTGAACATCACGTGACTTTGTCACCCAGTGTTCAGAGTACCCACGTTTTGCATGGACAGTGTAGTCACGTGATAGGGGACAGGCCTATCGCCGTTTTGTACGAATACACTGTCACATGACTAAGTACAACTCAGCCATGTGGGTTTCCTCACGATGTTTTCCCTCACCGTTAACAACCATGATAAATTAACCACACATATGTCTTTAGAAAAGACAAATTGGTGTAGGCCCGACCCAGGATTTGAACACTAGTCGTTTGCACGATAACCGAGTTATTACCGATAACCCACTGGGCTATCATCGTTGAGTTAGTATCATAAAATACAAGTTCTACTTAGTTTGGGGCTAACTTGATCTGTGTATAATAAGTCCGTATGTTTATTATTGTACATTATAACACTTCAATCGCTTAGTTACTTGTTTACAGTCATATAAATTACCAATATGTTGAGCAGAATTGCAGAGATGATAATATATCGCCACTTTGTACTACGTGGCTTTACTTAGAGTAGATACTGACCCATATTCCATATTAATAATAACCAATACATTTATAGTATTTACTTTGTACAATAATAAGTCATTGTTTTTACCTATACTGAAAATATTTTATAACGCTTATCAATAACACTTACATTAGGTAAATCTATTGATAAGGTGAAATCACATCAATAAAATCTATTCCACTGTACCGTTTCTTTGATGCTGTTTCAATGCACATTTTATAGTTTTATTATTTTTATTTGTCTGATTACAAAGTCAGCTGGCGTCGGTTCTGATAACGCACCGATACCAGTGCTATTGACTATAGATATTGCTAATATTGTCCATGGACGGAAATGTGTGAATCACTATTCTGTTAATGATAAAATTGTATAAAATTACTGATACGATAAAAATAGCGTTTCATGGATGCGTACTATGTTTTAAATTAGTGTGGCTTTGAAGATTTATTTCGTTTAAAATGATACAAGGGGCTAAATATATAATAGTTTTTTCTGTAATTATTTTTGGTGTTACAGTCGTGGTTATGTTTTATACATCAGATTAACTTATCTATCCTTTTAGAAATCATTATTATAATTACAAACATACATAGATATCCTTACAACTATAAATCGTTTAAAGGGATAACCAAAACTTCAGAATCAGAAATTGCCCAGCCACTTTTAGAAGTTGTTGAGTGAAAGGATATTATTTAGATTACAAGTAATTTGCCGTGTAGTGTCGGCTTAGAATAGCACTACCCCGTTTCTACCGATGGGTGTACGTAAGAAGCGACTAACGGTATTGGGGCTTTCAAGGGATTTTTGGGCGATGCGGTTGGAGACCCATCACCAACAACCTTTACTTTTACCATCTTTTCCCCACTCACATTTCCAAAAGTGGCTGAGGAATTTCTAATTCCTTAGCTCTGGCTACCCCTTCTAGGGATTTATAGCCGTGAGTATATGTTATGTTAAGTAATTATAACTAGTACCATATTTGCCCATTTGACTCCAAGTTAATCATTTATAATTATTGTGTAACGATGTTTGATCTTACCCAGTACTGACAAACTTGAACTAAATTTCCAGAATCTGGAGTTCCATGGCGTGATGCGTTTCTACTTCCAAGACTCTGGCCAGAAGATTGCGACCAAGTGTATCCGCGTGGCGTCCGACGCGACAGTGAGCGATGTTATAGGTGAGCCTGACTGGTTAACTATTTAATACATACATACATATACTCTCGGCTATAAATCCCTAGAAGGGCTAGCCAGAGGTAAAGAACTATAAGTTCCTCAGCCACTCTCAGAAAGTTAAGTGGGGAAAAGATGGCAAAATAAAGGTTGTTGGTGATGGGTGTCCTACCGCATCGCCCAAAAATCCCTTAAAAGCCCCAATACCGTTAGTCGCCTCTTCGTACACCCACCGGTAGAAATGGGGTAGTGTTATTATAAGCCGACACTACACAGCAATACTGTACTATTTAATAATAAATTTTTATTTAAAGCTACATGGCTCATATTGATAGTAACAAGACTTATCAACTATGTTAGACAATTATTATCTTGAAACTACTTTTAACTATTATATTTACATTGGAGGCTAATACAAAACCTTTTACAATGCATTGTATAATTTAAGTTTGGTTCTTGCTGTTGTTTGATGAATAATATGAAGCTCTTGTACGCGGAAGGCCACTTCTTTGTGATAGAACTCCACTGGAACGGCTCGACCGATTTCAACCAAATTTGGCACAGTGATCAAGTGGACATTGCTAACTGTCGTAAGGTGATTGAACCTACCATTGAGGAATACTCACCGAAAAACTATTTTCCCATTGACGTTAAAAAAAAGTTAATGGTTTCTTATTTAGAGCGCGGCTTAAAGTTTAAGACCGACTGCACAGATAGTAAGAAGAGTGAGGTTCACCTGACTCGCTCAGCTCAATTCATTTCAATCGCAATTTGCATTGAAGTCCTAGTATTAAAATTATTGATCACAACCGCGCGTGCTTTGGTAAGGTAACAACTTCAGGTCGACTTATTTAATACATGAAAGACCAACACTGTATGAAAACAACAACAACAACAAAATTGAAAAATGCACACAAATTGCAATAGATTATAAAGAAAGACATACATATACTCACAGCCATAAATCTCACAAAGGAGTAGCCAGAGCTTTAGAGCTAGAAACTCCTCAGCCACATTCGGAAGTTGGAATAATATAGGGGACAAGATGGTAGAAATAAAGTAAGTAGTAGTAACGTAGATAGACTATTTATGATTTTAATTAATATTCAAGCTGAGAACGACTTAAGTATCGTTTTGTCTCATTCAGTTGTTAAGATTTCAATGCGACAGAACGATACTAAAGTTGTTCTCAGCTGGAATACTCAATTCAGAAATGGGTCGTATGTTTGATTAGCAAATAATACCAGGTCTGTGTATAGTGAATAAAATACTATAGCCAATTTAATCTTCCATTAACAACGTACATATTTTCAAGCAACTTATCCTATATTCTCCTCTACTTAAAATACTTAAACAAAACGACGAAACCATGATAGTATAAACTTACTCTTCCTTCCAATAAAACCGAGTTTGTAGTTGCCCTAACCACATTCATATTTTCATTCACGCACGTAATTTCCAGAAACGCTAATAGAGAAATTTCGTCCGGACATGCGAATGCTCTCACTCGGCTCGTACTCACTATGGGAGACTCATGGCCCTGAGGATGAGAGGAAACTGGAGCCGCATGAGAAACCGTTGCTGGTGCAGTTGAACTGGCATGCTGATGATCGCGAGGGACGGTTCCTGCTTAAATGTACTGGGAATGAGGTAAGTTGATGTTTCTGGGTTGGTTTGGGTTTCGGTTTTTATTGTTACTATGAGTGGCTACCTGATCATACGTACGTACATACATATACTCACGGCTATAATTCCCTAGATGGGGTAGCCAGAGAAATTCCTTAGCCACTTTTGGAAAGTTAAGTGTGGAAAAGATGATAAAATAAAGGTTGTTGGTGATGGGTCTTCAACCTCATCTCCCAAAAATCCCTTTAAAGCCCCCATACTGTTAGTCGCGTCTTACGTACACCCACCGGAAGAAATGGGGTAGTGCTATTCTAAGCCGACACTACACAGCATTACCCGATCAATATAAATTTTTATTTATTTGAAGCTTATGCTTGTAATAAAAGTTACCTATTTTGATTAAAGCTAATTGTTTTCAATTCATGATACTTCTCGTTGAGTTTAAACACTAGTATTATTCCATTTTCTCACAGATTTTTGTTGTATTTTCCAAAGATTTTATTCCGTGATGATCCGAGTTATAGTCGATCATCTAGCATGTTACTTATATCTCCTCCTATTACACTTGGAAGAGAATTGGAGCAAAGTTTGCGATAGGTGGTGATGTGCGTCTTCAAATCGCCCAACGATCACTTATAAAGTTCTTAGTCGCCGTTGGGTGCCCCTAGGAAAGAAATGTACATACAGACATACATACATACATATATTCACGGCTATAAATCCCTAGAAGGGGTAGCCAGAGCTAAGGAATTAGAAATTCCTCAGCCACATTTGGAAAATTGAGTGGGGAAAGGATGGTAAAGTAAAGGTTGTTGGTGATGGGTCTCCAGCCGCATCGCCCAAAAATCCCTTAAAAGCCCCAATAACGTTAGTCGCCTCTTACGTACACCCATCGGTAGAAACGGGGTAGTGCTATTCTAAGCCGACACTACACGGAAAGAAAAAAAGAAATGTCTTAGGGCAATATAGGCCGACACTACGCAGCTAATTTGAATTTATTACGGATTATTAGTTTAATTTAATTTTAGACATCTTAACTATACGATATGTTCTTTTTCTTAGGCTTAAGAATCATAAACCTGTTTTTACGAATTGCGCAAATACACTCGATCACGCATGTACAAAGTCATATTTTTTCCAATAAATATGTGATATTTAATATATTTTTTATGTGACTGCTCTGGAAGAGACTGCGTATAGTGATAAGACTGTACTCCAATGTTCTTCTTTGTCAAACTGTTTTATTTTAATTTGTGTTTGTTTGTTTGTGTTGATGAGCAATGCAGAATTTTCTATTCTATTACAGTTCCAAAAAAAAGGAATAACAACGCTGTTATGTAATAAAGAAACAACTAAAATTACACTAAGGAAGTATTATAAATCAATAAAATGTGACATAAGTTAGCTCGCGAAAAACATAAAACAGAACAGTAACACTGATCAAATGCTGTCTGGTAAAAATAAAAAAGGAATTAAAATGTTTGCATTGAATTTACAGGCACCAGTTCCAAATGAAAAAGGCGACCAAAACTTCAAGAGAAAACTATCGAAACGCGAAAAGAAAGATTTGAAGAAAAAAGAAAAACTATCAAGATTGAAATCTGACTCGAACAATGAGAACCGAGAGCCCGTCGCTGAGAAACTTTACAAAGGTATTTCGTTTTGTCTCTATATTTGCATCTTGTCTTTCATTAATATGCATGGCATACATACATACACATACTCACGCCGTTAATTCCCATTGGGGTAGGCAGAGACTATCGATCCCCACTTCGTACGATCCTGGCAAACCTCTCTTGCTTCTTCTACATCCATCAATCTTTTAATACATGCTCTTTTATTCTTCATGCATGGCATGTTTGAAGTATATTTTCTAAGTTGCCTTAAAAAAAAAGAAGAGTGAAAAAGGGTAATGCGGTAAATGGAGCAATGAATTGTCTAATGACCAGTCAATCGGTGTCTGAAGAGGCCCGAATGGCTGTGCACGATGCTGTTCTTGTTCCTACTCTATTGTTGTTTGTGGTAAAAGCTTCGTGCTTAGAGTAAATTCAGTAGAAATAAAGCCCTTTCGAAAAGTTTGTGATGTTAGATTATGCGATCGAGTGAGAAATAACGTGATTCGTGAAAGGTGAGGTGTAAGAGATGATATTGTTAATAAAATAGAAATAGGAGTATTAAGTTGGTTTGAGCACATAGATGATACAATAGATGGTAATTTCAGTAGAGGAAGACCTCAGAGGACACATTTGGATCAAATGGAGAGTGCTCAAAAAGGCTGGCGTCCCTAGTATGAAAAATAAATGAGCATGTATGAAAAGGTTGATGGATGTAAATGAAGCTAGAGAGGTTTGCCAGGATTGTACAAAGTGGCGATCGATAGTTTCTATCTACCCCAATGGGACCTGATGGCGTGAGTACTTGTATTTATGTATGCGATACAAAAATAACAAAACAAGATAGCTCATTTAAAAAACAAACACTTTGTAACAACACTTTATTAATCTTTTCGGAGCTTCTGCGCTAAATTTTGGTACACAAAAAAAAACAAAATGTTCTTACAAAAAAGAGACTGTCTGTCAGAGATAAGTCTGTAGCCCCAAAACTTTGAGGAGATTTTAAATATGTGCATAATTTACTCACGTCATTGTCAAGTCGGACGTTATCCTTTTTGATCATATAAAATTTATTTGCTGCCATACCTAAGCGTAGGAACTAGAACTGCATTGTGCACTGCGATTCGGACACCGACTGACTGGCCATTAGACTATTCATTGCTCCATTGATGATTGATTTATGCTCAATATATTTTTTCGCTCTTTTAATGTTTTCGGCACAATTTCCATCCCTAGTAAATCAACTTCCCAGATGAAGACAACTGTTTCACTTTCTTACCATCAATCTCAATAATGCATTCTGTCAGGTTATCGTCTCTCTCAATTACCATGTATTTATCCATATTCACAATATTTAAAAACAACAATTGAATATTATTTCATTATAAGTGCTCACCCCTTTCTCTCTCCAGTGCTTGGCAGGGGTAATACTTCATCTAATTGCATTATAAGTGCCCTGTCTCTCTCTAGTGCTTGGAAGGGGTACTAATATTTCTGGAACGGACGAAACATATTCAGATCTACCACTTTTTGAAAAGCTTCAAATATATCTAGTAAATTCATTGTAATAACAGTTAAGTAATTTTTTCGGAGCTTCTGCTTTACGTTCTGATACACAAATAAAAAGCGAAATGTATTTAGAAACAAAAAAAGAATTATATTTTGAATGTTTTTGTTCATGAAAATCTCATGTGAGGTCTTATTACTTATAAATAAAGGAAAGAAAATTTATTTCGACACCGGCGGGGCTCCAACCCGTGACCTCCGGGTATACGCCCATGGCTTCCAGTGCGAAATTCTTCTATCCTTTGTTTCTTTTACACTTTTAAAGACATGATAGTCCAGTGGGTAGAACACCCGTCCGAAAAACAGAAGAGCGTGAGTTCCAATCCTGGGACGGGTATACACCAATTTGTCTTTTCTAAAGTCATATGTGTGGTTAATTTATCATGGTTGCTAACAGTGAGGGAAAACATCGTGAGGAAACCCACATGGCTGAGTTGTACTTAGTCATGTGACAGTGTATTCGTACAAAACGGCGATAGGCCTGCCCCCTATCACGTGAGTACACTGTCTAAGCAAAACGTGGGTACCTTCTCTGGAAACTAGATGGCGCTTGCCATGTGAGTTCAGGAGTATTGGTACCTCTGCCAACCCCTTCGGGGATAAACGGCGTGAACGTTTATGTTATGTTTATTATGTTTTAAAGACTTATATTTGTTACCTTATTACCATAATTACAGAGCTACCAGAGACATCGTTCACCCGCAGCATCAGTAACCCGGAGGCGGTGATGCGGAGGCGACGACAACTTAAACTAGAGAGGAAGTTGCAGCAGTTCCGGTCTAAGGATGGGGGGCCTGATACTGGTAATAATCATATATTTATTATGCTATACTTACATATATCGAGATTATATATATTATGCTCTAATTCAATGTAGCCACAAAATTTTCTTAATCGTTAGATCCAAAATCCGGCTCGAAGGACCATAAAAACGAGAAATGCTCATGAATCGAATTAATGAGAATAGCTCTTAGCTTAACTCTAACCAAAGATATATTATGCTATACTTACGTATATAAATCGGCAATACAAAGGTGATAGTTGGATCAGAAAGAAAATAAACCGTTGTGTGTGCGTGACAATGTAACTGGTTACTAAACGCCCTATAAAATATCACATACATACATACATATACTCACGGCTTTAAATCCCTAAAAGGGGTAGCCAGAGCTAAGGAATTAGAAATTCCCCAGCCACTTTTGGAAAGTTGAGTGGGGTAAAGATGGTGAAATAAAGGTTGTTGGTGATGGGTCTCCAACCGCATCGCCCAAAAATCCCTTAATAGCCCCAATACCGTTAGTCGCCTCTTACGTACACCCACCGGAAGAAATGGGGTAGTGCTATTCTAAGCCGACACTACACAGCATAATACAATGCATAAAATATCACGATTTTGTTAATTTCCGCTAATGGATTAATAATCCATATTTATATTAGGATATTTTTATCATATATTTGCATATATGTATAAGAACTAAAATAACATATATCGCCATCTAATTGTTAAAATCATTATTTAGGGTTAAATAGTTCATATTTTTATGAATTTCAATAAAATTTTATAACGACGTTCGTGGCCGAGTGGATAGGTGACTAGCTCTCGGTCCGGTGATTGCAAGTTCGATCCCCGTTGAGAGCAACATTTATGTGATGAGCATAATTGATTGTTTCTTAGTCTTGGATGTTGTTTATATGTGTATTATATTATTTTAAATATATCGTTGAGTAAGTATCCCGTAATACAAGTTCCACTTAGTTTGGGGCTAACTTGATCTGTGTCTTGAACAAAATTTCAAAGTTAACGCCGAAATAAACAAAAATAAAATGATTCTTTTCGTTTATGTTTGATGCCCAACTGTTTCGGTTCAGATAAACGCCCGATTCTCAAGCTTGTTAAGTAGTTTTTCATAAACCTACGTTTCGTCACTAGTAATAATGCGTTCAGAGCATTTAGGTTTTTTAGGCGCCAATCAGCAACTGCTTAGTTTAGGCCTCGTGCTGGCTATTGACGATAGAAAAAAGAATAACCATCTGCCCCGATACCATGTCTCTTCCACCAATAGTTAGCTGCCATTCATTTGTTACCAGCAAGTTATCGTCTAGTTTTGGCTCATGCTCGGGGCGCTGGGGAAGCCATAGTTTTAGAATGTGTAGTCCTCAGCCACTTTTAGAAGTTGAGTAGGGAAAGATAGCAAAATATAGATGTTTAGTGAGGTGTCACCGTCCACTTCGCTCAACAATCACTTGAAAAGCCTTAATACCCTTTTACGTAGACACTTAAAAAGCCTTAGTCATATTTTACGACACCTACGGAAAGAAATAGGTTAGTCAAATTCTACGCCGCATATCCCCGAAGGGGTGGCGGAGGTACCAATACTTCTGAACATAACGTGGAATTTTTATCTGGTTTTTAGAATAGCCACGTTTTGATAAGACAGTGTACTCACGTGATAGAAGCCAGGATTCTCGTGGCTTTGTACGAATATACTGTCATATGACCTAGTACAACACAGCGATATGGGCACGCATAACGATGTTCGCACTCACTCGATAAATTAACCATACATGTGACTTTAGACAAGACAAATTTGTTTGGGTCAGACTCATAACTTGAATCCACGCCTGTCTGCAAAATAAGCGAGTGTTTTACTCACTGAGACATCACGGTTATATTTCAATTTCTCTATTTAAATCGCAAATTATATTTCGTCTGCAGGTGGCACATTAAAAATCTACGGCTCCTCTCTATGCCCGGACGTGCCATACAAGACATTGCTACTATCAATACGAGACACGGCCGCCGGCGTGGTGCGCGAGATGCTCGACAAGTATGCGCTGCGACACGACCCCGCGCAGTATTGTCTGCTGCAGGTAACTATAACACATACATACGAGGGACATGCCAATAGAAACTAGATACTCTTTTCTCATTTAATTGACACTGGCAAGCTATACACCATCTTATAGGCTGGTTTTTTTTTATTGACATATTTGAATAAAGAACACACTTCTTTTATTTATTTTTTATTTGAATGAGCATCATTTTTCCGTGAATCTGGCGGGAATTCACTTGCAACAATGGAGCTCAGTCGATGTGATTTTCGCGCTATGATTTATTATGACTTTAAAAAAGGTTTAAAGTCTCAAGAATGATTTCAACTTTTGGCTTCTAATTTTGGTGCGTCTGCGTGTTCCCGAGCAACAGTATTCAATTGGTTTGCTGAATTTGTAAGAGGACGGGGATTTCTCGAAGATGAAGCGGAGACAGGACGGCTGCCAACCGCGGTCACGCAAGAAAACGTTCGTGCAGTCGAAAAACTTATTTCCGAAAACCGACGAATTACATTTGTAGAGCTAGAGCGAGAACTAGGAATTGGACCAGCAGCAATGCAAACCATAATTCACTACCACCTTTCTCTCCGTAAACGTTGTTCGAGATGGGTGCCGCACAAACTTACCGATGAGCAGAAAGACCGTCGGGTGGATTGGTGCCTATTCATGACAGATAAATTCAACGGAGGCGAGAAAAAAAAACGTATATGATATACTGACTGGTGATTAAACATGGCTATATAACTATGATCCCGAAGCTAAGCGACAGTCGACTGTATGGTGCTTTGAAGACGAGCCTACTCCAACGAAATGTCGCCGTGCACGAAACACACAGAAACAAATGGTCGCGTCGTTTTTCTGCAAAAGGGGTATATTGCTACTGTTGTGCTAGAGAATGAAAGAACGGTGAACTCCGAATGGTATGTGACAGTTTGTGCTCCAACAGTAATATCAGCTTGTTGTGACAAGCGACAGAAGTCAGAATTCTGACACCACGACAATGCGGCGCCGCACACGTCTGCCAGAACACTGGACTTTTTCAACTCGAAAAATGTGTCAATTCTCCCTCACCCACCATATTCCCCTGACCCAGCGCCTTGTGATTTTTACTTACATACATACATACATATTCTCACGCCGTTAGTTCCCATTGGGGTAGGCAGAGACTATCGATCGCCACCTTGTACGATCCTGGCAAACCTCTCTGGCTTCGTTTACATCCATCAATCTTTTCATACATGCTCTTTTATTCTTCATACTGCGGACACCTGCCTTTTTGATTTTTACTTGTTTCCAAAAATCAAAGAAAAACTAAAGGGGTAGAGGTTTGAAAGTAAAGAAGATGCGCTGGTTGCCTATAATTTCGAAATTTCTGAGGTATCTAAAGAGGAGTGGTCACAGGTATTTTCCAATTGGTCCGTATGGAAAAGTGTATACGTGCTCAGGGTAAATACTTTGAAAAGATCGATACTTGTAATAAAGAATAAATTTTATAATTTTTGAGTATCTAGTTTCTTTTGGCATGCCCCTCGTATATACACTACATTCGTACACATACACTGTGGAACTCTGATTAACTAAACGTTGAAACCAACATATACTCTCGCCCGTAAATCTCAACGGCACTACACGGCAACATTGAAACCTACTGCGGTAATAAAGCGTCGAACGCATAATATTATAGCACCCACACTGTGGAACTCAGATTGACTGAAAATCAAAACTGACTGCGTGGAATACAGATTAAAAGTAGTTTTTGCAACCCAAGCTGGTTTACTTATATTCTAATGTGGGTCAGAGATATCGAATCTACAATAACGGCTGTAGCTGCGAGTGACTTATTTAAACTTTAAACACTTACCAGGCACGTGGCTGGCAGGGGTGGCGGATGAAACCTCGAGAGTTTGATCACTTCGCAGGATTACACTTTTCAGCATATTTTTCATCACTTTGTTGGAGAAAAAGTCTTGTTGAGAAAGAGTCAATCTTGCTCGCGGAAACGGATGTAGTTGCAAGACGTCAATGTTGCCAGTTCCCCGGATCAACGAGGTAGTGTTAGAGAAAATAAGCCACATGGAATAAATCTATTTCTAACGCGAATTCAAAATTATGTAAAATGTGTTTTGTTATCTTGTGCACAAACCTAATAAATAAAATTATAAACTAATTTGTTCGGTACGCGGTAGTGCCCCCGCCAAGACGAACCAAGCGAAGCGCACGAGCACTACCTACCTTTTCTACGTTTTTTTGAACCCACATAACTTGGGTTTGGATTATGCTAGATCAACAAAATTTTCGGGATATATTTTCAATAGTGGACTTATTGAAAATATAAAATTTTAATTACTTTAGCTTTTATATTTCAGATTTTATTTATATGTAAAAAATGCTGATTTCGTCACTGACTCACTGATGATAATAAAAATTCTTAGGGTATTTCCTAATGTCCTAGAAAGCTGAAATTTTGTATGTAAGCTAGTATTATCACACAAGATATCCTCTCGAGATCTCATCCGCCACCCCTGCCAGCCACGTGCCTGGTAAGTGTTTAAAGTTTAAATAAGTCACTCGCGGCTACAGCCGTTATTGTAGAGTCGAGAATTTTCGAGATATCGTATCCACATTAGAATATAAGTAAACCAGCTTGGTTTGCAAAAACTGCTTTTAATCTGTATTCCACGCAGTCGGTTTCGATTTTCAGTCAATCTGAGTTCCATAGTGTACGCCGATATGAAAGTAGCGAAATTGCCAAGCCACATATTTTGACTAAGGTAGAGTTTATGAAGTAAGGCTTTGTAGAGTTAGGGCGTGTAGTGTTAGAAGCTTGGCTCTACATGGGATCTGATAACTTTGTGACAGTGCGAGTCATATGGGCTTGTCTTGGCAACATTTTAGATGAAAATGTTTTTGGTGGGATTTTTATTCTCACATGAACATCTTCGACTACAAGTTTCTCAATAATTTTCACGTTTTCTTCGGTAGCGACACTAACCGGCATACCGACACGAGAGTAGTGTTCAAGTTCACTTCACCACTTCTGAATTGTAGGTAATCAAGGTGCAGAAACTTGGTTAATAGCTAACACTTCTCCGTGAATCACTTTTTGACTCTTTCCTTGTTTTGTAAAAAATTTCATCACAGCGCGATGTTAAATGATTCTCAAAAAGTTGTGTTTACGAAATGATATTTTGAATACCAATTACGACAATCGAATAAAATTTTGGATTTATACTTTTAATGCGATATGTTAATTACCCTTATCATTTGTATACTATCCCGATGCTGAGAAAATATTGAACACCCCTCGTATATTTCTTTTAACTTCTTCTTGCAGTTGAAAAACTGTTTCACAAAGATCTCACTACGCAGCCGTCGGTGACCTGCATGGATCCTACATTCAGACTTAGTAAATTGGATACATATTAATAATATCAATTTCGACCAACTGTCTAGCTTCATAAGAAGTTAAATATGCACAGAACAGTATGGTGTTAATGGTATCAATATATAGTAGATTTTTTGACAATTCATCATTTAACAGTCGTATTTCCATAGAGAACTATGTATGTTGCAAAGAAAAGACCTTTAGTAATTCTTAAGATTACTGGGCTTTGACGAAATTCATAACCGGAGCGGTGGCAGAAACCAGTTCAGCCAGTAAATAAAGAATAAATAAAGGAAAGAAAAATTTCGACACAGGCGGTAATCGAACCCGCGACCTCGGGTATACGCCCCGAGGTCGCGGGTTTTGCATTCTATCTGAAAAGATAGACAAGTGGCCTTCCGAATTAGTAAAAATTCGGAGGTAGGAAACGCAAAACACAACTTAAACGTGTAAAAGAAATAAGGGATAGAAGAATTTCGCGCTGGCAGCCATTGACACGGTGGCTCAATTGGCAGAGCGTTGGGGCGTATACCCGAGGTCGCGGGTTCGATTCCCGCCTGTGTCGAAATTTTTCTTTCCTTTATTTATTCTTTATTTATTAGTAATAATCCCCACATGAGGTTTTCATGAACAAAAAGATTTAAATCAGTTCAGCCAGGTTAAAACAGTTTTATAAGCATAGAACAATAACTCCTCTTCTAGTTTTGAGCTTCCTCATGCCACATCGATCGGTCTTCTCAATTTTGGCGATTGCGGCTAATTGAAAAATATGGTCAATTTTGTTATAAATTAATCCATTATTATTCTACCAATACTAATAACGGAGAAGGTTATAGAAAGGAGAATATGCGTCTGATATTTTACTCAATTCATTTTGATGACCGTGAAGCTTTCTTACGTTGCTGCTTTTGGGCACAAATTTTAAAGAAACTAAACAGGTATTGCCCATACTATCCCATTTAATATTTCTGGAAATCTAACTTACATATAAACCAAGTTCTGGCTACCCCTTTTTAAGATTTATAGCCGTGATTATACATAACAAGGTTTACGGGCAATAATCTTTGTTTTCTTGATACAAAAATAAACATTTAGATACATAACTAGTTCATAGTTAAGAGATTTCTAATCTTTAAAACATGTTACACTTGTGGTAAATTAAATTAAATTTAAATACGTGATATGAAATACCGTTATTTCTACTTTGCATAAACGAAGGTTTATTCCAGCGGGAACCGGGGGCGCGAGTTTATGTATGTATGTAAATTTTAAATCAGCATACTTCAACGCCAAACCTACGCCGGTAAACTTTTTCCGATAATGTTGACTTTTTGATTTTTCTGATTGTTCGATTTTATATTTTTCGAACTTGTTCAATAAACTGTTTTACTTAAATATGACTGTAGTTTAATACCATTTGTTTTCAATAAGTTGTTAAAAGTGGGTATGTGTTAACAGAGATGAAATATCAAGTATAACTTGATGTAACAATGGAAAGTAAATTATCTTGTTGTTAAAGGTGATAAAAGAATCCTGAGGAAACCCACATGATTGAGTTGTAGTTAGTCATGTCATGTGACTTTCAGGGTAACATTTCGAAAATTCGAATATTTGAAATCCGAAATTCATTATTTAGAAAACTGTTCACATAATTTACGTATCACAGATGCTTTATTTTCCACAACTTCATTAGTACATAAATACATTTTCTAGAAGGTTTCCCAGAAAAACTAAAACCAGATTATTAAAATGAATTTTTTGCTTTTACCAACTATATCTTTTACTATAATCTCATTATTCCAAAGGTTTAAAAGACCGAAGTAACTTTATCTATAGTCTTACATATGGTAAATTTCTTTAACTAGATATTTTTTATGTTAGAAAAATTGTATAAATAGAACGCGGATGCATGCCTGTTTGTATGTATACTTGCTTGCTTGTTTGCATGCTTGGTTTCATGTAGGGGGTGCAGGGGGGCAGAGCCCCCCTGCTTGGGGGGGTCGGGGGGCGAAAGCCCCCTGCAGACAAAGAAAAGTTAGGTTACATTCAGTTAGGTTAGGTAAGGTTAGATTATGTATAAAACGAGCGAGCGTAGCGCAGCGGAGCGAGCACCTAAATCCCTGATGCATGGTATACTACTAAGCGGGGTATACTACTTACTTAAAATATGCCTGCAAAATTATTCATAGCAGTAGGTATCATTCAATACATCTGTATTTCAAATATATGGAAAATGATTTTTTGGAATAGTGATTATTCGGAAAAGCAATATTGCGGAATTAAGGTATATCTGGTTTTCGATTCTTTGGGAATCCGTTCTAGTGGTTAATCAAAATGATAGTAAACAAAAACAAAAACCAAACGATAATCTGGAATGTAAGAATATGGTATTTGAAATTTCGGTGAAACAATATTATGGCAATTAAAAAAAAGGCGATTAGTTTTCGGTAAAATAATATTCGGGTTTAAAAGTTTCGGATATTCAGTATGTAACCGATTTTCAGTAGTACCTCTGGCGCCCTCACGGGCTATATACAGCGTAAACGTTTGAGTTTTGCTAATTTTATTTAATGCATATAGAATGTACATACTGTAATGTAAAATAATTCAATGCTATATTTGTGTTGTACAGACTGACGCGGTGGACAATTCGGAGTACATCCTGGAAGACGACGAGTGTCCGCTGGCGATCGTGATGACGCATCCACACCACAGTAAGTGTTTTCACTATTTTAGTACTGCACAGTGTTGGCGCAAATAGCACTACCCCATTTTTCCTGTCGGTGTTCATAAGAGGGTATAGGGTCTTTTTGAGTGATTGTTGGGAGATGCGGTTGGAGACCCATCACCGACAATCATTATTTTACAATATATTCCCCACTCAACTTCAAAAAATAATGAGTAACTTATTTTTCTGAAGACCCCTTACAGTTTACCCCTGAAAAGATTGATGGATGTAAACGAAGCTAGAGAGGTTTGTCAGGATCGTACGAAGTGGCGATCAATAGTCTCTGCCTATCCCAATGGGAACTAATGGCGTGAGTATATGTATGTATGTACCCCTTACAGTAAAACTGATTAATTAGCAGTGAGTATCTGTATGTATGTTCAGTATACCACACAGTCTACCGAACATGTTTTTAATCCAGCAAATCTTTCCATTCTTGGGTTGTCTGGAAGAGATCGCTCTTAGTGATAAGACCGCCAGTTGTACTTTGGCTTTTGTACCGTTTTTTTTTTGTAATTGTTGTTTTTTTTTGGGATGTACAATAAAGAGTTTTATTATTATTATTATTTAAATCTTTTTGTTTATGAAAACCTAAATAATAAATTGTCGAAATTTTTCTTTCCTTTATTTATTCTTTATTTATTAATATGTATGTTCAGTGTTGGTGTAGAATAGCACTAACCATGAACGTTCTGTCGAATAAAGGTACTATGGGTACAGAACTGTTAAAAGGATTGATGGCATTATGTTGCACTGAACTTCCTAAAATTAGTAAATTATTTATAATTCCGGGCTCTCGTTTTTGATATTGATGACCGTAAGGGTAGGAGCTCTTTGCTGTGCCAATATTGCTTTATTGTGTGTTCCTTGTATTATGTTCCCAATTAGAATAGGCTACGAGTTAACATCTGTGAGCTGAATCATTACACAGCCCAAGTAACACGAAAAGCCCTCTAACTATCTTTTTCTATACCTATGCAGAGCTTAAAGCCCGTAAAAGCTCGTATATAAGTTTGCCACACGTCTTAAGGTTTTATATCGGCACTCCAAAATCATTCTAACGCTCTAAAGCCGCATAGCGGTCAGATATTGGAATAATTCAATCCAGTTTTGCGGCTCTTAGTGGATTCAAGTGCCATTGGCCGTATAGTGGCATTAATCTGTCGTAATATCATGCCAAAAGCCGCGTAAACTCATGAAGATATACATAATAAATGTCTAAAGCCGTACATTAGCACGACAGGATGCCAATTTACGGCAAGCATTTCAAAGGTCAACTGTGTGTTGATTGAACGGCTAACAGCAAATCAACCAGATATACTTGGCTTATTTTAAGGCCTCAAGCCGTATTTGCATCCATTTTGATGCATTTGTCAACCATTAGGCAGCCATGAGAAGGAAAATATTTGAGGTTATCTTATTATTTCTAAAAAAAGGAGACAAGTGCGAGTCGAATTCGCGTGAGAGGGTTCCGTACGATGTTACCTATCATGTTTTTTTAAATCTGACTTAAATTTGTTTGTGCTAACTAAAAAAAGTATGAATGGTCCCTGATTGGAGAGGGATATTACTAAATATAAAGTTTCCATTAAGAAAAAACAAAAGGAAAAAGTTTTAACAGAAAAATAGTATGAAAAAAAGAATTCAACAACATATAAATCATATATATTTTTTAATACCTTTATAATATTCACATATCACATATTATTTGGAAAGCGAGGGTTTTTTTTCAACTTCAAGGATCTCCAAATTGTAATAATGGTGGCACCATTTCGTTAATATTTTATTATGCATAAAGATCAACATTCTAATCTATTTCCTCTAAGAGAAATAATCCTTTGTGTTATGCTGGCACTTCAATTTAAACTCCTCAAACAACTATAACTACTAATAATAAGCCAACAAAACTCAAATTATGCTCGGAATGTACAATTATTTTATCATTTCACACATTTTTTCCTCAAAAACTACAATAAATCGAAGGCGCGTGAAAATTTTCAATGGAAACTATACAGACATTCACAGTAAAAATCAAAGCGCAGTAATTTAAGCACAGAATTATAGTTAAACTAATACTAACACTTTATAATTTATATTTTTATAAAATAAATATGGTTGTCAAGTCACTTCACTCTCACTGCCATCGTCGTTCATCCATTGACATAAATGAATCACGTTTAATTGATAATATCACCTTTGCCGTGGTGTTAGAGATAATTTTGCAATGACACTGTAAAAATACTTTCATGCTGTTGGCCGTATATTTGACAGATACAATGCTATTGGCCCTTCGAATGACCATTATGAGTCTTTTCTAATGCCGTTGGCCCGTATTTTGACAACAGCAGTGCTTTTTTGCGGCCTTTGGCATGTTGTTTGAAGCAAAAAATGCTCTTTTACGGCCATTCGCCTTTTCATTGTCCAATATAATGTTTTTTTACGGCCGTTAGCCGTAATTAACTCATGCAAATGCCAATGTACGTTCTAAAGCCGTAAAATTTGTGCCCAAATAAGCCGTATAGTAGCCGTATAGCCGTATATATGCCTTTTACACAACCAGTTCAAAATGCTTAAAGGATACAGCAATGCCTTGATTTGGCTGATATGCGGCTTCGACGTGTTTCTTGGGAGATGATTGTGAAATGGAATTTACAATTTCTCAACTTAACATGCACAATTGAATCATCGGGCTTTATCTCTGCGTATTCATTTTAATATGTTATAGCCATCTAAAAAGTATGTTGATTGAATTTGATCATCGTATAACTTTGTTCACAACCATTTCTTTTATTTAATGTACCTACACACATAGAAATTATCTCATTAAATTGACAGAGTTTAGGAATATGATACGGTGCTGTCTTAAACTAATTCACAGTATTTTCATAAATGTGTATTAATATTTAATGTTTACAAAAATTCAATTTAATCCAATGTTACTTAAATTATAATTTACTTGAAAAATATACAGTTTATTAAACGTTGTCATGCAGCGAAGTATAAGACGAATTTTCCACATCACGAGGAACATGAAACTATGAAAACATATTAATAAAACGAGGTATTAATTACTTATATAATATAAAACATATTTTAAATATATAATAAAACAAAAAAATAGAACTAATTAAACCAAAGGTTTAAAACTGAAATTGGATTTCCCGAGTGCTGTTGCATTCAATAAAAAATGTAGTCTGATTTTCCAATATTTTTCTCAAAAGATATAGCAAATGTTATAACAATATGATAATACTTCGTGGCCGCAAATGTAAATTTCCCCAATCTCTGTCTATCGTCTTTTTCTGTCGTTCCTCCATGTTTTGCAATGTTTCGGTAATGCTGTAAATAATAATACTTAATTTATATATCAGTCATGATCATTCTGTTTTCATTTTTTATCAAAACTCAAAGTTATGCACTGCTGGCTGTGCCCTAAAAATAGCATGTAGGTGGACAGACTCTATTTATACGACTCCTTGTAATTCTACGAGTCTTTACATTTAAACCAACTCTAAGGTAATAATACAGTGTATCCAAAATACCTTTTAATTATGACTAAGACCTCAACCTCCATCTACAAAACCCTAAAAGGACACTATAATGAAACATTAACTCGGGAGTCATATAACTAAAGCGTGATCTTAGTAATAAAGTCATGTAGTCGTTTACGACAGTGCGATGTTTTATGACTCCTCGTGTCAACACATGACATTATGTTTCGCTATTAGGTCCCGGTGGGGTCACACCACACCCCGTCTGCGTCCAGATGAAATTAACATAGCATCTAGTACTAAATCAAGTCTTTTTTATTAACACTACATTTTGCATTTCAGCTCTTACAGGGTTTTTGCCGTGTAGTGTCGGCTTAGAATAGCACTACCCCATTTCTTCCGGGGGTGTACGTAAGAGGCGACTAACGGTATTGGGGCTATTAAGGGATTTTTTGGGCGATGTGGTTGGAGACCCATCACCAACAACATTTATTTTACCATCTTTTCCCCACACATCTTTCCAAAAGTGGCTGAGGAATTGCTAATTCCTTAGCTCTGGCTACCCCTTCAAGGGATTTATAGCCGTGAGTATATGTATGTATGTATGTTCTTACAGTGTTTTTGCCGTGTAGTGCCGGCTTAGAATTTTACTATCCCTTTTCCCCACGGGTGTCGTAAGAGGCGACTAAGGGTATGGGGCTTTTTTAAATGGTTTTTGGGCGATGCGCTTAAAGACCCATCACCAACGTTAATTTATTTCCAACATCTTCTTAATGTAAGAGCTTGTATGAAAAGATTGATGGATGTGAATGAAGCTAGAGAGGTTTGCCAGAATCGTACAAAGTGGCGATCGATAGTCTCTGCCTACCCCAATGGGAACTTACGGCGTGAGAATATGTATATGTATCTTCTTAATGTGGCTGAGGAGTTTCTAGCTCTAAAGCTCTGGCTACCCGTTTTTAGGATTTATGACCGTGAACATATGTATGTATGTTGTATCTTTTCGTCTATTTTTCGTTGCCATTAAGCTAGGCTTGATAAATGTTATATCGTTTCCAAACCAGTGATTTGAGCAAAAAGCTGATAAGTTGATACTATTGGATGCATGAGTCTGACCTTTAAAAGCTTTGTGGTTTGACAATTTCGCGCTATCACGTGCGGTGCACTAGTTTAGCAACAAAATGTTGGAAAGTAGGTGTATTTTAGGAAACTCTGCTTGAATTTCGTTTCCACTTACTTAATTACACTCACGTCTATTATTGGCGTTGGGGTTGGCAGAGACCATCTATCGCCATTTTCCACTATGCTGACAGATCTCTCTTGCTTCCCTCACGTTCATACATGCATCTTTGTCATACATGCCATATCGGAAGTATTTTTGTTAATTTTTTATATGTTTGAGGTATTTTATTACCGTTTATAATTTTAACAAACAAAAGCCAAAACAGTTTTAGTAACTTTCCATAGTTCGTATGATACTAATCGACTTAATTCCTAAACTAAGAAATTATCCGACATATTCTTATAGTGACTTGAATGAAAAAATCTTACAGATTTTGAAGTATCAATCGAAGAACACAAAAAAATACTCCACATACATATACTGATATACTCACGGCTATAAATCCCTAGAAGGGGTAGCCAGAGATAATTCCTTATGTGTTTTTGCCGTGTAGAAACTCCTCGGCCAGTTTTGGAAAATTTATTGAGGAAAAGATGGTTAAATAAAGGTTGTTGGTGATGGGTCTCCAACCGCATCGCCCAAAAATCCCTTAAAAGTCCCAATACCGTTAGTTAGTCGCCTCTTACGTACACCCACCGGAAGAAATGGGGTAGTGCTATTTTAAGCCGACACTACACAGCAGATATACCAATAATTAAATCTCAAAAATAAATAATATTATTTCCCAGCCCAAACTGACCTATTTATAGTGGTATTTTTATGGCAGTATCAACTTTGGACAATTTATAACTAAAGCGTATTCGACATTTTATTTGGACGCTTAAGAAATAACATTACTTACCAATTAAAATTTTATTCCAACTCAAAATTATTTTAGTGCCTGCCTAGTTTTAAATGTCGAATTTATTAATTATTCCATTGGCATTTCTAAATATTTGACTTGCAAATGCTAAAATAAAGACTGTTATTTTTAAAAGTTTGATTTTCATTAAACTACAATCAGCCCTTAATAGATATCGTGATTTTGTGTGTATTTTTAGTAATTTATTCATGGCTTCAAATGGCTACCTCATAGTATTTCCATATGTGTCATACAGGTCATTTAAGTTATTGAGTTTTTTTAAGTGAAAACAAGGCGAAGCTGCTGAAAACCCACCAATCAACTACTTATTTTCTCACAATCCTCAAGTTTTCTTTCAAAAGTGACTGCGCAATCCCTAAATCCGAACCTCTTGCAGCCTCTTTTTGGGATTTTCAGGCGTGAGAGTATAAGATACATTCATACATATACTCACGGCCATCAATCCCAAAAAGGGGTAGTCAGAGCTTCAGAGCTGGGCACTCTTCAGCAACATATGGAACTTGATAGGGGACAAGATGGTAAAAAATTAAGTATCGTTGCTGATGAGTTTCCAACCGCATCGCCCAAAAGGGGTAGCGACATTTTAAGCCGGCACTACACGACTGTGTAGTGCCCTTAAAATGTCTGTGACTGTGTGTGTCTGTGAATGTGTGTGATGTGACTTTAGCTGTGTAGTGTCGGCATAGAATAGCACTACCCCATTTCTTCCGGTGGGTGTACGTAAGAGGCGACTAACGGTATTGGGGCTTTTTAAGGGCTTTTTGGGCGATGCGGTTGGAGACCCATCGCCAACAACCTTTATTCTACCATCTTTTCCCCACTCAACTTCCAAAAGTGGCTGTGTAATTTCTAATTTCTGAGCTCTGGCTACCCCTTTTAGGGATTTATAGCCGTGAGTATATGTATGTATGTATGAACACGACACTAAGAGTATAAGCATAGGTTCAATAGAGTTGTTTAGTAAAATAGGTATGTTCTTGACAATAGTCTTAGCCCAGTCAGAACGCACCCATAGAGGCAGACCTTGTCCATTGTAATTCGGTTGATTGATCGCATCACAATGACTATAATAGTAATCGATTGGCCACCAATGTGCATTACTGTACATGTATACACTTATGTGTGTATATGCATACGACCTGTATTTTAAATAAGAAGGACAGGAATGGTAGGTTTTTAGTCGCACTCTTTTAATACATATGCAAAGTTTCTAAAAAAATAAATTTATTTATTATGTTTCATAAAAAAATAAGATATTATTTTTTCTAAAAAAAAATAGATAATTTATTATTGTGTCTGAATTTTTTTAAAATAACTAGAACTAATCAACTGGAAAACAGAAGAGTAGTTTTATTTATTATGCATACATAATTTTGTTATATACCAAATACTGATTTATCAATCACGAACCTGCACCTGACTATATTGAACTCTTACACGTGTTAGCTCTGTCCACTCGAACTACTTTTGAAGTTTTAGAGATTACATTGTTTTCAAACCAATAATGTGAGACAAAGTTTTAAAATAATAATAAGAACATGCTTTCGTAATTTTCTCTTTAAATTTATAGCAAATTTCTGAATGTAATATGGTTCAAGTTATGATACATAAAATGCATTCCTAAACAAATCAATCCTACATCACCAACTTATTTCACATAACTTATTTACCTTAAAACGTACTAACAAACACCCTAAACGAACACTATTGTATACCAATCTTAGCCTATAGAGGTATCTCCGAAGCAAAGCTACAAAACTTGTAGGGACCCGCTCTCAAACAGCTTCTGATTTGGCGGCGGGAACCGAGCCAGTCGCGCTCAGTCGGCCGAGACACGCGGCTCGCTCCCACACTCAACATGGATTGGGGCATTCGACGTAAGTTTCTATCACAAACCAACACTGCCCCTACTTAGGCGCATCATTTATTAAAAATTAAAACCCCTTCATCGATTTATTTGTTTTACTAACTCGTGCTACAAGTTTTGTGTGTTGTGTTCCAAAAGTTTGTAAATATGAGTGCGACAATATTTATGTTTTGTTTAAGTCAATTGTGTTTTAGTGGTTAAGCTAGTGTCTTCCGTATGAGTGTTTTGTTTAACGTGTAGTGAACAGCTGCGTTGCTCCCAGCAACACAATGCCAAATGCGTTAAAGGAAAGTTAAATCAAAGGAATGTACCCAATCTTTTAAGCCGGAAAATTCATTAAGGATTAAGAATCTGAAGATTACGAGTAATAAAGGACACATGTAAGCTAGATACGAAACATGTTGTTAATCCGAATGGCGTGAAATAAAAAGAGTAATAAAATAGAACTCAATTTTACCTGTACTAATCCGCTTCACGGCGTCCCTTGTTAATCGGAATTCGCTGAGTAGGTTTTACATACAAACCGCCATTTATTCGCGTCTCGTTCCGTTCGGTTAATAAACATTTTAATTGAAAACGAAAACGCGATAGGTATTTGTCCTGGTTAATCCGTCTGTAGAATCGTTTGTCACCACGAATGTTTTATGAAATCTTTTTGGACATATCTTCGATGAGCCCCGCCTTATAAATGCCGATGGATTAGTGTTATTGTTAATTATAAAAGCCCATACACCTAACTATAATGAATTTAAAACGACTGAATTATCTAATTTGTCGTTTCAAGCTTTTCTAGCTGCTTTTAAATAAAATGAAATGAGTAACTTATTGATGACCATTTGCGCTATATGTACGTATCAATTACCGAATTTACAAACGTTTTAACTTACTGAATGTTGCAAAATCGTATTCACAATTCGGTTAGCAAAGGTTCCAATAGTTAGGCGGCGATAGTAAACAAAAGCATGTGCGAAACTGGAGGCGGTCAGACCGGTCGCCGGCTGACGTCTGCCGGCCTTCGGTGCACTGTGCTATTTTTAACCGCCCGGTTTTTGCAATCGATGCCTGCTTGTCTCCGCTCCAATATTACTTATTTAGATTAATGAATAGATCTATATTTTTTGAAATGACGGTAAATATAAAAGTGCATGTAAGCCTTATGCTACTTAGTTTTTTTTATGCAGTAAATTGCAGAGGGTCATATAAAAATCAGTAGACAATTAATACTTTATAAAGCAGTAATCGTCTATACTAGGGCTGTTATTAAAATGAAATTGCCTGGTACAGCACAAGCGTTTAATACTTACTCAGAATTGTCGGTAAATTGTTCCTTGAAAGAGTTCCGAATGCATTGGATTATTAAATGTGCGATTTACAAGAAGTCTTATGTGCAAAAGAGGCATGAAACAGCTCTTAAAGCAAATAAAGTGTTCAACATCGGTCCTAGATAGATATATTCGTGGATTTTGCGTGGAGAATGCTATATATAATGTATGCGGTTTTTATCTTCTTAACCGACAATTTAAACTTTGGTTCTCAGTATGATGTACATTTGTCAACCGTATCGTCTATAAGACCGTAATTTAAGTAATTAAACGACCAAACTGATTAAGATGATTTGCCTAGTTATCTTTAATTATTGAAATTTCCTCTTATAAAGTTTGATTAATTTAGGATAAGCTCTGTGTTAGTTGCCACAGTAATTAGGTTTATTGGCCTTCTTATTTTCTGTCTCCAATCTTAAACTTTCCGTCCTGCCCAACCCAAGCCATGAAAAGAAATATCAATTTTCATGCTCCCGAGGCGACTACAAAGTCTTAACTCCATCACGGGCCAGTGAAATTGTGTCGATAGTAAAAGCAGATTTTTAGCAGTTTGAACAATAACGTTTGAAGTAACGTTTGAAGAAGATGATGTTAAGCACTTCCTACGACTTATTGAAAACTGTCTTCATATCAACTTTTTAATTTTAATTATAAATTATCAACTATTACACTTGCAGAAAATAATTACTTATACACATACAATACATATACTCACGGCCATAAATCCCAAAAAGGGGTTGCCAAAGGTTTAGAGCTAGAAACTCCACAGCCACATTTGGAAGTTGATAGAGGAGAAAATGGTAGATAATAAAGTATCGTTCGTGATGGGTCTCCAACCGCACCGCCCAAAAACCACTTAAAAAAGCCCCATACCCTTAGTCGCCTCTTACGTCAGCCGTGGGTAGAAATGGGTAGTGACATTCTAAGCCGGCACTGCACGGTATAATATTACTCTTATCATCTACATCTGAGCTAATAACATTACTCATCTCATCATTCATCAACAAATAAACTTAGAAAGAGGTTATCAATATTCTTTACCTACCCCAATATCAAAGGGCGTGTGTGAATTGATGTAAGTATAAACGGTAAATGGGTTCCAAAAGGAGCTTTAAGTGATTGATGCAATTTTCATTCGTTAATTTAGCTAAAATTTAATTTACCTAATGGGGTAGTGTTCGTAGCCCCAACTGAAAGTTAAAAGGATCCACACTATGTGTAGTTGTATACACGAAATGTGAGTTTACTGCTCGGATAAAGGTCATGTTTCCAAGTATCGATGTCGGCCGAATACACTGGGATCTTTGCTCCAATTTATTGCGATCTGAAAACGTAATAGAATTTTCAACGGCCCTTCTTTCAACTTCTTACATTTACAAAGAAAACTTTTTAAGTGATTACAGAAATAAAAGTAATGTGGTAAAACGCCTCGTTCCGCTCTGCTTCACTCAGCTCTTGGTTTGAATATACATATATTTACTGGTACAACCCTTATCTAACCTAATATTTTTCTAATGTATATTTGATTATCAATCCTTTATTTTACCGTCTTGTCCCTTACTGTACTTCCAAAAACGACAAAGAAATTTTTAAAACTGAAAGTTTGCCTAACCTTTTTTGAGACTTATAGCTATGAGTATTGATATGTGAATCACCTGTGGTTGCAGTAGTTTAAAACAAAACATATGCAAATTGTGAAACTTTGGTTATTTATGGTTATGAATTTTGATCTTTTGTATATATTGTTTCGACAATGGGACTTATAAAGTTATGTGACTAATTGCGCATCCCTTACAAGTTTTCATTTCATATTATTTAAATCATCCTTCAATAGTTTATTTGGAAGCATACTAGAAAACGGCATGTAATCAAACAGAAAATAACCTAGATCTAAACGCTTATGTTTTAAGCCAGTTTTAGTAGCTATTTTATCCGCTAAATTCTCCGTCAAAATTTTAGCAATATATATTAATTAGATATTCCTTTGAATTCCCACTCGGTGCGGTTATGTTGAATACTGAATTGGTATAATTACCAAAGATGAATATTACGTTTAAGCGAGTAACCTTTGCGCATAAATTATCAATTGAGTCCTGAATGTTTTATGCCTACACGTTTTTGTAAAAATTAAATCCAGGTATACTAAAAGCTATGAGCTTAATACAAATTATGTATACGTTAGTATGTAGGAAATGTTACCTCGCTTATTTTGCAGTTATAATTTTAAACTAACTTATAATAGAACCTTGATCTATCTTAGAAAAAATATTGTATGGACGAAGCTCGGGGTTTAAATACATTATTTTCACAAAGATCTAATTAAGTGCGTTACAGTTTTGCGTTAATTGTACTTTCTTAATCCTCAATCCCAATACATATAACAAAAATAATCTATTCGTAGGTAGCCTTTATAAATATGACGAAGAAACTAAAGAGGAGGGTGTGCTTGCGAGTCACGATTAGCTGTGTACACGACGAAGGTCAGTGGTACTGTGCCAGTGTACCTGTGTAGCGTTTGGTACGCTGGCCTGGTTTCGCGCTCCTAGCCAGCCAAGCGGACAATGCTTTTTACCAAACGCTACACAGGTACACTGGCACAGTACCACTGACCTTCGTCGTGTACACAGCTAATCGTGACTCGCAAGCACACCCTCCTCTTTAGTTTCTTCGTCATATTTATAAAGGCTACCTACGAATAGATTATTTTTGTTATATGTAAAAAGTTTTTGTACTGCCACTGCGCCTGCCATTTTACTTTTTGTCGTAGCTACAACTCGGATAAGGAGGGAGCTATTTGAATACGTCCTTTATATTTTATTAGCTTTCAGCTCGCAATTTCGCCCGCGGAGATTACATTTTTTGTCAACTCGTGAAATACTGAAACACTAATAGTTCAAAAACTTTTAAATTGAAATCTATGTTCCTATTTACATAGTTACATATAAATTCGCACTCTTATTTCATTGCTAAAATTCCTTTATTCGGCGGTCACGAACATCGTAAAAGGAACCTCTGTACTAAAATTTATATTTGCACTTACTGAAAGAGAGATTTTGACCTTTGCTTTAACTTTTCCCTTCAGGTACACAAATCGTTTCAAATTGTAGCGAAGAACATTTATAACTTTTCTCTTACTACTGAGTCCACAAGTGAGGAAATTACATACAAACTTCCAAACTCCGTTTTATCCCCCTAAGGATAGAGTTTCATAAAACTCGTTCTTAGGGAATGTTTGCACTCTATAAGAAACCAACCTTCCAAATTTTAAGTTTGTCGATGTTTTTGTTTTTGAAATATCAGTGAGTGGTAAGTATACTTTTATATTTGACTGTTTTTTGATTTGGTTGGTTACGGTTCGGTTTTGTGAATGTACTACTCATATTTAACTTAAAATAATTTTGAATCAATAAAGTTTCGCGTATTCCTGTTGAAATATTTTAAGATGTTTGGAAAATACAAGCTAAATAGTGGAAATCGTAACTCTCGAATACGAGCCACTGGTTCATAAAACTGCAGGTTTATTGTTCAGGTCGTGGGCTAGGCCAAGCAAGGACGCTGTAATTCACTTCTTGAAACTGATCAAACACTTATTATTCCATTAACTAGTTCAATTGACGGTTACTTGGCAATCGTAGAGGCGCTCACTAGGCATATGATTAGTTGTCTAATGATGACGTTAGCTACGGTTTCCAATAAATGTCTGCTAATTTAATTTCCATCGACTTGACATAGTTTTCTGTTAGTGCAAGACGCACCGGAACTTCGTACACTTCCTCGGTCCCTTGGTTTCGTTGTTTCAATGAATGGGCTTTCTCTTTCCTTGTGTTAAAGTATTTAATGTGTTTTTCGTTACACGTCGACAAATGCTTTGTGTTTGTGTGAAGTTGTTAGTGAGTACTTGTGTTGAGAAAACTACCTATTTCGCTTGGAGTGCAGTGCTGCGACAATAGCGCTGGCTTTCTAGTAAACACAAATTTTGCATTAAGGATTATTATTTTGTTTATGAATGTTATATTCATTCTATTTCAGAAAATATTTCTCCGACGTGTGTTCCTCACTGTTATATACACTAGTATGTACTCTGAATTGAGCATATCAGCATCAAATGAGAAATTACACGTTTAAAACTTATCCCTATGCATTTGGTGCTGAGCTGTTTTACTGAACTACTACTTCTTTATAATAACCTTGTTATTAATTAATAGTTATTAAATAGGAAAACTATTAATCCAAACAACATCCAAAATACAGACTCTTCAAACTATTCCAAGCCTTATGTCTCGAACTATTTCGGTCGCCAAGCAGAAAGAGTCTATATATGCTCCCCGCATGCCCAAGTACCTTGCTAAGGTGCACAAGTGCTGCTGTCAGTTTCAGTGGCCCTACAGACCGGTCTAATGAAACATGACAATGGATTGCTAGCTCCCGACCTTGCTTCCAGTCTGGCGGCTTAACCCTTGCTATTTACCTTCACATCTTTCTTAGATAGTGCTTTGGACATATCTTTGTAGGGTTAACTGATTTGATTGTTTGGACTTACTTTTCTTAGTTGATTGGCAGAGAGCTTTGGTTGTTAGCTTTTGTTGTACAATTTTAAGTTGTTCTATACTTTTCTAAAATGTCACAGCTAGTCCCGAGGAGTGTTAAATTTAACTATATGTAAAAGTTTGGTTTAATTATAACCGAACAATGTATCCACTGTTTTGTTACACCTACACTTGGTCGTGGTTCCATCAAATTACTTTTAGTTGAAGGCGTGTTACATTTAAAAAAGTCCAAAGGAAAATCGATATTTTATTTACAGTTCCGAAATGCCAACACCAGCGCAATGAACTCGTGATATTTTTGAAATAGAATTTCATATTTTGTCACATAACTAAATTAATTGATATGCTAACTACAGCAGTTTAAGGCTGGAAATCACTAAGGAACTGGAAATGTCAGAAAGGCAGTATTATAATAATAATAAATTCAATAATATATCAACGTACACAGTTATGTTATGGCGTAAGACATTGTTTCCTATATTGCGTTGTTGATATTCCAATGACCGTTGATGGCGCGGGCCGGACCGGTTTGACCTATTTCCAAAGTTATATCTGGTTTGGAGCATTAATTCTTCATCAGCATATTCAGATCAGTCAGCGTCTGATGCCGCGCCGCTCTTATTTGAATTTTAGATGTATCCTGATTTCAAATGCGTCTCCCTGTCTCCAGGTTAGTCTGTCTTAAACAATGAATAATTATGTATACATATTCCAACGAAGCGCCTAAACTACTCAACCTATTTTAACCGAAACGTCAAACAATTCGTGAAAATAGCGTAGATGTCATATTTAAAAAACATTACATATTTTTTGTATAACATTACATAATTTGCTGTGTAGTGTCGGCTTAAAATAGCACTACCCCAATTCTGCCGGTGGGTGTACGTAAGAGGCGACTAACGGTATTGGGGCTTTTTAAGGGATTTTGGGCGATGCGGTTGGAGACCCATCACCAAAAACCTTTATTTCACCATCTTTTCCTCACGCAACTTCCAAAAGTGGCTGAGGAAATACTGATTCCTTAGCTCTGGCTACCCCTTCTAGGGATTTGTGGCCGTGAGTATATGTATGTATGTATGTTGTATAACGAATTATAAAACTCGAAAACTAACCACAAAAAATACATGTTTGATTGTTATAAAAAGCTCCTTAAGATAAAATTAAGAAGTGGTACGAAAGCATAAGAGGTATATGGACACTATATAAAGCGGTATGTTAATGGAGAGTAAAATTTATTTTCTTTTTGTACAACTTTAATGATTTTTATATTGTACACGCTTATAATTAAAACACATTAGAATAGAGTACGCTGTTCTCTAACATACAATGTACAAAGCTAAATAGGTGTCGTATCTTATCAACATGGGAAATCATATTTATACCGATGCATGTGGGTTTTCACTTGTGAATTGACTACAACATTTCTAGGTGTATTTTTTAGTAAGAAAATAGTAACAAATAATTTAAATATACTTATATCATACATATAGAAATGCACGGTAATCCAAAAACATGTAGTCAGGACTTTAGATGAAGAAATAGTCACTTTTGAAATGTGAATGGAAAAAAGGTAAAATAAAGGAGGTGTGAGATCTTTTGCTCTTAGGCGACGATTAAAATTCATTTAAATAGGCCCTAAACCAGTATGTCGCCTCTTACAAAATTCGCGGGAAGAAATGGGATAGTGCCATTCTGAGCCGACACTTTACTGCTCATTAAAATTGAACTTCTAATCATGCATATTTCGATCACGTAACATATCTAAAATAACGTTGTATTCGCGACTATCGAATATTATCCCGACTTAGTCTTAAACTCAGCGGAGTAACACAGCTTGAAATGAACTCGTGTATGGAATTAATGAAGCTGAAGAAAAGGGTACGGGACAAATTGACGTCTCAACATTTGGGACCTTCGAGGCATAATGCTCCAATTTTATACCATAAGCCCACTCGTACATATACTGGCAGATTACGGATTGGATTCAACATTTTATTCGTTGTTGCAAAGCTTTCAGCAAATAGTAGTTACACCAAATATACTAAGCGCGTCTAAACAATGATAAATATTATTATTAGTGATAAATAATCTGTAGTAACAGTACATGACTCATGAAATGTATGTCTCCGAAGGTGTAAGTGATTTGCACAAATTCTTGTGAGCAATATGTGACATTTGGTAACTTCGTGATCACAGTACCTTTATTTTCTTGGTGGTCCAATGTCTATCCCGTCTCCAGAATGACGAGGTCTGGAGGTCACAGGTTCGACCCCCGCTGCTGCCAATCATTTGTATGATGAATATATATTTTTAGTTCCTAGTCTTGCCTGTAGTAAAAAACAGGTTATAATTTAGCAACCAAAACACGACACAACAAAAGCAATGTATTTTTATGACTCACTCAATTCAATAATTATATGGGGCGGACATGTCTTTTATTCTAATTGCCGTAATTTGTATATTTGTACGAAATCAACAGGCTGTTTTATGAATGCCATGCTAACACGCGAATTCTTGCCAACTAAAAATAAATAGGGCGCCTAATTTAGTTCTACATCAATCACCTTATGGAATAATCGTTTAACATGCTATAGTTGTTGGTTTCCGGAAGGTGAGACTTGTTTTTATTGTCCTAGTTTTTTTTTTCAATTATACATACATACATACTCACGCCCATAATTTAAAAAAGGCGTAGCCAGATCTTTAGAGCTAAAACGTTCTCGGCCACATTTGAAAGTTGATAGGGGACAGAATGGTAGAAATAAAGTATCGTTGGTGATGGGTCTAGAACAGCATCGCCCAAAAACCACTTAAAAAAGATCCCTATAACATAAGTCGCCTCTTACGACACCCGTGGGTAGAAAGGGGTAGTGACATTCAAAACCGGCACTACACGGCACGTGATTATTAACGTTCAAATATGATTATTAATGGAGTAATACTCCAGAACTTGTAGTATGAGCCGTGTTTGATCTAGTATGTCATGTGAAAATTGATAAGCTGACAGATTATTCAAACAATATCGGCCAGTATCTCACTAGTCACGTGACATTCTCGCTCTCTCACGCCTTATGCTATACAATTAAGTTTTTGCGCGCCGGCTTTTACGACTAATGATATACATAAGGCCATAAATACCAAAAGGAGTAGCTGGAGCATCAGAGCTAAATTTATGGTGAAAATATTAAACAAGAAGAGTTATTCGCAAATGGCATCCCACACTGCCTGGTAAATCTGATACCTGTATAAAAATCGATAGCGAACCACAAATGAAAAGCGACAGAAATCCAAACAAAGGGAAAAAACGTATTCATAATTTTGCGGTATGACTGTCGGCTGCTACTTCAAATATAGAAGAATTTGCGGCAAAGTTTTAAAATATTTTGTGTCTTATTTATGAACCAATATTTATAGTGGACGCGTTAGGGTTGAAAACGGATTCCAGGGATATCGTTTTGTGCCACCATCAAAACAAGGGATCATCAAACTTGGTGCAAAGGAAAAGACTAAACTTGTAATAATGCAAATCATTACGCGATAACTTATGTTACATGTATCATAGTAAAAAATTAAACAGTTTTTATTTTGAAGTTGCAATTTAAAACTCCTACTGTCTAGCGAAAAAAAACTTTTACCAAATACGTTTTAATATTGTTTTTTTTTATAAAACCAGTGGCACTCTTTGCAACAACCTCGGGGCAGAGGACAAAAGTGCTTTTTTATATCGTCTGGGATTTAAAACCCAAGTTAATTTTTTTAACAAAAAACTATTAGCAATGGCATCATCGCCTTATGAGATTATAACGTAACATCTCCATAAGTCGACTGAACCCTTGTCAAAGCACTATTATAAACAAAACAACGATGTTGTCCACACTTTCATCATATCAACAAAGTTCACAAAATACATACATACATACACATTCTCACGCCGTTAGTTCCCATTGGGGTAGGCAGAGACTATCGATCGCCACAAAAATACAAGTATAATGTTTATAATCAGTAATCATTACTTATCTTTATTTTATTAGTGTAGTATGGATTTCTTTATTAGTTTTCTTCTTTCAAACTTAATATAGTAAGAAGCAAATACTAATTGTATGATATTCCATCCGTTTTAAAAAAACGAATACTTTATATCATAGTTGAATATTTTCAAAGTACAACGTTACAACCTTTATGCAAAGGATGATAAAAGCAATAATAAAAGAACGGAGAGATTGAGAAAAGCCTCTCTCTCGGGAGTCACGATTATGAGCTTTCCTTGCTCCGAAGCAGTAGTAAGGTTCGCAATGTGAAGACAATGTATTATATATTTCCATGTCATAAAAGAACTGCAGAAAATACTATCTAAAACGTAAATTTACCTGTCCTCGAAACAATGATACGTGTATTGCATATATCTACAGTATTTTATTTCTAGTATAAGGTACAGTAAGACCACATAAATAAAATGGATACGTCTTCTCACGAAATGAGGTCACGTAAAAAGTATTATCATTCTCATAGCAAACTGGCGAGTGCCGCCCGAAAAACATTTACAGTCGACATTATGGTTCTTGTACTGGGGAACTGCGAATGGTCGTTTTTCATTCATTTCGTTGTCAGATTGTTAAAAGGGTTATTCACATTATTTGATAGAAGAAAAAACGAAATACCTTCTTATGAATACTAACATTCAAATGAAGTTTGTGTTTATAAACCCTTATAATAAACTTGTACGCTTTTCTTGAATAAAATATTTGTATTTGCATTTAAAGAGAGAGGGAAATCTTATTCTCCTTAATTAAAGTCACTCAATAATGTAGCAAGTACTAAAAGAAACAGTCGAAAATAAGATCAAAATATCGATACAACACAACTTTATAAACTTATATACACAGAATAATAAGAAATAAATAACCAAATAAAAAAGGCACTGATATAAAAGAAACTACTTGATGTATTCGATCTTAAAATTAATGTTTTCTCAATAGCATAAAGATTACATACATACATACTACTCAGGGCTATAAATCCCTAAAAAGGGTAGCCAGAGCTAAGGAATTAGAAATTCCCCAGCCACTTTTGGAAAGTTGAGTGGGGTAAAGATGGTGAAATAAAGGTTATTGGTGATGGGTCTCCAACCGCATCGCCCAAAAATCCCTTAATAGCCCCAATACCGTTAGTCGCCTCTTACGTGCACCCACCGGAAGAAATGGGGTAGTGCTATTCTAAGCCGACACTACACAGCATAAGCCTATAAAGATAAGAAAAGTAATATTAGATTTAGGACACAGGAGTAATAAATCAGGTCATCCCATGCCCACCGAACGTCAAGTCCACGTCTCTATACCTTCGGACTAAAACTTTGACAAGGGTTGTCCTTGCCGTTAATCTAATACCGGTATTTTTATTCAAGAGTTTCGTTGGTGTCTCCCATGGAATGCTAAATGATTCGAATTCTATTCAGGTGACGTAAGACTGTGTCACGAACCAAATTTCTTAAGGCACTTCTCTTGATTGGATAAAAGAAAGAAAGAAAGATAGTATTTATTCATTGCCTAAGGGCACAACTGTGACAAAATACAAATAATTCACAAATTATTATCGCCATATTAAAATCACTTATTCGTAAAATTATCTTTACCATTATTTCTATTGAAACAAAAGTTTAGTTTCAATCTCTAAAATGATTTATTTGGCATAAAATGAATGTTGTCAGAACCAAGATAAGACGATATGTTTGTCGTCTAATGTAGGTTTAAAAGAAAGGATTACATCGAGGGTCACAATATCACTGTATATTTTTATTCCCTCGTCAAGTTAGGGACCGAGTTTTATAATGGAGCAGCTTATATCCGTCAAGCGAGTATCCCGATTGAAACGAATTTTGCTCTCCTTTCTGAGTACCAATTCCGTATATCGAAAAGTTTCCAAGATCAAAGATATATATTTGAATGATTCTTTTGTTTCATGTACAGTTTTACCTCACATAAATGGTTTTGTGTTCGAATGCGGTAAAAATTTGTTATATATTTTTACCTAAAACACCCAATAACAGTGGCAATTATTATTTCATAATATGAAATATTGTTTTTCTTTCTGGGACTGATGTAAATTAGAAGTTGTCGTGTCATGATTCATGACAGTAGAGAAACATCAGGATGGGTGGGGCATCGCGTGTAAAACAAATAAATCATAGCGCCTGAAAGGTTTTTCGTGAAATTTATGAAACGATAAATTTGGTGCGATCATATCTTATTTACAAAAATCACTAATAACGAGCCCGATTATGTTTGCGGAGGAGTATAGACTATTCTATAAATGTAGTAATTATAACCGAAGGTCTGATATTTGAATCCGTTAAATGCTAAACTAAAACCACATATTAACTTAAAGAATATATAACAAATTAGGAAAATTTTCTAAAAATTTCAATATTAAATCATTAAATCTTTATTAATGATGGACCAAATTTTATTTGTTGAACTGGTATTTCAGCCTCAAACGCTCTACTTCTCCTGATAATATAATATATATTTTCAAATTTATACTTAGTGCTGTGTAGTGCCGGCTTAGAATAGCACTACCCCATTTCTTCCGGTGGGTGTACGTAAGAGGCGACTAACGGTATTAGGGCTTTTAAGGGATTTTTGGGCGATGCGGTTGGAGACCCATCACCAAAAACCTTTATTTCACCATCTTTTCCCCACGCAACTTCCAAAAGTGGCTGAGGAATTTCTAATTCCCTAGCTCTGGCTACCCCTTCATGGGATTTATAGCTGTGAGTATATGTATATGTATGTATATTTTCAAATCACGATGACGATAGCGCAGATTTTAGTACTAATAAATAAAAATATATTTTAAAAAGAGTATATTTTTCTGACGATGTAATATTGTTCGTTGATTCTGCCAGATGATAAAATTTGGCTGGTCAAAAGGTTGGTAATTTCTGAAATGTCACAAAGTTATAGCTGTTAAATTGAAATTAGCCATTGCTGCCAAAGCTACACAATCATGTGGGCATCAAATCTTAATACCTAGTGCACACACACTCTGACTGAGGATTTATCCACTCAATTTGAACTAACTGACATAAATAGTTAATGGGCATTGCGAAAGTCGGTTGGTATTTCTTACCCGCGCGGCGTCTGCCAATAATTACAATGAATAATAGAAAAGTCAATGCAGTGAAACACTAATCCACTGATCGGAACATTAATACAACCGTACTTACCCAACGCGATTCCCGTTGTTATGTCTACACCTTTCATTATGAATTATATTCACGCCCGCCGACGATGGAGCTTTCAAAAATCCATTTGTGAAAGAGTTCTTTGTTTCACGTTCCTAAGTTTTATGTTCTATTGAGTTGAAGCTGTTACGATCTTTGTTTCGTCAATGAAATGAAATCGTATTTTTGTTTTGTTGTAGGTTTTTGTTAATCAGTTATTTTACTATAAAAGTATAGTGACTTTAACTTACAATTTGTGTTCTCTGATTATTGAGCGAGATCTCTCACTAACCATCTTTTCTTTTGACTTACTCAACTTCAGACCGTTTCTTGGGAATTTATAAATATGAAGCTCTAAGCTTGTGTAAAGTTTATGTCTTACTTTCACAAGACATACTTAATTTGAATCACTTATCAGTTGTTCTTATTCAAAACATCTGTCAATTGTTTCTTTGAAAGCCAGCTTTTCATACTTACTTTGCATAGCCCTAAAGTTTTGTAAAGCAAGTAAAGTTTTCGATAACTTTAATTCTATACTTGAACTTAATGGGGAATGCAGTGATCGCACCGCATAGCAGTAGCAGGCCGTAGTCGTCCGTAATGTTCGGTTCACTCGTCGTTCAGCTACAGTATTAAATGAAACGTCGATTAGTGGCCACGTACCACTCCACGCCTCCGCCCAGCAACTAATCACGAAATTCGACGCCATGCACTCACGTGGACGAACTTGGCGAAGCCGTTTCTGCAACTTAGATATATTTGCAAAACTTTATGTAAAAGATTTAGTGGTGGAACCAGTTTAGTTATCAGTGTATGTTAGTAATTATGAGTGTAGTGATGCCTTTAATTTATTTAGATAGAATTAAAACAAAAGAAAACCGTTTCAAATTTCATAAAAAAATGTGTTTATGACAATAGGAGACATAATTTTTGCTTTTGGTTTGCAATGATATGTAACAGCGGAAACCAATAAAAACTGAATTCAATGTGGATCAAGATAGAGTCATGTGTAGAACTTCACAGTATTAGTAATCCTTTGTTATCGCTACGATCGAAATATGACATCTAAAGCACAAGTACTAAAGATGAGAACTGGTTACACCTGACGAAGACATGGTCTGCCGAAGATATGTTTCTGAGTAGATCGTTTAGCTCGAGATTGCGAAGCGGCAGAAGAGAAGTGGTCTTAGGTAAATATCTCAATAACATTTATTTGGTGTATCCTGTTTGTAAAATATATCACTTGACGGATCATTAAAATTATGTTTTTTTACCCATATACGACTGATAAAGTATAGCATTATTTAACTGAAAATTTACAATGCTTTTATATTGTTAGTAATAGTATGCCAAGTGGTATGTGGATTTGAGTGCCGTGTTTCATTCTTATTGTGTTGTAATGTCTGTCATTGAGGTCAATCGTTTAATCTTACATAAAATATTTCAATTTGTAAGACTCCATAATTTTAATTCGTATTACTTTGAATTTTCTATAATTAATTTTGAATTTTATATTTGTTAAGCTCACCCCTTTGTAACGCCTGTCATCCAGGATTTAAAACGGCGAGATCACTAATCCGTTCAACATCGTAGGACGGGCAGTTATGGCCAGACGATCAAGAGTATGAAAACCTTCTGTGTGGTTCAAGTATTGTTTAGAAAATGCGAGGTAGATTAATTTTGAATGTAAAATGGTTGTAGATTTCGCGTATCATTCTAAAATATATAGGACAGAGGTATAATCATAGAAAATATAGAAATATCAATATAAAATACAGCACATAAGATATAATTTTAATTTTATATTGCAATTATACTGTTAAATTATGCCACTACAAATCAGTAGGCATATTACAAAATCCAAATAAAAGTATCAGTCAAAATGTTCATATTAAAATAGAAACAATGATTACTTTTATCTCTATTTCCGAGGTTTATTTCTTATTATAAAGCTTTATAGGCTTATGTGGAAGGTAATGTTAGTAGAGGAATAGCACGGAGGACATATTTAGATCAAATAGTGAATGCGCTGAAAAAGGCAGGCGTGATGAATGAAGAATCAAAGGGCATTTGTGAAAAAATATATGAATGTAAACAAAGCTAGAGAGTCATAAATAAAAGATGTTATTAAATGAGGAATAAGGAATTCATGTCAAAAAACATTAAATTAAAGCTAGAGAGGTTTGCTAGGATACATATTTCTGCTAGGGTTAGTTTTTAGCTTCTTTGTCCGGTAAATTTGGCGATCCCTCAAAATTTGGCCAACTACGCTGAGAATGAAGATATTAAGCGCAGTAATATTGAGCGATTGCGGTCTCCCTTCCAATTACTTACCGTCGCTCGGGGGAAGCCTGTACACTTCATCATTATAATTAAGCTAAATAATTTCTGTATCCACGTGTATTCATATTAATTTTGTTGGGTTAGTAAAGCATATTATTTGATCACTTCTATCGCGTAATTTATGACTTAAGTTAATGGGGAATTTGTACATGGAATTACTGTGACCGGGTTAACACTGGGTTACGATAATAATTTGTAGTAATGTAAGTAATTTATTGACACATTTAGAAGTTTGAATAAGCATTTTGCTAATAAAATATTGCAAACAGTTAGGGATTTTTTTCTATATGCTCATGGCATTAAATCCCAAAAATAAGAAGCATGAAATTTTAATTAAAAAAATATTAGTTCCCTTTTCGAAGTTGTGTGGGAAGATGATAGTAAATAAAGGATGGTTGGTGATTGTTCTCCGTATATGAAATTTTATTTCTTGTTTTTTCACTCACGTACATATTGTACTTTTTAAAATTTTTACTTATTAACATAACGCAAACATTTAAATATTTTAAGTATCTATGTACACTCTGCTTTACACGTCGAGACGAAGCAGTCATCTAAGTAGCCTTCAATTAAATTAGTTTCCTGAGAGTGACAATTAATTTCATTAAGCAACGGCTGAATCAGGCTCGATGCATTTAATATAACGTTTTCCACTTGAAACACTTCTCTACCCCTACATATTTTATTTGCCAAGGCTATTGATTCGAGCCTATGCAGGTGTGCAGCCTATCAAATACCATTAGTCACACCATCATTTCTGATTCTATTTATTATCTACATTCCGATATCCGTGTCCTAGATAATAGCCCATTAGAGTTATATCATAGAATAATAATCAGTACTAGTAACTTTACTATGGTGTAGTTTTCTGTGTAGTTCTGGCTACTTCTTTCAACAACTCATTTCTTACCTCGAGTGTCGTAAGAAGCGACTTAGAAGTTTTGGAACGTGATAGTTGGCCGCCATCATCAACCTCCCGTACCCATCACCCATCATCTTTTATTTCACCTTCACTTTGCTTTCATAAGTTGCTGAAGATTTATTCTGAAACCAGAGTTACTACTACTGTTTTGGGATTTATAGCCGTGAGTGTCTGTATTTATGTGTGTTATTTGATCATAATCTCAAATGCCCTATGTATTTTTTTTGTATTACTTATGATAATGATCTTGCTTATAAAGAGCACAATAAAACGATTTTGAATAAAATGCCAACAATAAACAAAACACAATATTGAGTATTTTTTGTTGTGGAAACACTCCTTTGGAAATGTTAAATGAGAATATTTCTTCTTTCTTTCTCAAAAGTCAAGTTAAAGTACAAAGTTTGGTGAAACTAAACTAAGACACGTATTCTTTAAAAATAAAAAGTGCACCTAAAATGGAACATAAATTGGCATTAGCAAACCAAATGCTCTATCTGATTGTAGGCCCATATCCTGACTTGTCGATAATTCGGCTCAAGAAGATCTACATAAGCAATCTACCTTTCATTCATTAAAGATTATAAGCTTGCAATACAAACAACTTAATTGATGTATTTAGCAAATAGCAAGATTAAAGCTTCATTTGATTGATCTCATACTAAAAACATACTATTATGGATATAATAACTCGCGTTTGTAATTATAAGGCAAGTGTCCCCTATTCGGTGTATTGATCGGAACTGTTCGTGTCAGCTTTATGTAACCTACTTTAATTATTTTAGTTTAGCTTCCACGTATTCCTATGCATTTGTAAGCCGAGTGGAACTATTCGTATTTTAATATTAAATAAGGTTTCCTGTTTATTGAACGCTACCGAGTATTTCGAAATAGACTATTAAACATAGATACCACTACTGATTGATGTACCAGAACCAGATAAGAGCTATTATCGTCCCAACTCAAACGTTCACGCCGTTATATCCCCGAAAGGGTTTGCAGAGGTACTAATACTTCGAATACACTGTCACATGACGGAGTACGACTCAACCATGTAGGTTTGGCTCAAGATTTTTTCCTTCACCGATAAATTAACCTGTTATAGCTCTATGTAAATGTATGATAGAGAACATTGGCAAAGAAAATCAGACGCGCACTATGAATACGAGAAAGTTATTTAAAAGCGGAAAATGCCATTCCGAACCGCTAATCCAAAGAGCTTTGCAACTTCGTTTAACGTCCGGAAGCTGAACAGACTCTTTTCATATAACTTATCAAAGCTATACGACGGAAAAAATCATCGAAATGAAATTAACATTTTTGTATATTCATATAAATTACTTACTTTTGGATCATATACATAGGGGTGGGCAGAGACTTTCGATTTCCTCTGTAGATTTTTTCATGAAGCCATTTTTATTATCTACAAAAAAAATTAACGATGATGATATTATACACACAAATATTTTGCCATTATGATCGGATTAAGAGAGTTTTATTATTATTCGGTATCTTTTAGATTCTCGCCTCTCCCATGGCCAAAAAAGAAATTATAAAATTTTAATGGGAGAGGCGGTACTCCCCGACAAGAGCACAGTCGGCCGGGGTCAGGAGTCAGGTTCAAGAACCGACGAACGATCCGAGCCGTATCAAGCAGCACCGCTTTCTGCATTTGTGCTGGAACCGACACGCCACGGAAATCCAACCGCCTCAAGTTGGTCGCGGTCGCGGACAAAACAATTGGGATTATTTCTGTCGAAGTCACATCCCACATGTCGGTGATCTCGTGAGCCAGATCGAGATATTTTCGACGCCTCTCGGTTTCGGCTTTCACGAGACCCTCGTCATGAAGGATAGTGACATCCACTAGAAATAACATGCCTAAGTGACTCTCCGGGACGGCCACATTCTCGACAAACGTCTGTGGTACTGTCGTTTAGGATGTATTTCCGATAGTTCCGCGTCTTGATAACCTGGTCTTGTATTGCACAGACAAAACCTTCGGTTTCCCCAAAGAGGTCCCCGAAACGCAGCCAATGCAGGGACGCCTTACGGTCCACGAAAGGTTCGTGAAGTACCTTGTAAAACCTCCCGTGCAGCTTCTTCTCTTTCCATACGGACTCCCGATCAGAGGTGCTAAGTACCTCCGGGGTTCGCCAATCCTGTGAGGCCAACGATAAGGGAGTCAGTCCTTTATCACTAGCGACCAACTCAGCCAAATACTATCAGCCGTCATCGTTAAAAAATAGTTTCTGAGGTTGCATACCTCAATTATGAGGTTGCAATAATAATATTGTACATTATTATTATTAGTGTCCAATTAAAATAGGTTTTTTAACTGAACGCAAAAATCTCACGTATTGTGAACACTGTTTTTTTATTAAAAGATAAATCAATTTATAAAACAAAGGCTGGCTAAAATTTAGAAAGCTCAATTTTGCATTTTAAACTTCGTTGTAATATTCTTAATTATAATGCTTTAAATTTTGCTTCGAAATCCCCACCTTATTGTCTCACATTTATATTCACTAATATTCATGTTAGAAATTACAAGCGGCGGTCATACCGTTCGCTACTAATAAGCTTTAGATGTCAAAAGCACACTTCCAATTAAACTGAGGCGTAATGCAACTAAAATACTCGTAGTGAAGTTGCGGAAATTAGTTTGCTGTGTAAATATTGAGTGATGCGCTTTTATTTCAAATGGTTGAACACTCAAATAGTAGTGGTTCACTCGCGTGGTAAACGATACCGATACACCGCAGATGTTTATTCACTCGCTCTGGTTAAACGAGTCTGCTCAATTGCTGTGAAATTACACTATTATATATATTGAATCACCTATATTATTATATATATTACCTATACTATATATTATTTTAAGTGAAGTTACGTTTGCAACTGTTTCCTATCCATCATTTCAAACAAATCTATTTTTGAAGCTTAATTATAAATCTTTTCGTTTAACTGGTTTAACCTCAGAACTTTGAAATATACATTCAAGGTACCGTACGATGCTGTATAATTATATTTTTCACGTCAACGTTTATATTTTAGGTCATTTTAGGTAGAAATAAAGGCACTCTGGACATTTGGTAACGAGCGGACACCTTAACTCCTCAGGGTACCATATTATTTCTTTATAATAAAATACAGAAAAAATAATGGAATGACTGAGATAATCGTAGTTCCGTGGACCTTTATTAGCATTTGTATTTGAAATTAATATCATATATAAAAGCCTAAAAATTTAAAATAAATTAGTGATATGAAATTAGATTCATACTACAAATATCCTATTTAATCAAAACGATAATCTATATTGATGTGCGCTGCCGTCTATTGCAATTGATAGCTCGTGACGTGACCCTAATGCATTGCATATTCGGCCCCACTTCTGACTCTCAGATCACGATAATTAATCTAGTCATAGTCTGCAAGTATTGGCAATATGGATATAATATGTTTCTCTGAAAACAAATACTTGCATCATTAACTCTGTCCAGGGTAGGCAAAGACAATAGATCTCCACTTTGTAAGGTCCGGACAAACCTTTCGATCTTCATTTTCATTGTGTGCCCTTGCTATTTTAAAGTTCCTTCACTCCGCACCTTTTTCAAGTGACACAATTTCTTAGGCGAACACATAACTTTTTATAAATGAAATGAAATTATGTATTAGTCCTATAACAACGTAGTAAGTGTTTCCCCAAGAGTTGCGAACTAACCTTGATTATTAAATTTAAGCTCTGCCTATGCCTTAATGAAAACAAAGCGTTCATTTCATGTTTCATAGATCTTCGTTAAACTGTTATTACATACTGAAACTAATATCATTCTCTCAGTAAGTCATTTAACTAAACTACGATGTGTGTTTAATAGTTAATAGCAACTTTGATTTGATGAGAAGTTTGTCTTACTAGAACTCGGTAGCTATTGTTTGACTTATCCTGCTGGTCGGATACACGTGCCTTCTATTCCACATGCTGGTAATATTATCCCTGCCCCACCCACGTGAAACGTGTAAAAACCAATCAGTTCATTCAGTGACTTAAAGAATCAATTATTAAATAAGGCACGTTCTTTTCTTTTTGCTGTTAAATGTTTGTGACCAATAAACTATACAGAGGTACACAATACACAGCCCATATTCAATTAAATAAATGGTTTCAATGAAACGCTCTGTTATGAAATGATTTTGTTTTGTTAACTTGAATGAGCTCTTTGAGTTTGAATAATACTTCACAAACTCTCGGAATAGTATTTCATTAAGGGGATCATTCTCAATCGCAGTTCCATCCAAACTTGCATAATTAACGTCCTTTACAAACTCAATTTAACTCAGTTTGAATTTATTCGTTGATATTTTTAAGATTCGTCTGTAGAAAACGCCTGAGTGCGCGTTGCATGCTAATGATTCTCTTGTTATAAACGCAGACACGAAAGCGTGAAATGGTGTTAATTAAAGAACCTTAAAAATATTATTTTAAGTTAAATACCATAGTCAGTTAATAATAAAAATTTAATAAAGTAAGACATTTGAAAATTTAACATATAAGTAAGTTTCTTATTTTAAAAAAGAAACTGTTGTTTCAATTCATATAACATTGACATACCCGTATATTTTTTCTTGGTATGTCAATGTGATGTAAACTGAAAAACTTCATCAAAGTAGAGAGCTACGAGTTTCGTAGCATTGCATCTCGTAGTCCGTCGTAGTCGTCACTCCTTGTAGGGCGGGCGGACTACCGCGCTACCGCTTCACATTAATGATGTTGACACTAGACGCTCCTCGCTTTGTATTGCTGCTCGCTGCACTATTGGGGGCTTACCAACTTTCTTTGTATGCTATCTACACTTTCTTCCATGTTAAGTGTGACGGTGTAGATAAACACTGTACTAGTAAAGGAAATGCTTTGCATATTTATTTTTTTTTATTCATTGTTATGTGACGATTGATATACCATTATACGTAAACATCAACATTGAATTTGGGTAGTATATTTGGTAAATTAAGTATATATATGCGCCGCTTGCAATAAAAATCTGTTGTATGTAGCAACCTCTAAATAACTTAAATAACTTGTTGCTCATATAAGATGTTGATAAGAACACTTATACAAGTGTTAAATTTTGAAGAGTTAATGCAAATCCAACATTTAGTGACTAAAGGTGGTACACAAAAATCAATACGAATATTCCACCGAAAAGTTTGTTAACTTCGTTAGCTTGAAAATCGCAATGCCGTATTTCCTTGAAAACTTCATACAAGTATTTCCGTTCCACTTTAACATATTCCATATTCTGTATGTTGTACGGTGAAAAACATAAAAGGAATAAAGTATCACAGCCATTTGGCGACTGAAATTTAACTGTATTTCGTGTCGAATTTGCAACAGTCTGAAACACAGTATACCCGCTGCCGCTAGAGCACTCTCCACGTAGCTCGTATCACCGCCTCTCGCGAATGCTGGTTTTACTACTTATGATATTAAACCTCAGCACCAAATAATTCTGAGTACTCATAACTAAAATATTATAACAAAGAAACAGTCAATGTCTTGATTTATATAATTTAATGTTTTTTGACATGAATTCCTCATGTGGGGATTATTACTCATAAATAAAAGATGTTATTAAAGGAAAGAAAAATAATATTAATAACATCTTTTGTTTATGAGTAATAATCCCCACATGAGGAATTCATGTCAAAAAACATTAAATTATGTGATAGTTAGGCGTTTCCAACATTTGCATTCTATCTGAAAAGGTAGACAAGTGGCCGTCCGAATTAGTTAAAATTCGGAGGTAGGAAACGCAAACACTACTTGAACGTGTAAAAAAGAAACAAAGGATAGAGAAATTTCGCGCTGGATGCCAACTGACACTGTAGCTCAGTTGGCAGAGCGACGGGGGCGTATACCCGAAGGTCGCGGGTTCGAACCCCGCCAGTGTCGAAATTTTTCTTTCCTTTAATAACATCTTTTATTTATGAGTAATAATCCCCACATGAGGAATTCATGTCAAAAAACATTAAATTATGTGATAGTTAGGCGTTTCCAACATTTGCATTCTATCTGAAAAGGTAGACAAGTGGCCGTCCGAATTAGTTAAAATTCGGAGGTAGGAAACGCAAACACTACTTGAACGTGTAAAAAAGAAACAAAGGATAGAGAAATTTCGCGCTGGATGCCAACTGACACTGTAGCTCAGTTGGCAGAGCGACGGGGGCGTATACCCGAAGGTCGCGGGTTCGAACCCCGCCAGTGTCGAAATTTTTCTTTCCTTTTATAACATCTTGATTTATATGTCAACCAATACTGCTTACATCATCTAAATATTTGGTTTCTTTCACAAAGTCCCTGAAATAGTATGGTGACATAAACTTCGTGCATGTCCTATTTATCTTCTCGTTTTGCTTTAAACTTTCTTTATTTGTCCCATCTTTTTGATAGCCTTCGAATACATGTACAACAATTTTATTTTACGAACCTTTACCGGCGTCTATTATCCTCCAAACTGCCATAAGCAACCTCAGTTGAAGAGATATATTTGATTTGAATGCTACCTACTGGACTGCTTTCAAATATATATACACTGTAAATTGCTCCTACAATTTTCCGTTAGCATTATGTATACAAACACAAATAAATATAATATGTGAATACACATTGTATTGTATATTCTTAACACTAATCGCAAATGACTCGGCTTTTACTAATCGAGACATCCGTTATTATTTCGATTCATCAATCATTCATTGACGTTAGCAAATATCGAAATCAAATAAATAGACGGTTTGTTTATTCCCTAATTCGCCTTCTAACTGAACACACACACACGATAAGGTCATTCAGGTCATATTTAAATATGAATTGAGAATCAAATAACAAAGCAATGACTGACAAAGTTCGAGAGCCAGTTTACTTAGTAAAAGCGAGGCGCGCTGACGTTGAGTCTTGCAACTTCTAAATGCGATCCAGAATTCTAATTGAGCGAGCTTGTTTAACTAATCCAATAAGTTGACTGAGCTCACTCTAGTCGCCTGAGTAGTCTAATTAGTCATCCATTACATGTAATGAGTTTACATGAACTTTATATATTTTACAAATAACTCGATTTACTATATGTTAATAGAACAAAGAACGTATACTAATAGATCCTTGCAAAGTGTTCAAACAGTACAAATTGATTTACCGTAGCAGAAACGGAATTCTCTTTGGTCCAATTAAGCTTCTAAGTAACAGTTTTCAAAGCACTTTGATCTCAAGCATCCAACCGCTCTTATATCCCTTCTATTGTATCTGACTGTGCTGGTTTTCCATCTTTCCGTCAACATTTTGTATTAGATCCTTTCATAGTTTTTCTTGGTAAAAACTAATCGAAACTGTTCAATCGGTAATGCGGGGAAGTATCCTATCATTAGCCGAAGCTAAAGGCGCGTATCAATTTATGATTCTGAAGGTCTGCCTAAGACATAATGTAATTTAGTCAATACTACATATATATCTTATACTGCCCCATCCATATCTTCCGGTGGGTGTGCGTAAAAGGCTACAGGGTAAGGGTAAACTAACGGTATTGGGGCTTTAAGGGATTTTTAGGCGATGAGATTGGAGACCCATCACCAACAACCTTTATTTTACTATCTTTTCCCCACTTAACTCTCCAAAAGTATATATGTATGTATGGGGTGATAATCAGAGTTTGACACTCATTGTTTGGCAAAGCGAAAACACGGAATATCTGCTACTTATGTATTATTTCTGTTGTTTTTGTGATGTATCGGGATCATGTTGTTGCACTTTGTGTGTTTGAGTAGTGGAAATAAATGATTATCTATCTATCTGCATTTAGTTACAAAGTTAGTAAACTCAAACCATGTTAAAGTTAAATAATGTAACTTAAATCGTGGGTTGTTCTAGAAATAAGAGGTAGGTACTCGTGGCACCGGAAGATTGCGTGCGCTATTTACTCATGTGCTATCACAAATGTTTGACAAAGTAAAAATGTGTTGTCGGTCCCTGTTTCTTCATAACAATAGGCCATTTTACAAGTCTAGATAACTAGAAATAATGTCTTATTTTGTAAGTTCAAGAATATAATAAACGCTACAGTAAATAAAAAGGTAAAAGGTTATGCCTGCCTTAGGCGGCGCGGGCCTGTTGTCAAATTGAATTACCAAGTTCTATTATAATAGAACTTGGTAATTGATAATTATCTAACCTCCGAGAATATATGACACAGTAATCTGTTTAGCGGAAGAAGTTTTGAACGAACCACAATTCCCTTTGTTGATTTTGGTATTGCTTGTCTAAATACAAAATAGTTATTTAATGCCCTGACACCATCAGACTCAAATTAAGACTCATAATTAACTTTGACATACACCAACTCACATAGCATGCGACATAAGATAACGGTGTGTCTCATTTATAATTATCCGTCCTTCATCTTCGAGTTATTCACGATATTTTCCAGATATATATTATTGAGATATATTCACCTAAGCGTAATGAACTTTAGTTACAATTTCACCGTACTTTTCCTAGGCTCCATCATGTTCCACGTGCGGCGGCGGCCGTCGGACTCGCAGCCGCGCCGCCGCAAGAAGAAGGCCGGGAGCAGCGCCGGCACCGGGCGGCCGGGCCCCGAGCCGGTGCTGGTGGAGGTGGCTCCGGACGGCACCGCGCTCGAAAACGGCAGGCGGGTGCGGATCACTGATGCTGTTGAGGTTAGTTGGTTATTAGGTTTCGGATGAACTCTGAATAAATTACTTTTTATTTAGGTCTTAAATGTTGGTGATGTTTTGTTGGAGATAATAAAATAGGTAATTTTATTGTAACTCCATAATAAATACGTGTTTACACCCTGGTCTCGGATTTTATGTTTATCGATATAGACAGCAGATAAAATTGCGAATTTATTACTTGTAAAAGCAGTGTTTTTTCCGAAGTAATATCTTGTTAGACACAAGACGCATTTGGTAAAGTCGTAATATAATACTCTAGAGACTCGTTAAATTCTAGTCTTGAAACAGAGGGAACGTGAATACTTTATTAAACGTTGAATAAATTGTCATTGTTAATATTGTCATGAACATTGTAGAACTTTCAACTTGATTAAGAAAATATGACCACAGACCACATTTAGGCAGCAGTTATTAGTTTACAGTTTTAACACAGAATATATGATTGCATCCTGAATTTTAAAAAATCATAAGTTAAAACACATTTGTAATATTGCGCAAATTATGTGATGTGTAAATATATAACCTTTAATGCCTCTTAAGGTGCTATTTCGGGTAACCAATAATATTCTACCCACGGAAGCCACAGCCACAAACTACATTACAACTGTCTTACATCCAAACTTAGTTTCCAAGTGCGATCTTACACGAGAGTTGGTCGTCCGAAACCACTCACCTGTCCGCTTCCATTAGACCAACTCCTCGAAGTTGCTATTTCTACTACGAACTTGTATGGAATTCTATTTTAAAATTACAATTAAATTAAAATCCAATAATTTCCCATACCTTTACCTTTAATATCGAAGAAATTATACCTTGTGTGTAGGAATCTTCAAGAGAAATTAGAGATACCCATTAGGCATGAATTGGCTAATACTACTAAGGACTTAAAGATGCAGTTTTCAAACCTTCACCCTTTCTTTTATTACAACAATTTCTCTTATATCAAATAAGTAGCATATCAATCGATAAATTATGTAAAAACTAGCTTATTGTTATTAGTTATTGCAACATAAAACTCTTGTGCTATATTTAATGGTAACTTATACATACTATGGTGGTAAACGTACAATCATGTCATTCAATCATAACTTATTAATTAGTTTCAAAAGAATCCGACATCGGTTACGCTGTTTCTGTCCAAGAGATTTGTAAGTTTGATACTATGCCCGAGTAAACATTCATCCACACAAAGTGGGTTTTGCACAAACTTTCAAGAGTTTGATGCTATTTGGAAGGCTTTGTTGTCCCATACAATAAAGTTGCGAGCCTGCGGTAATGAGATTTCCTTTAAACATTAATTCGCTAAGAGACTTTGAGTCAACAATTTGTGATTGTGAACGGTCTTGAAAACAAAGAAATATTTTAATTTTATGATTAATTTTATGACTGAAATGTATTACATTATTTATTTAAAATTAATATTGATTACTAGGTAATGACTTCATTGATTACTAGCAACTAAGTGTCTGTCTGTCAATCTAAGTTGTGTATTATGTGTAAATATATGTAACATTAGTGAGTTGAAGTAGATTTTGGAGCACAATCTGACGTGTAGTGCTTCAACTAAATCTCAGCCAAGTTAGAACTTTTTAATTAGGCTGAAATTGTGTTTGCGTACATAAACTTAAGCTAGTTTCCGTTGAGATAGGCAGAGATCATCGCCACTCTGTAAGATCTTTGGAAATGACTCGTCTTTCGTACATTATTTAGTTATATTATAATCATGGCCTAACAAACATGATTTTCTCTTCCCGTGAGTGACACTTATCTACGCTAACAAAATTTTTGCTACCCAAGAAAATATATAGAGTCCGTAGATACGTAAGCAAGTGCCTATATGACTATTTATAATACCAGCAAGGCAAGCACGAGCACTATTTTATCGACACGATAACGGTTAGAATGAGATGGCAGTATAAGCTCGTGCTTGCCCTTCTGGCGTATGTTATTGTATCATCTCAAGTCAGCCTTATATCTCCGAAGAGACGGTAAAGTAACTAATACTTCTGAAAATCACGTGATATTTTGTCATCTGGTGTTCGGAGTATCTACGTTCCACAGCAACACGTAACTAAGCAATATATGTCATCAAGAGTCGCCATACAAATCCTACATCGCGGTATCGAAGTTTCTAAAATACTTAGTATATACAAGTTCCACCTTAATACATACAGTTGGACCGCGTTCCTCAGGCTCACCACCGCCTGGCAAAGGACCTTGCATTTTCCTCCAAAGCCTCTAATGAGTTTCGTGTATAGGTGGGTTCGGGCAACGGGTCAGCGCTGCAGCTGTACGGGCCGTCGATCCAGTCGCGGCACTGCGTGGTGGCGGCCAGCGACGGCGGCGGCTTCTGCGTCACGCCGCTGCACCCGGACGCGCAGCTCTGCGTCAACGGACAGCGCGTCACGCACTCGCAGCGGTTGCAGGTATACTCATATATACTCACGGATTGAAATCCCTATTTTTTTTATCTTTATTTAATTAGGACAAACAACAGGTAAACACTAAGACAAGAAACATTAGTACATTAATTACATTTAAAGTGGAGGTTCATCACCAATAAATAATGATTGTAGTATATGACAATTTGAAGTAAAATAACAATTTAAAATGAATGCCATGCTACACATAGAAATTAAAAAAAAACAACAAATTTAAACTAAAAAAAGATAACTAACCTGAATGAGTAAAATCAATATATAACTAAAAATAGTAAAAAAAATACAAGATTCAATTACAATTCAGTTTATTTTCAAGCGTTATCAATACACAAAAAAATTTAAAAAATATTTTATTTAATCATTATATTGGAGTCTGTAATCGTACAATGAATTAATAATATCCTTTATAAACTTATATTTAAAGGTGTTAAAAACGTGTGAGGTGGTAGAAGGAAATAAGAATTTAAAAAAAGAACCCGATGGTAAACAGAGGGAAAAGATGGCCTAAGGAAGAAATGGGGTAGTAGTTTTCTGAGCCGACAAAACAGCTTGCTACATGTATTGCTACAATACTTTTATTTCACAATGGGGCTATACTTGTCGTTTTTGAAAGTTGTAATTAAGAAAGTAGTAAAGTCTTTTACTCGCTTTACTTACTAAAGTGAGAAACGCCAGTAAATTAGCGAGAAAATCTCGACGCAAACGAGCCACCGCTCTACACTCGCTCGCACCATTTCACGGTAACCCTTTATCGTAGGTAAATAAGCGACTTGCTTCTCGAAAGGAGCGTAAAGCCATTAATCAAATTTGCACCTTCGCGAGTGATTTGCCAGCGAGTGTGCGACATATACATACACTGTTTTCTTCGTCTTATCGACCGACAGTCAGTCGATAGTGGTAGCAATAAAATAACAAATTGAAACCCATCACTTATGTCTATGACGATCAATGCATGATCCGTACCAATCTAATTTAAATAAGAAATAAGCAGAGAAAGTTATTGTAAGCTTATACAACAGTAACTTAGACACAATGTCCTAAAGTTTCGTTTATCCAAACTAAGTGCTAATATGCTCTTTGGGAAACTCTTCTATTTGAAAGGTTAACTCATCATATCAAAAATTCATAACAGCGCTCGGCCTAATAAATAGAAACAGGGTTGAAATTGCTGTCTCGCCTATTTACTCTACACTTATAATCAAGGCTTTTATTTCAGTATTATTTTCCACTTCAAACTAAAGGCATCTTTTTTAGACAAAAATATAACGCCGCCGTGATCCTCCATTACAAAATATTACGACCAAGTAAAACGAATATTATAATTGATGAATGTGAGGTTCGCCAGAGAGGTTTTATAGGATTCTACAAAGTTGCTATAAATAATTATTGCCTATCCTAAAGCAGCGTGAGTATTGATATAAATAAAGTCGCGGCGATTGATTGTATTCACAATAACAATGATTAAATTATAACATACTAGCGACCCGCCCCGGCTTCGCACGGGTGCAATGCAAAATATACCTACTACAGAATGTCCTTATACACAACGTTCACGCTGTGTATAAGGACATTCTGTAGTAGGTATATTTTGCATGCTTCAAGCTGGAGTAAAAAATATTTACTTACTATTCGTTCGACTAAAAAAAAAAAGATTATCAACAACAAAATATACCTTTTCTATTCAGTTCTTCTATGAACTTAACTATAATTTTCAATAATTGAAAATGCTCGCCCTAATACTAAATTGTCTTAGCTCTAAATTCAAATCAAAGTCTTAATGAAAGAAATACCAAGAAATATGGTTTTAAGCTAATCCTATCTAACCTAATGTACTTACAATACTACTAATATAATAATAATAATAAAAATTAAAAGATAATCAACAACAAAAGATACTTATTCTATTCAGTTTAATTAATTCTTGATATTTTCCTCGCTGGAGAGCTCCGATAAACGCGTGCGATCGCTGCAAATCATAAAGTTCTATAAGGCGAAGCGCTTTTTTTTTTTTTTTGTTTACCGGAGGGGAAATCCTCATAGGATCCCCCGTCGCTCTCTCGACGCGGGTATGTCGGTTCGGTGCTGCTGGCCCTGCGGCCTATGCGGCGTCACCTTGGTTGTTGTGCCGGGCGGCTGAAGGCCGCCCTGGCGCGGCAAAGGAGTGTACCTAAGCTAAGTCGGATAGGCCCTAAGCTAAGTCGGATAGGAGGCGAAGCGCGGCCATCGACGCGCTATTTATAGGCACGCGCCGCCCGGCGCAAACAACTACGACCCTGCATTTTAAATTTGTAATATCTTCGGTAATATTCACCTTAATTACATGCTGTAAAAAGCATATTGATCTATAATAAATGCACAATTTATTTAAGGTACTTAATTGGATAAGGATTAATGCTGTATTGTTTAAAATCACTTCGTAAATAACCATTTTTTAGTAAAGAATAAAAATGGTTATGCTGGGTTACCCCTAAGAGATAGTCATATATGATGGTATACCATCGCGGATTTTTTTGTTGAACTTTTTAAGGTGAACAATACTGTAGTACATTATTTTGGTCTTTCTCGTAGGGTTCAGCCAGCGTTTGCAATATAAGCGCAAAAAAACGTGCTTATTTACGACATCACATTAGAAATCTTTAAATTTATCAGTGTTTCTCTACTATATTATGCATTTATTATACATACAAACCTTCCTTAAGAATCACTCTATCTATTAAAAAAAACCGCATCAAAATCCGTTGCGTAGTTTTAAAGATCTAAGCATACATACGGACATACAGCGAAAGCGACTTTGTTTTATACTATGTATTGATGAATAATTTCCATCTGCTGCCGCATTGAAGTGATTCGGTCGACTGAAAAATTTCATTTAATTAGCCATGCCCTGCGGCGTTCGTGCTCACCAATTAAAATGCCACTATCATGGTTTTAATTTAATCTATCTGCCCATTAATATTTTTTTCTATTCGTGAGTTGCTTTTGTTTGTATTGGCCAAGCAAACCACATCAATACCGAAACAAAATTAATTATAAAAAGTGCATACATATATATACTCACAGCCGCAAATCCTATAAAAGATATCCAGAGCTACAGAGCCTGATACTCCTCAGCCACATTTGGAAGTTGATAGGGGACAAGATAATAGAAATTAAGTATCGTTGGAAATGGGTGCCAACAGCACCTTAAAAGCCCCATACCCTTAGTCGCCTCTTACGACACCCGTGCGTAGAAAGGGGTAATGTCATTCTAAACCGGCACTACACGGCATAAAAAGTCTATATTTTGAATTTGTAGTCTATGTTTACGTGATTTTTGTAGAGTGAATTTACGCTTTTCTTTGACACAATATTATATTAAGAAATAAAACATGATTTCGTTAACTATATTTTCGTGTTTTAAGTACTTAAAAGCTTCATTTTGCTCCACATCTTTCGGTAAAAGTGTTTTGCTCTCGTTCTACCTACGATGCCATTAGCGGCTAACACGACGTGTAAACATTACAGGTAAATAACTGAGCTGGAAAATTCTTTTCCTATTTAATCACGTTGAAAATTGGAAAAATAAATTGGTAAAAGTTTACTTTAATACTACAACGGTTATAAGGTGTACAAAATAAGATTAGTCCAAGTATACAGATATTATGAAGTAACTTTACAATCGCCATCTCATTATATAAAATTTTGGAAAGAATAGATTAGGAAGTCCCAACTTATATTGGTAAAAGTCGTGACGTTTACATCTAGAGATCAATCTTTTCAGAGTAAATAATGAAGCTGGTGTAATTAGTGCTCAACGGTAAAAGTCTTATATAAAATAATGGGACGATCAAATTGTCTCTTGCTCTACTTTCTTATTTTTTATAACGGCTTTTATCCCAAAATGGATGGAATAAACTTCGTAAAAGAAAGTTTCCAACCACATAACTTAACCAGAACTTCGTCACTTATTAGAATACATTTATTTCAGTCTTGGAATGAAGGATGATAAAATGACTACCATAACGGCTAGATGGTTTAGAAATCATCAAAACATTTGTTCAGTAGTTAGGATGATCACGGATGACATATTAAGACCAAATAGAGGACTCGCAAGGATCATACGAAGTCTACGCGCCCGATTGATCTAGACCCTAGACCAATGGGGACCAAACTTAAGTATAAGTACAAATGTAATATATTTGTTGCAGCACGGCTCCCTACTGAAGTTCGGGCGGGTATCCACGTTCCGTTTCGTGGACCCCGCGCAGGAGAGCTTGCTCAACAGGAACTTGTCGCAGTCGCAGCACTTCGGCTCCGGATCTATATACGACAGGTACAAACATCATATACTATTGGCACATCACTTTAGTGTTGTTCGTCCTCGTAGCTTTTACTTCTCTACTTATCCTATCTTTGTTTAATTCATTAGCTGTTTTTTTATACCATATTTTATATCCACTGACACAGCATTGTTAAAACCAATCTTTTATTTCTCTCATCATCCATTCTCTTTTTTTTTGCATGTACTTATTGTGTAACGCTCACGCAACCGTACGCTTGTGTGTGTCGCATTAGATCCCCGACGTCGACTAGAGAGCGTATCAGCGGCGCTATGTCGCCCAACTCGGTCGCCTCGCACCAACAAGACTTGGAGACCAGTCCTAATGAAGAATACCAACGGACTATCAGTCCTTCATCTCATCACGACTACAACTACAACGACTCTACTCCATACAACAATAATACATTGAAACTCGATAACGAGTCGCACTTGGAACACAAAGACGAGTACAGTCAGGAACAGAATCGCACCCCCGGCTCGCATTACAAAGACAACTACGAAACCACTTTCGATGTGGACGGCAATATCGAGACCAAGAGTATTTGTAGCGCCAAGAGCGGCGGTTCCGGACATGATAACAGGTATGTTTTGTCAGAGCACTTTTGTATCTCTTATTTGATCATTAACACACTAGTTTCTGGCTTATTTAAACTCTTTATTTTAGATTTCACAGTTATTTCATTATTAGAATTATATTATTGATGTTGTTGTTTTGTGTAAGCCAAGGATCACAGTTCCTTATTTACTTCCGTGTGTGTCGTTTAGACAAATAAGAGTATAGAATTCAATACATTTACCGCATAAAAAAAATAACAATCTTTATATTGAATACCCTAACAGTGGTGTTTATCGTTTCGTATTTTAAGTACGTAGTGTAATATCGGTCAACATTATAACGTTAAAGTTAAACCCATATCGCTCTAGTTACAAAGTGTAAGTTTGTTGAAATATCAATTTCAGTTTCGTACAAGAAAATCTACAAAGAAACTGGCACATAAAATTAATATTATAAAGTGCCTCTAATGTAAAGTTGCTCGCAGTTAATTAGTACGCCGTGATCTCGTTTCAACGTAGAACGAATGAAAGCGCGATTTCATAAGCGATTTTACTTCGAAGTGAGTAATTTGATTTTAATAAACTCGAATCACATTTTGTCCCGTATGATTTTAACGGAAATACCTTTTTTAAATACAAAAGAAAAATAAAATAAACCAATACATATATTGTCGCATTATACTCATAAATATCTCTTTCATAGCGTCCTCTTACATTCTTTAGGGATATAACTATAATCCAACGCTTATTTGTAAAGTAAAATAAATAAAGTGTATTTGCCATCATCTTAATTTGTGAAAGCTCCGTCGTAAATTTTCGTTAGCGTAAATATTTGGTTAGTCGCTTAACTCCTGGCTTTGAGCATAAGTCTAACAGCGAACCCGTATTTTGCAAACGCCTTAAATATTCTTGTTTTATTAGTGAACTCGCAACTGTGTTGATAAATATAATTTCCTGCCCTCGGATGTGAAAATCAACTTGAGTAAACTTTATATGAATGAAATTTCGCCGGTACGTCAAGTTAGGTTCGAGTTTGCTTTAATAAGCAGCGAGTTTTTAAAGATTCATAATTTTGTTATTACTGTTTAAATTTTTTTAAACATATTCCTAAAAAACTTATATCTAATCGTATTGTCCCAAGTGAAAACTCAAAGAATTATATTTTTAACTTTGCAATCATAAATCTGAACACATCCTTATAAACATAATATTATTATTTTCCTTTAGAAATCAAAAATAAATTTAAAAATAATTTATTTTTCTCATTACAAGAATACATAGTACTTATTTGATTGTATAAACATGAACTACTCAAAAATAAAATAAAAACGAGCAAACCCAACATATTTTTAGTGTGTTCCAACTTGTACCTTATTATAACTGTGTGTTGTACATCAGAGCGCTATCGGGCGGGCGTCCCGGGCAGGAGGCCATCCTGCCGGCCGTGCTGGAGTTCCCGGAGGCGGGGCAGGCGCAGTTCTTAGCGGCCGTAGTGACCAGACTGGACCCGCACGCGCCTGCCTTCAAACTGGCGCCTGTGTATACGCTGTATCTTTGTGCGAGGTTAGTTGCTCTACTGTTCAGATAGATGGATATTTATATGTGTGTGCGAGCTGAGTTGCTCTACTGTTCTCATATATGCGCGAGGTGAGTTGCTCTGTAGCTTTCAAACTGGCGCCCGTTACACGCTGTACCTGTGTGCGAGGTGAGTTGGTATACTGTACTGTGTTTGTAGCTGATAGTCGTATAACAGGGTGCGGTAAGTTGCTCTAATGTACTGTGTTATGTACCTGATAGTATATATCAAAGCGCAGGCGGGCAGTCCTACTGTTCTTATATGTTTGCGAGGTGATTTGCTCTACTGTCCTATAGTATAGGAGTGTAAGTTCCCGGAGGCGAGGCAGGCGCAGTTCTTAGCTGCCGTAGTGACAAGACCCGCACGCGCCTGTCTTCAAACTGGCGCCGATTTACACGCTGTATCTGTGTACGAGATGAGTTATTCCACTGTTCTTATGTGTGTGGTCGGTGTGAGTTGCTCTACTGTTGTATATTATGTAGCAGTTCCTCGCGGCCGTAGTTACTAGATTGGACCCGCACGCGCCTGCTTTCAAACTGACGCCTGTGTGTACCCTGTATCTGTGTGAGATGTGAGTTGGTATACTGTACTGTGTTTTGTAGCAGATAGTTGTATATCAGAGCCGTATTGGGCAATCGTGCTGGAGCAAAGTCTGTTAGTATCTCTTATTGGAGTATCTGCTAGGACACTCGGTCCTAGCAGACACTCCAGCGTAGACACCTAAGGGGCGCATCCTGTAGGGTGGCAGATAAGAATAACTCAAACTTGCGCCCATCTACACGCTGTTTTTATGCTCATCACATAAATGTTGCTCTTAGCGAGGATCGATCGGTGGACTATCGCTTTCTGCTTAGTGCAACATCCTGAAAAACACACCTCGTTTCGATCACATAAATCAATATGTATGAAATGCTAAATGATATTTTAAATTGGCTACTGGCTAAACTACCTCAAAAACACCAAAAAAATATTTATAAATTAAATTAATAGTACATAATGCATGATCCGTTTTAAAAGTTTCTCCTGCTCGTATTTTCTCAGTTTACGTGTATCCAGTATAAATATTTACAACAAAAGGTAATCAGTAATTAAAAGCTCGTCATGGTTTCATTAGTTTATCAAAACACTTACATATAAAATAAGGCTAGGTTCAATAAATAACATGAAGTGCACAAATAGCACTTGTATGTTAGTGTCCCTAGATGATAGTATTGCATGTCTGAAGTTGAAAGCTTTTAAGTTGTAAAAATGTTCGCCCCACATTCAGCTCGAAGATAGTTTTAAAGTGGCTAATAGCATTTCTACGACTCACTAAACATAATAAAGCTTTTCTCCTTCTACATTAGTTCGTTTTGTTCCATTGAATCGGTTAATTATAGATTGAGAAATTTGTTAGACTCGTAAACTTTTAATTACTTAACTTCGTCAATCAATTTGCATGGTGGCTTAGTAGGAGTTTTAATATCCTAAACTAATAAGGAATATAGGATTATATTCTCTTATTAAAAATAGGTCATTTTTGCGTTACTAAAAAACACATAAGAAAAAAATCAGAGTGCTTTGAAAATTCACTACTATTAATTTTAAAATTAATTAGAAACACCTTAAAACTTATCTGTGTAAAATAAATACTCTAATGAGAAATCTAGGGCCTTAGGATACCAAAAGGTAGATTTGCGAAAATGAACTGTGAGGAATGATGTGATTCGTGAAAGGTGTGGTGTAAAAGATGATATTGTAAGAAAGATAGAAAAAGGAATGTTGAGATGGTTTGGGCACATAGAGAGGATGGATGACAGTAAAGTAGTGAAAGAGATCTATAGAGCCAATGTGGAAGGTAATGTTAGTAGAGGACGACCTCGGAGGACACATTTAGATCAAATAGAAAATGTGCTCAAAAAGGCAGGTGTCCGAAGTACGAAGAATAAAAGAGCATGTATGAAAAGATTGATGGATGTGAATGAAGCTAGAGAGGTTTGCCAGGATCGTACAAAGTGGCGATCGATAGTCTCTGCCTACCCCAATGGGAACTAACGGCGTGAGAATATGTATGTATGTATGTATGTATGAACTGTTAACATGGGATACGAGCCATATATGTCCGTATTTATTTATTTATAACTACCCTATTGGGTCATTGTTAAAGGTTGAGACAATTTCATTGGGTCTATTTGTTACACCTTAGTAATTAAGCGAAAATCTCGTGGGTGTTAACCCTATTCTAGGACGACAAATAGCAAGCGTCTATTTACACATAACCTCTATACTTCGCTGGCGGCTTAGCTTTAATTTATTGCAACTAATTTCAGCGTTTTACCTTTCGGAAGCCCATTTCCAAAAATAGTAAAGCTAATATCTAGCCCGTTACTGGACTCAATAAAAATATATCGCTTCTTCCCGCTCCGCTCATTGGTCAATTTGACCATTAAAAATATTTTGATTTTGTAAATATTTTTATATACTTTTCAGTTAGGTGGGTATGCTATATGAAATTTGATGATTATTTTCTGTTCGATCTAAGGGTTGCAAATAGCGTTTACAAAGTAGAGCTTTTCATCTCAGCCGGTAGACATTTACTACTGGTCAATCTGGACTTATCTCTGAGGCTTATCTCAGAAAATCTCCCAGCAATACTATCCTGCATAATATAGCCGTGTTTTATCCAACAAAAAAACAATGTTGCCGACACGCTTGAGAACCAGCTTCCAATTCGCTATTTCATTAGTGTACAAGATTTAATATTACAATTACTTAATGTTCTTTGAAAGTTGGTTTTTAAAGTTTATTGAATTCGTTTTTAATCAAGATTTAAATTCATTATTATGTTTTTTCTTCTCTTTCTTTATTTCTAATACAAATATAACGTATGGTGTACAGATATCGCGCGTCCACGCACTACCGGCCGGAGCTGTCCCCCACAGAGCGCGCGCACAAATTGACCGCGTTCTTACACCACGTCGCCACGCTTATACATGCTACTGTACAGGTATGTACTTTATAACACTTTTTTTTCAGGCTCATATTAATAAATTCTGATTAATGTATAATTGTGTATTGGTTAGTGCACCCCAATGTGCACAGACTAATATTTGGTATTTATAATTTGGAACTCTAATACCGCGATTTCCAATCTCATGGCGGAAAGAGATGTGTATCCTAGTTATCTTAAAATGGCTCCAATTTGGGCTACATACAAATGATATTAAATTGTTATATACAAAAGCTAACTGCGTTTAAGAGCTCTTCGTCGTAAATGTGTCTCAAAATAATGTTTTACAATATTCTATCACATCTGAGTAAGATTCGTACAAAGATGAAAAATTAAATGTTAATGTAAGGGCATTTCACCCTGGGAGAAACGCTGATATCCAGCAGCAATGTATGAATGTATATTACAAAATATTTCTAGTCAAAGTTACGAATTCAATTCGAGCAATGTTTTTCTAACAGGAGCGTTGTGCCGACTCCGCCGCCCAAGCTTTCTGGATGGCGAACGCCAGTGAACTCCTCCACTTCCTCAAATGCGACCGACACATATCTTCGTTCTCTACTTCGGCGCAAGAACTGCTGCCCACTACCGTCCAAAATGCGTTTAGGTAAGCATATTTGTGTTTTAAATAAATGTTTGAATCCTTATGACACAAAATAGAGATCGAAATATCGATAGTCTCTGTATTCCCTAATGGGAAGGAATAGCGTGAACATATGTTTTGATGAAATCATCTTTCTATGTTATCTATGTTTTTTTTACTTATATGTGCTTTTACGTAAATATACTTTTGCCATTTCACATTTGTGCCATACTTTAAATATGTGACCTGTAATTAGCAATTGTTTGTTTCATGTACACGTGTTTAGTGCTAATCTAGGTCAGGTTAATTAAACATGAGGTAAAAAGGAATAAATTTACGTTTAATTCGCAAACTATCCGTAGCGGCTGAAGCTAAAGAATGCTTTCATTCGTATTTGCATATGCACACGATTATGCGGAAACCTTGGCGTAGCTTCGTAACTGCAATACGTATAATAGGAGTCATAGAAACGACTGACCAATCCAGTTAAGTGCGATATCTAATTAAAACTGCAGTTGTGAGTTTATACATTCGTTCTATTAGCTTTGTGGTCCAACACAATAATGTTTCACACCACAAACATAATTAAACTTATTGACTGTTCGTTAGCATTCTGATATTCGACTCGACATACAATCAAAGTAATGGAATGAGTGCTTAATTATTCCTTATTATTTAATATGCCCATAAAATCTATTTTTAGACAGAGAAATGTTTTGTTACCGAAACGTCATGCGAATAAATGTATTCAGAACAGGAAAGATTGTAATTAATTAAACTGGTATGTTGTACGTTAGACGTATGTAGGGCGAGGTTTCAAGATTTCCTTCGTCTTCCATTTAACATAACTTTATTCTAATTAACTTATACAGTATTCGCTCGGTTCTCATGTTTAATTTAGTGTATAAATTAAACTTTGGTTTTAAAAATGAAATGTAGAAACAAATAAAAGGAGTGGCTAATAATAAAATATGTCTTAATATAGGATTGAAAAGCGATATATAAAATCAAGTTAAGTGTAAATAAGCCCTTTTGTTTTGTTCTCTCGATCAATATTTGGCTATTTACTATTAAAACTCAGGTTTAAAGACGTAAAACGTGGTTACTCTGAACACCGTTTGAAATAATTGTCAAGCGACGTTCAGTCAAATCCTCTGCTAGTTATTTCGGGAATATACGGTGTGAAAGTTTGTGTTTTGTGGTTCAAACAGAATTGTACGAAAATAAAAGTTTCTGTTTGACTTTTGGGAAACATTTATGAACTAAATAGTTCTTCTGGAACTTACTTAACACAAAAAACTTGATCTTTTGCAATTGGGAATCAAAACTTGCGAATAAAATTCTTAAACTAATATATATATATACTACTACTACTACTATACCATAAAATTGGTAATCACAATATATACGATTAATGCCAACATCAAGCATATATTTAATATGATTATCCAAAATTACATATCGTTTTAAAGTTCAGGATGCATTCGATAATGACAATGTTCAAATCCAGTTCTTAAATCTAGATAAAGATGACCCCGCTTCTAATGCAGACTATCTAGTCCTGAGTCTACTGAAAACATACTTGTGGTTTATATATAAAGGTGGTTAACGTTGAGGAAAATACCGTAATGAAATCAGCGTAGCACTCATCAGCTAAGTTGATTTCATCACGATATTTTCTATCTCGTCCATGTGACAGTGTTTTCGTACAAAATAGGAATAGGCTTGTCTCCTAAAATGGGAATACACTATCTAAAATCTCTACACTCACTCACTCTCTAAACAAATCGCATAATAGATCTTTTCTACTACCGATTATGTAAGCTCCAATATTGTCGCTGTCCAAAGGCATACAAAAATATGACATTGTCAACGACAAACTTGCGACTTGCGACACAATCGCCGATCGAAAACTATACGTTATAAGGGGCAGAGATATGGATCATAAGCGATGAGTATGAAATATAGAAAACATACAGGTTATTTGGTCAACCTGTATTTGCCAATAAACCCTAGAGGTTTAGACATTGGTGAATGGCAGATGGGAGGTGTCCAATGTCTATCAAATAGTCTGTATTTTAAATCTGAAATCAGCCGATAGACGACCACTCCCACTTTGCAAGAGCTGGCGGCCGCCATGGTGGTTCTTTCACATGCTCACCTTTCTTTCAGCAACTTAGTATCCTGTTTCCGAAAGGAACTTTCTTCCGTTTTGTCCGTGCTGGCGAGGTTATCCGACTCTCTCTCTCTCTTTTTTTCTCTCTCTTCTTTTCCAGCAACGTATTATCCTACTCCATAGAGGATACGTATAATACGAAAGACATATTTCTAAACTTTTTCCTTTACATTTTTATTCTTCCAGCAACTTGGTATCCTGTTTCCAAGACAAGCTCTCCCCCGAGATAGTTATACTACCGAGATAGTTATACTAGCTGGCGGCGGCGGCGGCGGCCCCACAGAAGCGACCGCTTCCACTTTACAAGCGTTGGCGGTGGCCATGGTGCTTCTTTCATATACTCACCTTTCTTTCAGCAACTTAGTATCCTGTTTCCAAATGGCACTTTCATCCGCTTTGTGTGTGCTCGCGAGGTTACCCAACTCTCTCTTTTTCTCTCTCTCTCACATAACACCATATTTCTTTACCAGCAATCTAGTATCCTACTCCACACGGAGGACACATATAATACGAAATACACCTTACTAAACTACTCTGTTTGTTCCCCAGCAACCTAGTATCCTGTTTCCAAGATGAGCTCTCCCCCGCTTTGGCCATACTAGCGGGCGGCGGCGGTGGCGACCCCACAGAAGCGACGGCTCCCACTTTACAAGCGCTGGCGGCGGCGATGGTGTTATTGCGCCGGTGCCGAGTCAACGCCGCGCTCACTATACAGCTGTTCTCGCATCTCTTCCATTATATCAATGCGGTTTGTTTTAATAAGGTATGTGGGGGTTTGAGAATATTGGCTTTGGGATGATTTTATGTTTGTGTAGAGAAGGGACAAAATAGGAATGATCTATTAATTTCTGTATGTGTCGTACCACGCGATTAAGAATTATGGGACGTTTTAGCTGAATGACCCACTATCTTTCATAAGTGGCTAAAGAAATTTTCATTTTGAGGCTCATTAATAGCCGCAATAGGGAAGTATACACTAGTGTGTGAAGTTAGTCATTAGACTTGAGATGACTTCTATCTGTTTCTGAAAACAGATTTTCAAATATTCAACATGTACAAATATTTCGACATCAAAAGTTACAAGTGTGATATCTTCCCTTCTAGCTGGTGGTATCAGGCGGCGCAGGAGGCGCAGCATGGGGTGCAGCACTAGCGGCCAGACTTGGACTTCTAGGCGCGTGGGCGGAGCGGCAGGGGCTGGAACTACCCGCCGACTGCCATCTCGCAAGGACGCACCACGCCGGTAACATACACACATACAGCTACAGAATAACAAATACCTCACCCTCTTCTTGAAGTTGCCCTCACTTAAAAAGCCTCAATACCCTTGGTCGCCTCATACGAACACTCGCGGGCGGAGATAGGGTAGTACTATTCTAAGCCAACGGTAACACCGTATATCATGCTGGTAATACCGTGGTAGTACCACGTAGCTAGGCTTCGGCTGAAATCACATTCCAAGCCTGTGGCTCGAAGGACCATAATAGTTTGAAGTGCTGCTGGTGATGCTTAGTAATAGTTGGTAATACTATATAAAAAAGTATATATAATTTTGATGCACATGGCCAAGGGCCATGGTAGTTGTTAATTTCGTGACAATATAAACTTAACGAATTTGCGCTTATATGGAAACAGTTCAACATTATCATCATCAGTCAATAGACGTCTACTGCTTAACATTGACCTCTCCCACAGATTACTACATCGTCTGGTCCCGTGTTGTTTTCTTCCATCGGCTTCCCGCAACTTTCACTAAGTCGTCGGACTACCTACACGACATCTGCATTACACGTTTTTCTTATATAACTGTATTTATTTTGTAGCGCGTCTAATCCAAGGCGAGTACCGCACACCGGAGGAGGTCCGCGCGGCGCTGCAGTCGTGTTTCAAGCTGAACTCCGTGCAGGTCCGCGCGCTGCTGTCCAGCCGCGCGCCGCCCGACGTCGTGGACGCGGCCGTGGCGCACGCGCGGCAGCTGGCCGACGAGCTGTGCCGCGCGGACGGGAGGGAGGTAGGCTTACTGTGCTCGTGTAGCACCACCACTGTGTTTCATACTTGTATAGGGAGGTTAGGTTAGCGTACTGTGCTCATACAGCTCTATGAATGTGTTTCATGAGTTGTATTGTATAGGAACGGGAAGTTGGGTTAGATCGCCGTTCATTACTAACTAGCTGCACACCGCCCAACGTCGTGGTCTTTATACTATGTTACTTATTAACTTTTAGTTTTTAGTATAAACTTGAATTTAAAAAAAACGCTTATTATTCAACTTTAACAATATTGTCTCCAACCATTTCATCAATCCAACCACTTCCCCCAGATAACACTAGAAGAAAGCGAATGGCTCGGCGTAGGCCTACTCATCCCTGGCGATGGCTTCAGCGCAGAAGTGGTTCGAGGAGTTCCTCCAGGGTTGGCCGAATTCGTGGCCCCCTTGCAAAGGGGTGGCTTATGTCGTTTGGCTCATCAGCCCCATGCTCTGGGGCTTTGGACTGTCTATATGACCGGGTATGGGGCACCACCCCCTCGCCCTGTGCATGAGCCTACACATATCATACATTTGAATAAGAATTCTAATGGAATGGGACTCAGTATTGTTGCTGCCAAGGTACGAATTTTGATTTATACTACTGTGTGGAAGATGTATTTTAGTAAGATATTTTTGATAGTTGATGTGCTTATGGTAAAGCTTTGGTTATGTGGATCAATCTTAGAAAGTGTACCTTAAATATGCTCTCTACTATAAGCTAAATTTTATCTCGGTACTCGTGAGAGCTAGAGAGAGACAGAAAAGTAGCTTTATAATATTTAAACAACTTTTACTCATATTATATAAATAGGTTTTGAATTTCCTTGTCCATTAAATAAATTTTATAATATATTATTGAAAGCTGACCAATATAGCCAGATAAAACATGTTATACTCTATCTTGGTGTGTACGGGTGGCAACGCTCAAATAAGTGAAAACTAAGGTTCAGGTAGAGCTACAAATCTATGATTGATCTATGAAACATGTCATAACCGCTATATGTACTACACAGGGCGCGGGTCAAAGTAAGCTGGGCATCTACATAAAGTCGGTGGTGTCTGCCGACTGAAAACTAAAGTCATAGACATAGAACCAACTAACATAGATCTATGAAATTCATTATAACTCTTACATACACTATACAGGGTGCAGGTCAAAGCAAGCTGGGCATCTACATAAAGTCGGTGGTGGCGGGCGGCGCGGCGGCAGCGGACGGGCGGCTGGCGGCCGGCGACCAGCTGCTGTCCGTGGACGGACACTCGCTCGTCGGCATCTCGCAGGAGAAGGTAATAGCAGTATACGAAACTATCCTATTAATATTATATATGTGAAAGTTTAGATGTTTGTGTGTTTGAGGCAAAAAGGCTCCTCAAGTACATAATGTATATGAATGAAATTTGGTAGAATGCTAGATAACGACACAAATTATCAAATAGGATACTTTTCATCCCGGAAAAATTTGACCATTAAAATATTCACGGCTGATTGAACTAAGAGTACCGGAAAAAAACGCCTAAAATTTTGTCATAAGTAAATTTGACAGTACGAAGTGTCGGGTCAACTAGTACTTTATATAACTTATATAGTTTATTGGATAAAAAAATCTATTTAAATGAAGTAAAAGTAATAAAGTTGTTTTTCGTAGTACCAGTTTTGATGGGATAGTGGGCAGGCATGTATGGATATACTGCTAAACGAAAAACTACAATTTAGCTGTGTGAGGTTTCTAATGATAATTTGCTTTACTGTTAAGAACGTTGATATATTGTAAATCACACATATGACTTAAGACAAGGTACCTTGATGATGTTTTTATTTGGAATACTAGTCTCGCTAATGATAATGTTGGTTACATATATCTGATCAATGAGAAAGAAATATCACTATCGATGTATAAGTAATAGTTTTCGTCATTCCGTCTGAAATACAAACTAAACTAACCCTAGAATGAAGTTAGTTCACAGTAGGTAACAATATTATAATTACAATAAAACAACTACTAAATCTATTCCAGGCCGCCGAGTACCTAGTCCGCACTGGTCCCACAGTGACGTTGGAAGTAGCCAAGCAAGGGGCTGTGTTACACGGACTTGCCACTTTGTTACACCAGCCTGGGTACACGCATCGACCAGGTAAATTTATAGCATAGATAATATAAAATAAAATAAAATAAATAAGGATAACTAGGAAATTAGAAAGATGTGGACTACCGTTAGGATACAAGTACAGTAGGCATATACCTACTAACATATATAATATATAAACAGAAACCTCTACTTTTTCAAACCATATACTGGGTTAACAATTATAGGTCAAAAATGTAACGGCGTCTCATGTCACTGTTAGCCGCTACTATTTTGGGTTTAATGGTTAAACTTTGATTTGAAAATTGAGGAATAATTGTTTGATTAAAAAATGTTAAGTGTAATGTTTTTTATTGTATTTGGGTATCGCAGAGGAGTTGGAGTTGGAGTCCCCTATGAACCGAAACTCAGGAACATTCACGAATCTTAACCCGGAGCTGCTTCGGCCAATTTCACCGTACGACGAGCTCGCCACCGCAGGCAATATGGCATTTTATACTTCATACATGTTTCCTCTCATAGCTATGATTCTTAGCTATGAATTTTCTGTTATTTTTGGTTTTTTCGTTTCTTTGGTGTCGTTGTGTTTTTGGTTCGTTTTTTTCTTAGTTTGATCCTCAATATTTGTCGTCCTACACTTTTTCATTTAATCAGATTTGTAAGCAATCAGGTGTATTTGGTTTGTTAGTCTGACGTAAATTGATGTTGCAGGATACGGTCGCTCTTTCAACGGTAGATGTCAGCAAAGAGACGATTCTAGCGAGTGTAGTTCTGACAGTGAGGAGTGTCAACCTCACTTCCATGTACCTCCACGCTTCCGCGGCCCCATACCACAACTCATAGTCACTTATAACGACGACGATACGAGCGAGTCTAGACAAATATCTGACCATCAAAATTGTAGATCGATACCCGTATTTCAATTCACTTGTGAAGATTTTGACGAAATACATCATGAAGAAGAACCGCAATTACAAGACACACCCCCTAAAGTACCGGAACCACCGGCAAACTACGATTATTCCAGTGACAATGGCGATAATATAAGTCTTCCACCCGTTATGAGACCGATAGATACAAGATTAACGCTAGATCTTTTTAGATCACATGAGGACATCTATAGGGGTAGGTGTACGGGCGTGGACGAGTGTGTCAGTGTGTGCGAATGTTGCCGCACGCCGGAACCGGACGCGCCTCTTATACCTTATATTGATGGGCCCAATTCCGAACCTTTAATATTTGAAACTGACAACACTAACACTAGAGCTCCCACCCCCAAAGTCAGAAAGATATTTCCATCGCTGTCTTTAGAACATTATGAGGACAAACCTAATACTGCTGATGCCGTTTGTCAAACACCGTCCTCTCCCTTAAAAACGGAAAAGATTTTGCAGAATCCTAAATTAGAATTGAACTTGATTTCCGAGGATGAAACTAAAAAGATAGAACAAATACATTCGAGACTCAGAAGAGCTTTATTTAAAGTTTCTAAATCTGTATCGAAGTCAGAAGAGCTGTCCTCAGAAATACCGTCATCGTTTTCTGTGAACGATACCGTTGAAGATTCGACAGATTCCATAAATGCTATTTCGAAGCCTCCAACCCAAACGGTATTAAATAATAGAGCCAAGAAAGTTTTAGACAGTATCGACAGAAAGTCATGGAAATCACCCGACGAATTTCGTCCTTCCTTTGGCGTGGTCAAAGTGCTGACAAAACGTTTTAATAATATGAATTTAAAGTACTGCGCCAAAAGTTTTGCCAGACAATATCAGTCGAGTCCCAATCTAAGCCACCGAGAAGTCAAGAGTATAAAAATACAAGAGAATATACAAAGTAGCGTTAGTCTAGCAGAAATTCCAATTGAATCCGCTGGAACAGAAACTAGCGATACAAAAAGGAAACTTTCTGATGAAGAAGTTAGAAGTATCATTATACAGCTCGAAGACTGGTCGAAATATGGCTCGAGAGGCAGTGAAGATACATTAGCTCAAGGGAACGAGTTCGAGCTTCCTAACTTACCTTCGGAAGAAGCAGAAAATAATATCTACCTTTTTAACGAAATAATTGACAAGAAACCTAAAATTATCACTTTAGACAACATAAAAATTAAGCCTGAATCTTTGATCAGTCCAGAATCTGCAAAGACGAGTAGTTCGGATGTTGGGAAACTGCCAAGAGTGGTCGCGATGACACCACAGAAGCATATGTCACAGTTAGATGTCGCTATGATGAACGGATGCCGGCGGAAGACCAGATACAGCTGCCCAGACATCAGCAATGAGAGAGACAAATACAAACCCACGTGTAAGCTTCACGAACAGAACGCATGAGATAGGTGTGTTTACGACGCACGTAATTTTACGTTCATAGTCCACCATTTTATTATTGTTTCGCTTCGTTGTCGATCTGTTTTATTTGTTTTATTACTCTGTCCGTTTACGAGGTCGGATTCTTGTTTTCAGCCGACTGGTTTACTGTTATTTCAGGTTTTATTTGCAATAGTTTATTTCAATGTATTGTTTCTTTTTATAGCATGATTTAGCGTCAACACTCTTTTATTAAGGAACTGTAATTACTTGCACAAGATCGTCTGTTCCGCAGCTTTATATTTATTTTCAACATTCGATATCCACATTAGAAACATTTAATTACTTAAAGTGAAAATATTTATAAGTTACTATTATTGCAACCCGAGTAGAACAAAATATTGTATTATTTACATCGATATTCACATTTTTAGAATCAATAGCCATAGCACTTGGAATGTTTAAACGCTTAGGTATAGTTTTTGACTCCCTTGGCAATCATAGTCAATCAGAAATTATAAAATATATGCAGGCAAGTCTAGCTGATTAAGTTCTATCCTATAGCGTACATAAACTAGCTTTTAGATGATATGATCAAAGATATATGATTATAGAAAAAACGATGATCCATCTTATAAATGTACATACATACATATACTCACGGCTATATTTCCCTAGAAGGGGTAGCCAGAGCTAAGGAATTATAAATTCCTCAGCCACTTTTGGAAGTTGAGTGGGGAAAAGATGGTAAAAATAAAGGTTTTTGGTGATGGCTCTCCAACCGCATAGCCCAAATATCCAATAAAAAGCCCCAATACCCTTAGTCGCCTCTTACAACACCCGTGGGTAGAAAAGGCTAGTGATATTCTAAGCCGGCACTACACGGCAAATGTAATTAAAGCACGTCCAATATCCAGACGCAGGCGTAGGCGGCGGCGGACGAAGAGCGTCAGAAAGAGACCTGCTGTCCGCGGCGCGCGGGGAAACCGTCAAGTCCAGCAAGAGCACGCCCGCGCTGCACCAGCCGGACTCGCCGCAGCGACACCCGCAGTAACTATTACATATACTCACGCCATTACTTACCATTAGGGTAGCCAGAGACTATCGATCGCCACTTTGTACGATCCTGGCAAACCTCTCTAGCTTCGTTTTCATCTATCAATCTTTTCATGCATGCTCCTTTATTCTTCTGACTTTAGACGCCTGCCTTTTTTAAAAACACAACACACTCACTATTTGGTCCAAATGAGTCTACAGAGGTCGTCCTCTACTAACATTACCACATTGGCTCTATAGATAACTACACGCAATTATAATATAAAAACTTAAATATATTATAATCCAAATAAAATAAAGTAATAAAAAATTTGAAAAAAACAGATACTGAATTCAACTCTAAAGAGCATAAAAATAGTTACTAATGAGATTTTTAATGTCTGGAAAGCCTCTTAGTAAATAAGTATCTTGTAAACAACATATAAATTTCTGACAACCCTTGTGTTACATTCTCAATGTTGTGTTCTGATATAGGAAGTTCTTCAATCTTCTCATTATATTCAAATGTAGCTGTGATATTAGTTAGAACTTGCATGCATAAAATAATGGTATTTTTCTGTTTTTTAATAACTATAATATTTTTTCCATCTATAGCAATACGGCGGGCAAACCATCTCCGGTAGCAGGCTGGAGTCACAAATCCCGAAGCAGTCACAACCTGGCGGCAACCAATGACGGGTTCTACCAGAACCTGCCCGCAGTGCACTCCCATCCTGATCTTAACGACAGGTAACTTACTACAAATTTGAAAATTAATAGTTGTTTTGTGATGAAATATTCATTGTAACGTTAAAATGAAAATCATGATACTATCGCAATTGCCGTGTAGCGCCGGCTTAAAATGTTGCTACCCTTTTCTACCCACGACGACTACGACACGTAAGAGGAGACTAAGGGTATTGAGACTTTTTATTGGATTTTTGGGCGATGCGGTTGGAGATCCATCACCAAAAACCTTTATTTTACCGCCTTTTCCCCACTCAATTTCCAAAAGTGGCTGAAATATTTATAATTCCTTGGCTCTGGCTACCCCTTTTAGGGAATTATAGCCGTGAGTATATGTATGTATGTATCGCAAAATCTCTTAATGTTATCGTTTTTGTTACTTTGCTTAACAATACAATACAATACCTTTGAAAAACTATAACTCTGTCCTAAGTAATTTTAGCTATTCTATGGGTTTTATTTTACTGACATTATCTTGTACATCTATGTTGGATTATCAACCTTCATTTTAAAGTTGATAATATATAAAGATAACATTGTTTCCACTACGGATTACTTGTTTTTATGAGTACATTTATCTTTTTTTGACACACGTGTGGGAACAGCAAAGATATACTGGCCAGTACGCCCTGCTGTGTACCAACTCATAATTTGTATTTATACTTAGCTTGAAAACATTTACATACCTCGATGTAGGAATATGAGTGAGACGCTACTATGTGCGCATAAGTCCGCAGTAGTGTGCGCGCTAACATTATTCGCATACACGTAAAGTGTTGTTCATGCCATGACATTATATAAAAGCAACACGTCTTACCTAAAGCCAACCTCCCATTCCAGATGGTCTACGCTGCGAGCGTCTACGGGAAGTGCACGGCCGCACTCGCAATACGCGGACCACGCGCCCGACTCGCCTGTATTGCAACAGGTATTATTACTAGTTTTTTTTATATGACAATGTAATCATGATCTAGACTCCTCATATCATAGAAAATAAGCAAAACAAAGATATAGTGCTTACGTATTCCCCGTAATAAATTAGTACAATACCAAATGTTGCAAGAATAGTAGATCACCAATCGAGAGACATTCAAAATGTTTTGATGTTAGTCCCAAACGAGCACTATGTTACTGAATTGGTACGTATAGATTTATCACTCTCTGTAGCGAAATTCGTTCGAAGTTTTCCAACTCTATTTATCACTCTATAACTGTATGCAAATGCCAACTTTACTTTTTTTGTTATAGCAAAATCATCCAATGAGTATCCGCTCGGCAAAACTAGCAGAAATGTCCGAAGAAGTGACCCGAAGGCAACAGCATCAATTGCAACTTCAGCAACAACAACAATTACAGCAGCAACAGCAGCTTCAGCAGCAACATTCACAACAGCAACAGCTACAACAACAACATTTGCAACAGCAACATTTACATCAACAAAATTTGCAACAAGCACATATACAGCAACAACAGTTGCAACAACAGCAGATGCATCAACACCAGTTGCATCAACAGCAATTGCAACAACAGCAACAGTTACAACAACAAAATTTACAACAGCAATATCCATCTCCAGCCAATCAACAGAAACTGCCGCCAAACCAGCCAACGATGTCACCTCCACATCACGGATCGCAACAGGTTTGTTTTGTTGCGTTTAGGTATTTTTTCATTATTGACCCTTTCTTATCCTGAATTATTCCTTACATGATAAATTGATTGAATTATTTTGTAGCACGCACAAAAGATTGTCACGTTCCGCGAGAGTGAACTTTCGATCTTAGTGGTCATCGTTTCTTTTGGTATCGTTTCATAATTCATTTTGGTCCTTCCGTACTTATGATACAGAACCCAAGTCGACCCAAGACTAAATCACAGCTTTTCAATCAACACTCATCCCATAAGATGAGCAATGTCAAATGCATATGCAATGAGCAAATCATAATGCGCAAGACCATAAGTTACACTTAAAACACTTCATGAATATGATTTTAAATTATTATATCCCATTTGTTTACTACATATTTTTGAGCTTACTTATGTGTACTCCTAAACAGTAAATGTGAAGTAAAGAAATATAAGTGACAATGTTTTATTTCGTAGCTGCCACCTCCATCCAGCATGCCTCTATCTCCGATGTCGCCAATGTCGCCACTGTCACCCACCGCCTACCAGAACCATCATACGCAACAAAGGTAAACCTTCGTTCATTTAACTAAATAATTTTCCTATTTGTTTGAGTATTCGTATTCAAATACAATACTGAAGTTAAACCTTTTATTTATATTGTCCAATTGCATAAAAAGCTAACTTTGTGCTTTAAAACTATTGTGTTTAATTAATGCTTTTCTAAAAGTGGTGTTTTCCGAGTACGTTGTGAAACGCATATGTTACTTTGGTTTTGCGATATTTCGGACCTATTTGAATATGGAGAACAAAACAACTATTTCAATAATGAGAAGAAATGTAAAACGAGTACTTGTATATTAAATTTACCTTTAAATTATGAAGCAACAATAATTAATAATGATTTTTATCTGTAGGTATGACTGGCATCCTCCCGGCCCCCCGTCGCCGCTCAGACAGCAACCGCCGGTCGCTCCCAAGCCGCAGGTAAACTATTTATTACTATAAAACTATAAATTGTGTACGTATTCGACTGCTATAACATTATATGTAAATTACTTTCATTGCGATACCCCAAAATCTGCCGTGCCATTTTGGTATTCATTTTAATATACTTACCTAAAAAATATTTTGCTATCAAGGAAATTGCTATCAAAGTACAACAATATCTCAAACATGAAAATCTTCCAACATACATACTTAAATCCATAATCCTCCTCCTTTGTCATAACACCAATATTGCGTCTTTAATAATTGTGTTGTTTGTTATATTTGGGCACCACTCATATTACTTTCATTTTAGTGTGTGATGTTAACATGAATAAATTAGTTATCTATAAATGTATGATGTAAAAGTTCTTATTTTTTATAGTAAAAGTTGTCATTGAATTTACATAACATAACATAAACGTTCACGCCGAATATCCCCGAAGGGGTTGGCAGAGGTACTAATACTTCTGAACATCAAGTGACTTTGTCACCTGGTGTTCAGAGTGCCCACGTTTTGCATGGACAGTGTACTCACGTGATAGGGGGCAGGCCTATCGCTGTTTTGTACGAATACACTGTCATATGACTAAGTACAACTCAGCCATGTGGGTTTCCTCACGATGTTTTCCCTCACCGTTAACAACCATGATAAATTAACCACTCATATCATCATCACACATATTGAATTTATGAGACAAAAATATTTGTTCCACAGAACATGCGGCGACCGGAGTCCGAAGTAGACGAACAACAATCGCAATCCAATCAACAACAACAGCAACAAATGAATACTTCTGTACAACAACAACCTGATGATGGTATGTTCGACTGTTTGTTTTATAGAACTTTTTAAATCTTTTGGTTTGAACAATCTTCATAGTGTTGGGTTAGAATTGCATTAACCATATCTTGCCGTGGGTGGCCCACGAAGTGACCGAGAATGTTGGGGCTTTTAAGTGATTGGTGGGCGATGTGGTGGAAGACCTATCACCAACCATCCTTTAGTTTACAATATCTTCCTAACTCAACTTCCAATTGTGGCTGTGGAATATCTCATTCTGAAGCTCTGGATTTAAATTTTTGAAATGTGTTGCCGTGGGCATGTGTGATCCATATGTTGTAGACAACGGCTTATTGGAATTTAAAAAAATATTCAGGTTGATACCTGAAGTAGAACTACTTAGTAGATTATAACAAAAATTCACATTGTTAAAACTGCTTCATCGTTTTGCTTCTTGCAATAAATAATTAATTCGTTTCCAAACTTCAGTATATTAAATTGTTCCAGAATGGTACATAGCGAGTACCCAGGAGCCCCCGGGCGTGTCCATGTACCCAGTGGCGGGGCGCGCGCCCTACAACCCGTGGCAGCGCGAGGAGAGGGAGCGACAGGCAGAGGCTAGGCGGGCCAGTGCGAGAGCGAGACGGTACGGTTTATACTGGTTTCTAAGATCTTTCTTTGGAGATTGAACATTGATAACCTTTTACTGAAGATTGTCTGTTGCGATTATTATTATTTTTTGCGAAAATTGTATTTGAATATTGTTTATATAATTTATGGTTACTTCAAAAATATTCTCGCAGCTCATATGTCTCCACCGAGCTTAGATAAAAATAAAAGAAGAAGATGCGGCGTGAGCGTACAAATTGTCAACTAAATATGGGCCTTATCGGTTTATCACAACACCGCACTACATCCATACGAACTGATACGAACACACACGACATGACGCAAAGATAAAGATAGAGCGATGGGCTCGTATAGTCTGTCTCTGTCACTTAAACATGTCAGATTTCAAGGATAAAATGGTTGAAATTAATAATATTTTGCTTGTAAATATATTTTTGGTGTATTTAAGCATGAAACGTGATTCCCGGTGATTTGTTTTTACGCCTTGAATGATTTGTGCACTGAATAAAGGCACAGCCAGGCATTTTAAGCGCGAATTGTATGAAAATTTTAATTTTGATGTCAAAGATTATGTCAGCTCGTCGACTTGAAGTATCGTAGCGGACTAAACTCGACTGAAGCAAACCAAGTACTTTGTACTCAGTTTAGTAGGACCACGCGCGGGCAGAGGTTGCCGCATCTTGTTCTTATTGTTTTTATCTAAGCCACCGAGGAGTTTGAGCCTAACCGATAGTGGGGGTTGCCAGACAATATAATTTTGATTTATTAACAGTACTATATGGAGGGTATAAAATATGTATGTCATTGGAATAAGTTTGATAGAAATAAATGTTACTTTCTGTAACTAGACTTAATTTTTTAAAGTAGATTATTAGTCGTTATGAAATCTGTATAAGATTTCACCATGTAATTTAATTAGAAATAATGTATTTAGTCTGTGTCTGTTGTTTGTCCAGCATAAATAAATAATAATAATAATAGTTGTAGTAACAGAAGGTTGTAAATCTCCACAGCGACGCCAGCATAGCGGCGCTGCTAGCGCTCGGACCAGCGCGCACGCCCGCGCAGCACCAACAACTGCGAGCCTTGCAACTCGAGCGGGACTTCGAACGACGCGCGGCGGATCACGATACGGTACATTACTACATGGATACATAGATAGATAGATAACTCTAACTAGATAACAACACCACATACAATATAAAAAACAATACATTAAGTGAAAAAAACAATATATCAACATCTTAGAATACTACTACCACATTGCTTACGGTGCGTGTACGTACGAGGCGACTAACGGTATTGGGGCTATAAGGGTTTTTAGTTGAGTAAGGAAAAAAATGAAAATTAAAGGTTGTTGGTGATGGGTCTCCAACCGCATCGCCCAATAAACAATTTAAAAAAACCCCATACCGTTCGTCGCCTTTTACGACACCCGTGAGTAGAAAGGGTTAGTGAAATACTAAACCAGCACTTCTACTTATAATTAATAAAAAATAATTTATTTAAAAAAAACATTTTGTCGTTTGAAACACTGTCAACACGGTGACTTTATTAAGTATTTCAGCCATCTCATGTGGGTTGTTTCATGATGTTATACCTGACTATTAAGGACCTTGATTCGAATTCCTAGTAGTGCAATATAAAATCTTATTGGTTTCAGGACACAAGCCAACATAAAAATTGATGAAATGACTGCACAAAGTTATGACTGACTGCAGACTGCATAAATGTATTTGAATGAATGAAATGAATCGAAAAATTAGAATAAGATTATAGTGTCACATTCGCTGAGTAAACGAGCTATCGATGTTCCAATTGAATTTAAAACCAAATTGAAACATAACGCAAAAAATATATGCAATCCTTAAATCTCACTTTACTTCAATTTATCAATAATTCGCTTGTTTGTTCCGAAGCTTAATCATAAGTTACCGTACAGCCCCCGGAACTTACTACATACACATTGCCTCCTGCACTACTCTTCCCCCTTTGAAAGGCAGGGTACATACTATTATTTTGTGTCTATAAACCTCTTTTTATATAATAGTCATAATTAATAAACCAGTGTATAACACTATATTTTGAAATCTTATAGTGTTTGCTTGGTCTGGTGGGAATGACAATATAATTCATTTAACTTACTTAATTTCATCTGTATAAATTATCCATATTACAACCGATGTATAATTGTTTTGTTTTCAATAGTTATTTTAATTTGCGATTTTCTGTATCGTCTGTGTAACAATTGGTAGAAACTTTATAGGTCAAGAACTTCTCTGTATTTTCTCTTATTTGAAATATTGTGTACCGTTTGTTTGTCAAATAAATAAATAAATAATTTCAGGAGGAAGGCGGAGAGCCCCCCCTCCCGAGCGAGCCTCCCCCGGCGGCGGCGGCGGGGGAGGACGAACAGAGGAGTCAGCCGCAACCCAAGTCTATATTGAAAGTCAACCGCACTGAACATACTAATGGAAACGTTGCGAATAGTGATACGGTGAATATATTTGATATGTTATAATATTCATTTTTAAATTGAAATAATCGAATTCCGTGAATTAAAATAAACTTAACGTTTAATATTTATCAAAATTTACTTTTATCGCTTTTTTTTTTTTTTTTTTATTTATTTATTTAAAGCCAACCAACAGTGTAAGGAAACAAATATAACAGAAAAAAACACAGGTAAATACAGCTGGTCCTTTAACCAATTGCAGGTCAGCATATAACATTCAGTTGTGTTCATTTACACATAAATTTTTCATGAATTATTAAAAAATAATAATACAATTTACAAATAAGACGTACGTATAGCAATAGTTAAAAGTTCAATAATTAAATTGCTATTAACAAACAATATTTTGTGAAATCAAAAATTAAATTATTAGGCATGACAATTGAGAATGAAATAATAAATAATGAAATCGATAGAATAAAAAAATAATGATAAATAAAATTAAGATAAGGAACTCCTATTAAATTTACTGGCAGTGTGGGTGAGCAGAGTAACCTACATAGAGAAAATTAAAATATTAAAGCTAATAAAAACAATTGTTTACATTATACATTAGACAATGTGAAATGGAATTAAATTAAAATTTAAATATACAATAACATTTACGGAACAGTTAATTGTGTGAATATTGTTTAACAAAACTAACTAATTATAAGATAAAACGAATAATAAGTTTTTTTATAATAGTGATTTAACGAAAGGCTGGCTGCTGATAGACGAAGTAGTAGTTTGTGAGGGTTTTTTCTTTTCTCTATAAGCAACTTCATTTTTCTCCTCCATACAAACTAGCTGAGCTCTCATCACAAAGTGTACTGAGATAAAAATTAAGTTCTTCTCAGCCAATTGGTCCCACAGTAAAAAAACAGAATGATCTCCCTCAAATCCCCCTTTTGGCTTGTTACCCCTCCCCCCTTGCGTTACTTCTTGTATATGTTTTCATATAATTTTAACCTGACTATATATAACCTTTTTGTTTCCATCAGAGTCGCTGCGAGGAAGTATCGGCAGCGATGAGTGAATTATCAGTAAGTGCCCCTCCTCCTCCTGAGCGAGGGTCCTCCTTCGCCGTGATGGCGGCGCGGGCCATGTCGCCCAGACCTAGCACTAATGGGTAAGATTAGTAGAGCATTAATATTTTATATACAAGTTTTACAAAAACAAAAGTTTGACTTTAAAATAAAACTAATCAACGACTAGGTCTAATTTAGAGATTGTACCAATGGCTACTGTTTTAATAGTGTTTTTCGGTTACCTTTTCTTAATGAAACTTAAGTCAAGAGTTCATATTTCCAAACAAAGTTATATCAACAAAAGTTTTCGGATGTTATTTTTTAAATTCAAGCGACTAGGTAAAAACACTAACTTTGTAGGTGTTTGTAAAGAGGAGAAGCGAACTCCTTACATTCAATTAATTTCTCACCATTTCTGGAAATTAGAAATGTACGTGTGTTATAATTATTGTAGCAAGTATCAGGCATATAACGTACATGTTTGTTCCAGCGTGTGCGCGGTGTCCCCGTCCAGCCGCGACAAGCGCGTGTCGTTCATGTCGCGCGAACAACTAGACAGCACCCCCGCCGCCGCCGCCACCCCCGCTACCCCCGCGACAGCCAACACCACGCCGGCGCATGAGGTAACGTACAGAGTATTGTAGAGCTATACCTTATCATGTCTTTGATGTACTTAGTGGGGGTTAACTTGATTGGTGTAATATGTTTTCGTTTTGATAGTCAAATAACGAAATAACGAACTGTACTTTAAAATTAAGCCTTGGTCATAAATAAATACTTTAACCCACGCTTAAGCTTAGAGATATCAAAAAATAAACCAAGCATAGTTTATTTTGTTATGACGACATTATTTCCAAAAAAAAACTCCTTTATATATGGATTTTCAACAAACTAGTTCTTTCAGATTTAAATAAAGCATTTGATTATAAGGATTATGGTTCTGAGTTCATCAGTTGAAAGTGATACTTTTACATTGTTACAACGCATAGACATATACTATCATGTTGTTTGTGAAAAATATTCTAATAGATTGCTGAAAATAATTGCGGCTCAAAACCACACAAATAAAGTCGAAGGGTCCCTCAAGGTTGATTGCTAGTGCCACTTTTTGTCGTTTTTGATGATGAAGAATATTCCGTTCAAAATAATAAAAAAGCTTACGTGCAAACAGTTGAAATAATCAAAACCAAGTATTATCGAAGCGGACCTTACTGGACAACATGAAGGATACCGATTTTATGTTAGATTGATGTTTTACCCGCACATGCTAAGTCATATTGACACCTTACTCATCAATGATCTCATAATGACTAAAGCTTGTTTTGTTTTCTCACAGCGTTTTCTGGAAGAAGCTGAGCAGATGTTCTCGCCCACGTCCCCCGACACGCCCCCCGCCACGCACACGCCGGGGGTCATCGGCGCGCAGGAGGTGTACAGGTGTGTAAACTGTGTTTTTTTTTTCATTTGTTATACATCGAAATCATATTTTTTCTATCATTTAATTACTTTCGGGAGACAAACATAGATTTAAAAAAATGCAATAGCTGGTAATTATAATATATTGAATTTATTATTTAGAGACCCTCGCACCCGTCGCCTGGCCGAGCAGCAAGCCCGCGCGGCCGCCGCGCCCGTGCCCGAGCAGCTCAGCTTCAAGGAGAAGATGAAGATGTTCGCGATAGAGTCGGGCGAGAACTCCACGCCCAAGGATAAGGTACGCTTCTGACGCTAGCTGCCGTTGTAATAATGTTACTCTCATTCATATCAGCTTCAAGGAGAAGATGAAGATGTTCGCCATAGAGTCGGGCGAGAACTCCACGCCCAAGGATAAGGTACGCTTCTGACGCTAGCTGCCGTTGTAATAATGTTACTCTCATTCATATCAGCTTCAAGGAGAAGATGAAGATGTTCGCCATAGAGTCGGGCGAGAACTCCACGCCCAAGGATAAGGTACGCTTCTGACGCTAGCTGCCGTTGTAATAATGTTACTCTCATTCATATCAGCTTCAAGGAGAAGATGAAGATGTTCGCGATAGAGTCGGGCGAGAACTCCACGCCCAAGGATAAGGTACGCTTCTGACGCTAGCTGCCGTTGTAATAATGCTACTCTCATTCATATCAGCTTCAAGGAGAAGATGAAGATGTTCGCGATAGAGTCGGGCCAGTTGACAATCAATGCTAGTAATATTTTTTCTTATTTAGCTGATTTACATTGGCCGCTACGTTTGATTTTCCCATAAAGTTATAATCTGTTTATGCACGTAATCTATTACTCTCAAAAGATGTGAAGGCAAAACTCCGTTTATTTTTGTACTGTATAAGATATAAAATACTTAATTTTTTTTTTTATTAATATTATGTTGTTTTTTTCTAGGTGAAAATATCGCGGGCGCAACGAGATATCGACGCAGTACACTGAACCTACATCATATCAACTACTTAATACACAGTATGAACGAGGACAAGTTTTAACCAGCACTTCACACCTTGACAGACTGAAAATTATGTTTGAATATGATTATTTTAAAACACATTTTTATACATATATGTATTGAAGAATTTAGGAAGTTTAAAAACTGCACAGTTATGATATGAACTGTGCAGTTTTTATGTTAATTGTACTTTAACCAAATGAAATTTAAAAGCAATATACACATATCGAAAAGTTGACCATTTTATATATATACAAATTTACAAATGTCTACAATTTTTACTATGAGACGTAAAATAAGAAAATTCCAGAGCAGATATACCATCTGAACAGAAACAACAAAAAAAATGTAGGGGATTCAATTCTCTATTAAATTAAATACTATTGGTATGAACGAATAATAATTATTGCCTTCTTCAATTGAGCACCAATTTTTTACTGTTAATAATATCATATATATGGTATTGTATGTTTTAAATATATATCTTATACGATTGATTCAGGTCATATTTTTTTGTTAAATATTGTATGTTGTTGTTTTAGTGTTATATCACAGACGGTTTTTATTGTTTCTGAAAAACACAAAAATCATAGAAAGTAATATTTGCATGAATAATAAAATATTCCTTGCAATAGCAGTTTCAAGCTTCTAAAACATGTCTCTAGTCTGTGACTGTGTAGAAGTGAAAAATCGTATTTTTGTATGTTAAATTTATAGATCGATAATCATACTGTCAAGGCTATTTAATCCAGGTATTCTAATGTTCTCCATGGATTAGGAAATATTGTCAAAGCATAGTTAATTAGTCATGTTAGTATCATAGTTTTGCATGCTCGGGTATCAAAGTACCACATGATATTAATTTTAAACTGACTTGTGAACCTGTAAACGGAGAAAGTTTGCAAGTTAGTTTTTAGTTAAGTTAGAAATTCGTATAGAAAGACAAGAGCTTATAAGATAAAGAAAAATGTATCGTGTAATATTTATTGGTATTTTAATGATGTGCCATTTTAATAGTTTACGGTACTGTCGATTATGTTACGTAGTTGAGGACCAAATGTTATAATCCCGTGCCTTTGTAACTCCTTAGTAATATTGTCACAAAGTTGTATATTACAGATTATATGTAGCATACTTTATACACTGATAGTATATTATGACCAAAAACTTATTGTTTTGGATAAAATGACGATAAAAATCTATACTTATGTTAACCCATTTTATGAGGAAAAGAGACAACAATTGTTCTTTTTCACTATTTCAAGTATTTTCATAGCCGTTCCTTCTGGTCACACTATACATTACATTATGTACATTTAAAAACTTGACACCAAGGAACCTATGAATTACGATATGGACTTGCGTCGTTCACTTACATATTAAAAAAATTAGAGTAAAGGAAAGAAGATTTACAGTACCTGCATGACCTTTTCACATAAAATTATATTTATTAACTTCGTAACATTCCAAAGAGTGTTTATATCTATCTCTTTACTAATGAGTTATTGTTTAATTATGACAAGCTGTTTTCATATAGAACTTTATTACTCTCATTAAATAAACTAGAAATTGTTTCTCTTAAATTTAAAGTTATTTTAAATAGTGCCCCATTTTATATCTTTTTAAACATTCCTCTTATTTTTGAAACTTAATTAAGATTATAATATATTTTGTGAACTATCTGCCTAGGATAAGATATCGGATTACGAACTTGTCTATCTAACATTATGAAATTATAATTCTCCTTAGATTAATAGCAATAATTTTCGTATAGACAACTTTTTTACTGCAAGATGTCTTGCGCACATAGTGTGCCAACATATGAAATTATCTCCACGTATTAAAGCAATCTTTTAATAGTAGTCATAGACAATTTTAGTGTATCGGTATTATTATCGAAAATGTATGTCTGCTGTTTGGAAAATTGATTAAATATAATAAAATCTTATAGGTTGAACCAATTGAGCTATTCTAAAGCTGCTGACATATCTTAAAATTTGGGCAGCCATAATTTTTGGTGAATTAAATGAAATTGCACGCTAAAGTGAAGTACTAGAAAATTTCACTCAATCACAATATTTTTTCATCTGATTAACGAGCACCTCTATGTATAATGTAAATAGTAAATAAGTTTATTATTATAAGTATTTTTTACATCTGTTTGTAAAGAAAAATGTTTATTTATAAATATTATATAATGAATGGAAAGCGAGGCCTAAAGTTAAAAGTAACTAGGTTTAGTTTGAGAAGGGACGTTCTCTGTATTTTGTCACCCAACGATAGTCAATTAGCAATTGAGATTTATATTTTTAAAGAAGTTTAAATTACGTTGTAGCATTGTAAATAAGTTGACGCGATTAGAAACTTTATAGGGCCGAGTTATGCTTATTGAAATTTTGGTAATTACAACATGTTCGAGATGTATGTTTTGTTAATGACGATTGCTATACGTTTACTTGAATTATGAAGCGAATAAACGATATACTTAATTATTTTATCTTTTAATGTCCCTAAAACTAATTATTTCATCATCCCATAATAAGATATCATCATATGATAGCTCATTCCCATAAAGTGATATGACCATAGTCCATCTCGCTGTCCAGTCTAGGTTAGCAGACGAACGACTACTACCGTGAAAGCAGCCGGGACTGACGGCTTAATGTTCCCCCCGACGACGTACAGAATCAGCAAAATTTTCGGATGCTCCGGTGGTTTAGCCTGTAATATCTACCAACTAGGTAAAATCTTACAAATTGTATTTGTGAGTTTACCCCTCCAAGAACGCGACACATGCGGAGCGAACTGTGAGTTGTATCGTTGTATCGCTGGACCACGGTAGCAGAATTAATGAATATATACTACTACTCTTAAACCATCAATATGCTGAAGATCATTGTAACAGGATCAATAATGTCAATGTAACTTATTCAACTTATAGTTTTTATAATATAAGACGGATTCTGAGATATCAGTCAATGAAAATAGGCTCACAAAATATCAAATTTGTAAATACCAAATATTCGCTGCTCAAAAACTAGTGCATCTCAAGACTACTACCACGTCATAAAAGATGCTCCCTAACCAGGAGCATTCGCGTGTAGAGAACCGAGCATTACAATGCGCACCTTACGATTATATGAATTACTCAAATGCTCGTCAGTCAGGGAGGTATGGGTGTCTTTCCACTAGAGATGTGCTATACAGCTATGCTACAGATGCGATTGATATCCGCCAATCATATTCCTTGGTGCACATAACATAGCACCGGTGGCAATGGATTCAACTAAGATATGTTTTTTGGAAGTGAATGCGTACTTTATGGCTAGAGATGCGCAACTTTCTTGCACAGCTGCTTTGCGGAGACGCATCTTCCTCGCACGGCTACATAGCTAAGCATAACTAGCTTGTTCATCTTTGCAGCAGCATAGCACATCTCTCGTGGAAAGGCACCCTTATTGTTATGTAATGCTCAAAGACGAATCTATAATTTATTTAAACACTTTATTGCATACACAAAAAACACACAAACAGTATATTACATAATAGTTACAACAGTATATGTACACAAAGGCGGACTTATCGCCTTAACGCGATTTCTTCCAGTCAACCTTTATGGTGAGGAACAAATTAGACAACTCTTTAAAACATTATGGTCAAGTATATATGCAACTTAAATAGAACTTAACTAAACATAACTTATTTACAACCTGTATATTAATTATATATATAATAATTATTATATCAAATATACTATACAATATCTTTATAAATATACATGTATATACATACTTATATAATATAATATAATAAATACATATACCTAACTTTATAAAATCTACCAACCTAAGGTTTTAAAAACATGGGATTTCAGTTTATTTAAAAATATATTTAGTGATGATGACAGCCGTATGTCAACTGGTAGTGAGTTCCACAAATTAACTGCTCTGGCTGCAAAGGAATACACTCAACATCTTATTCTCCTGTGATCGCAAGGCACGGCCGTGGGAGCACAAGTATGTGAACTTGCAACGAAGATAATGGGGGGCAGCAGGATTATTAAGGGCATTATATAAAATACAATATAATGTTACAGCAAAAGAAAAGAAAGAAAGATTCTGCGCAAAGGTAGTGATCTGGGTTGGGGTATAGGTAGAACACGAGATGGATGTAAATTACCTGGTTCATTCGACCTTCGGTATATGGTGTTTTAGATGAGTTTTTCACTGTCGAATGCTGAAATGGTTGCCTTTGCTTAAAGTGACTTCCACGACAGATCTTTGGGACCTCTCCGCTTCAAGCATAGCTGTTTCGGCTACTTCAGGCGCGCGCGCGGCTTTAGCATATTCTATATATTGAGTTTGTGATTGATAGAGAGATGGATGGATGGTAACTTGACTCGTCTTGAATTTTTTGATGGCGATTTTGTATTGTAATTAAATTTGTATAAATTTTGAGTATTGTGATAATAATAGAAAGGGGCAGTGAATATATTTGATTGTTTATGTTGTGAATCGGTGGAATTGTGGACAATATTAAAAGTGATCTCGGTTGAAACAAAACTTTGATGTGCATGCGGTGCACGCGTTGAATCAGAAATCATCTGATGAAGATATTCGTGGAATACAAAAGAAAGCAAGGAAATACTCACTAGATACGATATCCTTTGGCCAGGGAATCGTATTTTTATCAAAGAATGGATGCATTCAGATCTGAACAAAATAGTGAGAAGTGAAACCTCTTCAGCAATTCTGGGGGATCGAACAACAAAGGACGGAGCAACTCACCAGGAACACACGTAACTGGACAAAATTACCAAAAACACATGGTAGCAGAGTTATACACGATATATTATTGACTGGCAGATAGTTTTGTACCGTCAGTTATTGCAAATAATCGTACAATTTAAACGATTTTACAATAAATGCTTCGTGCATATCGTCATTATAAGCAATATTTTCCAAATCAAAACTAAATTAAACACCTCTCTGAATCAGCCGTAAAGTGTTTCTCTCTTTAAAAATGAACTATCTATCTATAGAATCCTAGCTGTGTTTTGGAGAGGTATTTGGTAAGAATAGATAGCCTAACTAAGTTATTTATTTTAACATTTCAACTTCAACTGCCGATATTAGTACGGATGACGCTAGTTTAAACTCAATTCCTCAAAAGGGAAGGAAGGGGAGAGGCAACTTCAGTTACTTGAACTTGTTTAACATTATTGTCCGGATTAGTCATGGCTTGGAAAGAGTCGGTTATAGAGTTCTTCTGTAAATATATATCAAATGAGAATAACACTACCCCAATTCTACCCATGGGTAGCCGACAAAGTAAAGAGTAAGTAAAGTAAGAGGCGACTAAGGGTATAGGGGCTTTTTAAGTGATTTTTGGGCGATGTAGTTGGAGACCCGTCACCATAAACATTTATCATTACCATCTTTTCCCCAATCAACTTCCAAAGGTGGCTGAGGAATTTCTGATTCCAAGGCTCTGGCTACCCCGTTAAGGGATTTATAGCCGTTAGTATATGTATGTATGTCATTTCAGTAACAACCAGGTACACCAGAAATCATGGCAAAACTGCTTGTTTTTGTTTCATAGTTTTATTTGGCATCGGTTTTTTGGGAATGTAAAGCATTTAACCCTTGTAGATAACTATAAAGAGTGAAACAAAAATTACTACTCCTGCTCGTGCACACCATGGTACAAAAGGACATTGGGGGGACATCATTTGAGTCGGACCTGCATCCTCAATTTAATCGGACCTACACATCTCTAGTGTTGCCATTGATTTTTAATATAAAAAGTATTTAATTTAACCATATACACAATGATAAAAGGCTGTGAGAGATATGTCTCGTTTCTGTCGGCCCCAGGTTTAATCCATGGGAGATCTAAGGAGAACCGTCAGCCTTTATAGATTATCATACGTATTCAAACAATGCGCATCTCTACGATTTTTTGACCTCATCCATAAACAGTATAAGGTCAAGAAAGAACGTGACGTATTTTTCGTCTAGTCCGTTCTGTCCTACCGTTTGTTATACCGGTATGACAGACCGGACAAAAATAGTCCGTTCTGTTCGACTACGCTGTCGAACAGAACGGACTACGAAAAAAGTGTCCGGTTTGTTATACCGGTGAGTTTGACAGGTAAATAGTGTTGTGTTGTTGTTGCTCAGTCTGTCACTAGTTTTTCTGAAACTGAAATTTTATGGTTAATCTATCTATACTATAAGACTGTAACGAGGTCAAAACTGTACATTGAAGAAAAAAAATAAAAACCGGTGGAATATGTTTTATTTTCGATACTGAAGCCAAATTTGCTATTTTTAAAAAAAATGTCTGTCTGTCTGTCTGTATGTCCGTTCATCACGTTAACTCACATCTCTCTATGTGCCCAAACCATCTCAACATTCCTTTTTCTATCTTTCTTACAATATCATCTTTCACGCCACACTTTTCACGAATAACACTATTTCTCACTCGGTCACATAATCTAACATTACAATTTTTTCTGAGGGACCTCATCTCTACTGCATTCACTCTGTACGAGCGAGCCGTACATTTGTATTGTAACTATGAAATATTATGCTGACCGTGGATTTTATACTTTACGTGAAACAGTGGCAATTAAACATTCATTACGATCGCACGCGTCACTCTTTTACTTAACATTCCTAAACAAGTAACCTTCCGTGCATCGATACAACTACATCCGTAGGGACATTCCACTAGAGTGCCCCTACATTTTGGTCCTTCGAAACATTTTGTGAAGTGCAAGTGTGTTTTTGGGTGATTTCCTGTAATCGACTTAGCGATCGGTTTGACGAGCACATCGGACTGAGACAGCGCTCTCGGGTTACAGCATAGCAACTCAGCCACGTGTACTTCGCCACGTTCCGGCCCTACATACATCCAACGCTTTTATGAGCTAACAACATTAACATCAATCAAATTTGAACATAACTCCTGGTTGATTTATCTTCGTGATGGAGTCAACGTTTGAAAGACAACAAGAAATTACCGCTGCTATCGACAAGATAATCGGCAACTTTAAAAAGGATTCGGCATCTCGAAAAACCGCTGAATATCTTAAAAAGAGAGTTGAGACCCTAAGAAACTTGTGGAGTGAATACGAGTCCAACAATGCAATCCTACAACTGGAAGAAGACAAGACAGATGAGTATTTCACTACCAACCAGTTTAACACCTCAAAACAAATATACGAGAATGGTCTCCACCTAATACTATCAACTAAACCGTATACCAAGCCCGGCGGAGATGACGTTTCCGGCTGCGGCACACTTGGTAGTACGGGATCTCCGTCCAAGTCGGATGAACTTATCAATCAACAAAAAACTAACTTTCGAGCCTTACTTCGGGTGACGAAAAACATTCACATCGACAAGTTGACAGAAGGCTGGGAGATTGAAGATAAACTACAATCGCTGCAATCCCGCTGGAAGCCAATCGACGACCTACATTGGCAAATTGACAACCTGCTGGAAGGTACAAACACAACATACGAAGAGGATTTTTCTACCTACGAAACCCTGTTCGAAGACATTAAAACAAAACTACACCGCAGGTTGAACGCCGTGAAACATCGACAGGACGCTACCCCACACGTGGAGATACCGACATTCGCGGGTAACTACGTTAACTGGCCTGCATCCTCGGATCTTTACAGTGAAGCGATCCACAACAACCCTACATTGAGTAAAACGCAAAAAATGCAACATCTCAAGGGGAAACTGAAGGGCGAAGCTGAGCGTCTCGTCCAACACCTCACAATTTCTTCGGAAAATTACGACACCTGTTGGGACATACTTAACCGCAGGAACAACAACATTCAACTGCTATTTACTAAGCTCATGCAAACTTTCATGAACCAACCCACTATGCAGAAACACTCATCCTACGAGATTAAACGGGTTCATGACGTCAGCATGGAAACGGTCCACGCCATACACAACCTTGGAGTGGACACATCAACGTGGGATCCGATCTTGGTGCACATCATTACCGAAAAGATGGATTCTGAAACATACACAGCATATATGGACGCACGCAAATGCAAACGTGACCTACCATCATTCGAAGAGCTGATCTGTTTTCTCGAATGCAAGTTTACTGCTCTCGAACCTATGAACAAAAAGGGTAAGCAGAACAAATCTACATTTAATACATCGGTGCCTACAAACGAACATAAGCAAACTACATCCGCGACGAGCGACACACGGTTCAAGGGCAAATCATACCGCACATACTCCGTACGCGCATGCCCGCTATGCAAGTCTAAAGACCACGTGTTAATAACATGCAAGAAGTTTTTAAATATGACACCAGACAGAAAAGTGAGCACGATTAAGTCTCTGGCTGTATGCGAAAACTGCCTTTATTATCATAAAACAAACTGTATGTCGACAAAGAAATGTAAAGTGTGCAACAACGCACATCATACGATGCTACATGACATGTTACACGACACCGCCGCGTCGAACTCTGATTGCGCAAAGCCGTCGACTTCAGCGGGAAACGCTACATCGCCGAACAAAACATACCACGCGGTTCGTAACTACGATGAAGTATTACTAGCTACAGTTGAAATGAAAATCCAAGCCAAGGATGGAACTTTCATGAAGATACGATGCCTTTTGGATCAGGGCTCTCAAATCAACATAATAACTGAATCAGCCGCTCAACGCTTAGGCCTGAAACGAAGCCGTCAAAACTCCTCAGTTTTCGGGGTGGGGTCTACAGCCACACATAGCACTGGTGCCGTTCAACTAATCTGCGAGTCTCTGTACAACAACTACACATTCGTCACTGAAGCACTAGTAATGCCTAAGGTGATTGGTAATCTACCCAACTTTACCTTTGAGAAACAGCCCTGGTCTCATACACTCAACATCAATCTAGCAGACCCAGATTACAACATTTGCAGACCGGTGGATCTACTACTCGACGCCAATGTCTACGCTGAAATATTGATGGACGGAATACTACGAGGTCCTGCAAACGCTCCAATAGCCCAGCAAACCCAACTTGGCTGGATATTGGTAGGTAACATAAAAACCTACAACTGTCACGCCGTTCTCAACAATCTCGACGAAATCTCACAATACTGGGAGATGGAGGAGATAACGAAGCCCAACTGTATCATGACGCCAGCTAACGAGTACTGCGAACACTTGTACCAAACAACAACCACTCGACAAAACGACGGACGCTACGAAGTTAAGCTACCTATGAAGCCTAATTTTGAACAACACATACAACCGTATAAGTCACAAGCGATAGCACAGTTCAAGCAACTTGAAAAGCGTTTTGAAAAGGACGTTAACTTGGCCGACAGATACAAGGAATTTATACGTGAGTATCTACAACTCGGACACATGAAACCGTGTACTGAACCTCGTCAACCCAGCTGCTTTCTTCCTCATCATGGTGTGTTAAAGCTAGAATCGCTACCACCAAATTACGAGCTGTATTTAATGCCTCATTCAAAAACAAAACTGGCTACAGTCTGAATGAATTAATGGACAGCCGACATTGAAAAATTTTACCGACAAGTACTAGTAAAAGAGGAAGATCAACATCTGCAAAAGATAGTATGGCGCGAGTCAATGAACTATGAAATACGAGAATATCAGCTGTGTTCTCTCACATATGGGACAAAGGCGGCGGCCTACCTGGCCATGCGAACTTTAAAGCAATTAGTACAAGATGACGGTGACAAATACCCCCTGGCGGTCAACATTCTCAACGACCAACTGTACGTCGACGACCTCCTCGGTGGTAGTAACAACATTGAAGAAGCCAAAACCGCGCAACAACAAATCATAAACATTTTACGAGGCGGCGGGTTTAACTTAAGAAAATGGGCTACCAACGACAACAGGCTACTAGAAAACTTGTCAGATGATTTGGTCAGCCAAAATATGTTTGACTTTAAACACGCCGAAACTAACAAAACTCTCGGCCACTCATGGAACCCGCACAGTGACAACTTTACTTTCCAATGCGCGGTGCCCAGTAGCAATAATAACATGCCTACAACAAAGCGAGCATTACTATCGGATATATCGAAATTATTCGATCCACTCGGGTGGCTGTCGCCAGTGACAATAAAGAGCAAGATCATATTTCAAAAGGTATGGGCTGCCAATCTGAACTGGGACGATAAACTACCACATGACATACAACAAGAGTGGAATGCTTTAAAACAAGACTGCCCAATATTTCGAACATAAAAATAAACCGATGGATTGGTGATAACAAAAAACCCATTGAGCTTCACGGGTTTTCCGACGCGTCAGAAAGAGCTTTCAGTTGCGTAATTTTTTGCAAGTCTATCGGCGATGATAACATACCAATAATAAAGTTAGTGGCGGGAAAAACGAAATTAGCGCCACTCAAAAAACAACAATCATTACCGCGCTTAGAATTAGCCGGTGCATTACTTCTGGCTACCTTAATGAAAAAGGTCATAGACTCAACAAACACTCAGACACGGCAACTCACCATTCACGGGTGGACTGACTCGATGGTGGTCCTTGGATGGTTACAAGGTGACATTGGACGCTGGAAGACGTTTGTCGCTAACCGAGTGGCATCCATCAAAGAAATCATGCCATCTTCGTGTTGGAAGCATGTGAAGTCTGAAAACAACCCCGCAGACTGCGCCAGCCGAGGCTTGTTACCATCACAACTTATTTCTCATCAACTATGGTGGGAAGGGCCAGAATGGCTGAAAACAACCAACTTACCAATACAGCCCACAACATTTACCACATTACAAGAAGAGGAGAAAAAGCCGAAAATGTGTCATACAACTCAAACAAATACTCAGAATGAAATCATCGAGACACTTCTAGAGCATCATAACTCTATGGCAATTGCAACACGCATACTTGCTTGGGTATCGCGTTTCATTAACAACTCACGGCTGGCGCCTAATGTAAACAATGATAACAAATTGACTTCGAATTTAAATGTGAATGAAATACGAAACGCGCACAACTTAATAATCAGGGCTGTGCAGCACAAATATTTTAATCAAGACATAGAGCAACTTTCCAATAATAACAAACTCCAACGTAAGAGTCAACTGCTGAACCTGAACCCATGGGTTGACAGCAATGGGATTTTACGTGTGGGCGGTCGACTTGAACATTCTGACCTGAACAACCAGCACAAACATCCCATGATAGTGCCAAATAACGACAGGCTGAGCACACTGCTCATACGATGGGCACATCGCACAATGTTACATGGTGGCGCCAGACTTACCTTAAACTACCTCCGGACGCAATACTGGATGATCGGTGGTATGAGTGCTGTAAAACGCCAACTACAAAAATGCACAAAATGCTTAAGATTCAAGGCAACTACAAAAAACCAACTAATGGCTGATCTGCCGAAACCTCGTGTTACGCCATCACGCCCATTCACTCATACTGGAGTAGACATGGCTGGACCAGTGGACGTGAAATCAAACAGAGGCAGAGGGATCGCTACATCTAAAGGCTACATTGCAATATTCATATGCCTGGCAACCAAGGCCATACACCTGGAATTGGTGTCCGACATAAGCTCTATCACATTCCTGGCGGCACTGAAACGCTTATGCGCACGTCGTGGTACGCCGCGGCACATGTATAGCGACTGTGGTACCAACTTCATCGGTGCCGCCCGTAGCCTAGAAAAAGAACACAAACTTGCTCTCAAACAATACCTAGAAACTCCTGAAGTCCAAAACGAGCTGGCAAACTGCGGGGTCCAGTGGCACCTCAACGCACCTGCCTGGCCAACAGCTGGAGGCCTATGGGAAGCAGCTGTAAAGCGAATGAAGCACCATCTGCGGCGCGTCATGGGTGAACAAAAACTGACGTTCGAAGAGTTCAGCACACTGCTCACACAGATAGAAGCGTGCCTCAACTCAAGGCCACTGGTAGCATTGACTGACAGCATCGAGGATCTGGAATGCTTAACACCTGGGCACTTCCTGACTGGAGATCAAACACTAGCTCCACCACTTACCCAAGAAGTTGAAGACATTAGCCTCGGCACACGTTGGAAGCTAACAGAGAAAATGCACAAAGACTTCTGGCGAAAATGGTCCATGGAATACCTCCAAACTCTACAAACTCGCAGTAAATGGAACTACGCTCGAAAGGATCTTCAAGTTGGCGACCTAGTGATCATCAAGGAAGACAACATTCCCCCCGCTCGCTGGCTGCTGGGCAGGGTCATACTGACTCATCCTGGCGACGATGGCCGCGTCCGGGTGGTGACTCTGAAAACTAAGAACAGCGACGGAGTCAAGCGACCGGTGAACAAGCTGGTACACTTACCTGTAGAACAACACGAGCAATCTCCTGCAGCAGAAACTCCAGAACAGCTGGAAAATAAATCTGAAAAGAAATCTGAAATTAATACAAACACACAACAACACAAAAGAACAAAGAGAAAAGGGATAAATTTACTTACCATACTAACTCTCTTAATGACCATGTGTACAACTATCACATGTAAACAAATCCCAAAAACTATGGAAGTGACAACCCTACATGAAAATCAGCCAATGTACTTTGATAAGGTGGCCGATATGCACATCATACAAGACGAATGGAAGATGGTTGTGTACTACAATTTATCTACTTACTGGCACAGCTTGGCGAATATTGAGTATAACATCAACCTGCTCGACGACCTCACGAAGGATGAACCTGCATTCAAAATAATAACAACTCAACTGCGACATGAAGTAACAGAGCTACAACACTACAACGTTATGTTACGATCAGAACACGGCAGACGATACAAACGGGGTCTGGTTAACGGGATCGGATATATAGCTAACCAACTATTCGGTGTCCTTGATGAACAATTTGCAGTTAAATATGAAAAGGATATCCTAAAAATACAAGAAAACGAAAACCATCTTATCAGCTTATACAAACAACAAACCTCTATCATTGAAGGAGAATACAACATCTTAAAACGAAACGAGGAGAACATGATAAAACAATTTGTCAGTATCAGCAAACAAATATCCTATCTTAACAACGTAATAGAAAACGATCATAAAAAATCTATGTACATCGCTGCGGCAACCCTAAGTGCTAATCTTATCATAGAGAGCTTACGACGCTTACAGCAGCAGCTGCTCGACCTAGTAACAGATGTACGCAGTGGTCGCATGGATACACACTTACTAAAACCTGAAGAGTTTGAAAGCCAACTCAACGTGACCGCAGCTCAAATTCCACACGACATAACCCTGCCATGTGTAGGCAGTCAACAACAGTGCGTACGTGAGATGTACAAGCTTTCGAGAGTGCACGTCAGACTAACAGAATACCTAATATTCGAAATGAAACTACCTCTGCTGAGCATCGAACCCTTCGAATTAAACAAGGTCATACCAATACCAAGAATTGACCAACAAACACTGTCAGCGTCATACATCAGACCTACTGCCAAATATTCAGCCTTAAACCTAAAAAGGGACATGATCATCCCTATGCAAGATGAAGATGTTAACGGAGGCTGCATAACGTTCAAAGAAAATAAAGTTCTATGCAGAATTAATTTGCCGATTCATACAACTACAAAGGAGCTATCTACACTCTGTGAGGCGCAAATTATAAACAATAATAACTTATCAGGCTGCGACCACACAATAAAAGCCTGCATTGATGAGTGGATCATGTTACACAGCCGCACGGCGTGGTTGTTTACATGTTGTCACGAGTGTGAGGTGCGGCTATTCTGTAACGACACTACCATGACGTCAGAAACTCTACGCGGCACGGGAGTAACGAGAATACGGCCTGGCTGCATGCTAAAGGGAGACAACGTGATTATACACTCCTCACAAACATACCGCACGGAAGTATCAATAAATGATGACGACGTGTACTCCTACTACCTACCCGAATCAGGAGTGAACAACATCATTAAAGGCGTGAACTTTACACCCGTACCAGAAAATCACGAAAAACGGTTCAATATCCTGCTGAGCCAAATACTAACTATGCAGGCAGAGCAAGAGAATCTAAACAAACTCAGCTTATCCCATGACACGCATCACTATACAGCATACGCCCTCATAGGAGTCTGTGGAGTCCTAGCCATCAGCATCTGGGCATACTTGAGGCTAAAACCTTGTAAAGGAAACAACATCAGTGAAGACGTAGAGCTGCAAAAGGTTGAGCGCATACCAACGGAACCGGAGCCGCCGATCGCACCGCGAAGCTACGGGCGCCAATCGACTAAGCGAGTCAACAGACAAACATCACCTTAATTATCTTTTTTACATTTTATATTGCTTCTTTTACTTAAGATATTTTTGTTCTTTCTTTTAAATTCGGCAGCATGTACGAGCGAGCCGTACATTTGTATTGTAACTATGAAATATTATGCTGACCGTGGATTTTATACTTTACGTGAAACAGTGGCAATTAAACATTCATTACGATCGCACGCGTCACTCTTTTACTTAACATTCCTAAACAAGTAACCTTCCGTGCATCGATACAACTACATCCGTAGGGACATTCCACTAGAGTGCCCCTACACACTCTATAATTGAAAGTATATTGTATGAATTTTGCGTATTCATTTGGTAGGTTTGAGAAAATTTATTTATTTATTTAACTTAAGGCACACAAACAGTACAATTACATTAATATACATAATGTTTATAGCTTTTGTTTTTTTAACTATTTTTAACTAATATTCTCATAGATATATTATGTTTTACTTACGCATTAATTAATATTCTGTTTAAGCCTCAGAATGCATAGTTTGTAAATAATAGTAAATATCTCAATGTTAATTCAGTAACGCCATCTGTTGACCGATGATTGCAATCTCTCACACATCACCAACAGTCAGTGTAGGGGACAGCACCGGGTCGCCAAACTGCTATCCATACTTACTAAAGATATTCTCATATTTGAACATATAAAACTTGGTACAAAATGGTTTGTTTCATGAGTCGTATGAACAATTAAAAAGGTTTTTTGGAACTCATCCCCTAAGGGATTGAAATATAGTATACAGATTTTTGATCTATAAATATACTGTATTAGGAATTTGAAACTTGATCTGATTGACTGATATAACCACTACAAAAAGGAATTTATAAAATTCATCCATCAATCAATCATGTCGTCGAATGGGTCTCCAACTGCATCGCCCAACAATCACTTAAAGTATTTCTTTCCTTTTTAATTTATTTATGGTTGTGAGTATATTATGTATGTATATATAAAAAAAACTGAAGTTGTGATAATGTTTAGGTGTTTTGGATGTAAAGCGGATGCAAAAAATGTAGTCCACGCGGACGAAGTCGCGGGCAAAAAGCTAGTTATTAAATATAATAAAACGCACGTTCCTCCTTTTGTGGCCCGTTGACTCAACAACTCTATCGTAGTAGAATTACTAAATAAAAGCAAACATGGTATCTGCCCTGCAAAGCTCACATAAGTGGGTTTGTGATTGGTTCACGTGAGCAAACTGACGTGGCTAAAGATATACTTTGTCCACCATGTGATAGTTGAATACACAATGTTTGGGAATTTTTTTTTGAATTTCGTACAGTCTTGAAGATAGAATCAGGAAATCACGCATTTTATATGCTTAAAACTCCCCTGGCTCAAATAGAATAGAGTGATTGGAATAAAACAACTCGATTCAATTAACAACGTTTATATTTATTTGTAGTTAATATAATGTCGCCGCTGACGGCGGTGGGTACTTACAGACAAGCACTAGAAGAAGTGTTAGTACATCACTAACGAATACAGTTAACAAGGCGAATCTTTGACTGTTACAAACAAAGTGTATGACACGATACACTACAATAAGGGTATAGGACCATTTCAGTGATATTTGTGCACTATATGCATGTACGCTAAAGTTATAAAATTCTCGTGTAAATAACAGTGCAAATTTCATGTAAATACATCTTAATACAAACGGAGTTACATTTCTATTCAATTTCGACAGCCAAGTAGCAATGACACAGACATGTGCTACATCAAAGTGGAATCATCCCGTCATGGCGCTTACAAACATCGAACAGTTTCACATCAATAACCAATAACATTTGTATGAAGTGTTACATTAACATTACAATACTTATTACAAGTGTACAATATGTTATCGATACAGCCTATAATACTACAAATAAGGTGTGGGAAGGGTGTCACTATAACCCACATTTACCATCAATCGACCATACAGTGGTCGAATAACAGCTATAAAGCGGTGCTACTCATACATCTTTCATCACTTACATTGATGAAAATTATACATAATATATGCTTGTTACTGCTCATCCTAATAATGCATTGTAAAGGTTTCCTATTTACAAAAACTTAATTTATACTCAGTCTAAAACTGTTAAAGTAACGTGGAAGATAATCGCCCGATTTCTGAATTGAGTATTCAAGCTGAGAACGACTTAAGTATTGTTTGTCTCATTCGGTTGTTAAGATTTCAATGCGACAGAACAATACTTAAGTTGTTCTCAGCTGGAATACTCAATTCAGAAATCGGTCGAATATATTGAAGAACTTTTAAATCTAAAATTATTTATCTAAATGCCTATTAATAATTTGTCATCCCATATTATGTTTAGCTTTGTGATATTAAAGAGTACCAATGTAATATGTTCTATGACAAAGACAGCTGCCTCTCATTCTAATCTAGTGGCATTATAATATCTTATACGTATGTCTACTCAACAACATGGGTAGTGGTACTGTTCCGTGCTTTCAACTTACCTTATTAAATTATCTGTTTATACATTGACTTAGATAAATAAAGTTGTATGTTTTCTATTTACTTGTCAGAAATAAAATGTGTGTAGCAAGGTTATATTTCATAATATCTTTGCATAAAACTGATACATTCATGAATGTCTTATATGTTAACGACTCTTACTACAGATGCTTGGCATCACAAAAACATTAATACGATCAAGTTCTATCGGAAGTACTTTTTTGGACTTTGTCACAGGTCTTAAGAGAACAGTAAAAAAATAAGTTTTCATTCAATTCAAGTCTCAATTAAAACTAGTTATGAAAGGTGACTCTACCAACATCAAATATATTGTCTTTCATTCGCTCATTCATAAAATACTTGGTTTTGATTGGAAGTAATATTCAGAAGCGCCTTTTACTAACACAGTTACATAATAAATAGGTATATAATATAGTAAAATATATTTGAGTTGTAAGCTGATCGGAAATATTTCTCAAGCTTATCTTTCTCTCAACTGTTTTTGGCCACAAACTAATATAATTCTTTTAACGAGTGGTATGGTACTTCTTACATATATCTTAAATTTCTATTTCCTCACAGAGGATATAAAACTATTTGGGAAGACATAAAATGAAATACAGACGATTTTTAATTAGAAAAGGAATGTATATAATCAGATAGATATACATCTATAATGAAAAATTATGAAAATATAATATTAGAAAATTCTTACATTCGCACTTTTGTAACTTCATAGCAAATAAGAATAAATAGTTATTTAGAAATATTTCTTACCATAATAATAGCTACGTTAATAATATTAAAATTTTCAATTATTTATACTAACATATTTATCTGTGGCACTATTCTACTACATCTTAAAGTTATCAGTAATCAGTAACGAACATACAATTAAAAACGTTTATGAACGTGCGTCAAGAGATTCTATATTAATGATTAGTGCTACAACTATAACTTGGGGAACACATTAATCAACATTATACATTAGAATAGTTTTATTTCGAGACAATTTGAACAAACATCAAGTGTGATACAAATACTTGAGTACATTTCCATGATTTTTATCACAAATCTTGGGACAGTTCTTTAAGGTTATGGTTTTAACACTTAATATTATTAATAATTCCTATCGCCAACGATCTTTCACAGTCAGTTCATTTCCAAGAGTGAGATGTGTGCACCACGACATATGCTTGTAATGTATTTTGTACGTAGTTTGATTTCATTTGTTCATTAAAATTATGAAATATAAGATTTGTACTGTTTTTCGGAACTTTGTAGAACAGAGATTGTACATGACCTGCCACGTCAACAAATTAAATGCATACTATGTGCTTTTTTAACATAAAATGTCGTAAAGGTTTCATAGTCTACTTTCCATTTCAAAGTCGCCGGTAAATTAGCACGTTTTATAATCAAAAATATATTTTAAGCTACTTTGAAATGGTAAGTGAAGATCAACCTAAAGCGTTAAATCACAGCTCTCATTGAAAATCCATTCCAAAACAACGCAAAAAAGAGAACGCGTCGCCACTTAGTTTCACAGCGCCGCGGCAAACGACCGATCGCATCGAGATATGGCAACCGCCTGAGCTTAGGCTGTAGCAACTAGCGAGCGACGTGGTCAGTGTGTGAGCAGTCCATCTATTCTCCGTCCCGCTCGCTCGTAAAGAACTGTCATTGTGGCGTGTCGCGCGCGGTCCAGCGGTCGAACTCGATCCCCGAGTCGGGCGAGAGGCCGCGAGGGGCGGGAGGGGCGCAGCCGCAGTCCGCCTCCCCAGCCCCTGCCCCTGTGGCCCCCGCTACCCCTTCATGCACGCCCAGCTCCGACAGCACCTAAGTGATACACTATACTGTACTTAGAATTACGTTTATTTTTATTAAGTATGAGGGATGACTTGTAATTTTAGTTTGAGTGAGGGTTTGAAAATGGAACGTTAAGAGGCCTCTCTGTATGGCTTTGGTAAAATATTTCTAAAGCATCAAAGATAATAGATAGTATCAATTGCAATTAATTACCACCCCGGCCGAAACTAAAAGATTCTGGAGTTGTGTTTACATAAGGAATACAACGGAATAAGCTGAACACAAGGCGAAGATAACGAGGAAGACTATGTTTAATGTTCATATATTCGTTACAAAAATAGTCAGAAACTTGTGAAGAGTAAGATATATGAATGCTATCAGGTATTGTTAGGTAATAAGGTTTAGGTGTTACATACATACATACATACATATACTCACGGCTATAATTCCCTAGAAGGGGTAGCCAGAGCTAAGGAATTAAAAATTCCTCAGCCACTTTTGGAAAGTTTAGTGGGGAAAAGATGGTATAATAAAGGTTGTTGGTGATGGGTCTCCAACCGCATCGCCCAATGTTCCCTCAAAAGCCCCAATACCGTTAGTCACTTCTTACGTACACCCACCGGTAGAAATGGGGTAGCGCTATTCTAAGCCGGCGCTACACAGCTTCAGGTGTTGTTTTCTAAATATACTATAACGGCTACGTAGTTCAAAAAAATCTCTCCATAGTACATGAAAACCCTTTCCACTCACTATCCCAGTTCAAAGATCAATACAATACCCTCAGCACTGTACTATATAACGTTGGTGTAACGCTAAAAGTGTATAAACCAAGCAGACCTTACTGAGAGCGGCGCTGGTCTCGTGCAGGCCGAGGTCCCGCTCGAAGGCGTGCAGCTGGCGCATGAAGTGGAAGTTGGGCGCCACGTCCGTCTTGCGCGAGCGCACCAGCTCGAACGCGTCGCGCAGACACAGCCGGTGGCGCTGCATCAGGTACGCCAGCGTCACGGACACCGAGCGCGAGATGCCGGCCACGCAGTGCACCAGCACGCCGCAGCCGGCTGACATGGCCTCTTCTACAAACACGCATATAATCATGGGTATTTATCGCTTAAAGGAAGTTTTACTTAACTTTTGGAAGTTGAGTGGGGAAAAGATTGTAAAGTAAGTAAGGTTTTTGTGATGGGTCTCAAATCGCGTCGCCCAAAAATCATTTCAAAAGCCCCAATAGCCTTAGTCGCCTCTTATAAACATCCATAGCCAGAAATGGGGTAGTGCTATTCTCAGCCGATACTACACGCCACACATAAATATTAACATCAGGTACGCCAGCGTCACGGACACCGATCTAGTGAATTTTATAATCTCCTGATGAGCATTGGCCATAGAGAACTGAACTAAATCAGAAAAAACAAAGAAAAAAATCACTATCCGTAGAAGATTCAGTGTATTTCCACTGACTTAAGCGAAGCAAATGTATGACTAACAAAATTCAGAACATTGAATCAATCAATCAAAGCGTTGGGACAATATATTTTGACAATTAGTTAATGACGGAATTCGTTAAGATCAGTTCGTCAAAATCAGTTTTTGTATTGAACTACGTTTGGTTTCCGCTCTATTTAGTTAGTTAAGTTCTCAATCAAGTTTTGTCATCGTCGAAAAGAATGCAAAAGTTAGGGAGTAGGCTTACTGCCGCTTTTAAGAATACACTAACAAAAGCTATGCATATTTATAATCTATACTTATAATAAATCTGTAGAGAGGTCTATTCCGTACATGAAATATATTTTCAAAATAACTATCAGGGGGTGATTAGTGATCGATACTGATGCCAAAAATGCAATCAGTAAAATTTTTGTCTGTCTGTCTGTCTGTCGGTTTGTATGTTCCTTATGGAAACAAAAACTACTCGACGGATTTTAACAAAACTTGGCACAATTATTCTTCTTACTCCTGGGCAGGTTATAGTATACTTATCAGCAGAGCAGTAAAGGGGACTTGGGGGATATTTTGGGAAAACGATAGAAATTACTATATTTTTTAAGCTTCCATCGCGTGTGCAGCCTTAGTGGTTTAAGTTACATAGAAATCATGTATGACAGAAATATTTTTCGTAAAATTTTCTAAAAAAGAATGTATTACAGCATACGTCTATCTTTTAAGGTTAACTCACAATATCACGTGTAACTCCTGATAGCTTAGCAGTTCGGAGCATTCTGATTATATTTGTTTACTCTTACGTTTATAATACTCTCACTCATGTCTTATTTAAAAAAGTTAACATCATTACCTATTCAATAAAAAAAGAATCATGGAAATCGGTAGAGAAACACTGAAATTACACATGAAATAAGTCATCGCGCCCGTGATCAAAACCAAATAATTACTAATTTACATATTACATACTAGATGGCGCCAGTAGTTGTAGTTGTTATAAGTACTTCATAGCGTTTTACTCAACTCAACTTCAACTCATTCTAAAAATAAGCTTATGTTCGGAGACACAAAACCGTTCATATGAGCGCTTTCACAGAAATCACAAAGCTACACTATTCAGGAGTGGTCTAAGTAGTAATCATTGCGCTTGAGCATTCAAAGCTTGAGCAGTGGTTCATGAAACCTCAGATATTAAAAAACAACGCTACCCGTGCGAAGCCGGGCCGATCCACTAGTTACAAATATAACATACCTATAAACCTAATGGCCTGCGGGAAGTGCACAGCCAAGTTCTGGCTCCAGTGGTCGGCGATGGGGATCTTCAGATAGCTGATACCGCCCTCCGTCTCGAACGTGTTGGGCAGGTCCGGGGTCACGTTCAACACGTACTGGAAACATACACTTATTTAAATTAACAAAAATATGAAGCGCGAATCAGAAAAACTCATGTTATACCCTTCCGCGCCCTTAAAAATATTCGCCCTATGAACCCTCCCAGAAAATAATCCTGTATTCGCCCTACAGTCAACTCAACTCAACGTTTACGCCGTAAATTCCCGAATTCAATCTAGATTCTCTATTGATGCTGAGAATCGCGTAACAGTAGGATAATTGCCTTGAACACAAAAAAGAACTCAACTACATTTAACAATCATCATACCAGCCAATATATTTTGACATAAAGACGTGATTTTTTGAATATATACCTCCTAGAAGAATTTCCATAGCGACCAAACTTATACCAAATTATCGGTCCATCTTTTTGGAGGCTCAAATTTTGTATTAATAATCCGAAAGTTTCTCACTTCTCACATGACTCACTCGCTCTCACATGCCTGATGAAACGGGGGCTGGTTCTTTGAGGTCCTTCGAGCCATAACAGCCATTGGTTCTAACAAAAACTATACATTTCTTCCTTACACACCTTAATATTATGGCGCGCCAACGCATCACAGTCCTCGCTGTTAGACGAGTTCCCGAGATAGAGGTTGGGCAGGATCTCGACGGGGAAGTCTTGCGGCGCGTGCTGCGTGTCCTCGCACTCGGACGACGAGCCCGAGGACAGCGGGTCGTCTGAGCCCGAGCCGGAGATGCGGAGCGACCTGGAAATAAGAGGGCATGTTTTAGTATATAATAAATTCTAATTAGTCAATGTGGCCAAATGTAAACGCATTAGGTAAAACCTGTAACGATTTATTTTTTTGTTTAATAAATAAATATTTGTAAACCTATTTTGAGTATAATGCTGCAAGAGTAATGGACACTTTTGCGTCGGGTGCGATTCGGGGTGGACATAACATAATAAACATAAACGTTCACGCCGAATATTCCCGAAGGGGTTGGCAGAGGTACTAATACTTCTGAACATCACGTGACTTTGTCACCTGGTGTTCAGAGTACCCACGTTTTGTATGAACAGTGTACTCACGTGATAGGGGGCAGGCCTATCGCCGTTTTGTACGAATACACTGTCACATGACTAAGTACAACTCAGCCATGTGGGTTTCCTCACGATGTTTTCCCTCACCGTTAACAAACCATGATAAATTAACCACACATATGTCTTTAGAAAAGACAAATTGGTGTAGGCCCGACCCGGGATTTGAACACTAGTCGCTTGCACGATAACCGGTGTTCTACCCATTGAGCTATCACGTCGTATTCGGGGTGGACTATTTGACTAAGTTTGTCTTAGCTGTAAGTTTTGACTTTTATAGTTTTGATTTAAAGTATGGGAAAACATTCATTGCTAATGTAAAGTATCTCAATCACAGTTCTATTATATATAACCTGGACAGCTAATAAGGACACAGTCTCGTATACAAAGAGATTTGGATCAAATCACTCTAATGTGTCTAGTCAAATGTGTGGTAGGATTATTAAGATTGTTAACTGTTAGGAAAGTGAAGAATACCACATGGTCAAGTTGTTCTTAGTTGTGTTCAAATAAAGCGACAATCGTCCTCAATCACGTTATTGAACCTTCCGTGTAAAACAGGAGTACTCAAAACGATACTCGATTTTCGTTAGGATATTGCCTCGGCAACACCTACGAGGAAATACATTGTGAACTACAAGATTTCACGGAAAAACTACAAGGAAGCTATTTTCTAGAATATAATTAACAACTGACTGCATAAAGCTGGTATCGCTTGTTTTCTTGGAAAATAAAGTCGATTGTTACACGGCGTAGCAGGAAGGTTCGCTCTAAATCCATAAAAAGCAGTGATTAAGATTGTTTGTCCATTTAGAACTACATTTAATTTTAACTGGCCTGCGGTTTTAAAGCCGCATAAAACATAAATACAAACAAACATACATGCGCCACAAGTTCCCAATGTGGTGGGCAGAGTCTATGAATCGTCAATTTACGATTCTTGGCAAATCTATTGAGTTTATTTTTTAAACATAAATATTTTCATACATGCTCTTTTATCACCACTTTTTGCAACTCTCTTTCGTTGCTGTGTAGTGTCCGCTTAGAATAGCACTACCCCATTTCTTCCGGTTGGTGTACGTAAAAGGCGACTAACGGTATTGGGGCTTTTAAGGCATTTTTGGGCGATGCGGACCTTGGACCTTTATTTTACCATCCTATTCCTCATTCAACTTTCCACAAGTGGCTGAGGATTTTTATTTCCTTGGCTCTAGCTACATTTCTAGGGATTTATATCCGTGAGTATATGTATGTATGCTCTTTTACTCACATCACCACGTTAATAAGCAAATAATTGTCGACAGTACGTATTGAATGTGACCCCAGACTTGTCCAACATATTCGAAACATTGAGCGGCATCAACCATCTAAATATCCCCCTCGCGAGACACTGGACTTTATATTGGTCAATTAACTGGCACAACATTGTTAGGATCGTTAATAAACTAGTCCTTGCTACAACTGTCAAGTAAATATAATAATTGAACGCAATGTTGAAGCAAAAATTAAACCGTTCTAAGCAGAACACACATCCCCTGCAAACATACATTCAGAAACGCGCGCCTTGAGCTAGGCAGAGACTATCGATCGCCACTTCGTACGAGCCTGTAAAACCTCTCTCGTTTAATTTACATGCATCTTTTTATACATCTCTTTTATTCTTTATACTTCAGACGCCTACTGTCTTCAGTACATACACTATTTAATAAAAAATGGTCTTGCGTGGTCGTTCTTTGCGCATATTACAATACTCAGCTGGCTATTTGTAACCCGGTACATTTAGGGTAAGAAATAACTCGGTGACAGCTGTTAAACCTATTCTATTAATTTCAAAAGCTAATGTTCCAAGTCACCTTCTTTGTTATTGATTTTACATACATACATACAAACATATACTCACGGCTATAAATCCCTAAAAGGGGTAGCCAGAGTTTCAGAATTGGAAAATTCTTCAGCCACTTTTGGAAGTGAAATGGGGGGAAATGGAAATGAAAAATTATTGATTTTAATTATTGTTTATAGTCGTATGTGAAGAAATGGGCATTTGTTCAAATCCTGAATCGGGATTTCAATTCTGTTAATTAATTTTATTTGGAACGTGAGAAAAGATGATGATAACATCCACATTTTTAAAATGACATTTTACATCGGCCACCCTTTACAGGCTACGCAATTCAAACATAAATATGCAAGGCTGAGTGAGTGTTGCGCTGTGCGTAATCGATCCGTTCACTCATTCACGTCTACACCCGCCGTTCTCAATGGCCGCCCACGCCAGGCGACGACCCGCGCCCGCCCCCGCACGCTTCCTACGCCTCTGCGAAAAACACACCCACGCATTTCCCAATTTAAATTATATCCCTCGGAGTTTACACGTAATTTTCAGGTTGCTCGTTCGCTAAAACAGGTAAATCAAGTGGAAGTTAATATTCTGATGGAAATTTATTTTGGGAACCTCATTATTTGAATATCTGTCAATAACAACTCTTCATATAAATTCAGTATTCCAATAATTCGTGTTTGAAAGTTCAAACCCGACCTTAAAACGACTAACGAGTTCCTGCCAATGAGGTTGTAGCAAAACATAATAACCCTTTTATTTAGTAATCATACTATTTAAAACCTAGGGCTTAAAAGTAATACAAAAGATGAGAGATGTGATATAAGACTATTCTCATACAAAATGCTTAGATTTGATACTGAGGAGTGTCAAACCTCAATCGATGGTGCGATGGCTACTCACAACTGCCCCCTGAGCATGAAGCGTGTGCGAGCGAGTATATCATGAAGTGAGAAAATGACTCATTCATAAGTCATACGAAATCTAACAGAATCCTCAGTTCTCACTCGCCCTCGACCGTTTCATGCTAACTATACTACAAGCCTTAGTACACTACTATCATCTTCATTCAACGACGTCCGTTGTCGAGTAAATAAATAATTAGCTTCTTGGTTTGGAGGTTGCGAGTTCGATCCCCGATGAGAGCATCATTTATGTGATGAGCATAAATTATTGTTTCTTAACCTATAAATAACCTATATTCTTAAATATTAAATGTATCGTTAGGTCAGTCTTCTATAATACAAGTCATTAAGTCGTACTTAATTTGGAGCTAACTTGATCTGTGTAATATTGGTCCATATCTACCCGATACACCCGAGGTTACGCCAAAGTTTCTAGCCCATGTTATGAGCAGCTCCTCGTAACTGAGGTTGCAACAATCGTCGCATATCTGGTGGCGGCTAACGAGCCATAGCTCGAAACAACACTAATTGTCCGCGCCGATACCCGTCTATTGTTCCACTGTTCGGAAAAACACGTATTTTTATGTAGCTCACGAACATAATCGTTTGTTGAGTACTTAACGTATTCAAGGAATTAGATAATTGATGGCGAACGGCTAGTTTCAACCACGTTTGTTTCTCTCGAGATGCCAATTGGTATGTTATTTAGACAAGCTGGCCATAATAAATACGCACGAGTTCACACGAGTCAAATAACGAGCGGTTATGCTCCGTCGGGTACATATAGCATCCGCAAACCATATAGGATTTGTTTCATACTGTAAAACCAAACTATTTGTATGTCCAATCCATTTCCTTTTCCTGAAGCTAAAAAATAATGAATCATGTTTCATCTCAAACACAGAACATGGTATTTTCACCTAGATAAGAGATATTAGTCGACAATATTTAAAACCAACAACGTTGGTAACTTCCATACAGATGACTTAACAAAAAATATGTAACACAAATTCACGTTGACAATAATGACGAGTCCGACTTCCGCTCGATCATAATGAGCAGTGTGTGCACAAATGGTTGTATCATAAAAACCAATTGAACAATTACCAGCAGTGACCAATCTGACATCACCCACAAACTGCAATGTAGAGTACCAATGAGCCTTATCCTCCCGCCATAGAGTGTACAGTACAGTACCATATGTTAGTTTGTAACAGAGTTAATAAAGAGAGCGGGGCTGTGTAATGCATAAATGCACATCCTCAATTTGCGATCCATTACTGTTATCAGCTCACAACGAGATAATGCTGGGCGTGCGAGTCCATCGCTCTTGGTTATCGTAATGCCGGGCTAACTATATCTGTCATTTATGTAGGCGCACGGCTGCCTACTATTGTATCGATCGGAATGGGAGATTTAAGTTATAATCTCCTTATAGTTAAGTAAAAACTTTATACCGAGTGTCTACTTTCATCTCTGATAATCACCAAGGAGGAAATACTAAGGTGGAGAGAATTGTTTAAGTGTATTAAAATTGCCGTGTAGTGTCGGCTTAGAATAGCACTACCCCGTTTCTACCGATGGGTGTACGTAAGAGGCGACTAACGGTATTGGGGCTTTTAAGGAATTTTTGGGCGATGCGGTTGGAGACCCATCACCAACAACCTTTACTTTTACCATTTTAATTTCTAATTCCTTAGCTCTGGCTACCCCTTCTAGGGATTTATAGCCGTGAGTATATGTTATGTTATTAAAATATATCTACAGGCGTTTAAGATGTCATAAAGTATACTATGACAATATAAAACATGAAATATCCATATCATAGGCTGCCCATAAAATGTAGAACGTTGTATGTTCTGAACTTGTACTCTTCGTCTATTTGTCGCGCTTCGTAAAGACAAAAACTAGAGTTATAACTAAAGCCCGCACAAATGGCTAGGACTAAAACTACAACTACACAGCTACAATAGCGGTAAACAGTAAAATAAAATAAACGAATTCCAACCTTCCTTACGACAACATAAGCATTTCATAGCAATGCTTATGATCGAATTAGTTTAAGTGATGCAGCAACAAAACAAAGATACTATATGTTCGGCAATGCATAGCTGATCTAAGCAAAGTGCAAACAGCAGTAGGCAGTTGACCAATCACCTCCCACGCCCCGCAACACTTACACGACGATAGAGTACCACTAATAGAGTAGACAAGCAAACTCTGTTACCTAAACATAGCAAAATATATATAGTTTCATTACATACTGCTGTGTAGTGCCGGCTAAGAAAGTCACTACCCCTTTCTATCCAAGGATGTTGTAAGAGGCGAATAAGGGTTTGGTGTAAGGGTGGCTTTTTAAGTGGGTTTTGGGCGATGCCTTTGTAGACCCATCACCAACGATACTTTTATTTCTACCATCTTCTCCCCTATCATTTCAAATGTGGTTGAGGAGCTTCTGGCTCTGAAGCTCTGGCTACCCCTTTTTGGGATTTTTGGTCGTGAGCATATGTTTGTATGTTCATAAACCAATTATTATGAGTGATGCAGCAACAAACCAAAGATGTTAAATATTCGGCAATGCATAGCCGATCTAAGCAAAGTGCACAGCAGTAGGCAGTTGACCAATCACCGCGCACGCCCCGCAACACTTCCACGACGATAATTGGGCTGACCACTAATACAGTGGACAAGCCCTGTTATTTAAACATAGCAAAATATTTAGTTCCATTACATAAGAGAGACATTGTTCCTTCGCTTGGTTAGTTTTCATTCGTTCCTATGGTCAGGAGACATACATCAATGGTTTAAGTTTTGTTGTCTATACATATTTTGTATGACGTTTTACGAAACTTGAGAATGTCATATATTTTGCCGCTGTATTTGAACAGCCTAACAAACGCTATAAAATAAATACCGACTGAATATCTTAGTATCTTCACTCTTCGTATCCTCAACTGTTCTATATGCAGCCCACTTGTACTTATATCAAATGTTTATTGCATAAAAACCTACAAACTTAGAAAAAACGTAAGTTTTAAATTCAGTAGATATATGATAAAACGCTGCGCGATTTTAAGGCGATCTAATAGTCTTTACCACAAGTAAACCTAAAACAGTATATTCGTGGTAACATTAGTAGTAAGTGTTTGCAAGTACTAACCGGCGGTGGGTGTCAGGTGGGCGAGTGTTGCCGTAGAGCGTGGCGCCCACGTGACCGGCGGAAACTCGATAAACCGGATGAACCGCTCATTAGGAAATGGCGAGCTTTTTCATTGGTTGCTATTTCAATGGTTGCTATTTTTGGTTTGCAGGTTAAATAGTGAATGATAACAGATGGATAGCTAGGATGATTAGGCTGATCAGGCGGGCCTAGTGTGGAAATTGAGCCTTTCGAGACACGGACTAGTTTTACTTTTCTGACGATAAATGATTACGCTTGCAATATCTTCAAAGAAATTAAAATATGACTGAACTTGTTAGTGTATGTTATATGTATAAATACATATTTGTACATTCACGCGAATACAATCCTCAAAATATATAAAAAGTTGAGACATTTTATCTTGTCATTGTTAGTATCAAACATCATAATTTATTTTGCCAATCTGCAATTTTGGTGATCTACTTATTTCGCTTATACATAAAACATTATCAAAAAAGAACATAGTCAACGCTATAATAATATTCTGCGTTCTAATTGGAAACGTTTAACACGAAATCGCTATTTGTCAATAAGTTATACAATTATTTGTGTTTGGAATGACAAATTTATTCATTACAGTTTTTCGTGGTTTATACACATTGCGCCTATATTTTGCATAATGCACATTATTTCCAACATTATCTTCTCAGGACACTCATAAATCATCCCCAGTTTAAGAAAGGATAAAGTAGCGCTCAGTTAAATGTTACTACGCAGTTAATTAAACCCTGCGGGGTTCACACAACCATAGCCGAGCGTAGAGAACGCTGTGATGATGGCCGGACCGGATGTCACGTGACCGCGGCCCGTCAACCTCCATTAATGAATTCCTTCGAAGGGACGCAGCCTGCGACAACATGTGCATTCCTCTTTTTTGTTTTATTTTAAATAACTTGCATTTCTTTCGTATGGATGATGAAATTTAAATCATTGTTAAAACATTTCTATGGTTACTATGATTCTTTTACATAAGAGTTCTGTCTTCAAGATGAGTATGTTTTTTTTTTTAATTTAATTTTTTTTATCGTAAAATTTCCGTTACTACTCTGCTTAAGAACACCATCACTTCAGACTCCTTTTGTTTCTAATAAATAAAGGATAAATAGAGGAAATAAAAATTTCGAAACCAGCGGAATTTCTTTTTGTTTGTCATAAATTGAAAGATCATACGCACATCCCATTTCAATCTATGATTTGTTATAACTTTAAAGTAAATTAAGGCTCAAAGTGATTCAAGTGGTAAATAGTAATAGTACAAACGCAAAACCGTCAGTGCGTTGCCGTGGCGGCGGCGTGGCGTGGGCGTGTGTCACCGCGGAATGCGGCCCGCCACCGCACTAGCCTCATACAGCCACACTTTATACGCGGACATGTTACACAGATCAAGTTAGATGCAAGTAATTATTACTTGCGGTATGGCCTAACTCGATGATATTAAATAGAAAACGCTTTATTGCACATGTTAAAATATATGTTATGCAATTCATTAGATTGTCTAATTACTAAAAGCGATCTCTTTCAGATAACATACCAGGGATATATTTAACATAATATGTAAGACTAAGAAATAATAATTCAAATTCATCATATAAATGCTACTGTCAGCAGGATTCGAACTACCAACTAAACCACGGACGATGTCAACACTGCCAATATTCTGGAATCTGTTACCTGTCTACGTTTTATCCATTTCGTTTGATGGACATTTCCGCACATTGGTTTTCGCACGCGGAAAAATTGAATCCAGCGCTCCCAATTTTGATTGAATACAGTTTTTAGTTATGGTTTAAAAAGTTTATTAGGCAACAAACTATATGATTTAAAGTTTAAAGTAGATAGATATAGTAGTAAGTCTTAAGAATTTCCTTCGGGTATTTTGAATTTAATAATATTCCTCTCAAAAGACTTCTCTTCTAGACATGCTTCCTTGAATTTTGTTCAGCAGTCGAGAACTTTTAATCAACATAAATTCGAATTATAAATCTACTGTAATATACCAAAGAATATAAGCGATGTATGTAACTTTGACTTAATAACTATGAATCCTATGCTTGTGATCATTATTCTACGCCAAGTGTACGAAAACAGTGCAACGAAGCCACCATTCATATGATCGGAACATATTAAATTTGCATTCCGTTCCGTGAGAGAACTGGCTGCAACACTTTTTATTTTTACATCGCACTCGATTTCTGTACCGTGGAATTCCAAGAAGCGACTTGTATTTTAGTATCAGTATAATTATGAAGTAATCAAACAAAACCTGAACCAAGAATTTATAAAAAAATACCGTCGGTGAGGCCAGCGGAAAAAATCAATTTTATATAATTAGCCATTACTTTTTTTAGCGTGTGAAAAATTCGCAAAACCATTCTTAGCGCTTTCATTGTTATGTGGATTTCGAATTCAGGGTATTCTATTCTAAGATATCACGAATAACGTTGGAAACTTTAATAGTAACATTTGAATGTGCTTTATACATACATACATACATATACTCACGGCTATAAATCCCTTAACGGGGTAGCCAGAGCTTTGGAATGAAAAATTCCTCAGCCACCTTTGGAAGTTGATTGGGGAAAAGATGGTAATAATAAATGATTTTGGTGACGGGTCTCCAACCGCATCGCCCAAAAATCACTTAAAAAGTACCTAGACCCTTAGTCGCCTCTTACGATCACCCACGGGTAGAAATGGGGTAGTGTTATTCTAAGCCAAATATCAAATCTATCATATCAAAAAACCCATATAGTCCCCACCCAAGCTTGAGCTAACCCTGAATAAGTTGATTTTGCCATAATTCAGGCTGACGTAGTGCGGGTTGGAAGACTAAAGAATACTACAATAAGAACTGCCGGGAATGAAGGCTTAATAAATGATACCATTTTAACTTGACACTAACACTTGACGTAACACTAAATATTTTTTTGCCTTTCTATTATTAAAACGGATACCGTATCCTCTTTTCATGCGACTAATACTTCATAGGCATGCTATCGTTGTCTTATGTATGACTCTACATTTATTGGGTTCAATTAATCCTACTTGAACCCGCATTTCTAAGACCGAACAATATAACCGACCGAGGCATTAGATAGTTACCCATCAAAAGTATGCTATCATCGCTTTGGCATTTAATAAATTAACAATAAGGTAGAACAATAGAACAACTATTTTCAATCGAAATCCAAACTACGTGACAAGAAAACCGCGAGTTTTATCGACGTCATTAGTAATTGTACCAAATAGTCAATGTAAAGTGGTAACGGTGACATATTGTAGAAATCATACATACATACATACATATACTCACGACTTTAAATCCCTAGAAGGGGTAGCCAGAGCTAAGGAAATAGAAATTCCTCAGCCACTTTTGGAAAATTGAGTGGGGAAAAGATGGTAAAGTAAAGGTTGTTGGTGATGGGTCTCCAACCGCATCGCCCAAAAATCCCTTGAAAGCCCCAATACCGTTAGTCGCCTCTTACGTACACCCATCGGTAGAAACGGGGTAGTGTTATTCTAAGCCGAAACTACACGGCGTATATTGTAGAATAAATGCTAGAAACTCCTCCACTTAGAAGTTCATAGGAGATAAGATGTTATAAATAAAGTATCGTTGGTAATGGTCTCCAACCTCATCGCCCAAAATCCACTCAATAAAGCTCCATGCTCTTAGTCGCCTCTTACGACACATATGGGAAGAAAGGGGTAGTGACATTCTAAGTCGGCACTACACGGAAATATTTGAATAGATAGAGTATAAAACGGTTACTACCGCACACACACACACACACACATACATACAAAGGCAAATAATGAAAGCCTTGACCGTGAAGCCACATTGCGTCATCGACGACAGATAATTCGTGAATGAACTCGCGCCAAAATAACGACAAGTTTCTTGACTTGACGATGTAGTGGTGATACAGTCATTCAGTTTTGATAATTTAAAATCATTCATAGATTTTTCACTACTGTTATATATCCTTATTATGCAATTCATACATAGCTTATAAGATAATTCAATTGATTAAAACTTTATAAACCTGACAAGACTTAATGACACTAGGAAAGAAAGTGATCGAAGCTAAAAGATTAAGTGGTTAAACCATTGAATTGATTTTTATGCTAATTATAAATAGGAAAGGTTTGTGTATGTGTGCGTGCATGCATATCCGTAATGTTTTGGCGCCGAAACCATACAACCGATTTTAAATCATCTTTTTTCAATAGACATCTAGGTTCCTCTTAAGAAGAATCATAGGCTAATATAATTTTGCAAAATAATATTAAAAGAGAGTTGTGATTTAAACAGTCCTCTATAAAACTATCCATGCTGGGGTAGATGGTTCGTCAGTAAGTAATATAATTCTAAAAGAGCTTAAATGTACAAATTAATATAAAAATTAGTAACCCCCGCAAAGCATTGACGTCAATATCAGTAATATAAATAGAATGTAACTAAGTTTGTTAACAAATTCACACTCAACTAAACAATGGCTATTTTCAGATGTGCGTGGAGCGACTGAAACCCCCAAATAGCAATTTTTGACGTCACAAATTTGCGTGACGTCACTAGAGAACCTCAATACAGAGATCCTGATAAAATGCAGATAAGCCTTTGATCGAAGAAAGGGTCGTGACTTCGACTCGCTTTCATTAACTGTACAATGACATGACATTGTGACGTTCACAAGACTTCGCAACTATTTTACTTTGTACAAGAGGAAATACTGACTATATATACAATTCAATCATTCATGTTAAGGGCCTCCCTCGAAAAGTTCACTGATTTTGGTAGTTTTCAAACTCAATAAAATCCGCTCAATAAAGCAATCACACTCTAAATAAAATATATGTTCAAGTTCAATATCTTATCTTCAAAAATGACGGTTCATATTTTGTTTTTGATAATAATTGACAAAGAAAAAAAAAAAATTGTGGGGGCCTTTTTTATCGTAAAATCTGATACTGCAGTCAGAATACTGCATATATGTTATCGATTACCTATCATTTGCGTAGACAACTGAGTAATCTATCATTGAAGTGATAATTTTCTAGTCTTTTTATCCTAATTATGGAGTTACAAAGCTTTTTTCCTAAATTTCAATTGCGGGTCCCTGCGCGGAGAACGGGTGGCAGATGGCTGTTAGCCTTCATGCGCAGAGCTTGTGTCGGATTTTTCTGTAATATGGCTGCTTGCCGCTTCCCGCGCTTTTTTGATAATTTATTTTGGTTGTGCGCAACATAGTCGCTTGTTTCGCCTTTCATTATAAGTTTGTCTCAATCGTAATATTATCGTTAATTTCAACCTCTAACGTAAGAACGAAATGGTCCGACGTGTGATGTGCTATGCGCCATAGGTGAGGGCGTGAGTTCAAATCTTCGGCTCGGTATGTGCTTTTTGTTTATTTCTTTACAGGTAAAATAATTAAGTCTTTATTTTCGTTCGGTAATGATGATAAATGCATTATTAAAAATACTGCCAATTGTTCTGTTTTGTGAATACGCTCGTATTACCCTAATGTTCCGTAAATCTAGCTGAAACAATTATTATCGTTTTGCTTTAAATTTATGTGATATTTTTACATATCTTTTTTGTAATATTTCTACTTTTTTAAAATGAAATAGAATATATTAAATAATAATATGTGCATTCAAACCGTTCTTCGAATAAATTATCTTGATTCATTTTATTTTATTAATGTGCTAATAATTCTAGTTTATACTTCGAAAATGTATAGCTTTGCGAGGGGATGAGTAGGTTCAAATAAATTCGCAACCACTCAACCGTCTCGTCAAGGTGAATTGATAGAGTAAGCTGATATTTATAAATTTTTAGACTTTCATTGAACTTTGCATTTTGTAAACAACTGTGAAAAAATAACTCAATCAAATAAGCTTTATACTAATTTATGAAATAATTATTTATATTTTTGCGTATACTCATCCCACTATATCGACAAGGAGAAATATTTGTATAACACGGCTAGTGTTTTTAATTAGATAAAACAGTAAGTTGTTTGTTTTTCTTTTAAAATACCCTTTATTACATAGTTTAGTATAACCAAAGATTAAAAGTATTTTTTACCTTATAATAACGACGGAAAATTAAATAAAGGAAATAAACATGTGCAGAAAATCGAAAATTTCCAATTGAACAAAATACTTTTGAGCAACATACATACATATACTAACGGCTATAAATCCCTAAAAGGGGTAGCCAGAGCTGAGAAATTAAAAATTCCTCAGCCACTTTTGAAAGTTGAGTGGGAAAAAGATGGTAGAATAAAGGTTGTTGGTGATGGGTGATGGGTCACCAACCGCATCGCCCAAAAATCCCTTAAAGAGCAAACCTCTAATTAAGTAAATAAACAAATACAAAAGACGCATATTTATAGTCTCCTTCTAACAAGAAACTATAACCAAGTATATATGTATGAATTATTATTATGAATTATATATTATTGCTGTGTAGTGTCGGCTTGGAATAGCACTACCCCATTTTTTTCCGGTGCCGGTGGGTGTACGTAAGAGGCGACTGGTAGTATTTACTAAATGCTTTCTCCTGTTTTATAATTTGTGCCGATTTTTTATTCAAGTGTGATTTTTGGATGTTGCGATAATAGCACGTTACGTTATTTCTACTGCAATCCACGATCACTTTTTTGTACCGGCTAAGAATAACATAATCCCCTTTTACTTGGTGTCACATGAAACCTACTATCACGAGTTTTCTTCTCGACATTCCCCTCCTATATTCCGAAGGTGTCATAAAAAATAGTTTTGTGAGATTCAAGTTTTTGTTTCAGTTATTTTAATTACAAAATATATTCATCCAAGCGAGACATCATTATAATATCGATACGAATGTCGCAATTCTACAACGTAGTACGAGACTATTTCCGTAGATGGCGCATGGTATTATGGTTATAATAGTTACTAGTGAGGCCACTAGATGGCTTATTTTACGAGTTTGATTAAAGGTGAGGAGACGGCAGGGGGCAAGCCCAAATGCCGTTTCAAGGTTCTTACTTTTTCGGGGGACGCCCTTAACATTCATTCACACAAGATAGTGAGAATAATGCATACAAATATATACTCATATATTGCCGTGTAGTGTCGGCTTAGAATAGCACTACCCCGTTTCTACCGATGGGTTTACGTAAGAGGCGACTAAGGGTATTGGGGCTTTTAAGGGATTTTTGGGCGATGCGGCTGGAGACCCATGACCAACAACCTTTACTTTACCATCCTTTCCCCACTCAATTTTCCAAATGTGGTTGAGGAATTTCTAATTCCTTAGCTCTGGCTACCCCTTCTAGGGATTTATAGCCGTGAGTATATGTATGTATGTATGTAAACATATACTCAAGCCTAAGAATCCCAAAAACTGAATAGCCAGAGCTTCAGGATAAGACACTCTTTAGCCTCTTTTGGAAGTCGAGTAGGGAAAAGAATAGAAAATGAAGTCTTGTTGAGGTTTGATTGGCAACCACGTCGCCCAAACTTCACTTAAAAAGCCTCAATAGGTACCATAATTAGCCTGTTATGAGTTATGTATGACACTAGTGACACCCACGAGTAGAAATGGGTTTTATGCTATTCTAAGCCAACAAAATACAACAACTTTATATTATATATACATGTGCTATCTACACAGCATATTGATAATAGTATAGCAAATACTCGCAAGGAAAGTTTGTATGAAACTATAATAGAAATGTTTATTGCTCTTATCTTATTTACTTATTAATAGTGGGCATAGGTCAACTTTACTAACAAAATTACTACTTCACTTGCAAGAGCGATCGCGGTTTTAAGGGCAGTAGGCTAGTTAATATAAAAGTTGTACAGACCCTGAAGTGATATTGACATACATACATACATATACTCACGGCTATAAATCCCTAGAAGGGGTAGCCAGAGCTAACGATTTAGAAATCCCTCAGCCACTTTTGGAAACTTGAGTGGGGAAAAGATGGTATAATAAAGGTTGTTGGTGATGGATCTCCAACCGCATCGCCCAAAAATCCCTTAAAAGCCCCAATACCGTTAGTCGCCTCTTACGCACACCCACCGGTAGAAACGGGGTAGCGCTATTCTAAGCCGGCGCTACACATCAACACTGTATACACACTACTGTATACATATTTTTCCATATTTAGTATACGTTTCCTATGTTTGCTTTTCCTATATTTGTATGGAATAATATAAAAGCGTGTATGCATAAATTTATTATGACTTGTTATTATCATGATAAACATTCTAAGCCACGTCACATCTTTTATCTCCAGGGATATACATTTATGTTGTATTGCATTATGTTGCACTTATTATGACGTAACTGAAACAAGCTAATGCAAAACTACAAGCCGAACAGCCTCTGCCTACCCTAATGGGAATTAAAGGTGTGAGTATGTGTATGAATGTATAAAACAAGCTAATATGGATAGAAAGTAAGTTAAAAACCAAACTTATCTGTTTCGCATCGAACCAGTCTCTAACAAGTACAATAACATAGAAAGTGACGACGTAAAATGTCCATACGCCATTCCTTATGCTACTATTTCACTGATTGCAACATGCAAATAAAAGTTAGGGGGTAATTGGCTATGAGTTGCATGTCAAGTGTGCATTTCTTAATTTGCTGCATGTTGTTTGGATTGTTATGCATTTAATACAGATTCAATCTACATACAAAGTTCATTATAATTATACAGGCAAAAATAGTAATATTACTCTAAATGCTAGATATATACCAGCTTTGCAATTTCCTTTTTGCAGCGCATTACATAGATACGAGGGCTGCTATTTATGTATCCGGAATAAAAAAAAGAAACAAACATATATCAATTAATATGGTTTTATTGCTTCTCAAAATATTCGCCGCTCAGATCTATACACTTTTGCATGCGTTGAAACCAATTTTCATAGCACTTTTTCCACTCAGACTGAGGTATCTCCAAAACGTGCATTTTGAACGCATCGACTGCCTCTTCGCGGCTCGAAAAACGTTGACCACGTAATTTTTTCTTCACATTTGGAAATAAATAAAAATCATTGGGTGCCAAATCAGGGCTGTACGGCGGATGACCTGTCAATTCGATCTTTTGAGCTTCTAAAAACTGAGTTGTGACGGCCGACCTGTGACAGCTAGCATTGTCGTGATGCAGAATGATTCTACGTTGTCGGTTAGTCTTTCTTATTTGTTCAAAGACTTCCGGCAAACAAATGGTCGTATACCACTCCGAATTAACAGTTTTAAGATTCTCTAAAGGCACTGTAGCTACATGGCCATTTATACCAAAAAAACAAGCGACCATTTGCTTCAATGTGCTTTTTGCACGAATAACTTTTGTTGGGTTCGGCTCATCTTGGAACACCCACACCGTGGACTGCTGCTTAGTTTCGGGGTCGTAAGCGTAGATCCAAGATTCGTCACCTGTGTAGATATTATAAACAGCTTTTGACGCACCACGGTTGTATTTTTTTAACATTTCTTTGCACCAATCGACACGAGCCTGTTTTTGATCAATACTCAAGTTGTGCGGAATCCAACGGGAGCAAATTTTTTTTACAGCTAAATGTTCATGAAGTATCTTATGTATGCTCGTCATACTAATGCCCAGAGATGCCTCTATCTCACGATATGTAACATGACGATCTTGAGTTATTAGTTCCCGGACAGCATCGATGTTTTGAGGTACAACGACCGTTTTAGGGCGACCTTCTTTAATTTCATCAGTAAGCTTAGATCGTCCACGATTAAACTCGCTAAACCAGTGATACACAGTGGTCTTTGAGGGTGCTTCATCCCCAAAAGTCGAAGTAAGCTGATCGATGCACTGTTTTTGAGTTAGACCACGCCGAAAATCGTAAAAAATCATGGCACGAAAATGTTCACGAGTTAAATCCATGGTGGTGAAGACACGCAATTTTCAAAATGACGCTACGATGTGAAAACAATTGACAGTCACATAAAAATAAATGTATTCTAAAGCTAAAGAGTTCTATTTTTAAATGATGTAATTACTTTTTAAATTATTGTTCTGTAAGTGGCCAGTACCGGATACATAAATAGCAGCCCTCGTATACGCTGAATTTAATATTTTTAAAGCACATAGAATATTATTTAAGTTTTTTATAAAACTGTTGTTCTGTTACGTCAAAATTTTAAACAGCACTACACAGTTACAAGACATCGCGAAACACCTGACGGTAGATTCTTCTTAAACATGAAACTAAACCAACGAATTCGGTAGCTAATTGAAAAGGTTCATTTGAAAGCATCGTGGTGCCGACTCCACATTTCATTGGAACATCTACCAAGACATGTGAACGGAAATTACGTACAATAGTGCATTCATTCGAACGTGATGTAACACAGCTAGTTACAGTTTTTACCTTCACTCTGCACCTTTACGACTCAATATTAAGTTACCATAACGATAATATATTATATTTTTACACATATATTTGCTGCGTCGTGTCCGTTTAAATTAGCACTAACCACTTTCTCGCCGCGCTTGTCGTAAGAGACAACTCGATGTCTTGTGGCTTTTTATGGATTTTTTAGGCAATGTGACTGGAAACCCACCACATAACCAATCATCCATTGTTTTTCAATAAGCTCCAAAACTGGCTGATGTATTTATAATTCTGAAGCTCTGGCTACCCTTAATTGGATTTATAGCCGTAAGTAAAATAGACTGAATCAAGAGCTTGCCTTTAACATGTAGTGTAGGAGTTAGGTCATTCAGCAATAACACACTGCTGCCAATTTAAACATGAACGTGCCTTATTAGACCAACATCGTTAACAAGTCATATGGCTGCGCGAATTACAATACTAATTTGGACCGAGGCTTCGTTGTTCGAATAACTACGTTGCTTTTAAAACCAGAAAATACTGATTTGGTTAATTACCCCTAATGTGTTATACTAACCTATATTTTGGACGTTAAATTATAGGTTGAGTACTTTGTTTGCACTAATATTTAACGTACATACATACGAATACTCACGGCCATAAATCCCAAAAAGAGGTAGCCAGAGCTTCAGAGCTCCTCACTTAGCTACATTTGGAAGTTAATATGGGACAAAATGGTAGAAATAACGTATCGTTGGTGATGAACTGCATCGCCCAAAAATCACTTTAAAAAAGCCCCATACCCAGCAAGCAGGCAAAAAACCCCAATGGTAGTGGCAATCTAAGCCGGCACTACACAATAATGTACATACATACATATTCTCACGCCGTTAGTTCCCATTGGGGTAGGCAGAGACTATCGATCGCCACTTTGTGCGATCCTGGCAAACCTCTCTGGCTTCGTTTACATCCATCAATCTTTTCATACATGCTCTTTTATTCTTCATACTGCGGACACCTGCCTTTTTGAGCACATTTTCTATTTGATCCAAATGTGTCCTCCGAGGTCGTCCTCTACTAACATTACCTTCCACATTGGCTCTATATATCTCTTTCACCAATTTACTGTCATCCATCCTCTATATGTGCCCAAAGCATCTCAACATTCCTTTTTCTATCTTTCTTACAATATCATCTTTTACACCACACCTTTCACGAATCACATCATTCCTCAATCACAGTAATGTATATATTCTACAATGTGTATATTCTTATTTATAATTATAACTACAACGCTGCTCAGTCCACGTAAAGTAGTACAAACAGTAATGGCATAAAGACGGCATTAGACAAAATAGGCGAGCATGAATGGCCATGAATGAATGTTCGAAGCTATTGAGGCGGCTCGTAAATGAGCCTGGCTGTATCAATGTGTACATTAACTATGCTTACGTAACATCCGATGTGAATATATAGCCATTCAGAATATGTTATTTTTACTTTTCACTGCGATACCATTTCCGTTTGGCTCTAATTAATTCTTTTCATCGATTCTCGCTGTGAATTATTGTTAATTGGAAACTTAATGTAAACTATTTTCTGTTATAGTGTGTCTGTGAATTTTCAATACATCTATTTTTTACTTGCCAATTATATTCCTTATTATAAAATATTATATATGTATAGAAACAATAGAAGAGACAAGAAATAGACGTGTGCTTTACTATAGAAGGCTAATCTTGTAACTACCTTTTATCATCAACGATATAAAACCCACAGTTATCCATATGAATAATAAAATAACTATTACTATACTTTACTATATGACAACATTATCAAATAACTAGACTAGCGCTACTAAAGATTAACGTTGAGCAAAACAATTATTTCTACACAAAAACACATAACATTTTACATCAAAACCTTGACAATGAATAAAACTAAAACAACCAGTTTACGAGCACCAAAACTCTGCGGGCTTACATCAGTGCGGACTAATAAGTGTGGGCAAAGGTTAACAATTCGTCATCAGAGTGCCGAGTGGGAGTGGATTGACCCATGAGTGGGACGAGACTACTCAGCGGAAGTCCACTTATGACCAAATAGATCCCAATTCAAATATTTCGCAAATCCTTGTGGGTTTGGAGCGATGACGTTAAAGATGTGAAGGTCGGATATTTGGCTATCAATTTCATAGCTAACTATACAACTTATTTTATTTCACCGACATGTATAAATACATTGCCTTGCCATGTAGAATTCTTTGTAGACGTCAAATATTAATATTTCATCTATTGCCCTACGAGGGACTACTGGGAATTGAGTGATTTAAAAGCTTGACTATGATTCTTCATTCTGATATTTTTTTTTCTTTCAACATTCGAAAGCGGGTATGAAATAGTTGTTCTTGAATCTCTGGTTCCCCTTTCGGAGTTATAAACGTGAGTAAGTAAGTAGGTAGGTAGGTGTAGGTTACTACAATAAATAATAATAACACATAATAATTTCTTCAGAAATATTTGTTTTCCATAAAGAAATAATTACAATCGTTTGGTTACGATAACATGTTATTCATTACACAGGTTTAACCAAACAAGCTTCTATTATTAATAGGAAAATCCATAGCAATTAATATCGCGCGAGAACCATAACGAGATCAACAAAACTAGAAGTAAAGTAAAAGGAAAACATGGCGAATAAAAGATGGCGGATTCCCACGCATGCGCATTTCCTCGCGCGCGCAATTAACACGCATCCGCCCGGACCGGTCATGTTAACAAGATCATGTTCGAGCCGATTGATATATCCCTCCAAACGTTATCGTCTAGTTCCCATGGACATTGGAATACTTCCATGTATAAATAAGAGAACTGGTACTCTATAGTTGGCATCGCATTCCGATCCCTCATTATCGATGTTGCAGATTATGAACGCATTGTACATACATACACGTAATTAATAGCGACTGTATTCTCTGGAATTATTGGTTGGAGCTTATATTATCTTTATAATATTTATCCACTCTTCGCATATAAGAATGGGATTGAAATTGGGAATGAAAGTTGGTTCTTTTCCGCAGTCACGTGTTTAAATATGTAATGCCATTCACCAATCATCACAGGCTTTCCATTTTACTAAAACCGAAAACTGATCACAAAAGCCAAGTCCTATCCCTCCAGCTTAATCATCCTAAAACAAAGCCGGGGGCTGATTATGTATCTTGAGCGACCGCGATTGTGTCGCAAGTTGCAATATTGTCGCTGTCAAAAGCGTCAAACCGCATACAAATTATGACATTGACAGCGACAATCGTGCAACTTGCGACACAATCGTCAGTTGCAAAAGATACGTAATCAGCCCCCTTGGTTAATCAAATATTCCAGAATGGAACCTCGTTTTTCAGATAAATTCACATATGAATAATAGAGTGGCATACCTGAGTCCCATGAGTGGTAGATGCGGCACCGGCTGTCCGCCCGCCTCGCTGCACCACTCGGGAAATGCGCGGTGGAACTCGTTGAAATCACCTGGGCCAAGGAAAATAACGTGTGAATTATTAATATTAATTTTGTGAGATGCTGGAAAGCTTTCAGAGTTGGATTGGAGTTTTTAGGTGTAGTGATTGTGGGTGAGATGTTTTTGTAGATTGTTCATTAACAAGCTACAAAGAAATGTAATTAAATCGAATGTTTGTTTTAAAAAGTTGACCCGATTCTGGGAGTCATAGGAAAAACGCATAAATGGAATCTTTGATGAATGTGAACTAAGCGAGAGAATAGACATCACATGAACTGTTTTTTTTTATTAAAAACATAACTAAACGGTTTTTAGTTTAAAAATCGAGAATGAAATTGATAAATATATGCGAAATATACAAGACCACCATGGCGTAGTAAATTGTGACGTCACAGTTTAGTAGTGGTATCTCTATCTCAAATGAGTAATTAAAAAATATAAAATGGTCAATGGCGATCAATAGTCTCTGCCTACCCCAATGGGAACTAATGGCGTGAGTATATGTATGTATGTATGTATAAAATGGTCTCCTCTCTCAAAATTCTGAAAACAGCCTTCTCCAAGGACAACTAAGCATGCGCTTAATACGTATTTCTAATCACTCCGCAGCTCAATTTCAAAACCAATATGAATAATAAAATCTCTTTGTTTGCGAATATAATAGAAAAAACACTAGTACATAGGAATGGGATTCGATTGTGGAGCCATCACAAAAGCTGGTTCAGATTCCATTCTTCTGCTTAGTCCATGCGCCGTTTATTAAGCGCGGGCCTCGAACTGCCTGACATTGCCAGCTGTCTCTCGCAGATATTCGAATAATGGCTGGATTTCATTGTGAGTGAATGAGAAGTAATCTATGTTTTGTCTGTCTGTATATTAATACGCGAAGCGAAAACTTTGTTTTCCTGCATTCACACTTATTGTTAAATATAAAAAAGGAGGGCATAAGGCAAAAACTCATTTATTGATTGTCAAGTCAGTTAATTATGAAAAGATTAATATTATTTGTGTAAGATTAATACATACATACATATACTCACGGCCATAGGTTAGGTTAGGTTAGGTTAGGTTAATCCCAAACCCCCACACGGTGCAGCCTTGTCGTGGCGTGGGGGCTCAGTAGCCCCGGACTAGCCATCCGGGGTGAAGCTAATGCACCGAGGTGGCGTCGCTCCCAGTATCCCTCTCATTAGGAGAGGGGACAGGGGAAGCGACGCAAATCGTAACCCTAGCAACAGCTGTAGCCGCTGTTGCTGGGACCGAGGGCCTTGCCGTCACTGGCAGGCCGCGAGGAGTCAACCTCTATAAAAAATCGGAGGAGAAAACCTCGTTAAAAATCATGGGGTGGGTTGCTCCCGTTTTCCTTTCGAGGTGTAGAGAGGGAACGGGAGCAAGAGGGGAACTCGTAACCCTGGCAGTATTGCACTACCAGGGCCGAGGGTCTTGCCGAGGTGTAGGCTTGACCGCGAGGAGTAAACCTCTATAAAAAATCGGAAGAGGAGTAAACCTTCCGCAAAAATCCGAGGACAAAACCTCGTTAAAAAATCCGTGAGGTGGTGGGCTGCGACCGGCGGGTTGCAGTCTGCTACTCCGCAAGGAGAACCTCGAGGGGGCGGGCGTTTGGAACTTGTGGCCCAAACGTCTGCGGTGCTGAGGAAGCACAAGGGGGAGTGGGGGACTCCAAGTCCCCCGAGATGGACGCCGAGAGGCGTGGTGCGCGGGATTGGAGGTAGACTGCCACGGGCGTTCCCACCAATCCCGCATCAAAGCACCGAAGATGGCCACCGTGGGGTTTTAGTCGGTAAGAGTCCGACATACCTTCGTCACCCCGCCGGGTGACGTCGGATCCATGAGGATTTCCCCACGACAAAAAAAAAAAAAAAAGGTTAATCCCAAAAGGGGTAGCTAGAGATTTAGAGCTAGAAACTTCTCAGCCACACTTGGAAGTTAATAAAGTAGTTAGTAGGAGTAATAGTATTGAATAAATAAGACAGACTAGTTAATACTCCTAACTTGTCAGGCTTTCTATGTTCTTCACCTTAGAATCTCATCTCATACAGCAACTTGGATCTTTTTAAATTATTTTACTTTAACTTTCCTTTCTATTATTCTGCTGTGTAGTGTCGGCTTAGACTAGCACTACCCCATTTCTTCCGGTGGGTGTACGTTAAAGGCGACTAATGGTATTGGGGCTTTTTTAAGGGATTTTCGGACGATGCGGTTGGAAACCCATCACCAACAACCTTTATTTTACTATCTTTTCCCCACGCAACTTCCAAAAGTGGCTGAGGAATTTCTAAATCCTTAGCTCTGGCTACCTCTTCTAGGGATTTATAGCCGTGAGTATGTATGTATGTTCTATTATTCATATTGCTAAATTGACAACGACCTACATCAAATAGCATTCCCAAGAGAGGGACCATCTAATCGAACCGTTAGTGATTGTTATAAAGAATATAAATCAAACGTCTGACCCAGAGATGAAATAGAGCCGTCTTTTGAAAACTTATTGCAAGAAAAGTTAATAAAAATGTTTCGAGAGATTAAGAAATTCCCACAGATTGGAAATTCCATATCTATAGTATCTTCGATGCTTTATGATGAACCAACTCATAGATTCTCAGAAGCACTACTACTATTGCCGATATTCTACGAAATGGTACTTTATATTTCTCATAATGTCTGGTTTTAAATGAAGAACTAACAGTAATACAACATAATATTGTAACAGGTTAAACTGAACATTACAGTCATCTTATTAAAAAACTTCATTACACTTCATAGTGTCATTAAACATTGTGAAAATTACTATGACTTCAGGAATTACGTTTTACAAGTTCTTACATGTTGGTTTCAAAAAATAGATCATACATATTGCCTTGTTATGGACAAAAAATATACGAACACAAAGTCTTGAGAAAAGTCCCTGAGGTGTATGCCCATGCCCAGTTGAGGACTCGATCATACGCTTCTTAGCATGTATTCTTTCCACTGAGCTACTAAGGCTGTTTCATGAATTTAACCTAACTAGCCTTAACGTTACCTACTACAAGCATATCATTGTTAATAATATCGTTAGTGATGCAGAAAAACCATCACCGAAGAGAATCAATACAGAGTAGTCACGTAAAAACTATTGCTCGTACAAAGACAAAACAATAGAAACGTGAACAATTTCCCTCACGTTATTCCGCGATAGGAAAACTCGTACATAGTTGATGGCCGTGGCGCGCGGGGGCGGCGGGGGGCGGTGCGGGGCGCGGGGCTACATCGATCCGATGATTCACCGCGCCTCCATTCATATAGCTCGCTCAATGGAACTCCCCCCACCCCTCGCGCGTCTTTAGCTCAAAAAACACATTGAAATCGCCCTCGCAACCTTCAGACTTCGCCCACGCAATGAAAACCACAGATTTCGACTATTTTCGTAACCTCCCACGTACTAGTATTGACACGAGTACAAAAAGCCAACTGACTTATTCATGCGAATTCAATCTTCGTAAGAATCGTCTCGATGGATTAAGATAAACATTCGTGTAAAACAACTCTATTAGGCTTCCCACGTTGTAACTTGCTTTGAGAAACTATCAAGTTGTCACATTCCAATACAGAAACAATCATTATATGCATTGTTGTTTTGGTCACACAAGCAAATACATATTATACATATACTCAGAGACTATTAATCGCCACTTTGTAAGATCCTGGCAAACCTCTCTAGCTTCGTTTACATCCATCGATCTTTTCATATATGCTCTTTTATTCTTCATACTTCGGACACACTTACATTGAGCACATTTTCTATATGGTCCAAATGTGTCCTCCGAGGTCGTTCTCTACTACCACATTGGCATTTTAGATCTCTTTCAACAATTTACTATCATCCATCCTCTCTATGTGCCCAGACCATCACAAAATTCCTTTTTCATTTTTTTTTACAATGTTATTTTCCACACCGAACTTTTCACGAATCACGCTATTTCTCACAAACTAATAGTTGAATCATATTGTTGACGATTAAATTATGCTGCACATTTCCATCACGCCGCAATTTCATTTGACAGTTGATAGTATGAGGGAGCTCGTTAAGGGGTAGTAGGGGCGCGGTGCGGGGTGCGGGATCGACCTTGGCCTGCAACCCTCCCCGCGCCGCCGCAGCCTGGGAGCAACCTTGGGCCGGCCTAGCCTGGCCTTTTAAAGTTCCAGAATTCCAGATATATTTCATGCTAGCATTACCGGGCCCCAGCCATTTCTAGATATCAAGGGAAATTTCAGTTTTCTACTTAGCGGTTGTCTTTACATTTATGTTTCATTAGTATATATTTTAACAGAGCTTTCTCAACGAATCTTTTGAAAGATATTTTTCATATAGATATTAGTACTGTTATATTATACAAAAAGCAAGATGATGTAATAAATACGTATTCTCTTAGGCATCAATAAAACTGTCCCAGGAAGTGTGTTTGCGCTAAACTAACATTACGTCATCTCTGATTAAAGCAATTATAGAACAATTGAATGAGGCTGTATGGAACTGCCGATGTGAAAATAACAAGAACTATGCATGACTCGATAGAACTAAATTACATATAGCAGAAATGGCATAAAACAACATTGTTCGCTAGAGGAGAGTTGAGTTCATTAAGGATAGTTCCAGTGCACTTCGATATTTGAATAATCCTTCAGTATACATCATAAACATCGAAGAAACTACGCTAGCAGAATTTGTGGTTAGACAAACATATATCCTTCACGCTATAGACATATGAAGGGGTGGCTGTGGCAGAAGAAATAAATGTTCCAAATCCCTTAAAATAGCGATAGAAAGGAATTTTGTTAGAAGCAACATAACATTCTAAGATAGATGAAAAATTTGCTCCCGTAATTTCTGGTCCATTTTAGTTTTGATCAAGATGATTAAAAGAAACCTTAAATAATTTACATAGTCGCTTTTTTGCGTATAGCTAAAGCTGTGAACAGTTCTATATTTTAACAAAGTTTAGCTCTTTCATATGAAACTAAGAGCGATATGCACCCATACTTTAAACGGACGATAGCTAAACCAGATATTCTGGAAAGGAAGCTGTTCATAAATACCTGAATTCTTGAATATAACACGAATAAAAGAGCCTGTATGAATAGATTGATGGATGTAAACGAAGCTAGAGAAGTTTGCCAGGATCGTACAAAGTGGCTATCAACAAATGTATAAAATATATTTCAACTTCAGCATCAAAGAGAATCCACCATTTTTAACGCGATTGAAGAGTCTGGGTAATGAAATTGTTTAGCGTTATTTTGATCGCGGTAAGTAAACTTTTTATTTATCTCAGGGCTTCCTGAATTAATTATGAAAGAGGCCGCATATCAATACCCAATAAATCAAATTTTGCCTTTTTTCCTCACTCAACCTCTAATAGTGGGTGCAGGATTGCTAATTCCGAAGGTCTGGCTTCTTTTTTGGGATTGACGCCGAAGCTAGTTCATAACCCTGGTGAGTACTAGGCTAACATATTACAACAAAAGTTCATAGTAAACCCATTGTGTTACCAGAGTACGAGAGTACGAGTCAAACGGTGATGTCAGCAACGTAAGCCCGGCGTGTCGAGAATATCATTACTAAATCATCGATGCTGCGACCATTTCCGCCAACAGGACGACCGAGCACATCCTGTTGCATTAGTATTCACCGCATGCATCTCGGTTTATAACTCAACTCGGAGCCGATTCGATACAGCGAGCCGTCTGGATTCGATTAATTTATAAACGATTTTATTGCACTCGCCAGGGCCAGGTGCTACTAAATGAGCCAGACACATCTAACTGACGTGATTGACCTATTTTATAATTGTAGATCGCTATTGAAACATGGCGTTTATGTTATTTGTTCTTGACGGAAGTTTAATTCATTTTAAACTACTACAGCTATAAACCCCAAGGACACCGGTCTTTAGCGGACCGGACCGCTGCACAGAGTTTTTTTTTACGCGCGAAAAAAATTGCATGACTTATTATCCGCCATCGCACGGTGGGGTATTTGATACAAAAAGCTGGCCATGACAGTTTTTTGATTGTTTTTGCTTGTTAGGTTTATTCTATGCATTTATAATTTAAAACTAGTTGTTTTTAAGGTGGGTTTACTAAAATAAAACGGTAAGTAACTAAAATGTTAAAAAATAAATTTATTTACAAAAAATATTCTTCATTTTCTTCCTTTTCCTCGCCTCGATGTGGTGTGGTGATGATGTGGTGTCTGTTGCAGCATTGCAAACTTTGCCATCCACCATTGTGAACAACATTGTGTGCTTAGTTTTGGTGTCAGAAATTTCTGTAGGTTTCAGGTTTTTAACATTTGACTTGATATAATTGATTTCTTCCTTGGTATTCGCAACCGTTTCACGCAAAAATCTTATTCTTATCGGTCTGCAGTATCGAGGAGAGGAAGGTGTTGGATTTTGCCAAACTACTTTCTTATTTTGACCACAAATTATCTGTAGTGGCACCATAGAGCTCTGAAATATATTTGCATCCGAGTCAGTTTCGCTCTGGAATTTCATTTTATATTGTGGTTGTGTTGTTCCATCACATCCCCATTTGCAGATCAATTCAAGTGATTGCTTTTCCTCTTCTTTCAATGTATTAACCACATCCTTAATAGATTTAAGCAATCTTGAAGTCGTATGGTCCAATAAACTTTGCAAGTCCACCTCTGCACATGTGGCTGTCACTCTGAGGGATTCTTTGGGTGGATAACACGCTTTTTTCGCAATTTGTAGGATACTGTAGCACGGATAAATTTTCGGATTACTAGCTCGCACTATTTCATATTGCGACCGCGAAAGTCCAGCCTCAACGTACATTGATAGGGCAGCCAAAGGGGACAGTTTTATAATTTCTTCGTTGCTCGTTCTATAAGCTGATTTGTATTTGTTTGCTCGGGTTGGGCTGGTTATTAAATCTTTCAAGACATTTGAAGCAGCAGCGTTTCCCGAAGAACGTAGTTTCATTTGGGTGGCGTAATGCAACACTTCCATTTCATTAGAACGAATTTGTTCTGTTTTGCGCCGCTTGCTCCGGTCACTCGATTCCGCAAAATCCTTTTCATGTCGACCACGACTTGTGGCTGTGAACAATACAAACTATCATTAATAACGTATCGTAATAAATGCTAATAAAATAAATTATACTTAAAACAAAACATGTTCAAGGTACATACATGTGGTCGGCAAAGCTATTGAAGTCGTGCCCTTAAGCCAAGATTCGTATTTGCGCTCAAAACTTTTTTTGTTATTGGAAACGCCTTCCCATCTGCTATTGAATTCAGACTTAATTCGCGATAATTTATGCTTCACTGATTTTTGAAGTTCAAGGTCGTCAGCATACATATTGAGTACATGAAGCTCCATGTAGTCGAGCTTTTTTGGAAAAGTCAACTCACTGGAGCTTTTCATGATGTTATAAATGTCATTCCGACTCATAAACTTCACGCCAGACGGCCCTGAAAACAAAAAACTAGTTAATGATGTTTTTTTCCAATTCCGATCACAACTAGAAAAAATTCAAAACAATTAATTACGTGGTTTTCCGGGCCAGATTTCATAAAGATCATCTTTTCTGATTCGATGGCTATGCATTTATGTTAAATTTAATGCTGGGAAATGCTAGGAAATTAACTAAAATCCCTAGTAAATGTGTTTAAAGTAGGAAAAAACTATATTCACACCTTTCTATGTTCACAGAGCAATATCTCCCAAAGTTATCATTATAATATTTTTGTATTGTATGTAAAAAGTAAGCTCATACCTGGTTCTGATGAATCCATGACCAAAACTTCACAAAATAGTCTTAGAACACAAAGCACAAGAATTTTTGTAACAGTTAGTTTTAAGCGCATCGACAAACTACACGAACACTCACAGCGAACGGTAACTTCCGACTGATGGTGCGGCGCGGCCCCACCCCGCGTTTTTTTCAAGTAGAAAAAAAAGGTCGCCTTTTGTTGCACCGGTTCTTAAGCTGTTCCGAAAACAAGCTTTTGTAAAGACACGTGGTATTTTAGAAAATCCATTTATGACCAGCTTTTGTCACTAAATACTCCTTAGTGCATCGGAAGGATCGCATCTCGTTCAATTTGTAGCAAAACACAGAATTTTGTTTTTTTTCGCTCGTATTTTATACCGACAGTGCGGCTGGCTACACCTCATTGTATTATATTACACTAGTTTACAGTACATGTGTTGCTGGGATTTTTTAAGCTGTTGTTGACTACTCATATTGAACTATATTTAAAACTAATAGTAGTTTTTTTTTATCAGCTCTAGTTTTTGAGTTTCAGCTAAATGCTGTTTAAACAGAAAAAAACCGTGTATTTACCTAAAAGAATATTTATTTGAAAAATACATTAATTGTGTAGACATAGGGAAATGGCGTATCAGAGACCAGCAGTAGTCAGACATCATATTTATATCCCAGAAACCCTGATAACGTTTTTCCATGACACGTAAATCTTGATGCATACGCTCTCCCTGTTCTTCGCTCATATCTCCTAAATTTTCCGGAAACCTGTCCAGATGAATGAAGAGGAAATGAAGTTTTATGCTCATATTGCATCCCATATCTCTTAATTGTAAAAGCAGGTCTTCAACAAGTTCAACATAATTTTCAGATTTTTTATTCTCTTTCTCGATAAAAAGTTATTTTAGTGCCTGGAGATAGCAAATTTTTTTCTTTCAGTCTCGAAGCCAGCAATTCTGAAGCTTGTTTAGAAAGATTTAAGTCTCTTACAAAATCATCCAACTCATTTTGTGTAAAACATTTTGGCTCACCTGGCGTACTTTCGAAATCAAAATCAATTTGTGATGTGCTTGGTTCTTCATAGTCTTGTTCTAAGAGTTCAGTTAAATTTTTAGGCTCTGAAAGTTCAGGTGATTGCTGCACTGGACGCAGAACACATGTAGTACTTGGGTATTGCCATTTAGCTCGATTTTTGGTGTTTAAGCCGTTTATGTTCACGCTACAAAAGTAGCAGTCGTCGAGATGATTTTTCGGTTCTTTCCAAATAGATGGTGTTTCAAATTTAAAAGAACTTCTTTTACCATTTTTCCATAATCTTAAGTATTCAATACACGACTTACAAGCACAATCAGGAGCCCAAGACTTGTCATTTTTATCCAACGACATTCCAAAATATAAAAAATAAGCATTTTTCAGTGTCTCTGATATGACTTTTCTATACTTCTCAAACACATATTCTCCGCATATGTAACAAAAATGGTTTGGATTGTTTATACAACGTCTCCTTGAACTACTCATGCCGTAAAAACTTTAAATATCTGTATAAACATAATAAAATACGTACTTAAGCGACTAAAAAATGTTTAGAAATGAGAAAGTTAATAACAAGTAAACTCGAGCTAGAAATATAAAACTGAGGGTAAAATTAATAAAAACTAAACATACGTAAATGTTACCAACCATTGAATTCACGGCAACAGGCAAAAAGTTGGATTTTGTAAACTAGTGTTATTATTGTTTTACAGAATACCGAATTGCGAGAAAAAATTACACGGTGAATATTCGCTGTGCGGACGAGGCCTAAAGAGTAGTCAGAACTTCAGAATTTGCTACTTTTGGAAGTCACCAAGAAAATTTTTGCAAAATAAAAGGTTGTTGGTAATTTTATTTCTATCCACATTTCTGACAGATTCCTTATATTTCAGTCATTTTTCAAAATGCTTGCAGATACCTTATTCGCATCATAAGAACTTAAGTAGCAAAAGTAGATTTAATTTCCTTAATAGAAATTACAAACTCCAGTTTAAGCAAGAAATTATTAGTAAACCGAAACACTAAAACTTGTAGAAAAAATATTTGTAGCGGAGAGTATAAAAAATATTGGGATCTTTATTTATAGAACGGGAGTGCACCGTAGAATTCAAACGTACTATTACAATACGCACGCACGAATATACCATAACATGTTTTATGAAAGAAAAGTCAAAATAACCCCAATAACACACGTGCTCCTCCGCCTAAATAGCTATAAATTCCGTCCCTAGAGACACTTGTTTTATTATGCATCCAGCAGTACCGAATTATTACTTTCAAGAGACTTGTGTCTAGCGCCATTTTTCTGTCAATGTGCAAACAAACTAATATTGGTATCACATGACGTATACCTGACAGTGGGCTCCCGTACTATAATCAGCTAAAAGCCGGAACCGGTCAATAAATATAATGAATCCCAGACTCGCCGGACGTGCGGATAGAGTGCAGACGAGACTCGCTTCCTCTGCCTTTTGATCTGTTAAGTTTAACGAGCACTGGAGAGGGAAGTTGCTAAACATACAACGTAATGGCGGATTATTTTCGTCCGTTGAAATCCAATACAGAAAATTCGAATTACAGATTACATACCACTGTGGCCTGTGGGGTTCACCATAGTTTATCTTTTCTTAATTATACTAAAATATGAGTAAACGAAATTGTTTTAACTGATGGAAAAGAAATTAGTAGTTTTCTACAAAAACCATTCTACATCATATATACAATGATCGCCTCTTTGAACGATCCTGGCAAGCATCATGAGCTCCGTTTACGTTCCATATACTTTCAGACATGCCTTTTCATTCTTCAAATTTCATCTACCTATAAAAACCATCTACTGATTCACCTATATCACTAAATTAAATTTCAGAAACCATAACACTTGGAATATGGCAGGTAGGTAGCGGCTTTTACGTGACAACCCTAATAGGGTGAAATGAGGGTTGTAGTTAATGTAAGTATGGAAACAGATATATATTTTCTATAACAATTTGATATGATCTTTGTTGGTGAAAACCGCCAAATTCCACCCTAAAACAATGCAATGAGGGGTAAATTTTGTATGGATAAAATTTCATTTCTTCTCCCAGAAACTCGAAATTTGGCACACGCTTTCTGTAATAATTTAAGTGAGCTGTAAAAAGACTTTTTTGGAAATCATATCTTAAAAGGGTTTTCAAGGATTTGAAGTTGAGATGTAATTGTGTTGAAACATCTCACCAGTTGACTACGAAGTATGTATTCATACTATATTTTAAAAGGAAATCATTCAATTTATAAAATAACCTTCCATAAATAGAAACCTACAACTTTCAGTAGAAACAGAGTGTATAACATTACACAAAATTAATATATGTAAGGGGTAATTAAAGAAACCTTCAAATATTTATAAATAATACTGGCCTATCTATATTAGTGTGCAATAATGATTTAAATTAAATCATCTGGGTAGGAGAAAGGGATCAAAATCTTCCTTCAAAAGTAAATAGATTGAGAAGGCTCTTTGAACATTTATATACTATTTTCCTTTGTATGAAAATTGGTATACAGGATTCATACCGAGAGTGTTATATTCGTAATAGTTAATAGGTAGTGAGTTGGTAGTATTCCGGTGTTTTGGCAACTTACAATTTACAAGTATATCAAAATATTATGTAGATAAAGTTGCAGGCGAGAAGCCTGTTTGATCTAAACATTTGTTTTGATGATTTATCAATAAGTGTATAAGCTGTGTGATATGGGCTTAGAATAGCACTACCCCATTTCTCACTGTGGGTGTTTGTAAAAGGGGACTAAGGCTATTGGGCCTTTTAAAGTGTTTTTGGGCTTCTTTCTAATCTTTTTCCCAAAAAACTTCCAAAAGTAGTTGTGAAATTTATTATTCTGAATAAGGCTACCCCTTTTGGGAATTTCAGCCATGAGTATATGTATGTATGTATATAAGTTGCCATGTGTTGTCTATCAATCTGAATTGTATATAATATACTCAAAAATGACAAACTTCTCTTATTAATGTCTGAACTAATCACACTTATATGGATTTATATGTCTGGGTCGTGTCTATTATAAGATGTACAGTAAGATAGTTGAGTCCGAACTATTCAGGTAAAACAATTTATTGATGCCTAATTACTTGTATAATTGCACAAAAGATAAGATAATGTGTGACTTTGACGCTAAGGCTCAGTTTGTGCACTCTATTAGAGTGGAGTGTATTGAAAATCTCAAACACAACACTTGGACATATACTGTATCACTATAAATTTTGCAATAACACTCTCTTGTTTATAGAGAAACTCAATGTATTTACTGAGGGTACCATGTTGTAGTCTAAACATATTTAACAACTTTGGTGCAGTAATTTTCTAGTTTAAAAATAAGGGAACAAGAGAGACTTTCGTGGTTGTGGGAACAGTGGTACTTGTCTCTCATCATATAGTACTGCGCTAGCAAAAGTGGGAGGAGTCAGAGAAATTCTGACACAATGGACAAGATATCTCCTCTGTTTATGCTTGCTATATTAGCACAGCAGGATATAGGTGACATAGAACACTTAAATTGATTATTAACGAGCTGATTTTAAAAGAAAGCTTAGAATGTGGCACTACTCCATCTTTTTCTTTGGTTGCCATAATCTGCAACCATAGTTTGTGGCTTCGACATTCATTTTAGCTAGGATTACAAGCACCTATGTCTCTGTTTGTGTGCTACATGGAAAAACTGCCTAGTTAAATAACTGGGTGAATTTACATTATAACAGAAAATGTTTACACAATAACATGAAAAAGTTTGAGTGAATTAACGCATGTTTTAGACATTAAATCAAAGTTTTGTATACAGAATAATAATCTATTGATCAAAAGATTTATCTTTTTACTTTGTAGTAATTATATCATTTTTATTTTACTAAAAGAAAAAATACTTACAATCTAAGCTCACAACCTGCACCCCATCCTGCTTCAGTCTTTTCAGGAGGATACCATGGATTGATTCCACATCCCTGGCAGCTGCATCAGCATACAATATAAAAGCACCTCGCGTTTTACAATGAGATATCCGGGCCTTCAGTTCTTTGCATTGAACCGTGGAACTAAGATCTATTTTTCCAGCGGCCAAACGCCTAAGCATTATACTGGGTATTGAGAAATTCACCGCGGAACGTATATGAGACACTGAGTAGTCATTGGACCCGCGACAATCTATCAGTATGGTATCCCGCTCGTCAGAACGGAGCTTCGCTAGAAGCCATTCCTTAGTGACCATGTCACTTTCGCACTCTGTATCCATAGGCATCTTGTTATATTTTTTGTTTACCGAAGCTGAAAGTCTATCTCAATATTGAGCTTAACGTTACACTAATTGACACTGCTGGTAAAACAACTACTAAGCCACATCACACGCAGATCTTAAACACAAACATCCGAATTCAAAGATAATGAACACAATAGTACTATTAACCACCATATAATTCCGCTGAATTATTAGTATCATAACAAATTTTAAAATATTTGAACGATTGTCAAGATTTGAACTTGATGCAGCCACAACAAGCAAGCATTAACCAGATACAAATTACAAACAAATTGTATTGTGTTGTCCGTCCATCCAACCCCAACGGGCGGCGAAATATTAATGAATGGGATGGGATGGGAATGAATGAATGATAACAAATATTTTCATTGAGTAGTAGTTGAGGGCGGCGCGGTAAATTTGTGTTCGTGAAACTAACGCACCTACTCACAGTCACCACGCCATGTATCAGACTAAAGCCGCTTCTACATCAATATTTTTCTTTTAACCATATATTTTCCGATTCTCACTCTCCCATGTCATAAGATACTAAGTTTAAACCATGAAGCTACTAACTAAACAGGAGAGAGTACTCACAAAAATATGGTAAACAAAAATGCTATTTATTACCATGCAATAAAGTTAATTATCCTTTAAAGACTGTCAAGCAGAGAAATGTCCTAGAACGAGAGCCGTGTGAGAGAGAAGTGTGTCCCGCTCGCACGGTTGCCAGTCGAGATTAAGTTCAAAGAAAAACAAATCAAACTTATTTATAGGGAGTATTTTATAAAAAGCAGTTTATAAACTGTTCCTTTTTTGTATTTTATTTTAATTATTATTGTCGCCTTTCGAATTGGAGATAAATAATTGTTTAAGTTTGGCAAAAGGGATATTAATATTTGTCACGGGTATCCCCATCGAAACAAGATAAATGTGGTGTCCACAATTTATCATCTGTTTGAGTGTTTTGGAGCTTTCATCATTTAATTAAGAAAATATAGTGATAAATATGGGTTCATGTTATGGAACAATAAATAAAATAACCTGTATCATCTCGAACTTTACCACATGAATGCATTAAACGATTTGAATTTGAATATAGCTGTGTGGTGTCGGCTTAGTATAGCACTACCCCATTTCTTCCGGTGGGTGACGTAAGAGGCGACTAACGGTATTGGGGCTTTTAAGGGATTTTTGGGCAATGCGGTTGAGACCCATCACCAACAACCTTTATTTCAGCATCTTTTCTCCACGCAACTTCCGGCGGCCCAAAGCTGCCCGGCACACTTAAAGTCATGGTGAAGCCGCACAGGCTATTATATTCAAGGCTAGGCTATTCAAAAATAATCGCAGATAAACAAACATACATACATACAGGTTAAACATATAACCTCCTTTCTTTTTTTAGTCTGTTAAAGCACTAAAACCTGCTCCTAACTGTAACAAATACTTCCCCGAAAACCGCATCCAAATAGCTTTAGCCTAACGTGAGATAATCGCGGACAAACATACATACATACAAACACCGAACTGAGAACCTCTTTTTTTCAAGTTGGTTATAAAAAAGTCTTCATCATTTAGAAACTGATAACCACAAACTAAACAAAGGAACGAGTGAGCGGTTGAGTGACTAAACTAATATTTAATCTGTGGTGGCTAAGACAAGTGACTGAAGTCAATGACAGTGAAAGTGTCAGTCAGTTCAGTGTCAGTTTCATTCAGTTGTACTCTATATTGTCTGTGGTTGTACTTCTAATTAATCGGTAGTTTAATTTGCGCCTTGGAAACATTCTATTCAGTTTAAAGGAAAATTTTACGCGGGTATTCAGCCGGAAATTCCCTCTAAGCCTTGGTTTTTTAAATATAAACAATGCTCAAAGACATCTACCTCTACCATATGTAGAATGAGACTAGGGCATTGTTGTTCTCCAGTTTTTCTCGCTAAAATTAAAATTAAAGATAATTCGTTATGTGAATGTGGACTTGAGGAAGGAACTTTGGATCATTTATTTTTTAACTGTTCAAAATTAACTACATCATTTTATGATATTCTCCCTTCTTCTATTCCTAAACCTACTAACATGATAAATGTGTTATCACTTGTTCATACTGACTTTGTGAAAACTTTAAGTTATTTCATATCTTCTAATGGAATTAAATTATAATATCATAGATCAAATTCGTAAAAAAATATTGTCTATTTTTATTTCTATATGTCATCTTAAAATATACATATATTTGTATCTATTAATCTCTTTCTGACTCTAAGATATTTAAAAACAATAGTAATTAAATTTCGTTTTTATCGGGCTTGTTTCAAAAAGTAAGCTGTTTCTATTTCACTCTGACGCTGGCAGAATGTATAAACTGTATACGAGGGCCAATGAACAAGATAATAATAATAATAATTAATTTGCGCCCTGTTGTTAATTTGTTATTCTATTTTAAAATTGAGTCCGAAGAAGTGAAAGCATTTAATCGTAGCTCTTCAATATAATTTATAATAAGCTTACAAACTATGGATTTGTACGATGATTTGGAAAACTATAAAGCTGTCAAAGAAGCTGATGAGGTACGAACGCTGTTCGGATGTGTTTTAGCGCCAAAATTAAGAACATAACAAAAATATACTTTACTTCACTTTCAATGCCGTAAATTAATTAGAGTTATTATTTTTGCAGCTTCGTGTGGAGAACGATGATTTAAAAAAAAGACTTGAGAAGTCTGAAGCAGAAATTCGATATTTGAAAAAGGTAGTTGGTCCTGTTGATGATAGTACCCTGATGTTTTGCTTCTTATTTTATACTTGAATTTTGAAGGCAAATTTTGTGTCAAAATGTTGCGAATTTATTGGACATGCATCTATTTAAATTTATATTTTGCTCAATGTATTTCAGCTGATTTGTGTGAAAGTACTCAACCATAGTAACTAGGTAAACTTTCTTTACAAAACAAATGTCAGTGCAACTTTGTATCTACATGTAATGTTGTTGCTATAGAAAATTATGATTAATAACACCTATAGTCATATCTTACATACATGCATATACTCACAACATTATTTCCATTATATTCTCATGATATAAAAATAATGCTTTTAACTACTATAATAAATAATCCATGCAAACAAAAAGTGTTTCTGCAGTTCTTGTACATTGATAATGTAGGGTATCTTGCAGGAATTTGATTGGTTACTTTGTGAACATCAGAAGTTGGTGGTGAACTTCTCATCTCTGCTAAAAACTGCTCGTGGTGAGGTTGCCAGGAAAGCAGACACCATAACCAACATTAATATGGAGTAAGTTATACATATTACCACTTTGGAAACCCTATAAGTACATACATACATATACTCACGGCTGTAAATCCCTAGAAGGGGAAGCCAGAGCTAAGGAATTAGAAATTCCTCAGACACTTTTGGAAAGTTGAGTGGGGAGAAGATGGTAAAATAAAGGTTGTTGGTGATGGGTCTCCAACCGCATCGCCCAAAAATCCCTTAAAAGCCCCAATACCGTTAGTCGCCTCTTACGTACACCCATCGGTAGAAACGGGGTAGTGCTATTCTAAGCCGACACTACACGGCATACCCTATAAGTATGATGCTATATATAGTAATAATTAATGTTATTTCCTGAAAACTGTTACATAATTAAAAAAAGAAAGCTTAAAATACATAAAATGATTATCAAGAGGAACAATAAGAGTGATTCTATGATCATTTACACATTTATGTTATGATTGTAAAAGTAATAATCTAAGTTTTGATTTCAGAAAAGACCAAATGTTTTTCCGCCTCTTAGATATAAAAAACAGATTGCAATGTTGTGATTGTAACTGTAAGGGTAAACTTAGAGATAGTCGGAAAAGTGTCTCTGTTTCTGGGCATTTTAATTATAGAATTCCTAAATTGAACACGGCAAATGCAAATGAAGAGCAAAAGAAAAATGTGAACCGATTGGAAGTTACATCAAGGTGTGTATTATTATTGTATGCTTCAAATATGTTTCAAAGATATTAAATTATTATTATGTATTTTATTTTCTTGAGCCATCTTTAGCTTGACTTTCTCAATGTACTGATGATTAACAGCAAAGTAATCTTTTTCTAATTACTTTTCCAACTTATTCATATAGTAGAAGTTAGAAAAGAAAGAGTAAAGATATATCTTATTTATTTTGTAAATCTTAAAATTCATTAACAGATATGAAAAAGAACAAGGACAGCGGGAAATAACTGAGGCACAAAACACTAAACATATGGAAAGGGATATGAGAGAATACAAGGAAAATTACAATACACAACCTAAAATGAGAAGTGTTGCTTCAGGTATCTCTTCTAGAAGAAAATCTATGTTAAGGTATAATTTAAAATGATTTTAATAGTTAGTAGTTAGTATCAGTATAGCTCATTCTAAATTATTGGTACCTATTTGAAGTAAAATTTCTGGTGTTACTACTAGAAGAAATAAAAAGGTTAAGTTTGCTTGACAATCAACTTCAAATGAATATATTGTGTGAATGTTTGAGTTGAGTAAAACTAATACAGACCTATTTACTTTACATACACTTAATGTGTCATATAAATGTAAAACCATATTACAACTTAATATTTACACGCCGGTCTTCGGCAGAACATGTAAAGCATGTATATAATTTATTGCATGTATAGAACCATTATTCTCATGTTTCTTGTAAATAATTGCATTTTTTTAATGACTTTATTTCTCTATTTTGCATACCTAGTTATTGATAAATAGCAAGAAGGATAAATAGTCAATGATTTTATGTTTACAATCTTTCGAAGGTGAAAGTCCATAGTGATAAGAATAGAAGAGCATGTATGAGAAGAATAATGAATGTGACAGAAGCAAGAGAGATTTGTCAGGATCGTACAAAGTGAGGTTCTATAGTCTCTCCCTACCGCAATGGGAGCAATGGGTGTGAGTATATGTAAGGAAGATTTTATGTTTATATCTATGAGAAGGGATTATTGGGCGATGCGGTTGGAGACCCATCACCAACAACCTTTATTTTACCATCTTTTCCCCACTCAACTTTCCAAAGGTGGCTGAGGAATTTCTCATTCCTTAGCTCTGGCTACCCCATCTAGGGACTTATAGCCGTGAGTATATGTATGTATGTATGTATCTATGAGAAATAATGACTTCCACTTAAACACACAAATTGAAAATCAGAAACATTTATAAATTTCAATGTGTGCTAGTTTCTGGTGTCGCATTTAATAATTTTCCATATGTTTATTCACTATATTATGTTCTTTTCAGACGGAGCCCAAAATTCAGTACTGATGAAGAAACTGATACTATATCATCAAACACTTATAAGAGACTGTCAAGCAAAGATACCAAGGAAAAGAATAACTCTAAGAGTGGAAGTTATGAAAGACGCGTTAGTTCTCATACAAGTTCAAACACATCTGTTCCAAAAGAAAGGGAAAGTAGATATAGTAAAGAATACGAAAAGACTAGTGATAGATACAATCGCGAACCAAAAAGTCATAAAAGACATAGTTATAAGGATGATAAATACCTCAAAGGTAGCAAATTGGAGAGTCCACCTAGAGATAAGCATTATAAACACAAGACAAGTAAATCTATAAGTAAAGAAAGCGACTCCAAACACCATTCAAGAAAACAAGACTACAAAACTAGAGAACACAGGAGATCCAGAAGCAGAGATTCTCGAAAAACTAAACGTAATTATGAGCAAGTAGAGGAATTAAAAATGGAGTATAAACAGTCTCTTTCTGAAGATAATTTAAGGTCTGTAGAAGATGAGAATTTACGACTTAAAGTGTCTGAGCCATCACCTAAACGCATAAGAACCAACTCACATAGGGATTTTGCTGAGTGTAAACCTGCTGTTACTAAAGAACTACCAACACAGGTGAACCCTGCTGATGAAGAGCCATTATCTTGCCAATCACCTGATGATTATTTTACAGAAGCACCAGTCTCTACATCATTCAAAGAAGGTATTGTATATTTATCTATATTGAACTAATTGTCAGAGAGTTTAGTTTTTTGAAGTGGAATTAAGTTAAAAAAGAATATTATTGGACTTAAAATGCCTAAATTTTGTGCATTTGTTATATTTGTACCAATGCAGCTCATAATATTTTGCATTATTGTTTACAGTAAAGGCACATTCTACACATGCAGCTCTTGAAGATCCTAGATTGAAGTCAAAAAGATATGTTTTAATAGTGGACGAAAATCAAAGACCGAATCTGGTTTCAGTTTCCAGTACACATATCACATTGCAGCTAATTCAGAATTTGCCTAGAAAATCTCCTAATCCTGTTGAAAATATTGATGTAGTGAATGATTATAGTGATACAGAATGCACTACAAACCCTTGCTCTGTGGAAGCTAGCCAATCAACTGATGTGGAAGATATTTATTCTAATTTAATTGATGAAGATGAACCAATATCACCCCAACCACCCAATCTAGAATGCGTAAAAATAACAAAATCTTTTGAAGAGGCGAAAATGATAACAGGATTAGCAACAAATGATAATAATGAATGCGTTAATAGCACTGTTGACAAGTATTTGGTTGAATCTTCAGAAACAAGTTACATGGAGCGGAAATACAAAATACCAAAGAAGCGAAAATCTGATCATGAATTGGAAAAAATCCCTACTGTCAAGAATGACCAAAGCATAAACGAACAAAAACATAAGATAGTAACTGAAAAGTCAGAAGCGAAAATTGAAATCATAAAGAATAGCCTCCCGTGTTCAGTTCCTTTGCCATTAGACAAATTGTTTAAATGTTTGGCACCTCGCGATGACCAAAATGAAATTAACAAAGTTCCAGGTATATCAAGTAAAAGCAATATTGATACGAATAAAACACCAGAAAAAAACCGTTCTACTTCAAGTGAAAAAGGACTATCAGTTTCGAAAATAGTTGAATGTGATTTGGCATTGAGTGACGAATCAGTTGAAAACACTGAACTAATGAAATTAAAGTCGAAGGATAAAATTACTAGTACTAGTCCATTAGGAGAATCAGGATCTTCATGTTATGATGCAGATAAGTATTATAATAAACCTTCTAAATCAAAACCAAGTCCAAGAAAATATGCAGACACATGCAGTGATGAAAATATTGAATCGATACCATATATCAAAAACAAGGAAATCCTGGATAAACCTTCTGAATCCCACCCCAGTGAATTAATAGTTAATGAAGCAAATACCAAAGAAATACCAGATATAAACAGTGATACGAGTTTAATAACTCCTGAAGATTTGAACTTACAAACTAGTTCTACTGAACCTAAAGTTCTGTCTCCTAAAAAAATCAGTAAAGATTCTCCGCTTCACTCTGCAGAAGTGAAATCCCCTCTTCAAACTAGATCATCGAAACTTAAACAAATCGATGAAAACAAATTTGAAGCAATCACTGCTTCACCAAAGAGTAGTCGTAGAAAGAAAAAGACATCATACAGCTCTGATATACCAAAAATAGATACTGACAATGAAGCTGCTGCGAAAGACGAATGTGTGAACTTACTGCCAGTTATAAAAGATCAGAAGGAAGTCACGATAGTCATTTCAAGTGGTAAACAACCTGAGGCTGATCCCGTGGTTCATGATAATGTAATTTTCCCTGACTCGACACAAGTAAACTTAACAGCATTAGCTACGTCCACTCCTTACAAGGGTATAGAAGTAAGTGGGATCAGTAACACTCAAGAAAACCTCAGCACAGACGGTAAATCTAGTGATGGTGGTTTGCAAACTATTAATGAAGATTCCTCACAGAATGACGATACTCCTCACGTAAGAGTTATTTTGCATCGAAAGAAGAGGCGTATAGTAAAGTGATAGATTATGTTTAATTATATATTTTAGTTAAATATAAGAAATTGATTATTTTAAGTGAATTTATCGTGATTATTAGTGTTGCAACTAATCTTTTATTGAGCAATAATATAAAGACTCCTAGTTTGTACTAAATAAATGACTTGCCAGAAATCAGGTCAGATTATAAAATTTGTACATCAATGAAAAAAAAAAAACTTATTATTTTGGGTCATCAATATTTATTGTTCATTGTGGATCATATCTCCATTTTTTCTTAAATTGATTGTAATTAAGAATTTGTGTTGTGATTGACATGAGAGGCGAGCTGACTTTGAGCTGTATGAAAACAAACATTAATAAATGTGGATTGATTGAAACTGAGTATTCTTACAGCCCAACCAAACCCTAAAAAAATATTAGATAGTTATTTTAAACCTAAAATATTTCTTTTATTTTACTGTTAAAGGACTGTGTAAAGCATTGATAACGTGCAGAGCTAATATTAGCCCGGCAATGGCTCGTACCTAACATGCTGACGCTGCGGTTAATCACTATAGAAATTACTAGTCTTACAGACACACCGTTACTTGCAGGGTTCACTAGCTCTTAAACTTTTATGTTTGTCGTTTTTAGGGTTCCGTACGTCTGAATACAAAAACGGAACCCTTATAGGATCACTCGTGTGTCTGTCCGTCCGTCGCTTACAGTCAATTATCTCCGAATCTATTAGACCGGTTAAGTTGAAATTTGGTACACATATCAATTCCTGTGACCCAAACACAGAGGTGTGACGTGAGCAGATGAAATCTGTATATGGGGGGTTATTTTTGGAGGGGAAGGGGAAAATTAAAAAAAATAATTATTAGTTATTCAAGAAAATAGACGAAAATTGACCATTGCCCCCTCTTTTCTCCGAAACTACTGAACCTATAATTTTGAAAAAAATACAGAAATTAGTATTCTCCTTATAGATTATAGGAAAACCTATAAGAAGTCCATGATATTAAAATAACATGGTAAATCACTCAATATTGTGCGTACCAACTTACAACCCTAAAAACATGATAGGTAACACCGTACGGAACCCTCTGCACGCGAGTTCAACTCGCACTTGTCCCCTTTTTTTATTTGGACTTAGTTTGCTGCTGGCTCTTCGGCTTAACCTTGACGTTTGTCAGGCAAAGGCAACCTAAGCTAAATCTGATACATACATATACTCACGGCTATAAATGCCTAGCAGGGGTAGCCAGAGCTAAGGAATTAAAAATTCCTCAGCCACTTGGATGTTTAGTGGGGAAAAGATGGTAAAACAAAGGTTGTTGGTGATGGGTCTCCAACAGCCTCACCCAAAAATACATTAAAAAGCCCCGATACCCTTAGTCGCCTCTTACGGACAGCCATCGGAAGAAACGGGGTAGTGCTATTCCAAGTAGCTATAGTAGCTGGCTCTACTCTTTTTGTAGGCATATACTTGGCATGTGGCAATATGTTACATTTTTAATTAGTGCTACTTGTGTGTTTTTTCTAGTGTATGTTATTTCTTATTTAGTTCAATATAACATACAATAATTTATAGCCTAATGGTTCAAGTATTTACAAGCCTCATGACATGACAGAGCAGGCAAAGTACATAATAACTACCTAACATCTTGATAAATACTCTTGTTTTTGTAAATAATCTTTTTTTCCACACAGCAATAAAAAAGTAATAGTAAATAAGTCCTAAGCGGGGTACTCGTAATTCTAGATAGAATCAGTGGCAGGAGAGACAATAGTTAAGGCTTCTTCTATATTGTTGTTGGATGGCTGCAGTGGTATGTTCTTTGTCCGAGACAGTGCCGGTTTTAGCACTACTAGCGCCCTTCGGCGAGATTCCTTCGGCGCCCTCTAACTGCAATTCAATCACATACGAAAAATGGCAATGGGTACTATAAAATAACCATCTACTAAAAAAAAACCTTTTAATAAACTAATAAAATTTCACTCTTCTAGCCGTAGTAATCTCTATTAGTAATCATTATTTAGTTAGTGCTTCTAGCCTTTCTATCGGCAAACATTTTTATTAGACATTCAATCAAAGTCTATGTTTTCTGCAATTTGTTAAGCTAGATTGAGAGATTGTCGATCGCAGATATGTTTTGATCAGCTTCAGCTGAGAAAAACTCCTTTCCCCACTGGCAACCGTGTATAGTCAGTAATATTCGTATAAAAATAAAATCTAATAATTTTACTTTCTTTTCATATTTTTAAGCTATTGTTTTATAATGAAATCGAAAGCTTACAAGTTGATATTTGGATAGATTGGAATAATAATAAGGTGGAAAAGAAATTGTGCTGCTTTTATTTATATTTATATCGATCTAATTACTTCCATTTATTTAAAAATTAAAAGATCTCATATCATTGAGCACTAGATTCATTATTTCGATATTCAAAATATTAAATTATACTGCTTATGACTTTAATTTCATTTCACTGAAATAAAAAATATAAACTTACTCCGATACATGTACAACGTCAAACAGAACAATTTGATTCATAACATAAAATAAACGTTCACGCCGTTTATCCCCGAAGGGGTTGGCAGAGGTACCAATACTTCTGAAAACTCATGGCAGCGCCATCTAGTGTCCAGAGAAGGTACCCACGTTTTGCTTAGACAGTGTACTCACGTGATAGGGGGCAGGCCTATCGCCGTTTTGTACGAATACACTGTCACATGACTAAGTACAACTCAGCCATGTGGGTTTCCTCACATTGTTTTCCCTCACCGTTAACAACCATGATAAATTAACCACACATATGACTTTAGCAAAGACAAATTGGTGTAGGCCCGACCCAGGATTGGAACTCACGCCCTTCTGTTTTCGGGCGGGTGTTCTACCCACTGGACTATCATGTCGTTTTTGAATTTGATTCATCGTGATGTAATATCGCGGACACAGGCGCTCGGTCATCTCTAAGCCGATTATCGCTTGCAGCAAGAAACAACCAAGCATATTAGCTCCAGCTTAACGTTAAAACATGCTCAAACGAAAATTTTCTTAAATTACCTAGCGGCAATGTCCGCGAATGTACGTCATACGTCATCCTATCTAATAAAATACATATCTTCATCAATAATATTGGAATCATTGATCTTCATATTAGTATTCGGTATGTTGTTCTGTTTTACCATAATATTTTTCATGTTGAGTTTCCTTTCAATTCATGCTGCCAGTGAGGCAACTTAAAAACAAAGAAAAATCCCTCACGGTTCTTGTCTTTTTTCGCCGACCTAGTAGGGCGCCTGTAGTAAATTATAGTGAATCTGAAAGAGGCCCCGGACGAAAAGAGGCGCCGCGGCCTGCGGCGCCCCTGGGCAGTCGTCCACCCGCGCCCTACCCTTACACCGCCACTGGTCCGAGAGTGGCCTATGAAGTTATTTTCCACAGGATTTAATTACCACCACCCAATTAATTACAGTTCAAGAAACTTATTGTCTAAGAAAAAAATGTTGAATATAAAAGAAAATTGTGACGAAACCTCTTTAGGTTTAACTGGTCTGACTAACAAGGCCGTTTCTAATCGTTATTCCTCCACCACACCTGGCAGCACGGAATCGCAGTTGTTCAATCTATGCTAGCGCGTGCTTCAGAATTGCGCTTGCCGCAGATAAAATATGCGATCGCGTCTGAATGCTGCAGCATGACAGCATGCACTTTTGTCAGACATTTGTTATTTCCATCCTGACTGATCAGTGCGCCAGTGTACAATAGAGTGCGACAGCAAATTATGGGCGGTGAAAGGATGCATTAGCATGCTATCGCGCACTTTAGCGTTTCGGGGCCTCCCTGCCAACCGTCGCATTTTGTCCGTGTTGCCGATCGCCTCGAGGGTTCCACCCCGTGCTATCGCATTTTGCTTCCTTGTTCGGTCTAGCAAATGGCAGTTCTGAGCGGCAGAAAGAGAAAGGGCAACGGAAAAAGGAGATTCCATGCTGCCAGATGAGGGCCAACCCTTAAGTAGCAGTTAAATTGCTTTTTCGGTGTCTCAGACACCCCTTCAAGGTTTTAGTGGTCGATATGTATTAATATACAATAATGAAACTATAGTATTTAAAATTCTTTATTATTCCCTTAAACAATAAATAATTAAATTGCGAGTCTTTCTTACTTATCAACTAGACAATAATTACAATTTATTTTACATCGTCAAAATTAACTATACCTATTTACATTCCGTAAAACTAAACCAATCTTGCACTGAATTTATCTACACCTTAACAGTTCACCAACATAAGCTATTTTAAACTATATTTATACACAAGAATAGTCTTACATAATATGGCAGATAGAAAGTTTTGAATAAATGGTACCTGTCCCTAATCTACGAGATAAAATATATGTTTAAGTTTCAAATTCATATTATCATTAATAAGGGGCATTTTCAAATGAGTAATATAAAATTCAAATCTCAGATATCTCAATCATACACTTAAATTTATTGTATAAATTACCAATGAAACGATTCTTTTTAATAATTAGGTAAAGAGAAAACATACAATAAATTGAGGGCAATTTTAAAATGTGTCGAAGTTATGTACAACATAATGTCGTGATTTTATTCGTTAAATCTTGCAAAAAAAAGATCTACGAGCAATTTACAACATAAGGTAGATTGTCACGTAGTATTTTAAAAAGCCTGAATACCAAAAACCTCAAAATGTTTTAAAATGATTCATTTAAGCTTTAGGTAATCAAATAAACAGTAGTCTTCCATAAAATATGTGGTGAATACTAAGATTTCAAGACTTAAATAACTATTTTATAGCCACTGATCAAATTTATTTTAAAACAATGCATTAATAAAACATATAACTACATTTAGTTGGAATGATATAAAGGAATGACTATTTTTGGAATTTACTATGCGAATTTGGAGGAGTGTCCGTGAAGTGTCGGCTTAGAATAGCACTACCCCGTTTCTACCGATGGGTGTACGTAAGAGGCGACAAACGGTATTGGGGCTTTCAAGGGATTTTTGGGCGATGCGGTTGGAGACTCATCACCAACAACCTTTACTTTACCATCTTTTCCCCACTCAATTTTCCATAAGTGGCTGAGGAATTTCTAATTCCTTAGCTCTGGCTACTCCTTTTAGGGATTTAAAGCCGTGAGTATATGTATGTATGTATGTAATTTGGAGGAAAGTATAATTTATCAGTCTAGCAAACATTCATTTCAACTAAACAATAGCAAAAAGGAAAAAAATAATATTGCGATTGATAAATTAGTTGTGGTATTGCTCAGTCCCAAAAGTATCATTAACATAAGCGTTTTTACATTTTTAAGTCATAAATTTACTATATACAACCTTACACAAAATTTTGCGGATTTCACAACCGCTCCTATATACCGCCGTAGTTGGGTAGTCCTGGAGATAAAAAAGAGTAATTGCGTTAGCTAATATTATATTTGAATCTCCTTGTTATATAAATCTTTGTGATTCATTAAAATAAGTTGCTTTGCTACATTTGCGCACTAACAGATTTATACATTTTCGAGTTTAGGCTACGCTTCCGTGAGTCGTTATAAGCTATCTATAACAGACTGTAGCCAAGGTCATATTCGATTTGTGCTATAAAAATTCTGTACAAATTTCATCAGATTTTGAAAATATTTCATATCATGTTCACAAATCATTTAAATCTTTTGAACACCTGTCAATCCTCGCCGCTCGTAAAGATGATCGAGATTAGACGGACTTACAAAATTTCAGTTTCCTGTTCAGTAATTCATAGTTACCTGAATTACACCTAATGTTATGACCACGACCTCGTATGCGATAGCGTATTAATAATATTATTAGCTATAGGAACATCATCGTTAGAACTATGGCCGCTGGTAGAGGATCGTTTAGAGAATTTCTTTACTGCCGTTGGTTCCTGGTTTTCGTTGTGAGGAGCGATGTGGTAACATACAGCTGAGGCGTGCCCTGATCTTCCAGAAGTTAAAGGGGTGCCTTCAGTCCATTCGTTGGTTGTTGGATCATATATTTCTACTATGTTGAGAAATGCGGTACCGTCGTAGCCGCCTGGAAATATAAATTTATGTGAGTTTGTTGTTATTAAATTTGTTGCTTAAATTTATCTATCTATAAATATTATATATAGGGTTTTAAAGCCCATGGAGGGGTAGTTTCTTAATTAATTAGTTCTCAGTCACTTTTGTGAGATGGTAAAATTAAAATTTTTTGATTGTGGGTTTCTAGCCACATTGCCTCACAACCGTTCTTACATCCCTCCTTACACAATGTTAGTCACCTCGCACGACACCCGTGGGAGAAATATGGGTTAGTTCTAATCTATGGAACTAAACAGCAAACACAAGAGTTTTTCAAGGTTTGAGCAACATGAATGATGATCAATCATTTTTAGGGTTCACGCGACGTGCAAGAGTCCGTCCTGATCGCACCTGGATGGTTCTAATCAACATAGTGCTCGTTGTTTGTTAGTCATACGCGCATGCAAACCAAATATTGTGCCAAATTGAATATCGATGTCAGTAGAGGATTGCCATGTACAATAAATTTGACTCCAACAGAGATTTGCTTAAGGCAGACTTCTGTAGTGTGAAGACGAAGAGGATGTATGATGGCAAATGAATGTCTCTAGATGTCTCGGAATTTGCCAGGATCGTACAAAGTAGCATTTGATATTCTCTCTCAACCCTGATTGGAACTAATGGCCTGAGTATATAAGTATGTGTTGCTTCGAAGAGAGCGCTTTTAGCTATAAGACCGCCAATTATAATTTCGATTTTTTCAAACCATTATTTTCTTAATGTTTAAATTGTGATGTGCAAAAATGTGTTTTTCTATTATATTATATGTTCTGACCCATCGCATACAGCTTATTATCGAGCACGGTAACCGAGAGAGCGGACCTAGCCACTCTGACGGCGGCCACACTATGTATGTATGTGTATATGTATGTATGTGTATATATATGTAAGTTCTCACCCATCGCATACAGCTTATTATCGAGCACGGTAACCGAGAGAGCAGACCTAGCCACTTTGACGGCGGCCACACTATGTATGTATGTGTATATGTGTGTATGTGTATATGTATGTATATGTATATGTATGTATGTGTATATATATGTAAGTTCTCACCCATCGCATACAGCTTATTATCGAGCACGGTAACCGAGAGAGCAGACCTAGCCACTTTGACGGCGGCCACACTATGTATGTATGTGTATATGTATGTATGTGTATATGTATGTATGTGTATATATATGTAAGTTCTCACCCATCGCATACAGCTTATTATCGAGCACGGTAACCGAGAGAGCGGACCTAGCCACTCTGACGGCGGCCACACTATGTATGTATGTGTATATGTATGTATGTGTATATATATGTAAGTTCTCACCCATCGCATACAGCTTATTATCAAGCACGGTAACCGAGAGAGCAGACCTAGCCACTTTGACGGCGGCCACACTATGTATGTATGTGTATATGTATGTATGTGTATATATATGTAAGTTCTCACCCATCGCATACAGCTTATTATCGAGCACGGTAACCGAGAGAGCAGACCTAGCCACTTTGACGGCGGCCACACTATGTATGTATGTGTATATGTATGTATGTGTATATATATGTAAGTTCTCACCCATCGCATACAGCTTATTATCGAGCACGGTAACCGAGAGAGCGGACCTAGCCACTCTGACGGCGGCCACACTATGTATGTATGTGTATATGTATGTATGTGTATATATATGTAAGTTCTCACCCATCGCATACAGCTTATTATCGAGCACGGTAACCGAGAGAGCGGACCTAGCCACTCTGACGGCGGCCACACTGCTCCACTCGTCTCGCTCGGTGTCGTATCGTTCTACTGAACTTAGTTGTTGGGCACCGTCGTAGCCGCCTACTACGTAGATATATTGGTTTAGAGCTGCTACGCCTGTGAGAAGGAAGGAAATTTTAAGTTTGTAAAGGAATGGCTAAAATGAATAAGTGTAATGTTTAAAGTGTCTTACTTTTTTGCTTTTGGTAAAAATTTAAACGGAGAATGAATACATTATTTTTGTATTTAACTGAAACTGCCGGAGACCAGCTAATAAACCTATGTATATAACGACTAAACAGTTCTCCAAAATTAATAATGATCATGCAGATCTTCGGTAGTTCTAGTATTCCGGAAAAACGCGAATAATTGAATCGTAAGCGCCCTAAACGATGCACTTGCATTTTGCAACTTGTCTTAAAGTAATACGAGTCAATATCATGTGTTCTCAAACGAAAACAGTTCGGGCGGGCGGTGGCTGTCGCCGGGCTGTCAAAGGTCCGTCAATGTCAAATGTCTTTTTTTACATTTTGTTGGTGACCGCAGGTATTTCTCTGTGTGGAATTATATAGAGCTGCTATCATACACCCTTCTTGGGTTTGTTTTCAAATGTGAATTTAATTTTAACTTTATTGGAGCGTAGCGAGCGAAGCTCCATTTACCCCCGACTTTTGTATTAGGATTGTCACGGAACTCCATCTAAATGGTTAACCTGATAACAACCAAATTTTGCACGATGGTTCAAAACATCAAGGACAAGGTTTTAAAAGTACTATACAATTTTCGACGTAAATCAATCAAACAAATATTGTAGCATATTCGCAACTGTGTGGATATCCTCGCATTTTGGACTTATCGGGACTTATCGGACATCACGAAAATTAACATGGAATCATCGTATCAAATTCCGTAATTGATAAATTAGGACATGCACTTAACTACTCTATATACATATCGTCTCCCGAACTCGGGGAACACGATCGTTGCCGAATAGTGACGAAGATTTCTATGCGCATTATTGATTTTGGAGAACTGGACTAATAAATTCAATTCATAAGATTGATTAAGCCCAGTTTGGTATAAAATTGCATGCTTGAATAATCTGATTATCCCAAAATTAAATAGTAGCTGTAGTTACTCTGCAAAACTGCACAGAGTCTTAAAGTAACTTAATTAAGAAAAAACATGTATCTCAAAATAATTAGCTTCATTATCAGAAAAAAAGTTTGTGTTTGTGTGTCATTTGCAACGTTGGAACAAAATGGACCCGTTACTAAAAATATTCAGGGACATGTCAGTCTATATTAAATTGACTGCCACACAGCTCTAGTATAGGTACAGTATGTGAGTGTCTGATTGGTCTGGGGGTGTTACTATTCCAGATATGAAATATCCATTATTATAGTAGTGCAGTATGGTTACCTGCGCCACTTCGAGGCGTAGCCATATCTCGTCTGGCGCCCCATTGATTGGTCTCAGGATGATAGCACTCTAAAGATCGCAATCTCCTCGCCCCGTCGAATCCTCCCACTGCGTATAACAATCTATTGACCACAGCCACTCCTACGCCGAGACGAGCGCAACTCATTGGGGCTACATTGCGCCATTGGTCTTGTTCGGGGTCGTAACTGAAAAATTAAAATTATTTATTTTCATCAAAGTATAACGCCAAAGGGAATCAACGGTTCCCACACAAGGTTAAATCCTGTATTGCAGGAGAATTTCATATGAACATACATACATATATTCAGGGTTATAAATTCCTAGATGGGGTAGCTTAGAATTTCGGGATAAGAAACACCACTTTTGGAAGTTGGTTTAAGATTCAAAAACAATATCATAATGGGTCTCCAACCGCATCAACCAAAAATCACTTAAAAAGCCCAAATACCCTTAGCCGTGTGTGAGAAACTGTGGGAGTACTGTTAGAGCGCACACTACAGTGGACTCACTCGCACATAGCAGCGTCTCATTAATTTCTACATCGCGGTATGCAAATACTTTTCGAGATAAGCATAAATACAAATTATAAGTTGGTAGGTGTACTGGCCAGTACAACTTTGCTGTTCCCACAAAACCAGATGTGAACGTAAATTAATAATTGAAACGTGTGCGTTAACAATCTATTGACCACGGCCACTCCTACGCCGAGACGAGCACAACTCATTGGGGCTACGTTGCGCCATTGGTCTTCTGGACCGTAGCTGGAAATTGAATTTTATATGTACATATAATACGTATGTTCACGGCTTTAAATCCCTAGACGGGGTAGCTAGAACTTTGAAATAAGAAATTCGTCAGCCACTTCTGGAAGTTGGGTTAAGATTCAAAAACAATATCGTGATGGGTCTCCAACCGCATCACCCAAAAATCACTTAAAAAGCCCCAATACTACTAAGCGACTAAGGGCCTCTTTTGAACACGCACGGGAAGAAATTGGGTCGTGCTATTCTACGTTGACACTACACAGCTTTTTTATATGTGTAGGAGGGATTTGGGAAATTAATGGTGAACTTGAAAATGGCGGGCATATAAGAACAAATAATAATTAAACGTGTGCGTATAAAAATCTAAGCGAGAGACGAGCGCAACTCATTGGGGCTACGTTGCGCCATTGGTCTTGTTCGGGGTCGTAGCTGGAATGGTATTATTGTATGATCATGCTGTATTTGGATATGTAATAATATAATATATTTTTTAACAATACTGAACCGACTTCACAGCTATTTGATAATAATCAATACACATTTTTATATTTTTTTATAATCACGCTATCAAGTCTCATGAAAGTGAAATGAGACCACTTTGGAAGCATATCCTACAGCACAAGAAAGAATAGCCTCTTTTATTTAAATAATAAAAAAATAACAGTACTTAAGGAAACCTCCCTTTAAATAAGCGTGAGTAGGAATTTACGTCACTCTCAAATTCTATTTCGTTTTACTCAATATTTTCACCACTAAATAGCATGTAAATAATATTAACATATTTTTATAGTAAAATTAATTAATCAATAAATGCCTGTTACTTTTATCGCAATTTTTATAAGGCAACGCCATTAGCTATAAAATGATTCGTGCTGTTACAGTAAACTTGTCATCTTTTTCGACCAGATATGTGAATGGTTTTTTTTATTGTCAAAAATATAACTATACAAGAAGTGGAAGGGTTTTTCTTCAACTATTACTCAGTACAAACTTACCATTCAACAGATTTGTGATATTCCGAGCCAGACGATCCACCGACAGCATATAACAAGCCATCCATGACTGCAACACCGACCTAAAAATTTTGAACGTTAATTTGAGACGTTTTATACGACGATAGTCTTCTAACCCCTTTTAACATTTATTTTTGTCGCGCTCGCACGTTGCGTAGATTCGGGTTCGGATAAGTAACTACATGGTAATATATTCGATGAATCCAACTATACCTCCAGAAGGGCAAGCACGTGTTTAAACTAGTTATCGCGTGGGATAAAGCAGCCATCTCTTACGCACTTACTTAGTATCGTATACTGCCATCTCATTCTAACCGTTATCGTGTCGATAAAATAGCGCTCGTGCTTGCTCTGCAGTTATGTGCTTTCATCGACTTGTAAGCGCCATAATGAATATTGTTATATAGTGTTACAAACTTCACTTGAACTTTGAAGCGGCGAATTTGTTTTTGCAAGCAGTTCCTGAATTTGCAGAGAGAGGTCTTTCAAGTCTTACTTAATCTTTATTTGGGAGGTTGAAATGGTTTGCTTGATTTCGATGACAAAGGGATGAGGAATTAATGATTGTAACATTCCGCTTACGAAATACTTGAACATTCATTGTTAACAACGTGGTTGTTTTTTAATTAAACTAGAAGTCGTAAAGTCGTAAATATTATCATAATTTCAGTAAGATCTTAGTATACACGTTTCTTTCTTGATACACCTAAATATAAATAGTAAAATAACTTACTCTATTCCTAGGCGTAGACATACGACTACACGGCCGCCAGTGTTCGTTTGTAGGACTATATACATCGACCCAATAGGCTATTTGACTAAGTTTTGAAAACTATCTTACGGTGTTAATTTGTTTATAAGGAGCCCTAAAAAAATATTTTTCTGTCTTCATTTTAGCTATTTTATTAAAAATCGAAAAAGAAAATGCAATATTCAAATGTGCCGCGAAAACGCGACTTTAAGTAATATGGCGGCTGTAGCACAAATGACGTAAATTCCGCATTAAACACCAATGAGCGAAGCGATACACAGTCTGTTGTGTGCAATCTACGTCATTATAGAAATAGCCAATCACGGTCGTTTTTAGTCACGTGACAGTTGCATCAAGAATATTTATTTTAGAAGACGGATTTTAGTGAAATAATGCAATATTTTTATCTCGCATTATTACATATTGCTCCAAAAAATAAATATTAAGACTAATGAATTAAAAGAAATGTATATTTTTATTACAGTCAAATAGCCCATTGCTGTCGTATGAAGACTTGCGGAAATTGCAACTTAATTCATACAAATATATAGTTAAAAATAAATATAAATAGTTAAATATCTTACTCTATTCCTAGGCGTAGACATAGGACTACACGGCCGCCAGTGTTCGTTGGTAGGACTATATACATCGACCCAGTCGCTGTCGTATGAAGAGCCCGGGGAATTATTTCGACCTCCTACCGCGTAGAATAGACCCTGCAAGGTATTTATATTAAAATTAAATCAAATTCAGTTAGTAGTGGAACTTAAATAATGATCAATGATATGTTTAAAAAAACTGAGTTAATTCACTTGGAAACCAGGTTTCATATATTTGAAGTTTCATGGATCAGCTTGTTAAAGTTTTAAAAGAAATATTAAAAAACGTCATGATAGCTCAGTTTGCTGTGCTGTGTAGTGTCGGCTTAGAATAGCACTACCCCATTTCTTCCGGTGGGTGTAAGTAAAAGGCGACTAACGGTATTGGGACTATCAAGGGATTTTTGGGCGATGCGGTTGGAGACCCATCACCAACAAACTTTATTTTACCATCTTTTCCCCAATCAACTTTACAAAAGTGGCAGAGGAATTTCTAATTCCTTAGCTCTGGCTACTCCTTTTAGGGATTTAAAGCCGTGAGTATATGTATGTATGTATGTAGCTCAGTACAGAGAGGCGTGGTTCCGAATCCTGAGTTGGGCCTACACAACGGATTCTTTTCTAAAGTCATGTCTGCGGTTAATTTATCATGGTTGTAAACGGTGAGGGAAAACATCGTAACGACATACTAAATATAATACCTTGAGAAACGCCGCTCCCAACCCTGACCTCGGCACAGTGAGTCTGGGTAACGTTGTCCAAAAATATTCATCCAAATTAATCACTTCCAAAACGTCGATCAAAAGTACAAGGGAAATTGATATCTTCAAGGACAATGTCATTGATGCCTTTAATCTCTACTATTTATAAAATCTCGCATGTAATTTAATATTGAGAAGCTTTTGCTAATAAATTACCTTAAGAAATGCCGCCCCCAACCCTGACCTCGGCACAGTGAGTCTGGGTAACGTTGTCCAACAATTATCATCCAAATTGAACGCTTCCAACACATCAATAGAATGCCGAAGATATCCCCCAGCCACGTAAATTATCCGGGGGGTGTTTGGTCGACGCTCCTTTACTATTGGCTTCTTGTGGAGGGTGAGGTCCTGTTGAAAAAAAATAATTGTATAATAAATTGACAATGAAAAAATCTGTATTTTTTGTATATAGTCCGCTTTTGGCTTAGTTGAACTTAACGTCATTGAAACATCCAGTAAGTTTGTCGTGAGCTACTTGCAGCACTTAGAGTTTCCTGTAAATCCCTTGCTTGTTGCTTTCCTCACATTCATAATTCTTCTCATATCGGACTGCCGTCTTTGTAAGAACAATCATCTAAACAGGATAATATGCTGACCTGAAATATCTTTGCCAAGTATTCCCTACACGCGGACACCTACTTCAGCACGACACAGCAAAGCTGGGCCTGAGGTACTGGCAGCGCACCGCCCCTGCAGGATGTGATCCATCTTGGAGTGGCGCCGGTCTTCGTCGTGCTTTACCTGGTTATAGTGTTACCTACTTTTGATAATCTTACCTGCAGGGCAAGCACGAGCCATGTTTAAACTAGTTATCCCGTGGGATAAAGCAGCCATCTTTTACGCACTTACTTGGTATCGTATACTGCCATCTCATTCTAACCGTTATCGTGTCGATAAAATAGCGCTCGTGCTTGCCCTTCTGAAGTATCTCACGCAGATATTCCCTACTAACGAAAACCTTCTTAAATTCTTGGAGTGGCGGTAGTTTTCGCCGTATTTTACCTTTTAATAATTTAGACCGACACCCAAACATGAATACCTTTTTCAATTCTTGGAGTAGCGACAGTTTCCTCGAATGTAACCTTTAAATAGTTTAGTTCAACACCCAAACAAGTTAACCTACCTGAAATATCTTAGCCAAATACTCTCTACAAGCAGGTACTTTCTTCAGCACGGCGCAGCTCGTCATCTGCTGCTGCAGGAAGCTGGGCGTGAGGTACTGGCAGCGCACCGCTTGTAATATGTGCTCCATCTTGGAGTGGCGCCGGTCTTCGTCGTGCTTTACCTGCGTGGAGATGTGCTATGTAGTTTATAACCGATTTCAAGAAAAGGAGGTTCTCAGTGCGATTGTTTGTATGTTTGTATGTATGTATGCATGTTTGTCCGCGGTTATCTTGAGTTTGGCTAAAGCTATTTGGAAGCGGTTTTCAGAAGCGTATTTGTTATCGTTTTTAATTAATGTTAGACTGGGTTTAGGACTACATTGTGGTTGTGTACACTACATTTTTAAATAAGACTCAAGCGTCCGCACTTGTCAGTGTCGTTTGACTTTTGGGTTGATGGTATCATGTAGAGTTATATACCTATATCTTATAGCTTCTATCTATATCCTTATTATAGTTCATGATGCGCACGTGTAATCTAAATATATCTTAGTCGAACCTTACTCGTTGTCTCATTTACTTGTCTCCAACCGCCATCCTTATATGGCGACCGTGAATAAAAACAAAGTGTAAGTTAGTAAAGTGTAGCTGCTTGCGCGAAAAATAAAAATGGATTCGAACAGTAATAAAGTTACTTTCATCGGGAAAAATTGTCGTGGTGTGATAAATATACCAGTGAAAATAAATTAAAATGGGTACTACATATACTACCCCTAAACCCCCAGTGCAAACCCCTGTGACGGCGCAAATTGGATATCAAAATAATATAACAACAAATAGTGTGGACATTCATATCGGCATAATATCTTGGTGCATGCTGATTATACTGCTGATGTTTGTGTTAATATCTGCGGTCTTCGTTTTGCGCTATTGCGCCAAATGCTTTAATAAAAGAGTGGACAGAGGAGTCGACGCTGGGATGCTGCGTATGCAGAGGGTCTCCAAGGTTTGAGGTCCCCAGGATCCGCGTGAAACCTAGCAGATTAGTGAAGTGTTCTAATTAATTAAACAAAAATATATATATTATTCAACCTATATTCGAATCAACGTAATCATGTATGGACATTAAGTTCAATTAAGTTAAAATAATAATAAATACATAAAAAAATATATATATATAAAAATATAGTGTTATTGTGTATTAGGTGTTATGGGTAAGTTATGTCAGAACCATATATAATTATCAAAGAGAAGTTGAAAGCCATAAGGACCTATCTCTGTAAAATAGGCCCAAAAAGAAGGACAGGAAATATTTTAGACGAAAAATTTTCTGAAGCTGAACAATTGTATTTAGAATATGAGGAATTAATAAGTAAATTTACTACTTTAGTAAGCCAAAAATTGGTTGAAAAGAGTATCATTGATGAAGTGTATATTGAAAGTAACGAAATTGTAACTTTATATAGTGAGATTCAAGCTTATTGTAAGCAGGAAAAATCATCAAAAATGGATACTTTCGATTTAAAGACTGCGTTGAACTTATTACCAGTAATGAATGATGACCAGACGAGTATTAAACAACTTATCGATAATATCGATTATTATGGATCATTGTTGAAAAGTTCGGAATGTCAACAAAACTTAATTAAATTTGTCTTAAAAAGCCGATTATCTCAATCAGCAAAAATTACATTGCAAAATAATTATGCTAATATTGCAAGCCTGTTAGAGGACATGCGCACTGTATTGTTGGCTCAAAAGGGCGCAACCGCCATTCAAACAAAGTTGCAACAGATAAGGCAGGATGATAGATCTATTAGTGAGTTTGGGAGAGAACTTTCGGAGTTATTTGTGGATCTTACTATTTCCCAAGCCAACGGAAACTCAGAAAGCTTTTCAGTCTTAAAACCTCTGAATGAAAAAACCGCTATCAAAAAGTTTGGCGATGGTTTGAGGAATAGAAGGATTAGTACAATAATTGCAGCCCGGAATTTTACTTCATTAAAGGACGCAATACAGGCAGCGGTCGACGAGGAGGTGTCGTCTCCTGGTACTTCAGGACAAGTACTTAATATGAATACCAATTCTCATAAAAATTACAATTTCAGGAATCGTGGTAATTATTATCAAGGCAGGAACTTCAACACAAGAAGCCTTCATTGCGGCCATTTCTCTAATTCTCGTGGTAGGCCGCCACACATGCAGCCCGAACAATCCTCACGTGGTGATTACTGGAAACGAGGTACGTCCCGCATGAGCCACGCAGCCGGCAGAGGCAGAGGTCGGTACCCAGGTAAGTCATATTATACAAATAACAATTTTATAGGACGAAGTCGGAGGAATAATATTAACTTCATGGACAACACGCAATCTAATACAGCTGAAAAACCTGAAAATTTGAACCAGTTTTTTCGTGACTAACCATTATATGTTTGCATGTGATAATTCCCTTACAGTACAATTAACACTTAACAACCAGTGTTATGATTGGTTAATTGACACCGGCGCTACCATTTCGGCTATAAAGTATAAACATTGTGTTGAACAGAACTTAATGATACATGAGCAGCGAACTCTAATTAAGGGCATCGGCGGTGTGTTAGAGACTATCGGATACGTGTGTTTGTCATTAACCGCTTATGACAAAGTATTTGATCATATATTTTATGTTTTTAAAACACTCCCGTGTAAGTCTTACGGCATTTTAGGTCATGACTTTTTAAATTAATATAAAGCAAATTTAGATTTACATACGAATTCCATAACGATAACTAATATATACAACGAGTCAATTACATTACCAATGCGTCACGGTTATGCGAAAGAAGTACTTTCAATACCGCCTCGATCGGAATCTATACATTTTGTTGACACTATCGAAAGTAATGATATCATAATTTGTTCTAATGAACTAAGCGATGGCGTTTACATGGCTAACTCTTTAGCGAGGCCAAGGAATGGTAAAATACCGGTGAAAATTTTAAACACAACCGAAAAAGAGGTATATTTAAATAACTTTAATATTGTGACTCAGCGCTTAAGTGACTATAAGGTGTGCGTTTTTGATAAGTGTAAGAATAATTCGGATAGAGTAAAACAATTATTTTCTATTTTAAAACTGAGTCATCTGAATACTGAAGAGAAAAGGTCAATAGAGACGATCTGTGCTAAATATCCCGATATATTTCATTTGCCTGGAGACAAATTAACAACTACAAATTTAGGTGAACAAAATATACATTTAAAACCCAATGCCACACCAGTCTATACAAAACCTTATAGGTTACCGCATTCCCAAAAGTTAGAAATAAGTAAACAAATAAAACAAATGTTGGATGATGAAATAATTGAACCGACAAATAGTGAGTGGTCAAGCCCCATCTTATTAGTACCGAAAAAAAGTAATAGTAATGAAAAACAATGGAGATTAGTTATAGACTATCGAAAATTAAACGAAAAAATAGAAGAAGATAAATTTCCATTACCGAACATTACTGAAATATTGGATTCTTTGGCAGGTGCAATCTATTTTACACACTTAGATTGTTTTTCTGGGTATAATCAAATAAATTTATCGGAAAATAGTAGAAAATATACAGCTTTCAGCCCGGGAAATATTCAAATAAATGAAACGTCAGGAAAACAAGAAAATTATAATTGTGCAGGTCAATTCCAAATGCGAAGACTGCCACAAGGTCTTAAAATCAGTCCAAATTCATTTTCAAGAATAGTAACACTTGCTATGTCAGGCTTAACTTATGAAAAATGCTTTGTATACCTAGACGATTTAATAGTTTTCGGAAGGAATTTAGAAAATCACAATAAAAATTTAATTGACGTTTTTGAACGCCTAAGAAAAGTCAATTTAAAACTTAATCCTAATAAGTGTAACTTTTTGCGAAAAGAAATATTATATCTAGGACATATAGTTACAGAAAATGGAGTTCTCCCTGACCCAGAGAAAATAAAAATTATGCAGGAATATCCCGTCCCTAAAAATTTGAATGATGTTAAGAGATTTGTAGCATTTGCAAATTATTACCGAAAATTTATCAATGGCTTTGCGGAAATTGCTCATCCTTTAAATAAACTATGCAGAAAAAATATTCCTTTTATTTGGAACTCCGAGTGTGAAAAGGCGTTTCATAAATTGAAAAATTGTTTGATTACGCCGCCTCTCTTAAGTTATCCGGATTTTAGTGACAACAACGAATTCAAGTTGCAAACCGATGCATCTGGTTTTGCTATAGGTGCAATTTTAGCCAACGGTGATAACAAACCAGTTGCTTATGCTAGCCGTACATTAAATAAAAACGAACTAAACTATCCCACGATTGAAAAAGAGCTTTTAGCAATAGTGTGGGGAGTTAAACACTTCCGCCCATACTTATACGGACGAAAATTTAAGATCTTAACAGACCATAAACCACTTGTATACCTATTTAATATGCGAGATCCAAGTAGTAGACTTTTAAAATTTCGCATGGTTCTTGAGGAATACGATTTTATTGTAGAATACGTAAAAGGTTCAAGCAATGCTGCCGCGGATGCATTGTCTCGGATAAAACTATCTTCAACTGACTTGAAAGAAATGAGTGACGTCATTAACGTCATGACGCGCGCGCAAAGAAAGAAAATGACGACAGACAGCAGCGGGTCTGATCAACCCAAAGTTATAAGTCAAACTTATTCAGAATATGTGGAATTATTTTATAGTAATGAGAAAGAATTGAGGAATATTAAAAAACATAATAATAAAATAAAAGAAAGTAAATCGTTAATGTTTGTACCACAATTGAAGAAAATATTTATAAAGCCTTTTTCTCAATCACAAAGGACGCGAGACGACTTTGCGAGAGAACTAGTGCAAATGTGCGAAGAGTTTAATATTAAAGAGATATACATTGTAAAAAATAATTATAATAATATATTCATTGAAAAATTATTGAAAACAATGAATAAAATGAAAGATGTAACCGGCCCACGTCCACGTTTAAATGTGTTAAATAATAATAATATTAAAAGAATAAATGATAAAGATGACAGAAGAGTAATTATTAATGATTTTCATATACTTCCAACCAGTGGTCATGCTGGAATAAGGAGAATGTATAATAACATAAAGAAATATTATTTTTGGCCTGGATTATACGAGGATGTAAAAAAATTTGTTAACAAATGTGTAAAATGTCAAACGCAAAAATATACGAATAAATATATTAAAGAACCAATGGTTATAACTACGACAGCCAACAGTGCTTTTGAAAAAATATATTTGGACATTGTAGGTCCTTTACCGAAAGATATTTATAACAATGTATACATACTAACAATACAATGTGAACTAACCAAATTTTTAGAAGCTTATCCATTAACCAGTAAAAGTAGCATAGATGTAGCAAAAAGTATGGTAAGTAATTTCATATTAAGATACGGTATACCCAAAACCATTGCTACAGATCGCGGATCTGAGTTTTTATCCAGCACGTTACAAGAGGTTTGTAGAATACTCCAGATTAAACAACTGAATTCGACAGCATATCATCACCAGACAATTGGTTCACTTGAGAATGCACACAAAAGCTTAGGTAACTTTCTCCGAATCCAAACAGACAACGACCCAGACAACTGGAGCAATTGGATACCATTTTGGTGCTTTGCCCAAAACACGTCAGTGCATACTTCAACGGGGTACACACCTTTTGAACTCGTCTTTGGGAAGGTTTGTAATATACCAACTAATCTTATCAAAGAGACAGTTGACCCACTATATAACTACGAAAGTTATCCTCAGCAATTAAAATATCAGTTACAAATAACTCAAAAACAAGCTAGAGATAATTTAATTAAAAGTAAGACAATAAGAAAAGCATCATACGATACAAACTCTAATCCTATTACATACTATCCAAATGATTTAATATTGGTCAAAAATGAAACAGGCAATAAGTTCACCAGTATTTATTCAGGTCCTTACAAGGTTATACGAGATATTCCACCAAATGTCGAAATTGATAAAAATGGAAAAGTTGATTTAGTACATAAGAATAGAACTAAGAAGTATATTACTCTCTAATATCCGAATAATAATGTAATCTTTAGTTATAAATTTCATATATAACCAATGTAAAAAAAAATAATGAAATGTATTGTCATATTTTTTTTCTCTTACCGAGGGAGGTGTAGAGTTATATACCTATATCTTATAGCTTCTATCTATATCCTTATTATAGTTCATGATGCGCACGTGTAATCTAAATATATCTTAGTCGAACCTTACTCGTTGTCTCATTTACTTGTCTCCAACCGCCATCCTTATAATCACGGTTTAAATAAATGGAAACGCTGTTATAATAAGATTCTTCTAAATTGCTTAGTATTAATTTTGAACGATAAAGACCTAACGCGCACATAAACCTGTCCGTATAGCTTTAAGGCTTCCCTCGTTATTCCTTGGAACAACAATCAATTGTCGTAATGAATTTTGAGTTTAAAAATACATGCGAAATATTATATCTAAAAACATACCCAATTTAATACAGCGTTATACACCTCTTGTTCTTCTCGAACATTCAATCCGTCTTTTCGTATTAAAGCTATCAGTTCTGTTGCTGTCAGCTGCAGGAACTCTTCTTCTTGACAAACCTGTATTAAGGTATGATATAAATTTAGATATGTCCTTTCATCAAGTGTGATACTTGATTTTTTAAATTTTAGTTTTATAATGAAGTCAAAGGTTATTAAAAGTTGATTTTGTTTTAATGTGTACTTTTGTTGTTTTTGTAATGTATGTGATCATGTTGTTGTACTTTATGTGTCTTAGTAGTAGAAATAAAATGTTTATCTATCTTAAAAGTTGGTAAAAAATCCAATTATCGAGGAAGGAAACAGGAGACTAAGTTTGTATGAAATATGCCATTGTTATAGAACGATAAAACGTGTAGTGTCGTCTTAGAATAGCACTACCCCGTTTCTACCGATGGGTGTACGTAAGAGGTATTGGGGCTTTTAAGGGATTTTTGGGCGATGCGGTTGGGAGACATCACCAACTACCTTTATTTAACCATCTTTTCCCCACTAACATTTCCAAAAGTGGCTGAGGAATTTTTAATTCCTTAGCTCTGGCTACCCCTTCTAGGGATTTACAGCCGTGAGTATATAGATGTATGTATGTAGAATGTGTAAACCTTTTCCTCTAATTGAAAAATACCAGTATAACTTGCAGTTTACTCAAACTATATTAGCTTTGTTCATATCGTTAACACATCCACACTCACGTATATTATAAATATTACCTGTATAAAATGCCTTTCGATAAACTGGTTTGCCTTCTTCTTGAGTTCGATGCAGCCGTGTTGCTCAGCGAAGTTGACTATTCCTATGGCGTTCGACGGGTCCAGTTGACGTTCTAGGAACGCACAGCACGCTTCTATCACGTTTGATATCTGAAGAGAAATTAACACATTTTTCATCTATATATAAGCATAATAAGCATAAAGCATAAACGTTCACGCCGAATATCCCCGAAGGGGTTGGCAGATGTACTAATACTTCTGAACATCACGTGATTTGTCACCTGTTGTTCAGAGTACCCACGTTTTGCATGGACAGTGTACTCACGTGATAGGGGGCAGGCCTATCGCCGTTTTTTGTACGAATACACTGTCACATGACTAAGTACAACTCAGCCATCTGGGTTTCCTCACGATGTTTTCCCTCACCGTTAACAACCATGATAAATTAACCACACATATGTCTTTAGAAAAGACAAATTGGTGTAGGCCCGACCCAGGATTTGAACACTAGTCGTTTGCACGATAACCGAGTGTTCTACCCACTGGGCTATCACGGTTATTATTAAGAATTAAAATATAAATAACATACGGCATATTACTTAGATCAAGTTAGCCCCTAGATAGGTACAATAACCTGTGGTAAGGCATTCTCACTCGTCAATATATAATACACATTATGATAACACCCACCACTAAGAAAAACTCATTCATATTCTTCATATTCTCCACATTCGAACTCGATCTCCGGACACAGAAGTAATAGTATAAGATCCCACTGCCGAATCTCTACGTTCATGGCGTACAGAGTCAAACACACATTTTAACATAAGTTTATGAATAGGAGATTATACTGACAGCACGCAGCCAGGCAAAAGTGGCCGCAAGTAATTTTTTTTTAATTAATGTTCATTATTTTCTGGAGAAAAATTTCGTTCACTTGTTTTTCAAATATAATACCACCCACATGATAAAAATGTATATAGAGAATTTAAAAATCGATAGGTGCCGTTGCACATTTGGCCGCAACTACCTCGCAGCCAGGTATAAACAGGTTATATTTTGGTATGTTTTATACGATCATATGTTACACGCATGTTTCTTATATCAAATTAAAGCAATTTTTTTTCCTTATATGATGATATATGGCTGCCTGTGAAAAAATGGCCGCAAATCAGGGTTGCCATCTTTTAAAAACGCGATATTTCCAAGATAAGGAGAAAGAATCCAAGGTACATTTATATACAAATAACAACGAAGTCCTTTCACGGCATAACCATTGTACCCAGTGACGCTAAAATGTTATGAAAAAATATCATTTTTTTATAAAAAAAAAGTTTATTGGTCAAGTGAAAATGAAAATAAGCTTAATTATAAAGTACAGAATTTTGTTTATGTGTTAATATATTATAAAAAAATTATGTATTCGTATAATTGAAAAAATAGTAATTTTTAATTACTGTTCGATAAGTCAAAACGCTTGACCACGGAGACTGTCAGAAAATAATTATTATTTTCTTAATATTTAATCGAAGTCAGATTCCCCATTGCTCTCAGAATCGCAGTTGTCATTATCGTCGTCACATTCAGAATTTTCTTCATCATAAGCAAAATAAAATAATTAATATAATTAATATAATATTTTTTCAAAAGTAACAATTCGGTATGCAAAGTTTTTTTTGGTATTTATTAAATATTTTTATACGATAATTAACACGAAAATAAAAGACTAATTTGAATATTTTCCCTTTAAAATGAGCAATTGTAAAGTTATGATTTTTTAAAGATTGATCGTCTTTTGTACTTAATGACGTCATCGATTGATAAAATCACGTAGTGACATGCAAATGAAGCGAAATGTTTTTTATAAATGTTGCTGATTGCAAAACATATCAAGAATTTGTGATGTCAAATGAAATTATTACGATATTATACTAAACAAACCTATGATTTTCGATATTTTATTAATAAACTGCAAACCGTATGTCTTTGAAACAACATTGAAGGTCAAACACTGTTACAGTTTTTTGATGAAATAACAGTCATCTTAGCTTCAATTGATATAATTTCAAGAAAATATTGTTTATAACCATAATATCTCGAAATGGTTTTGTAATCAGCATCACTTTAGTAAAACTTTGCATACCGAATTAAGATATCTTTTCTAAGTTCAACACTAATCATTCTTTTATATTAATAAATAAGATCCGTGTAGCGCCGACTTAGAATGTCGCTACCCCTTTCTACCCACGGGTGTCGTAAGAGGCGACTAAGGGTATTGGGGCTTATTATTGGACTTTTGGGCGATGCGGTTGGAGACCCATCACCAAAAACCTTTATTTCGTCCATCTTTTCCCCACTCAACTTCCAACAATGGCTGGGGAATTTATAATTCCTTAGCTCTAGCTACCCTTTCTAGGGATTTATAGCCGTGAGTGTATGTATGTATGTAATAAATAAGATCCTATTGCGATCTTTTGCGTAAAAAGTATTATCATTACCAATTCTGCAGATGACGCATATAATTTAAATACACTTTCAAAATAATATAGGCAGATGCAGTTCTTCAAATATTGCCATTACCCACAACACAATGGAAGTAGGTCAATGTACTTGTCCTAGTTATAGGGAAAAACTATTTCAAATAAGTCATTCTTTATACTTAAACACACACTCATAATCACGAATTGACGTAATTATAAATAAAAGAAAGACACAAAAAAACTGAACAAACAAAAAACAAAATCATAATAAATGGTGCCAAGAATCTCTCCGGAAATTACATAATAAAAGATGAATTTGCAATTTCTTATACTAATATCACAATCAGTGCCTAACACAGATAGCTAAAATTCGCACCCAAGATAAACAATAGCAGCTAAATAATGTATGATTGTTATTAAACAAGCCAAAGACAAAGGTATGTTTGATAAAATGATATTTGAAGATAACTTGCTATTATTTAATAAAAAAATAAATTTGAATTAATGTAAGTCCAAAGTCCAATAGATTAACGATGGACATATACTCACGGAAATACTTACTTATACTCACGCCCATTATTCCCATTGGGGTAAGCAGAGACTATCGTTCGCCACTTAGTACGATCTTGATAAAACTCTCTTGCTTCCCTTACATTCATTTTTCTTCTCATACATGCTCTTTTATTTTTCTCACTTCGGACACCCACCTAAGAACGTTTTCAATCTGATCTAGAAACGTTTTACGAGGCCGTCCTCTACTAACAATCCTATCCATATTGGCTCTATATACTTCTCTCGCTACTTTATTTTTATCCATCCTCTCTATGTATATATCTCATATCCCTATGAGTTTGGGCTCACGTATATATATCCCAAAAAGGGGTTGCAATAGCCTAAGAATAAAATAGATCCTCAGCCGATTTTGGAAGTTGATCGGGAGAAGATAGTAACGATAAAGCGTTTTTGTTGAAGGGTTTCCTACCACATCACCCAATAATCACTTAAAAGCCCAAATACCCTAAGTGACCTTGCAGGACACCCGCAGGAAGGGTTAGTGCTTTTCTAAACCGACACTACATAGCTAATAAATGAATAAATCGAATAGAGTGAGGTCTAATAAATAAACGATAACATGTGAAAATACACCCAATACCTGGAAATTTCATTCATCTCTACATACATACATACATCTCTTTATAGATAAACCACATGACAGAGTAAGCAATTAGTAGCGCACACAAAATAATTCCGCTGATAAGGAAAACGTAAGACAATAAATACACGGATAAAATGATTTTATCGCGACAAAACTACAAGTCATCGCTTTGAATAACAATCGCTCCAAAGTCTCGTGGCAAAATCGAAGACTTAATTGCAGAAGATTTAAATATTTCGTTAATTTAATTCATTTTATGCTCTGTAGTCTCAGCATAGCACTAACTCATTTCTTCCCACGGATGTAGTAAGAGGTGCCTAAGGGTATGGGGCTTTTATTAAGTGGTTTTTTGGTGATGCGGTTGGGGACCCATCACCAAAGATACTTTATACTCCATCTTGTCCCCTACCATTTTCCAAATGAGGCTGAGGAGTTTCTAGCTCTGAAGCTCTGGCTTGGGTACCCCTTTTTGGGATTTATGGGCGTGAGTATATGTATGTAAGTATGTTATTTATAGAGTTGCAATCTCATTCTACAAGTCATTATGGTACTTTTCTTGGGGTCAACTTGATCTAATTTGTGTCATAGCGAAAAATTCTGATCGGGCCTAAAGAGCTCTATTACACTTTGTCGTTTCTGAATTCAGATATCCTTCGAAGTTACTGCCGCAGACGCTTGTTATTCCACTACACAAATTTGTCTACTTTTCAGAAGCCTAGCGTTCTGAACGTTATTCCACTAGTCTGAATTCAGATTCTGTGGCACTCAGACGTCTTCATTCAGACAAATGGAATAAGCTCTTAAACTAACGTGTCTTTTCTTAAGTCATATGTGATATGGTGTTTATTTATCAAGGTCGTTAACGGCGTGGGAAAATATCGTATGGAAACCTACATGGCTGTGTTTTACTTAGTCATGTGATAGTGTATTTGCACAAAGCGGCGATATGCGTGGAATACTCTCTGCAGACAAAACGTGGGAACTCTCAACATTAGCTGACAAATATATCGGGGACGGGGATTATGTTGTATGGCATTGTTCCGACAACGCAAATAAAGATATCTAATGTGTCTCGCATGACAAGTAATGACAATGCTAAAATACCTAACTACCTGGAACATGGTCGCCGCGGGCAGCAGCTGGCACACGGTCACCTCCGTGATCCTCACCTTGCCCGTGTACATGAAGTATATGAGCCACGCCATTGCAGACGGGCAGACTCCTTGTAAACGCACTCGGGACATTTCACTCTCTTTTAGACCGCCCGTGAACATTGCCTGGAATATAAAAGAATGTGAGCACATCGGTTAGAATGAGATGAAGAGATACGATTCTCTGGTGTGTGAAAGAGATAGCTGTTTTAAACCACGGGATTTGTTGTTAAAAGAACAAGCATGATTCTAATGCTGAGCTACTGGTATTAATGAGTAGGGAAATAGATTTGGTGAAAATATAGCAATTAAAATGACAATGGTATACTGCATCGCGGGGGCCTAGCACGCTCGTATTCTACGAGCGATCCTGAAATTTGCGCGTTCAAGCAAACAAACTTTTCAGTCAGTTCAGTCAGATTGTTAAGATAGTCTGGGTACATATAGGATGGATGACAGTAAATTTATGAATGAGATATATAGAGGTCGAATGTGGATGAGAGCAGAGGACGACTATGGAACTGAGCTCTGGAGAATAGAGAATGTGTTTGAAATAATGCGTACAAAGTGTCGAGAATAAAAGAGGACGTATAAAAATGATTGGTGAAAGTTTATAAACGAGAACGTTACTGCATGCGACATATACAAACATATTTGGTAGAATAGTTTGTTTTAACTTAATTCAGTTATTATCGTTTTTATGCTTTTAAACGTAAATTACCTGCTTTTATAAATTAGTATTTCAATAATTACCTTTCGTACTTCTGAAGTTGCTAAAGTTTACCTTTAGGAAACTCTAATGGTTTTACTAGCAATGTTTTAGAGTTTTTTTTCATTCATCAGACACAAATGTAACTGTCCAAATTTTCCGAAACTTAATAATTATTATATGCTCTTACAAGAATATGTAAGCCTATTGTAAAGGTTTATATTAGATGAATAACTTAGTTTATCAGTCTAAATAAAAAAATTAAGCCTCTCAAAGACATAAATTAGTAAACAGTGATAATTTTATAACTTACGACACACACAACTGATAGTCTCAAAACACCCATAAACAGAGGAGGAGGAAATCAATGGCATCAGCCAATTGTCAACATACAAGTAAATGTTTTTAAGAATTAAAGGCCACATGTTGTTGTGTTGTGGGTCAAAGGTCAGTTACTTTCATTCATTCACAATATCGTTATCAAATTAAGTTTAGCTACCCATTATATCTATTAAAGATACATTTATTTTAAATAAATAAAAAAAAGTTACAATCAACCTCAGGCTACCCCTTTTTGGGATGTATGGCCGTGAGTATATGAATCTATGTAAAGTTTTAAACAGATAAAATTTTGTGCAACGCCGGCAATATATGATTCCAATGACAAAACGGCCTCTCGTGCAGTAATCATGAATTTTAGATCAGACCTTAGTCTTTAAAACAATTTATATTGTTTAATTAATCTATTGTTTGAAAATAGTCTTGAGTATATAAAATTAACATAAGTCCTTCATAAAGTGTTGTAAATGCCAATTAATAGTTTGATATTAGGCTAATTCAATGCTAAGTTATCTGTACTAATTAATATGTACATTATTAAGAGGAAAGATTTCTCTGTGATTTGTTTGTCTGTAATGAATAGTCTTCAAAACCACTCAACTAATTTTAAATACTCTTATCAATGTAAGCCTACAATTTTTAGATGAAAGATACCTACTATGGTATATATGCCAATAACATCTTCTTTTAGATATATCATCCAGATAAATTTTATAAGGGATGAGCAGTGGGCAATCTTTTACGTCTTTCGTATTTACATATACACAGGACGTTGCGAATTTCACTCAATAAGCGCTTTATGTCCAGCTTGCACAAGCACCCTTTTAACTAGATTACGCGTGGTATAAAACAACCCTCTCTTTCGAACTTACATAATATCGCATATTTTTTCTCATTCTAACCGTCAGATTAACGATAAAATACTAGGCCTCCTGAAATGGTAGCACGTTTGTCTGTTTACCAACAAATCTCGTGGTATAAAGCAGCTATCTCTTTCACATATTGTAAGTATCGTATATCTCCATCTCATTTGAACCGACGAGCTCACGACATTAAAACGAGCGTGCTACGGCCCCAACATTATCTAACCAACGTCCTTGAGTACTGATAACACGTCACTACAAAATAATCAAGATAAACTCGCTTTTATTACAATGACATCGCGAATTTCATTAATGACTTTATTATCGATACATGACCTTTTGTACCCTGCGTAATTAAAAGTAGGTTTGTTTGTTTTGATTGTTCTTGTTATTGGCAGTTTATTTGAGATGGATAAAAATACAATACATAATAGAAACTGCCCCATAATACTAAATAATACAAGATCTTTTCGCAGGCACCAGCCTCAAGACAAATAATATTTAATTTAGTGAAACTAATCTATACTAATATTATAAAGCTGAAGAGTTTGTTTGTTTGAACGCTAGGATTTCAGGAACTACCCAATCAAATTGAAAAATTACACTGGAAAACAGCATGTCTGTTGCATGAGATTTTTTTACATTACAGTTACAGTTTTTCCACGCTGATTTCAAAAATATATGCCGTTTTTATGTAGCAGCTCTAGTTTTGGAGTTACGAAGTGACAGGGTTTTTCATTGAAAATGCACATAGTTTAAGTTTAAAAAAATTATGAAATATATTTATTCTGAATAAAATTTCCTTTTTTTGGACTTTCTAGAGTGAGATGTATTATGAGTACTATTTTGAATGCTCCAACAATAATCTGCCATCATATGTTCATTCCAGTACCCCTGATACCTCTCCTCCATAGTGCGAATATCCTGGTGAAAGCGCTCTCCTTGTTCCTCGCTTAGGTCACCTAGATTTTCAGGAAAATAGTCTAGATGGCTGTGAAGGTAGTGAAGCTTAATACTCATGTTGCATCCAAGCCGCTGGAAGTGTATCAGCAACTGTTCAACGTGCTGAATGTAGCCGTCAGACTTCCTATTGCCCAAAAAATTTCTCACTACCCAAACAAACTCTTCCCATGCACATTTCTCGACAGCTGTCATATAGTTGTTAAAATTTTTATCATCTATCAACTTCCTGATTTGTGGGCCATCGAAAATACCACCTTTGATTTTCTCACTACTCAATTTTGGAAACACTTTTACAATGTATTTGAAACATTCGCCATCTTTGTTAAGACCTTTTACAAACTGTTTCATCAACCCCAGTTTTATATGCAAAGGAGGCAATATAATTCGGTCTCTGGATACTAGTGGAGCATTAATTACATTTTGCTTACCGGGAACCAAAGCCTCCCTGGAGGGCCAGTCTCTTTTTGTCCAGTGCTCAGCTTTAGCTCGGCTGTCCCATAAGCATAGGAAACAGGGATATTTTGTGTAGCCACTTTGTTGGCCCAGGAGAAAATTTACCATTTTCAAATCAACACATACAACCCAGTTATGTTCCTTGTACTTGATTTTGTCGAGAACTAAAGATATTGTAGGATATTCTTCTTTAGCCTTTGTAGAATGAGCAATAGGCAAGGAACCAAGTTTGTTACCATTATGTAAAAGTACACATTTCAAACTTCGTTTTGACGAATCAATGAACAACCGCCACTGATTTGGATTATACTCTTTTAATCCCATTGCAGTCATTAGGCCCGGAATATCAGTACAAAACACAAAATTATCTTTTTTGGTAAAGAAAGGAAGTAAATCCTTTTCCCTGTTACGGTAGTACGATATCTTCGTTTCTCTGGTCAACAAATTTCTTTCTTTCAATCGGGAAGCTAAAATTTCTGACGCCGTTTTAGAGAGTCCAAGGTCCCTGATCAAGTCATTTAGATCATCTTGATTTAGTGGTCGGGGACTACCGTAGCAATCAAAATCACTGTCGCTACCACTGCCGTCATTTTCGGTTTGTCCGCTGCACTGGTATGGATTTTCCGAAGATGTAGATGGCTGCTGTGGTGTTGATGTGTCACTAATACTCAAGACTGGTCTTATGACAGATTTTAAGTTTGGATATATCCACTTAGAGCAATTTTTATGGTTTATTCCTATGATTTTCGTTACACAGAAATAACAGTCGTCATGATGGTTGGATGGTTCACGCCAAATCATAGGAGCTTTGTACTTAAAAGTGGGTCTTTTTTTGTTTGCCCACAGTCGTAAAGATTCAACACAACTTTTACATGCCAAACTTGGTATCCAAGGTTTAGCGTTTGACGGCAACGGGAACCCAAAGTAGTCGAAGTATGCCTTTTTCACAAAGTCCGACACATTTAAACGAAATTTTTGGAACATATATTGTCCACAAATAACACAAAAACAATCAGGATTATTTAAACACGTCCTTCTTGAGGAAGACATAATGAAATTTATAGAGGAACTACTTAAGTTACACCGCTGTTGATAGAAACTACCGACTACTTATGTAAATTCGAGACGGTACCTGTATCTCACTAACTAGAGCTGCTACAAAAAATCCGAGGGTAGATTTGAAATCAGCGCACCCAAATTAGTAAACAACAGTAGAAAAAATTCATGCAACGAAAAAAAAGTTTGATTTTGTTTTTTTGTGTTATTTTTGTGTTGGATAGTCCATTTATTGAGGAAGGTTTTAGGCTATATATCATCACGCTGCGACCAACAGGAGCAAACTATCAGCGAATAATGTTGCAAAAACGGGGATAATTATTCATACTAAGGCTTCCGTTGTGTGCGCTGCGTAAACGGTTTAAGTTACCCAAAAAAAATGTATTAAAGAATTATTTCTCTTTAAAACTTATGACGTGAAAAAATTGTGAGGACGCTATGAAAAACACCTTTTTTCTCATCGCATGACAGAGACCCTCAACAGGTCAGTTAAATATTTCAGTTTGACGACGTGAAAGTCTACATTTTTGACAGTACGAAGTCTGTGGGGTCAGCTAGTATTTATATACACGCCATCTCCAATTGATTTTCTAATCAATAATCAAGCATTTGGTTACGCTACTTCAAAAACGATTATTTTATTGAAATATGTGAGTATGAGTAGTTTAATAGCTGTATTTTAAAAAAAAGGTAAACACACCTTTAATGGTTTCCGAATTATTTGTTACAGTGCGTGAAAGAAGTTATTGCAAATGGGAAGGCAGATTACGAAGTAAAATCGAAACATTATGTTTTACATTTATAATGTTTTTTTCGGATAAAACAATGAAAACAATTAATATTCATGTAAAACAAAAGAAACAAATACTTTTATTAATTGCCGACTCCAAATCAACAAATTTGAACGAATAGAACAATATTTTCAATTAAAATAAAAAAATATATTTAAGGATATAGGTATTTAGTCTTAAATTACTTTGGCGATACATACAACTCGCACACAGCATCCTGGTTTTATTTCTTGGGGTCAATCACATAAAACAATACACGATAAGACATTACATTGCATTATATTTATAAGAAACTCACCTTAAAATATGGACTAGCGGCGGCCAAAACCACTTTGTGCACGTGAAAGAGCTCCGTCCCGACTTCTAACACCACATCTGTCAGCATGTGATGGGACCGCATCATGAACATCATCTGCAATCAAATTTGACATTAACCTTTGTTTTATACATACTCAACTCATCGTTGACACCGTATAACCTGGAAGGCGTAGCAGAAATATTAATAGGTCTGAAAAGAACGTAAAATTTTTGTCATCAAGTGTTCAGAGTACGTTTTGCTCGGACAGTGCATTCACGTGATAGGGGCAAACTTATCGCCATATGACTAAGTAACGACTAAAACGAAAGACGTCACGAAACCCTCACCGTTAAAATCCCTTGACTAATTAACCACATATATGTCTAAAGAAAAGACACATTGGTGTAGGCCCGATACAGGATTTGAATCAATGAAAAAGACCAATATCACAAAGCTCACGACATTAATTGTTTGTATGTTAAAAGGTGAACATTTTGTTTTCCAGAACTTACGCATTCGAAGTCAACTAGCGATTTATTATACATACCCACGGCTATAAATCCTTGAAAGAGGTAGACAGAGCTTCAATATAAGAAATTCCTAACCTACTTTTAGAAGTTGAGTGGATGAAAGATTGTAATATATGCTATTCTAAGGCGATACTACATAGCTGCCTAATTACATGGCCCAATATATAATTAAGACGGTTAATGCAGAGGTTATTTTTCTATCTGATAGGTACCCATAAAATATATATCCCGCCAAACGCAAGCTACCATTTATTTTCATCTTGGTGCTTCTAGCTATATTTCAACTTTCTTTTAATGTTGTTTTCGCTTTTTATTGTAACTTGTAACCTTTGGACAAAACCTATAACACAATCATAATTTAGTTACCAATTGATTGTGTTCACTTAAGCTATAAGTAAAAAGGCAAGTATTTGATAAATGCACTTAATAGGCTATTTGACTGTAATAAAAATATACATTTCTTTTATTTCATTAGTCTTAATATTTCTTTTTTGAATCAATATGTAATAATGCGAGATAATAATGTTGCATAATTTCACTAAAATCCGTGTTCTAAAATAAGTATTTTTGATGCAACTGCCACGTGACTAAAAACGACCGTGATTGGCTATTTCTAAAATGACGTAGATCGTGCATAAACTGACTGTGTATCGCTTCGCTCATTGGTGTATAATTCGGAATTGACGTCATTTGTGCTACAGCCGCCATATTACTTAAAGTCGCGTTTTCGCGGCACATTTGAATATTGCATTTTCTTTTTCGATTTTTTAATAAAATAGCTAAAATGAAGACAGAAATATATTTGTCTAGGGCTCCTTATAAACAAATTAACACAGTAAGATAGTTTTCAAAACTTAGTCAAATAGCCTATTAAACTCACTGAACGACAGCTCTAATACAAAAGAGTTCACTAACTCATTTTCAGCTAGATTTTCTACCCAAAATGTACCAAATTATCTATTGTGTTGCTTCTAACCTGCCATTAGACTAGCTATTAGTTGAAACCAAATCTGCTATTGTGCTTTCTACACGTGTAGATTATGACCTCGAATAATTCTATCGCGTTTTTTGGGAAAAAATGTACATTTTGAACCAGTATGACTACCTAGTCCTGTAGTGACGTATAGTGTCACATGTCACTACGAAATTTATTGCCGAGGTTGATGTTAAAATAGGGTTGCCATTTAATTTTTATAAACATGGATTTCAAGGAAGACCGATAACGGTAGGTATATAGATGTTATCAAATAGCAACATCTTATAAACAGGACACTGATTAAAAACATATCACCCCCAAAAACCTTGTAGAAACTAGAATGGAATCCTGGGAATAACAGGTGGAATGGTACCCTAAATATGGAGATAATAGATATGAAGATTTTTTAATAATTTACAAGTAACTACGTTAGGAGAGAGATCCTCTTCAACACTATGATACCCTTAATTCCTAAATATTTACAGACACTTCCATCCAAAAGTTGCTGCCGACATATTCGTTTGAAAACTATGTTATCAGTATAGTTAATCTACTTTTCTTGGTTATTCCAAGGCTGTGAGTAGAAGAGAAAACTTATATATTACAACATGTAAGATGTATGAGTATATATGTACACGCCAACTAACCTTCATAGCCTCAGCAATATAATTGCTCATGCAGAACGTCATGTCCCCAATTTCTGCGCTGGCTCCGTTCTCGCTGTCGAGCGCCACATCACAGATTCTTGGATCTCGGCTGAGATCATCATCAGTCTCCATTTTCGATTCTGGAACAAATATTTGTATTATATCTGGAATTATTATATATTTGTCGGCGGCACCTAATATGGTTGCTCATTTGACTACATGTCGGCGGCACCTAATACAGTTACTGAATTGACTACGTGTCGGTAATACCTAATAGAGTTGCTGATTTGACTCAGTTGACTAAGTGGTAAGAAGCGGAAGGGTGTGGTCACGAGGTAATCGTGCGCCCTCTGATGGAGTTCGGGCAAGGATCATTCTAAGGATGGACAAAGAGTGGATCGGTTGTGCTCGGAACCGTCATACGTTTCTAATCGGTGTTAACGCAATATAATTTGTACTTAGTTAATTTGTGAATAGTGGCGAAGTTGATTAAAGCTGTGATTATTTATTTCTGTGTCAGATTTGTGATTGAGGAATCATGAATCTACGCCGATCTACCCTGCCGACGTTATCAGAAGCGGGATCTCCCCAACGCCGATTTCGTGAATCGTAATATAAAGAAAGTGACAATAAATGGAAAAGTTTATTTGAAGTGCAAAATCGAAATATGTTAGCCTTTATTGGAGCGTTAAAACCTCTTACAGTGTCCAGTGATAAAGTTACTCTACCGGAATTCGACTCCGAGCTCCTGATGTGCAACTACGGATTCTGTACGGATACGGTTCCATCCACTGCAGGATGGAAGCCTCGTCGTGGCGATGAGCCGCGCGTTAAAAGGATCTGCATCCAATTGGTTATCACAGTGTTACAGCTGTGGAAAAGTTGGACACAAAGCCGATATATGACGGTCTAAGATAAGACCTAAACATCGCTTCTAGTCTAAGCCAGTGAGCGGGAAAATTGCGACGTCATACTCTTTACTAGCCAGTTCATCAAGCTATTGGTGTGTTTCAAGTGTGGAACGACGCGACACGTTGCGAGCCGGTGCAAGAGCGCCACCAGCGCCGGAGGTCAGGTCAGGTACCAGTACTCGCGTCGAGCAGAGTCGACTTTTGCAGTGTAACCACCTTCAGGTACACTGACTCATTCTGGTGAGCAGTTTATTTTTCATTATGATTCCGGTGCCGAATTCTCCTTAGTTAAAGAGAGCGTAGCGTTAAAGATTTGTGGAAACGCAAAAAACAATGTTGTTAATTAACTGGAATAGGCTTGAGTAGTACGTGTTTAGCACTGTACAAATATAGCGTAAGGTGAAGATCTGTGATTTTAGATTTGTATTTTTACTCCACGTTTTGCCAGATATGTACCTGCGTTGTAACATAATGTTAGGTAGAGAAATTTTAGCGCTAGGCTTTGCCGTAAATATGTCTATCTCAAATTTCACGCTCGAAAGTTAAATGTTGAATATAGTTCTCAAGTAATCATAGCGTCTGAAATAAATTTAGCACAAGTTGATGCGATGTTAGTGACGCTGCAAAAAGCGAGATGCTAGGTATTTTAAAAATAGAAAGTTATCTTATTGTAGGTTTTTCCACTATACGAGTTGATGAAAATTCGTTCACGCCGGATGAACGGCGGGTTATAAGAGCTAAGGTCAATGAACTTTTACAAGCTAACATAATTAGGCGAAGTGGTTCCCCATTTTTCTAGCCCTGCGTTATTAGTAAAGAAACGTAATGGTACCAATATGATGTGCGTGCGTAGACTATCGCGAACTAAATAGTAATACAGTGCCCGATTAGTTTCCTGTACCTTTCATATCAGATTTAATTGCGTGATTAAACGGCGCGAATTTCTTTTTATTCTTTGATTGTACTAGTGGATTTCATTTGATTCCCGTTTCGAGTACCGATCAATCTATTGAGGGTTTTGATAAGCACAAGGCTAAATTCACTAGGTTTTCTGTCGTTGATTTTATATTAATGCAAAAACGAAGAACGAATTCAGACAAAATTAAACGCATTATGTAAGGGTTCCTTTGGAATAGTAGAAGTTTAAGAAGGATATAGGTACACTTTAACGGCTTTGGACAGTTACAATAGGCTGTAAAAATAGAGCCATGACATGATAGTTTTAGAAAAAGCCAGAGAGGTTTGACCCGTTGGGTTCTGAATCTTTATTGAATGAGTTGAGTTAAGTTTATAAATTTTCTTAGTTCTGATTGTAGGTATAATCTGTCTTTTGTAAGACATTTGATAAATTGTAGTGGTCACTGAGATGACCAAGTATGAATATAGGGGCTTTAGGGTCACTGGGATGACCGCTGAAGATGTGTTTTGGGTCACTGGGATGACCACTAAAAATGTGTTTCGGGGTCACTGGGATGACCGCTGAAGATGTGTTTTGGGTCACTGGGATGACCACTAAAGATGTGTTTCGGGGTCACTGGGATGACCGCTGAAGATGTGTTTTGGGTCACTGGGATGACCACTAAAAATGTGTTTCGGGGTCACTGGGATGACCGCTGAAGATGTGTTTTGGGTCACTGGGATGACCACTAAAGATGTGTTTCGGGGTCACTGGGATGACCGCTGAAGATGTGTTTTGGGGTCACTGGGATGACCAACTCTGATTTTTCGCTGTCACTGGGATGACCGTTAATGATATGGGTTAAGGTCACTGGGATGACCTGACTGTTTGATCACTGGGATGATCTGTTTGTTTGATCACTGGGATGATCTGTTTGTTTGATCACTGGGATGATCTGTTTGTTTGATCACTGGGATGATCTGACTGTTTGATCACTGGGATGATCTGTTTGTTTGATCACTCTATGAACCATAAATGCGAACACTTATTAGTGACTTTTCTTTAGTGAGGATTGTTGTAATAACTTTTTGTGTGTGAGTTCCTGAAAAGCATTTAAGTAATAAAGTATTTTTTGTTTGAAATTGAACAATCCTCATTGAGGAAGTCAGTATTTTGGACAAGTGGTATTGCCATCTGATATTGTTTCAGATGCCGAGTAACACACGAGGACGTGTGTCTTGTCAGGATGGCCGTGTCGGCGGCACCTAATATGGTTGCTCATTTGACTACATGTCGGCGGCACCTAATACAGTTACTGAATTGACTACGTGTCGGTAATACCTAATAGAGTTGCTGATTTGACTCAGTTGACTAAGTGGTAAGAAGCGGAAGGGTGTGGTCACGAGGTAATCGTGCGCCCTCTGATGGAGTTCGGGCAAGGATCATTCTAAGGATGGACAAAGAGTGGATCGGTTGTGCTCGGAACCGTCATACGTTTCTAATCGGTGTTAACGCAATATAATTTGTACTTAGTTAATTTGTGAATAGTGGCGAAGTTGATTAAAGCTGTGATTATTTATTTCTGTGTCAGATTTGTGATTGAGGAATCATGAATCTACGCCGATCTACCCTGCCGACGTTATATTAAAGAAGCACAATGAGCAATAATTGAAGTCTGCACAGTCTGTCTACTTGCACATCACCCCTAAAAGCAGGCGACCGAAGTGTAAAGCATAAAATTTCTATATGATCATTTATGCTACATTGCTAAAAGTAACGTGAATGGAATTGTTTTTTTTATAGCATATCTGCAACAACAGCGACAATTTTTGAAAATAGTGCGGAAGAAGAAATATGACAACACAAATTTTGTTATGTACAAGTGCAAATTGTAATTTCAAATTATGCATAAGATAACAAACAGCACAACCATATAGTTGAAATATAATGAAAGAAATATTTTGTGTACCGCTGCCTACACTATAAAGTTGATACTTAGCGATCTCATACGCTGCCTACATGACTTCGGCGTACTGCTGAAACTGCGTTTCAACGAATCCTCGTAATTTTGTATGGTATTAAGTTTCACATTCCTATTTCTAACATCGAACTGAGACTAATTGTTATTAGTTTTCGTTATTTTCTATTATGCTAATAATTGATATAAATGGAATTCCACTAACTAGAATTCAATAACTAAAAGATTTAGGAGTCTTGGTTACATCTGACCACATTGTAGGAATGTGTGAGGCTGCTTTTAAAATTTTAGGTTTTGTGCTTCGCACAGCACGCGGCTTTACAAATATAGAAGCAATAAAAGCTCTATATAACGCATTGGTTAGGAGTAAACTTGAATTTAAAGCAGTTATTTGGGCTCCACATCAAACTAAATATAGTCTCATAGTGGAGAAAATACAAAATATGTGTAAATGTATGGGATGTATCCCTATTGCCGCTTATGTGTCCAACAAAATTTGTTTTAGGTATGGTTGGTTATAAAACATTGCAAGTTAGAAGGGATTTAAATCTAATTTTATATTTAATTAATGTTATGCGAGGTATCATTCCAAATTCTTTTATACTGGGTCTAATAAATTTGAAAGTGCCGAATAGAACGCTGAGCCGACGACAGGGAAAAATTTTAACCTTACCACAGTCGCGCACTAATTTATTGCAGCAGTGCCCTCTTGTCAGAGCACTACTGGCTTTGCGTGAAATCGCAGAAAATGTGGATGCTTTTACATGTCATCTGGGTGACTTCACAATCGTTGCCTTGAAATATCTATGTTAGAATAAGTAAGAGTGTATCATAATTTTAATTTGTTAAAATTTTATTAAAAATGTTACACATTAGGTTATGCCTGCAATGATTATGTTTTTTGGAATATATAAATACAATTTAAATACGGCTGTCCTAAACGCTTTTGCCGCAGTCGGTAGGATAACCCTTCGAGTCAGTGCTTACGATAAAAGGTAATCGATGCTACAGCTGTCTTCAAATTGTCGCTGGTTGTGATACCTTTCATAAAATGTTCGAACCTACATTTGTCTGCGTCCAGGGAAGAAAAAAAACATTTCAAGAAACTAATCTTGATGCAATCGGCAACCACAGCTAATAGAAACGTTTACCCGAAGGTTAAGGTAAGTTAAGGTTAAGATAAAGTAAGTTAAGAAATTCAAGGTAAATCCAAAAGAATTAGAAGCAAAATTTCCAGCAAGTATTAGTAATTACTGTTCTTCAGAGAGATATGTTACAAGCATACCGTATCTGCTTTGCGACCCTGAACCTGAAGCTGAGTAGCTGACATTAAAGGCCATCATGATGAAACGATCAGTAAGGGTTAAAACTGCTCACTCTCATTCGCTACATCTTTACGTGATCTACATCTACAACATCTCTAATAAGCACGTGATTTAATTAAAAGTTTTAGTATAAATTGCATTGTATGGTTTACGTCTTAAACCGACTGAAGCTAGCTTGTACGTGAGTTCATAATTAATTAGATGTACATGTGTTTTTAGAGTTAAATTAAAAATATATTTAATAATTTTGAATCTTTATTAAGTCTTACGGTTGCGACGCTCATTATTCATGCATATATTCTTACATAAATATTCTCACTATATTAGTTCCAGCGGGCTAGGCAGAGACTATTTATCGTCACTTTGTACGGTCCCTACAAACCTCTTTTCATATGCATGTTGGAATCGTTCAAAATAACTTAAGTATATATTAAGTATATTATTTATTATTCATTACAAAACACGTTGTGTCGAATTTATATAAAAAACATAACAAAATATTTCAAATTAATACATACATACATACATACATATTCTCACGCCGTTAGTTCCCATTGGGGTAGGCAGAGACTATCGATCGCCACTTTGTACGATCCTGGCAAACCTCTCTAGCTTCATTCACATCCATCAATCTTTTCATACATGCTCTTTTATTCTTCGTACTTCGGACACCTGCCTTTTTGAGCACATTTTCTATTTGATCTAAATGTGTCCTCCGAGGTCGTCCTCTACTAACATTACCTTCCACATTGGCTCTATAGATCTCTTTCACCACTTTACTGTCATCCATCCTCTCTATGTGCCCAAACCATCTCAACATTCCTTTTTCTATCTTTCTTACAATATCATCTTTTACACCACACCTTTCACGAATCACATAAATTAATAATTAATTAATTATTAATTTATGTGATTCGTGAAATTAATTAATAATTTAAAATTAATAATAAATTACAATAAGAATATAAAGTTATTTTACAAATTTAAACATTAATAAAAATCATAGCTAAAAAAAATTATTTTATGAATTAAATACATGTCAAAATATTAATAATCATTACGTCAAAAAAATTGAGTAAAATTATAAAATGTCACAATAAAGTAGAAAAGTCAAGACAATATCTTAAAAAACATTAAAATTGATTACTACAATCGTTAGTCAGCAAAAATTTCGTCTATCGAATAGCAGCATTTTTTTTAAAAGGAACGCTTTTAATTCGACATTTAACATTTTTTTCAACTGTGATTGCTTTCATGTCTACCGGCAATTTATTAAAGAGTTTTACTGCCTGGTGACTGGCAACATGGGTTGCAACTTCCAGTCTGTGAGTACATAAATCGACTTTTAAGTCCTTTCCTCTTGATTGGAGACGTTTATGGCTCTCCTCCTCTAATTCTATTTTGCTCAGGTTTTTAAATAAATCAGTTAGCAAAACTAAAACATACAGACTGGGAACAGTAAGAATTTTGAGCATTTTAAATTACGATCTATCTAACAACACCAACAAAAGCGTCATCCTATCTCAAAACAAGCTATTCTATAACTCCTAAATAAGCAATAGAGAATGAAAGTAAACAAATACTAAAACTGGAATTGCCAATTAACAGTAACAAATAAAGTTGAAACAAATAATGCTATTGAAGCATGATTCGCCATTATTAATACAGGTATTTGGACAAAAACGAACCAACCATATTTGTATTGGCATGAGGTTTATGTTCCGACAATGACAATCAGTTTCAATAAAGTCAAATTCGTTCCGCGAAATTCTGACATTGAAAGCGATTAAACGAAAACATTATCAGTAATGGGATAGATATTTCATTGCAATCCTTATACAGTTTGTGGAATAGGGACTCAAAAAAGAGTCCTGTCAAAACGAACTAAAATCGTTTATAAGTCATATTAAATATCAGCCTTTTGATTAAGATGACACATGAATGCGAGCAATATTTTTGAGACAGAGAATTATGGAAAATTTCTCTTTCCCGTTTCTTAGCGCGCCGTAGAGAAGGAGTGGCAGAGGTATTAATAATCTGATCATCCCGTGTATTTTTTGTCACGTTGGAGACGTTTGCCAGGATCTTTCAAAGTGCGATCGATAGTAGCTGCTTACCCCGATGGAAACTAATGGTGCGGGTATGTTTATGTCTCTCACTCAGCCCCATATATGTCCCCACCAAATGGCTCGAGCCTACCCTATATAGGGCGATTTGGCCATTTAATAGTAGCCGGGACCGGAGACATATGTGGGGATTATTACTCATAAATAAAAGATGTTATTAAAGGAAAGAAAAAAGACGGGGGCGTATACCCGAAGGTCGCGGGTTCGAACCCCGCCAGTGTCGAAAATTTTCTTTCCTTTAATAACATATTTTATCCATGATAGATAGTTGAAAAGAATAAAAAATATTATATAACCGTAATCATGTCACAAATACATTGAAAAATATTTTAGTAATAACTATTTTTAAGGAAAACAAGAGTATTTGTTCAATTACACGTTTTCACCTACAATCATATGACAACCTACCATGATTCTTAAATCTCGATCCCGTCACAAACTTCATAACAAGTCACAATCACTTTTTATCAAAACTCAATCACTTATAATAATCCACAAAAACACCAGCAGGTTTCACTTAGAACACATGACCAAAAACAAATAAACGAACACTCGCGATAGACTAGAAACAAAAATACGAGCGGCTAATAAAACGTAATTAATACGAGCCGAGCATCAACATACTAAGGTTTACGCAGACTGTCGCGACATGGAGCAGTGGCCTCACGTAAGCGTGCGGCAGTGACTCAGCACATACACTATCATACAAGGTCTTGTCATTCAAAAAAACTTACGTTTATATGATAATAAAACCGATAATTTATTTTTGATTGAGCTGTTTTACCGCGAATTAGGATTGTCAATACATGTGACGATGATGTGGTAGGCTACTTGCTATTTGGTGCGGAGATCGCGGGTTTGAAGCCCGCTGAGTGCAATCATTTATATTAAGATTACGAATGTTTGTTTCTCAGTTTTGGATGTAATACATGAGTATTTATCATTGAACATATCGTCCAATTAGTGTCTCTTAACACGAGTCATTTATTCAAATTCATTTTATTTGCTATTTAAATTATATAATTGTCATGTTTTAGGGGCTAACTTGATCTATATGATATATCCATACTTATGGATTAAGTGGATCGCGAATATTATTTAAATGGGTCGTTAAAGGTAGGTTAGAAACGGGGTAAAGTATATTTGGATGAACGAAGAAAATTTGATCTCAGAAGCAAAAGCCACGAGACAATATACATTTCTGTGTCTGTGTACTACTAGACTCATGTGTGGTTTACTAAGACAGGTTATGGGTACAATGTGGCAATAGGCTACCGCCCTACATGGAATACCGGCTGATATGTTAGGTTATGTTTCAGAATAAATATAACAAGCCAAGATCGTACAAAGTGGCAATCATCTCTGCCTAACCCAACAGAAACTAATGACGGGAGTATCCGTATGTATGTTAAGTTCTACAGTTGCTTTCAACGGGGTCCAAATAAAATAAATTCAATTAGGGAATGTAACCAAAATAAATGATGTTGTCTAGTTCGTTTATTTTATTCGTATGAAAAAGAGTATTAAATTACTCCTTTTTTAAGTACCAATGCTTTGAAAAGCATTTTAAAATGTATTATATATGCTTGATTAACTTATTGACGATCTCATTTGGAATGTACCAAAGAATTAAAACTAATATGAATACTGTACCGCAGCTGTTTAAAGCGACTTCATAAATACCGGTTCACCATAATACCAGGTTATTTCACAATTTGATAATGGCATGTATTTAACGCGGCGACAAATTGATACCATTCCGGGTCGTAAAAAAACTGAAAATGGATAGTAAATAATCTACTTTGGCGACTAATTAGAGGTAGCATCTTAACTAGAAAGCGGCGGCTTTTTAATGAGTTTTGAGGTTTTATTTAAATTTTATCTGGCAGTGATTTTCTTTTGTGGCAATTGAATTTCTTCTAAGGCGACAAATTATTGGCGGATAAAAAGTTAAAATAGGCTTTCATAAATTCTAAAATGGGGTCTGAAATAAATACAAACAAGATCTTAAAAAAATACTTTTGGCTACAATTGTTGGGATTGTGACATGCTATAAAACTTTTCTTGGTCTATTTTATTAACCTTCCCTCTTTTAAATGAACCTTCCTACTTTGAGTAACAGCGTGTCGACGTCACCCCGCTTCGTGGGGTGCCTATTTCCGCTCTAAGGGACACAAGCTAACCCTAACCTAACCTAGCACAAATACAATTGTGGTGATTAATTGTTTTTTAATGCGATGACCCCCATGTGGTTGGCTTCGCCCCCCGTCCCTCCTCTGTTTTCCTTCTCTAACTTAATTGCATCTGCCCAATAGGCTGGGTGAAGCAACTTTTGACCTAACCTAATTTATTTTATTTTTATTAAAACCCGCGCTAAACCCCCCGCTCCGCAGCCTCCGCACTGCTCAGACACACGAGCGCATTTGCCGCCTTTTCGAGAATTTACGAATCTGCAAAAAATAATATAATATCCAAAAACATTATTATAATACCCATTTTCAGTTTTAAAGCTACCTGAAAATCGCTGCCAGATGTGTATTTTTATAATGAAATCCAATAGTTGCCAGTGCAGAATGTATGATATCCCCTCGGAAATATTAGTCGCCACATTAGGTTTTATAATACCTTAACCAGTTTTACACTGATCCCGCTTGATATATTTGATACCTTACAGTAGCAGCCGTTTTTTTAGTTTTTTGATCCTAGCATTTTGTTGCTTGTATAGTTTAATAGTTGCGAAAAAAATTTAATCACTGCAAAGTTAGTTTTTTTGTGACTTAATAGAAAGTTGCCTAAAAAGGATTTCAGTTGCCATGTTAAATATTTGCCTTTGATAATGTAGGTCATGTAATGGTGTATTTACAATATATAATTAAAGATGCCAATTTTGCCGTGTAGTGTCGGTTTAGAATAGCACTACCCCATTTCTTCCGGTGGGTGTACGTAAGAGGCGACTAACGGTATGGGGCTATTAAGGGATTTTTGGGCGATGCGGTTGGAGACCCATCACCAACAACCTTTATTTTTACTATCTTTTCCCCACTCAAATTTCCAAAAGTGGCTGAGGAGTTTCTAATTCTTTAGCTCTGGCTACCCCTTCCTGGGATTTATGGCCGTGAGTATATGTATGTATGTAATTAAAGATATGGCGTTTATACAACCGTGATAGTTCAGTAAATTGGTGAAAAAGATCTATAGAGCCAATGTGGAAGGTAATGTGAGTAGAGGATGACCACGGAGGCATCTGGGCCAAAAAGAGTGTGCTCAAAAATGCAGGCGTCCGAAGTATGAAGAATAAAAGAGCATGTATAAGAAAATTGATGGATGTAAACGAAGCTAGCGAGGTTTGCCAGGATCGTACAAAGTGGCTATCAATAGTGTCTGTCTACCCCGATAGGAAATAATGGCGTGAGTATATGTATGTATTATATATGATAGCTCAGTGGGTAGAACACCCGCCTTTCATGGAGACAGGCGTGACTTCAAATCTCGGGTCGGGCTTACACCAACTAGTTTTTCTAAAGTCAAATGTGTGGTTATTTTATCATGGTTAACGGTGACAGAAAAAATCGTGAGGAAACCCACATAGCTAAGTTGCACTTAGTCGTGTGACAGAGTATGTATTCGTACAAAACGGCGATAGGCCTGCCCCCTATCATGTGAGTAAACTGCTCGATATTTGAGAGTATGATATGGCGTACTATTTTTCTTATTTTATATTAAAGATTATATTTTAGCGCATTTTCTCCACTCAACTTATAACAGTGGCTGAATTTTTATTGATTGTCAAGCTCGGCTTCTCCTTTTTGGGATTTATAGCTATGCAGTAAATATGTATGAATGTAGAATATAAGAGGCGTCATAATAGAATGATCTATAAGAACAATGTAATCTTTATGTGTTCAGGATTGTGTTTTTTTTTAGTTCCTCAATTTTGAATTCATATCAAAATTTTAGGTTGTTGTTATATAAAAATTAAATTATTTGGTTTTTACAATATGCCACTTATAGTACCACAAAATATTTAAAATATGCTCTAAGGAGAAAGTGTGTGTACCAAAAGCAATACTTCTGTACTGGTTTTCTAACCTTAACTGGAATATAAATTACCTACATACATGCCTTTACTCACGGCCATAATCCCAAAAAGGGGTAACCACATTTGGAAGTTGATAGGGGACAAGATGGTTGAAATAAAGTGTCATTATCATTAGGTATGAGGGGTTTGATTATAAATTCTTTACATACATACATATACTCACGGCTGTAAATCCCTAGAAGGGAATTAGAAATTCCTCAGCCACTTTTGGAAATGTGAGTGGGGAAAAGATGGTAAAAATAAAGGTTGTTGGTGATGGGTCTCCAACCGCAGCACCCAAAAATCCGTTAAAAGCCCCAATACCATCCACCCATCGGTAGAAAATGTGGTAGTGCTATTCTAAGCCGACACTACACGGCGTAATTCTTTACAGTCAATATATTACTTATTCTAGCATATCAGATGCAATGATCCCTCTGTGAACTTACTCAGATTGCAATCAAACAAGTCTATATGCAAGGTTCAAACCTGAAAATCTTAACTTGTACTTCCAAACACTAACATTCAGATATATTTATGAGGCATGAAAGGTTGGTCTTGAAATTGCATGCGCCATAGTAAGATGACTCCATGCTTTGCAGAGTATACCATAATATTTCAAAATCATACAACTTAGGGAGATTAACTGATAATAATAAGCATAAACTGACCTATCAAAAATTTATAACATACAGCCAATTATGTTTCTGTAAAATGTGGTAATTAATAAATAAAGGAAAGAAAAATTTCGACACCAGCGGGGATCCTTTATTTTTTAGTAATAATCCCCACATGAGGTTTTCATGAACAAAAACATTCAAATTAAAATGAGGTAATGTTTATAAATTGTTAAAGTTGTGATACACTATTCTGTTTTTTTTATAATATATAAGCAATAAGAAATCAAAGTTATGAAACTAAAGTTCCATTAGGTAGGTAGGACATATTACGCACATAGCCAATGACCATTAGAGCTTAAAGGTTCTGCAGTAATAGCCACATATCCTATACAGGCAGTTAACAATATATGGTTTTAATTTTATTTAATACCAAGTAGTAAAGGCAGTACATGCGCAGCAGGTGCAGAAGGTATGCAGTATGTCATGGTCATCTGTCGTTGAGTGGTTAGGTGCCTAGCTTCTCGGTCCAGAGGTTACCGGTTCGATCCTAGCTGAGAGCAACATTTTTATGATGAGCATAAATGATTGTTTCTTAGTCTTGGATGTTACTTATATGTGTATAATATAATATTAAATGAATCATTGAGTCAGTATCCCATAATACAAGTCTTACTTAGTTTGGGGCTAATTTGATGTGTGTATAATATGTGCGTAAATTTATTTCTTTTTTGCCGCTTTTTACTTATGAGAAATTTGGTATTTAGACTTAATTCTTTTTGCTGTGTAGTGTCAGCTTAGAATAGCACTACCCCGTTTCTACCGATGGGTGTACATAAGAGGCGACTAATGGTATTGGTGCCTTAAAGGGATTTTTGGGCGATGCGGTTGGAGACCCATCACCAACAACCTTTATTTTTACCATCTTTTCCCCACTCACATTTCCAAAAGTGGCTGAGGAATTTCTAATTCCTTAGGTCTGGCTACCCCTTCTAGGGATTTTCAGTCATGAGTATATGTATGTATGTTCTTTTTCTATTCCAAACAATGATATAGTTTGATTGATATTATTTTAATTTGAAGTGTGTTGATTGGTGATGTTATATTATGTTTTGAAGTTATGCAATATTATATGTAATACTTTCAGTGCAAAATGGTAATACATTGCCAATAATAATATAAAGAAACCTAAATTATAAATAAGTTTTTTTTCTTAAGATAATGATTAACTTACCTTGTTGAGGTTCCTTTTATATGCTTATATTATATCTTGGATGTATTGTTCGTCTTTTCACGAGTTTATCTGTTTCTGGCAAATATAGTACTCATAACATTATTTTTTTTCTGCCATTTAAAGATATAAAAAAACTTCTGTTCTTTACTCAAATAGATCAGTCAATATAAACATAAACAATACTGAAAATAAAACAATACACTTATAAGGCTTTTCCAGGTTTTTTCAAGATTTTACGTAAAACAAAAAACCAACAAGTAAACACACTTTCCCGAAAAAAACACCAATTCATAGAACACACGGAAACCACTTGACAACTTGACATATAACATAGAGCATAGTTGCTGCATAGAGCTATCTAGCCAATGACAGCGCAAATGACAGATGTGATAATCATGGTAAAAAATACTTAATTAAAAGTTACTATACAGAGGGCAATTCTCACACGGTAGATATTATATCACTTTCGATATTTATCACTTTTGTGATATTTTGCCACCGATATTTGACTTGAGCTATTCTCACTCCATCCGATCGATATTTTTCTATTGAAATACAGCCGATATGATGATATATATCAAAGGATGATATCGTGTGGTCACGATCAGACGATATGATGATATTTGAAGATGTCGTGCGAACGGTAGCCATTTTGTTTACAAATTTTGTTTGAATACTTATATATAGAAAACTAAAATGTAGTTAAATATATTAAATGGATCATAGATCAAATAGTCTTAGAAGTTGTAAATAATATCTACTTGGATCAACGTTAATTATATTATTAAAATATATTATTTTTCCATAATAAAATTTCAAAAACTAAATTCGGTTGTCGGATGGTCCATTTGGGAATTCAGACTTTGCTAGTTACCGGCAAAGTACACTTAAAGGAAAATTGAAACAAACCAAAACTTAAGTAAATATTGACAAATTCAATATTCAATTTTTAAAGGTGGCTTCAATCGTGTTTGCCACAATTATTTCGCCAATGTCGAGTAAAAATATTGACAGATATGAAGACCTTTTCATATCTAAGATGACAGTTAAACTGACCTTTCGTTCAATTCATTCGCTTGGATCATTGATTTCGGTCTTCGTTCTTTAATGTCTAAGGAAAAGTTACTACCTTGTTTGAGTTAAATACAATTATTTTCTTGCAATTTTTGTTATCGCATGATGATGTTACAATGGAAATAGCCATACATATATACTTACGCCAAAGCCCCAATACCGTTAGTCACATATTACGTACAACCACCGGAAAAAGTCGTCGTTGCCAAAGCTTCAGAATTAGGAATTCTTTTGGAACTTGAGTGAGGAAAAGATTTAATAATAAAGGTTTTTGGTGATTGGTGATGATGATGAGTCTCCACTGTAGCCGCATCGTCTTATATTGTCCTGTAAAAAAACAAAAGAAAAAAAATATTTCCTTTATTTATTAGTATTATGTATTATATAATTGTATTAGTATTAAATGTACATGAGTAAAGAATAAATAAAGGAAAGAAAAATTTCAACACTGGCGGGAAAAAAAAGAAAGAAAAAAATTTTCTTTCCTTTATTTATTCTTTATTTATTAGTAATAATCCCCACATGAGGTTTTCATGGACAAAAAGATTTAAATTAAATGTACATGAGGTTTTAATGGACAAAACATTCTAATTTTATTACTCTTGTGAAGAAACGAGGTAGTGCTATTCTGTGCCGATAGTACACAGATAATATAAAACAATCACCAACAATAATAATCCTCCATGCCATTTAGTTATTCTCAAATTCTATAAGTGGTTGTTACTTCAGCTATTTGGCAGGAAGTATTTGTGACAATTCAACTCTCAAAACTCAAACTTTCTCTCAGTTACCACCGTAGGGGTCGGCAGAAGTAGCTATTATTTATGTTACTTTTTTGTACACAAGCATATAAAAGGAATAAATAATGAAAAATCGCATCATTCCCAACGGACCGACTTCGCGCAGTGGCAATGACCGGCCGGCTCACGGGTTATGACGTAAAATTAAAAAGCGCGCGTAATCTGAAGATATTTGCGTTCTTACACTGTTGGTTGGCTTTAAATAAATAAAAGATAGCCAACGTCGCAGTGACAATTTATAAGATAGTTTTATCATCTCTGAGTTTATCATGTCATCATGGCAAATATTTTAGAGATATCTTCGAAGTTCATCGTCGTGTTTTGGAGGCAACTTGTGTCCATATAATAATTATAGACATCTGTTTAAGATTACAGCCTAGTTTTTAAAATAGGAGCTGCTCAAAAGTCTGGTAGCAAACAAATGATCTGCACAGAAATGCGTTAACGAAGTCAAAAAATATATTGTTAAAGGACATCTATTGTAGTAGTAAAAGTGGGCGGCGCATCAGGTTTTAGCTGGCTGCAAGGGATAATAGTTTGAAATTGGTAATGAGCGACCGTCGTCGATAGTACGTGATGTACACGTAATAGTATTTTTAAACAAAGATAGTAAACTGACAGGTCGATATATCAAATCCTAAAATAATGTTGCCAACTTATCAACCGTAGTGAGAAAATTATGTAATCGAATAATCGAACGAATAAACTGAGCTATATTATTACTATTTGTCGATGGCAATGTAAAGTCAAATGTAAATAAATTATTTTTATATATTCTCGTAAATACAACCACGCAAGTAAAGTCGTGCCTTTTTATTTCTTAGATAGAAATAAGTTCATTATTTCTCTTACGAGTATTTAGTTATAATCCTTTTACGTTTTTTGTTCTTATTGTTAGTTTTATAACACCTGTGCGCGATGGATCCTAACGAACAACCAAGCACATCAAAAGATGTGTTTTTATCTCCACAAAAGAAGAGACCACGTACATATTTCAGTGTAACTGAAAAATTGATGGTACGAAATACATACAAATATGTATTTAATGATGAATTGAAGTTGCTCGTCCCAACTGAATCGCCTAACGTCGAAAATTGTGTAAAAAAAGACTGCTGAAATCTTGGGAATCAGCAAGGTCTCCGTATACAGAATAAAACAAAACAAAGAAAATGTAGATTTGAAATCTCCTGAGAAACCTGGACCGAAACGATCATTTAAAGGGAAGTTGGACGACTTCACGTTTTCGGTCATTCGAAGAAAAGTGCATATGTTTTTTTACAATAATGAACCACCTTCAGTTGATATAGAATGTACCTATGTTATAAGGTGATATGAGTGATAGATATATTAACGTCGATGATAAATTTCTTTTAGTTTTACCTCATCATCACTTACCATGTATAGTAGGTACTTATTACTTGTCATTTTGAAAATATCCCTAAGTTTTAGTAAATATTATTCCTACAAGTATCACCCATGTTTTATTTAAAGGTTCTCAAGGCAGTCAATGATGATCCTGAATCCTGATCCTGATTGCCAAACTTCTCCTGGTTAACTATGAGGAAAATTTTAAAACACCTCAATCTCAATTATATCTCAAAGAGAAGGAAGAGTATATTCATCGACAAGCCGGAAATCGTGTTATGGCGTCACAGTTACCTACAAAAAATCGGAGAATATAGAAAAGAGGGAAGGGAAATTTATTACCAAGATGAGACCAGGGTAAATGAAGGTAAAAACAATTATTTATTCTTTAATATGGGTCATTTTTTGAGCCTATGTAGTAAAAGCCTTATTTCATGTGAGTACCTATATAGTATTAAAATATATATAATATATATAAAATATAATAATATAAATATAATATAAAATATATAATATATATATATATATATATAAATATTGATTCAGGTCATACGGCGAAAAAAGCTTGGGTAGATTGCACTATTCAATCATCCCGTCAAGCTTTCTTGGATTGATTAAGCACAGGTCTCAAAACTCCTTCTGGCAAGGGTAAAAGTCTTATCATTAGCCATATAGGCGGAGTAGATGGATTTATACAAGACGGTCTACTCGTGTTCAAAGCGAAAACGGGTAAAGAAGATTACCATCAAGAAATGAATGCGAAGTGCTTTGAAAATTGGTTTAGGAGTATTTTGTCAAAATTAAAACCAAACTCAATTGCTGTCATGGATAACGCCCCCTACCACTCAAGGAAGGTAAAAGTGGTTCCGAAAATGTCGTGGACAAAACTCAGAATCCAGGAGTGGCTGCGAAACAAAGAAATTTCATTTCACCCGGAAATGATCAAAGCAAATCTGATGGAGTTTGTAAACCAAAATAAAATAAATTTCCCAGAAAAATATGCCGTTGATGAGATGGCGGCGGCGCACAGAATCACCGTTCTTCGCCTGCCACCCTACCATTTTGTGAGCTCAACCCTATTGAGTTGGTTTGGGCGCAAGTGAAGGGCTATGTAGCAGAGAATAATAAATCTTTTAAATTAAAAGCTGTGTAGTGCCGGCTTAGAATAGCACTACCCCATTTCTTCCGGTGGGTGTACGTAAGAGGCGACTAACGGTATTGGGGCTTTTAAGGGATTTTTGGGCGATGCGGTTGGAGACCCATCACCAACAACCTTTATTCCACCATCTATTCCCCACGCAACTTCCAAAAGTGGCTGAGGAATTTTTAATTCCCTAGCTCTGGCTACCCCTTCAAGGGATTTATAGCCGTGAGTATATGTATGTATGTATGTATGTATGTAAAAAACCTCTTTGAAGTAGGTCTGCTTGAGGTGATTCCGGAAAAATAGAGAAAGTGCATTGCATATATTATGAAAGAAGAAGAAAAATGAGCCATCTCGACCGGCGGATAGATAATATCGGAGATAGATTTTTAATTAATGTGTGTGATGATGAAGACAGTACATCTGATTTTGTGGAATCTGACTCCGAATAAAGAATTATTATCGGTAAATCTGCTTACTTAGTTTTATTTGTTCTGTAATTTTGAATTATATAAATTATCAAAATAGGCTGCAACAAGTAAGTATAATATAAGCAACTTATTCAATAACTTATTGTAAAGGAATTCATAAGTTCACTAACTGAACGAATAATTTCGATTATTTCACGATTTCTTACCTCAGCACTATTTTTTTAGCACGAAAAGTTGGCAACATCCAATCTGTCAGTTTACTATCTTTGTTTAAAAATACGACTATAGTATATTTTATTAGTCTGTGCGTATACTTTGGTTCCAGCTGGTTCCAGAGTCGTAAATAACAATACAATACAAAAAGAAGAGAGAAAGAGAGAAGTACTTGCATATTTAATCTGTGAAAGAAATTAATAAAATAAATGGATAGCAAAGATATGGCAGAAGCAAAGCAAGGTAAAAAATTGACAAATTCTCGTATTCATGTCCGATGTAGAAATTAATTTGATGTTAAAATGAATCTTAGTCCTGTTGAAAATGGCCCGAAAGGTTTGTTATTTCCATAGCATTCTGTAGCAGCAAGTTTACATTATCTTAACTAAGCAAAAGTAAGCTTCATGATCGGTATTTTTTGTTTGCCATTGCCATTTTGGACAAGATTTAAAAAGAAAACTTGTATCGAATGGTTCTATCGTCTTTAGCGGATAGATAATGTTTTTGTGTTCTTGCACAGTTAATACTGTAGTGTAGCGGATCTGAAATATTAACTGAAAAATCGTTGCAGATGTCAATAGTGCACCTTCAGGGTCATCAAGGTTGGTGCTTGCTAGACCACGTTTAGGAAGATTTGGAGCTTCAAGCTTTGCATCGGCAGAATCTTCCAGTAACTCATTCGGTAAGGTTTTCTCTTTAATTGAATTGAATGAGATATTTAAGTGTCCTATGAATGTATTTTATGTTCTAAATTATATGTTGATCCTACATTTTGTTGGTTTTATCAGTTTATTTTAATATGAGTTATACATATTGAAAGTATAAAGTGTGGAATAAACTTATGATAAGTCAGAACATGTCTCTCTCTGATGAAGGTGATGAAACAAATATAGATATTATTGTAACAATTTTTATCAATTTCTGAAAACACTCTACAGTGCCTTAACTTTATAATACATTGAGCCTGAGTTACTGATTGAGAAACAATGTTGTAATATTCTTTTATGCATATCGTCTTCACATAAAATGGAGATAAAAAATATAACTTCCTCAAAGTCATTACTGTGGATTTTCTATTACAGGATCAGTTTTACGTCCACCACAATTGAAAACAAATGCAAATCCATTTGCCAAAGCACCCACTGATAGTGATGAAGACAAAACTACCACTGGACCACCCAAAGATGAGGCTATGAAAGATGATGTAGAGGCACCAAAATTCATGCCTCTTGGGTCAACATCTGCCACTGCCCGGACATCAAATCCTGTACCTACACCAGCTCAGCCAGGTGCCAATTCAGGAGGTATTTTACTCTTCTCATGTGCAGAAATAATACCTTTATTCTAGTTTTAATATCCCTATTTTTAAAGTAAATACACAGAAAATCCACATGGCTGGGTTATACTTGGTCATGTGAGAGTGTATCCATACAAAAGCAGTAATATGCCTGTACCTTACCTCTCATACTGTTCAGGCAAAATATTGGCACTGAACACATACAAAAAAAGTTACGCATAATGATCAGAAGTATAAGTACTGCTGCCACTCTCTCTGGGTTATAAGACATACATACATAATGAGTATGTGTGAAAAATAAACAAACTTTCATAAAATTTAATGACCACCAATGGTTTTTGTACCATAAATTCATATCCTGTGATAATTTCTATGGAAATATTATGTTTGGAGAGTCAACCAGTACAAGACATTTTTCACCAAATCTTGAAAGATGTTAGAATGATGATGATGATCACCTCCTATCAATGGGCTGTAGAAGGGGTCATTCAAGATGTATGATTAGATTGTTTTTTTTCAGGTTTTGTATTTGGCCAAAATTTAAGTGAGCGAGTTATGATAAATGAAACTAAGAGTAATGGTGATGTAGAACCAGTTAATCATAGCTCATCTAATGGAGCTTCAGAGTTGCTTTTCACTACTGCAGCTGCTACTGTTAATAACCAGGTATTTTTAATTTAAATTTAATAGTTTTTTCCTTTATAGTTTTAGAGCTGTGTAGAAGAGCACTTACCATATGACTTTTTGGCAATATGGCTGGTGACCTACTACCAACCATCCAAATAGCTGGAATTCATAGCTGAGAGTATATGTATGTATGTTGATCTACATGTATGGACCATCTGTCACATTGGCTTCCTTCCATTTTCCACAAGAAGTAAAAAAATATTTCAGAACAATTTTAAGTGTATAACTACTAGATCTAAGGTCTGCTTAATAGTTATAAAATGCTTTTTTGTGTGTTCATCATTAGAGTAGGTTTATTATAGTAAGAGTAAAATAAATATCAAAAATCTATACAGAGACGGACACATTTAACACAGATCAAGTTAGCTCCAAACTAAGTAGAACTTGTATTAATACATAAAAATGATCATAGACTTAGGAACAATTATTTATGCTCATCACATCAATGTTGCTCTTAGCAGGAATCAAACCTGCAACCTCCAGCACAAAAACTAGTAACCTATCCACTCAGCCACACATGTTGTCTATATAAAGCTTAACTGTCTAGATAATTTGTTTAACTGTGTCTACTGTTAAGGTATTTTTACAGACATGATTTATTTAGATGTTGTACAATATTTTAAAATGTAATTGTACTATATGTTTGCCAAATGAATGAATTTGCCAACCAGCCTATTTAGACATAAAGTAATATTACTTTTTAAACAATAAAAGTCTAGTTTTGGCCCAGTATTAAGAGGTTAAGGTTGATGTTGCATTTTACTATAAAATTATTAACTTCAAATCAAATGCGCTTGTCATTTTGTCGCGAATGTCTTTATACATTTTATTTTTCAAATTGCTCAATAGTAAGATGTTCTCTGTATATATTTTCTTTACTAAATATATCTCCGTCCACAGGAAACCGCGGAAAGCTCAGCCGAGAGTTCCGAGGGTCTAGCGGCGGCGGCGGCGGCGTACGAGCGCTGTCACGCGCGACCGCCGCCGCCCGAGCAGCACGTCACGCGCACCGGAGAGGAGGAGGAGATTAATGTGCTGCAGGTAACTACGTTATCAGCCAATAGATGTACATTGCTGGATATAAGGGCACTGGCGAGGTTAAGGAGATCAGAGGTAACATTATCATCGGCCAAATGGACGTCCAGTGTTGGATATAGGAGCACTGGGCACTGGCGGTAAAGGAGATATTAGCACGAACGCTGTTAAGCCCGAGCAGCACATCACGCACACCGGAGAGGAGGAGGAGATCAACATGCTGCAGGTAACATCTTCATCAGGCAGTAGATATCCACTGTTGGATTTGTTGCACTAGCGTGGTAAAGGAGATCAGACGTATCATCATCATCATCAGCCAACAGATGTCCACTGTTGTATATAGAGGCCTTCTGTAGGATAATGCTGAGCTGATCAATGTGCTGCAGGTAACTATTATCATTCGTCATCGTCGGCCAATGTACGTCCAGTGTTTGATATAAAGGAGATAGTAGTACGAGCGCTGTCACGCGCACCGGAGAGGAGGAAGATATTAATGTGCTGCAGGTAACATCTTCATCAGCCAATAGACTACCAGATATAGGAAGTGTGGAGGAAGGATATGTTAAGTAGCGTAGAAACTTCGATACCGCGATGTAGAATATGTATGGCGAGTCTTGATTGACATGTTACGTGTTGCCATAGAATGTGATACTTCTTGCACAGTGAGCGTGTATATATTCATAGCGCAATGCTACAAGCGCTCTTGGAACAGGCGAGGTAAAGTAGGTTGGAGGTAACATCGTTATCAGCCTACAAATTTCCACTGCTTGATATAAGGGCCTTTTTCTGAAGGTATACCGATGTGGAGGAGGTCCCTGCTGCGAAATCCAAATACTGTATCCAAATGTCTTTTTGGGAAAAATATAAAAGAAATTTTCCTAAAAGAAATAAAGTTGAGGTTGCATTTATGGGTCCATATTGGTCAATTTATCAAACCCGCTACTAATCTAGTTAGCTATTAAACCAAATCTAGTTTGTGACTATACCATATAAAACTATTGTCTTCCGCACAATGGCCAATTCTTAAAAATATAGGGTGGCACTATACATAGGACTGACCGAAAATCAGTGTTGTGAGGTAAAACTCATGACAAAATGCTGAGTCAGAGTCCTCTTCGTTGCTGAAAGTGAGAGATGAAAAGTCCTCTCCTCTCAGCCCATATATGTCCCCACCAAGGGGCTCGAGCCTACCCTATATAGGGCGATTTGGCCATAGTACACCACGCTGGCCATGTGCGAGTTGGCAGACTAACGACTTCTACCATAATAGTAGCCGGGACCGGCGGCTTAACGTGCCCTCCGAAGCACGGAATCATCTTAATTTTCGCATAATCAGGTGATTCAAGCCTGCAATATCCTTCCAAACTGGGTTAGACCTTACAAATTAAATTTGTAAGGTTACCTCCCCCCAGGTATTGAACCCGAGACCCCCGTACTTGAAACCAAGCGCTTAACCGCGAGACCACGGAGGCAGTGAGAAGAGATAAAATTAATATTAGATGAGAAGTATTAGTTGCTATAGTCTATTCACAGAAACAAGGTAGTACGAGAAATAGCAGATCGCACGTGATTAGTTGATAATAAGAGAGCAAGGGCGCGTTCAGATGTTAATTTTTTGACTGCCACTCGCTAGTTCATATTGTCACTCGTCGTCAATTGATATAAATATTGAAAATTAATCTGAACAATTTATTATTAATGTAAGTAAGAGAAGTGAGTAGCGATGACTCAACGTACAGTAAATAATAAAATTTTAAAATGAAGTATAACATTATTGTTTTATTTTACAAGTAGGCAAACATATTTACAACCAGTCGACTGCTAATGAGGACGGTGTTTTTTTATAGGATATATTGACGCTAAAGTAAAAAAAAATGTAATTATGACCTTTTGAAAATTTAAAATGAACCAATTAGGTACCGACATTGGTAATTTAAGCAGTACCGCAGGAGCCTTGTGGATGCATCTTTAAATTTCTAAGCGATTGTTTACACCCACTCCCACTGACAGTTAATGACAGTCATCTGTCCTTTTCTTTTGGGTACAGATTCATGAGCGAGAGGGCGCTATATTAACTTGTTTCGTTGAAAAGACATAGTAACTTTGTATTTTTTTGTGTGTAACTCATCTGTTTTTATGTTTGTATCTTTGTAAACCTAGTTGTAATTTGTTTTTTGCGGCAGCGAATAAATGTGTTCTTTCTTTCAGATTCAAAATAACATTGTACGATTTTCTGATCAAATAAACCTATTTTTATATACTAACAAAATCTTTCCAATCCAGATATCCTGCCGCCTCTTCGCCTGGGAGAGCGGTAGCTGGCGCGAGCGCGGTCGCGGCGTGCTACGACTGAACGACGCGGCCGGAGGAGGGGGGGCGCGGCTCGTGGCGAGAGTGGCCGGTTCATTAAGAGTCGTGTTGAACACCAAGCTGTGGCCGGCCATGGTGGTGGAGAGAGCTGGGGCTAAGTCGCTTAGGTAAGATATTGTAGACACACAACGAAACACGATTAAAATTAGACGGGACCTCCTTGGAACTATATCCAACTGAACAGAAAAACTACGTTAGAAATCGACTGACTATTGACGGCGCGGTGGCGTAGTGGTTTCGAGTCTTGGTGAATACTAAACTGTGGCCGGCCTTGGTGGTGGAGAGGGCCGGAGGTAAGTTGCTTAGGTAAGATATCGTAGCACTCGCGGTTTGAAACAACAAAATCGTCCATATAAACGTAAACATATCCAACTGAACAGAACCACTTTAGAAATCGATTGACTATTGACGGAGTAATCGCGTAACATAAAAACAAAAAAGAACATCATCAACAACAATTATACAACTTAGGTGTTACGACTGAACGACGCGGCCGGAGGGGGCGCGCGGCTCATGGCTAGATTAGCTGGTTCTTTGCGAGTCGTGTTGAACACCAACCTGTGGCCGGCCATGGTGGTGGAGAGGGCCGGGACTAAGTCGCTTAGGTAAACTAAAATGTATTACTTTATGTTGTATTCGGCGTTAAAAACATTAGTATTTAAAATTTTAATAATTAACTTGGTTTTCGTTATTACGAAACGGTTCATTTTCGCATGTTTGTAACGGTAACAATACTTTTGTTCTAGAATTACGGCAGCTGATGCTCAACAGCAGATAAAATTATTCCTAATAATGGTGAGTTGAAATATTGTTATTCTGATAAAGTTTGTGAAACAGGTGTGTAGTTGTTTAAAAAAGCAATTTTATTCAGTGTAATTTGTAAGATCTGTTAGTTATGTTATGTAATGTTACCAAGTAGTCGCATTTTTTTTCTTAGTTTATTTGTTGTAAGATATTTAATTATGTGCTGAAGTGCAGTGCTGAAGTTGAGGTGATCAGTATTTATTGTGGTAGTGAAAGCTCACTATCTTAATTATTATTAATAATTTTGACGGCTGGACTGGATATGGCATCGTTGATAAGAATTCTGGTGTTTAAGTAAAGCTAAGTATTTGCATTCCATGTATTAAAACTTACTTGAATTTCAGGGTGCGCCAGCGGATATTTCATTACTACACAAGTCTCTCCTCTCCCGAGTGGCTGGTAGTAAACAATCCAGCACTTGCACCCAAGATGCATCTTCACAGGAAGCTGCAGTGAGACTAGACAGTGACTATCAGGAAAAACCAGAAAATTCTGACAATGACCAAAACGAGACAGATAGACTACAAGAAACAGAATCCAATGTAGACGACGTAGAAAATAAAGAAGAATCAAAAACGTTAAAGCGGAAAGAACCGTTGGACGATGACGAATCGCCCAAGAGACAGTGTCCGAAAACTGTAGTGGAGTGATTGTGACTAGTAGTGTTGATACTTGAATTGTATTTCGAAGTGTAAGGAAATGTCCTGATTTATTAATTGTGCTTAATTCGCATCCATTAAACATAAAAGTGTTAAGGTAATCCAAAAGTGTTATGATCAGACAGAAAGTTATATGAAGGAAAGTTATTAGCAAGACTTGGCTTTCTTACATTAATCATCCAACAAAAACCCATAAAAGTGCATATAATAATTGCGTTAATAAATTAGGAACTAAAGAAATACTCACAAGCTCTGGACAGTTAGCAGCATTAAAGTAGGTATTAAATAATCTATTCTGAAATAATGTGTTCATAAAACAGAATTTGCTTCATTGTAAAAAATATAGCAACACAGAGACTGATCTTGATTTCAATTATTTGGGTTCAGCTTTGTATAAGTTAATATTCATGTAAAAAACTGTGAACAACTGTATTTGAAATTAAAGAAAACTGGCGGGATAACATGCACAGATTAACATTGATTTCTCAATACTATCAATCTAGAATTTGAAAGTAACCAGTAAAATTTAAAATGAAATATTTTACTCACACTTACTTATATTTCACATATTTATCAAAAAGGTTTGGATAGATAAAAAGTCGAAAAGTATAAAAGTTTATTATTCTAAATAAAGTTAATTGCTAAAATTTTTTTAACATCAAAGTAAAATTAGCTGACTACCGATCTAGCTCTACATTGTACCGCTGCCCACATGCTACAATTCTTGTTAATTTATACTTCATTGTCTTGTAACCTTAATTTTATTTCGGGTTGTTTGTTTGCAACTGTACTAGGAACTGCTTTTTCCAGTTTATTTTCATATTTTTTTTCATACTGTACTATTTCTCGTGCTGGTAACTTGCCCTCATTATTTCCGTGATATAGAGTCTCCTAATGTGAAAAACATTAAATTGTATTTAAGAAAGAGATATATGAAAGCCTCCATTTGTAATTTCTCTCTTTTTTGGTTTTTACTAATCCTTTTGTGGAATAAAAGTTATAGATAAATAAGTTGATCGATTGATTGATTTAAATTCTGAAATAAGTTATAATAATATTTATAATAATTCACCTTAAATATTTGCCTAAAATTTTGAGTTTTTGCTGCTATGTCTGTCCAATTGGGTTTATCTTTTAGTTTGTGTTTGAGTAGGGGATCTGGATTATAATATTTTATTCTGTCTACATCTGTATCTTTATGAAATTGCTACTCTCTATCATTTATGTATTAATATGATCCACTAATTCATGTTTGTATTTAAATTACGACTGACTATGTATCTAAGGAATTTTAACTACAGTAGTTCAGAGTGATTCACAAATTAATGATGGATATTTAGCTAGAGAACTGTATAATTATATTATGTCCAATGGCCTTTATCTATCAGTTCATCTCTTCAGTACATTATTCAACAATTTCTTGTCGTTTATGTTTTATGTTGTTGAATTGAAATGAACACCAAACAAAATAAACTTATCATTTGAATAATCAATGAGGCATGTTTTTTTTATTTATCATAATAATTTAGATGTAGACACAAAATTCAAACAAATAAAATGACATTCCAAAATTACGTATCGTTTTCTGCATTTCTATGTATATTTTTATTATTAGTTCAATTTGTGCATGGACCTACTCTCTAAGGATTAATTTCTTTTTAATAGTTTCAATCAATAAATTAAACAAAATATAAAGCTATTTGTTGTTTGTTTCTTGTGATAGCTTTCAATGATAAATATATCTACCAAGTTTGGAATGTTGCATCAGAAAACATTCATACATAATATGTATGAATGTTTAAACATATGTCGTGGCCATATCGTATATTTGAACACATCATGAAATTATCGATCATTGTATGATATGACCAAACAATTTTAACCATTTCATTAAAAGGCCGCGCGTTAAGTTGCCCATATCGAGAAACGATTGCTTATCATTGATCTGTCCAAAACACATCACGATGTGGCCAATAAACAAATATTTCATGAAATACGTCTATTTCATGAAATTATCAATCATTTCATGATGTGCGCAATTGTACTATGTGGCCACGACATACATATACATATACTTACGGCTATAAATCCCTGAAAAGGGTAGCCAGAGCTTCGGGATAAGACATTCCTTAGCCACTTTTGGAAGTTGAGTAGGGAATAGATGGTAATAATAAATAATTGTTGGTGATGGGTCTCCAACCACATCACCCAAAAATATATGTACCCACAATACCATAAGTCGCCCCTTACGACACCCGCGAGATGAAATGGGTTAGATTTTTTCTAAGCCGACACCACACAACCTAATGGAGAGCAATAAATTTGCTGAGAATCAGTCGTTGGCGATGTAGTCAGAGAACTTGAACGTCTACTACCTATCTTTTATCTACTTAACATGATTTTGGCAAAAATATGCTGTACCTCTTCAATATAGTTATTATGGATTGCCGTAGGTAGTCGGGTCATGAGCTTCTCTCGACTTGCATCAAAATCATCACGTTTCTTTGTTACGAATTAATAAAAAAAATATTATAGTTGGTAACATATAACATAAAAAATTCTGCATAGTCATAGATGATGAACATATAAAATAGATACTATCTATACTATAATAAGACTGTAACGAGGTCAAAACTGTACATTGAAGAAAACAAATAAAAACCGGTGGAATATGTTTTATTTTCGATACTGAAGACAAATTTGCTATTTTTGAAAAAAATGTCTGTCTGTCTGTCTGTCTGTCTGTCTGTATGTCCGTTCATCACGTTAATTCTACCGGACCGATCTTGATCAAATTTGGCATGAATGTAGGTTATACACCTGGCCAACATATAGGATATAATTTATCCCGGATTTCGCAAGGGTTCCCACAGGAGCATAAAAAAACATAACTTTTATATGGTTCCCCATATTTACACGATTAATTTTTTCATCGACCGACTTTATCGGACTCTTCATTAATAGTCTTTTTGGAAAAAATAAGGGTTTCATCCATTTTCATCAAAATAATTGTCCATTTAATTGTTTGTCAATAGTATGACTACTAGATACATAGGATATCAAAAATTTGAGACTTACACAAATGTCTGCGTGGCGTAGCGGTATACCGTTTGGTAAACACTAAGTACGAAAGACCCAGGTTCGAATCCCGGGGGGTCAAAGTCTTTTTGCGTATTTTTTTTGCTTTTGTGTTAGGTTAGAATAATAGGATGCACTAATCATTCTTTTTCACATTCAACTATGCGAATATGTATGAATAAAGATAATTGAAAGTATATTGTATGAATTTTGCGTATTCATTTGGTAGGTTTGAGAATATGTTTATAGCTTTTGTTTTTTTAACTATTTTTTAACTAATATTCTCATAGATATATTATGTTTTACTTACGCATAAATTAATATTCTGTTTAAGCCTCAGAATGCATAGTTTGTAAATAATAGTAAATATCTCAATGTTAATTCAGTAACGCCATCTGTTGACCGATGATTGCAATCTCTCACACATCACCAACAGTCAGTGTAGGGGACAGCACCGGGTCGCCAAACTGCTATCCATACTTACTAAAGATATTCTCATATTTGAACATATAAAACTTGGTACAAAATGGTTTGTTTCATGATTCGTATGAAAAATTAAAAAGGTTTTTTGGAACTCATCCCCTAAGGGATTGAAATATAGTATACAGATTTTTGATCTATAAATATACTGTATTAGAAATTTGAAACTTGATCTGATTGACAGATATAACCACTACAAAAAGGAATTTATAAAATTCATCTATCAATCAATCATGACTATATACTAACGGCTATAAATCCCAAAAAAGGGTAGCCACAGCTTCAGAGATAGTAATTCTCTATCCACTTTTGGAAGTTGAACGGGGAAATGGTAGTGAAATGTGTCTCCAACTGCATCGCCTAATAATCACTTAAAAATCTTTATCTCCTTCATCCTCAATGTTCTTTATATCTATTACAACGCCCGCTGAATTGTAAATATAAAAAAAAAACAGAAATTAAGATAGTGTTTTGGCATTTTGGATGTAAACCGGATGCAAAAAATGTAGTCCACGCGGACGTAGTCGCGGGCAAAAAGCTAGTCATTAATATTACTTTGTGTTTCGTGAACCAACGATGTATAAAAAAATAACTGTTATTTTTGGAGCGAAGCTCCATTTACCCCCGACTTTTGTATTAGCTTTGTCACAGAACTCCTTCTAAAAGGTTGATCTAATCACAGCCAAATTTTGCACGATGGTTCAAGACATCAAGGACAAGGTTTTAACGAAGAGAAAATTTAGATAGATGTTACCATTGAGGAATAATCACCCTTGAAAGTTTCCCATACAAAAGAAGCTAAAAATCCCTACCTGGCCTAATAGCATTAGCAAATTAGCTCTAAAAACGTTGGTTCAGTTGTTCCAAGGTGTCCAGATAAATATACTAAAAGTCCTCGAGGGAGGGACTTGAGCTAGCGTTGGGGGGGAAAGGTTTTTTTTTTTAGTTTTTGCTTTTTACTCCAAACTATTTATAATATTATTTTAGTGACTTCTACAACAATTATCTAGACTTAATTCTCTGCCAATTACATACTTTTTACATTTTTACTGTACGATCAATAGTTTAGGAGATGCAAAGTAATAAAGGTAAAGAAAATGAGAAACAAAATCGTTACACTTTCAAAAAGATGAACACATTTCATAGATTTCATGCGTTACACCAGAGAAATCTGTTCCGCCTGGAAAGTAAAAAAAGCACTAAAGCTCCCGCTGCTTCACAAACCGGAACTTTAGGAGTCCAGCATTTGTACACATATAGCAGGCTTCAAACCAATCCAATTTCTTACACCAAGACACGACTCTGCCAAGTCTGATTTATCATATCTGCTATGGATAAGCAGCGAAGGGCTCGAGGTGCCTTTTGAACCCCAACGGAAAGGTTTCATGAGAAACTTTAATGAAAGAGCTCTTATCCCCTTACCTTTCATAAATTCACCTCCAACTGACTATGACACAATTATATAACAAAAAATATTCGATTATCAAAAATATGATTGTGCGGCTTCGGGGGTTCCACATGCTAATGTCCTACCTTGGTTGCATTGGACAAGTGATGGCGGGAAGTGGCCTCAGAGATATGCTATGCAATATTTTTGCTTCAAACTCAGTGTAGCAGATTTTGAGCGGTCATGCTTACGTAAGAGCAGTTCGCGAACAGTGATTAGTGCATACGACTATATCACAGATGATTCTAAATGATATGAATATTAATAAGAATGAGAAGGAAACGATAAATACCCTTTTAAAAAACATGTGAACTAAGCATTTAAGTGAAGAATAAATAATGAACTATGAGCAGTTTACTTCACTTCAAGCGAAAATGATGCACAACTAAAGTATTTATAGTACACCAAAAATGAGTATATATAATTTGTAGAGAATTTAGTCTAGATAACTACTGTAGAAGTGACTAAAGTGATATAATAATTAGTTTTCGAGTAAAACATAAAAAATAGATCTTTCTCCCCCTCCCCTACGGCCAGCTCACGTCCCTCCCTCGGGAACTCTTAGTATATTCATCAGGACACCTTAAGGTAATAACTGTACCAATTTTCAAAACTATATTAATTACTAGTGGATCGTCCCAGCTTCGCACGGGTAGCGTTGTTTTTTTAAATATCTGAGGTTTCTTTCTTCAGTCCCTGCTTAAGCATTGTGAAATTCAGCGCAATGTTTTCAATTTATTTAATTTATAGCACTCCCTAAACAGTGTAGTTTGGTGATTTTGAATGCGCTTTAATGAACGGTTCAGTATTTCCATTAAATAGCAAATTTTGGAATAAAACGCTATGAAGTATTTATAACAATCTGAAAAATAAATCATTACGTGATGTAGGATGCAAGTATGATTTTATGAAGATTTTATGTATAATTTCGGTGTTTGTCTACCGATTTCTATGATTCTTTTTTTATTGAATAGGTAATAATGTTACCTTTTTTAAATTAGGGATGAGTGAGAGGTTTACAAACGTAAGAGTAAACAAATATAATCAGAATGTTCCGAACTGCTAAGCAATCAGGAATTACACGTGTTATTGTGAGTCAACCGTAAAAGATAGACATAAACTGTTAAGGATTTTTTTTAGATAATTTTATGCAGAATTTTTCCATCGTACATGATTTCTATGTAAGATTAACCATTAAGCCTGCACACGCGACGGAAGCTTAAAAAATGGAGTTACTTCTCCCGTTTTCCCAAAATTTCCCAAAATTCCCCTTTACTACTCTGCTGGAAAGTATACAAAAACCTGCGCAGGAGTATGAAGAATAATTGTACCAAGTTTCGTTAGGATCCGTCGAGTAGTTTTTGTTTCCATAAGGAACATACAAACCGACAGACAGACAGACAGACAGACAGACAGACAGACAGACAGACAGACAGAAAGACAGACAGACAGACAAAAATTTTACTAATTGCATTTTTGGCATCAGTATCGATCCCTAATCATCACCTGATAGTTATTTTGAAAATATATTTCATGTACAGAATTGACCTCTCTACAGATTTATTATAAGTATAGATTTGGTCTGATTTTAATAATTTGTTCACACTATAATGTTAACGGTGGAATTTTCAAACATTTGCTTTGCCAGACTCAGTAAAAAACAAAAAGTTTCGAAAATTGCAATAAAACAATTTAACGCAACACATGTTCGATTTGTGTGATGTAATGTAAGGTTATGTGATCGTGTGAGAAATGACGTGATTCGTGAAAGGTATGGCGTAAAAGATATGAAGAAAGGTATGAAGAAAAAGAAAAAGGAATGTTGAGATGGTTTGGGCAAATGGAGAGGATGGATGACAGTAAATTGGTGGAAAGTAATGTGAGTAGAAGACGACCACGGAAGACACAACTGGACACAAATAGAGTGTGTGCTCAAAAAGGCAGGCGTCCAAAGAAAGTATGAAGAATAAAAGAGCATGTATGAAAAGATTGATGGATGTAAACGAAGCTAGAGAGGTTTGCCAGGATCGTTCAAAGTGACGATCAATAGTCTCTACCTGCTCCTCACAGCCCATATACGTTCCCACCAAGGGGCTCGAGGCTACCCTATATGGGGTGATTTGGCCTCAGTCCACCACACTGCCCAATTACGGGTTGGCGGTTGGTTGCGACTAACGACTACTATCGTAATAGTAGCCGGGACCGACGGCTTAACGTGCCCTCAGAAGCACGGAATCATCTCAATTTTCGGATAATCTGGTGATTCAAGCCTGCAATATCCTTTCAGTCTGGGTCAAATCTAAATTTCTGAGTTTACCCCCCGGGGGATCGAACCCGAGACCTCCATACTTGAAACCAAGCGCATAACCGCGCGATCACGGAGACAGTCTCTGCCTACCCCAATGGGAAATAATGGCGTGATTATATGTATGTATATATATTTGATTTTGTCCGGCTTCACTCCAAATTTCGGCATGAAAAGACAGAATTCATGCCCACCTAGTAATATATGCTCAGCTTCCGATGATAAACTTAGATGATATGTAATATAGATCATTTTATAAACAATATGGTCATGGTAAGTAGATACGAAACGTAGGGAAATCAATACAACGAATTTCTATCTTTTCTTCAGCTACCACTACTCCTTGTGCTCGATGTACAAAAATATTTTATCATAATGAATTCCGAACGATTTTAATGATACTTCAAGGTCTTTTTGCACCCAACCCCTAATCAGAAGCTGTCTTAATAGTTTTATAAAATTAAATTAAGTACCGGTTTTGGTCAAGTCGTTGTTCGACATCTAGACCAATTTTGACGATTGTCCTTTAATTAAAAGCAATTACAAAAATGCTCGATAATAACATATCGCGGGCGATAAGTCATTAATTTTGATTGACAACAAAAAGTGATAATTACTGACTTGTTCAAATAAAAAGTCTTGGGTAAAATTAGTTGTTTTATTTTAAATTTGCTTCAATCGCACATCATTATAGACGGATATCTGTTAAGGCTGAGCCTGGTGTATAGACATTATTTGGCTTTTAAAACATATTATGCGGCCCAACTTAGATGCGTTGGCTCGAGTGGGATACTACAAACTGAGCATGCCTTCGACGCCCTCAGCAAAACATCTTCACAAGATATATAGAATCATTATTTTCTTTTTTGTCTTGCTTTATAATCTGCAACACTTGGTGCAAGCTATTCGGGTAAGATTCAGTACACGTTTTTAATTTGGTTTAAAAAGACAGAAATGTGAATAATAAAAAAAGAGCATATATGAAAAATATATAAATATAAAAGTAGCCCGAGGGGTGTGCGAGGATTATACTAAGTGTTAATCGATATTCTCTACCTACCCCAATGAGAACGAATAGCGTGAGTATATGTTAATCATTTACCTACTCCGAAATGTAGACCACCAAAAAATCTTGAACCTAATTAAAATGTAAGATGGCTAAGAAAAACCAGTGGAAGATTGTGACGACACGACAAAGTAAAATTATCTTGACTCGTCAACTTACGGAATAAATATATCTAATTAGTTAAGATAATTTGTTATTGTTATTAATAAGGATAGGTTAGGAAAGTTTATTGAGTAGTATATTTTTGCTTTTATAGGTGCGAAAAAGTACGGAGTTACTTGTGAACACATTATTTGTTCTACTGACAACTCTCAATGCATTTGGCAAACAATTAATTTTCATCTTGAAAGCGCCGAGAATTGATAGACTTTTGGAAACTATTGATGGTCTGTACAAGTTTATAATTCAGAATTAACGTATCTGGTCGTGTTATAGTAGACCACAATTTGAAGATCGATGAATTATTTTTTCTATAAAAAAATAAAACGGGGTGGATATCCAATATATACTATATAAAGTAATAATTAGTTACCGTACTCCGTACGATCGTAAATTATATTCTATACAATAATAATTATGGGCTAGTGTTCTATTTAGAAAGATAAATATGTCAAAATTTTATTTTAAACTATTTGGAAATCCGCCTTTTTTCTACTGAGTTATCTGTTTGTTGGGCTTAGGAAAGATAAAATATAAAATTATCAGTTATACTTTTTAAAACTGTTTAGTTATTTTTCCCTTGTGTATGGTATCACTCCGACATATATATAAATGAACACTTAACACCGAAAAACAAAATTTTGCTCAAAAAAACAAAGTCTATATGCAAGGAAGTGGGGTTTCAGTATGTTTGGGTAAGAAACTGTCGTATCTACGTAAGAAAAACGGAAGGAAGCAACCACCTCGTGATCACCAACGAAGCGGATTTGAAGAAAATTGGGAAAGCCTAAAGAAAACGTTTCTTCTTTTAAATTTAGTTTGTTTAAGAGTGCAATTTGGTTTTTATTCTATTTTTAAGGACTCTAGATCTTTTGGTTTTTTAGTTTTACTTAATTATGGTGAATTTAGTACCACTTCTTTGCATTGGAAGCGTTTAATTTTGGTTAACGTTCTTATTAATTTTATACTTAGGTTACCTTTCTTTACTTATATTTTACACTATACACAAAACCAGTTATTTACAACCATTTTATACTATACACAACAAGCGATGAATACAATAAAACAAGTACAGAGTAGTAGAACTAAATTCTATTGTAACACCATAGTGGTTTTCCATTTTTATAAAATTCGATTTAAACATATTTTATCAAAATGTGCGTGGATTACGCACTAAAACACAATCAGTTTTCGCAGACACATCTTTATCAATATATGACGTTTATTTATTTACAGAGACGTGGCTCAATAGTAGTTTCTTTGACGGTGAATTTTTTAATATGATTGAGTATGACGTATTCAGAAAAGATCGAGATCCGGGCTACGCATCGCGTGGAGGTGGTGTTTTAATAGCTGTACGTAAAGTATTACAGGCCAAATTACTTAAGAATATCTCTGAGACCGACAGTGTGTGGCTGAGGCTGGGGGTAGGATCAGGGGCTTTGCTTTTAGGTTGTGTTTACGTAGCGTGTGGATCCAATCACGCTGACCTCATGTCCTCGTTTTGCAATAATTTGGTTAAAGTTAAAGATGAGTATCCTAATGATAAAATATTGTTGACTGGTGATTTTAATTGCCCGAATGGTCTAGAGAATGCCCGCCTATTTCGAATAATGTTTGTGTTAACACGGAGTTACTGGATACGATTGCTTTTGTAGATTTGCGCCAATATAATTACATACTTAATGATAACAATAGAACACTTGACTTGGTTTTTAGTAACTGCGAAGTGACGGTAAGGCGTAGTTCAGAATATGTTGTAAAAGAAGACCTGCATCATCCTTCACTAGCTATGAATTTAAATTGCAATATTACTAAAACATCCAACTCTCAAGGACAAGTCATAAAACAGTTCTTTAAAGCAAGTTACGAAATTATTCGACAAAAATTAAATGATGTAGATTGGGATCAATTATTATCATTTCCAACGGTTATTCAAGCTACTGATAAATTTTATGAAATTTTGAATGATTTAATAAATAAATATGTACCAGTATCAAATTATAAGTCTAAAACTATGCCTCATTGGTACTCGCCGTCTCTGCGTAAACTTATTAAGGAAAAAACTAAGTATCATAGGTTGTACAAATTAAATAAAAATCCACTTGATTATGATACGTTTTCTTTATTACGAACTAGACAAAAAAAGATGGTACGACAGGATTATACTAGGTTCATTATAAAAACTGAATGTAATATAATCGAAAATCCAAAACTTTTTTGGTCTTTTGTAAAAAGCAAACAAACCCGAAAGTCCGTGCCCAACAGCATTATTTATGGAGATACGGTAGCTGACGGTCCTCAGCAGGTCGCACAATCTTTCTCTAATTATTTTTCCACTGTATTTACTAACTGTGATAGCGACACCGAACAAGATAGCGTAAATACCGACAACAGCCTTTATCATACGGATCTCTTCGTAAATACTATAGATGCCACTGCGAGTACCGTTTTGAAGTATATTAAAAACTTAGACATAAACAAGGGCAGTGGGTTAGATGGAATACATCCCGTTTTTATTATCCGTTGTCAAAACGAGCTGGCTTTACCTTTGAGTATTTTATTTTCGAGATCTCTCAAGGAAGGAGTCGTACCAGAGATATGGAAAACCGCAAAGATCACCCCGATCTTCAAAGGTGGATCAAAATCAAACGCAACGGACTATCGACCCGTCTCTGTGTTGCCTTGTTTTAGTAAACTACTTGAACAAATAGTATATGATGGTATTTACTTGACAATCAATAGACATATTACAGAATATCAGCATGGTTTTACCAAACATCGGTCAGTCAAATCGAATCTTGTTCAGTCAACTCATTATATTATTAGACAAATTCGGATGCAGGGGGCCAAGTGGATGCTATTTACACCGATTTCTCTAAAGCATTCGACAAGGTTTCCCATAAACTGCTCTTGAGAAAATTACGTTGCTCAGGCATTCATGGTGATTTACTGAGATGGGTTGAGTCATATTTGATGAATAGGATGCAATGTGTTGTAGTCGGAGGAAAAAAATCGGATTATATCACTGTAACCTCTGGAGTTCCCCAAGGATCACATTTGGGACCGCTATTCTTTAATGCTTTTATTTTTGACATAGGTAAATGTTTTCAATTTGCAAACTTTAATCTTTTCGCAGATGATCTAAAACTTTTTGCTAGGATCAACACTACTGATGACTGTCTTTTATTACAAGCTGATATATCAAAATTGGAAAAGTACTGTTCAGACAATAAATTAATGTTAAATTCTAAAAAAATTTTTAAAATTACTTTCACACGCAAAAGGAATAAAGTAAAATATGATTACCAAATTGCGAATACGGTCTTGAATGAGGTTTCAAATATACGTGATTTAGGCGTTCAACTAGATAGCAAAATGCTATTCGAGGCCCACATAAATTTAATCGTTGATAAAGCAAATAGAATGCTAGGCTTTATAAATAGAATTTGTAAGTCATTCTCATCAACTCATTCACTGAAAGTATTGTACATGTCATACGTCAGATCCATTCTTGAGTACTGCTCTAATGTGTGGTCACCTCTGTATGAGAAATATATTTGTAGGATAGAAGCTATTCAACATAGGTTTTTACGCACGTTGGCTTATCGAGAACGCGTTAATTATAACAACTACGCTCAATTAGAGGCGAAGTTTCATTTAGACAGCCTTAAAAATCGACGTATTGTTTCTGATATGGCATTGTTATATGATATATTGCATAATAACATTGACTCCCCGGACCTTCTCAGTAAAATCACATTAAATGTACCCAAGAGGAGAACACGACTGACAAATTTATTTAAAAACCAATTTGCGAGTACTAATTTTGCCTCTAGTGAAACAATTAACAGAATGGTCAATATATACAATATTGAGTTTCAGGAAATAGATCTGTTCGCGGAAACTAAACTATCATTCCTAAAAAAGGTTAAAACGGTGTTACTTAAGGAAACTACTTGATAAATATTATGTATTCGTCCAATACAATATATTTCATGCATTAAAGTTCTAACACACACAATCACACACACACACTCTCACACACACACAAACACACATGAAACACACTTTAGAGAAAAATAATTATATTTTATTTGTCCATACATATTTCTGTTACAAATAAATGCTCAGTTTATCTAATGAAATTTGTGAAACATAGAATTGGCACGATAAATTGTTATATTTAAAAATGTTTGTTAATAGATTAAGTGCTGTTTGTTTTACTCAATAATAAATAAATAAATATATATCGACAAAAACTTCTCACAGGACCGATATTCAAGTCAATATGCAAATATCATGACGAACTGCTCTTGAAAAATGCGACGAGAATGATGAACCTCCTCAAAATATCTCATGCGGCAATAGTCACGTGCGGCACTCTCTGGGGAATATTACCTCTCGTTAAGAGATACATTGATGGAAATTTCCAATTTGCTGCTTATTTTCCTTTCGTTGTGGATTCGTCACCCACGTAAGTACTATTAAGCATTTTCACAGCCCATGCATGTCCCTTCGAGCCTACCCGATATAGGTCGATTTGGCCATAGTCCACCACGCTGCCCATGTGCGGGTTGGCAGACTAACGACTACTACTATTATAATAGCCGGGACCTACGGCTGAAGGTGCCCTCCGAAGCACGGAATAATCTTAATTTAGGAAGTATCAGGTGATTCAAGCCTGCAATATCCTTCCAATCTGGGTTAAATCTTACAAATTAAATTTGTGAGTTTACCCCCCGGAAATCGACCCCAGACCTCCGTAATTGAAGTCAAGCACTTAACCGCGAAAGTATTTTTTAAAATAGCTATAATTTAAGGTAACATTTCTTTCAGTTTCGAATTGTGCGTCGTCTATTTAACGGCGTCAATAACATTGCAAGCTTATGGGCACGTGACTATGGATTGTACAATAGTGGCCCTGTACAACCAAGCCAAAACACAACTTGAGATGTTGAACTATCAACTGATAAACTTGGTACGTTTTGATGAGACCGAAAAACCGACTTATGTTGACCCGGAAAGCTCTGAAGATGCGTTGAAACAAAGATTTGTCTGTGCCGTTAAACGTTATGAGGAAGTAGTACGGTAATTATCTCCTACGTAATATTTTGATTTAGGTTTTAATTTTAGATTCGGGGTGTATACAAAAATTAGGCACCGACATCGTGAGTCTTTTTTATTATTTAGGTGTGACATAAAATGATTGGGTTTTTAACAGTGAAGGGGGGATCCAATCTTACCGCAGCTAAAGCTAGCGTAAAGAGCTTATTCCATTTGTCTGAATGAAGACGTCTGAGAGCCACAGAATCTGAATTCAGACTAGTGGAATAACGTTCAGAACGCTAGGCTTCTGAAAAGTAGACAAATTTGTATAGTGGAATAACAAGTGTCTGCGGCAGTAACTTCGAAGGACGTCTGAATTCAGAAACGACAAAGTGTAATGGAATAAGCTCTTAACTCTTTCGCCGCTTTGTAGAGCGCTTGCTCAACCACTCAAGGCTTAGGATAGGCATTATTTAGATTGTAAAATAATATGTGATTTTAAGAAAACTAACAGATATTATACACTTTTTTGGATGTCAAGAGTGCTATGTTTTGTGAAAAGACGAAATTACTCACGAATATCTATGTTTGCAGGTTTGTGAAAGAAATTGTATCAATATTCAGAGAAGCATTGATTTTTCACTTGCTCGTTATGTCATGGGTTATTTGTATGTCATTGTACAAAATGGTTGGGGTAAGTAATAGGCATGTAATAGGCTATTTGACAAAATTTCATAAAGTATTTCAGTGTATTAAGTCGCGCCCAGGGAACGAATTAAAGTGCTCCCTCACCTGCGGCATTGGCGTGTTATGTACTTTACAGATTTGAGTATTACATCAGTGAAGCAGGAGAACCGAGCGTTACAATGCGCACCTTGTAATGATTATATGAATGATTGTATAATAACAAGCGAAAGCTCGTCAGTCAGTTTGGTCAGAAGAAAAGGCGTTTCAATTATGATAAAATCAGCTTTAGATCATATGTATTATTCCAAATCCCCCAAAATCGTTTGTAAGTGCAAGATGGCTTCGCATTGAGACTTATAACAGTTATAACGTATCATCCTTTTCAACAAGTAAACGAACATTCAGTTTTATCTGTGGTGATATCTACATTAATACATGGATGACCAACAAAAGTCAGAACATTGAATCCACCAATCAGTAAGTAGGGTAAACTTATTTTGACAATTAGTAATTAGCGGATTTTTTTAGTAATGTCTGTAAGCTGTGTAGTGTCGCCTTAGAATAGCACTACCCCATTTCAGCCAGTGGGTGTACGTAAAAGGCGACTAACGGTATTGGGTCTTTTAAGGGATTTTTGGGCGATGCGGTTGGAGACCCATCACCAACAACCTTTATTTTACCACCTTTTCCCCACGCAACTTTCAAAAGTGGCTAAGGAATTTTTGATTCCTTAGCTCTGGCTACCTCTACTAGGGATTAATAGCCGTGAGTATATGTATGTTATGTATGTATAAACTCTTTTTCGTAAACTCTACCGTGCAGAAACATCAGTAACAAATCCCAAATCAACAAACCCTAGAACATTTAAATAACTGTCTGGCACGTCCCGTCACATTCGAGATAATCTCAATGTTGCGCCATCATCCAACGCAATATTATTTTTGAACACTGTCAGCTTTCGACTTGTCTTTTGTTCTAACATAATACGTGCATACAAAGTTCCTATTGTCAGTCGTTATACAGAGTCCTTATTGTAAATTAAAACGTATCATTTTTTAGTGAATCGAATTAAATTAGAATTCCTTCATGCTCCCATTTATTTTACAGGTTTTGAGCTTAGGAATCCAAATATACGTGTATGTACGAGTCCAATATAATAATAACTGTGTAATGTCGGCATAGAATAGAACTAACTCTGGGGCTGTTTAAGTTGGATCGATGGCGATTTGGATCCATCACCAAACCTCATTTATTTGATCCAAGGAAAGAAAAATTTCGATACAGGCGGGAATCGAACCCGCGACCTCGGGTATACGCCCCCGTCGCTCTGCCAATTGAGCTACCGTGTCAATGGCTGCCAGTGCGAAATTCTTTTATCCTTTGTTTCTTTTACACTTTTAAGTAGTGTTTGCGTTCCCTACGTCCGATTTTTTTACGAATTCGGAAGGCCATCATCCATCCTCTCGATGTGCCCAAACCATCTCAACATTGCTTTTTCTATCTTACTTACAATATCATCTTTTACACCACACCTTTCACGAATCACGTCATTCCTCACACGACCACATAACCTTACATTACAAACTTTTCTGAGGAACCTCATTTCTACAGCTTTCATGCTTCTTCTGCCACACCAGACATTCACTGCCATACATATGCATAGGAACAAGAATAGCATCATGCACTGCCATTCGGGCCTTTTCTCTTTTCGGACACCGATTTACTAGACATTAGACTGTCCTGTCCAGTGGTCTAATGAAGCACTACCCTTTTTCACTCTTCTCTCGATATCTTCAACACACTTTCCATCTCTAGTTAACATACTTCCCAGATTCACTTGTTCCACTCTCTTACCATTAATCTCAATCACGCATTCGGTCATATTCTCCTCTCCTTCAAAATCCATGTGAACGGGAGCAGCACTTGTGCGTCTGCTCCACGCCCACAAAGTTGATCCGCCTTGTAGTGCCTCTCAAAGGTTGGTGATAATGGATAAATAAAAACCAGATTTGTTTGACTAGGGTTTACTGCACTTTTACGATCTTTGTTACAAATTAAACTATATATATTTAAATTTTATTAAATGTATTATTGAGCTACCGTGTCAATGTATTTTTATTGACACGGTAGCTCAATTGGCAGAGCCACGGGGGCGTATACCCGAGTTCGCGGGTTCAATTCCCGCCTGTGCAGAAATTTTTCTTTCCTTTATTTATTCTTTATTCATTAGAAATAATCCCCACATGAGGTTTTCATGAACAAAAAGATTTAAAGTATATAATAAGAAAGTGATCTGTGCTAACATTCGTGCCCCTATAGACTCTGGTGTCAACAACCTTTGCTCTTAGCCTTTCATCAACAATCACAAAATCAGTCATACTTCTCTCGTTTGCTCTCTGTCTTGTATACATATGGATATCTTTATGTTCAAACAACGTGTTTGTAACACATAGATTACTCGCCAAATATACCTCATTACTTTATCATTACTTTCTCGCCATTTTCTTTTACCCTTTGATCACCATACTTTCCTAAATCTTTTTCACAGCCGTTGCGTGACACACCAACCCAGCCACTAAAATCTCCTAACATAACAATTATCTCATTCTGATCACACCCATTCACAATATCATCTAACAAATTCCAAAACTCCTCCCTCTCGGATAGTGACTTAGACATGTCCGGAGCATACATACAAATTATGCGCTTCCGGATAAGCCCTATTTTCACCTTTAGCCACAGGAGCCTTGGACTCACACATTCGTAACCTTTCATACTCTGAGTCATCCTTTCAGATATCAGAATTACCACGCCTTAGCAAGTCCTGTCGCTGTCAGCAGCGCTTGAGCAGATCGCTGTAAATGAGCCAAGTTGTGAAACTTCTTTTTCCTTTCGCTTCGTTTCATTCACACACAGATTCACTATGAACGGGAGCAGCCCTTGTGCGTCTGCTCCACGTCCACGAAGTTGGTTCCGCCTCGTAGGAGCCTCTCAGATGGATGATGGTGGTTGCAGAGTCGTAGAAAATAACAACAATTTACTTGTTCGACTTGGGTTTATTGTGAATTTACTGCTGTATGACAGGTACAATAATGTATGTAAAATGACAATATAAAACGTCTTCTTGTCTGCTCCGTGTCTTCTTAGTTGAATTTGTGATAAAAAAAGTTGGGCAAAACCGAAATATTAGCTCCAGTGTCTATAAGGAAAAAAATATTGTTTTTACGGTCATTCATCATTAGGCGGTAGTTGCTAAGGGGTACGGTGCCTCCCGCCTCCGGCTGTACCGCATCTAGTTTCCCTGCTGGTTGGATGCTGCCCGCTTCGGGTCCCAGGCGCACGGTGCTTCACACCTTGTGGCTCGACTCCGGTAGCGGTAGTGGAACCTGCATAGCCAGGGATGGATTGATTTGCATGGATGACAGGCCATTGGATGATCCGGGTTCCTCGCTCGACTCCGGGATCTGGACCTGCCTCGATGACCATTGTTGTTTCGGCGATGACCGGCTCTGCCGTTGACCTGTGTCCGTAGAGCTACAACCTCTAGAGTCAGGTTTTGCATCATCGTAAACATCTGTGCCAACGGAAAAGTAGTCATGTTTGGCTGCTGGCTCTGATGACCGCTGGATACTTCAGAAATTTCCCCTTGTGCGACGCTTTCGACAACCTCATCTGCAATCTTTGCTAGATTGTCTAAATCCTGGTCGCTGCTGACTGCAATGACCGCTCGAACCGCTGCTGGCATCCTAGATAGTCACAAGTTCTTTAGGGTCTGCTCTGAAACTTGTGTGTTGCGTCCCAAATCTCGCATCTTTCTTAGGAGTTGACGGTTTCTGGGATCCTAACTCCATCTCGCCTACAAGTTTTTGGAACTGTCGTTCAGCGCTTTCCTCAAACACTTGGAGTAGCCTCTCCTGTGCTGCTGGTATTTGTTGGAAGTAGGTGGTGAAAGAAAGATGTCACTTATCTGTTGGAGAGCATCTCGACTTAACTTTGCCACCACCTCATTGAATTTTACGTCATCTTCTTGTTTCTGTGGCAACATTATCGCTTCAAACTGCGCGAACCATAGTCTCGGCATTTCAGTCCAAAATTCTGGTATTCTCGAGGTAACGGTGATTTGTGCTAACTCAGCAGAAGCAAAATTAGCTGAACTGGTACCTGGTATCCCTATTGGTATCGACGTTGCTCCTTGCTGCTGAAGCTGTCCTTGATTTGCTGCCCCCAATGTGTTATTCATCATGGTATCTCATATCCAATTTTCTGAACTAAATAAGATGCATGCACTCGCGGCAGTAGGCAATGTTATTACAAAAGTCAATTTATTAAGTATGTACACAATTTCAAAAACATCACGGTTCTGTTTTAATCACGTCGGGGTAACCACTTTGGAGAATGTTTACTTTATTATTATTATTTATTGAGTATCGTTGGGAGTCTTTAATGGAAACACTATTAAACTCGTGATGTTATTTATTAGGTCTTTACATGAGTGCAATTTAACCGATACTAACTATTAAAAATGCTTACACTAAAATATATAACAATTATAACAACTAAATGTGCTGCCACAGTTTCACCTTTTATCACGTCGGGGTCGCCAATGTGGAGGAAAAGGGAAGATCTTCCGCCAGGCGGTGGTATGCCTGGGGACCGCGGTCCAACTGTACTAAGTTGGAACTTGTATATATAGCAAATGTTTTAGAAACTTCGATTGCGCGATGTACGATTTGTATGGCGAGTCTTGATGACGCGTGTGACGTATATTACTTGGTTTCGTGTTGCTGTGGAATGTGATTCTTCTTGCACTGTCAGCGTTTATATGTAGTGCGCGTCATTGTGTACTGACAGCGCATCGCTACAATATTTTTCTTTCATCCATTATCAAACATACTTCATCTGATTTTTCATGCATCCCTCCACACAAATTCAACGCACTGAAGCGGGTTTCTCCAGCCCACTTTTCGCCCCGCGAGGAACCACGGCGTGATAAGTGGCGAGCTGCAACGCCGCCACCGTGTTTATTTTTATTACCAAAAGCAAGAGAAATCAACTGTCCGCCTAGCCAGAGCCCCGCTTGACTAGGTAAGGTTATTAAGTACCCGGAGTGCACCAGGCTCCAAGTTTAAGGGCGAAGATGGCAGAAGCCCTGTCCCCTTACTCGACTCCTACGAAACACCCACGGGAAGAGATGGGGTAGTGCTATTATATGGCGACATTACACAGATATTTTTATAGATATTCGTATTTAAACTACCAATTAAGGGAATTAAAGTTTGCAATGTTTACAAGCATTATCATTAGCAATACCATTATCATTAGCCGTGAACGAAAGGCGTGCAGTAGGACCAATACATGTAAAACTCTTTTTTTTATAATCCGTAAAATGCTCTCCAAGATTACTTTCTGGGTGTGATTTCTAGGTGAAACTGCTGTCCACAGAGTTTCTAGCTGTGTTGGTGTACCTCGTTATTATGTTGGTGCAGCTATTCATGTTTTGCTACGTGGGAACCGATCTGCAATTAATGGTTGGTATGATTATAAATATTAATCTCATTTGGGAAGAGCAAGAGGCTACTAAGACTATTGGGCCTTTTCAAGTGATTTTTGGGCGATGCGGTTTTTCTTTCGGATTCGGATAATTCTTTTCCCTACTTAACTTCCAAAAGTGGCTAAAGAATTTTCTGCTTCTGAAGCTCTGGCTATCCCTTTTAGTATTTATAGCCGTGAGTATATGTATGTACATATGTATGTGGGAAAGATCTTACACTAATTTGTCTACTAAGGTTATACAAGGGTTATACTGCAAGTTTTTAAACAAGAGATATTCGATTTCTGACCCTTGAAGCCGCAGTATTCGCCTCCTCAGTGGCTATATGTGTGATCCGCTCAGAGGAATGGGCATCGTGCTTTTCACAGTGGCTTTATGCAAAAGTGCAAAAATAAAAACGAAGTATATTTGTGAAAGTAGAAAAGGTATAATGTCACTAATTAATTATTTTTATAAAAACTTTCAGAGTGACGCAAGTATGTGATCTTTGTGGTGATAAAAGAAAAATAACTTTACTGAGTTTAACTTTTTTTGCGACATTTTTTACTCATTTTGAGACATATGACACAATCGAAGGATTAAAAAATACGCTGTCTGAGGGCGTATTTCTTTTTGTAACTGACATTTATACTGCAATCTTTCATTTCAATGTCTCCTGCCTTGCCTCGTATTTCAAGGCGTGTGATTAGACGGTTTTTTGTGTGATTGATAAGCCTTAATTATTTATACGAAATCTGTTACTTGTTGAGGAAACGGCGTGATATACTTATGCTACGGAAGCCAATATTGCTGCCCTTAGTAATCATCCAAGAATCCAACATAAAAATTTACGCTGTTTTAAATTTCGCTGTGCTATATAAAACATCTTCCTGCTATTGCAATATTCTGGGACTTTTTTTATACTATATTATTATTATAAATTACTTTCTTTTTTTTACTAATTTGGCAGAGTGAAACAGTAAGTCCGTCAATATTTGCATGTGATTGGCCGTCCATACCAACCAGTTTCCGAAGAAAATTGATCATTATGGCTTTATGCTGCTCCAAGCCACTGATTCTGAAGGCTGGCATCATACCCATGTCTTTGCAGACCTATTTGTCCGTAAGTATTTATATATTACTAGCTTTTTGCCCGCGACTACGTCCGCGTGGACTACATTTTTTGCATCCGGTTTACATCCAAAATACCAACACACTATCTTAAATTCTGTTTTTTTTTTATATTTATACTCCCGCGGGCGTTGTAATAGATATAAAGAACATTGAGGCTTTTTAAGTGATTATTTGACTACCTTTTCCCTATTCAACCTCCAAAAGTGGATAAAGAATTACTATCTCTGAAGCTATGGCTACCCTTTTTTGAGATTAATAGCCGTTAGTATGAATGATTGATAGATGAATTTTATATATTCCTTTACTGATTATACTCATGAGTTATTGATAGATGAATTTTATATACTCCTTTTTGTAGTGGTTATATCCAAAAGTGGATGAGGAGTTTCTAATTCCTTAGCTCCGGCTACCCCTTCTAGGGATTTACAGCCGTCAGATCGCCGATCAGTCAATCGCATCAAGTTTCAAATTTCTAGATACAGAAATGGCAAAAATCTGTATATTATATTTCAATCCCTTAGGGGGTGAGTTCCAAAAAACCTTTTTAATTGTTCATAAGAATCATGAAACAAACCATTTTGTACCAAGTTCCTATGTTCAAAAATGGTAATATCTTTAGTAAGTATGGATAACAGTTTAGCGCTGCTGCGGTGACGGCCCGGTGCTGCCCCCTACACTGACCGTTGGTGATGTGTGAGAGATTGCAGTCAATCGGTCATAGATGGCGGTACTAAATTAAAATTGAGATATAAATATATTTGCTATTATTTACAAACTATGCATTTTGAGGCATATTAATTTATGCGTAAGTATAGCATAATATATCTATGGAATATTAGTTTAAAAATAGTTAAAAAAAATAAAGTAATAAAAACATTTTCTTAGACCTACCAAATGAATACGCCAAATTCATACAATATACTTTCAATATCTTTATTCATACATATTCGCATAGTTGAATGTGAAAAAGAAGGAATAGTGTTCCTATTATTCTAAGCTAACACAATAGCAAAATAAAAATCGCAAAAAGATTGTGATCCCCGAGAATCGAACCTGCTTCCGTTCGATTAGTATTAACCAAACGGTATACTGCTAAGCCACGAAGAGGTTAGTGTTGACTTCAAATTTTTGATAAGCTATGTATCAAGTAGTCATACTATTGACAAACAATTAAACGGATACTTATTTTGATGAAAATGGATGAAACCCTTATTTTTTCCAAAAATATTATTAATGAAGAGTCTAATAAAGTCGTTCGATGATAAAATTAATTGTGCAAATATGGGGAGCCAAATAAAAGTTATGTTTTTTTATACTCTTGTGGGAACCCTTGCGAAATCCAGGATAAATGATATCCTATATGTTGGCTAGGTGTATAAGCTGCATTCATACCAAATTTGGCTTCAGTATCAAAAATTAAACATATTCCACCGGTTTTTATTTTTTTTCTTTAATGTACATTTTTGACCTCGGTACAGTCTTATTATAGTATAGATACAATACTGTCAACATACACAAACACACACACACATACACACGGCTATAAATCCCTAGAAGGGGTAGCCAGAGCTGAGGAATTAGAAATCCTCAGCCACTTTTGGAAGTTAAATGGGGAAAAGATGGTAAAATAAAGGTTGTTGGTGATGGGTATTCAACTGCATCGCCCAAAAATCTATCGAAAAGCCCCAATACCCTTAGTCACCTCTTACATACACCCACGGGAAGAAACGGGGTAGTGCTATTCTAAGCCGACACTACACAGCTGTCAACATAACTTAGTTATGTCACAAAAAGTTATTTAAATCTACTCAACGTTTCTGCCTTTAATCGTAATTCATCCTCTCCAGAAAAACTAATTCTTCTGAAAATATTGTGTTATTTTTGTCAACTGCATCCTCTTTACATCATAGCCCGAAAAGTTGCATAGCTCAAGTGGAAACGGGTAGGGCACACTGCACGTAGAATCGACGGCCGTTGGGGCTTGAAAGTCCTGGAGTGGCGGCACGTACAAGACGACGACGCAGTGTGAGCAGACCTCCAACGCGGTTGACCGACGACTTAGTCAAGGTTGCAGGAAGCCGATGCGGACATGTTTGGGGGAGACCTATGTCCAGCAAATGATCGCCCAACAATCATTTGAAATTCCCCAAAAACGATAAGTGGAGATAATTCTAACTATCTAATTGTCCTACAACACCTATATCTATATATATCTATACTTATAATAAATCTGTAGAGAGGTCAATTCTGTACATGAAATATATTTTCAAAATAACTATCAGGTTGTGATTAGGGATCGATACTGATGCCAAAAATGTAATCAGTAAAATTTTTGTCTGTCTGTCTGTCTGTCTGTCGGTTTGTATGTTCCTTATGGAAACAAAAACTACTCGACGGATTTTAACAAAACTTGGTACAATTATTCTTCATCCTTCTGGGCAGGTTTTTGTATACTTTTCAACCGAGTAGTAAAGGGGAATTTTGGGAAATTTTGGGAAATTTTGGGAAAACGGGAGAAGTTACTCCATATTTTAAGCTTCCCTCGCGTGTGCAGCCTTAATGGTTAAACTTACATAGAAATAATGTATGACGGAAATATTCTTCATAAAATTATCTAAAAATAAATCTTCAACAGTTTATGTCTATCTTTTACGGTTGACTCACAATAACACGTGTAATTCCTGATAGCTTAGCAGTTCGGAACATTCTGATTATATTTGTTTACTCTTACGTTTGTAAACCTCTCACTCATCCCTAATTTAAAAAAGATAACATTATTACCTATTCAATAAAAAAAGAATCATAGAAATCGGTAGAGAAACACCGAAATTATACATAAAATAAGCCATCGCGCCCGTGACCAAAACCAAATCTTTACTAATTTACATATAACATACTAGATGGCGCCAGTAGTTGCATCCTACATCACGTAATGATTTATTTTTTAGATTGTTATAAATACTTCATAGCGTTTTATTCCAAAGTTTGCTATTAAACGGAAATACTGAACCGTTCATTAAAGCGCATTCAAAATCACCAAACTACACTGTTTAGGGAGTGCTATAAATTTAATAAATTGAAAACATTGCGCTGAATTTCACAATGCTTGAGCAGTGACTGAAGAAAGAAACCTCAGATATTTAAAAAAACAACGCTACCCGTGCGAAGCTGGGACGATCCACTAGTAATAAATAAATATACACGGACACATTATACACAGATCAAGTTAGCTCCAAACTAAGTAAAACTTGTATTTTAAGATACTAACTCAACGATATATTTAGTATTTTACAATACACATATAAATAACATCCAAGACTAAGAATGCTCATCAGTTCATCACATAAATGTGCTCTCCGCTGGGATCGAACCAGCAACCTCCAGACCGAGAAGCTGATCTAACATAAACTCGGCCACGGACGTCGTCTATAATATGCTGAGAATGAAGCTCTGAAAATGCGTAATAATATTAAGTGTCTCAAAGCTTTGGCAAGACTTCATCGGATGTTACTCGTTTCCATTTCCCAGTTGTAAAGTCTCCTAACATTGTTTTTCTTATTTGTTTCAGGTGCTTCGTATGTCTTATACACTGTTTACCATTTTAGACAGGAAGTAAAAACAAACTAGGATATTATTAGACAAAGACACCGTGAATTTAATATATTGTAGACGTAGTATTAGAAATATTAGAAAATGAATTATTGAATAATAAAGAAATTATTGAATAAAGCGCAACTGTAGTATTAGAAATATTATCTATATTATGCATGTATATGACAATAAAGAAAATCAGCAAGAAATATATGTTTACTTGTTAACGTTACCTCCACATATTTCCATACTATTATTCAATTATCGATCAGACAGACAGACAGACAGATGTTTTTTGAAAAGCAATTGTATATTAATGTAATTGTACTGTTTGTGTGCCTTAAGTTGAATAAAATAAAAATAAAAATAGACACAACTGAATGTACGAATTGATATTTTAAATTATAAATATTGTTACACGTGCGTTTTAATTCAATTTCTACTAAAGGTGGATCTGCTAAGCAGGGCAAAGACTATCCTCCTTTCAGTAATACCAGAAAAAGAAGAATATATTGTGAACTATTTGATCATTTATTTTTGTAGTGTTTGATATGCAATTAAGAGTTATTGTATTCTATTCTAATATACAAGAAAAACTTTCTTCATGAAAACTCGGCTGACTCGCGTCACCTGTATTAGTGTATCTATATTGAATAAACAATATTTGATTAAATATTAAAGTTAACGCTACCTAAATCTAATTAAGTGTTTTACATCCTACTACCGCTGTCTCATCCATTTCATTTCCATAATTGAAGGGGTCCCCCGAATAACGTTACAAGTAGCAAATAAAAACTTGTTTTTTTTAATGCTTGGCCTGTCCATTAGGCTGTATAAAACGATTTTCCGTCAAAAAATCGATTTAAAAAAAAATGTTTGTTACAACGTTATTCGGGGGACCCCTTCAATTATAGATGCAAGTAACAACCCAAATCATCAACAGTTCGGGTTTTATGAATGATTTATGATCTTTGGGCGCTATCCAACGCAATTTAAATATAAAGCAATTTAAAACTACTAGTAACCTCTTATGCTCGTAAATATTTAGCCATTAAACAATTTCGGAAACTATGTCCACATTATATTCGTAAAAACATGGTTACTTATACAGCGATTGAACACTTTATTTTCGTCGCAAGCCACGGATGTTTCTTTACGAAATTCATAGGCCTTGAAGTGGGCTATATATTAGCCAATAAAATGCGATAAAAACACAAAGCTTTTATAAATATCCCGTTGAGAGGCAAGAGCGCGGTTTTCCAAGGGTTAACAGCCAGGCGCAAGGCGGTGAGATGCTCGCGTGACTCAATGGCTATCCACACAGACATACCTCTTTCAGTGTTCCGTACGACGTAAGTGCTGAAAGTCGTGTAAAAAGTTCTTCATCCGGCCGTGGTATTGTGGAATTCTGGATATAAATATAGGGTGCGCGGTAACCGCTTTACGATGCTTCTGCGCAACTCGTAACGGATTTGTGTTTGTTTGTGTGTTGCCAGACGGGCGATACACTTCATTTATTATCTATCACACGTTACTTTAGAGTAATATATATTTATTTTGGGAGCTATGGTATGTGAATGAAAATTGTTAATGGTTTCGAGAAGGTAATGGCGCGAAGTGATTCTGTAGTGGTGAGGAATCGGGTAGGCTTGCAACCCGGTTGTGTGTGTGTTCGTTGATGGCAAGGACAAGATGGGTGCGCGCAGTGTGTGGCGATGATTTTCACGGGCGGGGGGGCGCGGCGCCGCTCCTCCCCCGCGCCCCGCGCGCGCCAGCCCCCGCACCGCCAACCGCAACGGTTGCATCCTGACTTTGCCGTGAGTTTCCCGCTCCTACATAATATTTTTCCTATATATTTGAGAAACCTCAAGAAAATAAAGCACGTGGAAAGCGTAACGATGAGCTATGGTCATAACACTGTATATTCACCATCATCATCAAGTCTGTGGGGACATCTGTGACTATGGTGACAAAAATATTTTTGGTAATCATGGTTTTATGGGGTCTAATCACAGATGTACTAAATGGGTCTAATGAACTGATCTGGCTTTGCACGCTATTAAAGTGTATAAAAAATAGGAATCCAAGTAAAGGTATTACAAGAAATAGTAAAGAGTGCAAGGTAGCAAGTAAAAGTGACTGAATAGAGTCGCTTAGCATATCATCACTTCCTACCGATCTCTCTGTTCCACGTCATGTAATAGTCACTTTACTCCTCACTACATAAATTATACATTTTATTGTATAATATTTTCCAAATTCGGAAGCTCTGACTGCCCATTTTAGAGATTTATAGACGTGAGTTTATGTATGTATGTACATAAACTATCTGCTAGTGCCAGTCTCATTAAAATCGGTTCAGCTGATGAAGGACTATCCCTAACAAACCGACAGATTGATCACTAGTACTGTATAATAGCTAGTGAAGTTAAAACTCTGCATAAACCGACTCTGCATTACAAATTATAACAATATAAATTATAAAATTTATTTATTCAAGTACATATCATAAAACATTACACAGAAGCACCTTACAACTAACTTAAAACTAAAAATTAAATAAACAATAAATTTAAACAAAAATAATAAAAAAAAGGTCAATTAAACAAACCGCTCCGAGACATATCCCACCCAAAGGTCCCCATTACACTAGCAGCGTTACCCCGCTGAACAGCTAGGGAGATCCTCTGCATCAAAAATGCCCCAGAACGGTAGTCCCAAAATTATATAACAATATATAGTCAAAAAATTATATAATTTATTTTAAATCCAACATAACATGACATGGTATTTTCTAAGATTTTCACGATTGCACATTATAATTGAAACAACTTTTGATTTTCGGATATTTTAATCGCGTATTATTACATTATTTTTAAAGCCCGACGTTTCGAAAACTTTTCAGTTATCATGGTCACGGGAAGACTGAGGTGTTATTTGTCATTATACAGTACTATAAAATTATTAATACTAACTACCTTCACAAAATTTTAAGTTACATTTGCGTTTAATATTTGCTATGTACAAAAAGAGCTAATGTTATCTGGACCTAACCTAACAAACCTACCAAAAAGTCAAACGAGATCCCACGACTAAAATACTCAAACAAACATCTGATTTAATAAAAAGACATAGTGATACCCTAACGTTAGACTCGAAAGCCTTATTACCATCGTGTGTGAAACCTCCAAAACTGTATGGGTTACCCAAAATTCACAAAGTTGACCACCCGCTTCGTCCAATAGTAAGCCAAATTGACACACCAACATACAAATTGGCAAAACATGTGGCAAAGTAACTATCACCACTTCGAGGAAAAACTGAAGCTTTTGTGAAGAATTCCTATCAATTCATTAATGACATCAAGAACTTAAGTCTTAGTGATGAGGACATTATGGTCAGCTTTGATGTTCAGTCTCTTTACACCAGTTTACCAATACAAGACTGTGTTGAAGCTGTCACAGAAAGGTTAACAAATGCTGACATACCTTTAGAATATGCAGAATTACTTAAGCACTGCCTTACAACTGGCTACTTACTTTGGGATAAGGAATTCTACATCCAGACTGATGGTGTGGCAATGGGATCCCCAGTCTCTCCTATTGTAGCCGATATATTCATGGAACGATTGGAGGAGATTGCACTAAAATCCTTCCCTGTCACTCCAAAGGTTTATAAGAGGTACGTAGATGATACTTTTGCAATCCTACCCAAAAACATAGTCTCTGCATTCTTAGACCATCTTAATTCCATTAACCCTAAGATCCAATTTACAATGGAATTAGAGACTAATAATAGTTTAGCCTTTCTAGATGTCCTCTTGATAAGGAATTCTGATAACTCAATTAGTCACACAGTTTATAGGAAACCCACCCACACTGATAGGTACCTCAATGGTGACTCACACCACCATCCATCTCAGTTAGCTACTGTTGGTAAAACTTTGTTTCAGAGAGCCAAACATCTTTGTGACGAACACCATCTTGCTGGAGAGCTCAGTCATGTGAAACAAGTTCTTCACAACAACAAGCTGAAATTGCCCCGCCAACGTCACCGCTCCTCCTATAAACCACCTACTGTTGAAAGACTCCCTGCAACTCTACCTTTTGTAAAGGGTGTAACAGACAAAATTAGTACTGTGTTACAGCGTGCTTCCATTAAGACCTACTTCAAGCCGCACCAAAAGATAAGTCAGTTTCTAAGACCTATCAAATGTCAGATCCCTTTACAAGATGCAGGCGTTTATAAACTAGACTGTGAGTGTGGTCTTTCATACATCGGCCAAACAAAGCGTAGTGTAGCAACTCGCGTTAGAGAACATATTGCTGATATGAAGAATAGGCGTCCTGGAAGATCTGCTTTGTGTGAACACACCTTCGATAAGCCAAACCACCACATGCGTTTTGACAAACCTACAATTCTAGCAAAAGAGAATCGATTGATACCTAGAATGATACGCGAGTCTATTGAAATAAAGAAACATCCAAACTTCAATAGAGATGATGGTTGGCAATTACCACCTGCTTGGAACCCGATCATTAGCACAACCAAGCGAGGGAAGAACACTAGCAAGACTCCAGATAACATTAGCTCTTTTTGTACATAGCAAATATTAAACGCAAATGTAACTTAAAATTTTGTGAAGGTAGTTAGTATTAATAATTTTATAGTACTGTATAATGACAAATAACACCTCAGTCTTCCCGTGACCATGATAACTGAAAAGTTTTCGAAACGTCGGGCTTTAAAAATAATGTAATAATACGCGATTAAAATATCCGAAAATCAAAAGTTGTTTCAATTATAACATGACATGTCTTGACAAAAGTCAAGTATTATAATATTACTTCGTATTGCAGTCAGTAGAAATAAAAATTGTATCTTATACTAGATATGTTTAATAAAAGAAGGAAAAGAAAAAGCAACCCAACTACGTAACCCAGGGGTCTTACAAGGAAGAAATTCTAATGAAATTTCAGCTAATGTATCTACGTACACAATAGCCGTAGACGAAACTAATGTTTTTACTGCGCAAGCGATAAGGCTCTACAGTGACTATTATTGTATGAGTACAGTATAGTATGCATAACTGATTTATATCTGAATTTCCTTCTTGTTTCTTCCCTTTTAGACCTCTTTTCGATCGAATCTCAAAACACCTCAAAACTTATCGAGTGATCTACGTGTGCATAGAATAATGAATGTGAGGGAGGCAAGATAGATGTCGCACAACAATACAGACACAGACAGACAGACATGACGAAATATAAGGGTTAATTATAAGGTTGGCCCTAAAATGTACATTCACATATATATTCACGGCTATAAAGTCCTAAAAGTAGTAGTCAAAGTTTAAGAATCGGGGAGATATTGTAAACTCAATGTTTTTTTCTAATAATGCTATAAGACCTTAAAATGCACAAATATTCTAAATTGCCTCCAAAGAAAACCCACGAAAGAGATGAGGTATTGCTACTCAAAGCCGACACAGCTAAAAAAGGATACAGCTTCAAAAGTACATTCAATTAAAGATTGCCACGACTAAGAGAATTACCTACTCATACTATGCTTAACAATGAAACTATAACAATATGTAATAAACTTTAGAGGACCACGGAGGACACATTTGGGTCGAATAGAGAGTGCGCTGCTCAAAAAGGCAGGCGTCCGAATCCGAAGTATGAAGAATAAAAGAGGATGTATGAAAAGATAAATGGATGTTAACGAAGCTAGAGAGGTTTGCCAGGATCGTACAGAGTAGCTATCGACATCTCTGCCTTCCTCAATGGAAACTAATGGCGATTATATGTATGTATGTTATAACTCTAATTGATGAATAACTAAAAAAAGTAATAAACTTAGACAAAAAAATCATAATTGCTTTATTTATCGGGTGCCTGTAACTACAAACTACATTAATAAAATACGCTCTCAATGCACCTCCGGTACTATCGCTAAAAGCCATATCGTCTACATAAAATCAAGATTGATAGTTTAATACATATCATGAATTCATGACCGTTTTATGGGCTGATGTGCAAAACATGCGTAAAACTATAAAATGTTCTTATCTTACGATACCGATGCCAAGGAACTCTCTATACATTCTTTATATGTTCAATTATACGTAAAGTAGTAGATTATCTCTATTGGTACGTACTTTAATACAAAACCCTTGATAGCGCAGTGGGTAGAACACCACATATCGTGCAGGCGATAAGGATTCAAATACCGGATCGGGCCTACATCAATTTGTCTTTTCTGAAGGAATATTTGTGGTTAATTTGACATAGTTGTTAACGGTGAGGGAAAACATCTTGAGGAAACCCACATATAGGCTTTAGGCCTGCCCTCTATCACGTAAATACACTGTCGAAGCAAAACGAATATTTTTTCTGGGGGCACAAACAACGGAGAGGTAGAAAAATTTATCTTTCTTTATTATCTTACATCATCACATTAAATAGGTTTATTATTTTAATTACATAAATACTGCCATCTCATGATGTCTTCCTTGACCGTAAACTACTAATAGAAGGAATTAAAACATCTGCTAGTAAAATCTTTAAGGGTGAGTGAAATTCTCAGAATAAATGCATGAACAGTTTATGTTGAAGAGTATGTTACTAGTAATACACATACATAGGCATACAGAAGGTAAAACTATTTTAAATAACATGAATCAAATCAACGGCAAGCGATCTTAAAATTATATTTCAACTGAATCAGATCTCCTAAATTTTAATAAAATACAGCATAACATTATTGTATTAACCGTGTTGTGCCGGCTTAGAATGTCACTCCCCATTCTGCCCATGGGTGTCGTAAAAACAAAGGTATATGGCCTTTTTAAGTGGTTTTCGGGCGATGCGGTTGGAGACCCATCGCGACGATAATTTATTTCTACCATTTCGTCCCCTATCAACATCCAAATAAGGCTAACGAATTTCTAGCTCTGGAGCTATGGCTACCCCTTTTTGGGATATATGAACGTGAGTATATGTATGTATGTATAATTTTATTAAAGTAAGTAACCATAAAAACATAACTATTCCTATCTAGTTGTCTAGTTGTATCAGTAAATGTAGTTTCAGTGAGTAACTCGACATCTGAACGGTCTGATGAAAGGCGCAGTAGAATCTCAATCGAGTTTATTCCGTTTATTTTTAACTGCACGTTTACTTACTACTCTCGATTCGATTCACACTCGTCTATGGCCCAGTTACCGGTTTGTTATTGGTATTAATATGTGGAGTAGCCAAGAATTGCCGTCGCTCATCGGCTTTGTCTTTTGTTTAGAGTTTAGAAACTAGCTGTGTTGCCTACGGCATATATACGGCTATAAATCCCTAAAAGGGGTAGCCAGAGCTTCAAAATACCACATTCCTCAGCCACTTTTGGAAGTTGCGTGGGGAAAATATTGTAAAACAAAGGTTCTTTGTGATGGGTTTCCAACCGCATCACCACCCTCGGGATGTAATGGGGTAGTGCTATTCCAAGCCGATATTATTTAGTTTATTTTAAAAAGAGGCTCAGTTGTTGAGGGTTGGCCTCTGGGGTATCCTTCGAACCGCGAACATAGGTTCATCTACGTATTAAAATGATGCCTTAAAACACAATGCAAAGTTATCTTTATACCATGTTTGGTTCTGATTGTAAAAACTTCTTTAGACCCTCAGCACTTGTAACCGCAGCCGCAAAACGTGACAAAGAGAAGGTGCCATTGTATCCACACAGGTTGCTGCCCACCACCAGTAATATAATACCACACAAACGTCTTCCCATTACTCTACAAAGGAATCAAAGACATTTCAAGATCGCTAGTACGTTGATGGCAAAGCTCGACTTTCAAAAGTGGCTGAGGAATTTCCAATGCCGAAGTTGTGGCTTCCTCTTCTAGGGATTTATAGCCGCGAGTTTATGTATGTATGTATGTATATACATATGTGGATGGTTATATCAGCTCTGCCACTTAAGCTATGGTGCTAAGTAACCCCTGACACAAAATTTGTCTTTCCTTCTTTCTTAGCTTTTTATTGGTGTTAGAATATGTGGTCGGAAAACAGGCGTCCGTAGTCATGTAAATACATAAATACATACATACATATACTCACGGCTATAAATCCCTAGAAGGGGTAGCCAGAGCTAAGGAACTTGAAGTTCCTCAGCCACTTTTGGAAGTTGCATCGGGAAAAGATAGTGAAATAAAGGTTGTTGGTGATGGGTCTCCAACCACATCGCCCAAAAATCCCTTAAAAGCCTCAATACCGTTAGTCGCCTCTTACGTACACCCACCGGAAGAAATGGGGTAGTGTTATTCTAAGCCGACACTACACAGCTCATGTAAATAAAGCTTGGGAAGTTTGCTAGTATTGTTATAAGTTGAGATCGATAGTAATATAGTATATAGTATATAGTAGATCTGACCACCCCAATGACACTAAAGCGTGAGTATATGTATGTATCCTGGGGAGCAATTCTCGCACGATAGATACTATATCACTTTCGATATTTATCACTTTCGTGATATTTTGCGATCGATATTTGACTTGAGCTATTCTCACTTCATCCGATCGATATGTTTCTATTGAAAACCAGTCGATATGATGATATATATCAAAGGATGATATCGTGTGGTCACGATCAGACGATATGATGATATTTGAAGATGTCGTGCGAACGGTAGCCATTTTGTTTTAAAATTTTGTTTTAATATAGATAGAAAATTAAAATTAACCAAACCGTGATAGCCCAGTGGGTAGAACACTCGGTTATCGTGCAAACGACTAGTGTTCAAATCCTGGGTCGGGCACCAATTTGTCTTTTCTAAAGACATATGTGTGGTTAATTTATCATGGTTGTTAACGGTGAGGGAAAACATCGTGAGGAAACCCACATGGCTGAGTTGTACTTAGTCATGTGACAGTGTATTCCTACAAAACGGCGATAGGCCTGCCCCCTATCACGTGAGTACACAGTCCATGCAAAACGTGGGTACTCTGAACACCAGGTGACAAAGTCACGTAATGTTCAGAAGTATTAGTACCTCTGCCAACCCTTTCGGGGATATTCGGCGTGAACGTTTATGTTTATGTTATGTTATGTAAAATTAAAATGTAGGTAAATATATCAAATGGATTATAGATCAAATAGTCTTAGAAGTTGTAAATGATGTCTACTTGGATCAACTTTATTAAATTATAAAAAATATAATAAAAAATATTAATTTTCGCATCATAAATGTTCAAAAACTAAATCCGGTTGCCGGATGGTCCAGTTGGGAATCCAGACTTTGCTAGTTACCGGCAAAGTCCAGTTAAAGGAAAATTTAAACAAACCAAAACATATGTAAATATTGACAGATATGAAGACCTTTTCATAACTAAGATGACAGTTAAACCTTTCATTCAATTCATTCGCTTGGATCATTTATTTTGGTCTTCGTTCTTTAATGTCTAAGGAAAAATTACTACTGTGTGCGAAAATACAGTTTCAATCTATGAACAGAAATATATTTCACTTTGTGATATTTTGCACACGACATTGAACACTTGATAAAATTTCTATTATAGTAATGATATCGAACTTGCGAGAATTGCCCTCCTGTTAGTATACTTACACGCGCCATTATTGTACTTTTCTGGCAGGGGCTAAATTGAGCTACGTTAAACTCACCGTTTATTCATATTTAATTACATACATATACTCACAGCCGCCGTTAGTTCTAATTGGGGTAGGGAAACTATCGATCGCCACTTTGTACGATTAATCTTTTCATACATGTTCTTTTATTCTTCAAACTTCGGATATCTGCCTTTTTGAGCACACTCTAGTCATAATATTTAATTAATCATTAAATAAAGTGTGTATGTGGGAGCAGTGAATATGCAAGTTCTTAAAATCTTTTGCCGCAACAAATAGTTCGCGCTGAACATAAAAATGGAACGAATGGCCCTCTTTTGTTGAACAAATACTTTATTGACATCAGCTGTTCTAAACAGTAATAGAATTCTGTGTGTCATGAAACTTTGAATAATTTGTGTGCTCAAATAAACAATGCGGTCGGTTGTATATCTGCTATTTCTCTTAAGTTATAAGTATCGCGCGGTATAAGCTGCTGAGCTTTAGTTTCTGGAAACTTCTTCTAGTTAGAATGTTGTTTGTTCATGAAAATCCCAATTTTCTATTAAATAAAAGATAAATAAAGGAAATTTCGATCCCCGCTGGTGTTGAAATTATTCTTCCCTTCATTTATACTTTATTTATTAGAAACTTTTCCTAATTTTCGAAACCCACTTTTTTAACACGCTCTTGCATTTCAGCTTTCTAAATGATGTTCTCCGACTCCTTTAAACTTGATTTTGACCCACTTTAAACGCACCGATAAAATTAAAATTTGTGCATTTATCGATAAATAATCAGGGACAATGTAATAATTTCATAGGTTCGTCTCATTATCCCGATTAGGGTGGCCAGGATTAAATAATTTCAAATGATTCAGTACTAAAGTGTTATAAATAAATATAGATAAGAAAAACTGAAAAACACGCTTTAAAATAGTTTCCAATGTAAGCTGAAAATCATAAAAAAGCGTGGTGCGCGCTGTGCCATATTTTTCGTCTATTGATAAGCGTGTTTTTCAGTTTTCTTTTAACTATATTTATTAACTTTCGCCGGTATTACTCAACGTACATACAAGTAACACAGAAGTAAGTGAACCGGTAGTGTGGTAAACTAAGTAAGTCAAAGTTTTAAGCGGACATTTTTTTGTTTGATACGCATGCATCCAAGGTGGTCTTATTTAATTTTGATGTAGATAGATTGCCTGGTTTAAAAAATATAAAAGCTACATCCAAATTAATGTAGTCGGCGACACTGTTATTCGTCGCATTTTGTATAGAATAGAAAATGTTTCAATTAAATGGCTGTATTTTTTATAATTTAATAAGTTGGTTTCATTTTTGCTGGAAAAAGTTTTAGGCTCCAACTGATTTGATATCGTTGATAGTCAACGTCACCTAATCTTAGTGCAAAAGTAATTATACTTTAGTTTCTTTTAAGCCGAAGCGGTTCGCAGAGGTACTAATACTTCTAAATATCATGAGACATTGTCATTAAAATATAATATATCAGGAATAAGTATCCAAATTCCCTCACCTTAATACTTATTCGTCCTCATTTTATAGTCCTCAAAATGGCCTAATTACATTGCATGTAGCTTTTTTAGTTCTTACGTTGATGTATACTTCTATAAGTTAGTTATGGCGAAAATAAGCCTGAGGATTAAGTGATTGTGAATGTTATGGTGGAGGATATAACATAATGTTATGAATAAGATAAAAGAAGGATTGTTGGGTGGTTCAGGCCTTTTCCCTAATGAAATGAAGCCCATGTGTAGCAGATGGTAAAAGGTGCTAAAGAGATTTGCTACAATTGAATTATAATGGAAGTATAGGATAGCCACCCGGAATGTTGAATCCCAGAGACTTTTGTTTATTCAGGAATGGTAGCAGCATCTTTGATTAAAACATAATCAAAGAACAGCATTGATTTTTTAGAAATCATGAATGACCAGAATGATGAATGAGAGTAACGCAATTAGGGGTTTTAAATCATTTATCCAGTTAAGTTCTTTTTTAAATTTAAAGGGGCTCATAGGGGCAGGCCTATCGCCATTTTATACGAATACACTGTCCTCTGTGGATTTCCTCACGATGTTTCCCGCATCGTTAACAACCATGATAAATTAACCACACATATGACTATAGAAAAGACAAATTGGTAAAGGCCTGACCTGGGGTTTGAATTGAACCCCGATCGCCTGCACGATAAGCGGTGTTCTACCCACTGAGCTATCACAGTTGCTAAAACAACACAAACTATTGAATTTAGAAAATAAATGTCGACTTATTCACATAACACTTTATTTTTGCATAATTTTATCAATATTCTAAAGACAAAATGGGTTGAATTTAATAATTTTAGTAAAAACAAAGCACTAAAAACACTTCCTTTGCGTGATGATAAGCATAATAATCATACTTTGGAAATTTTTCTTTGAGCAATACAATTAAATGTTGAAGCTAGAATGCTGTATTTGTTTTAAATTCATACATTTGACACGCTAGCTGCGAATAAATGTATCTTATGGCTATTCTTTTGATAGGTAAAATAGGTAATTCTACATATCATTGAAAATGTAAATTTGAATGAAAACAAACTCACTCATCAGGTCGGCCCTCATTATACGAGCGTAGTGAAGCGTGAATGACACCGCGTCGAAACTGTACAAACCAAACGTATGAGTCAAAGGAGACACGCGGAGTCGCATAAAAGACATAGCATTTACTCGATTTTTGGCAATTTGTCATTAAAAACCCATCCATCGCAGAGTAATCACTCGAATCCATGCCAGGGAATGCTGCAGCGGCCTTGGCCATGTGTCTGCCACCTAGTAGATTATCTTCATTTGGTCGAACACAACATCGTCGAGTTTCTCCTCAAATTATACTCCTTTTTGTGACGTATACTTTTGGCAATGATCAGTGTTTTGTGTTGAATATGTCTTCTTGGTTTTGGGTACGTTGAAATAGTTTGTTCGTGACAGATAGCGGTGACTCACATGTCCTGCCGTTGTTAACTCTTATGCATTCTCCTTCGTGCATTCCTTTTGTAGTGTGCTGTACATTTGGGGTGTTAACTAGGTATTCAATAGAATTTATTCCCAGCCGGCACATTCAGTGTTATTAAACCAATATTTTTTTACTATAATTATCTATATTACTGCTGTGTAGTGCCGGCTTAGAATAACACTACCCCATTTCTTCGGGTGGGTGTACGTAAAAGGCGACTAACGGTATTGGGGATTTTTAGGGATTTTTGGGCGATGCGGTTGGAGACCCATCACCAACAATCTTTATTTCACCATCTTTTCCCCACGCAACATTCCAAAAGTGACTGAGGAATTTTTAATTCCCTAGCTCTGGCTACCCCTTCAAGGGATCTATAGCCGTGAGTATATGTATGTATGTATAATTATCAAAACCGAATGTCATTACGAATTACCTTTTTCGTAGGAATGGAGGCTAAATTGATCAATGACGATATATATCTGTAATTATACTCCTGTAATGAAACAACTATTATTTTTAAGCTATGATACTCGTACATTTTAATTTAATATTTTGTTTGTTTACATTCTGATATCACAAACATATTTTTATACAAGGGGTTTTAGGATCTGCTCTGGTGCTGGGTCTAATATTTTTTAAATCTTTTTGTTCATGAAAACCTTATGTGGGGATTGTTTTCTTTCCTTTATTTATTCTTTATTTACTATTAATATTTTTTGTCCATACTTTTCTATTTCCTTGAAGATTAGGAGATTAAAACCCAATAAAACATATTATATGCCAGGCATAATTAATTTAAAATTTGACACCTGGTGTTCAGAGTACACACGTTTTGCTTGTACAGTGTACTTACGTGATAGAGGGTAGGCCTAACGCCACGGCACGGTTTAGTACAAATACACTGTCACATGACAAAGTACAACTTAGCCATGTTGGTTTCCCTACAATGCTTTTCCTCACCGTTATAGCTTATTTAAGGATTTCTCACTTAGTTTCAGAGATAAATATTTTTGAGCTCTGATTTGCTTTAGCTATATTCTCTTGGAAAATAAATTTGTTATATAATATGAGGTAAGTAAGTAATTCAAATACCATACTATAAGTGCTTAGAAAATTGTCATATGACACACGTAAGCAGTTGGTCACGACAAAGCTCAGTTTATTAAAACTCTTGATTTAGGGTCCGTCTTATAGTACCCCGGCTGAAATTACTATTTAATTAAGCCGCACCAGAAGGCCTAGCACGAGCGCTTTTTGATCGTCACGATATCGGTTAGAATGAAATGACAGTATACTATACTATGTAAGTACGAAAGAGATGGCTGTTTTATACCACGCGAGCCGTGTTGAAACTAGTTATCGGATAAAGCAGCCATCTCTTACGCACTTACTTAGTATCGTATACTGCCATCTCGTTCTAACCGTTATCGTGTCGATAAAATAGCGCTCGTGCTTGCCCTTAGTAGGGACTGTGGGGACTAGCAAAAGTGGGAGGAGTCAGAGAAATTCAGAAGTCACGACAGACGAGATATCTCGCTCGTCTCTTATTATTTACATGTTATACTAGGGCCGCAGAGATTCAGAAACAATGACTTCTCACCCATTTTTTGCTGTAGAACCATATTGAACATGTAACAACTATTGGTATGATCCGGCTTCACCACATATTTCGTTCAAGATTTCATTTGAGAACATTGTTGGCATGTCTCATACGCATACCAATGCCAAATTGAAACTTCCTATATTAACAGCTTCCGAGTTCCTTGTCGAGTACGGAACTCCAGAAACAAACTACCCTTAATATGGTGCTGGAAAAAGTACTATTCCTTTGAATTCACCGAAATCGAATAATTAATCGATTAACACCCACTAGAAACGCATCTATAGGCTATTAAATTATTATCGTCTCCTTACATCGCGAGTTTAATTGGCAACTTTTCAAATTTCGTAATTAACGCATAGGAACGATAACTAGTTGATGATTTCGCATAATATCGACGTATTTATAAATGTAGAACGTAATTTTCATTTAATGTAGAAAAATGCTTTCCCACCAAGAGGCTTGAGCTCATAGAACTTAACTAAGTAGAGAAGAAACGAAGAATGCCAATAAGTAAATGATTCAGTGCATTTCTACTGACTAAAGCGAAGATGAAGCGATGAAGAAGCGAGAAAAAAAAAGGCTGGCATCCGAAGCATGAAGAATAAAAGAGCATGTATAAAAAGATTGATGGATGTAAACGAAGCTAGAGAGATTTGTCAGGATCGTACGAAGTGGCGATAAATAGTCTCTGCCTACCCCAATGGGAACTAATGGCGTGAGTATATGTATGTAAAGCGAAGAAAATGTATGTGCAACAAAAGTCAGAACATTGAATCAACCAATCAGGGTGTAGGATGAACTTCTTTAGACAATACATTTTTAGCGATTTTTTTTAGCAATGTTTGTACTAAACTACGTTTGGTTTCCGCTCTATTTAGTTAAGTTTTCTATGGGCTTTAGTCATCACTGCAGGTTTAATGGGGGCTGGTTCGCCGAATGCTAGATGGTCTGATTTTCATAAAGCGCTTTATTACAATTTGAATTAAATGCTGGATTGATGGATTCCCTATATTTGATAGATCAAATATAGAGACAAAAATATTTAGCAACCGTCAAATTTTATTGCAAGTGCGTAATTTAAGAGCCCTATTTGAATGTATAATTGTAAGATAATATTTATTTCGACAAAATTTATATTGATCTAATTTTGTATTGCATTAAATAAAACATAGAGCATACATCGTTGGTTCCTTTTTACTGTAAGTTACTTTTATCTTGTAAAATTATGCGTTTCCATTTTCCTTTCTTGTATATAACCAAAACGCCTTATCCAATCTCATTATTTATTGGAAAATCGGTGAATCATATTTCTAAAACAGGTATTAATTATTTATGTTCACAATTACAGTGGTTCCCGGGTGCGGCCTGCGGGGAGGCAGCGGAAACGGAGATTCGGCGGTCGCGCGGGAAGCGGATATCACACCGTCGCGGCGCCATCAAACACCACAGGTATATAATATAACAGATTTGTTTACCGTGCCGTAATGCCGTGTAGTGCCAGCTTAGAATGTCGCTACCCCTTTCTACCCGTGGGTGTCGTAAGAGGCGACTAAGGGCGTGGGGCTTTTAAAAGAGGTTTTTGGGCGATGCAGTTGGAGACCCATCACCAACGATATTTTATTTCTACATTCTTGTCCCCTATCAACTTCCAAATGTGGCTGAAGAGTTTCTAGCTCTAAAGGTCTGGCTACCCCTTTTTGGGATTTAAGGCCATGAGTATGTATGTATATTTTTTACCATCGAACAAACGTCAGATTGACATCATTCATTCTGATTGTCCATCACAAGAACCAATCACATTACGTGGGTGTAATAGTTCTTACCAGATAATTGCTCCTAGGAATACCTAGGTCATTTAAAGAAAGAAAGAAAAATATTTATTTGCTGCGACATTAACATTGTGCACATGTGCGCGTATGATCCTTATTGCTTAAAAATCTTGAACCAAGTAGTAGGTCTCAAACTTAGCAAGTTACAAGCTTAGCCATTATAGCCTTTTTACAATATCCCACGGGCAATTCCAAAATGTCAGTTGATTTATGTCATGTGTTGATCTATCGTGTTCGATTTGTTGATTATATGAAGGGCGAGTGCCATAAAGAAGTTACGTTACGTTTATACTTGGGCATATGAAGTTTTTTCATTTCCTTCACTATCAATGAGAGGTTTTCCTTTTTTTCTTTTTTTCTCCTTCCCTGTTCTCAGGATAGATGGCGCCAGACTTGCTATGTTACTGATAGGAACGGAATGTCACACCGTTTTTCACACTTGGATGTAATGATATCGTAAAACGAAACGTACATAAAAACGTTCTGATTTGAAAGTCTAAATAAATATCAGTTTAAGCCAAGATAGCTTAAAAGTAAATAAATAAAGACGGTATTTATATTTAACATTCTTTTTGTTGTTTTTACTCGCCAAAAAGTTACTCTATGGTGATGTGACACATGTTTTTAAAGTTGACCATGGCGAAATTATTGTGGCAACACGATTGAGGCCACGAAGAAAAAATTGAAGTAAGTAACGTAGTTACATCAACGCCATCTACAGAGCTCTAGGAAACTATGTTGTTTTTTTATTTCTCAAAATAAAACCTCTCATTACTAGTTCCGCATCAACTAGTTCAACATCCTGCAATGCGTATAAGCACTTAATTTTTTGGTATACATAACTGGTTTTTTAACTGTTGACCAATGTAGAACTGATGAGATAGCTTTATTTTCGTCGTCAAGGAATGTTCAAGCCCTCACATTATCAAAAATTTGTTAAACGCAACTATCTTAAAATACTTCTGCACCATAAATGGTAAGTCATGACATGAATGAGCCGAGTAAAGAGCCTTAAGATTAGGACATAAACTAATTTCAAAAAGAGTTGCAATCTTAATCAAACTTTTATAGGGTAACATTGCAGAGCACAAGTTATGTCCTCTAGCAAACAAACGCATTAGGGTGCTGGCATTGTTGCAACTGTACTACAAAGGGCATCATCTTATAATTATTCATATATATTGCACCAAGGTACCTAAACTCATCCGAAAGTAAGATTGCCAGAATTTCAGACATAAAAATGACACAGTAAATATTGCTATTTAAGATTTGAAAGTATTAGAAGCTAGTACGAGCGCTATTTTATCGTCACGATATCGGTTAGGATGAGATAACAGTATACGATACGAAGTAAGTGCGCAAAAGATGGCTATTTTTTACCACGTGGTATCTAGTTAAAAGGTGGCTCGTGTCTGCAATACTGGAGAGGTAATTTCTAGCTCGCTAAAAGTCACCTCTTACCTCAAAGGCATAGGTAAAATAGTGCTTTGTTTTAGTCCGACACAACTCAAAGCCACCACCATTTATAAAACCACATTTTTATGTTTTCAGAATCCACGAGGTCAACGGCCACCGATTTGCTGCGAAGTTCTTTCGTCAGCCAACCTTCTGCGCGTTCTGCAAGGAGTTTCTATGGGGCTTCGGAAAGCAAGGCTACCGCTGCGTGGTCTGCCAGACTGCCGTCCACAAACGTTGTCACAACAAGCTGCTTGGAAAGTGTCCGGGATCGCCGGCTAATACCGACTCTACTGTTGTTAGTATTCATTTATTACGCTTATACATATAGTATTTGCTTCTGTACTGCTAGCTGTGTAGTGGCTTAAAATATGGGTAAAATATGTGGGTTTCGCAAGTTGTGAATCAGGATAGTGATTGGTGGGCGATGCGGTGGGAGACCAACCATCTTTATTGGAGCGAAGCTGCTTTGTATTTCGCATGTAACGTAACTCCTACAGTACGGTATATCCGACCTCAACCAAATTTTGCATGATGGTCAAAGGCAAGGACCAGGCCCCTATTTCACCACTCTGACAAGTCAGACAATTGTCAAAAAAAACTATAACTGCAACAATGTCATTTTTAAATTGTTGACACTTGTTTTGTTTATCCGAAATTTTGCCTTAAACGTAAATTCAGTTATGTCAAAGGAGATATTTATTCGTTCTCTATACATTCTCCTATATGCAAATTTATCTAAATCACTATCACTGCCACTACTATGAGCGCCATTTTGTAAATAAAGAATACGTAGTTGTAACGATAGCCCTCACGCTAGCCCGACACAGCCTCGATCTCATGTCAATAATTTCTGACAAATCTACAAATATGTCGAGTTGGAAAAAATATCCTTGTTTCACAACACAATTGTCATTAGATTAAGTTATTGAAAATCGTAACATAATGCCTTTCATGTTTAGAACTATTTCTACACGAAATATTTTTCAAACTGACTTATTTTAACCGACATGTGTCACTGACAATTGTCATGTTGGTGAAATAGGGGCCAGGTTGTGCCGGAGAGATTATTCGAAAAAATGTTATCATTGATGTTACCAAAGAGGAATGATCACCCTTTAAAGTTTCCCATGTAAGTCTGTGGAAAACTATTGTAAACAAAATTAGAACGTGCTCTTAGAATTTTTCATTTTTTAAAAGTGGCGAAGCTACGCTGATATATTTTTTGACAACACAATTTTTGAACACTATTCATCCGTGTCCGGGACATTGTTATATTTTTTTTATTTTGTTCAGTTTCGCTCCAAATTTCGCCATACGAAGTTTTATTGCCCACCTAGTTTAACAATCCTTTCCCCACTTTACTTTCAATAGCGGCTGAAAACTTTCAAATCTGATTGAGTAGAGTAGAGTAGTAGTAGTAGAGTAGTAGGTTAGGCTTGAGCTCTCAGTGGAGACGTATGAAAGCTGTGGCGGTGCATTATATCTTCAGACGAAGTCCGTGATCTAAGTCAGTCAGAAAGAAGTCACTAAGAAAATATTCTAGTCTAGTCTATATTGGATATAGATGACTGTTTCTTAGTTTTTGAAGTTTGGTTTACTGTAATTCAGGCATACACCACATATACAGTACAGATCGTAACAACTATCTAGTCATCCATTAAATAAACCTTCCATTTTGCCCCTCTAGGGTAGCATTAAGCCCGTCTTACCGAAAAAAATATTATTAATTTAAAAATATTTATTTTGAATTATTGTCGAAAACAAAGACATAAATTTTCATACTGGTCAATTCTTCTATCCTTTATTTCATTTACACCTTTTAGTAGTGTTTGCGTTTCCTACCTCCGAATTTTTCACTAATTCGGAAAGCCACTTGTCTATCTTTTCAGATAGAACGCAAATGTTGAAAACGCCTAACTATCACATAATTTAAATCATTTTGTTCATGAAAACCTCATGTGGGGATTATTACTAATAAATAAAGGATAGAAGAATTTCGCGCTGGTAGCCATTGACACGGTAGCTCAATTGGCAAGAGCGACGGGGGCGTATACCCGAGGTCGCGGGTTCGAATCCCGCCTGTGTCGAATTTTTTCTCTCCTTTATTTATTCTTTATTTTCTTCATTTTTCTTAAGAGGAACAATCGCAAGTTTTTTAAGGCTGCGCAAATGGTGTTTCCATACCTCTCTTATTCGGTTACCTCTCGTGTTTCATCATCAGCCTCTAGACCTCCACTGCTGGATATAGGCCTCCCCCAAAGATCTCCACAACGACCGGTCCTGTGCTGCCCTCATGCATCAGCTTCCCGGGACCTTGAGCAAGTCATGGGTACACCCTGTGGAAGGTCTATCCACTCTGCGTAGTCCGGTACGTGGCGGCCACTCCAGATCGTTCGAGCCCCAAAGGCCATGTGCCCTGCCCATTGTCACTCAAGTTTTGCTTTTCTTCGGGGCATACCAGTGACCCCGGTTCTGCTACGGATCTCCTCGTTGCGGATTCGATCGCGTAGTGAAGCTCTCTCCATTGGCCTTTGGGCGACTCGGAGCCTTCCGATGAGACCCATCGTTAACGGCCACTTCTTTCTGCCATAAATTATGACTGGCAACATACATTTGTCGAAGATCTTTGTTTTTAGACTCTTCGAAATTTCGGACGAGAAGATATGCCACATCGATTTTAACTTTTGTGTTCGATGTCAGAAGTACGTATGTATTTATTTGTTAAGTGCGTCACCTTCAATGCCATAATGTTCAAATATTATGATCTGCTCAATCAAAACCCTTTGTAACATGGAAGAGCAATTGAATTCAATTGCATTATTTTTACGTTCTCAGGGACCAAAAATACGTTTTATCACGCGATAGCCTGCGTTTGTGGTAGAGCAGCCTTTTGTAAAACTAAATTCTTTGGGGTGAAACAATTTGTTTAAACTAAAATGAAAATAATTTTTTTGCAAACATTTTACTCATAACGAATAGTATAGATATAGGGCTATATCGTAAGAAACGTAACGTAAAATCCTGATTAATTATCCGCATCTTCATAATTTCATCCCATGGACTTCTGTTACAAGAAAAAGACCTCCCATAAAGTTCTTCAAAATAACCAATCCTGAGCTGCCGTCATCTATCTTCCTGCGACCGCCATCAAATTGTTGTTCCATCTTACTAGCAGCCAACTCACACTGAGGGTGTTTGGTACGTGGCGTGGCATACTATACACTCCAAAACTTTCCGACCCAATTGCCTTTCGCTCTCGCTCGCTACACTTCGGGCTATGACAGTTATCCTGTTCTTAAAAGGATCTCTTCGTTCCAGAGAAATTCACGGTGCAAATACCCTAATATAGTATGCAATTTAGGTGAGACTTCTGATGAGGCCCATGTTAACTCTCTATCTGTGCCGTTAATGGTGACTGTTGGTAATCTCCATCATTCATAAAAAAAGGCATTTATTACATACATTCAGTTTACATGGCATGAGTTTTCATTGAAATCTTGCACTAGGCTGAGCCTGTATCGCAAGATTCATAAACATCGATACAAAAAATACAATTACTGAATAATACGATTCATAAAATATACAATTGTTAAAATTTACAGTATTTAAGTTAACAATAAAGTAATTAAAGGTAAAATTAGAATTTTAAAAGTAGAATTAAAATAAATGGTATTGAAAATTATAATTATAATGCAACATTTAAATAACAAAACAATTCATTATGTATTTTTATATATGTGAATTATATGTGTGTGTGAGTAAGAAAGTAAGTGTGTGTGTGTGTGTGTGTGTGTGTGTGTGTGTGTGTGTATGTGTGTGTGTGCGTGTGTGTGTGTGTGAAGGTGAGTTTATGTATGATATTCCGGATTGCATTCTCAAGTTAACACACTCACCTACAAATAACTGTGGTCGATATGGCACCTCGTAAAATTCCCAACAGTGGTTACTTGGCACCTAAGCTCAGTTGGCAGAGCAACTGGGGCATAGACCCGGCCCCCTGATTACGTATCTTTACGACAGACGATTGAGTCGCAAGTTGCACGATTGTCGCTGTCAATGTCATAAATTTGTATGCGATTTGACACTTTTGACAGTTACAATATTGCAACTTACGACACAATCGCGGTCGCTAAAGATTGGGTTCAAGTCCTGCTGGTGTCAAATTTTTTCTTTCCTTAATTGATTAGTAAAATAATCCCCACATGAGGTTTCATGCACTACAAAGTCTAATTATATGATATCACTAATTTACTAATCTGGAAATGATAAGCAGGTGCATGCTTACAGACAGCCTCAAAGAGGTGTTACATTTTTAGCAATCAAGCATTGAACTACCGCACCAATGGACGGTTAATGAAATTATAAAATATGGGTAAAACGGGTAAAATTAAATGGGTGAAATGGAAAAAAAATTATAATGTGGTGTAGTGTGAGTGCATCTTGTCCCCCTCTTGCCATTATATATTGTATGTTAGTCATAAGTATTAAGCAGTAATAAACGTATATTCAACCAACCAACACGTCTAATCAATTCGTACATTGCATGGCGACCCTGCCAGTGCGGTCACGCGGCTGCGCTGCGCACGAGTACATAATTATGCGTGTGAAATAAAGTGCCAAGTTTGAAGTGAAAATAAGTGATTTATACACGTTATCAGACCAAAAGAAAACAACTGGGAGAGGTCAAAATACTAAAATAAACCGCGGAAAACATAGCCTTTGAATTATAAAGGGATAATACTATGAACTACCACAAGGCAATCCATCATTGAAATCCTTACATGAAAAAAGTGAAGCTGATGCGCTATGTTTAGATTACGTGATTATCAACGCACCATAAGGTAATATCTAAGATTGAAGATATTTTCTGCAAGTGACTCGGTGAATAAAACAATAAATGGTGAAAAATATAGTGCCGGTAATATTTTTGTGTCTGCATTTATGAAACGACTAAGTGTGGTTTATATGTCTTATTTTTTTTTCAGCGATTATTTATAGTTTTTATTAGTTGGTTTAGTTAACATGTAAAAAATAAGAAGATATTAGAAGCTAAGTTCGATTGATTACTTTACTGGCCTTGATTTGATTTGGCCGCCGGTTAAGGGTCACGGCGGGTCGCAGCTGTCAGCTGAGTTGCCCGCCTTGTCATCGCGTTTCACGCACACATTGAGCGTGTTGGTGTCAATAGTACTACTTTCTTAGTGCAAATTTTAACAAAATTTGAAAAAAAATAAGTGTGTTTTTTTTCAACGAATTCTGCCTCTATACGTGATAATTAATCATACTTTTCATTGATAACAGTCGTTACAATTACACCCTGTATATTGTATGTTAGTCATAAGTATTAAGCAGTAATAAACGTATATTCAACCAACCAACACGTCTATCAATTCTATCATTGCAATAATCTATTGTAAAATGTGAAAGTAAATGTGAAATATAAAAAAGTAATTATGTTCATTAAAAAATAAATTTATATTTAATAATTTTATTTTTAGCTGTGTAGTGTCGGGTTAGAATAGCACTACCCCATTTCTTCCGGTGGGTGTACGTAAGAGGCAACTAACGGACTTGGGGCTTTTTAAGGGATTTTTGGGCGACGCGGTTGGAGACCCATCACCAACAACCTTTATTCTACTATCTTTTCCCTGAGGAAATTCTAATTTCTCAGCTCTGACTACTCTTTTTAGGGATTTATAGCCGTGAGTATATGTATGTATGTAAAAATAAATTTATTTTAATGCTACATAATGGAAAATTATGAAAATCCTTTTGTAGTTACTCGTATGCTGGTAATATATGGAAAACTTAAATAACGCCATTTTGGATTTTAATAGACTTGACGTAGTAACGAAATTCGACAGAAAAAGTTAATAGTAAATTTGCCACGAATCTCAACCCAACTCGTTGGTCTAATAGCATATACTTAACTCATGTAAATATACGAGAACAAACAAATAGAACATTATAAAATAATTTGCAAACTCAGATTTTTAATAACGTAGAATCCTGAAAGTTTAAGAGTATTACAACATAAAAAAATATGCCCACATAAGAAGGGAAAAGACTTATTTATTTAAGGACAATAAAAAATTCAAGACTAAATATTTGTTTATGTTTTACCCTTTAAAAGATAAATCCAAATATTCACTAACAAATATGAAATAAATTAAATTGTAAATTAATACACAAATGAAAAAAACATTTCAATATCATGAACAAGATGTTTCTGTCTTTATGGATATTACTTTTAATCACCATATTTTATTTTTTTACTGATTCCACTCCCTATTAGTCCAGGTTTTTAGTAAACCTTTTTAAAAAAGTAAAACAAAGCGCTTGCTGTGTATTTTTTTTAATTTACTATATTTTTAGATATTGATAGAACTTATACGTACAGATCCACAAACTTTTCTTGGCCGGTAAGGGCGTCGCTGTCATCGATATTAGTATTGCCAGTAAATAAAAAAATACCATTATAAGGGGAATAATTTTAAATCCAGTGATAGTCTAATTTATTTATGTATTGAATTGTCTTAATAAAACAATTTATATAATATTAATTTAATTAATAACTATTATTCTAAGTAAAAAAGTTCGTTTTAATATCAGCTAATTATATTTGCCTATTTTTGCCCTTGTCTTGTATGTCTACTATTTTACATTCAAGGATTTGTTATTTGTAACACTCAGAGTTAAAAAAGTGGATACCTACATTAAATCATTTTTTTATCCTGTAAATCAGAGGCTGAAAGAAAAGTGGCACAGAAAAAATAATTCTAAACATCAGATATCGTTTGGGTCCTTCATTTTTATGGGCACCTTTCTAAGGCTTTTAAAAACCTTGTATTTTCATATATATATAAGTCAGACAAATATGACTTAACAAATGACACATTGGTACATCCCCGCATTATGATTAGAAACTACGCATCAGTGTATACGAAGTGAAATCTTATTCGGGAGCACTATTTATTTCCCCACTTTCCGTTACCCACACCGCTAAAGTCATGTGTGCACAACTTTGCGGAGGGTGTTACTTAGATAATTTTAGCAAATTTTCTTAATTTTTTATATTGAATACTGGGAAGAAAAGCAAAGAAACATTATTTCAATTAATGTCTTTAAAAAAGTGTCCACTACAATAAATGATAATTTATTATATACGTAGGTCACCCTATAAGTCTTATTTAGTTGAGAGCTAACTGTCAATGACAGGCTGAAATTTCAGAATGGCGAAAGTAGTACCAGTAGTGGCCATCGGCCAAGAAAAGTTTGTGGATCTGTAGTTAGAAACAAAATGTCAAACGTTGAAAGTAACACAGATAATATAGTGTTTTAAGTTTTTTTGTGCCTAAATTAGGTGACTTTCGAAAACATTTTAAATAATTTTAAAAAGCATTTAACAACCAAAATAAAAGTATTTTTTTGTTACAGTATTTAAGAGAACGGTTCAAGGTCGATGTTCCACACCGTTTTAAAATCCACCAGTTCATGTCACCCACTTTCTGCGACCACTGCGGGGCGCTGCTCTATGGGCTCTTTAAACAAGGGCTCAAATGCGAAGGTACATTTTTTTATGCATAAACCCGCTTTTGTCATCGAACACCACAGTTAAAGATGTAGTGGGAGAGAAATCACTTTTTAATGATAAATAATATAGAAAGACGATGGAAATGATAGTCAGTAGAACAAATAGGTTTACATACATACATACATATACTCACGGCTGTAATTCCCTAGAAGGCGTAGCCAGAGCCAAGGCATTATTAATTCCTCAGCCACTTTTGGAAGTTGTGTGGGGAAAAGATAGTAAAATAAAGGTTCTTGGTGATGGGTCTCCAACCGCATCGCCCAAAAATCCAATAAAAAGCCCCAATACACTTAGTCGCTTCTTACGACACCCGTGGGTAGGAAGGGGTAGCGACATTCTAAGCCGGCACTACACGGCAACAAATAGGTTTAGTAGAACCAATAATTGTCCCCTCAGTGCATTGTCTCTGAAATCTCAACCCATTTATTATTTTTCATCGTGTGACTTTAAATACCCCAAAACCCAATTACATATTTTAATATTTTTACTAGTAGATGTATAATCTGAAATACGATATCGTACGATGCGAATAATTAAAAGGGTCTATTAAAGTGATTGATGGCTATTTTAGCTAGAAACCCATGATCCTACTCTTTAATTTACCATATTACCTCCACTGAACCATCAAAAGTGGTTAAGAAATTTATGATTATGTTTTTTACGGATTTCTAGCCTTGAGTAAAGTTATAGGCATAATTTAGTCGCTTTGCATCGTTATAACAGTTTTCAATGATATGTTTATGTCCTTTACCCTTAACCCAAGTCATTAATGTACTGTGTCCTATTATTGCAGTATGTACTTATTTATGTTCTAGATATATTAACTAACACAAATAAGAAAAATCTATACGTTTAAATAGCTATTTACCTTTTATAATCTTTATAATAGAGTGGTACGATAATAACTCATTTCATGTATATTTTTATGGTTGCATGTAGTTATAAATATTACTAATTAAATAATGTTCTTTAAAAAACATCTGCGTTATAAAATTTTCCGATGACTACGAAAAGTAGAAGGTCGTTTTATTACTACGATTTTCGTAGAACCTGCTTGTCGCTGCGTAGAACATACTACGATTGCTTTGTACGGAGACTCGCGCACAGAATGCCTAATATCAATTTGTGACCTAAATTAGTTCCTAGGTCAGTTTATAGATATTGTTGTTTTATGTTGTGATTATTGTGATTCATTTAATGTTTTATTACTGTTCTTCTATTGTAATCTGCGGCAATTAATATACATATTATGTTATTTTTCTTATTTTTTTGTAACAAATCTAATTTCTGGGTCACTAGGATTAGAATTTTAATAATAATACTCGTAGTAAATGAGCTGTTTCTGTTCCGTATCACTCCAACCAAACACTAAAGCATTGGTATGCAGAAGTGCTAAACGAAATTAATGGTTCTCTAAGTGTTGGTGATTGTAATTTATTTGTTTACGTAATCTTTTATGTATGACTAGTGGATCGTCCCAGCTTCGCACGGGTAGCGTTATTTTTTTAAATATCTGAGGTTTCTTTCTTCAGTCCCTGCTTAAGCATTGTGAAATTCAGCGCAATGTTTTCAATTTATTTAATTTATAGCACTCCTTAAACAGTGTAGTTTGGTGATTTTGAATGCGCTTTAATGAACGGTTCAGTATTTCCATTAAATACAAATTATGGAATAAAACGCTATGAAATATTTATAACAATCTGAAAAATAAATCATTACGTGATGTAGGATGCAACTACTGGCGCCATCTAGTATGTTATAAATAAATTAATAAAGATTTGGTTTTGGTCACGGGCGCGCTGGCTTATTTTATGTATGATTTCGGTGTTTGTCTACCGATTTCTATGATTCTTTTTTTATTGAATAGGTAATAATGTTACCTTTTTTAAATTAGGGATGAGTGAGAGGTTTACAAACGTAAGAGTAAACAAATATAATCAGAATGTTCCGAACTGCTAAGCTATCAGGAATTACACGTGTTATTGTGAGTCAACCGTAAAAGATAGACATAAACTGTTGAGAATTTTTTTTTAGATAATTTTATGCAGAATTTTTCCGTCATACATGATTTCTATGTAAGTTTAACCATTAAGGCTGCACACGCGACGGAAGCTTAAAAAATGGAGTAACTTCTCCCGTTTTCCCAAAATTTCCCAAAATTCCCCTTTACTACTCTGCTGGAAAGTATACAAAAACCTGCGCAGGAGTATTAAGAATAATTGTACCAAGTTTCGTTAGAATCCGTCGAGTAGTTTTTGTTTCCATAAGGAACATACAAACCGACAGACAGACAGACAGACAGACAGACAGACAGACAGACAGACAAAAATTTTACTGATTGCATTTTTGGCATCAGTATCGATCCCTAATCATCACCTGATAGTTATTTTGAAAATATATTTCATGTACAGAATTGACCTCTCTACAGATTTATTATAAGTATAGATTGAGCGATATCAGAAAATGATGCCAATTATTGGTGGTTTAAGAAAACGACGATTGTAATAAGTACTACTTCTTCAACCTAATGAAGCGAGATAAATGCGCTGATTATGGCAATGTTTTGGTGGATCATCGCATCCATAGAATAATTAATCAATACAATAAAAGCAAGCGATGTTTGTCCGGATTGTATAATATGATTGTATAATCTATCTGGATGAGAAATAAAATACTGGGACAAAGCTCGCTTGCAGTAGCTAATCAATGCTCGGTATTTCCATTATATAGTATTCCATTACCAGGATTTTATGACACTAAGACATTACATTTCAATTTAAGTTTGAGGTGAAACCTTATTTTAAACACTATAACGTCTTGTTAAGCATTATTTCCACCGATAGTAAATATCAACGACCCACAACCAACAAATAAAATGTACCGCAAATTGCCGACAAAATTGTATCAATCCGCGTCGATCTTAGTGTTCTATAAATAAACCCGATCAAGAGACAAGTATTTCTTCCGAGATATCGAGCACGGGTCACGGGTTTATAATTACGGTTGTTTCATCCATCAATCAGCCGCTGAAACGTCGCGGGCGAGAGCGGGCGCTGCGGGGGGCGGGGCGGGGACGCACCTGGAGCAGCGGTCGCTCCCGCGCGGCTGACAGTTACAGACGCGACGCGCGCGCTACTGCCGCGCTACCGAAATGCCGCTCTACTCGGAACACATCTCACATATGTACTATGGTGGGACTCCCTCATATACTAGTGCTCCTCACAGTTACAGTGCTTCGCCTTTAGGAATGTCTTACAGTGCTTCTTATTTAAACCCCGGTGGAAACTACAGCAAACATTCGTCCTTAGGAGGTTACAGCAGATCACCACTTCCTCTATCTTCGCAGAGGTGGACACCAAGCAGTGCTCGCAACTACTCTCCTTTACTCAGTACAATATCCGAAAGAGGTGCATCAGGTCCTGTTAGAATAAATAGTCCGAGACGACTTATTTCAAAAAGAAGTTATGTTGCTCCTACCTACATAAGACCGATACATATAAATACAGCTGACATAGATGTATCTCGAGATAAGTATAGTAAAACTGTGAATACACCTGTGATACCTAAAATACCCGAAACCAAACCGGAACAAATTGAAAAAGTAGCAAATGCAAACGTTGAGAATGAGATTGCAACGAATGGCCCTTTCATGCCAAGAGTAGATGAGAAACCAGAAACAGGAATTGATTCTTCGCCAGGGCTACAAAGAAGTACAATAAAACGAGGAAGAACAGTAGTGAGGTTACATACCGTCAAAAGAAAAGACAGAGATTCGCCTCGAAAACCTACAGATCAAGACGAAACAAATAACTCTTTAGAGCCAGCAATTAATGATGAACCACAAGAACAACCAGAAACTGTAGTAGGTTGGCGGGAAAAATTATCTGAAGATTTAATATACATAGATAAAAGAGAAAAGAAAACATTAGGTGAAAAGCTTGTAGAGAAATTTATTGTTAAGGACAGAGATGATGAAACTGTTATTAAAAGGGACTCTCCCAAATCTCAAGATTTAGACTCAACTCTTCCCATTACAACATTATCAACAACGAGTAGTAGTCGATCACCGGACCGACGATGCTCAATGGAAATGTTAGCGGAACAAGCAAATCTATTAGATTCCTTAATAAGGAGTGAAAATCTTAGTACTACAATATTAGACTTAACAAAATTGGGACCAGAGAATAATTCTGGCATAAGCACATATGCCAAAAAGTCTTTAAAACGTACCAATTCAATTGACAAAAACAACGATTTGCAAAAAACTAAATCTGATCATTCATTACATGACCGCCTCAAAACGTCAAGAGGTTCTATGGAAAAACAACTAAGTAAACACCGCAGTTTAAAGAAATCATCATCGGGAAGTAGCATAGGCAGATTAGATTCAATCACAGAATTTCCGAAAGAACTGAAGTTAATAAATTTACCAGTGATTGAAGAAACCAGGGATTCCTTAAAAGACGACAGTAAACCAAAATTGTCATCAAACCCTAATATTACAGGTACAATAGAAGTAACGTCTCCCAAAAGCCCTATCAAATTTAAAGTAGATAAGGTTGAAATTGAAGAAAAACCTACAGTACCAAAAAAAGAAATATTGTTCTTTAGCTCTATAGATCAGGACTCAAAACGCTTAAAAATAAATGATCAAGATTCAAGTAACATAAGGCATAGTTTAAATCAAAAATCAAATGCCATACAAATGGCACCCCCATCCCCTGAACCTGAAGATGGAAATTTCTGGGATAAAATTGGAAAGAGAGAAACGGTTTACTTAGTTAAGCGGAAACAAATTTTAGACGATGAACTTCAAAAACAACGCAAAGCATTATTTTGGTTTCCAGAAGATGAAAATGTGTGTTCTAGTCAAATTATAGAATCAGAAGACACGCAAAAAAATCATCTTACTGAAGGATTACAAAATAATGAAAATGTTAATAATGATAGTGCTATCCAAATTCAAAATAGTGAAATATTAAATAAAACTGAGAGTTTGGCATCAAAGCTTATTCCAAATAATGAAGCAGTTTCATCCAATGAGGTAAAACAAAAAACTGACTCATCAAAATCTGTCGCTGATCAAAAAGAAAGCCTACCAAGTATACTTCCTAGTTGTTCCTATAAAATCGAAGATCCAGCAAAAGATAAAGAAGCTGAGGCTTGTCAAACTACCGAAATTATACCTTGTAATAATGTAACTGAAATAGTTGATAACGTAAAGGCCAAGAATATAGAGCCTTTGGAACAAAAATCTGTTAGTAAAGATAATAGTGTCGAATCCTTAAAGAAAAACAAGATAGGTAAAATACTAAAAAAACATAAGAAAGTTGAAGGTTGTAAATCGACCTCTGATAAAACAAAAAAAAATGTTTCTCCCGAAGGGTGTGTAGATACAAAAAGTGCGTCAGAAAAGAAACCGGGCAAAAAGATTATTAAAATTGTTAAAGTCAAAGAAACGAAGCAAAAATGTCCCTTGGTTGAAAATAAGCAATGTTCAAAGAAAAAACAGAATTTGCCACAGGAAATTAAATGTGAAAAGGAAGCCCTGCTATTTAAAACAACAAATGATTCGTCAGTTGTGGACATAAAAACCTCAATAATAAAAAAAGAGTGCCTAGAACAAATTAAAACATTAGAAAATGTAAGTGAAGCTGATAAATGTATAAGTTGTAAAGAAGAACAAAAAGATGATGCTACAATACCAAGCACTGATGTTCTCAATACGCCTGAAACAGAACCTCCTAAAAACGACATTCCAGAAAATGAATCAAGTTTGAACAAAACTGCATATGTGCCTGAGGAAAAAAAGCCTGAAAGTAGTGTTAATGTTAAATTAGATAGTCAGCCGGCAGAAAAAATAAAAACAGTAATTACCAAAAAACCTATCAAAGATGAACCTGCCATAAGACCTCTTATAGCGACACCTCGTCCTTTACAAAAAAGAAAACCACAAGTGATAAATGTGTCAAGTTCTTCTGACACCACCTCATCAGAAGAATCTTCGGAAGAAGAAGATGTAGACTCAGATTCAAGTGAGGAATCAGGACAGTTCTATGAGTGTGAAAATCTTCCTGATGGTAGGATATCTACTGGATCTAACGACTCGGGCTTTGACTCGTCAGCACCAGCATCACCGGCTGGCTTCATGCGCATAAAAAAAGGTATTAGTCAAATTTTAACTTTTTACACATCTGTAGCTAACATAACCCTAACTTAGATCAATGTCAATACATCTGCTTATGCACGGCTTTATGCATAGTCCTTCCCTCGTCTAAAGCTAATACGTATACAAACCTTTTGAGCCACGCGGTTTGTTCTAGACTGTGATTATAACTGCCACCGAAAATGTGAGAAATTATCTGCGAACCTCTGTGGAGTAAATCAACGACTGCTAGTTGAGGCTCTGGCATCAAAAACACCTTCTAAAAGAGGTACGTAGTAAGTTAAAATTCTTGAAAGTCAATCGTAAGTTATTTAACTAAACTTCGGAATTGGTTAGAAAGGGTGTCACCGTTAACGGCGATGCCATTGTTGTGTTGTCCTAAAATACAGCATATTTTTATCTCAAACACACTTACTATTATATTACTTTATTAAAATCTCAAGAACCCTTTTCCCTAAACCTCACTACTATATTATTTAGGTTGGGTTAACTTTGAACTAAAATCAGAAAGTATCATTTATGCCGGTGAGTGTAAATTTCATGTGGCTATTGTCCCAGTCCTTAGCTCACCTTTAAATGTATTTCTTGTTTCAATTAGTGATAAACAAGATGCAGAAAATCAATCACAGTACTTCATAAACAAAACCGTTTTTATTTCAACCCTAGTTCACAAAAATGTATAAGAGTAAAAAAGTTAAAAATAAACCATGTGGTCATCCAAATTTACATTGGCAGAACTAATACCATTAAATTTAAAATTACTGCTTGCGATAAATAGAATTGATACTTGATGAGAAGCTATTGCCAAATTGAATAATGGGAAGCAACAAAAGAAGTATATTAATTGAAGATCCCTCATTTAGTGTTCATACCTGACAATACAAAGTCGATCAACTCAGTTAAATTATAAGCATGTTCAACAAATTTAGTTTGTGCAAACACTGCATAGGATTTTTGAACAGGTGGTGATGGTGCCGGCCCGTCTGCCGGGGGTGCCCCAAGTGGTAACACCACTAACACTGCAGATATGATGGAACATACTCTCGGTAAGAACACGGGATATCTCGTAAATATACATTTTACTTCTTCATTCTGATTTTCTGTCTTATCTTCTTTCTGAATAATGTTATCGGTCAGTTGTTCTCTCTTCAGAATCTTTTTTTAACAATTCAAGTAATATTTCTTTGGTTTGTGTGTGTGAGAAATATTAATTAAATTTGAAGCTTGCTATGCTTTGCAATTATTTGACTAATGCCATCAACACATTTGTTTTCTAACTTAGTAAAAATAGGGTCAGTGCTGTATTAATCATTTTCGTCACTATTGTTGGGAGTTTTCTTTTTATATTTGGTACCTTTATATGCAGTTTTTGAAATAAACTATTTTATTTTTGTGTTCAATGACCACTTAACAATGATAGTGAATATATAAACAAGGCAACTCTAAATCTGTAAAACCATATTTAACAAATTGAATAAAATAAATCCTGGAATGGTAAGAATATTTCCTTGTATTTTGCGTTCTCAAAATAGAGTGATCAAAGTTATCCACATCAGCAGATAATGTTAGAGTGTTGCGATCACTTTTATGCTGCTCCAAATTCGAAGCAGGCCCGTTCCGTGTTCTTCGTTTGAATCATGGGAATATTGCACTCACATTATGTCACATTTATCCTGGATAAATGGAGCGCGGAGTTGCGTAATGCCCGTTCGCGTTAAACATTTATCGTTGATATGTTGCAACTTGGCTTTTACCATATCAATTAACTTGGTTATTTTAACAAAATAATTAATAATGATTTAAATTAAATGTATTTTGTTTTAAATTGAATGAATATTGATTTGCCCGCGTTTTAATTATTTTTGTCATCATTATTGTGTTGTTGTTATACATATAGATGTTGCGTTTATCGAGATTCGATTGTTATAAGTTTTAATGTTTATGCTACATCCTTTCAGGATGCATGTACTTTCCTATATAAATATTACATCTCTCCACCTGTAATAAATGTGTACATGTATGCAAATAAATAAATTGAATTGAATTGAATAAAATTAGGTAATATGTTTGTCCTAAACAGGACAATTAGTGCCAATAATTACGATTTTACCTACGTGGGCAGACACTGAAATCATTTACTTTTTACGCAAAAGTACTATCAGAAACTATTAAGGTATCTATTATTTTGTTAAAGATTACATAACGCCGCGTTCTATTACTCGTATTAGTCTTAGAATATGTTGCAATGCTGTTTTAATGATCAAAGCAATATGTGAAAGCTAACACAGTATATAAGTTTTATTCTGATAGATAGTATATTTTATAGTATAGAAAGTATATTTTTCTAATAAGTGTAGTATTTCCGTGATTGATGGAAATTGCGCATATATTTTATTTCTATCTTCATAAAATACATACATACATGCATATACTCACGGCTGTAAATCCCTTAACGGGTAGCCAGAGCTTTGGAATGAGAAATTCATCAGCCACTTTTGGAAGTTGACTGGGGAAAAGATGGTAATAATAAATGTTTTTGGTGACGGGTCTCCAACCACATCGCCCAAAAATCGCTTAAAAAGCCCTTATACCCTTAGTCGCCTCTTACCACGGGCAGAAATGGGGTAGTGTTATTCTAAGCCGACACTACACGGCTAAAATCATTTTGTAAACATGAAATAATTTAATTTAAACTCTAAAGAACTTTTGAATATAACTTATATTGAGACGTGGCAATAGTTAGAACTAGTTATTTTGATTTCGAAATTCTGTTTACTAATTTTGATATAGGTAGGTTTGTAAAGAGGTAAGTAATATCTTATAGAAGTATTTTCACTGCTTAACTTAGCATCTCTATTTACGTAATAATAACTCAAATTATACATTGTATTTATGTATAAATAAATCGTTTATACTTCGCATAATAAACAGATTTTCAAACGACCAATAATGTTGAGGAAAGTTAAACCTAGCTATAACTTTCCCTTGCGTGAGAATTAAAATCGATTAAATAGTTTTATAACAAATTAAATTTAAAAAATAAATATTTTCTTTTGTTTGGGTGTCGTAAGAGGCGACTAAGGGTATTGGGGCTTTTTATTGGATTTTTGGGCGATGCGGTTGGAGACCCATCACCAAAAACCTTTATTCTTACCATCTTTTCCCCACTCAACTTCCAAAAGTGGCTGAGGAATTTATAATTCCTTAGCTCTGGTTATCCCTTCTAGGGAAATATAGCCGTGAGTATATGTATGTATGTATGTTCTTTTATAGGGTTTCGTAGCGTAGCCGAATGACAAAAAACGAAAGCCTATTAGTTTCGTCATGTCTATCTGTCTATCCGTGTGTCACAGCAATTTGTTGCCGAAAACTATTTAGAACGTAGTTAAAAGTTTGTAGGAAGATGTAAACTGTTAAGCGCTTCAAGGATATAAACAAAAACGAATTTTTAAAAACTGGGCCCCCATAGAAACGAAACTTTTCCATGGAACCCATACATGTTATTTCAATATTACAACGAGATTACATACATATACTCACGGCTATAAACCCCTAGAAGGGGTAGCCAGAGCTAACGAATTAGAAATTCCTCAGCCACTTTTGGAAGTTGCGTGGGGAAAAGATGGTAAAATAAAGGTTGTTGGTGATGGGTCTCCAACCGCATCGCCCAAAAATCTCTTAAAAAGTCCCAGTACCGTTAGTCGCCTCTTACGTACACCCACCGGAAGAATAGGGGTAGTGCTATTCTAAACCGACACTACACAGCAAAGAGATTGTTAATGCAAAATCAGCAGTTTAAAAGATATAAGCTCCGAAAGTGGCAAAACTTAAGTAACTTGACTTGAAATAAGTAAGTTACAAAAATAAAATATATTTATTGTAGATCCCAATGAAGGCTACCAACGAAAATTGGTTAAATCAAAATATATTTTGTAGTTTTTGAGACATAGCAGATTTTATGAAACTGCGAATCTAACTTGTATTTCATACTTACAAACGCTATGAAAATCTAAAATAAGTTTCTTTGATGATTTGGGTTCAAATAGATATTACATGCTATTATTGATATATCGCTTTGCTCTCCTATAGTTTATACTACGGAACACTTCACAAGAGGACCGAGCCGGCTCGCAATTTGCCAATTTTTTCTAAAAGACGATACGAGAATACGGAAGGGTGCAATAAACTAGTAAAGATTCTTGTTCATTTAAAACGGTTTTGTGTCGTGTTTCATTGCTAAAGTTATCGTAGAATTGTAATATAATGATTACTATTATACTAAAAATTAGAAACAAAATCTACAATCGTATACTCAAGGCCATAAATTGCAAAAAGAGTAGCAAATTTGTTATTTACTCAACTACTTTTGAGAGTTGAAAGGGGAATCAAAAAATCTCTCAATATTTGCTCTAAATACGAATAAAAACAAAAGACCTAAATACTTTCAAAACTACCAAATGTTATGTTTTGAGTAAAACAGTAATTATTGTATATATTATTAAGCTAAGCTTTTTATTTTCGGATATTGGATCTAGCCCAAAAAACGATCTTGTACAGCAAGTGAATGTCTTTGATGAACTATATGGCTTTATTCTGTGATAAAAAAAGAGTCGGTGCCCGGATTTATTGCAATGTCTGACGCACAGGAGAATCTGATCGCTTTCAACGGAAAAAATGAGTAATGACGCACCTATACTGAGTAGATTTCCGTTTCTACTTCGGAACTTTGGTGGAACAGCCCTACGTAAAATATTTTTCTGGGAAATCCGCATATATGTACCACATACTATATAACTTCTAAAAGTAATAACTTAATGACTAAAATAATAGTTACTAGAACGAGGATTTATAGCAATGTCTGACGCACAGGAGAATCTGATCGTTTTCAACGGAAAAAATGAGTAATGACGCACTATACTATACTGAGTAGAATTCTGTGTCTACTTCGGGGCTATGGCGGAACATTGTATTTGCACAGACCGACTTAACAAAAAATATTTATTCTTTGAAATCTACATAAAAGTTCCACATACTATAACGTATAAAAGTAATAACTTATAAGACTTAAACAATAGTTAGTACTATTAGTACCTCTGCCAACCCCTTCGGGGATATTCGGCGTGAACGTTTATGTTATGTTATGTTAATAGTTACTAAAACCATCATCTTTATATTACTATTTGGGTTATCATTTGAACTCTGCGGCATATAATATATGAGTTCACTACATATTGTATAGTATAGAGTATGCTTGATACTTAGAATAAGAACTTTATAGGTAACTTACATACATACATAAACTCACGCCATTTTTTTACATTGGGGCAGGCAGAGACTATGATCACCACTTTTTACGATCCTGGCAAACCTCTCTATCTTACTTCGGATGCCTGCCTTTTTAAGCACACTCTCTATTTGGTCCAGGTGTATCCTCCGTGGCCGTCCTCTACTCACATTATCTTCCACATTTACTCTGTAGATCTCTTTCACCAATTTACTGTCATCCATCCTGTGTATGTGGCCAAACCATCTCAATATTATTTTTTCTATCAATATCATTATTCACACCGCACCTTTTACAAATCACGTGATTTCTCACATAACATTACATTACGCACTTTTCTAAGGGACCTCATTTCTACTGCATTCACTCTGCTCTCATGCTTCTTCTGCCACACTCAACAGTCACTGCCATACTGGGTTACTTACGGAAAGGATAATGGCAGAAACCTAAGGGGCTCTGGTTTGAAAGAGAAAGAAAGAAAGAAAGAAATGTAATGGTTTCGTTGTAAAACATCTTATTACATTTATCACAAATGCCTTTTGGAATAAATCTATACTTATAATAAATCTGTAGAGAGGTCAATTCTGTACATGAAATATATTTTCAAAATAACTATCAGGCGGTGATTAGGGATCGATACTGATGCCAAAAATGCAATCATTAAAATTTTTGTCTGTCTTTCTGTCTGTCTGTCTGTCTGTCTGTCGGTTTGTATGTTCCTTATGGAAACAAAAACTACTCGACGGATTTTAACGAAACTTGGTACACTTATTCTCCATACTCCTGGGCAGGTTTTTGTATACTTTCCAGCAGAGTAGTAAAGGGGAATTTTGGGAAATTTTGGGAAAACGGGAGAAGTTACTACATTTTTTAAGCTTCCGTCGCGTGTGTAGCCTTAATGGTTAAACTTACATAGAAATTATGTATGACGGAAATATTCTTCATAAAATTATCTAAAAAAAAATCCTTGACAGTTTATGTCTATCTTTTACGGTTGACTCACAATAACACGTGTAATTCCTGATAGCTTAGCAGTTCGGAACATTCTGATTATATTTGTTTACTCTTACGTTTGTAAACCTCTCACTCATCCCTAATTTAAAAAAGGTAACATTATTACCTATTCAATAAAAAAAGAATCATAGAAATCGGTAGAGAAACACCGAAATTATACATAAAATAAGCCATCGCGCCCGTGACCAAAACCGAATCGTTACTAATTTACATATAACATACTAGATGGCGCCAGTAGTTGCATCCTACAACACGTAATGATTTATTTTTTAGATTGTTATAAATACTTCATAGCGTTTTATTCCAAAATTTGCTATTAAACGGAAATACTGAACCGTTCATTAAAGCGCATTAAAAATCATCAAACTACACTGTTTAGGGAGTGCTATAAATTTAATAAATTGAAAACATTGCGCTGAATTTCACAATGCTTGAGCAGTGACTAAAGAAAGAAACCTCAGATATTTAAAAAACAACGCTACCCGTGCGAAGCTGGGACGATCCACTAGTATGTAATAAGATGTTTTACAACGAAACCATTACATTTCTTACCAGTAGGGTTCAGAAGATATTACACACAATTAATTTTGTATGGTGTTGCTAATTGAATGAAAAATTTAAATATAAATTCATACAAACGATTGATATACTGCATTGAACAAATTGAGCGGCTGGTTATCATAATATTTCATTTTACTATCTGGGATGCACGCAGTTTCACTCCGGTTTTACTTTGAACTTTTCATCGTAATCTCCCGAAGCATTTGCATCCAAAATTTTAAAGAAACAATTTATGAACATAAAGTCTTGGTTTATCAAATCAAATCAAATCAAAATCATTTATTTCGGATTATTCATCCATATAGTTGTAAGAAATCATAAAAAATTGCCGTATAGTGTCGGCTTAGAATAACACTACCCCATTTCTACCCGTGGGTGATCGTAAGAGGCGACTAAGGGTATAGGGGATTTTTAAGTGATTTTTGGGCGATGTGGTTGGAGACCCATCACCAAAAACGTTTATATTATTATCATCTTTTCCCCAATCAACTTCCAAAAGTGGCTGAGGAATTTATCATTCCAAAGCTCTGGCTATCCCGTTAAGGGTTTATAGTAGTGTTGCAACAGAACTCTGCTTCCGCTTCCGCAACTGCAGAAGTTCCGCATGTTTTTTCACTTCTGTTTCTGCTTCTGGTTCCGCAAACTTGATAACAGAAGTCTTAACGGAGCACTAGACGCGACGGCGCGGGTGGTTGCGGGGGCCGCGCGTGGACAGTTGTACACGAGCGACGACGTCGAGCGTACAAATTTAATAAAATATTTTTTTTAATGTAAAATTGATCTTTTTTTCATAGTGTTAACGCTTCCGTTTCCGCTTCCGCTTCCGTTTCCGCTTCCGTTAAGATTTACTTTTGACATCTGTTTCCGTTTCTGCTTCCGTTATGCCAGTTCCGTTGCATCACTAGTTTATAGCCGTGAGTATATGTATGTTTGTATGTAAATCATAAAAAAATCAATACCTATGTAAGTAAAAAAAAGTTTATGCTGTGTTTAATGGACGTATTAGCTTAGGACAGGCTTTATAGGCTTTAGTTTGAAACTATTTCGGCCGCTATCTTTTAAATTACCTTGATAGCGCAATATAGGGTTGGTAATTACTTTTAAATTTAATATAGGCATTTACCACTCGATATATATATAAATAGTAGGATATGATAAAGTGGATGTATTCGAGCACCATATTTACCAGCATCAATTTAAAGATGAGATATAGTTTACAAAAAATTCCGGAGTGCAAATAAGGTTAGTGAGTAGAACAAAAAATAAGTATGATAAAATGTAAGAAAAGCAATATTTCTCAGGATCTAACGAAGTGGCGATCAATATTATCTACCTGCCCCTATGGGAATTAATGGCCGTAGTATCAAAGCGGTTACCAAGAGTTAATCTTAGATAAAACCATAAAATGTTTTTTAAATCTGCGAATCACAAAAATAACTCTTTTAAATTAAACGTGCTATTAATTTACGACTAACTTCGGTTTTACAACCTCACTCTCATACATGAAACGGAATAAAAATAGTTTTCTTGATTATATCAGTTGCGTAAACATAATGGGTTTTCTGTCAACCTGGTGGTGGTTTGTGTTTACGACATTGCTAGTAAAAACCAAAAGAGATGATAAACATCCAGGAAATAAGAAGAAATTCGCTTTAGTTTTCTATCCTCAGTCATTTTCTATACTTAATAAAGAGTGATTTTTTAGATTTCGTTTTCAAAATTCTATATAATTACATGTATAAACGTGAGTCAGTATATATTTTATCTTTTGCTGTCGGATGCAAAAAGAAATCATAACAGGGCAAGTGCCTTAACAGGGCTGAAGAGTGGATGCGGTAGGATTTTATTACTATAGTTTTCAATAACATCCTTTGTTTTGAGACGTATGAGAAGGGGCATTGTCGTTATGCAGCATGAGCATGATCCCACAAAGTCTAGTCTTTGGTCTCTTCTCGATCTCAAACTTATTATACCATTATTTTCTAAGACTTTCACGATTGCACATTACAATTAAAACAACTATTAATTTTCTGATGTTTAATCGCGTGTAGGTACATGGTTTTTAAAGGCCGACACGTTTCGAAAACTTTTCAGTCATCTTGGTCACGGGAACACTGAGGTGTTATTTGTCATTTTCAGTACTATAAAATTATTAATACTAACTACCTTCACAACATTTGCGTCAGCAAATATAAATTTTTAGTTCTTTTAATTGCTTCATACCATTGACCATTATACCCTGTTCCATTTTCAAACTCCGATTGTTCTACGTAGGAAAACAAATTGTCTTGTGAATAATATGCAGTACTAGTAGGTACAGGTGATCGGTGCTCTTATAATTAATACATATATTTAATATGAGTGTAGTTTGCCAATATATTTATTGAGCCCCTACATCGTTATCAAAGATTGCCAACTTTGAACAAATGATATATTGTATTGATCGTTTTATAATAACTGTTGATAGAAAGTTATTTTTCATTACAACACAGGTGAAACATTTATATTTTTATATTGTTTGTTTGGTTGATCAATATTTATGGTACTATTAGAGCGGGTTACCCATTGCAAATTGCACAACAATATTCTACAGGATATTAAAGTAAAACTTAACTTGAATTTTCTTAGGCATTGCATTACTTTCTATAGCAGTATTAGTCAGTTTTTTTGCCACTTAAAATTATGTTTATTAATTTAGATTTGCTAACTTTTATTGTTAGCACCTTTTTCGTGCTTTGACCATAAAGTAAGTTTACTATAATTAAATATTAAAGAAACAAATAGTCCACTAAGTAAGCGTGCACTCCATTTTATTACATCTAATTTCGTAGAAGTTTGGCATCCTTCATTTTCCTTTTTTTTTACTAAGGTTATTGGAAGTCGCATATAATAATTGTACGGATACCAGGTGAAACTAAAAAATCGTCACGCGTAAATGTTCTATCAGAGCTTTTTTTCATTGTAAAACGATCAATATTTTTATTAATTTAGTGTCAATATTGTGACATTTTTAAATATGAATGAAAAATGACAATTTCAAAACTAATAGTGTTTAAAAAATAATACAACCATGAATGTAACAAACTGGCCAGACAATACGTGTGCACTATTGTGTGTGGGTGCAATTTTGAAGTCATGGTAAAATATATATCTAACTGAAAGTTTAGTTTCCTCTATTGGTTGCGTTGATTATAACTGTATTAATTCTGTCTGTTCTGTCTTTCTCCAGGCTGTATCTCATAAACCTTGATAGCCTGAAAGCTGAAATTTTCACAAGTCATGTAATTCTGCTGCCGCTATAACAAAAAATATTAAAAAGTAAAAAGTAATGACTAGTTATTATATCAATTCAAAACAAATTATTAAATATCAGTAAAGTAAATATCAAAGGGGGCTCCCATACAAAAACGTAATTTTCTATAACTATATATATATATATTTATATATATAAGTACCTACGTGCGTGAGCTGACTCGCACTTGGCCGGTTTTTTATTCTTCTTCTATACGACATGTGTCTATTCAACTAATTGAATTTCAATGTTATATTTTTGTTTATAGTTTTTAGGAGTACCTAATTTATACATTATATTTAGCAAAGATTATATATAGTTCGAATTTTGGAGCAAGTACATAACAGAAAGGAAAAATGTCCTGACTATGTGTATTGTATCGGCGCTTGGGACAGAAGAAAAATGCATGAAAATCAACTCTGTTACCAAGAATGACCACATTGTTATGACAAAAACACATATAAAATATGTAGAACAGGTACGGTTTTTCAATCAAAAGATCTTTGTTTAGTTGTACAGTTTACAAAATAATAGTTGTCATGTTAAAATCATCGTATTATTAATTTTAAAAATACAATTTCTGGGGACAAGTTTACCTGCGCAAAATTTGAAAACGACCCATAAACAACTAATACCGACGGAACAAAAAAGCTTATAAGTTTCCACGTCCCTTCTATCCATTATATAATTATTAATGGTTTAACTTCCGGTGTGGTGTGCTATTGCTAATTAAAAATAAAGAATGCTTGTGGACTAATAGCCGAAGTTAAAAATACTTATAAGAACTCTTTGAAGAAAAATGTCTGCTTGTTTTGGGTTTTTATTGAATTTTGTTGACACTTGGTGATAAAATATGTCAGAGATTATTTTATTTTCTCAATCTACTTCCTCGCAATAATAAATATTCCATGAACTTGGTAATAAAGATATAATCAAAATGGCCGGCCTTGATATTGCCCGCGAAATGCCTGACTGTAAAAAATACATTATTTTTAGCGATCTTATTCCGAGTTCGACCGTTTCACTCCACAAGACTAATGCGACGCATGTGTCTCTGTAATAATAATTTACAATTACTGTGTAAATTATTTCCACAGTCCACCTATAATTATCTAGCTTGCAGTTACGTAATATTTATAAACATCACACAGTGAAAGTAAGGTTCAATTTACGAATTATCGGATATATTTTTTTTGCAACGAACCGTTAATGTTCAATTCTTTTTTAAATTACATACATATACGGGTATATCACGGGTATAAATCCCTAGAAGGGTTAGCCAGAGCTCTCGAATAAGAAATTCCTCAGTGTAGTTTGGAAGTTGTGTGGCGATAAGATTGTAAAACAAAAGTCTCAAACCGTATCACCCAAAAATTTTACGAACACCCACGGTAAGAAATGTGGCAGTGCTATTCTAAGCCGACACTACCAAAAATGTTTAAATTCCTAAGTTTTAATAAGTAGTTGGCTTGATTATTTGTATTTTATCTTAAATTTAATCAAAAGCTCGGTTGTACAAACGCACAATTTTTATTTTTATATTCTTCGGTAACGAATAACGTAATATCACCAATGGGTAAATATTTGATATGTTTTTTATACTTGGAAGGAAATGTTCTTACAAAATTATCCATGAACGTATGTCCGTGAAGACCGAAACAAATGTCAAAAAAACAAGTAATATTTAAATTATTCTACAAATTCATTATTGTAGTTCTAATATTGTAAGAATGTGGTGTATCATCAATTATGCTTTTAAATTGTTACTCGAGCCATGTCTGTTTTGTAGACCTTTTACATGAATGTAGAACACCACAATAATTTAATTTTGAATTGGACTTCTGTGACTAAATTTGATTTCATTACCAAAATACATAGTTTAAATAAAAAAACCAAAAAACACGCTTTTAAAGCACATCAATCTAAAAAGTAAAAATTATTCCTAATATAAGTGTTCAAGTTTTTCTGTGTAGTGTCGGCTTAGAATAACACTACCTCATTTCTACCCGTGGGTGATCGTAAGAGGCGACTAAGGGTATAGGGGCTTTTTAAGTGATTTTTGGGCGATGTGGTTGGAGACCCGTCACCAAAAACATTTAATATTACCATCTTTTCCCCAATCAACTTCCAAAAGTGGCTGAGGAATTTTTCATTCCAAAGCTCTGGCTACCCCGTTAAGGGATTTATAGCCGTGAGTATATGTATGTATGTATGTATGTATAAGCTGAAAACGGTAATGAACAAAAAATACTGGTATTATTGTGTAAAAGCGTGGGGCGCTCTGTGCCATATTTTTCGACTATCGAGCAACCCACGCTTTTTTGTTTATTACCGTTTTCAGCTTATATTAGGAATTATTTTTCACTTTTTGGTTTGATGTGCTTTGAAAAGCGTGTTTTTTAGTTTTTTATTTTAACTACTTATATTTTATTTTTAACTTTTTAGTTCTGAAATATTTGAAATTATTTAATCCTGGCGACCCTAATCAGGATAGCGGAATGAACATATGAAATTATTATATTGTCCCTGATTCTCGATAAGTGTTCAAGTTTTGAGTTCAATCGGTCCGTTTAAAGTGGGTCGAAATCGAGTTTAAAGGAGTCCTTTACATACATACATACTTACATACATACAGGTGAAGCTAATATAAGCGTATTAAAAAAGGCTCATCCATCATACGCAGATTTTCTGTCAAAACCTTATTTTATTAAATGCAAAGTCATAGGTTTTATTCATATAAAAAGCAACAATGGCAGAGTTCATGGTTTATAATATTCAAACAAGATCTTTGAATAAATTAAGATTGTTAAAAAGCGTCCATAGCTCCAAGCTCCAATCATAAGTGACGTCATAGTTGGCAAGAATAAGGTAGTCAAATGTAGCGATTGGTAAAAGTATACCGGATTACAAAATGATTTAAAAAATATTTACTTTAAGGTATTATTTTCATAGTCTTAGAGTAAATATTCGTCCTTCCCATTTAAGTAATTAGCTGCACAATGTATACCCTATAATTGTAGGTTTACATAAATTGTAATGAATTAAATAGCGATATGTTGTAATATAACCTTTTCTCTATCACAAAATATCAAAAATGGTTAATTACTATCATTTTATCTAACGTAAACTTAATACGTAGATTTTTGATAGAAATTATAAACGGTTATTGTCCCACAGTCCCACATGTTTAGTTTGAATTTTTGATAACAAAAAAGTATAAGTGGGTTATTAATTGTATGAGTGCATTTCTTTGTCCTGTCAAAACCAAGGCATTCAAATGGCAACCACGATCTAAAAACAAACATCAAACAACTTAAAAAATTTACCAGATAAAGTTTGTATGTTAAAAAGTATTGACATACAAAATACCACCGTATTAATAAATGAACCCAAAAAGTTCACATACAAAATCAAAGTTGTTGGAGCATTAAAACGATGTCATGTACAAATCGAATGTATTTACAAATGGCGGAGGAGTAGAAACATAACAACGTATATCAGCGCACAGATAGTGCCAACACACACCGGTGCCAATTATTCATATGAGAAAGCACACGTGAAACGAAATGACGTTTTGTAGTATTTTATACGAATACCGACGCAACTAAAAATACGTCAAATGCATTCAAATATCACAAGGGCTCAACCGACAGCCGCGAACACATTACGCAAGATGCTTGTATTTATCTGGTGCGTGGATCTGACATTGTCTTGACGTACATCTGTATTTATATATCTAAATCTGGATATCTGTTTGTTATGGTAATATTTATCTGTCCAAAGCATTATGATAGATGCAGACGTGGGTTGGTTACGTGTTGGCAGATCACCAGTGTGATAGTTTATGTGTGTGTTTGTCTTCCATTGCGACTACGCATTGTGACTCTCGTCTGGTCTAACATCTTAAAACTATAAGATATAGGATAGGTAATAACCGTATTCGGAAACACAAAGGATGCAGGAAAATTTATTACGACATTCTCAGTAGAGCTTAGAGAGAGGCAGTGGCTTTTATGTTAGTAATCGATGATCAAATAAGATTGAATTAATTGGGATTTTCGTATTGAATAATGTATAACTGAACAACCTCTATGTCTGATGGAATGTGACGTCAACGCCAAAAGTTAATACGTAAAAATGAATAATATAAATTAACAAAAGCCAATAAAAAATATATATTTTACTTTTACACAAAATATGCACCAACCCTTTGATCTATCTACATTATATCAAGGTGGATAAAATATTAAGTTCAATTATTAGATAAAATAAATAGTTAAACATTTGAATAACTTGGTATCCATGTTGTTCGTCTCACTGAACTAGTAAAATAGATTCGATTTATGGGAATGAAAGAAGAAATACTTCACCTAAAGATGTAGTGATGGTCTTAATTTTCAGTTGTTTTCATACACATTTCATAAAATATTTTTCCGAATTGTTATATGTACTATAGTTATGTGTATATGCTAAGCACTGGGCATATTGTCTTAAAGTGATGCCTATAGCTCAGGACAAGGTTTATTATAGGCGTCAAGACCTTGTTTTATGTCACAAAGTCTTAAAACTGTTAAGTATAGATTAAGATATATAATGTAGATCGGTCACCATAATTGTACTTGGTCCTTTGTTAATAAAGATTATTATTATTTACAATATGTATTCCAGGATTTACAAATATTTAATCTAACTACAAAATAGAAACATAATCGCACACGCATTATTGTCGCAAAATTGTTTTTTCATTGCATCCTAATTAACACTTTCTATAAAAGAATAGACATAACGTTTCTTTTTATTTAACTATATACAATCCGTTTTTTTTTCTTTAGAATCATCAACTGCATACGACCTCTTCCGAAAAACCGGTCGCTTCACACCTCCTGCCACATCTATTCCACGGTTCAGAAAATATAATATTGAAGATTTCCACTTTATAAAGGTGCTTGGGAAAGGAAGCTTCGGAAAAGTAAGTGAACCCATGTATTTTATTTTACGATTCCTTGTTTAGTGGTCAAAAAGAAATACCTATTGGTTATCATAAATTAATTATTTATTATATTAATTGCATTATGTTATTTACAAATTTCTCTTTTATAAAAATATAAAAAAATACTATATCTATACTAATATTATAAAGCTGAAGAGTTTGTTTGTTTGAACGCTAGGATCTCAGGAACTACCAAATCAATTGAAAACTTATTTTTGTGTTGGATAGTCCATTTATTGAGGAAGGTTTTAGGCTATATATTATTACGCTGCGACTAATAGGAGCAAAGTATTAGCAAAAAAAATTGCAAAAACGGAGATAATTATTCATATTTCAAGGCTTCCAATGTGTGCGCTGCGTAAACAGTTTAAGTTGCCCAAAAAGTATGTATGTGAGAATTATTCCTCTTTAAATTATCTAATAAAATATCCGCGACAATATATGTCTTTATTTTAAGATTGACTCACTATAACATTTTTTATGGTAATCAAATGTGGTCGAAATTAATGCATTATTGCCAATTATTTGCCATAATGTTTTATCAACATAATAGTAATCCTTATTCAACTAAATAAGTTTTTCATTAAGAGTCTTTAATTGTGAACAAAATTGTCCCTGATATCACTTAATTTAAATTAACATCTTAGAAGATAATACAATTTTAAAATTACTCCGCAACTAAATATACACGCGTGCATGAGTCGCAAGACAAGACGGACTGACTGACTCAGAAGTAATGCTCAGCCGAAACTTAAAATTTATAAATTGAAAAAATTGTGAGAACATTATGATAAGCACCTTTTTTGTCATGGCATGGCAGAGACTCTTAACGGGTCAGTTAAGTATTTCAGTTTGACGACGTGAAAGTCTACACTTTTGACAGTACGAAGTCTGTCGTGTCAGCTAGTACAATATAAAATATCTTCATAATCGCTGCCGCTTGGTGGCAAGGTACCAAGGAGGCATTGCTTCTTTCTACAGCCAAACTTATACGTTACGTACTTACTTATTAAAAATTAAAAAAAAAACATGTATTGAACTTATTATAAAATTAAAACTCGTACGATATTCTTGCATCGAATTTAGGCACATAAAACCTTTTTTTACCGAAACTGTGACATTTCGTTTGTTATAACGCACATTCGCACTAGTGTGCGAGAGTATTTCTTCTAATTTCAACATCTTTTATTTTTTGTATCATAATTTGCTATTATAGATGTTCATCGATGCAATGTTTTTAAGCTATGTCTTCTGCTATTGGTCAGCACTATAGGGCCGCTTTCACACATTATAATAATTTTCAACAACTGCCTTTATATATTTTCCCTGAGATCCATACTTTTTTACTTTGAACTGATAGCTTCTCATTCTCACCGCGCGAAATATATCGCAAGGGTATTGTTTGAGCACGTTGACCCAAATCTACAGCTGACCGTTGCCAGCAGATAGATGTCACGTTGTCTCCTTTGAAATGTCAGCTGTTAAATTGTACATTGAGCTCCACCTGTTGAAAGATTGGTACCTCATCACGGAAGCAAAGTTCGACAATATAGTCAATAACATTTGAATTCAACCTATGATCATTTTTCACATGCCGCCATAAGTAACTGGAAGACTGGCAGTTTATTCATGGAAAATTCGTCAACATCTCATTTCTCATGATATCCTCGCTCTCACGCGCCTCATGCTAGCTGTACAGGTGTTAAAAGTTTACGAGATGTTTGACAGAACAACTAAAGACAAAATGATGTATTTAGTATCAAATTTGCCTTGTGTATTCTCCAGTTTGATAAACGGATTTGTAACCCGTTTTTTAAACATGCGCATTTCTCATTGTCTCATTGCTCCTTGTTCATGTTAGTTATAGATGTTAGCATAGGTAGGTTTTATTCTACGAATTTGTCAAAGAAAATTGCAAAAAGTCTAAACAATTGAAGCGACAGTCGAGTCACGATCTCGAAATAAGTAGATAGCCACTTCCTGGCCAACTCCTGATCTAGTTTTGGAAGCTGAGTAGGAAAAGATAGTTAAATAAGGGAAAGTTGATCATGCATCTCCAGCAATATGCCTGATAATGACTCGAAAAGCCACAATACCCTGATGCACGAGAATAAGATCGAAATTGCAGCTTAATCAATCTCTAATGCAAAAAAAAACATAAATTATATGCATACTAGAAATTTCAAATAGTTCTTATAACCTCTGTATTGTATTTGTGTATTTAACTTAATGTCATCTTTTTTTGAATGGAATGTTTCATGGAATATTTCGATAAACATACTTTGCCCTGAAAACTACCTAACATAACCTTGATACGAGTATGTATATGTATGATTATGTAACGAAAAAAGAGCTTATGTAAAGAAAAGCAATATATCTTATATATAAAATTTACGTGGCACAGTGTTTTTCACGAAACTCCTCCGATACGGCTAAACCAATTTAACTGAAAATTTGCATATACATTCGGTAGGTCTGAGAATAGGTTTGAAACTATTTTTTATCCTAAGTTATAAGGGTTCTACACCCCTACCTAACATTTTATTTTTATTGTTTTAACTGGAAAGTCCCCAGAAATAATTTATAATAATTTATTTACAAAACAAAGTTTGCCGTTTCAGCTAGTGATACTATAATTTGCTTATCTTCACCTGTTTGATAAAATACTCACAAATACTGTTATGATATAACATATAAATCAACACATTTAAAAATATACGACATAAAATATATACATCATCGCTAAGTTCTGCACAATTCGTCAATCATCTTATCTTCTCGAGCCCTTCATTCGTAAATAGATTTCTATCAAGTCCGAGCCACCCACACGCTCCAGCTAAGAAAACACAATATTAGAGACCAATAAACGTGTCAGTGTGTCGGTGAAGCAATCAAATAAAAAGTGAGAATTTAAATGAGAAATACTTAACCACGAGCTTTAAATAGAATAGTAAATAGGTCGTTCGTCATCCGAAATAGATACAATATGTTGTCGAGAAATGTCATTTGAAAGTATTCTAAAGTAACCTCAAAGAGGTGATGAACATGTTTGTTTTTGCAGCACTTTACAGTGAAACAAATAGGTAAACAAACAGGCTCAAGTAGTGTGTTAAAGATTGAAACCCCAGCAGCGTTGTAATCTGCCGTGCCCCCCGCCAAGTCAAACGCTAAGCAAACATTGCTGTACCATCCTTTACTGGAATCATTTCGCTGCATTTTGAGGCCCCTATTTGAGAACATTTGGATAAGACCAAAGCGTAGTTTTTTTATCATATCAGTTTATGCACCAAACTTGCAGTCTGTTTGGCGTACTAAGCAAATGAAATCAGCACCTTCCTATAACGACAAACCAAATGTTTACTTTTTTATTTTTGTGCGCTTCCCACAGGCAGTTTTACCTCTACCGTTGTTCCTTTCGAACTTGTTCTTTTCCAGAGGTGAGAATTGTTCGAAATAGTTTCATTTAAAATGCAAATACAAAATGTAAAATTAAGTATTGTATTTTGCATTTAAATGTCTTTTAGTAAAAAGAAATTTTTAACCGACTTCAAAAAAGGAGGTTCTCAGTTCGATTGTTTGTATGTATGTATGTATGTATGTATGTATAATTGTCCGCGATTATCTCGAGTTTGGCTTAAGCTATTTGGATGCGGTTTTCAGAACAGTATTCGTTACATTTAGGAGAAGGTTTTAGTACCTTAACCGACCAAAAAAAGGAAGGAGGTTCTGTGTTTGACCTGTATGTATGTCTGTTGGTCCGCGATTATCTCGAGTTTGGCTTAAGCTATTTGGATGCGGTTTTCAGAAAAGTATTCGTTACATTTAGGAGAAGGTTTTAGTGCCTTAACCGACCAAAAAAAGAAAGGAGGTTCTGTGTTTGACCTGTATGTATGTCTGTTGGTCCGCGATTATCTCACGTTTGGCTTAAGCTATTTGGATGCGGTTTTCAGAAAAGTATCCGGTACATTTGGAAAGATGGGTTAAGTGATTTAACCGACTCTAAAAAAAAGGAGGTTCTGTGTTTGACCTGCATGTATGTATGTTGGTCGGCGATTATCTCGCGTTTTGCTTAAGCTATTTGGATGAGATTTTCAGAAAACTACTTGTTACTTTCAGGACAAGGTTTTAGTGATCTAACCGTCTCAAAAAAGGAGTTTCTGAGTTTCACCTATAAGTATGTATGTAAGTTTGAAGGTTCTTAGTAATTATTAGACAAAGAGTTATCAGTTTATGTTATTACATTCAGGAGAGGGTTTAAGTTCTTTACCCGACTCGAAAAAAAGGAGGTTTCTTAGTTTGAAATATAAGTATGTATGTAAAGTTATCAATACTAGACAGAGATTTATCAATATATGTTAATAAAGTTTTTTTATTAGTAATAAACAGAGTTACTAAATTATTAAACAAAAAAGTATATAAAAACATGAATAAATTACTCTTAATTATATTGAAGAAAAAAATATATATTGCAACATCATGTTTTTCATCCTGGTCATTTCAATCAAGGCTCTTTCGTCATGGGGATGGTTAAGTAATTTCTTTGAATCTATATCACTTAAAGCCATCTCATCAAGGGATTTTACACGACTCAACGCTACATATATATAAAAGTGTTTCTTTGCATTTGTGATAGGTGAACTTCTCTTTGCTCATCTGTTTCGGCAGCAAGAGCAGCACGCTGACGATCTCTCTCATTCTGAAGGGCAAGCACGAGTTATCGACACGATAACGGTTAGAATGAGATGGCAGTATACGATACTAAGTAAGTGCGTAAAAGATGGCTGCTTTATCCCACGCGATAACTAGTTTAAATACGGCTCGTGCTTGCTCTGCTGAAGTCTTTGTTTTTTTTCGATGGGTATTTTGTTCTCCCTTACGCGATTTTCCTTAAAGCATCCTTTGATTTTCTATCTAGACCCGCAGGTAAACAAAATAGTAACAAGTAAGCTAAAGTCATAATAACAAATATTATAACTACCTGTTAAAAAAACTATAAAATAAACGGACAGTAAAACTTATCTCTAAAAAACTATCACTAATTCACTAAAAAACTCAGAGTGATTTAAGAACTTATCACTAAAAAGTATAAAATAAAAAAGAAAAACAAAAACTTCAAATTAAAAACTAAACAGAAAAATTAAATATTATTATTTTTCATTTAAAAAAGAACCGCCTTCAAAAATCCAACTGAAAAGTATAAAATAATTTTTATTTATTTTATTATGTACAACTCTATTCAACTTCTTCTTTTTGAAGTCGGTGCCAAACAGACAAATCCAAAATGAAAATTGCTACATAGAGAAAACCATACGAATAATAAATCAATCGATAGTGCCTCAACAACAGTAGTTAACACAATCGCGCTCAAAAATCAAGAAATTTCATCCGCTCGCAACGACGTCGCTTTATAAAGGATGGAATTGGGGGACAGTGAGCGGTGCTTAGCCTGGTGTGCATGCGTCGCACTCCGCAGAGAAATTATCATAATATACATGTCACCGTAAAACTGTAAATACTAGTAAATTATAATTTTAGATAGATAGCGAGATAGTAAACTAACGTTAGGTTAGGTTATGTAAGATTATCAGATTTCAAACTAACGGAATTAACAATTCGACAGAGACATGCATGCACCGAGTTGGCACAACCAATACTTCTAACACTTTGTAAAAAGACGATCGAGAATCTAAATCACTACATAGTATAAAACAAAGTCGCTTTCTCTCTCCCTGTCTGGGATATAGGGACATCCTTATGTATACTTTAATCTGTAAAACTACGAAATGAATTTTAATGCGAATTTTTTTATTAATTGATTAACAAGGAAGGTTTATAAGGATGACAATGACATACGCTGATGGGGTGGAGAACTCACTCAACTTGGGCGGGCCACTAATATTCGTTCTTCTTTGTCATGAAAATTGGTTTGGCACCGACTTCAAAAAGAAGAAGTTGAATAGAGTTGTACATAATAAAATAAATAAAAATTATTTTATACTTTTCAGTTGGATTTTTGAAGGCGGTTCTTTTTTAAATGAAAAATAATAATATTTAATTTTTCTGTTTAGTTTTTAATTTGAAGTTTTTGTTTTTCTTTTGTATTTCATTGAAAGTAGCTTTCGACATTTCCTGATATAGCAACCAACATAAGCCCTGCCCAAATTTACGCATATTAGATTAAGGTTCTCAAACGGCAATCCACAAGACGCAATATTGCGCTCGGACCCCTATTTGGAGCCTTTGCACATCACGACTTTTAGTCACGCACGCCGCCGAGGCGCGTTTGTAGTGATACAGGTGCGTGCACGCGCAAGCTAGACCCAGGCCATACAATTTTGCCAAAACAAAGCGCAGAGTCGTCGCCGTCATTTGTTTTTCAAGATTTTTCCAGTAACATGGCCCGCCGAAACTTTCGCTCGCAATATTTTAGTTCAAAATTTATATAAAATTTATGTTCTCAAATGGTATTCCATGAAACTTGATGATGCGCGGGCAGATCCCCATTATGCGGTTGTGGCCGTAACCTCGAGTGCTGATGGCATGGTGCCACCTGCAGCAGCGTACCTGCCAGTGCTCACTATTTATATGCTACTATTCTTGTCTCTTAAATCAGTTGCTCGCGCCATTTTCTTAATGCCATATAGCGCATGTCATCGGCCTCTTATAATCTGTTTCAAAACAAACCTTGTTCCTAACACGAATTCCTAACTCGACACAATAGAATTAGGAAGAGAATTCTTCTAAACATTAAAAATAGTAGTTGCAGGCGAAAAAACTTTAGACTAGACCTACATAAGATTTTCTTTACCTCTAACATCATGCCTATTTCGTGGAGGTGTAGGCAGCTGTTACCCATAGATGATAATGTATATTGGGAAACTGTTACCTCTGTTACATGCAGTAGTACTTGCCAAATCAACTCAACTTTTTTGATCGAATAATCAAAATAGCTGTTGTGGGGTATACACTAAGAAGGACACTTAAAAAAATCTTTAATATATATTTTAATGCTATAAAGAGTTAAAGTGTATATTATTGTACAAAATACTTTCGGAAACTACTGCGCTGATTTTGAAAATGTTACTAGCACAAATTTACATTCTTGAGTCATAGAAGTACATGCGGAAATACTTTTTCGTTGTAGTCGAGTTATACATAAATTGTCATTAAATATAATCTGTCATATAAACATGATTTAAAAGCAACACGATATATGACAAAAGCAGATGAGGTGACCAAAAATACTTTCTATTTTCGTAAGTGGCAGATGTATACCACAATTCAAATAACAGATATTATCCTAACCTACTCAGCTCAGATATAATGTGATAGGAATAGATGTTAGTAACTGAAGCCAGAACTCAGTCTTCCGGATGTAAGGAGAGTGGTTTGTTCTAGTTGAGATAGAGCCAAGAGATTCGGAGAAAGTTAAAACAACTTGGAAATTAGAGAAGATTTGACTTGTCACAGGAAAGTACAGGGCTTAGTTATCATAAAATTTATTGGACAAATTAATATACGACAAACAACGATCTAATATTATAAAAAAAGAAACACGAAGTCAAACTAAGACTTAATAAATAACCTATTATGTTGTCCGTTGTTTTTTCGTTCAAACATTATGCGACAAACATCGACTGGGTACTGTATACATACCCTTAAATCAAAAGCGGAACATTGCTAAATTATTAGCATATAATATATCTGACCCCCATATATTTAATATAAGGGGAAACTTACTTCTAGTATGCGATGGTGGAAACCATAATTTAAACTTTTAAGAGTGACAATGGAAGAGCCTCCTGTCGTCCTTAAGTCGTCACCTTCTAACATCAATATTGTAAACAAGGAAGGAGGTTCTTCTGGCAATATTAATAAAAAAAATACTTTACAAGGAGTCTCCCAGTTTAAACTTGTATGTCAAAATACTCAGGGGTTTTCTTGTAAAGAATTAGAAATAGAACTGTTTTTGGAAAAATATGAAATAGATTGTTTATGTGTTACTGAACACTGGCTTAAGAATTGCGAACTCATATTTGGTTTTGAAAACTATTATTTAGCTAGCAACTACTGCCGCAATTCTAAAGCCTGTGGTGGCTCCGCTATATTTTTAAAAAATAATATTAAATCAAAAATTCGTAATGATATTGTAAAGTTAAGCGTTGAGCAAGTCGTGGAATTATCCTGCATAGAGTTAAAAAACTATTTCTTAGTATGTGTGTATCGACCCCCTTATAACCAAAATTATGATAAATTCGAAAATGTAATGGAAGATGTATTAAGCAAAGTTTTCAGGAATAAAAAACGTATAATAATATGTGGAGACTTCAATGTGGATCTCCTACAAGACAGTTATCTTAAAACACGGTTGATGAGTTTATTCCAATCGTTCAATTTAGAAAATTTATTCTTGGAACCGACTGGAATCAAAACATGCTTAGATAATGTATTTACTAATGCAGATTTTTCAAGTAAAAGTGTTATAAATAAACTAAAGTCTGATCACAGCGGCCTTTTTGTTAGCTTTCCTCTAGAGATACCAGAACCAAAAATTGTTATTAAAAAAAGGCATATTACTGCTAGTAAAGTAGAAAAATATATAAATATAATAAGCTCTAAGTTGCCTACATTTACAATTAATAAAAACTCAGATACTAGCTATGATATCTTTTATAATGTTCTGATAAATGAGTTTTATGAAATTTTCAATGTAAAAAATTTAACTATTACCAGTAAATTTAAGTTTTGTGAGTGGGCAACACCAAGTATTTATAGATCAAGAGAAAAACTCTTCGATTTATATGATCAAAAAGCTTATAGTAATAATAATGAATTGAGTGAATATGTAAAAAAATACTCAAAAATATTTAATAAAGTATGTAAAGAGGCTAAAGCCAGATACCTAAGCCGACGTATCCGAACATCCGATAATAAAGTTAAAACAGTGTGGAATATTATCAACACCCAAACAGGCCGAGGTAAACCATGTGATCAGGAGTTCTGTGTTCGATCTGATAAAGGTCTGACTACCTCTAATGAGGAAATCGCTTGTATTTTTGAAAAATATTTTACTGACATACCATCAAAAACAACTGAATATTTAAACACATCGGTCATAAAAGCTCAACACTTGTTACAATAAAATGTTGATAGGTGCGAAACTTTGTTTTGTTTTAAAGATGTCAGCCCTACAGATATCGAAAAATGTTTTAAATCATTTAAACTAAAAAGTTCTGAAGACATTTGGGGTATGTCAGTGAAAGTTTGCCATAATTTTATTGTAACTTTGGCTCCATATTTAGCAGATATATTTAATGAATGTATAAGAAATAAAATCTTTCCAAATCTCATGAAGCATAGTAAAATTGTACCACTTCTTAAATCCGGAGGAGATAAAATTAGTCCTGATGGTTATAGACCCATATCAATTCTGCCAGTTTTAAGTAAAATATTCGAAAAACTAATGTTCAATCAAATGCTTTTGCATTTCGCTTCAAACAAATTGTTTCATCCAAAACAATTTGGCTTTACGAAGGGCCGCTCTACCACCGATGCAGGCGTTGCCTTAATGAAACACATTTTTGATTCCTGGGAACGCAAAAATGATGCTATTGGTTTGTTTTGCGATCTTACGAAGGCATTTGATTGTGCAGATCATGAAATCCTTTTTATTAAATTAGAACATTATGGCATACAAGGTGACGCACTTAAATTAATAAAGTCTTACTTTTCGGATCGGATACAGAAAGTGCAAATCAATAATGCAATATCACCTGGAACTCATGTAAAAATGGGTGTTCCGCAGGGTTCTATTTTGGGCCCATTTTTATTTTTAGTTTATATTAATGATTTGCCGTTCATGGTCGAGAAAATGTCCGAGATAGTGTTATTTGCTGATGATACTTCTTTAGTATTTGACGTTGAAAGAAATAATCAGAATATTGACGAGGTGAATAACACAGTTTCACAGATTCAAACATGGTTTGCTTCCAGTAATCTTGTACTGAATGGTAAAAAAACCAAATGCATTAAATTTGTATTACCTAATGTTAGGTGCGTTGATAACGAAATAATTTTAAATAATGAAAAGTTAGTATTTTCGGATAACACAGTTTTCTTAGGGATAACTCTGGACTCCAAGCTCCAATGGGGACCCCACATTAGCTCACTAGCTGGCAGGCTAAGTAGTGCTGCATATGCCGTTAGGAAAATAAGACATTTGACTGATGTACAGACAGCTCGATTAGTTTATTACAGCTATTTTCATAGTGTAATGTCTTACGGTATTTTACTCTGGGGCAGAGCAGCTGATGTTGGTTCCATATTTATTCTCCAAAAGAGAGCAATAAGAGCTATATACAATTTGAGATCCCGAGATTCCCTGAGGGAATTGTTTAAAACAATAAATATAATGACACTGCCATGTCAATATATTTATGAAAATATTATGTATGTAAGAAAGAATCAGGCCTCTTTTGTGAAAAATTGTGACAGACATATTCGAAACCTGAGAGACAACAATAAAATATCAGTACCAAAATACAGATTGTCAAAAGTAAATACATCTTTCATGGGGTTATGCGTAAAAATGTATAATAAAATACCTGAGGACATTTTAAATTTAACAGAAACAAAATTCAAAGCAGCAGTTAAAAGAAATCTTAGTTCGAAAGCCTATTACAATGTCAATGATTACATTAATGATGAAGTGGCTTGGTGTCATCAGGGCTCTGTGCAGGATGTTTCCGGGCTAACACCAAAATTGTAATGGACGTTAAAAAAAGATGTGTGTTGACGAGTTTCTTACGGGTTCTTCTCTCAACAAAACACCTTCCGAATCCGAAGTAAACTTAGTATTAAGTTAAAATTTGACGTTCAAAAAACAAAGATTTATCTTTTTATTTTGAAATAAATGATTATTTTATTTATTATTTTTTATTATTTTTATGCTATAAAAATAGTCGAAGAAAAACCCTACTTATTTTATTAAATAGTTGCCAAAAATCCTAGTTTAATATTTAACTTGTTGATAGAGTCGTAGAAATTTTCAAAATAAATTCCTTTCACTCTCCCTGAGCTATGGTGTTGCTGTCTGTTCGTTTCTGACCCATACTTGTTTACTTTCACAAGTATAAGTTTTGTGGTGACAGATAGAAATAATCACTTCAATATAGGCACATTTTAGTAACAAATTCTATCCCTATCTTACAAAAACTACCACTTTGTCAAACTTCAATACATATTTAGTGCTAGTTTTTAAAAATCGTTTACCGCCAAGAGAAATTATACTTAGTAGTAAAAGAGGTACAAATATTGAAATTTTGAGACACGTGATAACTCTGAAAGCAAAGTTTTTAATTCAACTAAAGTAAGCGCTGTGTACTGAGTGCGAGTTTAATTGAACCTTTTATTTTACGCCGCAGTAAAGTAAAGCTAAGGAGTAAAAAGAAACACGAATCTGATGTACGAAAAACAATCATTCTGATCGTAAACGAAATTTCGATTGTAAGCCGCACTCCGCCTACAGAAGATCTAAACTAATTTTTCAGACACGACGGCGGCACCCTGAATTATGTCATTTCTAAATTATTTATCAAGACAGTTCATCTCATTTTGCTTTTGTTGCTCAACTCAACAATTACGTTGATTATTGAGTTAAATAATCATTATGTTTCTTCTTTCTGACTTAGTTATTTCTAACCACTCGCTGCCTGAGCACTATTGTCACTAAACCAATAAACACTGAAAGTTACTTCTTCTTTTCTTGTTTTTTGTGGGGACAGATATCAGCCGCCTCGCTTATCATTGAGTTAAATATACCATTTGAAAGTTTTCTGTCGTCACCGCCCGCCCCAGCGTGTGGTATGAAAGTCACAAATGTCAAACACCTTCCTCACATATTAATCATGAGTTTACAACTTAGGAAATATAATTAATAAGTTTATTTGAGTTCTTACCAATAAAAAACTAATAAGAATCTTGGCAATGATTTCAGATTTGCTTTTAGTTTTATCCAGAGTATAAATAAATGTACGATATAAGTTAGCAGTGATATAATGTTCACTAAATACTATTGTATTTTTGTTGGCAATCCTCGATGTTTTGTGTATATCAATGTTTTTAGTACACGTGCACTCTTTATTTGATGTATTATACATATGATAACTTATTAATAGTTGTTGAATACCTATAAGTGTTTGAACTATAGACGAATATTACCTACCATTTGATTGTGTAATTTATTTCCAAAATCCAAAAATATATTCACGAGTTATAATTGAACAAATATAACCACTAGTCTTCTCTTAAACTATATTCTTTCTCTAGTTTCTCTAGCTTTATTTACGTTTATCAATCTTTCCATACATACTTTTTTTATTCACATTATTTATTTGTTCTAATTGTGTCCTCCATGGTCGTCCTTTACGGATATGTCTAAACCATCTTAACATTCCCTTTTTCCATTTAACGAAATCATGAGTCACACCTTTTACAATTCACACATTACAAACATTCTGAATCAAAAAGGTTTGAACACAATATCTCATTTATTAAAATTTTCGTGGCCTATTATATGTTTTTTTTTTTAATACCATGTTTATCATACATACAAACATACATACACCACGTCTATAAATCCCTAAACGGGGTAGTCAGAGCTTCAGAATAATAAATCTTCAGTCATTTTTGGAGGTTGAATGAGAACAAGGATAGAAGTAAAATAAGGGTTCTCGGTGACGGGTCTCCAACCGCATCGCCCAAAAATCACTTGAAAAGCTTCAAAACTTTTAATCGCCTCTTACGATCACCCACGAGCAGAAATGGGGCTATAGGGAGAAATAGTGCTATTCCAAGCGGACTAAACCGCGATTGTTTTTATAATTTTGCTGTGTAGTGTCGGCTTAGAATAGCACTACCCCTTTTCTTCCGGTGGGTGTACGTTAGAGGCGACTAACGGTATTGGGGCTTTTTAAGGGATTTTTGGGCGATGCGGTTGGAGACCCATCACCAACAACCTTTATTTGACCATCTTTTCCCCATGCAACTTCCAAAAGTGGCTGAGGAATTTCTAATTCGTTAGCTCTGGCTACCCCTTCTAGGGATTTATAGCCGTGAGTATATGTATGTATGCATGTTTTTATTTCCAGGTAATGCTCGCAGAACTGCACGACACGGAGTACTATTACGCGGTGAAGTGTTTGAAGAAGGATGTGGTGTTGGAGGACGACGACGTCGAGTGCACCCTCATCGAGAGGAAGGTGCTGGCTCTGGGAACCAACCATCCGTATTTGTGCCACTTGTTCGCTACTTTTCAGACTGATGTGAGTATCTATGATACATACATACATATTCTCACAGCGTCGTTAGTTCCCATTGGGGTAGGCAGAGACTATAAGTATATATATCTGAGTATCTATAAACATGTAAATGGATTTGCCATTTTCAATAATTGCATAGATTTAGGACGCCGTGATAGCTCAATGGGTAGAACACCGGTTATCGACCAAACGACTAGTGTTCAAATCCCGGGTCGGGTCTACACCAATTTGTCTTTTCTAAAGACATATGTGTGGTTAATTTATCACGGTTGTTAACGGTGAGGGAAAACATCGTGAGGAAACCCACATGGCTGAGTTTTACTTAGTCACGAGACAGTGTACTCGTACAAAACGGCGATAGGCCTAACCCCTATCACGTGAGTACACTGTCCATGAAAAACGTGGGTACTCTGAACACCAGGTGACAAAGTCACGTGATGTTCAGAAGTATAAGTACCTCTGCCAACCCCTTCGGGGATATTCAGCGTGAACGTTTATGTTATGTTTATTTTAGAAAAGCAATAACCCATTTTTCTGCGGTTGCTTGATGTGATTTCTGGAGCATCCATCATGTTATATTTTACTATACATTGTCTCTGAAATTTCTAAAATTGGTTATGGATTTTTAATCTTACATACATATACTCACGGCTATAAATCCCTTAACAGGGTAGCCAGAGCTTTGAAATGAGAAATTCCTCAGCCACTTTTGGAAGTTGATTGGGGAAAAAATGGTAATAGTAAATGTTTTTGATGACGGGTCTCCAACCACATCGCCCGAAAATCACTTAAAAAGCCCCCATACCCTTAGTCGCCTCTTACGATCACCCACGGGTAGAAATGGGGTAGTGTTATTCTAAGCCGACACTACACGGCCAAAATTCTTATGTTTTATATATGTATGTATTTTTATTTTCAAGTGTCTCATTCTGATCATACACAAAACTTATCAGGATTAGCGGGTAAAGGAAACATGGGTTGTCTGGAAGAGATCGCTCTTAGTGATAAGACCGCCAGTTGTACTTTGGCTTTTGTACCGTTTTTTTTTGTAATTGTTGTTTTTTTTTGTAAAGTGCAATAAAGAGTTTGATTATTATTATTATTGTGACGAAATCATGTAGTTAAATGTTTGATGTAAATTGCACTGGTATTGTGCTTGACTTCTAACATGTGAGTATACTTCCCTGGCAAAAATGTTTACGCTTAACAGATCCCCAAAATTGTATCGCACAAGTTTTAGTTTCCCAAATTACTCTTTAGTATATCTATTTTGCTTTTCGTCACCTGGCCAAAATATCATTTGGCAACATTTTACTAGGTCAAGATTCATTTAGTAAAATATTATTACGCTAAAACTCAATTTTGTGAAATATTATATTCCAACTATATGTTCGTAATATTGTCACTTCCCCTCAAATCTCCCTTATATAAAAGAAATAAATTATACATAATTACATTTATCATAGCCGTGTAGTGTCGGAAGTGTGTGTGTTAGAATAACACTACCCCATTTCTACCCGTGGGTGATCGTAAGAGGCGACTAAGGGTACAGGGGCTTATTAAGTGATTTTTGGGCGATGTGGTTGGAGACCCGTCACCAAAAACATTTATTATTACCATCTTTTCCCCAATCAACTCCCAAAAGTGGCTGAGGAATTTTTCATTCCAAAGCTCTGGCTACCCCGTTAAGGGATTTATAGCCTTTAGTATTAAGTATGTATATTTATCATCATGTATTCGAGACTCATTCTCTCAATCAGCAATTGCCCGTATTTTTGTTAATGTATCTACACATAGCATAGCTATTAACGAGAGAATAAAATGTGGCATAAATTAAGTGGTATAACAAAATGCAAAAAGTTTCCGGATCTTTCAAAATGTTAATCTATTTCTAACTGTATCAATGGGATGGATTCATTGGGAACTATTTCGGTTTTTTCTTTCTTTATTTATTCTGTTGTATTTTTCGGCTCAAGTTAAAAATTTGCATTGCCCGGCCATTCTTTTGATGTCTTACAAATTAACTAAAGGAATGGGTTTTAAGTGATTGACACGCCAAATGCCTCAAAACCCTTGTCCAATATTTATCATCCATCTTTTCCCCCCTCAACCTTCTAAACTGGCCGAGTTTTGGACGCCAAATTTTAAAATTTCCGAAATACCAGCTATAAAAAGAATTACATTATACCATTAAAACAAAACACTAAAACGCCTATCTACTATTCCAGTCCCACCTATTCTTCGTGATGGAGTACCTGAACGGCGGCGACCTGATGTTCCACATCCAGCAGAGCGGCCGGTTCCCGGAGCCGCGCGCCCGGTTCTACGCCGCCGAGATCGTCTCCGGCCTGAAGTTCTTGCATAAACGCGGGATCGTTTATAGGTAGGAACTAAAGTATAGTATTCGATTGCACATTACAACGATTATATAATTATTACACGGTTTGGGACGTCGGGCTTTAAAACACCATGTAATAACACGCGATTAAATATCCCAAAGTCAATAGTTGTTTAAATTGTAATGAACTAAAGTACTTAAACTTAGAGAGTATTACAGGGGTTTAATACATGCAGAGAATAAAAAGAAATTTAAACTAAGAGCTGGCAACAATGTCATTAAACTCGAGTAAGAATAACTAAGTCCCCCCTCTGTCTGAACCCTGTTAGAATATTATTGTAACATAACATAACATAAACGTTCCCGCCGTTTATCCCCGAAGGGGTTGGCAGAGGTTCCAATACTTCTGAACTCACATGGCAAGCGCCATCTAGTGTCCAGAGAAGGTACCCACGTTTTGCTTATCGTACAAAACACGTACAAAATGTACGTGCGTATCAAGCACCAAATTGTATTGTCGCCGCAATGGTGGTCTCACCTAACACTGGTTTTATAACTTAAAAGGGGAGTCCGATTTACTGTTGTTAACTTTATGCTTATCAAAATTTATTGATTTGATTTATTGATTGTTTAATTATCTTCCTCAGAGATCTGAAGCTAGACAACATATTATTAGACTACGAAGGGCACGTTCGCATCGCCGACTTCGGTATGTGCAAGCTGCAGATATTCTTGGACAAGACTGCCGACACCTTCTGTGGAACACCAGACTATATGGCGCCAGAGGTATGCTACTATACACTATTAGTAAATAAGTATAGTTTATTAGTAGCCATGTCTTTTTACCAATATATTGCTATAAATTTTTTGGTGGCAATAGCTGCTGTGCATATCCCCTAGGTATTAGTTATGTATTTGTTTTCCGCTTGAGGAATAACTATTACGTACAGAGCGTTACTATTCAAAAAATGGCAATCAACATGAATACATGTTTATTTTGGTTTGAAAATTTGTGTAGCTGTGTAGTGCCGGCATAAAACAGCACTACCCCATTTCTTCCGGTGGGTGTACGTAAGAGACGACCAACGGTATTGGGGCTTTTAAGGGATTTTTGGGCTGTGCGGTTGGAGACCCATCACCAACAACCTTTATTTTACCATTTTTTCCCCACGCAACTTCCAAAAGTGGCTGAGGAATTTCTGATTCCTTAGCTCTGGCTACTTCTTTTAGGGATTTATAGCCGTGAGTATATGTATGTATGAAAATTTGAATGTCAATCTTGCAGACGTAACACATCGTCCGTTTTTATTTTTATCAAAGATCATCTCAGTGAAACCAATGTTCCGCAGCACATTTTTAAAGTAGAGTAGTCTAAGTTTGTGAACAAACCAAAGGTGTCTGAGCATTTGATTTTTGAAGAACTCTCCGTGTTTAGTACGGGTAAAACAAAACTATTTTAAGTGTTTGTTTTGCCCATACTAAACACGGTACTAAGCTGTGGTACATTTCCAGCCTTAAGTTTAACCGTTTTATTTATTTCTTCCAGATAATAAAAGGCTTGAAATACAACCAAACGGTAGACTGGTGGTCGTTCGGCGTGCTGCTGTACGAGATGCTCATCGGCCAGAGCCCGTTCAGCGGCTGCGACGAAGACGAGCTGTTCTGGTCTATCTGCAATGAAATGCCGTCCTACCCCCGGTTTCTGTCGCACGAAGCACTTTCCATATTAACTAGGGTAAATAAAAGTTAACTTTTGCGACATTTACTTTTCCATCGTGCCATGCCATATTTTTTATATACAATTATGAAGTAGTGAGTGCTTGTTGTAGGGTTTGTACATTATTATTTTTAATTTATTTTTTGAAATGCAAAGAATTACTAAATGGAAACTCGGGAGGTTTCGCAGGATCGTACAAAGTGGCCATCGATATTCTCTGTCTACTCCAATGGGAACGAATGGCGCGAGTATATTTATGTATGTATGTAAGGTATGTTTTATGGGTCCTGCGATAATTGGTCAATTTACTAATATAGCAACTTTTTTTGTATTTTGTAACGCTCTCGTAAATACCATGCCATTTGGTTCGATGACTGATTAATAATCAAAAAGAAAAACAAGATTTATTACTTAATAAAATAAATATTTTCTATTGTTTGAATATCACTAAGTTAAGGAATCATTGAATTGGGAAACGACATGGTAGAACACACGCCCGAAAAACAGAAGGGCGTGAGTTCCAATCCTGGGTCGGGTCTACACCAATTCGTCTTTTCTAAAGTCATATGTGTGGTTAATTTATCATGGTTGTTAACGGTGAGGGAAAACATCGTGAGGAAACCCACATGGTTGAGTTGTACTTAGTCATGTGACAGTGTATTCGTACAAAACGGCGATAGGCCTGCCCCCTATCACGTGAGTACACTGTCTAAGCAAAACGTGGGTACCTTCTCTGGACACTAGATGGCGCTCGCTGCCATGTGAGTTCAGACGTATTGGTACCTCTGTCAACCCGTTCGGGGACAAACGGCGTGAGCGTTTATGTTATGTTATGAATCGGGAAAGCGTTTTATAGTAACATTGAAACAAAAAATCATCAGGTAGTTCACGTGCTAATAGACATTATAATTTGCAGTTATTGGACAAAGACGCGAAGTCCCGCCTGGGCGGCATGGACTGCATGCACGGCGACGTCCGCGACCAGGAGTTCTTCCGCAGCGTGCACTGGGACAAGCTGGAGCGCCGGGAGCTCGACGCGCCTTTCAAACCTAAAGTTGTAAGTTGTTGTGGTATATAGCTATTTAGTGTTAGAGTGACTGGATATGTTCGAAATTTAAATATATCTCAATGTACTTAGAAATCTGAATTTAGTGTGGCATCGTGCTACAGTTGAGGATGGAAATACGGAGGCGTATAATATGTACCTGGAGACCACATACATTTTTATAACTATAACTAGTCCCGTTCAAAAATACAGAGTTTGTTAGGCTAAGAAATATTAGAAAAATAATTAATAAATCTACCGGTTTAAAACAGCAAGATAATATGAATATTAATTAGTAATGTAAATTAGATATTATTTTTTGTATATCATCTCAATTGTCAATTAAGCTTGACCATTTTTATTTATTTTATCATTCTATATATCAGATAATTCTTCATTCCTCTTAGAGGTCAGTATATCTGTCGTAGGATGTTTTAATTTGAATCCTCGCAAAAGTTCTAGGGATAATGCATAGAATGACGGTTGCTTAAATATTTATGATACCATATTTAATTTACATAGGAAAAAGACAATAATTTAACCAAACTGCAAATCGTATAATCGCATAAAACTAAAGCTACATTTCGTTCCAGCGGCACCCGCTGGACACGCAATACTTCGACCGCGCGTTCACGGGCGAGCGCGCGCGTCTCACCGCCGTCGAGCCGCAGGTCCTACGCACCATGGACCAGGAGCCCTTCCGAGGATTCTCCTACACCAACCCCAACGCCACGGATCGTTAGACAACATTAGAAAACTAATCTGGCTTTAAATGGAAAAGATAACCAGCTATTCTTTGGACGGAAGGTTTTGTGGTTATCTAGGAATTTTGAGGAGGCGTTCGATGTTGAGAACAGTTTGGATCCTCGTTTTGCATAATTTCTTCGAATCTCAATAAGATAGTTTTATGGAATATCTTATGTAGAACAAATGGTGTCTTTACGGCTCAGTTATATTTTCTTTGTTATAAAAGTTTATATCTTTTCGTTTAGTACATTACATAACCACATTGTCTGCTATGATCGTAGTCATTAGATTTGGTATCATATCATATGATTAAATAATATTGTGTTCTGATCTTACAGAATTAATCACGTTTCTTACTCTGCGATAATTTTAAATATCGAGTTCAACAGCGATATCGTTTTGCAGTTTAAAATAAAAGTATCTAGGGAGTATTAAGAAAGATTATTCAGATATTATAAAAAAAGAAAATATCTTTTTTGGCAATTACTAACTAGACATCTACAAAATCTACAAAAAAAAGATATCTGAACTACTGATTTTGCCGTCAGTCATGTGATCATAGAAATCTATGTAAATTAATCCAAAAAAAATCTTCTAGTCAGAAATTTGTGATTATATAATGCTGCTATTCTTTCAAGTCGGTATCATCGATTAACAAACCATTTAATCTACAATATCCTTTATGTACTATGATTAAATAAAAGAAAGTTTTTAAGTATTTGTGTTACCTATCATTTTCGTTTTAAAATAAGAGTGCTATTGTTAGTATTTTAGCTTTTAAATTGTAATTATTGAAACGGATTAGCATCTTTGATGTTTGCAATTAGTCAATTAAGATTTAGATGCTGTCTTATAAAATAATTATTATATCAATGGACTAAGAACAATGGTGGTATACCAGTATAAATAGTTGTCTATGGTTGTATATTTTCTTTTATTATTATGAGAGTTTTAAACCTTCGATAAAACCAAAAAGGGAGGATACGTTTTATCACGCGTTTTTTTTAGGTTCAAGACCCTTTCGGCCGAGCTATGACAATAGATGTCCCTCTTGCGAAAGAAAGGACTCTGTAACTGCTATCGTCATCGACTCGTTCTTTCAGTTAGTCATGCATGATATTTCGTGTTCGTCAATTGGTGTAGTCAAAAACATACCGTACGTATCTTTCCTTTTTAATTATAAAAGGTTTTAACAAATATTTTATAGTTCATTGAATATATCCTTTTAAACAATTTCCTCTTAACTTCGTGAAATACCAACTATTCCTAGTTCAGTAATATAAAATCTTTTTGATTTGTTGAACACAATTCAGTTCAGTCAATGAAACTTGCATCCTATTTGTAGGTTTGTTTAGGAATTTTGGATTGATTTTTATAGCGTTGCGAATTTCTCCCAAACATTTGATGATTGTATAATATATGTGATAATTTGTTACTTAGATAAATAAAATAAAACAACCAACAAGCAACGTTTTATTCATAAATTTCCATCATCATTCATTCATATACTCACGGCTATAAATCCCAAGATGGGGTAGCCAGAGCTAAGGAATTAGAAATTACTCAGCCACTTTTGGAAAGTTGAATGGGCGAAAGATGACAAAATAAAGGTTGTTGTTGTTGGTGATGGGTCTCCAACAGCATCGCCCAAAAATCCTTAATAGCCCTAATACCGCTAGTCGCCTCTTACGTACACCCACCGGAAGAAATGGGGTAGTGCTATTCTAAGCCGACACTACACAGCAGATTTACATCACTTATTTGTATTCCATTATATAATGGCAATTCCGTGTAGTGCTGGCTTAGAATATAACTACATCCCTCTCTACCCACGGATGTTGTAAAAGGCAACTTAGGATATGGGCCTTTTTTAGTGGTTTTTAGGCGATGCGGTTGCAGACACTTTATAGACACAGATACTTTATTTCTACTATCTTGTCACCTGTCAAATTCCAAATGTGGCTGAGGAGTTTCTAGCTCTAAAGCTCTGGCTACCCCTTTTTGGGATTTATGGCCGTGAGTATGTGCTAGCGATTAAGAAGACCGTTCTCAAAAAAAATCGCTATCCTTATAAGTTCGCTTAAACCGCAGTGAGTGTTTCATACAATTTTATTTCTTAAAACCTAAATTTAATTTATTCCGAAAGTGAACCATACGCTTTTTTTTCTTAGACTCAATCTATTCATGATATTATCTTTCCGAACCTGTGATCTTTAATCGCATAATACGCAGCAAAGAACATAAAAAATATTGTAGCGCGTTTCAAAGCAATTAATGCTACGTAACGTAAGTAGTTACAGTATAGTAGGAGATCTTTGGAGGATCTTTTTTCTGTGAATGACTGTACGCAAACAGGGTAGAAAATCGGAAGAAATATATTATATGAATTACGGCTATCCACCCCGTTCAGGATAGATAGAAATACGCGCGTTTCCGAATATCCGCCTTGGGGTGGCTGTTTTAGGGTGAATAAACGGGATTAGCCCCTATGTCCAGCAGTGGACGTCTATAGGCTGATGATGATGAAGTAGTTACGACACTTAAAAGATATCATCATATCAGTATCAGTGATCCCTAGACATGGCTCATCTCAAAAACATTTGGACCTGCTTAAATTCTTCTCTTCATTCGTCCTGGTTCACTACGCCAAGACCATCTTTACGGTCGCCACTCTTATTTATGGATTTTCAAGAAAAGCCAACAACTTTCGCATTAGAATAACATAATTTGATAGCTTACCCATTAACCCTTCGTGTCCTCAGATGTCAAAACGATAATTTCTTCAGAACTGAGGAACAAATATGGTACTGACTCGATATCGCGTCGGCGGGTCTCAGAACTACTGACTCGATGTCGTGACAACGGGGCTTAGAGTTATAAATCATTTGTTTTACAGAATGATTAATTTATGTACTATTAATTAAACTACTTATAGACTCTCACGATTAAATACAAGTATAAACAAAAGCTCCAATGGCCATAGGTTCGGCTTAAATTGTTCCTGCCTATAGCTTAAAATTTCACATGGACAGGAACCCTGGCTCTTTGAATTTGATAACTCAGTTTAACTCCAAAGTAGAGTTACACTTATTCGTAAATTATTTGTGACAAAAAATACGACAATTATTTTTTTATTTTAATATAAATTATCTTTATCTATATCTTTTATCTCCTTACATAACCCTCTTTTTCGGGTGAGGGCTAGGTATGAGTTCTTGGCATCTACAAAAACTCAATCAGAGTGACCCAATGAGCGATCGCTTTTGGATAACTCTGAGCACATAAAAAGACACCACATATCTGTGGGGAATTTATATGTTGTAAGTGTTGTAACACCCCTCCCCATCAGACTAAGTCGAATTTTTGTCAAGCAGATATGCCGCGTCTTCTTCACTGCCCATCTGAGCTGGATTCGACGGTTAACCTCATTCTCTAAGTTTATTTCAGTTCGAAAATGGTTAACATATTTATATTTTGGTTGAGTTTGTTGTATTATTTATAAGACATGTGTGATACCCCTATTTTAAAATAAAATAAAAACACATAAGTCGGTCAATAAATTAAAATTTATTAGACTCGTTGGCATCATAAAATTAATTTCGTATAAAAGATAGGTACATAAAAAGATTTATTGTTCTTAAATCTATATGATTACAGTACACAGAAATCTCGAGATTTCATTTAATCACTATGCCTGATCGCAGGTTCTACAGTCACTAGATAAAGGGCTTTCGGTGTAGACAGTAGATATATTGGGCCATACGATGTCTCAATCACTTTCATATTTGTTATTAATCCTACTTCTGGGTCAACTTTGATTCGAAGGTACGGACTAGCGTCAGATTTTAACAATCGCTTGTTATGGAATACCAAAATCTGTAAAACAAGATTCAATTCAAAGATCTTTAATTCAACTTGTGATAATGATAACTCTTTTAATAAAAGTTAATTTTATGACTTAAAAATGACTCAATAGGAGATATAAAACCTCTGTGGTAAACCCATATAGAAAATTTAGTAAAAAAAGTGCATACTTTGAATGTTTTTGTTCATGAAAACCTCATGTGGGGATTATTACTAATAAATAAAGGAAAGAAAAATTTTGACACAGGCGGGGATCACTACATTAAAGTGTAAAAGAAACAAAGGATAGAAGAATTTCGCACTGGCAGCCATTGACACGGTAGCTCAATTGGCAGAGCGACGCACAGTGATTCGCGTAGAACAAGCTAGGTGGACAAAAGTCATTGTCCAATTTCCTGGAATTGATCGTTTTATGTTGTCAAGAACAACCCTATTATCTCATTTCCAAGAATTGATTGTGCAAAGTCCCGTTATGGCTTGCTAATGAGGTGTTAAAGGGTAAGTAATGACGATTATTACTAATTTGTAATCGTCTCAGTTGCAATTTTGCCACACATTCGACAACACCTCATGACTTGTGCAGTAAACGAATCAGTGTTTTGTGCTATGGATCCTATTAGTACAGGTAAGAACATTATATTTTTATATAAATCTTACTCCTAGGTAACTAAATCCAATAAAATTTTACGGTCTAAAGGATAGTGGGAAAAACACAAAAAAATAATTTCATTTTAAATGTTTTATAGACTGCAACTTTTTGTCTCCACATGTCTCCGGGTTAGATTTTATATATGTCGTAGATCTAAGCCTAAACTTAATATTAAACATCATTCTCCATGCTCCTTTTTTGCTCTAACATTTTTTTTTATTTTTTTTACAGAGCAAGTGCTTAGTGTTTCGAAAATTGAATTTTTCGAAGAGTGGATCAAACACGATAAAGAAAACAGAAATTCACGCATTTTCGATTATCTTTCGGTTAAATTTGATCTCTCAAATATAACCGAAGTATCCTTGCGTGAAATCACCAAGAGCATCGCTGCTAGTGGCACGAAAATAGCCCAGAAATGGAAAAGTGCTAGTCGCATTAGGGAAAGGTTTCTCTCTATGCATAAAACATGGCTGGAAGGCACAGACTTTCATTTCAAGGTGTCTGTTAACCCTCCAGTTGCCACCACTTCTACTGAGGGTGCTCAGCGACCGGGAAGACCTCAAAAGAGCTTTGAGGAGTCATCATATAAAACAAAAAAACGACGTGTGGACGGCATCGTTTCTGAATGGAGTGCAAAAGAGTTGGCAATTGCTGCAGAAGTAGCTAGTAGATCGGAAGGCAAGCGGAACGTTGCCCAAGCTATAAAGCGAGCGAGTGATGGAACAAGTGTTGAGCAAAATGTATCCTGCCCTAATGGGAGACTTCTCACCAATATTGAAGCGTGTGCCTATTATATGGACGCTAAGTGTACAAGTCACACGTACAAAGCTACGAGGAAGTGGGAAATGAAGGCGGGACATAAAGTGTTTCCATCATACTATAGTATACGTAAGTGTTTTTTATCCTGTTATCCCCCTTCGGAGCACATTTCTGTAACGGAAACACGTGCAGAAATTAAGCTACAATCGATTTTAGACAAAACTGCTGAGAGATTAGTAAAAACACAGGAAGAAGTTATAAGAAGTGTGCTTCCACAAAATTCGTCATTCACTTTAATAAGTAAGTGGGGCTGTGACGGTAGTTCCGGCCACAGTACCTACAAACAGAAATTTGAAGATCATGAGGCCACAGATGAGTTCTTGTTCGTATTTTGTTTCGTGCCATTACGTTTATATCATGGTGATATAATTATTTGGCAAAATCCCCACCCTTCTTCGACAATGAACTGCCGTCCTATAAAATTTATATTTTCCAAAGAAACCACCGATTTCACTGTAGCTGAAACTAATAAAGTGTTGGAAGAAGTTTCGCTCCTACTTCCAACACTATGTTCAGTTGGTGATACTCAAATTTCTGTTGAACATAATTTTATCTTTAGTATGGTAGATGGTAAGATTTGTAACGCGTTGACGGAAACACGCTCTTCTCAAACTTGTTATATATGCAAAGCAACACCAAAAATGATGAACGAGCCCTTAACGGACACTTTTAGCGTAGAACACGATTTTGGCTTTGGTTTGTCCACTTTGCATGCTTGGATTCGTAGCTTTGAGTGCTTGTTACACATTAGTTATCGCCTTGACACCAAAAAATGGCAGGCCCGAAGTGCAGATGAAAAACAAAGTGTGAAACAGCGCTCAGACAAAATCAAGTTGTTATTTAAGAAAGAAGGGTTGATAGTGGACAAACCAAAGCCAGGATACGGAAACACAAACGATGGAAACACAGCGCGTAGATTTTTTGCTAATGCAGATAAGAGTGCAGAGATTACAGTGTTGAATGTTGAGCTCATAAGAAAATTTGATATTATCTTAAGAACCCTTGCCTCAGGCTATGATATAAATTTAGAGAAATTTGAAGAAGCTTGTCGTGAAACGCGTGAGCTGTATCTAAGTCTGTATTCGTGGTATTTCATGCCCGTTACCGTGCATAAGATCCTTGTGCATAGTGTACAGGTAATAAAGACAGCACTTCTTCCGATTGGACAATTCTCCGAAGAAGCCCTAGAAGCGCGTAATAAAGACCTGCGCCGATTTCGCTTGCACAATACGCGAAAGACGTCTCGCATTGCCACGAATACAGACTTATTACACATGCTTTTAACTACATCCGACCCTTTAATTAACGCCTTCAGAGATATACCCAGGAAAAAACCTGAAAAGTTAAATTCGGAAGTTTTAAAATTAGTTATCCCGCCTTCAGTGCCCATTTCGCGACCTTATGTAAATATCCCTCGTAATGAAAATGATTACATAGAGTCGGATTCTTCAGATGATGATAGTGATAGGGAATGATTGTAACATGTATAGAATATTATTTTTTAAGTAACTGACTTGTAAACATTTGTTTTTTATATTAGTTTTAAGTTTAGAAAAATGTTTAATGTGGGAGAATACATGATTTTTGCATTTTTTTAAATATATATATATTATTTTTTCATTCTTTGTGTTTTTATTTACACTACCCCCCTCCCATTTACCTTAAGTCATGAAATGCAAAACAAAGTACAGAATACGTATGATTAAGCACATATAGAGCCATTCGAGTCGAAAAATAATTTTGTCCATCTAGCTTGTTCTACGCGAATCACTGTGCGACGGGGGCGTATGCCCGAGGTCGCAGGTTCGATCCCCGCCTGTGTCGAAATTTTTCTTTCCCTTATTTATTCTTTATTTGCATACATACATACATACCTACACATACTCACGGCTATGAATCCCTTGAAGGGGTAGCCAGAGCTAAGGAATCAGAAATTCCTCAGCCACTTTTGGAAGTTGCGTGGGGAAAAGATGGTGGAATAAAGGTTGTTGGTGTCGGTTGTGTCGGCTTAGAATAGCACTACCCTATTTCTTCCAGCGGTTGTACGTAAGAGGCGACTAACGGTATTGAAGTTTTCAAGGAATTTTTGGGCGATGCGGTTGGAAACCCATCACCAACAACCTTTATTTTATCATCTTTTCCCCACTCAACTATCCAAAAGTGGCTGAGGAATTTCTGATTCCTTAGCTCTGGCTACCCTTTCTAGGGATTTATAGCCGTGAGCATATGTATGTATGATTTGAACCCATACCTCTCAGCATTAGAGGGTACGGGCTGTTGAGGCATGTTAAAAAACTAACCTCATTAAATGGACTGGATACTAAAATCACTTCAGCATGTTCCACGCAAGAGTTTCCACTAGGACAGCACAGACTAATTCGACCTGATTGGACTTCCACTAAGAAACTATCCATCTTTACAGGAGCTCTACCTGAAATTTTGATGCAAATATAGGTACATTAAACTTTTATTAAAACATAACCAATGATATTGTTTTGATTTGACATAATCTCTTTTTCTTGCCTGTGCAAAACAAACACTTGCTTAAGCATTCATTATTATATATTTCGAAGACAATGACAGACACAAAAGTGTTATTATAATGATAAAATAACTTACTTTAACGTACCCAATGAAACAATACTAGTTTTATCGAATAAATATCGTTGCCATGTAGAATCTGTTTCGTGTGGTTCATTAAAAATCCCTTTTAATTTTGTGTCATAAGTTTTCTCTAAAATCCAATGTGTTTTTACTTGATATACGTTTCCTATTGAATCTAGCACATTTACTGTTCCTTTTTGAACTTTCAGGTCACTTATTCTCTCTGCGCCGCCATGGTACTTTGCCAAAAATGTGCATTTCCATTTTTTATTATAAAAATCCCAATCACAGACGGAAATGACTCCGGTTTTTAAACATAAATAGCATCTATTAGCTATTAATCTGTAAACAAAAAATATATATTAATGGTATTTCATTATCACGGACCTTAGAATTGTCCTTACCGCAAGGTTCGAGAAAACCTAAGGTAAAGTGATTTGTCCATAGTCCACCACACAGGCCTGATGCAGGTCGACAGAGTCGCGACTACTACTATGAAAGAAGCTAGGGCGGACGGGTTTACGTGCCCTTCAACGCATTGAATAATCTGATATTTAGTAACCAACATGAAGCTTTAACTTTAAAGGGGAAGCTCTATTCTAATCGAAAGTGCTTACACAGCTAAGCCAATATATTAGATAGATAGATAACTCGTTTAGTTATGTTAACATAACACCATACAATATAAAAAAAACAATACAAAAAATGAAAAAACAATATTTTTGACCTAAAGATTAGTGCTATGGTAACACAAACTAGGTCCTAACTCAGCGCTTGATATTGCCAAGTGGCAAAACACTGGTTTTCAGTTAAGGCCTACACTACACTACACATAATTGAATAATATATAAACAAAAAATCTGTGACAATGAAAAAACCAAGCTGTACATTTATACGTAAGTATATCATTATTGATTTGTTTACTGGAAGTTTACTTGCATGTGTGATAAAGTCTTTGAGATATGAATTTTTTGTTGATTCAGAAGGAACGTTTTGTACTGTTTTTTGAAATTAAATTTATTTAATATTTCACGCATTGGTGGAGGAATATTATTCCAACACTTAGTTGCATTGTAACGAAAACTTCCAGTAAAAGCTACAGTACGATGATGGATCAGTGATAAAGGTGGGAGCAGGCTACGAACACAATAGAAGCTTCCAAATGATGAATACTTCAATTTGTTAAAAATATATTCTGGGCATTTGAACTTCATTACATCAAACATTAATGAAGCCATATGTAAGCGCTTACGGGATTCCATGTTAAGTGTAGAAGAACTATTCAGGTGTGATATGACAACGTGGCGGTATACTATGGGAAAATCTATAGCAAGCATTTTGGATTCGCTGAATCTGACGTTCTGACGTTGCTATATTACTCTAAAAACCTTTCGTCACTTAATTTAAATCTTTTTGTTTATGAAAACCTCATGTGGGGATTATTACTAATAAATACGTATACCCGAGGTCGCGGGTTCGATTCCCGCCTGTGTCGAAATTTTTCTTTCCTTTATTTATTCTTTACTTTCGTCACTTATATTTCTGTCATATTGCTTAAGATCTGGGGGCACGGTAGTGCCCCGCCAAGACGTACCAAGCGAAGCGCACGGGCACTACCTACCTTTTCTCAAAGCGCTTCGTCGTTTTTGTAACCCTCATAACTTGGGTTTGGATTTTGCTAGATCAACAAAATTTTCGGAATATATTGTCAATAGCGGACTTATTGCACATATAAAATTTTAATTACAATAGTTTTAATACTTCAGATTTTATTTATATCTAAAAACCGCTGATTTCGTTACTGACTCACTGATGATCATCAAAATTCTTAGGGTATTTCCTAAACTCCTAGAAAGCTGAAATTTTGTATGTAAGCTAGTATTAGCACACAAACAACAAAAAAAATATAAACCTTGTAATTTTCATCCCCTAACCCCTTAAAGGGATGGAAGTTTGTATGAGACCTGTGATTTTCAATTTTGACGCTAGGAGTCTAATCTGATCTAAAACTTGATGCCCCCAGATATATATATGTATAAGTACTCCTCAACAAAGAAATGATTCAAACAACTTACAAAAAGAAATAAAACAACCCACCAAAAACATTTTCATGTAAAATGTTGCCAAGACGAGGCCATATGACTCGCAATGTCAAAAAGTTATCAGATCTCATGTAGAGCCAAGCTTCTAACACTACACGCTTAGGGTGGCTTATGTGGCTTAGCCATTCGTTACTACAAAAACTATTGTATAACACAAAAGTAATGAACAGTGAATTAATTTTTGACCTTACGCCGATGTCAATGTAGCGAAATGGCCAAGCCACATATTTTGACTAAGGTGTAGATTTCGTGAGTTAGGCCTTGTAGGGTTAGGGCGTGTAGTGTTAGAAGCTTGGCTCTACATGAGATCTGATAACTTTTTGACAGTGCGAGTCATATGGGCTCGTCTTGGTAATATTTTACGTGAAAATGTTTTTGGTGGGTTATTTTATTTTAAAACTATTTTATTTGAATATCAAATATAAATGAATCATATTGGCTCTTGTCAAAGGCTCACAGTTTACTCAACCAGTCGAAGAGGTCACCTCTTATGCATTTTTACGATGTTCCAGCGCGTATCTTCGTGTCTATTCTAAGTTACAGTAACATAAAAAAGATAAAGATAAAAGATTAAAATAAATAAATTGGTGTGAGTATTATCATAATTTTGTACAATGTGTAAATTACTGAATTACCTTCAAATTTCTTCTTCCCACTTTTCCTAGTTAGACAAATCTTTACTTATTTATTTATTTATTTAAGGCACACCAACAGCATTATAACATAAATTGCATTCACATTCATTGTACAGTCTTGGTCAGTTATAATGCCGATAACAGTGCACATAGCATTGATAATATAATAACTTAAAGAAACAATACAACTTAAAAATTTGATTAAAAATTAAAAATAAAATAAAATTAGATTGTCAGAATAGACAATTAAATTTCCCAATATTAATAGAAAACTACAAAAAAAATAATTAAAACGCTCTATATAAAAACATTAGAAAATTTGTATTATAAAAGAGTTAAATTATAAAAAAAAAAGATTAACTAATACCTATTATTTATCAAACCTATATTGTTGAGTAATATTTACTTTTAGGTATCAGTCTATAGTTAGTATAGTTAGGTATCAATCGTAAAAAGTGGCGACAGGCATGCTTCTACTATTATGTGCGTACATTGTCAGCGTAAAATGCGGATACTCTCAACACCTATCATGGCAAGTAATGGTCAAAAGAAATAGTACCCCTTTTAGCTGTGTTACAGTGTTATAAGGCCAAATATAATTGAAATACGATACACGAAAAATATATTTTATTGACGTTAGTGTATGTTAAAGAATGAGTGTAAAGGTGCAGATTAACAGTGCTTCCACTTGGTATTCAGTGCAGTGAGTGCAGTAGCATAGTCTGAATAAAAATATACGAACCTAGTAATTAATACCTCGCCGTATGGCAAGACTCTTGATGATTTGTCAACCAGTGCCATATCTTCGCATGGAGTTTCTTTGCCATATAGTTCTAAATCACCCCCTTCCTTATGCTTTAGTATTATATAGTCATTTTCGTCATAATTAACAACTGAAAACAAATCATTTAGTTCAAATTTCCATAGAATGCACTTTGGTCCTTCGAGTCGATTTCAGGTTGTACACCCGTGAGTTTCACTATTCTAAATATATATTTATTAACAAGCGTATCAATTGAACCTATAACATTAAGAACTTGTTGTATTAACTTTACTTTAAACGGTACTTAAAAGTATTTATTGAATACTAAATTAGAAACAAAGTACGAATAAAATCACTTGAAATAAATACAATTAGTATAACATAATAACAAAATACTTTTCCATATTAACAAACATTTAGTGTCGGCTTAAAATTGCAGTTATCTATTTCTTCCCACAATAGGCTATTTGACTGCAATTAAAATATACATTTCTTTAATTTCATTAGTATTAATATTTCTTTTTTGGAGCAATATGTAATAATGCGAGATAAAAATATTGCATTATTTCACTAAATTCCGTTTTCTAAAATAAGTATTTTTGATGCAACTGTCACGTGACTAAAAACGACCGTGATTGGCTATTTCTATAATGACGTAGATCGAGCATAAACAGACTGTGTTTCGCTTCGCTCATTGGTGTTTAATGCGGAATTGACGTCATTTGTGCTACAGCCGCCATATTACTTAAAGTCGCGTTTTCGCGGCACATTTGAATATTGCATTTTCTTTTTCGAATTTTTAATAAAATAGCTAAAATGAATACAGAATTTTTTTTTATGGCTCCATAAACAAATTAACACCGTAAGATAGTTTTCAAAACTTAGTCAAATAGCCTATTGTCGTACGTGGCGACTTAAGGTTTTGAGGCCTGAGGAAAGGGCTCATAATATGAGGAAACTCACAAGGCTGAGTTATACTTGGTCAATGTATTTATACGAAGTGGCAGTAGGTCTACGGTCTAACCCAATAGCATAAATGAAATGTCCAAAAAAAGCACCAAGTAACAACATTGTATTAGTGACTCTGCCACCCCTTAGGAGATTGACCTAAACGTGGCTATGCTTATGACGTAGAAAAGTGTACTCACATGAACCATCAACAGTTTTGATAATATCGAAATTGTTACTAATGCTACGATATTCCACACACGACCGAAGTATAATAATGGCGATACCTTAAATTGTAAAATGGTAGAATAAATTTAGGGAATTTGCTGCGTAGTGTTGGCTTAGAATAGCACTACCCCACGTGAGAGGCGACTAACGGTATTGGGGCCTGCGGCTGCGGTTGGAGACCTATCAAGAACAACCTTTATTTTACCATCTTTTCCTGACTCAACTTTCCAAATGTGGCTGAGGAATTTCGAATTCCTTAGCTCTGGCTACCCCTTCTAGGGATTTATAGCCGTGAGTATATGTATGTATGTAAAAGGGAACTTGAATTTACATTAGAAATCTAGCATCGCTCTAAAATGGGCATGCTTGAACCCCGTTGTATCCTCAAATAGAAATATAAATACTCAGGCCAGTTTGTATGATCCTGGCAAACCTCTGGGGCTTAAATGACATACAATACAAAAGTAAATACATCTTTCATGGGGTTATAGGTAAAAAAATATAATAAAATACCTGAGGGCATTTTAAATTTATCAGAATCAATTTTTATTTTACATCCATCTTATCATACATGATCTTTTATCCTTCATGCCAATAAATATAATAATAAAATTTTACATGCCGTGTAGTGTTGGCTTAGAAAAGCACAAGTTGGTTACAATTCTTTCCCTATCAACTTCCAAAAGTAAGCTTTGGCTACCCCTTCTAAGGATTCTTAGCCGTGAATATGTATATAAAATTTTGCATCCTTATCATTTTGAGCAGAACGTGTATGTTCTTTGGAAATTGGATTTCAGGAAACAACAACTGTTGCGACTTTTATTATTATAGGTATGGTTATCGGTGAGGGAAAAAATCGTGAGGAAAGCTACATCGCTGTATTGTAGCACAGTACTTAGTCAATTGGCAATGTGTTCATAGCCCAAAGCTGCGCTAGGCTGCTCCCATTTCACGTAAATGCACTGTCCAAAAAAGACATGAGGTGTGTGAGAGCTACTACGCCACGTGAAAAGTATGATACTAAGAAATTCTATATAGACATACTTACATACATAGACTCACGGCCATAAATCCCAAAAAGGGATAGCGAGAGCTTCAGAGTAAGAAACTCCTCAGCCACATTTGGAAGTTGTTAGGGGAGAAGATGGTTGAAATAAAGTATCGCTGGTGATGGGTCTCCAATCGGATAGCCCAAAAATCACTTAAAAACCCCATACCTTTAGTCGCCTCTTACGACACCCGTGGGTAGAAAGAGATAGTGACATTCTAAGCCGGCACTACACAGCAAAGAAATTTGTTTTGGATATAGTGGCAGAATCTTACTTCACGGAACTCATGATATCACTGCAAGTAAGAGAATGCCACTTGATGTCAGAAGTATTAATACATATGTTGCTCTTTCGAATAGTAATAAGATGAAATAAACTTGCTGTGTAGTGTCGGCTTAGAATAGCACTACCCTATTTCTTCCAGCGGTTGTACGTAAGAGGCGACTAACGGTATTGGGGTTTTCAAGGAATTTTTGGGCGATGCGGTTGGAAACCCATCACCAACAACCTTTATTTTATCATCTTTTCCCCACTCAACTGTCCAAAAGTGGCTCAGGAATTTCTCATTCCTTAGCTCTGGCTACCCCTTTTAGGGATTTATAGCCGTGAGTATATGTATGTATGTACGTACATGTATGTATAAACCATACCTAGTATTTATATTTCTAGCTTGAGTAGCATGCCATTTTTTTCCAAATTGTAGGATTGAATAGATGCATGAATGGTATATTTAAAGAGGTTGAGTAAAGTAGTGTCGGCTTAGAATAGCACTGCCCCATTTCTTCCGGTGGGTGTACGTAAGAGGCGACTAATGGTATAGGGGCTTTTAAGGGATTTTTGGGCGATGCGGTTGGAGACCCATCACCAACAACCTTTATCTCACCATCTTTTCCCCACTCAACTTTCCAAAAGTGGCTTAGGAATTTCCAATTCTAGCTCTGGCTACCCCTTCTAGGGATCTGTAGCCGTGGGTATATATATATATATATATGTATGTATGTATGTATGTTGAGTATAGGGATAAATATTGTGTAAATACCTTTGTAAACATTAATTGTAGTGATCAAATCATGCTCATAACATACTACTTTTTTCCACGTCAATTTATTGTGAGTAGAAGTCATAAATTTCGACTTTCTCCAAAGCATTACATTTCTGAAGATATTGTTCCAACTTAGTTCCGAGCATTTTGCTATTTCATGGATCTTGTCTCCGAATGTGTTGATTGATATTCGCTTCAAGATGCTGTCACTCTAAAAACATGGATTAAGGTTCTGGTAAAAATCATTTTAAAAATATACATATACTCAAGGCTTTAAATCCTTGGAAGAGGTTGCCTGAGTTTAAATCTTTTTGTTCATGAAAACCTCATGTGGGGATTATCACTAATAAATAAAGAATAAACAAAGGAAAGAAAAATTTCGACACAGGCGGGGATCGAACCCGCAACCTCGGGTAAACGCCCCGACGCTCTGCCAACTGAGCTACCGTGTCAATTGGCTGCCAGTGCGAAATTCTTCTATCCTTTATTTCTTTTACACGTTTAAGTAGTGTTTGCGTTTCCTACCTCCGAATTATTACTAATTCGAAAGGCCACTTGTCTACCTTTTCAGTTAGAATGCAAATGTTGAAAACGCCTAACTGATGAACACTGGCAGCCAATTGACACGGTAGCTCAGTTGGCAGAGCGTCGGGGCGTTTACCCGAGGTCGCGGGTTCGATCCTCGCCTGTGTCGAAATTTTTCTTTCCTTTATTTATTCTTTATTTATTAGGTTGTCTGAGCATCAAAATACGAAAATCCTCACCCACGTTTGGATGTTCAGTGGAAAATTATTGTAATATTAAGGTTGTTTTAATAAGTCTCTAACCACACCGATCACCAAATATCACTTATTTATGATATATTATGTTCTAACTGACAAAACTATAGGAGTTTTTCCGGGTATCTTAGTTCAATCAGGCGTGAATATTTTATTGGTCTATTTTTTCCGGGATAAAAATTATCCTATTTCATAATTTGGGTCAATATCTAGCATTCTGCCAAATTTAATTAATATACATTATGCACTTGAGGAGCCTTTTTGCCTCAAATACACAAACATCTTAACTTTCACATTTATAATATTAATAGGATTTATTGGAGGCGCCACACTGTGTTGCGCTTGCAACTCTCTTGGGAGGTACTCATTTGGTGTGCAACTCGAATAATGATAAACTTGTATGTTTAAAAAGGCATGCGTCTGAAGAATCAAGAATAAAAGAGCATGTATGAAAAGATTGATGGATGTGAAGATTGATTGCCAGGATCGTATAAAGTGGTAATCGAGTCTCTGCCTTCCCCAATAGATACTCACGCTGTTAGTATAGGTATATATGTTGTATGTTTAAACGTTCTTTGCTAAAACACTCCAAACTCTCTCAAACTGGAACGATTTTGAAAGATTTCCAGACTCAATAATACTTAAGGAACTAAGATTTCAGATTCCTAGTTTTCAGACTATTTTTTTATAGTTTGTTGTTCAATTAATGGAGTTTGCTATGTCAGTAATCTCATAACAGGGTCGAATTCGCAAGGAATAGTAGCGGTAACTGACGTAACCCAGAGCCACTGGTGCTCAAAGTTTTTGGATACGCGGCCACGTACTCAGTATGAGAAAGTTCCACAAGTTGTACTGTCGAAGCGGGAATTAATCCCCACCTGAGGTTTTCATGAAAAAAAAACATTCTAATTATATGATTATGAAATCCAGGAGTTTACTAATCACCTACCGCACATCGTTACAGTCAGCTCTTTAACATAATTTCGAAATTTAGATCTTTTTTTTTTCAGTTCATGAAAACCTCATGTGGGACATAGTATAAAATGAAGTTGCGAAGGGCGCCCAAATTGTGTTTGTTACCTAGGATCTCAAAAAATACTATATCAATAGCTATGCGGTTGTCAATAATGGAAAGAAGACATTCCAGGGATTCTATAGGTGTATAATTTAGGTGTACCTACTTAAGAAATAATTAGAGTAATCGTGACAGTTATCAGACGGACGGAAGAAAAACTAGCTTTTGGAGGCTTGCATTGCGTGCGCTGCTGAAATAACTAAAAATACAGAATAACAATGTATCGAGGAATTATTCTTCTCAAAAAGTTCTAAAGAAAAATCTGCGATAGCATATGTCTATCCTTTCAGGTCTAGCCACAATAACGATTTTAGTGGTGTTCAAGTTTAATTTTTTCTTTACCGGTACCTATAGCACAGGTTACCCTTTATTAGGTATCGGTTGTACCATTAATTAAGTACTATTGTGAAATACAGCTCTGTTCATATTATTACTTTACTGTATAGACTGTAATATTACATTTTTTTGGAAATAAAGATTTATTATTATTATTTTGAGCATGAATTTAAGTTCCTCGCCTCTCCCATGGCCGAAAAAGAAAATATAATTTTAAATGGGAGAGGCGGTACTCCCCGACAAAAGAACAGTCGGTCGGGGTCAGGGGCTCAGGTTCAAGAACCGACGAACGATCCGAGCCGTATCGAGCAGCACCGCCTTCTGCATTTGTGCTGGAACCGACACGCCGCAGAAATCCAACCGCCTCAAGTTGGTCGCGAGGCTGGTTGGAATTAACCCGTTCGCGGACAAAACAATTGGGATTATTTCTGTCGAAGTCACACCCCACATGTCGGTGATCTCGTGGGCCAGATCGAGATATTTCCGACGCTTCTCGGTTTCGGCTTTCACGAGACCCTCGTCATGAGGGATAGTGACATCCACTAGAAATACCCTCGACTGCGACCGATCCCATACCACGATATCAGGCTTATTCGCTAGAATAGTCCTGTCCGTGATAACGGATCGGTCCCAATAGATTTTGGCACGGTCGTTTTCTAAGATTGGCTCCGGCAGATACTTGTAATACGGCAGCCTCTGTTGCAGGAGTCCGTATTTTAGAGCGAGCTCCTGATGCAGGATTTTGGCTGCTTGGTTGTGTCTGTGCAAGTACTCAGTGTTAGCAAGAGCCGAACAACCGGAAACAACATGCCTAAGTGACTCTCCGGGACGGCCACATGCTCGACAAACGTCTGGGGTACCGTCCTTTAGGATGTATTTCCGATAGTTCCGCGTCCTGATAACCTGGTCTTGTATTGCACAGACAAAACCTTCGGTTTCCCCAAAGAGGTCCCCGAAACGCAGCCAATGCAGGGAGGCTTTACGGTCCACGAAAGGTTCGTGAAGTACCTTGTAAAACCTCCCGTGCAGCTCCTTCTCTTTCCATACGGACTCCCGATCAGAGGTGCTAAGTACCTCCGGGGTTCGCCAATCCTGTGAGGCCAACGATAAGGGAGTCAGTCCTTTATCACTAGCGACCACCTCTCCCCGAATACTATCATCCGTCATCGTCAAAAAATAGTTTCTGAGGTTGCATACCTCGCGGTTGTGCATGGTTTTGGCACTCAAGAGGCCTCGACCACCACACTTCCGCGGGATATACAATCTCACAACCGACGACCTCGGATGATGCATTCGATGAGAGGTCATCATCGTGCGGACTCGTCTGTCCAGAGCGTCGAGTTCGGTCTGAGTCCATCTGAGCACGCCAAATGTGTACATCAGTACAGGCATGACCCAGGAGTTAATGGCTCGGATTTTATTGACGCCTGACAAGTAGCTATTAAGCACACTTTTCAGGCGTTCATAAAACTCCTCCCAAACACCCCTTTTCACGTCTGCCACCTTCACACCGATGGTTTGTGACATGCCCAGATACCGGTATGTTTCAGCCTCGGAAAGTGCCCTCAAATGATTGGTGCCGACATCGACACCATCAGAGTGCACGACATGCCCCTTCTCGACATGAATGACCGCACACTTATCGACCCCGAGCTCCATCTTGACGGAACCACTGAAATCGTTAGTGATCGTCAGTAGCTCCGCCAATCTGTCAGCCGTGGGGGCGTAAAGCTTCAGGTCATCCATGTAAAGGAGATGAGGCAAGCGTGGTCCGCCTCTCCGAAACTGAAAGCCTGTCCCTGAATTCTCCAAGAGTGTACTTAGAGGATTCAGGGCCAAGCAAAACCAAACTGGACTCAGGCAATCGCCCTGGAAAATCCCTCGCCTTATATCAATTTGGTCATCCGCGTCCGTCATCCGCAGACCGTCTAAACTCAGGATCGTTCTCCAGCACCCCATACACTGCCCGAGGAAATGTCGAACTGTACTTTCAATTTTGTACAGCTCGAGGACCCTCATGAGCCATGAATGAGGTACCGAATCGAACGCCTTCCTGTAGTCTATCCAGCCAGCGGAGAAGTTCCGACGGTTGCGTTTGACCAGTTGGCCTACGACCGCGTCGATGAGGAGCAGCTCCTTGCTACCGCGACTACCGCCCCTACATCCGTTCTGAGCTCCAGAGATCACATTGTTATCAACAATGTGTTGAGTAATCTTGGAGCTCAGAACGGACGTCAAGGTCTTGTAAATTGTACAAAGACAAGTAATGGGGCGGTATTGTGATGGATCCGCGGTAGCATCGCTCTTTGGAGCTAAATGAGTGACCCCAGTAGTTAAGAAGTACGGGAGTGTCCCACTCTCGAGGGCGCTTTGGAACTGACGGGCGAGAGTAGCGTGACAGCGCGTGAACCCCTTCAACCAGTAATGGTGCAATCCGTCCGGCCCTGGACTTTTCCAGTTCGGAGCCTTACGGATCGCAGCCACCACATCCTCCTCGGATATGTTGACGGGGTTCATGGGCGCTATGGGCTCGCACGCTCCCTCGACCGCCTCGAACCATCGGCCCTCTTCGTGATTAACAGGCAGCGACCAAAGCCCACGCCAAAAGGCAACCACATCGGCTTTTTCCGGTCGCTGACCCGTCGAAACCACATCGGGACGCTCCAAAGTTCTGTAGAACTTCTTCTGGTCACTCATGAAGAGACGATTCTGTTGGTACCTCTTTACCCTTTCAGAATATCGCCTAATTCGCTTACCCCAAGCAGCGATCTTCTGCTTCAGATCATCGATGCGCTCCACCAGTCTACAGGCAAACTCCGGTGAGTTATCAAAGACATTCTCACCAGGGAATGCCTCCCTGACGAAGCGCACCACCCTCGGCCTATTGTTGCCTGATCTGAAGCTGGTCAGTTTGCCGATGAGGACCCTGGCCCTTGTGATACGGCTTTCAATCCGCCTCATCCAGGCTGGTCTAGTTCTAGTCCTGGGACTAGTACTGCCAGCCTGGCGGGAGCCACCAGCTCTTGTTGGCGGCATCCTGACGCCGACAAATTGACAAACTGTCATTGCGGCGCCAAAGAGAATTGAATCCGTATCCCAAAGGTCCATGCTGCTCTCTAAAAATGAGGGCAGCATGTTATTGACGGCCTCAACGACATCCCGAACCTTGATGCTGAGAGGAACTCGGGGCAGCCTTGGCCTCCTTTCGAGAGGCACTTGGCGATATTCCAGGATCGTCTCTTCGAGTGCGCTCCTCACCAAATCCAAATCCAGGGAGACTGTTCCCCAATCGCTTTCCGCACCACCCACATCCGGCAGGTTAGCAATTGGCTCCCTCCGTACTTCCCGTTCAGGGACTGGAGGGAGAACCTGCAAAGGTGGCTCTTCGTCTAGCGGGGGAACAGCCTCGCGTCGCAATTGTTCGAGTTCGGTAGTGCTAAAAAGTTCTGAGCGCTGTATGTACCGAACTCGATCCGCCAGGTTTTGTTCTGTGACGGTCAAATTGGGCTCCAGCCGCTGAAATTCGCGGAACATTGCTGCCCGATAACCCGTCCGCCCAGTTCTTGATCCTGAGGCCCTAAGGTAGGCCCGCATGGCATTTCTATTCATATCAACCGTCCATGCCATGCGGCGCCTAGCTCCACCAGCGGCGGGCACCGACTGCTGGGACTGAGTTGCCCCAGTCCCAACCGATGCCAAGCCATCTGGTGGCTGAGGTGGTCGCGCAGACCGGCCAGGTGGTCGGGCCGGTCTGGGACGGCTGGGGGACCGCATGCTGCCACGTCCAGCCCCAGCTCCAGACGCGCCCCAGCGATAACCCCTGGGGAGCGGCCCTATACGCTCATCGTCGTCTTGCATACCATTACGATGAGCAAAGATTCACCCGGGGTTTCACTCACTTGCCCCGGGGAGACCGTTATTGCTCTATTTTGCGCTGATACCAGTTTGTAGACACGGTCAACACCTACAAACTCAAGCGCTGACTATTTGCATTGCTGGAATGGCAAGCTGGTAAACATTTCATCCTGCCATTCCAACAATGGGCGGTGGGGTCGTCACATCCCTACGCCTATTTATTATTATTATTATTATTAATTTACGAAATATCTTATTTTTCAATTACTCGATGTTCCTACCGACATAGACCAATAAACATAAAACAAAATGCATATCAAATTAAAGCTGATGAAATGAGGATTCCGAATATATACATATCAAAACACTTTTATGTTAATATTAATACACAAGATGCATTTACAATGCCGAGGGCAGAGATGGCGGCGGGGCGGTTGCGTTCCGTCGTTGTGTCAGTCGGTCGGTCCGCATAGCACGACAGTAGCGACGAGTGGCGGTGACGGCGGTGGTGGGGGTGGGCTTATGTTGAGTGAGGTGCGCGACGGGGCGCGACCCGAACGGGCAGACACACGAGGGCACACAACGTTGATGGTTGTGTCGAATTATAAAATTTTTCAGTGCGGCGCGGGGCGCTTCGTTTCAAGTTTACAATTGATTTTTAAAATTTAATTTATGTGATTCATTTTAAATAATATTTTTGTACAAAGAAACCTTGAATAGGTAAAAAATAGGTAGTTAAGTTTCGGTTAAAATAAATAAGTAGGTACTTAGGTATAAGAAATGTCTTTTCATTACTTACTGTAAATATTGATGTTAAAAATTTACTTAAATTATTCTCAGCTGGAATACTCAATTCAGAAATTGGGCGTTATAAACTTTTAAAAAAGCTAATTAAGTGAAGCTGTGTATTGTCGGCTTAGCTTAGCACTACCTCATTTCTTCCGGTGGGTGTACATAAGAGGCGACTAACGGTATTGGGGCTTTTAAGGGAACATTGGGCGATGCGGTTGGAGACCCATCACCAACAACCTTCATTCTACCATATTTTCCCTGAGGAATTTCTAATCTAGTCTAATCTCTAGCTACCCTTTAATTCAACAGTTTCATTCATTTCAGTCAACGGGTCATATTTCAGTTTAACGACGTGAAAGTCTTCACTTTTGACAGTACGAAGTCTGTCGGGTCAGCTAGTTACTAATAAATAAAGGAAAGAAAAATTTCGACACAGGCGGGAATCGAACCCGCGACCTCGGGTATACGCCCCGACGCTCTGCCAACTGAGCCACCGTGTCAATTGGCTGCCAGTGTGAAATTCTTCTATCCTTTATTTCTTTTACACGTTTAAATAGTGTTTGCGGTTCCTACCTCCGAATTTTAACTAATTTGGAAGGCCACTTGTCTACCTTTTCACATAGAATGCAAATGTTGAAAACGCCTAACTATCACATAATTTAAATCTTTTTTTTTTTAGTTCATGAAAACCTCATGTGGGGATTATTACTAATAAATAAAGGAAAGAAAAATTTCAACACAGGCGGGAATCGAACCCGCGACCTCGGGTATACGCCCCGACGCTCAGCCAACTGAGCCACCGTGTCAATTGGTTGCCAGTGAGAAATTCTTCTATCCTTTATTTCTTTTCGGTTCTTTTTAATTTGGTATGCAAAGTTTTACTAAATTGATGCTGATTACAAAACCATTTCGAGATATTATGGTTATAAACAATATTTTCTTGAAATTGTATCAATTGAAGCTAAGATTACTGTTATTTTATCAAAAAACTGTAACAGTGTTTGACCTTCAATGTTGTTTCAAAGACTTTTGCAGTTTATTCACAAAATATCGAAAATCATAGGTTTGTTTAGCATAATATCGTAATAATTTCATTTGACATCACAAATTCGTATTATGTTTTGCAATCGGCAACACTTTTATAAAACGTTTCGCTTCATTTGCATGTCGCTACGTGATTTTATCAATCGATAACGTCATAAAGTACAAAAGTTGAACAATCTTTAAAAATTCATAACTTTACAATTACTCATTTTAAATGGAAAATATTCAAATAAGTCTTTTATTTTCGTGTTTCAATCGAATAAAAATATTTAATAAATACCGAAAAAAAACTTTGCATACCGAATTGAAGGAAGAAAAATTTCGGCAAAGGCGGGGATCGAAACCGCGACCTCGGGTATACGCCCCTGTCGCTCTGCCAATTGAGCTATGGCTGCCAGTGCGAAATTCTTCTATCCTTTGTTTCTTTTAAACTTTTAAGTAGTGATCCCGCCTGTGTCAAAATTTTTCTTTCCCTTATTTATTCTTTATTTATTAGTAATAATCCCCACATGAGATTTTCATGAACAAAAACATTCAAATTATCTATAAGTAAATATATTCTGTAATCAACACTATTTCTTCCTGTGTATGTTCGTAAGAGGCGACTAAGGGTATGGGGGCTTTTTAAGTTTTTTTGGGCGATACGGTTGGAAACCCATAACCAGGAAATCTAGTTTTACATGTTTTCCCCGCTCAACTTCCAAAGCGGCTGAAGAATTTCTTATTCTGAAACTCTGGCTATCCCACCCCGTCTAGGGATTTCAGCCATGAGTTGATGTATGTTAATATAATATACTCGGTATGTAGGCTATCTCATAAGCCCGCAGTTCTTCAGGTTAACGTGTTCAAACAGACAAAAGGCCAGGCTTATCAATGCGCTGGATGAATACACTGCATGGGTAAGTTCCATAGTTTACCAAGATGATTTTATACTGTATTTCTCAGCCATGTAAATTTTCCTGCCGGTTTATCACTCACGGCTAACAAGAGTCGTATACACAAGATTTTATAGTCGTAAGTAATGAGTGCCTACCGTTAACATGTGGTCTACTACTGATTTCCACCTTTTGTTAATTAGTTTGCAACACATTAGCTGATCATAATCAAAAATTGCCATGATGCTCACAAGGATTTCTGGAGGACAACTTTCCCATGATAAACCCATGTATAATGAGAATCTGTAACATTAACAATGTTGTTTAACAAATTTAAATGATTAGATGTTTGATCACATAGAGAAGATGGATGAAAGTAAATAAAATAGATACAGGTGTTTATAGACATAATGAATTGACATTGAATGTTTTTATCATCAAGTTATGCCTATTTCCTATATCAGCAACGGTCTTCAGCCTCCTCGATGCTCTACACTTATCTGTTACAAATCATTTAAAGCATCTGCTTTGCTCTGTTTTAGTATTTTACTATTCTGGACATTATCTTTATTTATTCAACGAAAATAAACAGCTTTAACATAACATCGAACAAAAAATAATCAGGGAATAGATGTCTACTGCTGGACATGGGCAACTGGCAACACACATTTATCAAAGACTCATTAGACTCTGCGTAATTTTGGAGGAGAAGTTATGGCGCAACTACCAGAATACTGCTGAGCTAGATTCAGCCTTACTGAATTGGCCTAGACCTCGTTTTTAAAACATACCCTTTTTTATATTTTAAACTGATAAAAGACATCAAACTAAACAACTTTCCTATGGAATGCTTATCTGTAATTTTCAAAATAATTAATACATAAAAAGTGTCGTATCCAGATCAAACTGAGAAAGTATAGTGAGGTTCTTAGCCTCAGCTGAAATTAAATAAAAACATCTTGTGATTTGACCATATGTTAGCACAATGAAATTATTTTTATCTTGTCCACATTACCATTTGCTCAGATACTCTACTGTCACTGGATATTTCAATCAAATCTTCCATGGTTTCAGCCATAGCTACAATATCATCAACTAATTGAAGATCAGTAATATCAACCTTCTATACCATGTCCAATATTTTGCCACTGAAATCTTCCACACAAGCATTCACCAAGGCATTTGAATTGGTTATGAAGCTCAAGTTTTGGCTCAAGCTCTAGAATTGAAGTATTTGGGATACTGGATTTGGACTTGCTAATGAAATGCTATATGTTGAGCAAAGTTTGGATTTTATTAGCCAACTTCACTCCACCTCTATGGTGATGTTCAATGTGCCTCTTACCATTCAGTGATAGCTTTTGGTCTTTACCACACTAATCATAATCATAGAGGCATCATTGAATGTTGTATTCTGAAGCTCTGACTATCACATTTGGTGATTTAAAGCTGTGAGTCAATGTATGAAAGTTTCAATTATTTTTATACAATTTATTTTATTTGAGATAGCTCAGTTATATCACCATTGAAAAATAAATACACATGCATACACTATTAAATTATCTTGAATCAATGTTTAGAACTTGATCAAATAGTTATTAATTGACAATTTTATTATATTAAATCAAGTTCAATCATAATCATGTATAAATAAAGCATTTCACAAATGCTGATCATTTTTTTTAATACTAAAAAATCTTAATCATATTTATTTGCAAATACTTAATTACCAATATTATGCTTACTGACTTTTTATATTGTAATAGACATTACAACTACTAACTATAACTACTAAAAGAACAAATTATGTTTTACATACATACATACATACATATAGAATAGAATAGAATAACTCTTTATTGCACATCAAACACAAATTTACAAAAATCATAATTATGATCAAATAGTTTACATGAGGTACAATTGGCGGTCTTATCGCTAAAATCGATCTCTTCCAGACAACCTTTGGAAGGCAATGAATATACTCACGGCCATAAATCCCAAAAAGGGGTAGCCAGAGCCTTAAAGCTAGAAACTCCTCAGCCACATTTGGAAGTTGATAGGGGACAAGATGAAGATGGTAGATATAAAGTATCGTTAGCTTTAAATGGAAACAATGAACAGTATGAATTATAAAGAAATAGCTAAGTTTAAATATTTCGCATAAATATCTGAAAGACATATGTTCTCATAACTACGAATCCCGACAAAGGGATAGATCTAAAGAATTTAAAAAATATCCACCTCAACCCACTGTCACTTAACCCTTTCCCTTCTGACGGTACTAATTTGTACCATCACGTTTACTGGTTTATTCAAAAACTATGAAACATTGTAGCACAATGATCTTGCTGTTGATCCTTTCTAGTACCCCTACTATAACCAATAAAAACTTTTTATTTGAATTGCGGGCAAAATTAGCCAATCAGTGAAGACTTGAAATTCGTTCACGTTCCAACTTCGTTCGTGAATTCGTCGAGTGCTTTTGAGATAAGAATAAAAAGTGAAAAAAATCCGGTAAGCGATTGATACATATATATTTAGATAGATAAAAGAGTGAACAACTTGAATAACATAAAAAATATAAAAATATTTAAATTTTAGAGTAATTTTTTGCCCTGTATTCAAAACGTACTAAAAAGTACCGTCAGCTACTTCGTGTACTCTTTTTTATACATTTGTAGGTAGTCTGTTAGTGTTATAAGATAAGATTTTCTTCTGTTTTAGGGCGTAACGTGGAAAATATATCTTCCAAACACGATCTCTTGGTGACGTTACTTCTTGAGGAGCTTCCTGAATGCGATGAACCGTCTGATGTGGGTGATTCAGATGAAGACAACGATGGTGCGTCAGAATTACCTTCAAGGAGTTTCGATGAAGCTTTGGAAATAGATTTGGCTGATGAAGTATGTGCTTGTTTGAAATGTGTCCCTTCAAAATACAAGACGCACCAATTACTTCGACATGTATCTATCCTGACGCACCTAGCAGCGGTGCTTCAACTGAGGCAAAGTAAATAGGAGGGCCTAACCGTAAACGGAAAAAACGAGACGCTACTACGTCTTTTCCAGATTATTCAGCAAATGTATCCGCAGGAGAAGAGCATTTTGCCAATTGTTTGACTCCTACGGACGTATTCTTAGTTTTCATTGAACCTATATTGGAGACTATACTTTACCAAAGCAATCTTTTTGCGACACAAAAAAATAAGGTTTTGAATTTGAAAAAGGAGGAGGAGCTGTTTGCATTTATTGGTATGAACTTCTACACGGGTTATAATATAATACAAGACCGGCTTGGACTGACCATTTTTCAAATGCAGCTGATCTGAACAATCCAGTTTATGCATGACAATGTCCCGAGATAGGTTTGCATCCATTGTATCAACACGTATCAGTAGCCGATAGATTGAGAGCACTATACATGTTTGATCGAAAATCGCCCAAGTAGTGGCACAGACTATTTTGGGGGGTTTTGGACATAGCTTATATAAACTCTTACGTCGTGTATGGGCTATTTTTTGAAAGGGTCCCGTAAAAGACTTCAGAAGATCTGTAGCTCAAGGACTTTTGATGTTGAAAGATGTTGGTAAGAAGAAGAGGGAGAGTACTGATGAAACTGCAAGCCCTGGACCATCAAAAAGATGCAAGTCGAATTACTCTACATTAAAAGATGTAAAATTAGGTAATCGAGGTATCCTTTGGCCTAAATTTGCTGAAACGAGGGGGTGATGTGAGGTTTGCAGTATGAAATATGTTCAATCAAAGCCTTATTCAAAATGTTCTCATTGCAATGTCTGTTTGTGTCTAAATGATAAGAAAAATTGATTTTTGAGTACCTAATGTACCCCATAATTAACTGCATCAAAGATATCCTAAAATATATTTACAACATCTCAAAAATAATAATTATGTCCTAATAACATATTTTAATTTATTTTTATGCTCGTCTTTATAAAAAGTTCATAAATTAGTACACAAAGTACCTGACGGTACATTTAAGTCTAGGTTTAAGAAAAAGTACTAGAATACCTAATAAAAATCTGAAAAAAATCTTAAGTGTTTATTTTGCCCTACTTGACATAACTAAATAGAAAAAACCCTAAATTTATAGTTGAAACGCATGTCAGGGAGGAAAGGGTTAAAATCCATTATACTTACTGCACTGCACTCAAAAAATACCATTAATTATAATTAATTTATAGTTGCTAACCACAAACTTTGCTAACTAAACATTAATGAAAACTAACAACACAAACTAACTAACTAAATAAAAATAACAAAACAATAAACAATAACAAACAAACAAAACAAAAAATAAAACAAAAAAGTAAAGTCATGAATAAGTATATTAGGGATAGGTAGGATCATTTTAGTCGATGTTAATATCATTAATGTTGTTCAAATATCGATAGCATTAGTATTGCATGGTGGCACTGTCATGTCATCTCATGAAGAATGCTTATCGATTTTGATACACATGTCAGCAAGCAGCCAATTATGAGCGTGTTATTACTAGACATCATGAAACTACAGATAGAATAACAACTAGACTGCGACGAAACGTGTCTGCAAATTAATAAAAGTATTAATTCTAGAAACAATTACAAGAAATAACTAAAGACTCAAACATTCACACCGTATACTCGTATACATGAACGGGTAAGCAGAGGTACTTATACTTCAAAACATCACGTGACATTGCCTCCTGGTTTTTTGCTCAGAAAGTTTACTCACAAGATAAGTAGCAGGCACTAACCGTTAAAAACTATAATAAATTAACCACACACACATATGAGTTTATAAAAGACAAATTAGTGTAGGTCTGACCCAAGATGAAACCTACGCCTAATCATAAACGGTGTTTTATCTACTGAGCTAACGCGGTTGTTATAAGCAATAGGTTTTCATTAATTATTATATAAGTATACTATACATTACTAACAAGGGGTTACTAAATAACGTAAAAACGATACAGAATTTATTGAAATAAAAGTCTTTACATTTCTGTATTTTATATACAAAACAGGTCATCGAATTGTAGACTACAGTTATAAACTTTACTAATATGGTATTAAAATAAGGTAACTTTTAATTTTATAAACGAGATTTGCCATATAAACGGCCTACGTTCTTTGATTATTATTACAGATTTAATACATTCAATTCGTTCCTTAAAACCAGTCAATACGATTGTAATTAAAACAATAACGGGTAAGTCGAATAGCTTTCTTTCTACATACAATGCTTTGCATTTGATTTTAATAGGTTTAATTTACTCTTTAAAAGAACAAGAAGATTTTTTTTCTTCCTTTTCTTTAATATTACCGCAAATTTCCCTAATTTTCAGACCATTTATTTGATTTTTATGCTTATTTAAACACATAATGTAACGAGTATAACATGTCTACGTTTTAAACTTGGTTTTATTGGAATAATATACGTACATACATACATATACTCACAAACATCTATAAATCTTCAGATGACATAGCCCCAATACCAACACCCACAGGAAGAAATGTGGTAGTGTTATTCTAAGCCGACACAAAGCCGTAATCTAGTTTTTCAATATATTTTTTCCTTTATCTCTTGCAAGGAACGTTGACAAACTGCTTTAATTTCTCCAATTTAGTGCTATTCAAGTAGCTCTTTTAAAAGATTATATTTTTGTCATTGTGATACACGCTATTACATTAATCGATGCTAAGTGTTCGCTAATTGGAACCAACTCAGTATTGGCAGAATTGCCACACTTATGCTATCTCGTAGCCAAACAAAATAAAACTAAATAATTTTAACCTTAAAATTATCGCAGTTTCAGTGGAACGTAACAAACAATCTTAAATTATCGACAAATTCATTATTTTATTTATTGTGAATTATTGTTTCTATCTTATTTTCCATCCATTAATAATTATTGTGAGTGCAAGTTTCAATTTCAAATATTGAACGAAAATGGTATGTATATTAAGTATTTGCACCGGTGATTGCTATTTTTATTAATGTAATCTTCATGATTTAATCTACTTAGTCCATTCCACCGGAAGATAAACTCTTTTTTCCAAATATCTTTCATTATCATAAAGGGTTTCAGTTAAATTAGACACAACCATATCTCAAATAAGATTATTTACTTACATAAACAAACTCGTATGTGCATTTAAATCATATCTCAATAAAGATTTACTCAGTTTTAGAAAATTAAATTCTACCACCCGTGAAAAACCAGAAATTCCAGTAGACTGGTTTATAAATATTATTAATATTACTATATGATTCACTGAGGAATGATGTGATTCGTGAAAGGTGGGAAAATGGAATGTTGAGATAGTTTGGGCATATAGAGAGGTTGGATGACAGTAAATTGGTAAAAGAGATCTATAGAGCCAATGTGGAGGGAAATTTTAGTAGAGGACGACTCCAGACGACACACTTAGATCAAATAGAAAATGTGCTCAAAAAGCCAGGTGTCTGAAGTATGATGAATAAAAGAGTACGTATGAAAAGATTGATAGATGTGAACAAAGCCAAAGAGGTTTGCCAGGATCGTACAAAGAGGCAATTGATAGTCTCTGCCTACCTTAATGGGAAGTAACGGTGTGAGAATATATATGTATGTATGATAATTTTAACTGACTCGCATTTAGTATCCCTTTTCTTAGCCTTAAGTTTAATGTTATGCCACTGAGACAATTAAATTATGTATTGTGTTAAGTTGCTGATATAAGTGGAACAGAGAATCTTGTTGCTTACTCTTGTAATAATACATATGCCACTTTAATAGGCTAACAAAATAAAAGTGTTTGAGTTGGGATTCATTCCAAGCAACATCAAACAATTTTAGATACTATTTCTGAAGCTTCTAAAGTCTTGGATCTGTTTCAATTCCCATTTATATCTTCAAAAGCTACCTTTTTAGCTTGCACTGAATTACTGGCACTGTTAATATTGTAATCACCTAAAATTTATTATTTACCCTACTTTAGCTACAGAGACAAAATCTTCTTAATGTACAAGCAACAAATCCATAAGTAAATTTATTTTAAGGTTCTTGTTCTACATAACTAAAAGAAAACATACACACACCGCTTTTGAAGTTAAGACAGCGAAGGATATCCTCTTTGTTTTCTTTAGATAAAGGTTGTAGTAAATAAGAGGTAAAGGACCTCAAACAATTTCCCCTATGACACCCTGTGAAGAAATGTGTTAATGCCATTCTTAACCGACACATCAGAATTTAAAAATAACAAGAAATCAGATAAAGGTAAATTCCTGCTTCTGTGTCTTAATTTTGGTACTAGGCGTTTTTGTGGTTATCTGTATTTACATGGAAATTATATTTTTGTTAATATTCTTCTTTTGATCCAAATATATATTTTATGTTTGTGTCTAAATGTATCAAAACAATAATATTATAACACTAATGATTTATTTTTATTCTTATATTTCAGGCTCGTAATGCAGAAAAAGCAATGTAAGTTATATAAATCTTTGTATTATTAATAATTTGCAATTAATTTAAATCTTTTTGTTCATGAAAACCTCATGTTTCAACATTTGCATTCTATCTGAAAAGATGGACAAATGGCCTTCCGAATTAGTTAAAATTCGGAGGTAGGAAACGCAAACACTACTTAAACGTGTAAAAGAAATAAAGGATAGAAGAATTTCGCGCTGGCAGCCATTGACACGGTGGCTCAATTGGCAGAGCGTCGGGGCGTATACCAGAGGTCGAGGGTTCAATTCCCGCCTGTCTCGAGATTTTTCTTTCCTTTATTTATTCTTTATTTATTAATTTGCAATTAAGTTGTGTAAATTTAGAAGGAAGTGGTATTCATAAAACTAAAGGGTGTTGTAAAAAAAGAAATGACTCAAAGAAAACAAAAAAATCTATTAGGACAAAAGGGGCTTGAAATTGGTAAAGACCTGTCTATGGGTACATACACTATTAACAAGACTTAAAATCAATATTAGGCAGGGTTAACTGAGAGAGGGAGTGTAAAAAACAACAGATCTTGGAATACATACATATACTCACGGCTGTGAATCCCTAGAAGGGGTAGCCAGAGCTAAGGAATTAGAAATTCCCCAGCCACTTTTGGAAATGTGAGTGGGGAAAAGATGGTAAAATAAAGGTTTTTTGTGATGGGTCTCCAACCGCATCGCTCAAAAATCCCTTAAAAGCCCCAATACCGTTAGTCGCCTCTTACGTACATCCACCGGAAGAAATTGAGTAGTGCTATTCTAAGCCGACACTACACAGCATGCATAAATAATTAAAAACAATACCCTAATTTTAAGAGATCTTTAACTATAAACAACTATACAAAATTTCCTCATTGTTTGTAAACTTACTAATTGATAAATAAATGAACTAAATAATTAGCATGAAATTCGATTGTCTTTAATATCATCATTAAATATATTTAATTTCAATATGATCATATGTCCCTACCGAGTGGCTAGCAGACACCAACAACTAGTCTACTACAATGATAGAAGATAGAAGTTGTGACACGGGACCTCTCTTAACTATTATAACCGTTAATTTACTGACATTACCATCTAAAATTTTTTTGGAAAACATTTCTTTAATTTATATGACTGCCAAATTGTACTTCTATTGAACACCATAATCTCTGTACAATGATTAAATATATGCAATAAAGGGTTTACTTTTCTATTAACTTTGCTGCGTAGTGTCGGCTTAGAATAGCACTACCCCATTTCTTCCGGTGGGTGTACGTAAGAGACGACTAACGGTATTGGGGCTTTTAGGGATTTTTGGGCGATGCGGATGGAGACCCATCACTAAAAACCTTTATTTCACCATCTATTCCCCACACAACTTCCAAAAGTGGCTGAGGAATTTCTAACTCCTTAGCTCTGGCTACCCCTACAAGGGATTTATAGCTGTGAGTATATGTATGTATGTTTTCTATTAACTATTACTCAAACGTTTTCTAGGACCACGCTAGCTCGATGGCGAGCAGCTCAAGTGCAAGAGGTTGGTGCTCAGCGGGAGCGCCGGCCGTTCCTAGCATCGGAGTGCAATGACCTCCCGCAAGCAGAAAAATGGCGGCTACAGATAGTCCGCGAAATTGCCAAGAAAGTGGCACAGATACAAAATGGTATGTGCTTATATCTATAGTGTTATCTTTTAGTTTTGGTATATTCTATGTTGTATTTATTCCAAACCCGTACATGTCAAAGTAAAAAAATAATGAAATGAGAAACAAAAACTCTAAAAAAAAAGACGTCAAGTGATTATTTTTTTCACCTGCATTACCAACATGAACGACCTTTTAACTAGAAAAATAAAACAATTTCTTTCGCACTTTCATATTATTGTATACTTTTCTCTTATTCTAATCTAACCGATAGAGTTACAATAAAATAATGCTCATGCTAGGCCTCCTGGTAAGTTTAAAGTTACCACATGATAAGGCGCAGGCCTATCGCTTTTTGTACGTATATACTGTCACATTACTCAGTACAACTCAACCATGTGAATTTCCTCAGGAATATATTTATTTATTGTAATAAAACTGAAATAGAGAGCGGCGGCTATCAACGGCGACAGGCCTGCCCCCTATCACGTGAGTACACTGTCTAAGCAAAACGTGGGTACCTTCTCTGGAAACTAGATGGCGCTTGCCATGTGAGTTCAGGAGTATTGGTACCTCTGCCAACCCCTTCGGGGATAAACGGCGTGAACGTTTATGTTTATGTATGTTATGAAATAGAGACACATTGATGTAGGCCCGACTCAGGTTAGGAATTGAATTGACAAAGCCAAAATACGTATATTTCCTTAAAAGCTAAACAAATAAAATACCTACAAATATCCTCAAACTATCAATTTGAACTCAGGCTGATTCTGTTAACTTAGGCTAGTTTAAAAAATACGAGTATATCTGAACAGTTGTGTACAAAATATATAAGCCCAATATCACTGACTAGACTGTTGTGCTAACAAGTAAAGCGCAACTAGTTTAAAGGAAATATGATGGTTGCGAAAAGAGCACAAATTTAACTGTCAGTTTTCACATGTTTTATGCCAAAATAGTCTTTCTTCGTCCAGCCCCATTCAAACATTCGTATTATCACAAAAGATATGTGTCCAATGGCTCAGATTCGATTCCATACATACCTACCTCGGAACTTCTAAGTTAAAAGTTTATTAGCCAACTAGATTTGCGCACATTATATCGATGGAGCCATGGTTTTTATCATACGTTAATCATGTATTTTTTTGGAATAAATAAAATTATTTAGTGTGATTATCAAAATTTAAGCATGAATGAACAGCCTCTTTCATTAGATGAAACAGTACCTATCTCACCAAAAGTCTCACAGACACTATCAGATCGAGTGAATGTTCCAGTTGAAAACTTAAGTGATATTATAATTCAGAAGACTTCTCAAATTATAAGCCAAAACGCAAATGATAATTTGCAAGAAGAGGTATCAAATCGTGTATCCAAGCAACCGTCTATCATAGAAGATCCAAGCATTCCTAAACAGGAAAAAGATATAGCTACTCCGTTACCTCTTGATTCTAGTCAACCCGTGGTAATAGACAAATCATTAACTCTTAAACAAGAGGTAGAAACGGTTAAAAGCGTTTCTAAAAACTCATCTGTTACTAGAGTCCAAAAAACTTCCAATCAAGAAATCCACATATCTTCTCCACAGACAAGTTTATCTAAAAAATCTTCGAAAGTAGAAAAAGTACACAATCTTCAACAAGAACTACCCATAGCTTCTTTGGTGACCAGTGTATCCAAACCCCCTTCTATAATAGAGGTAACTGACAATATTTATCACGATAAAGAAGGTACTTCTTCATTGAAACGGATTTCTAAACAACATTCTATAATTGAAGAGTTCAAAAAGCAATCTGATCACTTACCAAAATTACCAAGTCTGCCAAAACAGACACCTTCCCTGCGGCTTTCAAAACCCTCCTTAGCTGGCAGTTTAAGAAAACAATCAAGCAACAACATTAAAATGGATTTAAAATCTATATCAAAACAATCTTCAATCGCTAAAGATTTACAGAAATCTACAGACGATAATGAGCGTGTATATTCCCCGAAGACACTTGTTTCCACGACGGAAGAGTTAAAAAACAAAAAAGAACAAGAAGTACCTTTAGATAATCCAATTTCATCTTCTGTAAATAATTCCAACCAATTAATAATGTCTGAAGAATTAAAGAAAAAAGCTGATGAATTGACCGATTCAATGCATCGGTTATCGTCTTCAATTAAAAAAGCTAAACCAGAAGTGAGCGCCAGCAATCTGGAAAGATTTGCTCAAATGAGTAAAGTACTGACAAAAGAAGCCAATGCACTAAAGGAATCCATTAAAAAGCTCTCTGACGATATTGCAAGAACTAAACAAGATTTACCGGCTGCTGTAGAAGAAAACATTGTGAACTTCCCTTACCATTTATTTTTACTAGAACTGATTGTTAACAAAGTACAAATGAGGTGTGAATGTTTTGATACCGATTGCAACAATTTAGTCATAAGTGCTTCATTCCTAGGCAAGCCTCCGTTAGCTCTATATGATTCCTCGTATGGCAAAATAAAGAATTTCGATAAATTGAATGTGGGTAAGTCCACATTATTTGCAATGACTTACGACACAATTTGCACTTTAAAAGAGTTTGAAATACTACTGGAACTATCGAAACAACCACCATGTAGTCATTGCGTCACCAAAATCGGTATGACACGTATGGACTTTTCAAAGGAGTTTGATAGTCTAAGAGAGGAACTCTGTAAAAAGTGGTCAAGTGAAAAACCTCAAGATAATGTGATGTGCACAACCTCGTCGCCCATGTACAAAAGTTTGTATTACTTATCGTGTCGAGAAGACCTGTCTTCGGAACCAATTGGATTAATAGAAATGTCAATTAGAATGTCTTTCTTGGGAAAAGAGATCTTAACAAAGTTTCCAGCTTCCTCCACATTTAGCGGAATGTCTCGAATGGAGAAGCATGAAACTGGAATCACAATGTATTCCAGTCAGGATGTAGAAATGGATGAGAACGGCAAAATTTTGCTCGATGAAAATTCATTTCAAAAAAAAGAAAAACAATACAGCAAATGTTTATCGCATGTTAATAAAACAGAAGAATTTGCAGATATAAACTCACTCTGTCGGCACCTGCAAACTAAAAATCATGATAGAAGTAAGTACAGGAACCACAATCCGTAAAGCTAGACCCATGATCTATTGAAAATATGACTAGTTTTTTTTTGAGTAGTGTAAGCGTTATAGCCTTTTTTTGTTAAAACTACCTGTGTGGTGTATTCTTTCAAGACGATTGGCGTACAAAGTTGCGATCAATAGTCTCAGCCTACCTAATCGGTAGCAATAGGAACTAATTGCGTGGTTATATGTATGTTCTTTGAGAAATAGCTAAAGATTTAATGATGTATGAAAGAAAAAAGTGTTGAGTGTTAGTTGAATATGAAAGCAGATGTATGTAATAAATACGTCCATATATAGATAAAGTTAGCCCCAAACTAAGTAAGACTTGTATCATGGGATACTATATGTTTAATATTCATTAATACACATATAAATAACATCCAAGACTAAGAAACAATCATGTATGCTCATCATATAAATGTTGCCCACAGCGGGAATCGAACCCGCAACCTCCGGGCCTAGAAGCTAGTCAACTATCCACTCGGACACGGCTGTCGGCATGTGGAACGATCATTCCGATGCCTTTGAAAGTCGAAAGAGATATCAGATTCATTACTGTAATAAAGTCAGTTTGTGTGGTTATTTTAACAGTCACGAAGATAGTAACTCATCAAAATTTTGAGAAAACGTTCATATTTCTGATGTCCAATGTTGCCATGTGACTGCTGTGATACTATTAGTAATCATGTTAGGCAGGAGCTATAAATAATCAAAAATGGCGACCTAAAGATCTTACCTATGCCAGTATAATGTTTAGAGCCTTAAGTGTAAGGTACCAATCGTTACTATAATTTATTTTACAATATTACTCGGATGAAATTATAATTTCAGATGATTTATCAAGATATGACGAAATTTATACACAAATGAATGACAACGAAATTAAAATAAGAGTTCCAAAAAGATCTAAATTAGAACGCAAATATGAAGACATACTTGATATGTGCTCATGCGAGGGAAATCGAAACACAGGGGAACAAATACAATTCGAACTCCCTAAAGAATACAACGATGGTGCTAAAACGTTTGCTACAAATTTAAAATACTCGATGCGCCCATACAATAACTATGAGGACAAAGATAGAAAAGTCATTAACATAACTCCACCGAGTTGTACAGTGCCTTGTAAAATGGAAAAGGTCATAAACCCTGGCAAAGATGTTTTTATATTGAAAATTGGAAAGAAAATGGAAACAAAAGATAAAAAGACCGATTTAGAAATAGAACTAGTGACGCCCAAAGCGCGGGATCCAGAGTTTGCAAACATTGCACAGCAGTGCAGCAAAACGTCACTAAAAAAAGATCTATCGAAGTCAAAAACTAAAAAGAAAAAGAGTAAAACTAGTTTGAAGGGTAAAAAGAGTGGAAACAAAGTCGGAAAAAAGAAATCTAAAAGCAAATAATTACGGGACTAGGAACATCAAATTGAAACTTTTTTAAAATAGATAAAAAATATATTCCAAATCATTCTGGTCTTGCTTTTTTACATACATACATACATATAGTCACAGCCATAAATCCCTAGAAGGGGTAGCCAGAGCTAAGGAATTAGAAATTCCGCAGCCACTTCTGGAAGGTTGAGTGGGGAAAGGATGGTAAAATAAAGGTTGTTGGTGATGGGACTCCAACCACATTGCCCAAAAATCCCTTAAAAGCCCCAATACCGTTAGTCGCCTCTTACGTACACCCACCGGAAGAAATGGGGTAGTGCTATTCTAAGCCGACACTACACAGCAAAGATCGCAAATATGAATATTTTTTATCACTTTGAAATCACGACTGTTATCCTAAAGAGGATTCAAAACATGAATTCCTTATAATTGAAACAAATATTTATTTTCGGATATTTTAATCGCGTGTCATTACATTATTTTTAAAACCCGACGTTTCGAAAACTTTTCAGTTATCATGGTCACGGGAAGACTGAGGTGTTATTTGTCATTATACAGTACTATAAAATTATTAATACTAACTACCTTCACAAAATTTTAACCTACCTACCTACCTACCAGTCTTTCAGGGACTACTGTCGAAAGACTCCCTGCAACTCTACCTTTTGTAAAGGGTGTAACAGACAAAATTAGTACTGTGTTACAGTACAGCGTGCTTCCATTAAGACCTACTTCAAGCCGCACCAAAAGATAAGTCAGTTTCTAAGACCTATCAAATGTCAGATCCCTTTACAAGATGCAGGCGTTTATAACTGTGAGTGTGGTCTTTCATACATCGGCCAAACAAAGCGTAGTGTAGCAACTCGCGTTAGAGAACATATTGCTGATATGAAGAATAGGCGTCCTGGAAGATCTGCTTTGTGTGAACACACCTTCGATAAGCCAAACCACCACATGCGTTTTGACAAACCTACAATTCTAGCAAAAGAGAATCGATTGATACCTAGAATGATACGCGAGTCTATTGAAATAAAGAAACATCCAAACTTCAATAGAGATGATGGTTGGCAATTACCACCTGCTTGGAACCCGATCATTAGCACAACTAAGCGAGGGAAGAACACTAGCAAGACTCCAGATAACATTAGCTCTTTTTGTACATAGCAAATATTAAACGCAAATGTAACTTAAAATTTTGTGAAGGCAGTTAGTATTAATAATTTTATAGTACTGTATAATGACAAATAACACCTCAGTCTTCCCGTGACCATGATAACTGAAAAGTTTTCGAAACGTCGGGTTTTAAAAATAATGTAATGACACGCGATTAAAATATCCGAAAATAAATATTTGTTTCAATTATAATGTGCAATCGTGAAAATCTTAGAAAATACTATGAATTCCTTAGTTATTTTATATATTATATTGGGGAAAAGATTGTGAGATAAAGATTCATTAGGCAGGAGTTGCCACAAAATACTACAATGATAAAAACGATTCTTAGTCTCGTGTTTAGTAAATTCAGCTGGGTTGTTAACGGCGAGAGAAAGCATCCCGAGGAATCACTCATATTTGACAGTGTATTCGTACAAAGCGGCGTTCGGCTCGCTAGTCCAGCCACATCGCTCAAAAATAGGTTAACAGCCCCTAAAGTCTACGTCGCCGCTTATGACAAAGGGTCATAAAACTATGCTTTTCTAAGCAGAGTTACACAGTAGTCGTATTATATGTGTAGTCTTAGTCCTTAATCCTTAGTCTCAATATATATATATATAAAGAAAAAAACTCATAGCTTAGAAAAGCATAGTTTTATGACCCTTTGTCGTAAGCGGCGACACAGGGTCACACTGTGTAACTCTATGTAGTGTCTGTGTATACTGTGTGTACTGTGTAACTCTGCTTAGAATAGCATAGTTTTATGACCCTTTTTCGTAAGCGGCAATATAAATAATATATTTTGCCTGGACAGTGTACTCACGTGATAAGGGGCAAGCCTATCGCCGTTTTGTACGAATACACTGTCACATGACTAAGTACAACTCAGCCATGTAAGTTTCCTCACGATGTTTTCCCTCACTGTGCTATCATGCTGTGTAGTGTCGGCTCAGAATAACACTACCCCATTTCTACCCGTGGGTGATCGTAAGAGGCGACTAAGGGTATAAGGGCTTTTCAAGTGATTTTTGGGCGATGTGGTTGGAAACCCGTCACCAAAAACATTTATTATTACCATCTTTTCCCCACTCAACTTCCAAAAGTGACTGAGCAATTTCTCATTCCAAAGCTCTGGCTACCCAGTTTAGGGAATTATAGCCGTGAGTATATGTATGTTTGTATGTTTTCCCTCACCGTTAACAATCATGATAAATTAACCACACATATGTCTTTAGAAAAGACAAATTGGTGTAGGCCCGACCTGGGATTTGAAGGTGTTCTACCCATTGAGCTGTCACGTCGTCAAACGTTGTCTTGCCATATAAGTTATTTCTAGAGAATTTTAGTCAATAAAATAAAAATGTCAGGGGTTGTACACCCTTATCACTTAGCAGTATAAAAAATACTTATTAACCTATTCTCAGACCCACCAAATGTGTATGCAAAATTTCATTTAAATTGGTTCAGCCGTTTTGGAGGAGTTTGGTGACAGTAACATACATACATTCACTCATAATTATTTATATTCATGTACATTTATTTACACAATAGATTTAACATCATTATATTATTATTATTCTTGTTTTCATTTTATTATAAAAACTTTTGTAGACACCAGACACAAAAAGCATGAATTAGTTATTGCCACTATAATGCTCACAGAGATTATGCCCTTTCGAAGGTAATAGATATTTTTGTACCAAGATGATATTGATACCTTATTGAAAAATAACATTTCACAGCGTCATCAAAATCATATCAACCAATCTTCAAGTGCTTACGCAATCCATCAATTCACCCCATTCTATTCTAAATCATTTCCCTGTTTTTATTCAAGCTGGTCTCGGCGAGTTTCGAATACGAGACCTCAACGATGAGATCAACAAGCTGATGCGAGAGAAGCGCCACTGGGAGGTCCAAATAAAGTTCTTAGGAGGGCCCGACCATGCCAGGGTCGGCCCTAAGATGTTGGACCAAGACGGCAAGGAAGTACCGGGGAATAGAGGATACAAATACTTTGGGGCTGCTAAGGATTTGCCAGGTTTGTGACAGTATTTAGATTTGACACTTTTAGATTTTATTTAACACTACAGTCTACGGCATTTATTTTACCTCTGACATTAATTTTCATTTAAGTTATGTAAGCATTACTTGCTGTGAAGTGTGTCTAGTGCTCCGTGGTCTTCTTTGCTTTTTTTGCCTTCGATATTATTATAAGGTATATCGTGCCGAGAAGAATTCAGAGTAGCGCCAGAAAATTGTCTTAAGGCTAGAGATAAAATAACTGTGAACGGACTATAGTATGCCGACCTAGATTTGCACGAGTTTACTACATATTCAACCACTGCTCGCCCTCTCGCAACATATCCCTAAATAGAAGCTTTTCATAGATAAAATTGTTTTTAAAATTGCTTAATCCATTTCAGCGTCTAATTATTACCAACTCATATACATATTTTCTTTATAATATTAGTACAAATACTATTTATAAGAATAAAGTTGATTATCACCAGAAAGAACAAAAACTTCAAAAAGGCTATTTTTATTAAAGCCATTAAAACTGCTTTTAAAACGCACAACAGTCTTCAATGATTTTTAAAGGCCAAAGGCCTAACGCGCACTGTCGAAAAGCTATTAATACTCCCAGGCTATTCCCTAAAATAATTGTCGGGTGAGGATTTTTCTGTTATACGAATGGTTAGGTGGTAGTCATGAATATTTTTTTTATCATTTTTTTTTTTATTTCACTAGGTGTTCGCGAGTTATTCGAACAAGAGCCTCCACCGCCGCCGCGCCGCACTCGCGCTGACCTCATGAAGGATGTCGATGCAGACTATTATGGGTATCGCGATGATGATGACGGGATTCTTATACCACTGGAGAAGGAGTCTGAGAAAGAAGGTAATCATCTTCGATCATATATACCAAAGATTTTTATTTATCTATTTATTTACTAATATTGTACAACATTACAGAAGACTAATTCGTTATACAAATAAAACTAACACTAATAAAATAAGAACATAAAACATAAACTCTCAAAAAGTAACCAAAACATACAAACATAAAAAGATGCCGCACTCCATACAAATTCAACGCACAAAAATGGACCGCGAGAATGACAACACTATTTGACAATCAAATATTTATTTTTTTACAATTATCGACCTTACCGCATTTTCTTAAGACCTATTATTTATTGCAAGATCTAGCACGCGACTGTCTTTGAAATAGTGCTTACCATATAACTAAGCACTGTTTGGTCGGGCCGTTTTTCGTGCTTTGTTGGTGTATCTTTGTTATATATGATCGAAGGTAATCATATACTACCTGCCTGTCTATACTGGCAGTTAGGTCAGAGCTTATATTTTCAGGTGTAAAAACCGAAAGAGGTAGCCAGAGTTTAAAATTAGAAATTCATCATCTATATTATCTTAAAATATATGACATGATAGTAGTGGGTAGAACACCCGCCCGAAAACAGGCGTGAGTTCCAATCCTAGGTCGGGCCTACACCAATTTGTCTTTTCTAAAGTCATATGTGTGGTTAATTTATCATGGTTGTTAACGGTGAGGGAAAACATCGTGAGGAAACCCACATGGCTGAGTTGTACTTAGTCATGTGACAGTGTATTCGTACAAAACGGCGATAGGCCTGCCCCCTATCACGTGAGTACACTGTCTAAGCAAAACGTGGGTACCTTCTCTGGACACTAGATGGCGCTGCCATGTGAGTTCAGAAGTATTGGTACCTCTGCCAACCCCTTCGAAGATAAACGGCGTGAACGTTTATGTTATGTTATAATAAAAGTCGGTTGGTATTGGTGCCCAGCCACAGTCGCTTTAAGGCCTCTAAAACTCTTAACACACTTTATGCGACACTCGTGGGAAGAATAGTTTTGTGCTTTCTTAAGCCGATACTACACAGCTTATAATACACATAGGAGTAAGCAGAGATACTCGAGCACTTTGTGAGATCTTGGCAAAGGTACCGAGCCTTATCCATATTCATCAATCTTTTCAAAAATGGTCTTTTATTCGTCGCTTCATCGGACCTTATGTGATATTCCATCGACTAAAATATCATTTTATTTGCAGCCATTGCTCGAGCGGTTGAAGAATGGAAAATCAATAAAGAACAGGAGAAAGATAATGATTTACCAGAAGAAGAAAATATTTATCCTGAAGATGTAAGTTTACACAAAATGTTACTCTATTTTCTTTGCATTTTGTGATGAGAAACAAACATAATCACATGACTTTTTGAATAACTTACGCAATCCAAAGGGTCTGTTGAATGGTCGAACTACATATACCGATAAACAGTTTATGCCGTATATCACCAAAGGATAGTTAGAAGTTCTTTTTTCAACAACTCCTTTTTTTTAACATTCTTTTAAAGTAGACGTAGCTTTGGCTTTAACAATGATTATTCCTAGTTATCCTTTAACAATCCTCAAGTAAGAAGTAACACATCGTTGAAATCCAGTTTCAGGATTTGATCTCGCTCTTTTGCATCCGATGTGGTGCTTTTTTGACTGAGCTACCAAGACTTCAGCAAGCAACTATAGATTAGCGTTTAAAACTTTACGTATCTCCTCTTCATTTGTATCTTAAAACAAATTTTGTCTCTTCTCTCATTCCTTACCAAGAGTAAAACTATGGAAGACTCTTAATTTTATCCCGTTGCTTATAAAGGTGCTCCCACACCGAGGGCATTCGCGTGTAATGTAACGTGACAGATTTGAGCATTACATCAGTGAAAGAGGAGGAACAAGCATTACTATGCGCACCTTGTAATGATTATATGAATGATTGTATGAATTACACGCGAATGCTCGTCAGTCAGACAGGAATTATTGTAATGTGATGCTCTAAGACAAATCTATAATGTTACAGTACACGTGAATGCTCACGGTTAGAGTACCTTTAAAGATTTTTTTAAATCTAATGTGTTATTTTGTTTGTTTCAGCCTGAAGATAAACATATGGAAGATGATGATGACGAAAGTGAAACAATATCAACCCACGTGGCCATTCCATCGCAGAAAGAAATAGAGGAAGCGTTGCTAAGGAAAAAGAAACAAGAACTTCTTGAGAAGTATGGCTGTTTGGATGTGAAGATGGAGAGTTGACATATGTAATGTTTTTTAGTCTATAATGTTAATATAAGGCAAATACAATTTAAAAGGTAGTTTTACTTACAACGTACTGATGGAAAGTGGAAAGAGGTATTTAGAACCAATGTAAATGGCATTTTTCGCTGAAAATTGAATTGAAATTATCAATAAAAAAGCATATTACAAAACAATTAAGCAGAAAAAATTTCGACACCAGCGGCAGTGTTTTCTTTCCGTTTCTTGAGTAGTAAAATATTCCCCACATGAGGTTTCATGCACAATAAAGTCTAAATAAAAGAGCATATTTAAAAATATTGATGAATTTAAATGAAGCTTGAAAGGTTAGATTGTAAAAAATTGTGATCGATGGTGGATTTTCATAGTACCCACGAAAACGAAGATTGAAGTCTATATCTTAGTCTTTGCGGACAAAAAGACCGCCCGCGTTAACAATTATATACTCCTTCGTATGAGCAATTTTCTAAAGTTTTCTGTTCACATATTGATATGCAAATTTTCTATTTCTTGTAGGTGTTGGTATATTAGTATAAGATCCCACTGCTGAATCTCTACGTTCATGGCGTACAGAGTCAAACACACATTTTAACATAAGTTTATGAATAGGAGATTATACTGACAGCACGCAGCCAGGCAAAAGTGGCCGCAAGTAATTTTAATTTAATTAATGTTTATTATTTTCTGGAGAAAAATTTCGTTCACTTGTTTTTCAAATATAATACCACCCACATGATAAAAATGTATATAGAGAATTTAAAAATCGACAGGTGCCGTTGCACATTTGGCCGCAACTACCTCGCAGCCAGGTATAAACAGGTTATATTTTGGTATGTTTTATACGTTCATATGTTACACGCATGTTTCTTATATTGAATTAAAGCTATTTTTTTTCCTTATATGATAATATATGGCTGCCTGTGAAAAAATGGCCGCAAATCAGGGTTGCCATCTTTTAAAAACGCGAGATTTCCAAGATAAGGAGAAAGAGTCCAAGGTACATTTATATACAAATAACAACGAAGTCCTTTCACGGCATAACCATTGTACCCAGTGACGCTAAAATATTATGAAAAAATAACATATTTTTTATAAAAAAAAGTTTATTGGTCAAGTGAAAATGAAAATAAGCTTAATTATAAAGTACAGAATTTTGTTTATGTGTTAATATATTATAAAAAAAATATGTATGCGTATAATTGAAAAAATAGTAATTTTTAATTACAGTTCGTTCAGTCAAAACGCTTGACCACGGAGACTGTCAGAAAATAATTATTATTTTCTTAATATTTAATCGATGATTCTTTTTGACTAACTTCCAGTACATCTTCGGAAAAGAGTCCGATTGGTAAAGGGAGAGAATTTATTATATCAGCTCCGTGAATAAGCAGTTTATGTACAGAGGCGCTCATTTTATACCAGCCATAATTTTGAATACACATTTTAGCAGTGTCCAAACAGTATTCTCTAAAATTTTCAATGTTGACGCTGAACCGGCATGAAATTACACTAAGTATATTGAAAAATCTTTCAATTATATTTGGATCCAAGCCGGTACATGATGCGGATTTTGCGGGCTCAGCAAAAAATTTTCTGGCCGTATTTCCATCATTAGAATTGCCACCTCCCTGCTTCGGTCGATCTACAACCAGGCCCATTTCTTGATAAAATTTGGTAGTGATTATACTTTTTCTGTCTTTTAACTTGTCTTTTGCTTCATTACCTCTGGCTTGCCATTGGCGCATTTCTAATTTATAGGCAATATGCAAAAGATATTCATAACATCTGAGATATGAATGAAGAACGGATATCCCAAACTTATAAGTTGTGGGATATGGTTTCTTCAAAAGGAAGTCTATATTATTTAGATCTTTCGGTGTCGCTTTGCACACATTGCATGCTTGTGAGGAGGCAGTGTCTGTTAACACATTACACGTCTTTCCATCCATCATGGTACACACAGGATTATGTTTGAATGTGTAGTATTTGTCACCAAGAGTTACTTCAGTTGGACAAAGACGTAATATTTCCCCTTCTATTTCTTCATAATGCAGTTTCACGGCTTCTTTTGTTTCTTTTTCTATCTGCAAGCGAATAGTTCGGCTATAACGTGAAGAAGATGGGTACGGATTTTGCCAAAATATTTGTTTTCCTTTTGCATTTATCTCGTATATTTGCAGCGGGACAATTGTACAGAGTATTATGTTTGTGTCTGCATACATGGAGTTGTTAGCAAAACATTGCTTATAAATAGAATGTCCACCGCTTCCGTCAAGACCCCATTTATATGTTACTTCGATTGGTATGTTACTTGTGTGGTCGTGATGTAGAAGACGTACATTTTGTTGCACATAAGCCAGTCTTTCAATTGTATGGTTAATGATATCTTGAACAGGAATTTGTACTTCTGTCTCAGTAATTTTTATATTATTCGGATAGCATTCCTTTTTAATTTTGGCTATAGCGTTGTAAGGTGGGTATATTTATTTATTTATTTATATGCATCACACTACAGACATGAAACATTACATGATAAATAACATGCTTAATGCCTTATAATCTAGTTACAATGTCCTTAATTGTGTGTTGACAGCTTTTTTTGTAATTTAATTTATGCGTGTAAACGTTAAACTCTTAAATATTTATAAAGTACACTAGTTAATAATAATAATATTGTGAAAAAACCTAACAAGACAGAGTAAAATAAAAATAAAAGTAAAATAAAATAACAACTAAGGAAGTAGAGTGGTAGTATCAACAATTTCAATTTTGTGACTTTACTTTTGTTTGTTTTGAAATATATTTCTTATTTGTGATCTAAAACGGTTGAGACCCACAAAAATGTCAAGTCTATTGTTCAAACTATTATATAGGCGTCTCATATGAATGAATGGGTCGTGCTGAGCTCTTAGGCTTTTACAAGTAGGTAAATTAAAAGTGTTTACGTTTTTGACAGCTCGAGGTCTGAAGTTAGGAATATTTAAATTCAAAGTAGAGGCTAATGTAGTACAAAGTGTACTGTGCAGAATCTTATGGAGTGTGATGAGCATTATTTCTGTTCGACGGTTTTCTAGCGTGCTAACTTTAAAATGCAGCTGCCGGCTTAGGTACGATCGTTGTGTATATTTTAGACCATAGCGATAAGTTAGCATCCTGAGAAATCTAGCCTGTACCCTCTCGATAGCGTCAATATGCACCTGGTAAAATGGGGTCCAGATCACAGCGCAATATTCTAGTTTACTACGTATAAAGCTATAATAAAGCAAAATGAGCGATCGTGGATTACGTAAATCTCTACTGATTCTGGACAAGAAACCTATCATTTTATTGCATGAGGATATCAGATACTCATAATGTGGTCTAAATGAAAGTTCCCTGTCAAGTATAACCCCCAAGTCTTTAACTTGATCCTCTTTCTGCAAGCGTTCATCATTTATTTTATATGGGTAGTCGGCATAATCTGATTTGGTCGTGGAAAAGCGCATTAAAAAACATTTACTGGTATTCAAATACATCCGATTTTCCTGACACCATTTTGTAAGCTGTTGTAAATCATTTTGTAGCAATTGACAGTCATTATAGTCCTTGATACGACGAAAAATTTTCAAATCATCAGCATAAAGGAGACAGTCGGAATCTATACACTCTACCAAGTCATTAATGAAAAGGACAAAGAGCAGTGGGCCCAAATGGCTTCCCTGCGGGACGCCAGATGTGACCCTCAATGGAGCCGACAAGAAACCCTTAATAGCAACAAGTTGTGATCTGTTCCTTAGATACGCAGAGATCCACCGAAGAAGACTACCACAAATTCCAAATTGCCGTTTTAGCTTGTGAACAAGTATGCCATGATTTACCTTATCGAAAGCCTTTTTAAAGTCCGTATAAATGCTGTGGATTGGCGTTTTATCGTTGAGAGAGGTATGTATGTAATGAACATATTCAAGAAGATTGGTAACCGTAGATTTTGACTTTACAAATCCGTGCTGCTTTTCAGTTATTAAATGTTGTACGTGGGAATAAATGTAATTATAGACCAGTAGCTCAAACAGTTTCGCCAGGCAGGATAGAATGCTAATGGGGCGGTAATTATCACACATATCGCATGGACCAGATTTGTGAATAGGTATAATATAAGCTCGTTTCCAAAGGTCGGGGAACACGCCTGATGATAATGATTTATTATATATTATTTCCAGTGGTATGACGAGCTCTTCAGCTAACAATGTAATAAACTGGGATGGCAATTTATCAGGACCGGGTCCTTTATTTGGGTTGAGATTTCGTAGTTTAGATAATATTTCATCGCGAGTAAGCACTAAAGTGTGAATGGCAGGCCTACCAGGGTCATCATAGTAATTCGATTGCTCAGCAATTTGGCCGCTGACACTGTCGTAAACTGAACCAAAAAAGTCAGAGAAAAGATTGCATATCTCGATAGGGTTGCTGGAACTCTTGTTGGCATAATGCATATTTTAGAAAAAAATATATGTTTGCACCACGAGATTTAGCGCCCCTTTGTATAAAAATATAGTCATCTTTGCCTAAGTCTGTGTCGATAATGAGGGCCATAGCCTCTTCGGGTGAGTAGGATGTCATAGAGGAGCATGATGGAGTGTCGTGTATTTCTTTCATGCGCTTAAATCTTCGAGGACTGGTAGTAAGAGCTAAGCTGACTACTTGAGCGGCTGTTCTCTTGCCACTTTTAGTAAGGCTCGTCTGAGCAGCTGAGCATAATAGCTCCGGGCTAGTCGTACTTACCAATGGTTTTATGGTTTTATAATTCGTCTTCTAGTTCGTTGGGAGCTTTCCTCGAATGTTTTTTTAGGCCTCCCTTTATTTTGGCGCAGATCTGGTGTTATAGTATCAAAGCTGTTGATACTTATTTTTGGCAGCAATAAATCATTTGACAACCATTCTGAATTACTTTTCTTAAATCTTTCAGTGGACCAATGTGATTTCTTCCATTTTTGCAACAACTTAGACACAAACACTTTTAACACCCTTTTAAGTTTATTTACATTTTCATTAGAAGGTTCATATTCACTATTTTTTTCTAATATATACGTAGTTAATCGTTTTATGCACTTAGACGGTGATTGTTTATAAAAGTTTTCATTCTGTAGCACTAACAACAACTCCATTTTATTGATGCCTATTTTTGTCGAAACTGATTCACGACTACCTGCAATAAAAATTGTCTAACATCAAGTTAGTATAAATTTAAGGTGCTCAAATCGGTACTAAGTGGAACTTTTTTTGAAACTCTAAAAAACAAAAAAATAATAATGAAAAAAATGGTCTACGAAAAAGTATGAGTTAAAAACAAACTAGGGTAAAAAATAATTAAAACTGTATTATATTATATTTAAATTACCTGACGCTTCCATATCCATAATTAAAGATGAGATAATTTCCCCAAACTAGCGAAAAAAGAGGCGGTGACGGTACTGCGTTTCGTAAGCAATTAACGGGTGTTTTACAACATGTATGTTTCGAGCGCTCGGGTGTTGTTGTTATCGGCAGGACAAAAGAAATGACTTATCAGTTGAAAGAAGAAACTATTCACCTTGAAATATTTATGCTAATTTGGGCTCTATGGCTAAGTCAGTAAATTGATAATTGACCTTCCAGTTCATCTATTTTGCCGTACGTGCAACGGTATTGGGGCTTTTTAAGGGTTTTTGGGCGATGCGGTTGGAGACCCATCACCAACAACCTTTATTTTACCATCTTTTCCCCACGCTACTTCCAAAAGTGGCTGAGGAATTTCTAATTCCTTAGCTCTGGCTACCCCTTTAAGGATTTAAAGTCGTGAGTATATGCATGTATGTATGTAAATAAAATGAATTGAATTGAATTGAAAAAGATATTCAATACTTACAAAATATATGTAGTTTTAATATGAAGCACCATTGGCGGTGTTATTAATAAAAGTGATCTCTTCTTAATCATATATACTAACGGCATTAGCCCATGTGGGTAGGCCACTGTCTCTATAAACGATGCTAGAGAGGTTTGCTAGGATCTTACAAAGTAGCGATTGATAGTCACTTCTATATATTATATTTTTATGGAATTTACCTTTTTATAGTACCCACTATATGGGGGACCAGCCTATATCGCCTTTTTCCACTGATATTATTTCAAAAAGAGAACTCATCACTTAATACAAGAGCAGACAATGGCATGATTTCTTATTATTAAAATAAAAGAACGCCATAGATGGAAAAATATAATTTAGTAGTTTTATTATTTAACCTACAAAATATACTCAACTCGCGTTTGTAAAAATAACAGAGAGTACAACTTAATAAATAATTATTTATTCATAAAAAACGTAGTACAAAACATGAATAACACATTTTAACGTTTTAGTTGTACTAAAACGTTAAAATTTGTAATAACTTTTCAACTGCTCGATGGTGTTACAATATTGTTGTTGCATTGTTTCACTATTGCAAATAATCTATGACTTACAATTTAATTGTCAGACAATAATTGAGATACCCTTGAGGTATTACTTACTATGTTCCAGACTGAATATTACTGATTACTTACTTCATTCAGAGAACGAATGAATGATATTATTATTCTTTTTCCAACATACTATGTGACCGAAAGGAAATAACTTATTATATTTCCATTTTAAATCTCTTTACATTCAGCTACCTATCATAGGCGAAAAATGCTATATTTTTTTAAAACATGTTTCTAAATACTTCTTAGATCTTAGTCCTTGAATCTCTAAGACTCTGAGCGAAGAGGAAGTAACAATGAATCGAACCGTCACACACACACATCTTCTCAAAATTATTAACTTTCAAAATAGTTAAATCTATTAAATATGCCGTGGTGTTAGTTACCAAGATATTGCATTGGTATTCATATCATTGACACATGCCCTTTTCAAAATTCAGTTCTTATGTACAACAGCTTTTATCGTGTTTGCCACATTAATTTCGCTAGTATCGAGTGAGGAATTTCAAAGGCACTTAATAAGAATATGGCCGCTATTAAGATATAACAACAAGTCTTTCTCAAAATACTACGTCCTAAAGACAAAACACATTTAACATTTCTACAACGCTAGTACGAGCGACCGTTTAAATAGATCTCTTACGCACTTACTTAGTATGGTATACTGCCATCTCATTCTAACCGATATCGTGACGATAAAATAGGCCTCCTTTTATCACTATTACATAGTAAATAATATCTCAACGTAAATTACGTGTTAAATTGTCATTTCCAAATAATACAACTACCCTGCAGTAAAGGAATTAAAGTTAACAAAGAAATAGTCTTTTGTTAATAAAGTCCCAATAATAAATCATCTATATAAAACGAATCATACATTTTTACGCTACCGAGATCAATGTCTTTACTGCGAGCGGCAGAACATTTTGTTTGAAGTTCTTTCTTCATTGGCAGTGGAATTATCACATCTGGAAAAATAATATGGAAAGTTAGTTATGTGAATTGTTCGTATAGGAGTGTAATAAAATCGAACAATTTGTCTGAAAATGCAGGGAATTAGATGTTCATGATATGACTAGACCATACTCTTTATTTAAATATTTTATAAATTATATAATCTGTACAAAACGAGACCAAGAACACGAGCCACTTTGATATGATTTTTTATAGCCCAAAAATTAACAGATCAGTGTAAACAGCTGGGTTTAATTTCAGTTCAAAGGAGAACCAACGAATGATGTTATTACCGGTCGTTCCAAATATACCAGACTAATTAATTTATCAATATTTTGTCACGAAATTGGCTGATAGCGTTTCTGCGAGAGCAAAATAGATTTTAATTTAACGCCAAAAAAGCGTATTTATTTATCCTTATATTTTTTGTATATTTTTAATAGGAAAATCAACATTTCAAGCTATTGCTACCCCACATATAGAAAACTGATTCCATGACCTTTAGGTCATAAAAATGTATGGCATAGTTAATAGTTATTATGTGAGATCTGAATGATATGTTATTTGCTGTGTAGTGGCTTAGAATAGCACTACCCCATTTCTGCCGGTGGGTGTACGTAAGAGACGACTAACGTTATTGTGGCGACTAAGGGATTTTTGGGCGATGCAGCTCGGGACCCATCACCAACAACCTATATTTTACCATCTTTTCCCCACCCAACTTTCCAAAAGTGGCTGAGAAATTTCGAAACTACCTAGGCTACCCTTTCTAGGGATTTATAGCTGTGAGTATATACGAATGATATGTGATAAAGTGTTGATGTCCAATTTAACAAAATAAATAGTTACCCGTCCATTCACTCGATGCCGTGCGCGAAGATCATGACGAGCCCGGGCTCGGCCATCATGTGCTCCTCCACGTGGCTGTTGTCGCAGTGCAGGACTAAAACCGCTTGCTTACCCGGCACGCGCTTGCATACGTATTTCTCGTACAGTCTGGGGCACACATATTCTATATTAGGAAATTGGAGGACAAGATAGACTTTCGAAAAGAGTCGTTTGGTTTTCGTCGTGATAGTTTGCTGCTGGTCTTTTCATGGAATTTGTGTGCCGGGAGCAAAGCGGTCCTATACAGTTACATGTGGGAATCTATGTGTTACAGCGTCACTCTCGCGATTGTCAGAAGACCTATGCCAGTGGCAAGCATGGGAAATACTAATTTGGGGTTCTTCTTGTTTTTTGGGGTTGGGTGTCTATAGTTGTATGTTCTTTGTCCGTGAGTGGCCTCTAAGACGCTACGAAGGCGTTTCTCTCGATTAGGCGGGTAAAGCCTCGGTCAGTTAACACGTGCCCTGCGCAGCCTCGCCCGAGCATGCCACGGCCCGAGCCAAGCGTTGTCGGTTTTTGTCAAAGATCAAAAGCGCCTCAGTACGTTTGCCGCGCTCACTCAAGACGTTAGTGTTTTACCTCGCTTATTCGTTGCGTGTTAGTTGAGCGGACTTATTAAAAAGGAAGTGGCAGCGACAGCTTTCCGAATGTGCGGCCTCATGGTGGGTTTGAGCAAACTATACGCACGCGCGGTCTCTGTTCAAGTTCCAGTAAAACTGAGCTTGCCTCAGCCACACCGTGCTTGGCTTGCCGCGGGAGGAAGAAATCTTACAGACCGAGGCTGCCTCGCGCGGCATGTGTACCGCAAACGTCCGAGACTGTTTCGCGAGGCAGCTCGCTCAGTCAGTACCCCCCTATTTGCAACTCGTTTGGATTTCTTTCAAGTGTTCTTTGTGCCAGGAACTGACAAGGTTTCGCCATCGACGGATACGTCTTGGAGGACATCATCATCATCATCGTCGGAGTTCTTAGTGACTTTGGTAGCAGTGCAGTACTAGCACGGGACGCGCTTGCATACACATTTATCGTACAGACTACATTAACTGTACAAGGAAGTTCGAGGTCAAGATAGAGAGTTACGAAAAGAGTCAGAATTGAGAATGAAAGAAAGTGGCAGAATCGAACGAAGTGGCTATCAGCCACTCTTTATATTTTCATAGAAGAATTTATGGCCTGAGTAACTGAAACAACTAAATCCCGGAGTCCTTCTTGAAATTCATATACACACGGAACGGAATGGCTGGTCAAAATACTCTCCTCAGTCAATTTAGATAAAAATTACCGAGTAAATGGGCGAACATACTGCTCAGACTAGTAAATAGAACGGAGAACAGAATAGAACAGAACTACGATTTTCTCAATGCTTTATAAGACGCAGCGTTCTATGGTATACTTATAAGAAGCGAAACTTGAGACGAAATCGCTATCTCGCTCTTCTACTCGGTACGTGCGGCCCAATCTTCACTCTAATAACTCCGAAAGTAATCTAAACAGCGCTTGCTAACGGTCATGGATAAAGTACTCATATATTTAAGGAATCTTACGTACCTTCTATTATTCTGTCTAGTTTCAAGCGATGACAGTCCCGGCGGCCATCTTCTTTCGTGACAGTTTTCCATTAGGTCGTCGATGATGTGAGGAGGGCAACCTGACTCGGACAGGCTTCGTTTGATCATCATCTGAAAAAAACATGTTCTGTAAAATCTTCATTCGACAAGGATATGGATTGGTCAGTCGTTGTCCGAAAAGCATGAATGATAGTGCATGATGCCGTTTTAGTTCCTACGCTTATGTATGGCAGCGAATGATGGGTGTCCCAGCAGCCTCCTGCCCCCTGAAGGCTGCAACACAGGTGCTGGATATTTATATATCTCGAGTAGATCCTCAGATGACGCACAACGATGTCCTGCGTCACATAGAGCAGACGACCCTCGGTCCTATAACCGTGCTCAACATCACACGTCTGGAGCCCAGTAGGCTGACCAACTTTAAACCCTATTGGCTCCAGGTTCCCGCAGTCCACGAGAAGGTTCTGCTAGGAGAGAACTTTTGGCCTGAGGGAATAGTGTTCCGGCGCTTCAGGGCTGCGCGTCAGAAACCAAAGCCTCTGCTCACTAAATTGTAAATTACTAACAGAGGTTAAGTTTTACTAATATTATATGGGCCTTGTTGCCTGCAAATAAAGGATTTATTATTATTTTAGGAACACTTTTAGTTTCTCGCCTCTCCCATGGCCGAAACAGAAAATTAGAATTTTAAATGGGAGAGGCGGTACTCCCCGACAAGAGCACAGTCGGTCGGGGTCAGGGAGTCAGGTTCAAGAACCGACGGACGATCCGAGCCGTATCGAGCAGCACCGCTTTCTGCATCTGTGCTGGAACCGACACGCCACAGAAATCCAACCGCCTCAAGTTGGTCGCGAGGCTGGTTGGAATTAACCCGTTCGCGGACAAAACAATTGGGATTATTTCTGTCGAAGTCACACCCCACATGTCGGTGATCTCGTGAGCCAGATCGAGATATTTCCGACGCTTCTCGGTGTCGGCTTTCACGAGACCCTCGTCATGAGGGATAGTGACATCCACTAGAAATACCCTCGACTGCGACCGATCCCATACCACGATATCAGGCTTATTCGCTAGAATAGTCCTGTCCGTGATAACGGATCGGTCCCAATAGATTTTGGCACGGTCGTTTTCTAGGATTGGCTCCGGCAGATACTTGTAATACGGCAGTTTCTGTTGCAAGAGTCCGTATTTCAGAGCGAGCTCCTGATGCAGGATTTTGGCTGCTTGGTTGTGTCTGTGCAAGTACTCAGTGTTAGCAAGAGCCGAACAACCGGAAATAACATGCCTAAGTGACTCTCCGGGACGGCCACATGCTCGACAGATGTCTGTGGTACCGTCCTTTAGGATGTATTTCCGATAGTTCCGCGTCTTGATAACCTGGTCTTGTATTGCACAGACAAAACCTTCGGTTTCCCCAAAGAGGTCCCCGAAACGCAGCCAATGCAGGGAGGCTTAACGGTCCACGAAAGGTTCGTGAAGTACCTTGTAAAACCTCCCATGCAGCTCCTTCTCTTTCCATACGGACTCCCGATCAGAGGTGCTAAGTACCTCCGGGGTTCGCCAATCCTGTGAGGCCAACGATAAGGGAGTCAGTCCTTTATCACTAGCGACCACCTCTCCCCGAATACTATCATCCGTCATCGTCAAAAAATTGTTTCTGAGGTTGCATACCTCGCGGTTGTGCATGGTTTTGGCACTCAAGAGGCCTCGACCACCACACTTCCGCGGGATATACAATCTCATAACCGACGATCTCGGATGATGCATTCGATGAGAGGTCATCATCGTGCGGACTCGTCTGTCCAGAGCGTCGAGTTCGGTCTGAGTCCTCCTTTCGAGAGGCACTTGGTGATATTCCAGGATCGTCCCTTCGAGTGCGCTCCTCACCAAATCCAAATCCAGGGAGACTGTTCCCCAATCGCTTTCCGCACCACCCACATCCGGCAGGTTAGCAATTGGCTCCCTCCGTACTTCCCGTTCAGGGACTGGAGGGAGAACCTGCAAAGGTGGCTCTTCGTCTAGCGGGGGAACAGCCTCGCGTCGCAATTGTACGAGTTCGGTAGTGCTAAAAAGTTCTGAGCGCTGTATATACCGAACTCGATCCGCCAGGTTTTCTTCTGTGACGGTCAAATTGGGCTCCAGCCGCAGAAATTCGCGGTACATTGCTGCCCGATAACCCGTCCGTCCATTTCTTGCACCCGAGGCCCTAAGATAGGCCCGCATGGCATTCCTATTCATATCGACCGTCCATGCCATGCGGTGCCTTGTTCCACAAGCGGAGGGCACCGATTGCTGGGACTGAGTTGCCTCAGTCCCAACCGCTGCCAAGCCATCTGGTGGCTGAGGTGATCGCGCAGACCGGCGGTGGTCGGGCCGGTCTGCGGCGGCTGGGGGACCGCATGCTGCCACGTCCAGCCCCAGCTCCAGACGCGCCCCAGCGATAGCCCCTGGGGAGCGGCCCTATTAGCTCATCGTTTCTATTTTCTGCCATTTTACGATGAGCGAAGATTCACCCGGGGTTTCACTTTATTATTATTATTATGAAAAATAAATGTAAGCTTATGTGATTTAGTGATATTTGGGAAAGGTGAGGTGTAAATATAAAGATGATATTGTGTATGTCTGTGTGTGTGTTTATGTATGTTACCTGCAGCACGTCGTCGGGCGTGCTGATCATGCCGCCCCAGCGCGTGACGCGGGCGCGCTGCAGTGAGGCGGCCCAGCGCGCTACTTCCTCGCGCTCCATCTGCTCGGCCAGAGCGCGCATCGCCGGGTTTGAGACGCGCATGGCTCGCATGAACTCCTGCAACGAGCGTGTGTTTGATAAGTTTCATAGTTTGCTGTGCGTTAACGTCTTAAAATATCAACGGAAGTCGTAAAAGGCGATAGAGAGGTAACCAATGAATGGGAAGGATTATTATGAGTATTACAAACATCTTAGTGCGATTGCCAACCCGCATGCCAGCCCTGGATATTATGACATAACCCACATTAGATTTTTGAAAATGTATTTTAAAATGAAACCTAGAAAGTGAAAAAAGTTTCATGACATAGTTTAAACATTATGAACAAAATAAAGATTCAACTCAAACTCAAATGCAATTTTATGCTAAGCCAAGACATTTTTGGTATAATTACATTTTGTATTCAATTTAATTACAGTTCAATAATTCAATTCAATAAATTCAATTTATTTAATGAAGCGCAAAATGGTTTTAGGCGAAATAGGTCAACCACTTTAGCGGCTTTTAAATACGTTCAGAACATCCTTAATATAATTAATGATAATAAGTGCGCGGTAGGTATTCTGGTAGACATGACTAAGGCATATGATAAAGTCCAATATGAAATCGCTTTGCATAAATTACACTTAATAGGAATTAGAGGACTGGCACATAAATGGTTCCAATCCTACCTAACTAACCGAAAACAATATGTAGAAATAGAACATTTCGACCATAACGCTAGGTCAATACAATACATAAAATCAGCTGAGCGCCCCGTAAGTTTACTACTACCCGGATGTTTACTATTTCTTATATATGTCGTGGCCATATCGTAAAATTGAACATATCATGAAATGATCGATCATTTCATGAAATGGTCGTATTTCATGAAATGTTCAACTGTTTATTGGCCACATCGTGATGTGGTTTGGGCAGATCAATGATAAGAAATCGTTTCTCGATATGACCAACGAAACGCGCGGCCTCTTCATGAAATGGTTAAGATTATTTTGGTCATATCGTAAAGTAGTTACATTAATTACCGGTAGAGGCGCTGAAAACACTTTGTTTACGTGTGAAGATGGCGGTCGCTGTCAAAAGTGTTATTTCTCGCAGTAAAAAAGATAATAATTCGCTATTAAGCGAGGAAAAAAGTGATAACAAAAGAGTTTTCGACGAAAAGGTTCTCGAATACTTTGCAAATTACGAAAAAACTGAGCAATATGTTAATAAACTGTAGAGTTTGGATCGCATTTCACAGGTTACTCTATTTCTACGATCTGGCCAAGCGTGGATGACAAAATCGTGAAAGGTTGACGATTTTATGATCTGGTCAAATGAAGCTGGCCACATCATGAAATGTGACCATTTCATGAAATGATCGATCATTTCACGATGTGTTCAAATCTACGATATGGCCACGACATATACATTAACAACTTACCCGATGCAATAAATGATACGTGTGTTATGTTTGCGGATGACGTATCATTCATCACGTCATGCACTGATAACACTGACGCGGAACTCAAGATACAACACATACTAGACACACTGATAACTTGGATGTCCCAACATAATTTAGAAATTAACTTTAAAAAAATAAAAATAATGGAATTTAGGCCACACCAACGCACTGCACTTAATATTGACTTTAAGTACAAAAATATAAAAATTGATTCTGTCGATAAGTTCACTTTATTAGGGCTAACACTAGATACAAACCTAAATTGGAAAAATCATATTGATACGATGAGATCTAAATTGACTAGTTTTGCGTACGGGCTAGCGGAAATAAAAAAGACTACTGACTTGAGCACCGCTTTGTCACTGTACTATGCGTATGTAAATTCAAGGTTAAGTTACGGCGTCGTCTTGTGGGAAAACAGTACAGATGCACAAGACATATTTGTATTGGAAAAACGGTGCATACGAATTTTAGCCAACATAAAAATTCCAAACAGCTGTAGACCGCACTTTAAGAATCTTAAAATATTAACTCTTTGCTCACTTTATATTTTGGAAAGCTGTAAATTAGTAAGAAAGTACCCACAATTCTTTAAAAAACAATCCGACTATAATCGAAGATTCCCATTAACATCCGGAAGGGATAAATTAATAGTACCGGCTTCAAGATTAAATATCCATTATACAAGTCCTCTCCCTATGTGCTGCAAAATATACAACCACCTTCCAAATTATATCGTTCAAGAATCTGACTACAAATCTTTTATAAAACTTTTAAGATGCTTTCTAATAGAAAATTGTTTTTATAATTCTAAGAAATATTTTGATAATAATATAATTTAATTAATATAATAATTTTATGTGATATAATATAATATAATTTGTGAAATAATATAATTTAATGTAATATAATTTAATTAGTAATTTGTTTTTTTTTTTCTTTTTTATTATTTTTTTTTCTACTTTTAACCTTAATGTGTTTTATTTTATCTTATCGAGTTTAATGTGTTTTAGTTAATTTTAATTGAAATTTGAAAATAAATTTAGTAATAAGTATTTTTTGCTATGCCCTTGCAGGGTATACATGTCAAAATTTATGTACTGTATGTCATGTAAATTGCGATGTGTAAATGCAATAAAGATTTTGATTTTTGATTTTGATTTTTGAATTTTAGTTTAATTATATTTTGTTTTTAATACCAAATAAACATTTTACTTACTTACTTAATATCCGATGCAGTAGCAAGGGTATTTTACTCATAAACATCTTGTGACATTGTGACATTAATATCACGTGGGTTTGAGAATACTCACGTCTTGCTTGGACAGTGCAATCATGTCAAGAAAAAACAAAATAACTTAATATTGAAATGATTCTTACCTTGAGCAAAGCTAATTCCCGTTTATGCTCGTTAATAGTAAGTCTCTGTTCAGCCAATTCCTGTTGATACTCCGTGAGCTTGGTCTGCTGAGAGGCTATAAGAGCTCGAAGTTCTCGAACGCAGTTGTGCTCTGATAACTCATCTTTGGGGATCACCAGGCCGCAGCCCTGCTCGCAAGGCATAGGCCTTTTGGGGTTGTATTCACCTGAGGATTATGTGCACATTTTTACTTTATGCTCTTGATATAACTTCCTAGTCGGGTAGACAAATTGGTCGCTTATACATAGGTGCATTTCAATTACTTATGATTTTGATATAAATTCCAAGTGGGGTAGGAAGAGTGATCGCCAGTTAGCAAGAGTTTCCTCACAATTATGGATATCGAGTTTTACTCATTGACAAACATATACATAACATAACATAAACATAAACGTTCACGCCGAATATCCCCGAAGGGGTTGGCAGAGGTACTAATACTTCTGAACATCACGTGACTTTGTCACCTGGTGTTCAGAGTACCCACGTTTTGCATGGACAGTGTACTCACGTGATAGGGGGCAGGCCTATCGCCGTTTTTGTACGAATACACTGTCACATGACTAAGTACAACTCAGCCATGTGGGTTTCCTCACGATGTTTTCCCTCACCGTTAACAACCATGATAAATTAACCACACATATGTCTTTAAAAAAGACAAATTGGTGTAGGCCCGACCCAGGATTTGAACACTAGTCGTTTGCACGATAACCGAGTGTTCTACCCACTGGGCTATCACGGTTGTCATTGATTGACAAAGATGATGATATTTTATTAGCTGTGTGTGTCTCTCTGGAAGGTCTGTTGATTACAGATTTCTAAATATATAGATGATTCAGAGTATAGTCAGGATAATGCATTGTTTCAAACCACCAATTTCTTTGCTATCCTAATTACGTGGAGGACTTATTTATAGGTAATTCAAGGAATATTTGAAATATTTAACAATTTTATTAACATCACTCACATTCAACAAGATGGTTCGCCAGAGCGTCAAGCTTTAATATCACTGCACAGCCGTGGGGAGCGTTGTCGCAACTTGTAGATAACCTGAAAAAAATAAAACAAGAATTTTATCATTTGTCATTACTCATATTTTTTGCTTAAATTTAAGTTATCAGTTAAGGCATGGACGATATTGAAAGGCACATTTATTTATTTATTTATTTATTTAATTGAAGAACATAAAACAGAATACAATCAATATTACACAAACATAATAGAACATAGAAAATAGGGCTAGATCATATTCCTAGGTATATGTCCCTAGCATACACACAATATAATTATGATTATTTTGGAAAATTTTACACAATTAATATTATCGTTAAGTGAAAAACAGAAAAATGATTACAATAAATTTACTAGTTAATATAGAATTAAACATTGCTGGGTATATCATTCTGAGACTTAATTCTGTTGTAAAGCCTGAAACCAGTACGGAAAATTGAAAACCGCGAATTAAAAATGTCAAAGTAAGACACCACTTTATCACTTTCTAATACACTACCATCTCTTAGCATATTATGTACGTCATGGTCAATGTCATTGTATAATCGACACATTCTTATAATGGGATTATAATAAGATGTATTGTTTTTATATGTTTGCAATGTAAAAGTGGCAACTGTCCGACGAGGGTTACGTATTGTGTTAAATTTAATAAGCGACAATAATTTTGGACAATCTAGCTGATTATGTATAATTTTATGAAGGTATGTAAGATCCTGGAATTGCCTACGCATTTGAAGTGAGGTCACATTAAATTTCTTACACCTTTCTATATAACTAGTTAGTTTTCTACCAAAGCCCAATCTATACGCTAATATTTTTAAAAACCGACGTTGCACTCTTTCTATGTTTTCAATATGTATAGAGTAAAAAGGAGACCATACAACCGAACCGTATTCCAAAATACTTCGCACTAAACTGTAGTATAACAGTAGATATGATTTGTGATTTTTAAAGTCTTTGGTATTTCTAAGTATGAACCCTAACATTTGATTTCCTTTGGTAATTATGTAATTATAGTGTGGTAGAAAAGATAGTTTTTCATCAAATATAATTCCAAGATCTTTTACAACTTCGTATCTCTGTACAATCGAATTATCAATTTCATAATCATGAACTATTTTATTATATTTTCTAGTAAATGTTACAGTTGCACATTTTATAACATTGATATGCATTTTATTCAAATGGCACCATTCACTAACTTTGATTAGGTCTACATTTTAAATTCCAACTTATTGTTAAAGTAGGCAGGTTTATTATTGTTTTACAAATACATCGTCGTAATTGCAATCACGGTAGTTCTCATTCAGAGGTTTCCTGTCAATGTTTTCCCTTATTATTATTTTATACTAGCTTTTTGCCCCGCGACTTCGTCCGCGTGGACTTCATTTTTTGCATCCAGTTTACATAATACCAAAATACCGAAACACTATCTCAACTTCTGTTTTTTATATTTATAATCCCGCGGGCATTGTAAATGACATAAAGGACATTGAGGCTTTTTAAGTGATTGTTGGGCGATGCAGTTTGTGACCCATCACTAACAACCTTTATTAACCTATCTTTTATCAATATATTTCCAAAATTGGATGAAGAATCTCCGAAGCTATGGCTACCCTTTTATGGAATTTATGGTTGTTAGCATATATTCATGAATGATTGATAGATGGATTTCATAAATTCAATCGCACCAAGTTTTATTATAAAATGTAAAAAAACTCTATATTAACTTTCATTTGCTATATCAACCCGTTAGGGGTTGAGTTCCAAAAATTCCTTTTCAATTGTTCATAAGAATCATGAAACAAATATACCAAGTTTTTATGTTCAGAAATGAGAATATCTTTAGTAAGTACAGATACGGATAGTAGTTTGGCGCTGCGGCGACGGCCCGGTGCTGCCCCCTACACTGACCGTTGGTGATAGTGGGAGAGCTTGCAGCGATTGCTCGGCAATATAGGGATGATTAGTGGTGGATCTCCTTCCAAAATAATCGCTAAATTGAAGGGATAGTGCTTGTTATTATTATATATAGTGTTATTTTAAGCTAACAAAACATTTTTTTACAAAAAGCTTGAATTACCTGAGATACGAACCCGGGACGATTGATTCATAATAGTTCTAATTAAATATTCATAGTAGTTAGTTATACCGCTACGCCACGGAGACGTTACCGGGGCGGTGTCAAATTTTTATTACGCTTTATTTCATATTAGTCTTACTATTGATAAACAAATTTGTCATTTAAATTGATGAAACCCCTTCATCTTTCCATTATGAACATTAACAAAGTGTCTGATGTGACTTCCATCGATGATAAAAATAATCGCTGCAATATTTTGAGCCATATATGAGTTAAGGTTTTTTGATGTTCCTATGAGAACTCTTGCGGATTCCTTAGTTTCAAGGAATCGTCGTCGTTTCATTTAGCTTCTAAATTTACATGTTAATATTCGTTTGCAATATAAGTAGATGTAAAAAAAATTGTATACGATAAAAAAATAGTACATCATCCCTCGGTAGTTCCTTATTTTCGGGTATCCATTACCGTACCATTAAGCTTCTAAATTTTGATTTTTATATTAGTTTACAATATTTTACGTTGTTTTAAACGATGCACAGCGCCATCTCCAATGCATTTAGTAAGCAAACAATATTTTTGATTTCCCATGGGAACATATTTTTTCCGGGATAAAAAGTACCCTATTATTTAATTTAGACTTCTAACTACACGTCTGAAAAATTTCAAAGCAATCGGTTCAGTATTTACGGCGTGAAAGCGGAACAAACAAACAAACAAACTCACTTTCCCATTTATAATATTAGTATGGATAAATATGGGAATGTGAGGAGTTTTCATCGTCATCCAAAGGAACAGTAGTCATAAACTTAAAAAAAAAAGAACTTTAAATGTAGGTATTTAATTTTATTTTGAAAAATAAACTATTGTATTTGAATGAACAACATTAATAAATAAAGCAAACATACATATGCCAGTAGAAAATACACATTGGTGAAGATATAATTCAGGATATGAAGCCATACTCTCTACCTAGACTGCTTTTCCCACTGGGCCACCAAGGTCTTATTAAGAGTATATTACCTAGAAAGCAGATTCCTGGTGATCCGAGGCACGCCGCGTAACTGGCTGACGGTCACGGCTTGTCTGTCAACCGGGCAAGTCGGCTGGCGAGATATCCACTCTGTGATACAGGCGCGACAAAATGCGTGTTCGCACACTGGAGCCTAGAATGTTTTATTTGCTACAGATAATTGAATTGTGTTAAGGGGTTAGTTAATTTCACATTCACATAAAACCAAGCAATATTATCAATACATACAATATACATACAATACAATAATCATACCAATTTCATCCAATTTAGTGTGCATTAAATTATATTAGGTCAATTGCATTCCTAAGGGCACCTTTGTCTGGGAAAAGCCCCCAATTGTAATAAATTAATGGTCATGAGTTTTCATCACATTTCATATAATACTTCACCAAGGGGCTCATGATGATTTGGCCATACAGCCTTATGTTAGAATAGTGCCTGACAAATTAAATTAGTGAGTTTGTCCCAATTAGTTCATGACTATGCTCAACCTGCCTCCCTTACATCTTTATATACAACAAGAAGTAGCAATGGCCACCATCAGATTAGATCGAAACAAAACATTGAGTAAAGACTCCAGAATAAAACATACAACAATCATGGCAGAGGCGATGGAATATCAACCCCTATTGGCAGGGCCATGCGACAGAATACAAAAGAAATACATCTTCAACAAACACTATCAAGTCAATCTTGAGGAAGAACCAAACGACCACCCCAACATAAAAGAGTTGAGAATATACACAGACGGATCGAAAACAAATGATGGATCAGGGGCAGGAGCCTTTTCATATGACCTCAACATCAAGACATACTCAACGCTAGGAAAACACAATAGTGTCTATCAAGCTGAGTGTATAGGCTAGGCTTACTCCTAGCAACAACAGCCATAATAAACAGAAAAGTTGAAAATACAAATATTAGAATACTCTCAGACAGCAAAGCAGTGTTATACGCTCTGAAAAACAACGAAACCAACAACGGAATTATACTACAATGTCACGAGTCACTTGAATGTATATCCAAGAAAAACAACATCACACTGCAGTGGATAAAAGGACACAGCAATTCGCTTGGAAATGATGCGGCCGATGAACTAGCCCGCAGAGGATCCAGCAACATAATAGAAGGGCCAGAACCAATCATACCAATCCCATACAATCAATATCGCACTTGGCTAAGGGAATGAACCCAAGAACAACACAAGGCGATATGGCACGCCCTGTCAGAATGTCGACAATCCAAAGAAGCAATGCCGAACCTGGATCCACATCTCACTAAAAGACTCTTGAACCTGGACAGGAGGAAACTACGAATGGTTACAGGTATCATAACAGGACACTGCTCACTGAACAAACACTACTTTACACTAGGAATCACAGACAGCCCACTATGCAGAGCCTGCATGGAGACAGAAGAGACGGTAAACCACGTAATGTTCGAGTGCAACACCTTGAACAACCAACGCCACACCAACTTGGAAAAGCCAGGTAGTATGACAAATCACTTAAAACATTTGACACAACTTGTCGACTTCTGGGTAGAGCTCGGGTGGATAGAATGACGGCCGTGGCCCACGTGAAATGGCCCTACAGTGACCAATTGCGGAAACCATTTTTCTAATCTAATCTAGTTCATGACTTCTATATTGCTACCACAGAAGCAACGGTCACAAATTATTATAATTTAAAACTAGGAGTTATAAGATTAAAACTGGTTTTTTTCCTGATAATTAACATCAATCCCAGAATATGGATTTGAATAAATTAAACTTTTATTGCAAAATACCATAGTAGTGATTTCTACTCTTCACTTTCAGTCAATAATACTATTTTCAATAAACACCCATCACTCAGCATAGGCACATAATAGGAAAAAAGTTTGAGAAATTCCTCGCCTCAACAAATCAACTTCAAATAATTCAGATTTATATTTTTTATATAATAAAAATGGTTTGCTGCTAAAAGCCGTTGGATGAGGCCAGCACAGTACTGGTCATTGTGAAAATCTTTAGGGGAGGCCTATGTCCAGCAGTGGATGTTTATTAGCTGAATGATGATGATGATGAAGTGCAAAACTCTTTTTGTAACATGTTACTTAAAACTTGGAAAGGTTCTTAGCTATAGCTCAAGTGGCAAAGTTGTGAAGATAGTATTATATTTACTGTTTTTCTTTATCACATGACAGAGACCCAGGCAGCCAGACCAATGGGTCAGCTAAATATGACAATTAGATGACTTCCATCCCTTAAATTTTTCAGGTCAACTAGTATTATATATTTTTTAATTATATAGTTACGCATCTGTTGTACATCCGGATCAGAAGGTAGTTCTGAATCAGTCAGTTCACTTCACTGCTAGTATTGCACCATCAAAAAGGCATTAGTATATTTTTTAAGCAACTATCAACCACTTAAAATATTCAAAATTAAATACAATTCACCTCATAACTCATTTTATTATAATAATTTAAAAATATGAATGATGTGAGCACTTATGTTCTTACAAATGTAACTGGTAGATAACTAGCAAAGATCTTAGTGTTTTAAATTAAAATTACAACAACTATCATATTTCATATGTTCAGAACAAAATAATTTGAATAGCAAGAACTATAAACTAATTCAACAAAAAACTATGCATTTACAATTTCTGTTAATTAGAAATTTGCTAGTGCAATGTAAACAAAATTCTTTAACTCTATTTAAGTCTCATTAGCAAATAGCAAAGATACTTTTGAAGAAACAGAAATGTCAATGCTTCATTATTGATTTACTCTTCATCGTGCACATTACAAAAAAGTGCCCAAATTAAGTAGATAATTTATTGATGTAAATAGCTGAAGCTGAACACAATATTTCAAGTCATTGACTACACCACAAACGGAATATAAATTATTTATAAAAAAATTGAGACGATTTTGAAACTTTTACTAAAATAGTGACGAACCTGCAACGGGTCCTCAAGAACACCTGAACAAATGGGGCAAATCAGTTCTTCATCAACGTCACCTTGAAACCTCTTGATTTCATAGCCCATGATGGACAGCCACCATTAACGAAGATAGAAGATCACTACTTTAGCTGTAACTCGCAAATTAGAATTGCAACATCAAACTTGGTTAGCTAAGTAAAAATAACAAATGTATGTATGTATAAACGAAATGATACTTTTCCACACAGATTACAATAGATAGATGCTTTTCCAGTGCATTTCAGTGCAGTGAGTGAATGATTGTAGTGATGTGAGAGAATGCAGCCGTAGGTAGATTATATCGATGATACAAATAGTGAGATTCCCATTCCCACCACTGTGGGAATGCTTTTTAGTCGCAATAGGTTGCATTGCATTAGATGTTATACTCACAAGGAGTTGCAACGTTGACGAACAGTCAGAATTTTACGGAATTCAAAATCAGAGTATAAGTACAGACCATTCACATTTATTTTACCTCTGACATTAATTTTCATTTATGTTATGTTAGCATTACTTGCTGTGAAGTGTGTCTAGCTAGTGCTCCGTGGAATTGTTTTGCATTTTTACTGCTTTTGATATTATAAGGTATATCATGCCGATATGGATTCAGAGCACCGCCAGAAAAAATGCCTTGCGGCTAGAAGTTAAATGACTGGGAACTGAAACTGTACACATTTTTTCCAACAAATCTGTAGTTTTTAAAACCCTTATAGTAGCTCCGGTTTTTTTTTATGTATGTAACGGAATCTTTTAGCATAATTATCACCAATTTTCAGAAGTCTGAATAATTTGAAACTTTGCATACGTATCAAGGAAGGATGACAATGCAATAATTTGATAATAGTTTTCCATTCTCCTTATAAGGAACGCCAGGATTAAATAATTTTGTTGAGGATTCTCTTAGTTTCTATTAGTACTAACTATTAAAATTTCAGTTTATTTAAATGAATAGATGGTTAAGTTAAAGCCATGTAGATACTAGTGGACTATTTAAAAACAAAAGATGTCTTTGTGTCTGTGCACTGTTCATTCATTCATTCACTCAATGAAAATGGATTCGTGTAAAAGGTGTCAGTGAAAAATTATAGAAAATCTTATTTTATTATCACTTATTTTAGTTAGTTTATGTGGAGTGTATAATAGTGTGCAATAATGAGTGTTTTCAAATCAGCCATGGGCTACTTCAGCTCAGGAGGTGCTAATGGGGGCAGTGATAATGATTTCGTGGGGCAGTTCGTTGAAATTGGTAACATGAAGTTGAGAGTGAAAAAAGTGATAGCCGAAGGTATGTTAGTTTTTATGGTGTATTGTATTGTGCGACGTAAGGTCCTTCAAAAATAACTTCAGTATTTCATGCAAGTATTGTCTACGTCTTTCTGCATAAGGCTATAAATGTCGTAGTTCAATATGGGGGCGGACATAATCATAATTTGCTTGAGGAATTGGTTCCAAGAGTAACGTTTATCAATGTCTGATTTTTGGTCATGTAAATAAAGAGGTTTTAAGTAAGCAACTATGATGCTTTTAAAATATCATTACGCCATAAACCCTATGAATAGACATGAAAGGCTTCTTATAAACTGCAATTTAGCATAGCTCAAGCCAAGATTATGGTCAGGGTTTAAATCCAGTGAAAGGTCATTGAATATTTTCTTGGGCATATATATGTGTTCTAATACTGGGTGTAAACCTGCTTATTTGTAAAATCTTAAGCAAACCTTCAAAGGGGCTTATTTTTTAAATAAAGACTTAATTGAGTATTCACAATCTTTATCCAATAATTGGGTTAAAGGGAATTGGGCAAATTTGTATGGAGTTCTTAATAACCATTGGATATAAATAACTTAAAAGGCTTCTACTAGTACAATAAAATATGTTAGTGTGATATTGAGTGATGGGCATCAGTGATTTTTAAGTTGAAGTAATAAGAACCAGTGAAGTAAGAGTCGGCATGTGCATAAAGGGTTCTAGAGCATTATAACTGAAAGTCTCTGTATAATGTTTCTTATGCACTCTACTACTGAAATCAAGCTATTTATCGAATGTCTAGTCAGTACATGAAAGACCAACATTCAATCAAATTGCTAGTCTGTGAGTTATAAAAATTATGTGACCAAATATCAAACCATTTTTTCCCTAGATGACTATGGTTTAGTTTATTGGAAACTAACTTCTTTAGTTGACTTAAACCCATCTTTAGAGACATAATATATGGTAGTATAGGGTGAATGTCGAATAGAAATATTTTACTGTTGATAAAAGAAAAGTATGAAAGAAAGAATAAGAAAGTGTTGTTTTGTTGTACATTTATTTAAAATATATTTGGTCCAGAGTAGATACTCACATTTTGCTTAGACAGTGTACTCACGTGATAGGGGCAGGCCTAGCACCGTTTTGTACAATACACTGTCACATGGCTAAGTACTACTCCGCCATGTGGGTTTCCTCACGATATTTTCCCTCACCATTAACAACCATGATAAATTTGGTCTACATTATTTATACAGCCATATCTATGTAATAAAACATATTAGTGTGATGCCTGTGTTGTCATTCTATGATGGTACTGAATGAAAATCAGTGTTTGGAGTCAGATGGCTCCCAACACAGTGCTGAGCCAAATATTTACTTAACATTTACATTGTTAATTTTTTATTTATTTTTATTATTATTTTTCTACCACAAATGGTGAATAAACATCTTCCTTTTCTTTTAGTGAGTCACCATAATTCATATGCAACTTTAAATGTGTAGAGACCAAATTTTCTCTTCTCCTCTTCTGTTTTTGACTCCACTCCACACCTCTCCTATAGTACTAAGTGTAACAATTTATAGCTTATACTATAAAATAAATATAAACAGGATATCAGACAGTTAAATAAACTATCAAATTGAATCTGTAGTTCCTGAGTTGAGTACATTCAAAATACAAATCTTCAGCTTTATAATCCTATTAATATTATAAATGTGAAAGTTTAGATGTTTGGATGTTTGTGTGTTTGAGGCAAAAAGCCTCCTCAAGTACATAATGTATATAAATGAAATTTGGCAGAATGCAAGATAATGACCTAAATTAAGACATCGGATACATTTCATCCCGGAAGAATTTGACCAATCAAATATTCATGGCTGATTGAACTAAGAGTACTGGAAAAAACACCTAAAATTTTGTCATAAGCAAATTTGGCAGAACGAAGTCTGTCGGGTCAGCTAGTATTAGTAGCTTAGAATGTCACAGCCCTGTCTATCCACAGGTTTTATAAGAGGTTGCTAAGAGTATTGAGGCTTTTTAATAGATTTTTGGGTGATGCGGTTGGAGACCCATCAGCGACAGCTTTCATTTTACCATCTTTTCCCCATTTAACTTCCTTATCTAATTCTTTTCCTTTTTTAATTCCCTAGCTCTGGCTACCCCTTCGAGGGATTTATAGCCATGAGTATGTGTATGTATGTATAAAGTATTAATCCCCACATGAGGTTTTCATGAACAAAAACATTCAATTCAAACTTACTCTACACTTAGGTATTTATATTTTTCAGCAGTTTTTAAAATAAACTGGAAAATACCACTTATATTTTGCTTCATTTACTAACTTAGTTCGCTTAATGCTCCTATGTCACTGGCTAAAATAAGTCCTTGAAATGTATACATTTTACATTCCATAATAATATGTTCTAAGTCTTCATCACTATTGCATGTTTCATATTTCGGATCCTTTTCTTTGTGCATGTTGTACCATGGATAGGCGGGAAAGATTTTCTGCATTAGGGCATACCATCTGCGCTTTTGAGAATTTACCCGAGGTCAATAGTCATTTCAACTTAAGTCAAAAAGCTTCTGTGTTGTCAGTGTGCAGTTCAGAGTTTTGTATTAGTTCAAATTTTCGGCCAATACATTCCCAGGCAATTTATATTTTTCAAGTTTTATTTATCTGATTGGGCTCTATAGATTATATAGTAGGCATACAAACATTCTTGCAGATTAAACCAATTTTGCTAGCAACAAGCCATTGTATCCATCACAAAAATAATAATTTTTTGATAGAATTTATATTTATTTTCAGGTGGTTTTGCATTTGTGTTTGTTGCTCAAGACGTGTCTTCTGGTACCGAATATGCTCTCAAGCGACTAATGGCAGCCGACGACGCTGCCAACAGGAATATTATTCAAGAAATTAGCATCTTAAAAAAGTTATCTGGCCACCCTAATGTCATTAAATACATTGCTGCCTCATTTATTGACAAAACTAAAACGACTCATGGAATGGGGGAGTATCTTTTACTCACTGATTTATGTTCTGGCGGCAGCCTAATGGAAGCATTACAAAATAGAGGTCAAGCGTTTCCATTATCAACAATTTTAAGAGTTTTCTATCAAACATGTAGAGCAGTACAGCATATGCACAACCAGGTGCCACCTATAGCCCACAGGGATCTCAAACTAGAAAATTTCTTAATTACCAATGAAGGTTGGTCCTGTATTCGTATTTTTATTTTTTTAAAATTTGTATTTTTCCTTTCTTTTGTCTATATTTTGTTTTATTCTTATTAATTAATTTTGACTTTTTGTATTATGCTTTAGCACATTAAATAAAATATTTGCCAACTTTCCTTTTCTACTATTCATAAACATCTCTGAATCAGGGTTTTCTAAAAGTTTTTTTTTTTCAGGTACAATTAAACTCTGTGATTTTGGCTCTGCCACTACGGAAGTATTTGCCCCCAATAATTCATGGAGTGCTAACCAAAGGAATATGTTAGAAGAAAATGTAAGTTTAACATAATATTTTTATACCACATGGGTGATATCATCATTATCATAAAGTACATCATATGATAAGGTCGTATCTGTGGTTAATTTATCATGGTTATTAACGGTGAGGGAAAACATCGTGAGGAAATCCACATGGCTTAGTTGTACTTGGTCATATGACACTGTATTCGTACAAAACGGCGATAGGCCTGCCCCCTATCACTTGAGTAAAACAAGCAAAATGTAGCTACTATGAACAACAGGTGACAATTTTGTGTTATTTTCAGAAGTTTTAGTTCCTCTGCCACCCCTTCGGGGATATACGGCGTGAACGTTAGTGTTTTCTCTTTGAATAATTTCAGACATTGAATCGTTGAAAGTGGCGTTTAATAGCCTCTCCCTATTCCGATCTAAATATCAGTAAATTATCTTCGTAATCTACAAGTGGTTTCTCAAATACCCACACAAGATTTATAATTTTCCGTTACCCTACATCACCTTATTGTCTTCATTCCAGTTAGCTCAATTCACAACGCCTATGTACAGAGCCCCAGAAATGTTAGACACCTGGGACAATCATAAGATAGACCATTCCGTCGACGTGTGGGCCCTCGGCTGTATTCTGTACACGCTGTGCTATATGCAACACCCTTTTGAAGACTCGGCCAAGTTAGCCATTTTGAATGGAAACTACACTTTAAACCCTAATGACCAGAAGTTCAAGTGTTTTCATGAGATTATTAGTAAGTATTGGGTATTTATTTGTTCTTGAATGCATACGAGGTCCAGAAGTTAGGAGTGTTGAGTTTGCGAAGGACTCTGGTTCGATTCCTAGGGTATAGTTCTTGAATTCATCTGTTTGTCCGATATTTAAAATGGTTCTTAGATTCGGAAGGTATGGAGGGTTGATTGGGACTGATAACACACAGCTACTGTGAAAATAGTAGTAGTTAATGGTTTTACCCCGTTTCTTCCGGTGGGTGTACGTAAGAGGCGACTAACGGTATTGGGGCTTTTAAGGGATTTTTGGGCGATGCGGTTGGAGACCCATCACCAACAACCTTTATTTATTTATACCATCTTTTCCCCACTCACATTTCCAAAAGTGCCTGAGGAATTTCTAATTCGTTAGCTCTGGCTACCCCTTCTAGGGATTTATAGCCGTGAGTATATGTATGTATGATAATGACTACCAAGCCGGATTTCGCCTGAATAGTTTTTTATAGCTTAATGTTCATACCCCCTTAATAAAGACATTTATAAACTGTGACAACATGAAGAGAGGTTTGCTAATTTTCTTTTATTAAGACTTCGATTGAATGCCAGCGAAAGTTTAGATTAGTTAAAATAGATTAGAAGTCGGCTCTATTTATGTATGTAATTAAAAATCATAATCGATGGGCGTTAGGGCTTGAAAGTGATGGTGGCCATTTACCGGACAACGCAGTGTAAAAAGGATAGCACAAGTTCGAAGGTAAAGGATCATGGGCATTTTTGTATGGGAGCTGGGCGTTATACCAACAGTAATAAAATGCGTTGTAATTTACTTTATTGCACGTCTTGATAACCCCTACATACTTGTTATCCCCAATATGGACCGGGTATTATTGCAAAAAAAACACAAAGGTTGGTTAAATAATACTTTGCCGTCAGGCGAAAAAAAATCTTCGGTCATCGTCTTAAGGACTATATTCGTTTGATCGCAAATCTAATACTGACACCTTATTAGTTCACCTCACTTATGCATTGCTGTTCTCTCGTAGGGGAAAATAACTCTCCACACATGGTGTTAAGACCTATATTTCTTTGCTGTTAAATCACTATTCGTTTACACAATACAAAAACATAAATATGAGGTTCGAGACCCGTCAATGAGTTATTTTTAATGTTTATTTTCTAATAGTGAAAATATTAGTAATGTTTTGGTTGTCAGTCCTAAGCCTGGAAAGTATGGAGGACAATCGAGATATTTATTCTTACTGATACTTCATGATAAATAACTATATTTCTTCAAAATTAAGTACAAGTAATACAACATATGGGACTCATTCATTAAACATTATCAAAAGCATAATTTTTTTCATTCGCGAACTAGCGAATGTTATAAGAAAGATACGAGAACGCGAGAACCGCAAGTTATTCATCTTTCCAACTCAATCTCTTCATTTAGTCCAATTCGTTCTGCAGTTCATTTAGTCCAACGGCTCTGAAGGAGCCTAATGAGCCGCTGAACGAAGTGGACTACTGGACTACATTCGCGAAGTAGTTCTTGTAAGTGAAGGAACTAAGTTCTTTTCACTGAATCGTTATGCGCACGCGCAGTAACGCGTACGCACGCTTTCTTTGTTCGGTACCTAAATGAGAGACGTTAGAAAGGGATGGAATGCAGTAATTCGTTAGGCTACCAACCAATAGATTGATATCTTTTGCCTAGTACTGCACGATATTGTCTGTGTTGTCTCTGCGGTGAGCGATTGTTTTGGATTCTATGCGTTTGAACATCACTGAATATCTCTGTTCTCCGGTTGTTTGGGTAATCGCCGTCATAGTATAAAATTAAGTTATGATCATTAGCTTTCACATAAAATATATTTTAACGTCTATTCGCTGAATTGAGTATGGTTTAAGTATAATGACATAGCGCACACATTAAGTTAGGCCATAGAAAATTACAATAACGAATTGTAAGCGATGGTAACTCGACGATATATTAAATAATTTATTATATCTATATATATGACATCCAATTTCAAGAAACAACCATCAGTTTATCTTTAAAATATTGCCCTCAGTGAGGATCGAAGCCCCAAAACTGTATCCATAAGCGAGTGTGTAACCACGAACCCACTGACGTCATTTAAACGGATAAACTTGCACGGCTGCATTATTTGTTATTTGTCACATGAAATGGATATGTACGAGTATGTTGTCAAGGGCAATTATCATGGAACTCGATAATTGATTTTGACAATTCCTAAGTTTTATTAAACGCGCTTAGTGTATTGACAATTTGTCATGATTTTACCTGTCAATGTCGGACATATTTGTCATTTAAACAAGCATAGCCTGATAATCCGACTTTGACATATATAATTTAAATCTTTTTGTTCATGAAAACCTCATGTGGGGATTATTACTAATAAATAAAGGAAAGAAATTTCTCGAAAAGGTTCGATCCCCGCCTGTGTCGAAATTTTTCTTTTTAATACAATTGCTCAAAAAGTGGCGTATTACAGGGACGTATAGCGTTCGGGAAGTGGGCTATTACACACTCGTGCTTTTTCTTTACCTTTCCCGCACTAGTGCGTTTTCTTTCCCAACTGTCAAAATAATGTCTATTTTAAAGAAAAACCAACCATAAAGATTTTACTAAAAAAATCAAAGAAGTTTTTATGATTCATGTTAATACGTGGCATAGGTCGTATTAACATGAATCAACAACAACAAAATAATAGGCAAAATCGACTAATTTGTTTCGATATCTGATTTAATGATTTGATAGAATTAGTGAGGTTAGGTTTCATTACATTATAACTCATTAAATTTCATTTTCATTTCATATCAACAAAAAAATTATACATAAGACTTGGCTGTATGGGCATAGTTTCCTTTGCCTACCACAATAAGTGAAGAAAAAATGTCGCCATTTTCCAGAAATAATCTTTGGGAGTTTAGTTGTTTTGTTAAATTGCTTAATTTTTTCGCAACTGTATTAAAAATAGTCGTTCAGTACACGTACGGAACCGTCATTGCAACTCGTTCCGACTGTCAACCCTCGCCTTCGGCTCGGGTAGACATTTGTCGGAACTCTTTGCAATGACAGCCATTCCGTACTAGTAATGAAATATACTATTCCTTTATTTATTCTTTATTTATTAGTAATAATCCCCACATGAGGTTTTCATGAACAAAAAGATTGAAATTATGTGATAGTTAGGCGTTTTCAACATTTGCATTCTATCTGAATGCTATAATATATCTGAAAATAATTCGGAGGTAGGAAATGCAAACACTACTTAAACGTGTAAAAGAAATAAAGGATAGAAGAATTTCGCACTGGCAGCCAATTGACGGTAGCTCAGTTGGCAGAGCGTCGGGGCGTTTACCCGAGGTCGCGGGTTCGATCCCCGCCTGTGTCGAAATTTTTCTTTCCTTTATTTATTCTTTATTTATTTGACATATATGTCGGATTGTCAGTTTTATTTAACAGGGCCCTGGTGTAGCTAGGAATAACTTAGTCCATTTCTTAAACCCTTAATACCAATACAAAGCCAGTGCGATTCGCCAGCACCAATATAAAGAGAGCTGACGCAAGCCGGTTATGTGCAGATGGCTGCCTGACGGTGAATCCAGAGCTGCGGCTGCCCGTGGCCTCGGTCCTCGAGCGCCTGGCCGCCATTGCCGAGACCCACGACGTCAATCTGAAGCAACCACTCAAATTTGAGCGTAAAAAAGTTGAACAATCAGTGGCCACTAGCTCGCCAGGTAATAAGAAGTCAAGTAAATATTACACTACCATATCGTAAACTTATCGTATCAATATTAACGCGTTCCGTTACGCTCGGCATTTGTAACGCGATACATTCATCGTTCTCTTATTTTGCATCGAGCTATAAATGGTCAAGTATTATTTGACTTTTTACACTCAAATTTCGTTTTTGTTACATACAATGTTACAGTTTAGTTTTCTTTTGATCATTCGAACATGTTTTGAGATACCAAAAAGTTGTTGAGGGACACCAAAGGTAAGGGAACTTTGAGAACAAGGTAGTATAGCATTTATTTGACTTTATTTGTATTTTCTTCTATCATTAATATGCAATTGTTTTAGTGATTGATATTTCTCCAATGCCAAAGTTTTCATTATAAGGATCGTCTCTTTTTTATATTTTATTTGTGTAATTTTGCTCATTAAATGAATCATAGTTTTTCTAAAAGTTTCTACAAAACGAAAATAATTCCAGCATTCCTAAAGTAGGTAATTTCATTATTAAATAATAACTGAACAATTTCGCTCATTTCAAGCAGTATAGTAATAAAATCTCTGCAGCTACGCTGATGCAGCGGATAAGTCAACTTTTACCGAAATTTGGCACGTTTAATAAAAAGCGTGAAATTTTTTCCAGTATACAAATGCCTATCCATAGTGTGATCATTTATAAAATGCTCATATCTTATTTGTAAGGTTCCATATAGTTTTAAGTAAATCGTATAACATTCCCTCAAACTAATCATTGCTTAAAGGTAAATTGATAAGATGCTATATATGTAGTCTTGTTTATTTTATTCATTGCACTTAACACAGTGGGATTCAATTGCAGTTGTGTAATATTTTAAGGCCTTCTATTATTAAATGAATGTATTTTATTGTATGTCGCTAACAGGTTACACTTATTGATTAGTTGTATGAATTTCCACTTCTAAATTAACGATACCACCAAACATTGCACACTAACATTCACTAATCATAAAGCTTTTTTATATTACAATTCATAATAGTGACATCTTTTTATAAAAAATCCCTGAATTCCTCTGTTGATAAGAATCTGGACTGATTGATTAACCTTTTATATAACTTACCTAATCTAACGGCTATAATTCCAAAAAGAGATAATCACAGCCTCGGTCTCACCTTTTTTTTCATTATTTCGGCCCCTTTTAGAAGGCTAGTGGGGAAAAGATAAAGTAAAAGTTAGTTAGAGCTTTAGAATATTAATACAATTACTCAGCCACTTTTGGAAAGTACGTGAGCGAATTGTGGTTAAAGAAAGAATTTTTGGTGATCAGTTTCCAGCAACAATGCTCATCGATTCCTTAAAAGCTAACTGTTTGATTAGTGTTAAACCAAGCCGACCACACACGTCTACAGTCACTCACCTTTTATAAATGAGTATTGTTTTTTGCACCTATTTCCAAAAGCTTTTGGTCATTCCAATAATGTGATTGTTCCGTGTAATAATATATTTACTAATACTCAAGTTGTACAATGTCCAATAATAATACATTAATATATTTAAAATCTTTATACATGTATATTATCGCCTAAAAAAAGAGGTTGTGGATGTCCAAAATATTTTAAAGTAATGTGAAAGAGATAAAATATAAGACATATATTGCATTTATAGAGCAATGCCTAGTAAAATCAGTTTTGTTGTATTGTCATAATAATCTACTGTATAAGATAATATTTCTTCTCCTGGACCAATTCTGTGTAAAATAATAATAATTGGGTCTTAATAGTATCCCTTATGCACATATATTGTAGTTATTGTATTATTTATTAAACTAGTCTCCTATAAAGTCACAAAGATAATTTTTACACAAGGTTGAAAAGTATATTTTTATAAGGTAATTATAATATTTAAATATGATATAAAATACATGACAATATCAGTTGAAAATGAACAAAAAAGTACAACTGTCGAGCAAACGAGATTCTCTCAAGAAATGTATATTTAACCTAGTTAAATCTGTATGAAGTGATGAAGATATGAGATATCTTAGTGTATTTGTTAAATCGAGAAATTCGTTAACTTTTGTCAAACTTATGGAATAAATGGCAGATAATCATGATTTTGTGTTTCTTTTATGTTTGTTGTATTGTGAACTAAGTATCCGATCACCTAACTACTGTTTTTTTCAGTTTTCTTAAGTTACACATTCCCCGTTTAAATATTACAAAACTGTTTTATTCATAATCTAAATCGTAAGTAATAAGAACATCGCAACTTATTACTAAATGAGAACTAAATCAAAATTTTGGTGACATAGTTATTAATATTCTGAAACAGTAATGTGAATTTAGTTTTTGTTATGATTTATAAAATTGTTTCTAATATAACTTTATTACACATTATTTTATCATTAAAAGATAAATGTTTCATTCAAAAACTATCCAAATACAAGAGATAATTTACTCCAGTACTTAAACGTTGTAAAAAATATCTCCAGTACTTATAACGTTGTAAAAAAAATATTCAAAGTCCAAAAATAGAATGAAATTCGTTTATTTACAAGACAAGATTAAATGCGGTGGCAGGTTTTTTTACAATCGTTCAACTTGTTCTAAATCGACTTCTTATTTCATTAAGTTGAGGTTGTGTCGGTTTTGTCTGTAACTAATTTTATGGTGTATTTACTAATGCTTTTATTTTTAAGAAATAACAAGGTGGTTGGTTCTTAACAAAATATAAAAAGTTGGTGCTGTGGTCAATACCACATGGATAAAATATTCGTTATACATATATTGAGCAGAATTATGTACCTATTGTTTAATACTTTATATATGTGAAGATGTTTTTGTAGCTTATGTATTCATTATTATTATCGGTTAGAATGAGATGGCAGTATACGATACTAAGTAAGTGCGTAAGAGATGGCTGTTTTATACCAAGCGATATCTAGTTAATGGGTCGCTCGTACTTCTTATTCAATTATAACACCAATTAGTAACCAATTTGAAATTTGACCATGTTTTTAAACCGTATCACATGAGTTGGGTAGCCTTGCATGTAGATATAGAATATAAAGGCGCAGAGAGCTATTTATTTAAATTTAAAATTTTAGTCCTGTGTTTTCATAGAAACCGAAGGTATTCTATTTAGTTTGTTTTTTCTTAGAATCACAATAAGGGCTTCGTAAAAGGAAAAATTGTATGTAACCGAGTTTTGGGAACACCAGTGAGAAAGAAACAGTCTATGATATACATGTACTCTGCGATTCGTATGTATGTACCGACTGAGCTGAGAAAGAATAGGAGTTAGTGAGCGTAACTTATGGCAGTATTGCCAGCAATATTGCAGTCTTTATAGAATGAATTATGAGTTGCTGATGGTGGTGATTTCGTACGTAGATGGTAGGTTATGGTTATTATGGACACGAAGATCCCAGGATATTCCAGAATATTGCTAATATTTTATCCATTATTTTGACATTATTTACTACACGCGTAGATATAAATTAAAAATCACACTATCCACTTATAGCCCCGATGTTATAGTAAAGATTTTTAAGGGTCAATAAAAAAATATTATGTATGCCTAAATATAGTTTATAAATCATACTGACTGCTTACTGAAGTTATATACTTTATATATAAATAAAAGAAGATAGTTAAATTCTAAACATACATACATATACTCACGGCTATATTTCCCTAGAAGGGGTAGCCAGAGCTAAGGAATTATAAATTCCTCAGCCACTTTTGGAAGTTGAGTGGGAAAAAGATGGTAAAAATAAAGGTTTTGGTGATGGGTCTCCAACCGCATCGCCCAAAAATCCAATAAAAAGCCCCAATCCCAATACCCTTAGTCGCCTTTTACGACACCCGTGGGTAGAAAGGGGTAGCGACATTCTAAGCCATTAACTAGTGCTATAAACACTAATACTACAAAGTAAACAGTTACTAAGAAAAAATAATACAGCATATAAGAATTGACACACACAAAATAACAAACAAATATTTTATTTGAAAGATTAACAGCAAAATATTCACTGTATAAAAACAGGTAGAAACATCTATTATCATTAAATATCCCTACATATAAGTAGTAGTTAATTTAAAACGTGTAAACTGCGATTCTACGTCTATAAAAATGAAACAATAATAATTATTTGAACACTTTATTGCATACAAATACAATGTTTTTATATAGGTACAGATCATTAGGACTAAGTACACAAAGGTATAATTAAAGTCGTACATATATAAACAAAAATTTGAACTCATCAAGATCTTACTTGTGGTAACTAGAAGGAAGGTGGTAAATATGGCTATATACTTCACACAAAGACGCGTGGCAGACGATGTAATTTGACGTGCAAATGAGACAACTAACATCTTCGTCGTTCTGAGCGCGTCACAGGGACTATTCGTACGTATCTATTACATTAATAACATATAATTGATTTATAGCAGCGTCTTCTTCACAATTCTTTGTGTCTACTATAGCAATGAAGTACTCGTAGGCAATATATATTTAAATACTTATGTAAAAAAATGTATTCAAAAGTGCGTAGTAAAAATGCTGTCCTAATGCTGAAGCTGCGCGACGGTGTCGATAATATCATAAGAAGAAGCAGTAGGTACGATATTTTATTACCATAACGCATTGTTTGAAGCATCAATTCACATCTGGTATACTGCATCGCAAATACTGCACTGTATCGTGTTTTCTTTCATAAATTTCATATACCTACCTTGTAATATATTTGATTATTGAGTTTTGGAGTGTTTTTCTGAACGTATAAAAATTTACTGATTAAGAAAATCAATACAGGGATAAATTATCAGACTGCAAATCTGTCAAGATAAATTACCAGGCTGCAAATCTATTGCTAAGCGTTGTTTTGTAGCCGTCATTAGCAACTAAGATCTAATTTAATTCAGTAGTATTCTGAAAATACTATTTTTCTTTCTTCTTTATTTATGGCGAGTCATACTGTATTTATAACTGACAGTTAAATAATCTATATGTAATAAAAAAAAACTCGGTATTAACTAACATTGAAGCTTTACAAATCCTTAACTAATTCTCTAATTAACGTTAATACTTATATCACTTTATTATATTTTTTTTATATTAATCATATGTCTTTGTCTATTGCAACTATAATATTTAATCACGTTTGTACGAGTATCTTTACTTGGAAGTATTAACTAAAAGAATTGGTACTATCAAATTCGCACTTTCCGAAGAACATTTTAACATCAAATAAAATCTCTATTCCAATATCATTTATTTAAAAGTATTTTTTAAGTTTACCTACATACATACATATACTCACGGCTATAAATCCCTAGATGGGGTAGCCAGAGCTAAGGAATGACAAATTCCTTAGCCACCTTTGGGAAGTTGAGTGGGGAAAAGATGGTAAAATAAAGGTTGTCGGTGATGGGTGTCCAACCGCAAACTTTTTAAGTTTAAGCATATAGAAAGATTGGATTACATTATAAAAAATAATATTAATAGTTCTTTGTCAAAACTTTAAAAATCAGTATAACTTCAAGACAAAGCAAGTAAGTCTGAATCGAGTTAACACCTAAATATATAAATAAAATATTCGTTCAAGGAAAACAAGATGAGACAGTTTTTGTATCCTATTAAGCCATCTGTGCTGTTCTTTTACTTTTATAGGTGGTAAGTAAGAGTATAAGTAGATAGAGTGTAAGTAAGTATCGAATGAAACAGTCTTCTTATATAGAGGGGCAATAGTTATTTTTCATTTCAGAGTATTCACCTACAGCAATGCCTAACAATTTAAAAATCAAGGATGATAGAATGAATTATAATTTTATTGCACATGATGACAGATTTTTTTAATAGTTATTAGCAGCGAATAAACTTTTTCTTTCTCACAATTTATTTTGAAAACACACCAACCCGCAATTAGCCAGTGTGGTGGACTATGGCCAAATCGCCCTAAATAGGGTAGGGTCGAGCCCCTTGGTGGGAACATGTTTGGGCTGTGACAATCTATATTTGTAAAAGAAAGTCGTGTTAGTTACACTATTTATTACTCACGAACGACTAAACCGATTAAGCTAAAAATTGATGAGAGGTAGCTTAGAGAAAAGACTTAGGATACTTTTTATAAAATTAGAAATAGTTTTTTTTGTATGTTGGTTCGTCGGTGACGAATTGGCTCAGAAACAGCTCAATCAATTTCAATTCACTAATGGGAAACGAAAACTTTTAGAACTAGCATAGGTAATAATTTATATATTATCACGCTAAATATAATAGGGGTTCAGCGAAGAAAAATAATTATCACCACCGTGCGATACCGGAGCGGACCACTAGTATATATAATAAAAACACATGGAATGATTGAAATGAGTGCCAATTGTACATACACGACGGTTTCCTAACGGGTTAGGCGTTAGTTAAACTAAAGGAAGATAGCGTTTTTATTTTAAAAATACATTATTTGGCTTTTTGTTATTAAATGATTATTAACATTATAGCAACCGTGATAGCCCAGTGGGTAGAACACTCGGTTATCGTGCAAACGACTAGTGTTCAAATCCTGGGTCGGGCCTACACCAATTTGTCTTTTCTAAAGACATATGTGTGGTTAATTTATCATGGTTGTTAACGGTGAGGGAAAACATCGTGAGGAAACCCACATGGCTGAGTTGTACTTAGTCATGTGACAGTGTATTCGTACAAAACGGCGATAGGCCTGCCCCCTATCACGTGAGTACACTGTCCATGCAAAACGTGGGTACTCTGAATACCAGGTGACAAAGTCACGTGATGTTCAGAAGTATTAGTACCTCTGCCAACCCCTTCGGGGATATTCGGCGTGAACGTTTATGTTATGTTATTAACATTATCAACAAGTTGTGTTCAGAATAACCCATCAGCCAATAATAATACAAGCTGACGAAATTTAGGGGTATGAAAATTCCTGTCTTCCCATTTTTAGGCCTACTGAATATACATACGAAAATTCATAAATTTCTGTGAAGCCGTTCCGGAGGAGTTTTGTTAACACTGTGACATAAGAACTTTATATACAGGATGTTCGGTAGATAAGAGATAATTAACAGGATATCTTTTTCCTTAATCTGTTTTTTTCTTGAATTGTAACGTTTGACTCTAATATCCGAATGTACTACAAAATAAGTGACCGTTGATATTGTATAATTATCATGTATAGACAATAATCTGGATAGATATCCAACACAACATCGCATAACTGATTGTTATTCACTCATATAACAATAGGCTATTTGACTGTAATAAAAATATACATTTCTTTTATTTCATTAATCTTAATATTTCTTTTTTGGAGCAATATGTAATAATGCGTTATAAAAATATTGCATTATTTCACTAAAATCCGTCTTCTAAAATAAGTATTTTTGATGCAACTGTCACGTGACTAAAAACGACCGTGATTGGCTATTTCTATAATGACGTAGATTGCACATAAACAGACTGTGTATCGCTTCGCTCATTGGTGTTTAATGCGGAATTGACGTCATTTGTGCTACGGCCGCCATATTACTTAAAGTTGCGTTTTCGCGGCACATTTGAATATTGCATTTTCTTTTTCGATTTTTTAATAAAATAGCTAAAATGAAGACAGAAAAATATGTTTTTAGGGCTCCTTATAAACATATTAACACCGTAAGATAGTTTTTAAAACTTAGTCAAATAGCCTATTCTGACAAATTATCATGGGCATGACTATTTTATGGGCAGGTAACGAAAGCTAGTTAATATCGTACGGGATAATCTTGCCTGTAATATAAAAGTTCTTAATCTAAACCTTAGATTCTACGGTATTCGGAAAATGCTATAAAATATCACAATGAATTACGGAATACAGCTTGCATGTATCGTTTTTGTGTTACTATTACGCTTCTTATTGTTATTTTATTTTTTCGTTTATTCATATCATTGCATGATCTTTCACTAAGAAGTGACATTTCATTGATTTGACTGATAAATCTTAAACCAAGACCATTTGGCAATGCATGAATGAAAAAAAAACAATGAAATCTCATTTCATGGAATGCAAAAAAACATGTTACATTACAGTTATTTTTTCTCATTTTAGGTGTTTTCAACTTTTTCGGGTGCCCAATAATGTTTTCGTTCAAATGACACGAGTATCGCATGCGCTCTCACTCGCGTGGCAGCACGCTTGACAATACCGGACTTGCAATGATGAGTATTTTTTATTCATTAAACATTCCTATGACTTTTTTATTACTTTGCACTTGTATAGAAATGATTCCTCATCTGCTTTTCTTCCTTACTGAAAGATTGTATTTTTCTCGTACTTAATTATAGACATAATTTATAAGTGGAGCCAATTATGGTCAAATATTAATATGATATGAAATTATGCATCACAAAAACTAAATTATATTGTATTTTAAGTAAAAAAGCAATAAAATACAGGTAAAGCTTCAGGTATGGCGAAAGATGGTGATCATTGATGTTATTGTTTTTGTTTGATTAAATCAATATTTTAAATTACTATGTATAAGGTAGATAGAAATATTTACAAACAATTTAACGTAGTATAAATCTAAGACAATATATAAAATAAATATAGCGCCCAAATATTCATTTAGTGAGTTGTTACCTAAAAATCTATTACTAATTTATCTTATTGTATACCTATGTAAAATTCATTTGAAGGTATGTCAAATTGCATAATCCAAAATTTTACAAATAAATAAACTTTCATTAATTTTGTCTGTCTCTGGTCTTGATGTTTGTGCCTGTTATTGATTTTTATAAGTAGTAGCAGGCTGTATTATTTTGAAGGGAATTAAAAAAATTATCAATGAAATGCTCATTTTGGTAAATTATATCTCGCAAGAGAAAGTTTAATTTATCTAACTACGCTACTTACACTGAAGAGTTTGCATTGCAACACCAATTTTGTAATGTTTTTTCTTTGGTTTTTTTGTAATGTATGTATGACTGTTCACATAGCATTTTGTAAAACGACCACGATATCACATGTTCCATGAATCTTTCGGTGATTTCAAGTGAATGAGTTCCCTTATAAAATGCAGTCTAATGCATATATTTTTTTTATACATGATTAAACTTCATTAAATAAAAATTTTCTTTGTTAGTACCATAGTAACTTAAAATAGATTTCTTTTGCAGTTCGCGTAACAAATGTTTCGCATTATTATAATGTAATTTTCTATGTTGTATCGTTTTTTATAAAAATATATAAGTAAAAATATTTTGAAAAGGCTGGTCCGATATCTGTTAAAAAAGAGAAATCAATGGAATTTATTATATTTTTACAAATCATGCTTTCATATAAATTTTATAGGTACTATGTACAAGTGTAAAAAGGACAAGTTTTTCTGATACTTTTTTAAATATTTAACAAAATTATATTGACATTAAAAGTATTCGGTAAGAAACGTACAAAAGTGGCTTCCAGAAATAATTATTCGCAAGATTGATTCAATAATTCAAAAATTGTTTTTCGCATAACTTACAAAACTAAGTGAACACCATGTATAACTGCTTAAAAATAGAAACAAAAAGTATTGATTAGTTACCATTTGTTAAAGAGATGTTAATTATTGTTTTTAATATTATTTAGCTTAGTTTTATGCTGCTATTTGATAAAATTATTTTCCTACAGCTTGTAGAGGCTTTGTTATTTTATTATCTTTTTTCTTTCTTTTTTTCAGTATAAAAAAGTATAATTGTTTTTTGTGTGTTTAAAATTAAGAATAGCAGAGTGTCAGTTTTATCAAAACTTTTACTTTTCGCTGTAGTAAAGTAATGCTATGGAGTAATAGAAACACGAGTATGTATTGCTTTCACTCTGATACATGAAAAACGATAATTTTGAACTTAAACGAAATTTTGATTTAAACTCTCACTCTATCTACTCCATTTTTGACATAGTTACTGCTGATTCTTTTTAGGAATTCATCTATATCATGTTATTATGATTCGATTATACATATATGGTTGTATTAAATGTCTATAGTACAAAGAGTATGATAGTGAAGCAATAGGGAATATGCATAAAATTTTAAATGCCCTTAAACCTTTTTTTCACGAATACTTATTATCGCAATATTATAATAAAAAGGTTTTTTTTTATTTACTTATTATTTAAACCCCTAAAACAATATTTCTAAAAGTGCAAAATAATGGAGCGAAATTCAAACTTCCAAAATGCGCCACCATCGGTTGAACGAAATGTGACGTCATCTGACACGAAATTGTATTCAAAAGCGTCGAAAACACTAAGGTAAACACCCACTGGACGTGTCATGTGACGTCACGTATAGCGCGCGTAAAATGGCGGCGTTTGAACTGCTTAAATTTTTTAAAAGTTTTAAATTTCAATTTTAAAAATATCTAGAGGGTTTTGAAGCCCAGTAATATTTTTTTCTACGTTATAAAATAGTAAACTATTAATTTAAGACAAAAAAGAAAAACATGAATATTCCCTATTGCAGTTGCATCAAGGTGATATTGTTCTGTTCACTTTTATCGAGTTTCCAGTATGGTGCTTTCTGTTTAATTAATTAATTTAGTTATTCTGTGTAAGAAACAGGTTGTGGTCTAGAAAACCAAATTATTTAATATACAATAGTTATGTTATAATAATACTAAATATTTGTATTATTTTTACGTGCATGGCTAGCACGAGCGACCTTTTAACGAGATATCGCGTAGGTAGTATAAAACAGCTATCTTTTTCGCACTTTCATAGTATCGTATACTTTTATCTCATTCTAACCCTCAAGGTTACGATAAAATAACGCTCGTGCTAAGCCTCCGGCAGTATATACAACAGTAAGATATTTTTATCGCACATTCTTATGCTTTTTATTTTAGTTAAAGTGATAGTTTATCTAACTTTAAGTTATGTGATAATTTGTTACGTCCGCTGTATGAGTTCAAAACTAGATTATGGAGTGCAATAAATACGAACATCACTTTTAGTATTTTAAGCTTCTATATGAATGTAAGACAATAATGTAAAATCTTGTTATATTTTATGTTATTTTTATTGTGTCTTAGTATGTTCTATTAATATTGAGATGTATTAAAGTTAGATATAAGTTATATTTTTTTTCTATTTACCCAAATATTTTGTTTATTTTTTTTACATTTTGAAGATGTCCAACAGAATTCATAACAATCAGTTTTCAAATATTATTCCGACGGTAGCGGTTTCGAATCCCTTCGCTGAGTGCAATATTTCTTGGGTGTTATTTATTACTCTTACTGTTATAGCTACAAACATGTTTGAATACATGTTTTATCCTATTTGATAACATCTTGTTCCGCTCTGCTTCATTCGGGCAAGCCTAACCTAACCTTCCCGAATAGCTTCAATATATGAGAAAAACTATTAGTTAAAAACAGTTGTATGATTAGTGATATTATGATTTCTGAGTGTTATGAGTTTTGATCGTCATATATTTTTATGAAGATATATCATTATGATAAAAATGGTATGAGTATAGTTTTCGGAGTTCTGACAATAGGACTTAGGAGTTACAGGAAAAATTGGCACCCGAGAGTGGAAGTGTAAGCAGGGATTCTTTTTATTAGCGAAATTATTTATCTAAATGCTTTCGCTTCGATATATAATTGCATACCAAGATAATTTGTAATTTGTTATAATGTTAAAAAATACTAAGTTTTAAATTTTACATTAAAAATAAAGTATTACTGTTGAAATGTAAACATTCCATTATTTTATACTTATGTGTGATAAGAATTTATACTTGTTATTTCTTTATATAATTTGCTTATATGATTTACGATTCCAAATCTTAATAAACGTTTAGTTAACTATAACTTTAGTTTTATTTCAATGAACCTAAAATTACAAATTCTATTAAATTATATATATTCACAATAATGTTATACGAAAATTTTAGTTAAATTTTATAAATAAAAGTTATTTAAGAAAGTATTAACATAAAGATTCTAAATTTAATATTTGGAAAACTCTGCACTAAAATGCTTCTCAAACGAATAATTACAGCCAACTATAGAACCATCGATACCAAATTTCCCAGCTAAAAAACTCTACTTCAAAAACACTCCTATATCTCAAGTACAATTTCAGCCATCCCTCGCGAGGTGGCCCCCGAAGCCCCCCGCCCCCCGGAGCGCCCCGCCCCCCCGCGGCCGCCCGCGCGCCCCGCCCCGCAACCAATACAACCAGGCAATGCGGGGGGATTGTTCTCGTCGCTGAAAGGCGGGGCTGGAAGCTTCTTGAAGAATCTGAAAGACACGTCTTCGAAGGTTATGCAGACTGTTCAACAGTAAGTGGTTTTGGAATTATACTTTATATAGAACCTAGTTGCAAATACAACCAGGCAATGCGGGGGGACTGTGCTCGTCGCTGAAAGGTGGGGCTGGAAGCTTCTTGAAGAATCTGAAGGACACGTCATCGAAAGTTATGCAGACTGTTCAGCAGTAAGTGTTTTTCGGAGCTATATTTTATTTATAGAATCTAGCAACAAGTACCACCAGGAAATGTGAGGGGACTATTCTCTTCGCTGAAAGGCGGGGCTGGAAGCTTCTTGAAGAATCTGAAAGACGCATCTTCGAAAGTTATGCAGACTGTTCGGCAGTAAGTGTTTTTGGACGGATGCTTTATTTATTGAATAAGTACAACCAGGCAATGCGGGGTACTCTTCTCGTCGCTGAAAGGCGGGGCTGGAAGCTTCTTGAAGAATCTGAAGGATACTTCATCAAAAGTTATGCAGACTGTTCAGCAGTAAGTGTTTTTGGAATGATACTTTATTTATAGAACCTCGCAACAATTAAAACAAGTCAATGTTACCGGGGCGGTTCCCTTCGCTGAAAGGCGGGGCTGGAAGCTTCTTGAATAATCTGGAGGTTACGTTTCGTAGAAAGTTATGCACTGTTCAACAGTAAGTGTTTTTGGAATGCTACTTTTTGATGAAACTGTTTTTTTGAAGAATATTTGATATATTGATTTGATTTTTGTCGTATAAAACATTACATGATAATGGAAATGATAATATCATACATACATACATATTCTCACGCCGTTAGTTCCCATTGGGGTAGGCAGAGACTATCGATCGCCACTTTGTACGATCCTGCCAAACCTCTCTAGCTTCATTCACATCCATCAATCTTTTCATACATGCTCTTTTATTCTTCATACTGCGGACACCTGCCTTTTTGATCACATTTTCTATTTGATCTAAATGTGTCCTCCGAGGTCGTCCTCTACTAACATTACCTTCCACATTGGCTCTATATATCTCTTTCACCACTTTACTGTCATCCATCCTCTCTATGTGCCCAAACCATCTCAACATTCCTTTTTCTATCTTTCTTACAATATCATCTTTTACACCACACCTTTCACGAATCACATCATTCCTCACACGATCACATAACCTTACATTACAAACTTTTCTGAGGGATCTCATTTCTACTGCATTTACTCTGCTTTCATGCTTCTTCTGCCACACCCAACATTCACTGCCATACATAAGCGTAGGAACGAGGACAGCATCATGCACAGCCATTCGGGCCTTTTCGGACACCGATTGACTAAACATGAGACTATCCAGTGCTCCATTTACCGCATTACCCTTTTTTACTCTTCTTTCAATGTCTTCATCACACTTTCCATCCCTAGTAAACAAACTTCCCAGATATACGAACTCTTTCACTTGTTCCACTTTCTTACCATTGATATCAATCACGCATTCAGTCATATTCTCCTCTCTCTCGAAAACCATGGTTTTGGTTTTATCCACATTCACTCTCATTCCTTTTCTTTCAAACGACGCACATGCAATATTAATCATCTCTTGCAACTCCTCAACCGACGATGCAAGTAACACTTGATCATCAGCATATAAGAGGCATTTGATGACGAATCCACCCATTCTCAGTCCATAATCACTTTCACGCAACTCTATCAGACAGTCCTCCATGAACAAGTTGAAGAGCCACGGAGAAGCTAGACATCCCTGTCGGACACCCCTAGAGATACCGAACCAGTCTGTGTTTTCCCCGTTTATTCTTACACATGCACTAGAATCCTCAAAGAGTGATACCAGTGCACGTATAAGTTGGCTCCCCAAGCCGAACTTGGATAACACCTCCCACAAATACTTCCTTACCACCCTATCATACGCCTTCTCTAAATCTATGAAGGAACAATACACCTTTCGATTCTTGGCTAAGAACTTTTCAGTGATGCTCCTTAAAGAGAAGATTTGATCCATACATCCCATTCCCTTTCTAAATCCTGCTTGCACATCCCAAATTTTGTCATCTGTTTCATTCATCACTCTTTCAATCAATACCTTTGCATACAATTTACCGACAACACTGAGTAGGCTAGTTTTTAGCTTCCTGGTGTGACCCTTTTCCTTTATATAAGGGCACAATTGCTGGCCTGCACCAATCTCGTGGTACTTTACCACTCGACCAACACTTTTGAAAAAGGAAGTACAGCCAGGAAGCCACCAACCCTTTACCAGCCCTCAGCATTTCGATACTTATCCTATCATACCCTGCCGCTTTCCCTACTTTCATACTTTTCAATGCTTTCATTACTTCTTCCATACTAATCTCACTGTCACTACTGTCACCCAATGCCTCATTCCAGTAAACATTGCTGCCAATTGGCGAAGAAATAGGTGAATCCTCTTTTTCAAAGAGTCCCTCAAAATAGTTCTTCCATACTCGTCTTATGCTACTTTCATCCGTCGCCAATTCACCCTGTTCATCTCTCACTACATTCACTCTCGTGTTTTGGGAAACTCCCTTTTCTTTCCGGATATATTTACAGAACAACTTCTGGTTATTCCGGAAATTATCAGAGAGTTTCCTCTCACACCATTCTATCAGATCACGCTTTTTCTTTTCTATTTTCTTCTTAATCTCATTCTTAACTCTCTTATATTCATCTTCACTACATCATCTGTTACTCTCGCATCCATTCGTTTACTAGCTTTAATCGCTAGTAAATCTAACCAAGCTTTCTTCTTATCTCCAACTGCCTCTTTCACATCTTTATCCCACCAACTTGTTGGTGGTCTATTTGTTCTTTTACTCAATCCACATACTTCCGTCGCACATTCAAACGTTGACGATTTGAGCACATCCCATACTTCTTCTATTTCCAATTCATCCTTCATCTCCACGCAACTTAGCCTGTTGTCCAATTTCTTTATATATTCATCTCTAATATTTTCATCCTCTTCCAATTTCTCCACTTTTATTCTCGCAAATTCAGTTGTTGACACTTTGGCCCTGTGACGCCAACGCTTGCACAGTCCCCTCAATCGTGATATCACGAGGAAGTGATCTGTGCCAACGTTGATGCCCCTGTAGACTCTGGTGTCAACAACCTTTGCTCTTAGCCTTTCATCCACTATCACAAAATCAATCATACTTCTCTCGCTTCCCCTCTGTCTAGTATACATATGGATATCTTTGTGTTCAAACAACGTGTTCGTAACACAAAGATTCCTCCCCAAACATACATCAATCACTTTCTCCCCATTCTCGTTCACTCTTTTATCACCAAACTTTCCTAAAACTCTTTCACAACCGTTGCGTGACACCCCAACCCAACCATTAAAATCTCCTAACATAACAATTCTCTCATTCTGATCACACCCATTCGCAACATCGTCTAACAAATTCCAAAACTCCTCCCTCTCGGATAGTGATTTGAACATGTCCAGAGCATACACACAAATTATGCGCATCCGGACCAGCCCCACTTTCACCTTTATCCATAGGAGCCTTGGACTCACACATGCATAATCTTTCATGCACTTAGCCATCCTTTCAGATATTAGAAGTCCCACGCCTTGGCAAGCTCTGTCACTCTCGGCAACTCCCGACCAGATAGCTGTAAATGGGCCAAGTTGTGAAACCTCTTTTTCCTTGCGCTTCGTTTCATTTACACACAGAAAATCTAGGTTTCTTTCTTCCATAATCAAACATACTTCATCTAATTTTTCATGCATCCCTCCACACACATTCATCGTACCAAAGCGGGTCTCTTCAGCCCACTTTTCGCCCCGCGAGGAACCACGACGTGATAGGTGGCGAGCCATATCGCCGCCATCGTGTTTTATTTTTGATTGGAAACACATTTGGACCCCACGATATCATATTTTATATATATATATAATATCATATTTTATAATATATCTTTTTTATATATTATTATTATTAATACTATATACTATACTTATTTTATAATTTATAATATATGTAAAATCAGCTATATCTATTTCTCTTACTTACTGCTAGTGTATTTTTTAGCCTAACATATAACCGGGAAATGAAGACGAGAAGCGAGCAACAGTGTAATTATACAAATTTGGAATTGGTACTTTATACGAGTATCTGTGTACCCGCCGTATATTTGGAATCTATGAATGTTGATTCAATTGAAAGTTTGCGAAGAATTGTGATGTTTTAGACGTACTAACGCACGTTTAAGACAAGGTTTTGAGTTGTAGAGGATATGTTAGTGGTAAAGCAATTTTTTAAATGAAATTATTATTTCTTATTCTTTATTTTTGCAGGACCATAGCCCGGACAGATCTTGATATAAGTTACATAACCAGTCGAGTGATCGTGATGCCGTACCCGTCGGAGGGTCTGGAAAGCGCCTACAAAACTAATCATATTGATGATGTTCGTGTGAGTAATCTTGGTAATTTATTTATTTATGCATTCGCTATGTGCAAAGTGGGTAGTAGGGGTTGCGTATAGTTAAAAAGTGCAGAGAAGTGTATAATTGAAGAGCAATATATAACATTAAAAAGTAATGTTTCAATAATAGCAATGTTTCTATTTTATTTCATTTAATTAAATTAAAATTGCGCTATGTATCTAAATTGATGTTTAAGGTTGTAATCGTGTGGCTAACTTAGTCATTGCATAGTAAGTTGTTCTCGCGATTTGGATAATTCTATATTTAGCAATTCTGACTCCGAATAGCATTTGGCCTACCATCACCCAGGCCGTAACCCGCACTAGAGTTAAACCAGGCATGCCTCCAAACATAGATAACTTATCTAAATAGGCCGCAAACCAAACTTAATTCAGTACAAAATTTACTAAATGAATTTCGCCAAAAAGTAAGTGTCAAAATATATTGTCGCTACGCCCTAATTGGTTGATTCAATGTACTGAATTTTGTTGGTCACACATAGTGGAGGTTAATATAATGTAAAGCTGAAAAACGAAACGCGCGGTTTGCTCGCAACGAATAGCTTGCGCTTAATAAACACGTAAATGCAGCTATAGTTACAACGCGGCGCGCAGAACGCACTCTCGCGATCTTAGCTCGCGGAACTGGATAGCGTCTCTCCGCGGCCGTTGCTACGAAGCTACTGCCAACGAAACGCTATTTTGCGCAGCCGAGACGTGGCGCGTGATTCGTGCTTTGTATTTTAGCGTCTCGCTCTCTCAACGATGCAGCTAAACGCGCGCGCGCGCGCTTCTTCGAGGTCGCGTGACTCGCGGGAGAGGGAGCGAGCGAGACGCTACATAGCTGCACGTTTCACTTTTATAGATTAGCTAGCTAACGCTCCGCTCGCTGTATGACCGGAAATTCGGAATGCAAAGTTTTATTTAAGTAATTCTGATTATAAAACCATTTCGATATTAGGTTTTAAAACAATATTTTCTTGAAATTAAATAAAATTAAGCTATACCGACCTGTATTTTACCAAAAAACTGTAACATTATTTGACCTCCAATGTTATTCTAGAGACATTAGTTTTTGCAGTTTATTAATAAAATATCGAAAATCATAGGTTTGTTTAGTGTTGTATTATAATAATTTCATCTGAGATCACAAATTCCTGAAATGTTTTGCAACCAGCAAAATTTTTGTTACTCACTTCATTTGCATGTCGCTACGTAATTATCGATCGATGAAATAAGAACAAAAGTTGAATACTCTTTACAACTTTACAATTAGTCATTTTAAATGAAAAATATTTAAATCAGTCTTTTATTTAAGAGATTGGTATCGAATAAAAATAATTGAGAAATACCAAAAATAAAATTGCATACCAAATTCAGCATAGCAATTTCTGAACGACCATGGTTGACTGCTATTCTGTTTGCCTGTTTTTTTTTACCTGTCTTTAATATCGTTATAACATAGCGGCTTAGATAACGTGCTATAAATTTAAAGCATAGCGTCTAAAGCCTGTTATCTAAAAGTAGCCGTTTTTCCCACCACTAGTCACACATACCCTAACCTCATCAACCTAATCCTTGACAATAAGTTCCGTACGTCGTCGGGCGGTAGTGTCGCTAAAATAGTCAATGTATGTATAGTCAGTTGCGTTGATAAGGCACAACGACAACTTGTTTAAGGTCGTGGAAAACCTATGTTTAAGGGCAGCAGGACCAGTCATTGTGGAGATCTAAAATTGAAGGGAGGCCTATGTTCAGCAGTGGACGTCTATTGGCTAATGATGAAATACATCGTCGAGTTCATATCCCTCACAGTTCATTCTACCTATCTAGCTTACTTGATCTATGTAATATGTCCGTATATATTTCTCTCTTCTTACCCAACAGGCGTACTTAGAGAGTCGCCACGCACTAAAATATGCGGTAATCCGTACGTCTGGCGGCAGTCGCGCGCAGTGTATTCAGTTACCACTTACATTATATGATTCGTATACTGTCTGCACCGAGGGAATAGGTCTACCATGAAGAGCATTTTGTCCGCCATCACCCAGGCCGAGTTTGGGTTTTACTATTCATGTCATCCAAATTACATAGCCCGTAATAATAATTGAAGAATTATTTCAACAGGCATATCTAGAAAGTCGTCACGCACTAAAATACGCGGTAATCCGTACGTGTGGCGGCAGTCGCGCGCAGTTCCCGCGCGGCGTGGTCGTGTCGGAGCCGCTGTCCCCGCCCGGCATACATCGCGCGCCCTTCCTAGCGCAGCTTTACACGGCTGTGCAACAGATGTACCATATACTGGGGAAGGATGAGAAGACTGCGCTTGTAATCACTTGTCAGGTAAACATGCATTTAAAACACATTTAATTCATGAAAAAGTGTTTGAACATTATCGCACATATAAATAAAGTTAAGTGAGTTTTGAGAGACAGGGCCGGAGACATATCACTTACTTGGGAAGGATTGCAGGATATTTGTACAATATCCGTATGTGTCTATATATTTTTTGTAATATTTAAAATTTTGTTTCCAGGATGGCAAAAACCTATCCTGCGTATTACTATGCGGCCTGCTACTGTACGCTAAGCTAGTAAAGATACCGGAGGATGCGCTACAAATCTTCGCGGTGAAGCGATGCCCCGTCAACATCGCGCCTAGTCAACTGCGCTATTTGTACTATCTTAGTAATATTATTAGGTGAGTTTTGGACATTCCGTGATAATTGGTCTAGTCATTTCAGAGATTATCAAGAACAAACAGACAATCAATAAGGCGCCGCGATAAGCCTACCCTTTATTACTTGAATATGAATACACACACAGCAAAAAGGCATATTAGTATCTCTTACCCCTTCCTTTTATTAAAGTCATTAATTGTATTATATTGTACAGTCGCTTCGCATGAATGATTGACAAAGATCTTAAATGAATCGGTTGACGAAGAGCTCAATGAGGGAGGTCTATATCCAACAGTGAACATTTATTAGCTCATAATAAATATCAATAAACCGTTTTAATGGTCAAGCTATAAAAGCCAGAAATAACAAACAAAACACTGAATGTCAAAAATTCCGTTTTCCAATCCGTTGATAGCATTAAATTTACTTCATGTAAAACACTGGAGTGACGCAAAGTGTTAAAGAATGTGGAAAAACAATGAGATTATCCTAAAACGATTAAAAACTCAAAGCATCTCTATGTTATTCTTGTAGCATAATAATATATTTTAATTGCAGGCCAGATCCGATATTCCCACATTTTAAACCAGTGACGTTGACATCGATGACCATACAACCAGTTCCATTATTTACTAAAGCCAGGTAAATATATTGTTTATCCTTTTAACTGTGTTCAAACATTTTAAGTTACACATTGCTCTACGGGGAGCAAGGTAGTGCATAGCTACTCAACTTGGCTAGGTGCGTAATTTACATTTCTCTAAACTACCAAAGATTATGTACCTTGATAATACGAGTACATATTATACTTGTGAGAGCACATCTCTCACCCATTAATCAATCACTTTAAAGTCTGTGCAATAAGCACCAGTTGAATACGTTGCATACTAAAGAAGTTTTGATTCCGTGTGCCACTGTGAAACGCAATACATACTGAGTCCAACGGGCCGCTGAAATTGCTAATAAATAAAGAATAAATAAAGGAAAGAAAAATTTCGACACAGGCGGGAATCGAACCCGCGACCTCGGGTATACGCCCCGACGCTCTGCCACAATTGGCCTAGACCTCGGTTTTATAACATACCCTTTCTATATTATAAATCGATAAAGGACATCAAACTAAACAACTTTGCCCATGGAATGCCTATCTAAAATATTGTAATTTTCAAAAAAAAATAAAAAAAATTGTCGTACCTAGTTCAAACTGAGAATGTATAGAATGAGATTCTTTGCTTCAGTGAAAATAAGAAATAGAAAAAAACATTTGATCTATGCTTTTCGCTCTGTCTTTGACTATAAACACTATAGACAGAGCATAATGCAACGAGAGCGTATCTCTTTAGGAAAGCAATATTTTTCCCTGTAATGTTGCGATCACTAGAAAACAAATACCCCAATAAATAAAAATACTTTTTAATTTAAAATTGATTACGTCAATTTATTGTTTAATTAAAGGTTTACTGTTTACTATATTATTTCCTATTAAATAAAGAATAAATAAAGGAAAGAAAAATCTCGACACAAACACTTCTAAAACGTGTAAAAGAAATAAAAGATAGAAGAATTTCGCGCTGGCAGCCATTGACGCGGTAGCTCAATTGGCAAGAGCGACGGGGGCGTATACCCGAGGTCCCGGGTTCGAATCCCGCCTGTGTCGAGATTTTTCTTTCCTTTATTTATTCTTAACTTAATAGTAATAATCCCCACATGAGGTTTTCATGAACAAAAATATTTAAATTATATTATTTCCTGCAATCATATAATTATACATACTTGCTCCTAGTATTATACAATCTTTTTGTTTAATTTTACCATTTATACTGATGTTTAATACACCGTGAAATCTAAAGCATTGTACTAACTTTCAGGGATGAATCTTCCCATGATTACGAATATATTTTTGTACGGGACTAACCTTGTTACTGGACAAAAAAAAATCAGCTATTCCATAAGTGCAAGTTATGTAAATATCATACGGGTCATGGGTATAGTGGGGTCTATGTTTGTATTTTGAAAAATAAAAGACAGCACTATTTTATACATGAGTTTTATTGCATTATTTACTATTGACCTTTAAACAAAATCAGTTTCGTGTGAAAATTTCGAATTCTTTCGTCTATTTCAGTCACATTTTTCAAAAGATGATGTATTCGTACATCTAAGTATTTTAAAGCTATAGCCTTTATTAATAGCACAAGGTGGTTTTCGAAGGTGGCTCTGATGTGGTCGTTTAATGTCGGAAATATTATTTTACCTAAATTATTTTTCAAAACAACTGCGACCATTTGAGCCAAAGCTTTGTCTTTGGACAAAAACGAGTAGCCTTTCAATTTTATAGTATGCCTCAAAACTTTGGTTGGTTTCCAATTGCATCTTCCAGTGGCCGCAATCCATTTTTCTCCTAGATTCGGGTCTTTAGGAAAACTGTAATGAATACGAAGAAATTAAATAAATATAACAAATTTATTACTTACTAATTCCGTAGATAACAATTGGAAATTATTCAGTGTCGCTATAGCGCGACAAAATACATAATATACTCACTCATTAACATCAGTTTACTAATTTGAAAATTTTACCCTAACGACAGGGTAGGATGAAAATGTGAATTATGGCAACACTGAGATACATTGCATATTTTTAGGTTATGCTATTAAAAAATTGCTCAAAATAACTAAAGAAAATGCTAGTAATCTAGTTCAACGTAATTAACATTTGAATCACTTATTTTCTGATGGCGCAATACAGAAAAACATTAAAAAACTCACTCACTTGTGGAAATTCAATCCTTCGATGTGTTTTTCGCTGAGGCTTCCGCAGCTAAGCACGCTACACCCAACCATACCTCACTAAATAATAACTTAACTAATGGAGTCTCTTTTGTCACAATAAAAAGTTCTCAAAATCAAAAGAAAACCAAAATCGCTCACAAGTCGACGCTTTGTTTGTCACAATTTAAAAGTGTGACATCAACAAAACGGGTTACGCGATAGAGATGACAATAAAGATTTGTGTCTATTTTTAACATATAAGAACTTAAATAAGGGCTTCTCTCTTTAAAATGGATGACGTAACATCGCTCTGTCTATAGTGTTTATAGTCAAAGCGCTCTGTAAACAAAAATATTACTTCTTTCGGTATTTTCCAGTTCAATCGCTCGCTTACCGGTTTATTTTCATGATATTATTTTTCAACGACGATCAATAGAACTGGAAAATACCGAAAGAAGTTATATTTTTGTTTACAGAGCGGAAAGCATAGATCAATTATTTTTTTTATTTCTTATTTTCACTGAAGCAAAGAATCTCATTCTATACATTCTCAGTTTGAACTAGGTACGACAATTTATTTTTTTTTTTTTTGAAAATTGGAATATTTTAGATAGGCATTCCATGGGCGTAGTTGTTTAGTTTGATGTCCTTTATCGATTTATAATATAAAAAGGGTATGTTATAACAGCGAGGTCTAGGCCAATTGGTGGCTCAATAGCCACCGTGTCAATGGCTGCCAGCGCGAAATTCTTCTATCCTTTACTTCTTTTACACGTTTTAGTAGTGTTTGCGTTTCCTACCTCCGAATTTTTACTAATTCGGAAGGCCACTTGTCTACCGAGGTCGCGGGTTTGATTCCCGCCTGTGTCGAAAATTTTCTTTCCTTTATTTATTAGTAATAAAGTTTTCATGAACAAAAAGATTTAAATACCACTGAAATTGCCTGGCGACACCTTCCGGGGCGGCCTGTTTTGGAAGATATATGATTAAACAATGCATAAAATCTAGACCACTGACAAAAAGTTGCCGAAATATGTCGGAGGCCCGGCAGGCTCAGTACACTTCTTGCTGTCATTGAAAGTGTACTAGTTTATAGTGATAATATTGAGTCTACCAGCCGTTTTAATATTTTTGTTAACTTATGTTAAATATCTGCCGAAAATATTCCTTCCAGAAAATAACCTGTTTAGTTTAAAACTCATGGTATTTTATTATTTTCAGAGATGGTTGCAGACCGTATGTAGAAATATACAACGAAGATAGATTGCTACTATCGACGTTGCAAGATTATGATAGACTCCATCTGTATACAATGTCGGAAGGAAAAGTGAGTTTGACTATAAAAAAAATTGACATTGTCTCTGTCAGAATTTTATAAGTTATGGTCGTCTTTTGTGTTCTTCATTATTATAACAACATCCGTTTTATCCGCTCCATGATCCATAGCATATTAAAAATCAAAAAAAATATATTGGCAGCATACAGATATTTTTTAATTATTATTTAATTACTCGAAAATTAAAAAACATATATAGGAATTCAAAGTCTCTGAAAGCATCGTAAAGTACATTTACTTCTGCTGCAAAGAGCTATGTATTATGGTTAAGATATTGTAGACTAAGTTTTCTACACACGGGTGTCGTAAGAGGCGACTAAGGGTATTGGGGCTTTTTATTGGATTTTTGGGCCATGCGGTTGGTGAACCATCACCAACAATCTTTATTTTACAAACTTTACCCCACCCAACTTTCAAAACCGGCCTAGGAATTTCTTACTCTGAAACTCTTGCACCCGTCATAGGGATTTATAGCCTATGACTAATAACAATTCGATATTCCAGGTAACAATCCAACTAGACACGACCGTAGTAGGCGACGTGGTGGTGGCGGTGTTCCACGCGCGGCAGCAGCTGGGCCGCGTGCTGGGCGTGCCCGTGCTGGCGCTGCAGACGCACACCGGCTACTTGCAGCCCGGCGCGCGATTCACTAGGTAACTATATGTTGCACGTGGAGAAACACTATCTGCAACATCCTTCACAACACTGCTGTGTACCAACTTATAATTTATATGTAATAGTAATTTATTCATAAAAAGAGTTTACATTATTTAGTGTCGACTGCACCCGAACTAGGCTCATCGCCCGTATCTCAGGTTACAGTACTTACAGCTCTTGGTTTCTATGAATCTAATGGATTGGAATGTATGATTAGCCCGAAAAACATTTACATACCGCGATGTAGGAGTTGAGTGAGACGCTATTATGTGCGAGTGAGTCAGCTGTAGTGTGCGCTCTAACAGTACTCCCACACACGTATAGTGTATGTATGTGTGCAGACGCACGGGGTACTTGCAACCTGGTGCACGATTTTCTAGGTAACTGTCTTAGTACGTATGGACACAGCAAAGATATACTGGCCAGTACACCCTGCTGCGTACCAACTTATAATTTGTATTTATGCTTAGCCCGAAATACTTTTACATACCGCGATGTAGGATATGAGTGGGACGCTGCTATGTGCGAGTGGGTCCGCAGTAGTGTGCGCTCTAATAGTTCTCCCACATGTGCACACACCACAGTAGTAGGCGACATAGTACGCGACGCACACAGGGTACTTGCAGCCCGGCGCAAACTTCACTAGGTAACTATCATAGCACGTACTAGTAAGTATATGTGTGCAAACACACCGGTGGTAGGCGATACTCGCTTCACTGGTTCTGTCTTAGCTGCGGTTTATAGTGAAGTGGCGTGGCGCAGACGTATATTGAAAACGTTTAGTGAAAGAAGTACAATGTACACCTTAATGTCACGTAAAATAGCGTCGTATTGCAGCGGCGCGCCGGTGGCGAGGGGTGTTAGATGCCTGGGTGCGTGGTCGGAAATCTTGTATATAACATACTACATGCAATTAAGTGCAATTAAGGTGTACATTGTGTTTCTTTCACTACACGTTTCCCTTTCGTTTTGTTTCCCAGTGTAAGATACTACTCTGGTTACTTACACCGATTGCCTGGTACAAGATTATCGTTCAATTTTGGGTTACCCTGTATTCTTGTGTCTCCACTGGGTTAGCTTACACTGTATCAGATAATTTTTGGAGAGTGATGAGTTTTCTGAGTTATGTTGTGTTTGTTAATATAATGTATCATGCACTGACCTCCATTATACTATATAAGTACGCTGGACTAATGATACGTATCAAAATGACAGCTATTTACTGTGCCAATTTGAAGCGCCCCCAATGAAGGAACGAGGAACTAAATATGACGTAAACTGCAAAATGGCCAGTGTTTTTTTTACCATAAAGCAAAATATATCTATGGTTTTTAGAAACAATTATAAATCAATAGTGCTGTAAAGTTTCGTTTCGATAAAACTTTATATATTGTCATTTGATATATTGTCTTCGTGTTTGTAAATGATTTTGGAGGTTTATTGCGATTAATTTTGCTTATTGTGTCTTAATATTGTTGTCCATCTATACTTATAATAAATCTGTAGAGAGGTCAATTCTGTACATGAAATATACTTTCAAAATAACCATCAGGTGGTGATTAGGGATCGATGCTGATGCCAAAAATGCAATCAGTAAAATTTTTGTCTGTCTGTCTGTCTGTCTGTCTGTCTTTCTGTCTGTCTGTCTGTCTGTCTGTCTGTCTGTCTGTCTGTCTGTCGGTTTGTATGTTCCTTATGGAAACAAAAACTACTCGACAGATTTTAACGAAACTTGGTACAATTATTCTTCATACACCTGCGCAGGTTTTTGTATACTTTCCAGCAGAGTAGTAAAGGGGAATTTTGGGTAATTTTGGGAAAAAGGGAGAAGTTACTCCATTTTTTAAGCTTCCGTCGCGTGTGCAGCCTCAATGGTTAAACTTACATAAAAATCATGTGTGACGGAAATATTTTTCATAAAATTATCTAAAAGAAAATCCTCAGCAGTTTATGTCTATCTTTTACGGTTGGCTCACAATAACACGTGTAATTCCTGATAGCTTAGCAGTTCGGATCATTCTGATTATATTTGTTTACTTTTAACGTTTGTAATCGTCTCATTCATCCCAAATTTAAAAAAGGTAACATTATTACCTATTCAATAAAAAAAGAATCATAGAAATCGGTAGACAAACACCGAAATTATACATAAAATAAGCCATCGCGCCCGTGATCAAAACCAAATCTTTACTAATTTACATATAACATACTAGATGGCGCGAGTAGTTGCATCCTAAATCACGGAATGATTTATTTTTTAGATTGTTATAAATACTTCATAGTGTTTTATTTAAAAATTTGCTATTAAACGGAAATACTGAACCGTTCATCAAAGCGCATTTAAAATCACCAAACTACACTGTTTAGGGAGTGCTATAAATTTAATAAATTGAAAAAATTGCGCTGAATTTCACAATGCTTGAGCAGTGACTGAAGAAAGAAACCCCAGATATTTAAAAAAACAACGCTACCCGTGCGAAGCTGGGACGATCCACAAGTACATAAATAAGTGGTGGTACTTATTGGTCAACTATGAAAAAGTGCGTGTTATGCAAAAAAATATCGTTTAGATGAAACTGAATCGTCAATCCTGCAAGATGAAATAAGTGCATTACCACAATTATTTTGGGCGGTACCGGACTCAAACGTAAGCGAAACGTCTAAACAATGTGTCGGATACATCGCAGGATTTGTGATACGTGCGATTTGAAAAAAAAAAAAAGTGTGATGATTGCTTGGTCGCTTGCGAATCTTTACCACACGATCCTGTATTTATTCGCAGAAATGGTATAGCACTCGTTGTACAAAAAATGAGAGGTGGTTTGACGATTCCTTCTACAAGTGTCGTGAATGTTTGTTTGTTGGTGGAGTCATTATTCCGCAAGGCTTGCAAAAATAATAATGGTAAACCTCCTATAGAACCGAATTTCGCTTTAATATTCACTACAAGGGTTCTAAAAGATCTGATTGATCAAACAGAAACATTGTTTCCTGATCTACAGAATCACTTCAAAGATACTTTTGTGTCGGATGATTTTAACAGCCATTTTCATATTTTATTGAAACAAATTATCACCAAATATATAGACATCCGTATGTATGCAGCTGTAAAAAACTATTCTCAATATATAACAGGAGTAAGTGTACGTAATTTTTTGTCGCGACAAATTATTTGGGCTCGCCAATGATTAATTGATGGCAGAAATATAACCTTTTCTTTGTTGTTTTTACTTAATATAATATATAAATAATGTGATTATGTTTATTTTATATAAATACCTCACTAACTCTATTGTTTTCAGAACAAAACCACATTTTCAGTTAAAAATACGTTCCCTCCCTTCCCTTATTATTAGATCTAGCTAGCTGACACAGCCACTTTCTCCGGCTTCGGCTTATCCTACGATAACTCAATCATTGCTTAACCAAGGCATTAGCGATTAATTTGTTTGGACATTAGCCTTTCCTTTAAGCAGAAACATTTTATCGATATATTTTATCATACTGTCCCATCTCTTTTATTAGTTCCTTGTTCCTTCACTGCTGCCGTAAGCGCCAAAATGGCGAAAATCAAATCGCCGCACTGTCACCCGGCCTATAATTAGTCCAGCGTACTTATATAGTATAATGGAGGTCAGTGGTTTCATGTAATTTAGTATTTGGGTAAAGTGGCGATAATCTCATCCCAATCCCAAAAGTTGAAAATAATACCCCTGCGACATCTTTGAGGGTATTAAGCTTATGCGTTAAGTCGTTAAGTCCACAAAGTCCAGTAAGTATAATTTTACAATTTTGCCACTACACAGAGCGGTATATCAGCCACTTATGCCATTATATATGTTCTATACTAAAAATAACTTACAAATTATCCCCACAGACCCGAACTAGACGGCATCGACGACGCCCCCAACGACCACTTCCCGTCCAACGTGACCGTGGTCCTCAACTTGAACATACAGAACGGGGAGCGGCGCAAAGCGCGATGCGCCCCCTGGGAGGACGACCACTCGTATGCGGTGCGCGCGCCTGATGTACTCTTTAGTAGTGCGTTGGAAAGAGACGAGACTATTGATAACTTTGGTAAGTAACATATATTTAAAAAAATAACGGTATGTGACAAAAAATCGTGAAAGATTTGGTTGTTGAAAAACAAGGGCACCAAAAATTCCGAACACGTACGTCCGACGTCTTTAGTAATATGCTTGCTAGAAACGATACCGGTGACATTTGGTGTCGTTATTTAAAGCGTTCAGGAAAAATTTGTCTCAGTAAAGAGAGAAACTCGTACACTAAACGTAGCAGTACAGAACGGGGAGCGGCGCAAAGAGAGATGCGCCCCCTGGGAGGACGACCACTCGTATGCGTCGCGTGCGCCTGATGTACTCTTTAGTAGTGCCTTAGAAAGAGACGAGACCATTGATAACTTCGGTAAGTACGTATAGTATATTTAAAAGAATAACAGGATGTGGATAATACTAATCTTAAAATATATGGTTGTTGAAAAACAAGGCCTCAAAAATTCCGAACACTTACATCTGACGCTCTAGTAATACGCGTTTTAAGCGTTTGGAGAAAACATAGCAGAGTACTAACTACAGAGTACAATAAGCTTGTTTGTTAAAAGTGGACGACTACTCTTATGCGGTGTGCGCACCTAATATACTGTTTAGTAGTGCGCTTCAGAAGAACGAGACAAATCTGATTTTATCTTTTGATTAACTATGTATATATAATGATTTTGCCTTCAAATATATTTTCCCACAAATTTCCCATTAGTCAAATATTGGCCTCGAATCTAAATTTTTGCAACCGATTTTAATAAAAGACAACAAAGTTATATTTAAAATCAAGTAGGTCTATTTCAAATGTATTTTATCTATTGTATCAATTACCGATAACTATTTATTTTGTGCAGCGAATATGCGTGGAAAACCCACGACTGCAAGTATTCCAAGTATGTATTGAACAATCTCAGTGATAATGTTCATGAATCATACACTCATGTCATTTCTGCATCCTCAATATCATGTACATATTTTATTATTGCACAGTCATAGTGTTTTAGATTCATGCAACTTTTCTATGGTTTTGATTGTTCTCAGTTTATCAGCCATTGTTCGTTAGGTATAGATATGTTTAATAAGGTCTGAGAAACTAGAATTCTCCAGTTATTTTTTGATATTAGATATTGTTTTATTGTCTTTTTTCCACTTTTTTTATTTGCTTAAACTCCATCTAATTCAAATGCATGGCAAATATTTTAGTAGTTACCAATATCCTCGTTATCGTATTGTTACTAATTCATAGCTGGTTGCCCAACATACATACATATTTTCACGGCTATAAATCCTAAAAAAGGGGTAGCTAGAGTTTTAGAAAAGGAAACTCCTCAGCCACTTTTGAAAATAGACTGGGGAAAAAAGAAGTAAAAAAAGAAGGTAAGTGGTGAGTTTCCAGCCACTCCTCCCAACAATAACTTAAAAAGCCCCAAAACCCTAAAACCACTCTTATGACACTTCCGTGAAGAAAGGCCTTAGCAGTGACTTACCTACAATTTTTCATATAGTCATTTTTATTAGAAAATAAATTTACATATTGAAGAGAATACGCATGACATCTTTTAATTCTATAAACTACCTCAAGACCAAATCAAAATCTTTCCACCACTTACCAGCCACATGAATAAAATTCCAGTAACAGTAGAAAGCGTCCACACGAGACACAAAGAGAAGCCCCCCTCTTATGATACTCCCGGGAAGAAATGCCTAAGCAGTAACTTACCTGCAGTTACCAAAATTTCCAAAAATAAAGTAAAATTTACATATTAAAGAGCATAAAAATGTCTTTTAATTCCGCAAACTACCTCACGACCAAATCAAAAGCTTTCCACCACTTACTTACCACATGAATACAATTCCAGTAACAGTAGAAAGCGTCCACCCGAGAGACAAAGAGAAGCCCCCCCGGCCGCTGCCCCCCTCCCCGCAGCCCCCGCGCCGCCCGCCGCGACCAAAACAAGAACACACGAACAAACAAACAGCAGACTTCCTAAACTTAGACCAGTCAACATCCGTCTCAGATACCAACGAAGAAAAGAAAGAGAAGAAACTACAGACGGGCGATTCGTTTGACTTCTTTGGAATGATGGAGAAGAGTAGTGATCAGATTGGCAATTTGATTGGGGAAGTTGCTAAGGATAATCCTGAGGTAAGAGTTGTGAGATGCTTGTTTATTTTATTTACTTATTTATTATTTATCAGTAAATTCACGGTAGTAACTCGTGAAAATCCAGAATTAAGAAATCCTTAGACACTTATGTTTAAAATGATGTCATAAAAGTAAAATAAAAAATACATTAATGTTTTAGACGAAGAATAATAAATAAAATTTTTGTTGATAACCGGGGGCGCTACAATTTTCTTAGGAAATTGCAGTGCCTATATCTGCTGCACGATTTACTAGTGTGTTAGAAAGGGATGAGATCACTTATAACTTTGGTAAGTAATCTATATCTTAAATAGTATTAGCGTAGTCGAAATTTCTTTTTTGAAAAAGTTTAGGGAATATATTTCTAACTTATCAAAAAGATAAATTAGTGCACAGTAATGTTTTATATAAGATAATAAAATTTTAAATTTTTTTGTTACTACACTTTTTTAACTATCTTTTCTTTTAACTCTTGTTACTAACCGTAATTCTCAAAAATAATGTATATTTTTTTACATCAGATTGTTTATAATTACTCGGTACCCTCGATACAGGCTTGCCTAGTGTGGGCCCACGGGCACTCAAATCATGTACAATTCAATATCTTAATGTAATATCTTGACTGTACTGAAACAGATGTGTATCGAAATTAAGATCTATTTACTAATAAATAAAGAATAAATAAAGGAAAGAAAAATTTCGACACAGGCGGGGATCGAACCCGCGACCTCGGGTAAACGCCCCGACGCTCTGCCAACTGAGCTACCGTGTTTATTGTGTGTATTTATTCTTTATTTATTAGTAATAATCCCCACATGAGGTTTTCATGAACAAAAAGATTTAAATTAAAATCTATTTATTTATTTATTAACTAGATCCGTTCTTAAAAGAATCTAAGCATATACGCCTACATTCAACCACCACGAATGAGCCGTTTTAGAGGCAAACTAAGTTTTTTTAATATGTTAGTTTCAAAGACGACAAGGAACCTTGAAAGCTCAATGAAAAACTCCACCGCTTCTCATGCGGGAGACGTGTGTTCAATCCTGATTCGAGCCTACACCAGTGTGTTCTTTCTGAAGTCCTATGCTTAATTAATAAAGGTTGTTAAGGGTGAGGGAAAACATTGTGAGGAAACCATATCGCTGAATTGTACTTAGTGAAGTGATATTATATTCGCACAAAGTTGCGATAGGCTTATTACATTAATAGTTTGTCCAAAATTTAACACCAAGTGATATTCTTGTCTTAGTTTTAATACCTCTGCCATGATAGACTACACTTATAATATATTAATATGTTTCATTATACACAGCCGTTTTCTTCGCGTCCGATATTCAGTGACCTGCCAGCGCCCAGCACGGAAGCCTCAGAATCGCGGCCTACCACGGACCCCTTAGGCTTTGACCCCTTTGGACTTAATGAACCCATCAAAGAAGAACCTTTACTTACACCGCAACTCATACCGAACTCAAGTCAAGATAATAGTAAGTTTACTGTGTTTTTTCTATTAGTGTGAGTGGTTTGACTTTTACTATTTATCATACCATTTTTCATTTCTATGATTGAGCTTTTCATTCTTAATCGCTTACCACAGTAATTCGAATATAGTGAAATGGGTTGTCCAAAAGTGGGTTGTCGCCGCGACCCACCGCCCCCCGCGCAGGGCCCGCGGAACCCGCTCGGGGTAAGGCAACTCCACCAATCGTGGTGGACTGCCTCCCCGAGTGGACGCGACATTTCGCGGCACTGAAGACCAGGCTTGGTCACGCTCCCAACGCGCGCCCCTTCGGTAAGGGGGTGCGCTTCACCCCCCGGTCTCCGGAGGAGTACCGCGAAATCGTGCGGTACCTCGACGAGGCCGCGAAGGCGAACAGTGCCATATCATGGTACTGTTACTCCCTCGTCGAGGACCGCCCCCACAAGGTGGGAATTCGCGGGCTCCCTCGGGATACACCCCCCGAGGCGATCGCCCAGGCGCTGTCGGAGATCGGATTTCCGACGGCGCTTGTACGCCCTATTCCCCCCCGTAGGGACCGCCCCGGCTGCCTCTTCTTCGCGCAGCTAGAGGGCCGAATCCTCCCGGACAGGCTGAGGGAGCTCTTTGCAATCAAGGAGCTCCTGTGCATGCCGGGCGTAGTTGTTGAGGCCTGGAGGAGTCGCGGGGGGCCTGCGCAGTGTCATCGCTGCCAGGCCTTCGGTCACTCCTCCACAAACTGTCACAGGCCCATCAGGTGCGTGAGGTGCGGGCTTGGTCACCCTGCCGGTGACTGTCCGCGCCCCAAGGAGGACGCCCCCTCCTGCGCAAACTGCGGCGAGGGCCATACAGCGAACGATCGCCGCTGTAAGGCCTTCGTACGCGAGGCGAGAAGGGCGGGCACTAAAACCGCCCCGCCCGTCCCGCCTCCGCGACCGAAGGGGAAGCCCGAGGGACGGGAAAAAATCCCCGTCCCTCGTCCAGCGGTCCCAAACCCCCCTCCCCCAGCCAGGAATGAGGTGCCTGTAGTCGCGGGCGCCTCGGGACTGATGGCGGAGGCTAATGGGCCATCTGCCCGAAATAAACCCCCCGCGAGGCGCAGAAGGCGGAACCGTAAGGGGCCCGCCGCCCCTACGGCTCCACCACCACCCCCCCCGATGGCACAGCAGCCAGAAGCGGTTGCGACGGCCAAGGTGGCAGCCCCTGCTCCATCAGGGACGGACGTTGGACCAACAGGCCCAGCACCCTCCGTCCCTGCCGCATCGGTGTCGCCCCAAATGGCCTCCACATTACTTCGAATGATCGAAGTAATTAAGGAGGCCCTAGAGGCGACGCTGATGGGTAGAAGCCCAGTGCAGGCCCTGCGAAGGGCCTTGCATATTCTAATGGAGGCCATGGATCCGGTACACAATGGGTAGTACATCTCTACGCATTGTGTATTGGAATCCCGGCGGTATCAGGGGCCACATCCTAAGTCTCCGCACTTTGGTCCAGGAGCATGACGTCCACATCGTGCTCCTGGGGGAAACCAAGCTGAGACATAGCGAGGAGCTCCGCGTACCCAACTTCTTCGTGTACCGTAGGGACGAGGTCTCCCCGAGGGGTATTGCATACCGTGGTACCGCAGTACTCGTAAGGAGAGACCTGGTGCATGAAGAGTTGGGACAGCCAGCCTTTAGCAGTGTCCGATCTATCGGAATACTGTTGAGGGCGGCCGACATGGAGCTCAAGGTGTACGCCGCCTACAAACCGCCTGATTGCCCCTTCTATCCCCAGGACATCCGGAACATAGTGGATGGTCGGACCGCCGCTGTGGTGTTAGGCGATTTCAACGCCAAGCATCCGCAGTGGAATTCGGCCACCTACAATTCGGCTGGGCGGGGACTGCTGAGGGATGCGGAGGACAACGACTATACGGTCATTGCCCCCTGCACCCCGACGCACTACCCGGCCAACCCGAATCATCTTCCCGATGTCCTGGACATAGCTCTGCTGTCGGGGATAACATGCCCGACGGCGATCGAGGTGCTGTATGACGCCGACACGCAGCACCTCCCCGTTCTTCTGGCTCTCGGAATGAACGCTGATTTCCGGCATCCCCTTCCTCCCCGGGTCAAGATTGACTGGGGTGCATACTCCTCCAAAATGGAGGAGTTCCACCCAACGGGGGGGATATCGTGCGCCACCGACGTCGACGAGCTGGCCGAGGCTTTAGCTTCGGCCATCGCGTCGGCCAAGGATGGCGCAACAATAGCCCGGCCTCAGCCGGCTCTCGCGAGTCGCCACCTCCTGCCGGAGCATCTCCGGCGGAAGTTACGCGACATACGGGAGCTGCGCCGCCAATGGTCGCGTTCTCGCTGTCCGGCGCTGAAGAGGCAGCTAAATGCTATCACGTCCTTTATCAAGGACGCGATAACGGAGTTCCGAGGGTGGACGTGGGAAAGCCTCATTGAGAGAGCCTCTGAGGACGACGCCACCCTCTACCGGCTGAACTCTAAGCTCAGCCGGGCTCCGGCCCCGGTCTGTCCCATCTTTGACCGGGGTGGCAAACGCTGCTACTCAGCGTCGGACCGAGCCGCGATATTGGCGGATCATTTCGAGAGTCAATTCTCGCCTAACCCTGTCGTCGACGAAGAGCACAACAGCCTCGTGGAGCGGCGGGTACAGCAGTTTTTGACCGACGACCGGATACCTCCGATCAGGGGGGATGACTTCATCTCCCCCTCGGAGGTCCGGAAGTTGGTCAATAGCCTCAACAGGCGGAAGGCTCCCGGCCCCGACGGGATTCCCGTCGAGGCCCTAGTACAGCTCCCCCGTAGAGCCCTCGTCGCCATGACGAGGCTCTTTAACGGGATATTTCGCACGGGCCGATTCCCACCCTCCTGGAAGACCGGTAAGATTATTGTCTTACCGAAGGAGGGAAAGGACCGGCGGCAGCCGAGCGGGTATCGACCCATCACTCTGCTGCCGCACATCGCGAAGCTGTTTGAGCGTCTGCTGTTGCGACGCCTTCGTCCCCACATTCAGCTGCGGGACGAACAACACGGCTTTCGTGACAGCCACAGTACGACGCTCCAGCTCGTGAGGGTAGTCGAACACCTCTCCTCCGAGATGAACAGGGGACGCTACACGGTCGCCGTCTTTCTAGACATAGAAAGAGCGTTCGACCGTGTGTGGCATAGCGGGGCCCTGTTCAAACTCTTGGAGGTGGGGGTGCCACCGGCATATGTGAGGATCATCGCCTCCTTTTTGGAGGGGAGATCCTTCTATGTGTCGGTGGAGGACGCCCGGTCCGAGGTGAAGCCGATCCGTGCGGGAACTCCCCAGGGGAGCTGTGTCTCTCCACTGCTGTACGCGCTGTACACCAACGACATCCCCACCCTCGAGGGTAACACCCTATACGAGGGTGAGGAGGACGTTACGCTGGCGCTCTACGCCGACGACAGCGCCTTCTTCGCCTCCTCTCGTCGGCCCCGGGTAGCGGTTGCCAAGATGCAACGTGTCCTGGACCTTCTGCCGGCTTGGCTTGGTCGGTGGAGGACGGCCGTCAACGTCGGGAAGACGGCCGCCCTGATCACCAGGGTGAGACGGCCGACCGGGCTCGCGCCGCTTACGTTAGGCGGCGAGAGCATCGAGTGGCAGACCTCGGTCAAGTACCTGGGCTGCAAGATCGACCGCAACCTCCGTATGGGGTCTATGGTGGACCATGTCCGCCATAGAGCCCTCGGGGCCCGGTCGGTCTTGCGGCCGGTGCTCGACTCCGGCCTGCCACTACGAGCCAAACTGCGTATATACAAAATGTATATACGCTCCCGCCTGACGTACGCGGCGCCGGCCTGGTATGGCCTACTCTCAGCCCAGAACAAGCAACGCTTGCAGAGGGTTCAGAACATGGTGCTCCGCCAAATTGTGAAAGCCGGGCGGTACGTGCGTAATAGCACGATCCACCGTGATCTCCGGGTCGAGACCGTGGAGGAATTCGTGGTGGGGTTGACCCGTCGTCTGTTCGACCGGGCGGACAACTGCCGCCACGAGCACCTCCGCGGAATCGCCCCGCTACACGCACGACCGCCCGACGGGCGACCGCTGCCTCGGGAACTCGCGCGCTCCCCGGAGTCGCAAGACACGCGACCCCGGGGACCGCCCCTTCCACCGCCAACTGCCCCGACGTCAGTCCCGAGGGTGAGGTGCGTAACGCGTATCCTCACCCTCCCTCACCCTCCTTAGTGGCTAATCCCCAATAGGGATAGCCACCCCTCCCCTCTATCGCCTGGGGAGGTGCCCAAAGACCGGGGGGGACGTTCCCCCCCGAGACGAAGCTGGCCCATGGGGGAAACCCCGACGCCTATCCCGCGCGTGCCGAGCCTGGTGTTTTGTGCCGCGTGGATGTTCCTGATGAGTGAAATGAATATATTCAAGTAACTTAATAAGCAATGAAATTTAATTGTATTGTAATAAACCAACATAACATACTTTAAATACTTTATATTATTTATCAGCGAATTCAGAACTCAGTTTACCAATCTCCAGCTATTCTTACTTCTTTAAAACTAACCAAACAAAAAAACATACTTATAGTACCTAAACAATTCTGACAGAAAAACAACTAATCACAATCTAATTGCTATTTTATTGTAACGTGTGCGTACGGTAAATTTGACGAAACCATTATTCAATCACCAGGTCGTCCACCCAGCGTTCCATCAGACTCATCCCAGCACCAGCCAAGAGATCCATTCGCAGACCTAACAAAGTTAGGAGCAGCTATATCAGGAACAACTCTAACAGGAGCCAGTATATCAGGAGCTACGACCCCTATTACGAATACCCCCGCACACACACCAGCGCATCACTCACACACACCAGTGAGGTCGCCGGCGCATCAGCCTGATTATAGGTGAGTGATGGTTAATAAACTAGTTTTGCATCGCAAAAAAGTGAATGTTGACTGCGTTAAGCAGAGGACTGGTTACGTGTCTTCAGCGACAGCGCCGCGATTGTGTCACAATCGTCAGTCGCAAAAGATACTTAATCAAGCCCCCAGGTTGATGCGAAAATAGTAATCGATAATGAAAAAATAGAATTTTCTGGGTATTACTATTCATTCTACATTGCAATGGGATCCAATATATTTTTACTTTCTACACAGTAACAATAAATAAGCAGCAAAGTTTTTCATGAGAAGTACATTGTTATATACATAACATATACTCATAACATAACATATACTCACGGCTATAAATCCCTAGAAGGGGTAGCCAGAGCTAAGGAATTAGAAATTCCTCAGCCACTTTTGGAAATGTGAGTGGGGAAAAGATGGTAAAAGTAAAGGTTGTTGGTGATGGGTCTCCAACCGCATCGCCCAAAAATCCCTTAAAAGCCCCAATACCGTTAGTCGCCTCTTACGTACACCCATCGGTAGAAACGGGGTAGTGCTATTCTAAGCCGAAACTACACGGCAAATGGCTGTTATATACATTTATCCTAAAAACCCATTTCACCAATAAAAACTATGAATACCCAGCCGTTCACACTTCGAGCCAGCCAAAAGTCCAGTAGACGACAAAGCAGCCAAGAAGCCAGGAGACGTGTTCGGCGATCTCCTCGGAAGCCAGGGGTACCAGTTCACTTCCCGGAAAGAGGCCGGACCCAGGACTATGAATGCGATGAGGAAAGAGGAACTTGTTAGGGAAATGGACCCGGAAAAACTGAGGATTCATGAATGGGTAAGAATTATTTAGGCAGCTTTTTTTGTGGGATAGATAACGTAATTCTGTGATTTTGTTTTGTCATTAAGTTTTTGGTTTTTCAAATCAAAATCAAATCAAAATCATTTATTTCGGATTATTCATCCATATAGTTGTTAGTAATCACAAAAACTTAAATACCTATGTTAGTAACAAAAATAACATTTAAAATTAAATACAGACATAATTAATTGTACTGCTTTGTATTATTGTGGCTAATACTACCGACAACTGGCGGTGTGCAGTCTCACCCAGTGCCGGAGCAGTGGGGAGTCCCACCTGTCACTCAACACACGCAGAATGCTGTTGGAGCTCGCACGAACGCGCTGAAGCATGGAGGCTGTACGGCTTCTTATTATGGCGTAAAAATCGCTAGTCCTAGCCTCCGCGAACATAGCTGATGCGCTACAAAATCGTGGGAGCTTCAACAACACTCTGAATGCATTGTTGTATTGGACGCGAAGAGCGCTGTAAGCACGCTGTGTGTAGCGGACCCACAGGCTGCACGTGTAAAAGGTTTGGCAAACGCCTTAAAGAGTGTAACCTTCACATCATTAGTACACCGTGCAAACCTGCGAGCCAACATGTTACACCGTACTGACAGCGCTCTTCGCTCTCGCTCAATGTCAAGGTCGTCCGACATGCCCTCCGTCACCCAATGGCCCAGGTATTTAAATTTGTCCACCTTCTTAAGAGGGGCACCACACAAGTTAAGAAGTGGTAATTCAGAATACGTTTTCTTCCCGGCTTTAAACACCATAAACTCGCTCTTCTTAGGGTTATACCTTAGACCATGGGATTCCGCATAGGCTTCACAAATATGTAGTAATCGACGTAGAGCACCAAGCGAGGGGCTCAGCAGCACCATGTCGTCCGCATAACTAATTTTACACGATGATATACACATAAAGATTATGTTTATATTTCTTGAAATTATATTAATTTTAAACTATATAAAAATGTAAGAAATTATGTAACCATGAGGTTAGTAACCGAGTATGCGATGAACAAAATAATGTAAGAACTCTAAATGAGTGTTATTGTATTGTTTCACATTGTGAGGTTTTGGGTTCGATTCTTGCTGTTTTTTTGCTATACGTTTACATTCCACACGTTTTTCGTACCTTTACCTTCATTTATTTTCAACTGTGTCTTTTGCCGTGTAGTGTCGGCTTAGAATAACACTACCCCATTTCTACCCGTGGGTGATCGTAAGAGGCGACTAAGGGTATAGGGGCTTTTCAAGTGATTTTTGGGCGATGTGGTTGGAGACCTGTCACCGAAAACATTTATTATTGCCATCTTTTCCCAAATCAACTTCCAAAAGTGGCTGAGGAAATTCTCATTCCAAAGCTCTGGCTACCCCGTTAAGAGATTTATAGCCGTGAGTATATGTATGTATGTGTCTTTTGTCCTTTTAATTATCTTGTACACTATTCCTAACCACATTTCTATATCACACAAACGGAAGGCAAGAAAGCGAACAACCGCGCCCTGCTATTCAACTATATCTTTTATCTCTTCCTTTAATTATCTGTTATACTATAGCCTGACTTGGCACGATGACAAAACATGCAGATTATGATGATATTTCTTGAATTGATATTGTTGATGCTTTCGAAATTTTGCTAGTTCCTACTGCCGATATCAAAAGTACTTTAGGAACTTTTTTTTTATTGCGTGCATTTTATAATTAACTATGACTTTTGTCTTTTTATTTATCGACCCCTAACCAAGATTCCTATATCCGACAGACGGAGGGTAAGAAAGCGAATATCCGCGCCCTGCTATGTTCCCTCCACACCGTGGTATGGGACGGCTGTCGTACTATAGGAACCAAATTTTTTTGTGTATTATTTTGTAATATATCTTTTTCTTTAATAACTATCTGTAACCCTATATTTAACCGAAATTTCTATATCACACAGACGGAGGGTAAGAAAGCGAATATCCGCGCCCTGCTATGTTCCCTCCACACCGTGGTATGAGACGGCTGTCGTACTATAGGAACCACATTTTTTTATGTTTTATTTTGTACTATATCTTTTTCTTCATTTACTATCTGTGACCCTATATTTAACCAAGATTCCTATATCCTACAGACGGAAGGGAAGAAAGCGAATATCCGCGCCCTGCTATGTTCTCTCCACACCGTGGTATGGGACGATTGTCGCTGGGTGCCGGTCAATATGGCCCAACTAGTTTCTACTGCCGATGTCAAGAAGAATTATAGAAAGGCTTGTCTGGCTGTACATCCTGATAAGGTATGTGGTGTTGGAAGTGGTCGATGGTGGGGGGAAGCTTGAGTGATAGGGGGGGGCTAAAAAGTATCGGGAGGGAGATGAAAGGGAGAGAAAAGAGGGAGATGTAAATGTTTCGTGAATTACTGAAGAGATGATAGAGAATGGTGCAAGCAGATTTTTTTGTCTCCTTACTAATTACGCTTGTTTATCGTTACATTTATGATTTTGCCTTATAGTTCTGAAACACACTCTTATTAATAAAATATACCAATCACGTCCATGAAAGAACATTACTTTGGCAGAAGAGTGTAAAATTTAAAAAAAAATATTGTCATTGCTACTAAATATACAATGGATAGTTAAGCCTTTTGATATAAATTATTAAAAAATCGCATAGCATAACAATTTTTAACTCCAATTTTTTTCTCAGTATACTATTAACTTGTAATGATTTTACTTATTAATATGTTTACAGCAAATGGGAACACCTAACGAGAACATAGCCAAAATGATATTCATGGAACTAAACAACGCCTGGACTGACTTCGAGAACGACGCTACGCAGCAAAACCTATTTGCCTCGTAACCCTTTTAGTTGCAATTAGATAAATCAATTAATAATACCTTACGGTTACTAAGCTTTTCAAACGAGCTTATTCTATCAGTTTCGATTAGTTTTGCTACGAAAGTGAAAGTTCGATTCATCCAGTGTTAGTATTAAGCCTTGAAAGTGAATGAAGATAGTATTTTGTTATATGGACCCTTTTATTAATTGGAGCTCAGATCTAGTTTCCGCAGAGATAGCTTTTATAACAGATGCTATAATAATTCCAAATACGTCTTTTAGATAGATTCCTTTAAATAAATAGAAAATAATGGGGATGGGAAGAGTGCGCTATTTTGCCCACTGTAACGTCTATAAGTGCGAAAGAGACCACAACAGTCGTCATGTTCTCGCATTTGGTTGCTCCGTGTGATTCAAATATTTTTATCAGACCAGTATGATAATAAATTAACCTTAGTATGGTATGACTGCCTCCGTGGTCTCGCGGTTAAGCGCTTGGTTTCAAGAACGGAGGTCTCGGGTACGATCCCCGGGGGTGATAACCTTACAATTGTTTTTGTAAGATTTAACCCAGTCTGGAAGGATAATGCAGGCTTGAATCACCTGATTATCCGATAATTAAGATGATTCCGTGCTTCGGAGGGCACGTTAAGCCGTCGGTCCCGGCTACTATAACGGTAAAAGTCGTTAGTCTGCCAACCCGCAATTGGCCAGCGTGGTGGACTAAGGCCAAATCGCCCTAAATAGGGTAGGCTCGAGCCCCTTGGTGGGGACGTATATGAGCTGGGAGTATGGTATGTAGGTATGACGACAGATAGCAATTAAATCACCTGTTCAGAGTTTCTTTAGAATGTGGTAATGATATTTATATTTAAGGTTATTTTTTCAAAGTAAACATACTTCTGAGAGAGAAAGTAATTATAAGATTAATTTAAATATGCAATGCCGCAACTTCAATCCTACTTTTTAAACAGTTTTGGCGTAGTCGAGGCTTTACAAGGCACTATAATAATTGACAGGTTCTTATATAATTATATTAATAATGTATAAAACGGTGCATTAGTTCAAAAGGTTTGAGGCTAGAATATGAAATGAGCCATTAAAACTTAAGTACTAATAATTCAAGGTGTTAAATTGATGTTAAAACGAAATGCAATATATAAATGTTAATTATAATGTATGTGTGCTAATACAGCTAGCTAGAAATGTTTGAAATACATGTAAATCTTTAAATTAATCTTCATATATCTTGTTGTCGAGTAGCTTCGAAGTCTATATAACTAAACTTAGTCAATAAGTTTGCTTGAATCGCTCAATACTTTGCTATACAAACTCTTATTATTATGCTATATTCTCATTCATTCACTCTCGGTTATTAAGAGATTTTATTATTTGGTAGTCTAATGTTAATTTCAAATATAATTCGTATATACCCATACATACATGCCTTAATAAACCCCCGTCAAGACTGATTTTTTGTGTCTGTATGGGAGTATAGGTGAAAGATTTACATCGCGATATCTTTGTATTAAATGTATGAATACAAAGATCAGCTTGAATTCGTTCATACAAAGACGAGAGTCCGAATAAAAAAGCTTCAGGAGAAGATTTAGGAAGGTGCAGAAAGCCAGAGATTTGTCAGGATCGTACTAAGTAGTATCGTATTGATAATTTCAGTCTACCTAAAAGGGAATAGAGGGTGTAAGTATAAGTAAGCAAGTGTACCAAATCTAGGTTATGGCACAGTGGGGTGTAATGGCCAGCAAATCTTTGCTCTACTCGCAATGTTACAGTTCTTTTTGCCTGACCGAGACTTAAATTGTTTTTCAAATATAAACTTGTTAATAACATAAATACATACATACATGTACTCACGGCTATAAATCCCAGGAAGGGGTAGCCAGAGCTAAAGAATTAGAAATTCCTCAGCCACTTTTGGAAATTTGAGTGGGGAAAAGATAGTAAATATAAAGGTTGTTGGTGATGGGTCTTCAACCGCATCGCCCAAAAATCCCTTAATAGCCCCATACCGTTAATAACATATACATACATATACTCACGGCTGAAATCCCTAGAAGGGGTAGCCAGAGCTAAGGAATCAGAAATTAATTTAACGTTAATAACAACCGGGCTATTAGTACAACCAAAAAAAGTTCCCATCCCTCAGTAATATTTTATACTTCAACCACTTTATTATTCCTAGGATAAATAAGTTTTTAACTATTTAGCGGTTGTCACCTCCTTTCTTTCCGTTATGGTGCAAATTTAAAAGTCTCTTAATCCAATAATAAGAATATATTGGGAGTTACTTGGTTTGTTAGGGCTCTCTTATTACGGTATTCATAAACTGAAATAATATTGACTACCAAGTATTGTACGGTGCATTTATTTGTTTAGTTTCGTTTAGTATACAATATAGTTATCATATTTTTATTTAGTACATTCCTTCTATTATCCAATAAGTACTGGTGCCCGCTATTGAAACAGTACCACATTATGTTTTTATTACTGTAGGGTCTTATGTATATGTACTTATTTTTATCACAAGATTTCTTTATTTAATTTACATGAACGTAATGATGAAAATCTTTAAGGCGCTCAACTTCATAAAAGTAATGTACAAGGGGCGGCTGAAAAGTAATGAGCCTAAGGTATTAAAACTTCTGATAGAAATGTAAAATAAAAATATTTTTCACTATCTATTTTGTGGGTGTCGTGTGAAACGTGCTTATGTTTTTTTTTCTTCTTTGAGTCTCGAATAACTTCATAGTTACGGTTTGTTACGACAACCAACAGAAAAAGACATTGTAAGTTTCAGAGTTAGTCTTTAAACCATTTTACGAGAGTGTATAACATTTCTACAAAATATATGTGCAAAGCAAAAATTTAATTTAATATCAGATCTTAAGGGCGTCCCCGGAAAAATAGGTTGATATTGATTGTTTGAAAATTCTATAAAGTCTGATTTGATGATATTGATATGACATGAATAAAATATATTTTGGTGATTAGTTCATGGTGTTAAAATTTGATGTTTAACATTTTAATAATTTGTTAAAAAACAGGATGAAAAAAATTGAATTGCAACATTCTTTGTTTTCATAAAAACCGTATAGGCTCCACTGGCATAACATACATGTGAACTCATTATGTGTCTATATACGCGTAGCTTTAAGATCTGTAACTTTGATGTTTAACTTTTCATTTAAACATTATAGTTATTCAATAAAACTAAATAAACTACATTTATCCTGCGCGCGCGTTTTTTCCGTCCCTGTCACTCTCAGTGAATTTGACGTAAGAGTGAGCGCAATAGCTGCAAAATGCGGGGAGGCCCTTAAGACCTAAAATTAGTTTTACAAGTGTCATCATCTGTGAAGCTATTGCAAGTGAAATAGCATGTGAATTATATTGTTATTATTATTTATTGTATTCTTAGTCATTATATATTTTATAATATTGATTCATACAAATATTCAGTTATAAAACACTTTGGTTAAGTTTGTCGACTATATTCCATGCAGGAATCTTCCTGACCCAATCCTTTTACATTTCACATTATCCAAACATCATTTACGTTATTTATTATTTTCGTTATATTAACTAGCATTATTTTAGAACAAAATGTGTACTGATCTTTTTATGTGTGATTCAGTTATATTCTTATGTTATTATTATAACTTGTAAATAATTTAAGTTAATTTTGTATAATTTAAATGTTTTTGTTCATGAAAACCTCATGTGGGGATTATAAGTAAGTTTTTGTATTTCATCATTGCATTAGTATTCGATGTATTTCTCAGTTCCTAGTGATTAGAATAATGTCAATTTTCGATGGTGGCAGAATGAATAAAGAAAAGTATATGTATATTTGAAATGGTCTTATGATAAGGATACACCGGTTATAGTTATTTTAATGGCAAATGTCTGTACAGACATTTAAAGCAAATTAAAGCGTAATATGATTTGTATATTGGGTTTTAACTTTTAACGAAATTTTTGTGGAACAGTTTTGATAAGATAAGTATTGTCATATCATCATCATCTATTAATATATGTTTTGTTACCAGTTAGATTTTTTTAATCACCAGGACTTCCAATTGTTTTTTTTAATGAAGCAATTACATATTAATAGTTTTTTGTTTCGTAATTTATCTTAATATAATGAAAACAATTAATTTGATTTCTGACAACGATTAACAGTTAATAGTGAGGGGTGATATATTATCTAAGAGCAACAGAAGATTGAGATATTATCTAAAAGTAGCAGAAACTGCTATACACATTGTATTATAATAAAATTGTAATGTTGCATATTTTGCTTTGAAAGTATTGTATGTAATTAGATTGAAACCCATATAGGAAAATGTTCAATAAATAAATTATAAGAATAATGCAATCTAAATTTTTTTATTCTTTCCCACGGTGTGTGATTATTAATACCTTACACCTACTACCCTAATTACAGATTAATGCCCTAATATATACGAGTATACCTTATGAAAGACAACAACTTGTGCAACTATTCGGACTATGTCAGTGAAATATCAATACAGCAGTGAACAGTTATGGAGGAATGACATCTTCCTGTCTCACTCTTCGATGCAATTGGATAGGATTTGTGCTCTGGACCTAGAGTCGGACATAGTATTCCATACAAAAACTTTATCACCTTGATATATCTGTTTGTAGTAAATATAGCAACTCTGCAAAGATTCAAGGATAGCCCATCTATTCAAAGGCTTTTTCATATTCCACGAGCCCTAATCATAATGGCAAATCATACTTCTCAGTCTTCTAAATAATCTGGCGTAATGTGGTTTATGGTACGAAAGCCTTTTCGGAAACCGGCTTCTTGGTTAGGCTGAAAGTCGTCAAACCTCCCAAGAAGACGATTTGTAATAACTAGCTCACAGAAGCGATAGGGGAATGCGTCGTCGTTACACCGCGCTCTTCACCCAGTGTAACAGCGAAGCATTTTTTTTCCTAACAGGTCCAGCAACACTTTTTTGACATTTATTTATATATCTCCGCAGATATATTATCGTATATGAAACATAGAATTCAATACCGTATTTGGACTTATTTATTGACGTTATTTTGGCAATTCATGGCCATTTCAGCAGCAGATCTTTGCGCCGACGTGTACAACAGAACTGTCTATAAAACTTTTCGCCTTCTCTCTTCTCTTCTTCTTCTCCTGCCACTTGGAAGGCAAAATTCTGAAATCATTAGTTTCCAGTCTCGTTAACTGGCTCTGCCTGATAGGCAGATCTTTTGCATTAGCAAGAATACCTTTTAGCCCTTGTTTTGCTCAATATGGGTTTTAATTCTTTCTTTGATATAACGTCTCAAATCGCATTTTTAGACACTTTGAGATATGTCTACTGCGCTGCCGTTATTGAGCCTGAAGATTCGACAATTAAATTTCGTCTTTTTATCGTTTTTGCTTTTATTCCCAAACTGAGTCTGAAATAATTTTGATCCAAACTTTTGGCCAGTTTCCACGATTTCGCTAGTGAAATCATCCACATCTATAGAACTCTGAGTCATTCGAAACCGTTTAGAACTTCTAGTGGAAAGGTCTAAGGATCTTGGATTTTGACTAGTGCTTGACCGAGTGTAGACTTCATAAGTCGACGTCGTTCTAGCTCTATATTCATGTTCAATGTGCCTCGGACCATTCAGTAATCGCTATGGTCTAATGCACTGATCACAAAGGCATCTTTGAAGATATGTTTTTTGTCGACATGTAAAATCTATCTCGTTTTTCGTAACACCGGTTTGTGGATAGATACCCATGTCCACTACCACTGCTATTGTTTTTTGAAAAAAAAGAGTAAATATTTAAGTGGTTTACCTTCTAAATAAAACCAGGTAGCATATGGAAGCGGAAGTTAAGTTTGACGAACAAATCCTCAGTTCGTAGCGTCCGAAAATAGTAAGTTTCCATGTTTAGCGGATGTCATCGCAAAAGTAACTAAGAAGATCATAAAATAAAAATAAAAAATGATTATTTGATAAGGCATATTTACAGTACACACTTAAACAGGGGTTCCCAAACTAGGCTAAGCCTGTATTTTGGGAAAGCAGTTGACAGTTATTGTTACATTTACACTGTTAATTGAAATATACACTACTGAATTTGATTACACAAAACAGACGGAATGCCCCTCCCCATATTTCAATGCAATATGTGAGAAGAGATTGGCACAAAGCGAAGTACACTGTCCGCAAAACCTTAAAATCTGCAGCGCCTCCAAGAAGTGACATGACCCCTATAAGTGTACGTATTCTCTTCAACAGGTTGAGTACAAGCATTTCGTAACTAAGGCGCTCGTCGAGTATACAGCCAAGGTACCTTCTGTAAGTACTTGCTTTTACAGTGTCACCGTCTTATACGAACTCTGACTGACCGCAACACCAATGGAGTTGGTTGATGCGATAAGTGCAATTACTTTTTGTATAAATTAACTGCGTTTAGGTCTCATTTCTGGGCAGTTCCGGCGAAAGTTGTACATTGACGTTTTCAAGATGTCCTAAAGTTTATTATTATTTTGTAAATCAGATGTACAAATATTATTTAATACACCTATTAAAATATGTTGCCTAATTACAGGCCCACCAGGCAAAATAATAAAAAAATATGATTTTACTATAAAAACTATTTATATTTCACTTTCAAAAGGGGCCAAATTTCGTTTCCATACTGTCCCTAATATTTTTTTTCGTATTTAGCACGTTGTAGCTCAGTATTTATGGTCTACGACCTATAATTTGGGGATTTATTTTTTATAATTCAGATATGCGCTATATTAAAATTAATAAATATGCATAGATAGTAGATTGTTTCTATTTTTAATTAATTTAAATAGTTTGTCCGAGCTTTTGCGCTCATCCTGACATGTCAAGGCTGTTACGGTGATTTTACTAGGTTTTAGTCGAATTATCGCCTAATTTCGGGGATTTTTCGTTAGGCACGGTAACACTTTAATCACAGATTAACTAAACTCGGTCCACCATTCTGTTACATCCATGGAAGTATTATTTAAACAGGAACGCGCGCTGGCGATCTAAAGTGTCCTGAAAAAGGATGGCTAACTAGCTAACTGTGTCTCGTTTTAAGTAGGGTGACCATCTGTTGGTGTTTTAATAAGAGTTCCTCTAAAGGATACAAAAACACTTATATTTACATATTTTGAATGTTTTTGTTCATGAAAACCTCATGTGGGGACCTGATGCACTCGCAGCCTTTGACACGGTAGCTCAATTGGCAGAGCGACGGGGGTGTATACCCGAGGTCGCGGGTTCGATCCCCACCTGTGTCGAAATTTTTCTTTGCTTTATTTATTAGTTATATTTACATGCATACATTAAAAAACACATTTACATATACACATTGTTAATTATCCCTTAAAAGCCCCAATACCGTTAGTCGCCTCTTACGTACACCCACCTGAAGAAATGGGGTAGTGCTATACTAAGCCGACACCACACAGCTATATTCAAATTCAAATCGTTTAATGCATTCATGTGGTAAAGTTCGAGATGATACAAGTTATTTTATTTATTGTTCCATAACATGAACCCATATTTATCACTATATTTTCTTAATTAAATGATAAAAGCTCCAAAACACTCAAACAGATGATAAACTGTGGACACCACATTTATCTTGTTTCGATGGGGATACCCGTGACAAATATTAATATCCCTTTTGCCAAACTTAAGCAATTATTTATCTCCAAATCGATAGGCAACAATAATAATTAAAATAAAATACAAAAAAGGAACAGTTAATAACCTGCTTTTTATAAAATATTCCCTATAAATAAGTTTGAATTTGTTTTTCTTTGAACTTAATCTCGACTGGCAACCGCGCGAGCGGGACACACTTCTCTCTCACACGGCTCTCGTTCTAGGACGTTTCTCTGCTTGACAGTCTTTAAAAAATAATTAACTTTATTGCATGGTAATAAATTGCATTTTTGTTTACCATATTTTTGTGAGTACGCTCTCCTGTTTAGTTAGTAGCTTCATGGTTACATCAGTGGAGGACGGGTCTTTGTGAGCGGCGGTCATCTAATGTTAGTTTTTCCCTCTTTTTATGTCCACAAAGTTACGCCATTTTTACAAAAATGGTTTAGGCTGCAACACGTTAGATTATTGTGAGGCAATCTTTATTTTGTCTTGTTCATGATATTGAAAGAATAATTTCCTTAGGGCCTCATTGAAATAAATAAGCGAATAAAGTTTAGGCATAGGCCCCATAGCGTTACGTCAGGAATGTTACGATTTTGTTAATAACGTATAGCCTGACTTATAATCGTAACGGTCTGACAGCCTAAAGTTGAAGATACATACACACATTGTAATACATATACTCACGGCTGTAATTCCCTAGAAGGGGTAGCCAGCGCCAAGGAATTATAAATTCCTCAGCTACTTTTGGAAGTTGAGTGGGGAAAAGATAGTAAAATAAAGGTTTTTGGTGATGGGTCTCCAACCGCATCGCCCAAAAATCCATAAAAAGCCCCAATACCCTTAGTCGCTTCTTACGACACCCGTGGATAGGAAGGGGTAGCGACATTCTAAGCCGGCACTACACGGCAAAGTACATTGTAATAATAAGTGCTATTTTTTTCTTCTTGATGAGTGAGGCACGGAGATTTACTGTCAAAAAAAATTCTTTATAATCCGCTGCACAATGGCTCTGATCCGGAAACTCATTGACTGGTGCTAAATTGGAATTTCGATGTTTTTATGAGTATGGTTGATAATTTTCGGTGAAAAATGCAAAGCACCTTTGATACTTAACCAGATCTCAAAATGTATGGTGTGCAAACAATGGTTCTGTTGGGAGTGTAGCAGTGGTCAAATCTCAATTGACTATATTTTTTGTAATGTTTGTCTTGGTGCTGATTATAGTGATGAATGATCTCATTTGTTATCCTCGATTCATTATTAGCTTTTTATTATATTAGGTTTTTACAATAATGTATAAATCATAAACCTATTATCATATCACTTTGAATTTAGTTCTTTGAAATTTGTTTTTCTCACGTAAAAAATATTACCGCATTAGTCCAAAGAGAATTGAAGTTCACTATAAATAAAAAACATTTACCTGTGATAGTGGACTAGTTATTTAAAAAAGTATAACTTGTTTATGTATTATTAAGTTTAAAGAATTTACGGTTGTTACTTACCAGAGTACAAACTATTATCTCAGTGTGATCTCAACTTAAACTTGTCAGCCTGTTACGGAATTGTCAGGGTCAGTAATTGTCCCGCTATGTTTTCGATAGATATATATTATTATTTTTATTTTTTAATACCTAAGCGTTTTTTATGTTTCATATCTTCTTTGTAATAAATGCTACCTTGTGAACTGTGATTACATCCCAAAAAGAGCAAATTTCAGTAATAAAATGTAAATGTTTAACAAGATTTTACAGAAAACGTAACATAAATTGTTTTGTGTGGTATATTTATTGAGTTATTATTGCCACGGTGAACTAATATTCTGTAATATTTTTGTAACATCTATCTTTATAAATTAAACAAGCATTTAAAGTTGAACTGAGTTATATTACTGAATTACATTAAGATTTTATAGTAACGGTATGACCGTCAGGTTTTCGCCCGTTCCGTTACACAAAAATAATAATTTACCGTGATAGCCCAGTGGGTAGAACACTCGGTTATCGTGCAAACGACTAGTGTTCAAATCCTGGGTCGGGCCTACACCAATTTGTCTTTTCTAAAGACATATGTGTGGTTAATTTATCATGGTTGTTAACGGTGAGGGAAAACATCGTGAGGAAACCCACATGGCTGAGTTGTACTTAGTCATGTGACAGTGTATTCGTACAAAACGGCGATAGGCCTGCCCCCTATCACGTGAGTACACTGTCCATGCAAAACGTGGGTACTCTGAACACCAGGTGACAAAGTCACGGGATGTTCAGAAGTATTAGTACCTCTGCCAACCCCTTCGGGGATATTCGGCGTGAACGTTTATGTTATGTTATAATAATTTATTGAAGGTAAATAACAAATAAATCAAAAACTAATACAATCCAGTTAAGATCAAATATATTTATGAACTATCTACATTAAAAAATTTGAATTTCTGAACAATTTATATTTTTTCTTACTTTTAAATAAATGTACAACATTCGGCGGAACTGCCCTTCTGAGGTTCTAAAGCTTTGGGATGAGATCGATTCTAGCGAAATTTAAAAAAAAAGATTGATGGTAAGGATGTGGAACAGGTGAAGGAGTTTGTATATCTGGGAAGTTTGTTTACAAGGGATGGGAAATGTGATGAAGACATTGAAAGAAGAGTGAAAAAGGGTAATGCGGTAAATGGAGCAATGAATAGCCTAATGATCAGTCAAACGGTGTCTGAAAAGGCCCGAATGGCTGTGCATGATGCTGTTCTTGTTCCTACGCTTATGTATGGAAGCGAATGTTGGGTGTGGCAGAAGAAGCATGAGAGCAGAGTGAATGCAGTAGAGATGAGGTCCCTCAGAAAAATTTGTAATGTTAGATTATGTGACCGAGTGAGAAATAGTGTTATTCGTGAAAAGTGTGGTGTGAAAGATGATATTGTAAGAAAGATAGAAAAAGGAATGTTGAGATGGTTTGGGCACATAGAGAGGATGGATGATAGAAAATTGGTAAAAGGGATCTATAGAGCTAGTGTGGATGGTAATGTTAGTAGAGGACGACCACGGAGAACACACTTGGACCAAATTGAGAGTGTGCTCAAAAAGGCTGGCGTCCGAAGTATGAAGAATAAAAGAGCATGTATGAAAAGATTGATGGATGTAAACGAAGCTAGAGAGGTTTGTCAGGATCGTGCGAAGTGGCGATCAATAGTCTCTGCCTACCCCAATGGGAACTAATGGCGTGAGTATATGTATGTATGTAAAAAAAAAGCGTGTACTAACGAATCGAGTACGAATCCCGTTTCCATCCCTAGCAATATGCTGCTTGTTTTTGTCAATTTGACATATTGTCACCTGTCTGACAATTCAATCAATAATGTCAAAGTCGATGGCGTGTTCATGTTATTGTGGTTCTATTGTGGTAAATGGAAAAATACATATAATTGTGTCCTATTGGTTGCCTTATTAATTCAACTCTATCTATTTCTGTGGAACAAAAAACCATAATGTCTGTTAAGATACTTCCTAGAACCTAAAATGTCTGAAGCAGACCAAAGTGCAGACGGTAACAAAATAGTAGATTTCGATCCAATATTACCTGAAACTGGAATTCTGTTTTATGAAGAATGTCCAGAAGAGTTACAAATTGAAAGGCCGAGGTTGCTGGCGTTGAAATCTTCGACACAACTTAGATTTGAAAAACTGCAGCAGGAAGCTTCGAGGGCTTGGAAAGAGAAGCAAAAAGAAGCAAGGAAGAACTAAACCAAATAATCAAAATGGTTTATACATTATTCACGATCGAGCTTATTTCCGCCTTCATCTTGGCAGCCACGTTACTTTACCGATATGGAGACTGCTACAGGAATCATATTCTGGTCACAGTGTCAGTGTTGACTGCTTGGTATTTCTCATTTGTGATCATGTTCATATTGCCATTGGATGTTTCATCTGTAAGTATTGACTGTTAAGTTTGTTGTAATCTAAGCTTTACTTTCAGTATTTTTTTTTCCTAAAAACTTAAATTTGTGAAAACAGTGAGAATGGAGTTATTATTAATGTCATAATCCATCATAACATTATGTAATATGATTGTTTTTTCACTGTTGAATAGACCCATCTGAACAATATAGAATGAACATAATTTCAGAAAAATAATTTATCAATAGTTATGTACACAGTAAGTTATCATCCAGGAAAGTCCAGAAGAGTATAGAAATTTACGATTTCATGCCAAGAGTATGCTGTGCTACCAATATTATATACCACTAGCCTTTGCCAGCGACTTTGTCCGCATGGTTATTTTGAGACAACCTGAGCTGCCATTATCACCCATATTGAATTGAAGATTATAGAAGATTCATATATATTTTAATCTCCTGTAATTTGTAATCTCATTGGGATTCCTGGTAATCCTTTTCCAATTTACATTAGTATCTGTTGAGGAGTATTTATACCAGAATTTAACCTGATAGAAATGAAATTGTGAAAGTTTCATAGAACCATCAATTTCCTGTAAGATTTTCTGGTAATTGTTTTGTAATGTACATTAATATCTATTGACAAGTCTGTATACAAAATTTCAACCTGATATAATCGAAATTGTGGAGGTTTTATACAAACTTAAATTTCCCATTATTTCTTCTACTTCTTTGCTGTGTAGTGTCGGCTTAGAATAGCACTACCCCACTTCTTCCGTGGGTGTACATAACAGGAGACTAACGGTATTGGGGTGGGGCTTTTAAGGGATTTTTGGGCAATGCAGTTGGAGACCCATCACCAACAACCTTTATTTTACCATCTTTTCCCCACTCAACTTTCCAAATGTGGCTGAGGGATTTCGAATTCCTTAGCTCTGGCTACCCCTTCTAGGGATTTATAGCCGTGAGTATATGTATGTATGTATGTATGTTTCTTCTTTTCTTAGTGTTAATTTTAAGCACAAAAACTTCCTACGTACTCAATTTTTACCAATGCTACTAAAATGTCTAAAAAAGAAATATTCTATAACTTAAACTTTGTTTTTAGACTGTATATCGACAATGTTTACAAGAAACAAATGCGACTACTCCCCAGCCTGCCCCAGCTGGAAACAACTCAACCACGGCAGCACCTCCACCACAAAATGAATGTCAGAAACCATGGAGTTATGTACCAGACTCAGTGTTCCCTAACTTGTGGAGAGTTGTGTACTGGACTTCCCAATGTTTGACTTGGTAAATATTAGAAGAATCAAGTTTTCTGTAATTCACTCATAAGGCTCATTTACTTCCCTTTAACAAAGGGCTCAAGTGGCCATGGTAAAAATGTTTTTTATGATTTAATTAGAGATATTTTGAAGAGGTCATACTTCAGAATAATTTAATTAAATAAAATTTCAAAGCATTATTTAAACATTTTAATAAATTAAAGATTGTGTATTAGTAACAGTTTAAATTTTATTTCAGGTTAATTATGCCAATGATGCAGTCATACAGCAAAGCAGGTGATTTTACAGTAAAAGGGAAACTGAAATCTGCCCTGATTGATAATGCAATATATTATGGATCATACCTCTTCATATGTGGAATCCTACTCATTTATATTGCCTTAAAACCAGGTGTATACCTTGATGGCCCAAAAATTAAGGCCATCGCCTCATCAGCTAGTAATACTTGGGGTCTGTTTTTATTGATTCTATTATTGGGATACTCCTTGGTGGAAGTACCAAGAAACTTGTGGAATAACTCGAAGAAAAATCATACTTTGACTTATAGTTATTTCAAGATTGCTAAGATAAGCACTGATAAGTGTGAGGCGGAAGAAACTATGGATGACATACTTGATGTAAGTTTCATAGTTATTTAATTATATATATTATATGGAGCTTTCTTATGTATGAACAAGCAACTAACTACTATTAATTAGTAAGTTACTAAGTAGTAAGCAACTAACCAACTCAATTTGAACAAGAACTATTAGGCCTTTAAATTAAAATATTTATACCAAAGTGGTATAGATAATCTTCATACCCTTATAAGAGTCATTTACAAGTTGGTGAATCCATAATGTACCTGTAAAGAAATTTCAACTTAAGTACAATGAGAAAGTCATTATGAAATTGCAAATATGAAGTTAATTTTACAAACAGTACAATAAGCTGTCTATGCGCCATTATTAAGAGGTTAAATTTGTAACTGTGATGGTTTGTAATGGTTAATCTTCTGAAATACTGAAGTGAACATGAAAATTCTCATCAGACTATTTGAACCTCATATCGTGCCCCACAGAGTCTAAGCTCGCTCACCGCGGCCACGCCCCCCGGCCACCCGCTGCACGCGGCCGTACAGACCATCGCAGACAAGCTGCCCGCGCCGCTGCGAGACAAGCTGAACAGCAGACACCCGCCCGACCGCCCGCAGCCGCCTTCGCTTAAAACGCTTGTTAATTTGCATAAGAAGGTTTGTATACCGTGATAGCCCAGTGGGTAGAACACTCGGTTATCGTGCAAACGACTAGTGTTCAAATCATATGTGTGGTTAATTTATCATGGTTGTTAACGGTGAGGGGAAACATCGTGAGGAAACCCACATGGCTGAGTTGTGCTTAGTCATGTGACAGTGTATTCGTACAAAACGGCGATAGGCCTGCCCCCTTTCACGTGAGTACACTGTCTAAGCAAAACGTGGGTACCTTCTCTGGACACTAGATGGTGCTGCCATTTGAGTTCAGAAGTATTGGTACCTCTGCCAACCGGCGTGAACGTTTATGTTTTTATGTTATATGTAAGGTTTGTAATTTTATATTTGACTAGAGCAGAGCTTTTTTTGTCACTACTTACTTTTACTTAGTGTTATATGCCCCCAAAAAATCAGAGAATCAGAGTTGGAAATCCCTTAGCCACTTTTGAAAGTTTAGTGGAAAAAAATATGTAGATAGGTCTACAGCCTTGTCACTCAAAAATATATCCACAAGAAATAATAAGTAGTGCAAGTCCAAGCAGGCGTAGCTACACCTCTGGTTTTCAAATAGAATTTTAGGTGAATAATTAACATGCTATTAAAATGTCAAATTTATTCACTCGCAGAAAACTAATTATAAACTGGTTCAGATAAATTATGCTAAACTATAAATTTATTCAATGAAACAGCGTGTACATAATTGATATGCGCTATGGCCGCGGAAGAACTGTGAGTTAATAAAACTTACGTTGCTCTCTCAAGAACAAGGAGTTTAAGGTGCCGCTAGTCCAGCGAACAGAGTTTTTGAAACTTTATTATGCGTATGTTTATAATAATATGGTTTCGAAAAAAATACATCGAAATCTTGAGACTTTTCTGCAGTGAAATTGGCGATTCGAAACATGATTAATAAATTTTCGCTCGATAGAAAAAAATCGCCAACATACCTCTAATTACACTCTTTCAAATGGTTTTATATTTTATTTATTTGACCTACTTACATATAACTTGCATTATAACTTGAGCATTTGTATTTCTAATAATAATTGGCGATTATTATTCTTTTTTAATAAATTCAATAACACAAATATTTTAAAAATATCGATAATCGAGGTCCTACTCGTGCCCAAGCGCCGCCCGTCCCCGCCACCTGCTCAGAGCTCGGCGAGCGGTCGCGCGCGCCCTGAGTTACAGATCTCACAATTTACGCGCGTGCTGAGCCGTTAGTGTGCGAGAGACCTATCTGTATACGATTCGCGTCAATGTAGGCGTGAGAGTGACCGTGTGTACGGTTAGCATTAGCAAATGTAAAAGAAATCATTAAATTTTTAGATTTCACTCATTTTTACATTTTATGTAAAAACAAAACAAAATCGTTAAAGTAACTTCTAATTTCAATTAATCATATTAAATAGTTACTGGTGTAAACTGAAAATTACATACATACATATCTTATAGCTTTGTAATGAGAAATTCCTCAGCCACTTTGGAAGTTGATTTGGGAAAAGATGGTAATAATAACTGATTTCGGTGACGGTTCTCCGACCACGTCGCCCAAAAATCACTTAAAAAGCCCCTATACCCTAAGTCGCCTCTTAGGATCACGGGTAGAAATGGGGTGTTATTCTAAGCCGATACGACACGGCAAAAAATATGAAATTAACACTGTAATATTTTTGTATAAATTGACAGGGGTAGACAAATCTATCCTATCATTACATTTTATGTTGTAAACGGCCATGGTAGAAACTGTTTTTGAAATTGATATTCTAGGTTAAGCGACACAGTTTTCGTCATCCTGACTGTTATAGCCACTTGCAAATATTTTGGAAAGAAAATGTAAATAGTCATGAACAAATGTCCGAACCCATACCATAGAAACTATTTGCGAGTGGCTAAAACTGTCGAGTTGACAAAAACTATATTGCTTACCCTACTGTATGCTAATAAAACGCGCGCACTGCGTCGCGTCGAGAAGACGGCCGCCCGATCGGCGCGCAAGCACTTCCTCGCGCCGCCCGCGCGGGCAGCACCCCCTGAGATGATATTTTTCGCTGAACTAACGGCGCCTTAATAATGTTTTTAATGCACCTTTTAATATAAACTTTAGGATACATTGTGAACCTGCTCCGATGACAAAAAAAATGATATTCAATATCAATAAAAAATGCAGGAAATCATACAAGTATCTCAGCCCACAGATTTTACTATACAAATCCGTAGAATTGACAAACCTCTCAAACTTAACTTACAATCATCAACCTTTTCACATGTGCCTCTTATTTTGCATGATGTGGACGCCTACCTTTTGGAGCCTTATAGATCTAAACCTGACTTTCAAAGTCTAATAAATTTTACTTTTACTGTAATATTTCTTTCCTAGTTCAAAAATTAAATTCCTTTTCTTCTTCCCCCAGACAATAAAAGCTCTCCACGTGCTGCAACGCACTGAGACGCAGTGGGCGCTGATGCTGCAGAAGATATACCATTTGGAAGACGTGTTCGCCAACGCGAGGTCTCCCGACGCCAAGTTTCAACATACATTCCCGTTGCCGCGGAACAAAGTACATCGGTTTTTGTATACTCCTACTATTGGTGAGTATTTTATACACTTTATTGTATCATTTATGGCTATATGTTCTGCTTTATGTTTGAAAGTTATTTGATAGCAAACTACTTACAATACGAGTAATTTGATTTGAAACATTTGTGATATTGATATTGTAAATTAAATTTTACAATTAGTTGCAGAAGAAGCATGAAAGTAGAGTGAATGCAGTAGAAATGAGATCCCTCAGAAAAGTGTGTAATGTAAGGTTATGTGATCGTGTGAGGAATGATGTGATTCGTGAAAGGTGTGGTGTAAAAGATGATATTGCAAGAAAGATAGAAAAAGGAATGTTGAGATGGTTTGGGCACATAGAGAGGATGGATGACAGTAAATTGGTGAAAGAGATCTATAGAGCCAATGTGGAAGGTAATGTTAGTAAAGGACGACCTCGGAGGACACATTTAGATCAAATAGAAAATGTGCTCAAAAAGGCAGGTGTCCGAAGTATGAAGAATAAAAGAGCATGTATGAAAAGATTGATGGATGTGAATGAAGCTAGGGAGGTTTGCCAGGATCGTACAAAGTGGCGATCGATAGTCTCTGCCTACCCCAATGGGAACTAACGGCGTGAGAATATGTATGTATGTATGTTGCTGTGTAGTGTCGGCTTACGCCCGATTTCTGAATTGAGTTTTAAAGCTGAGAACGTCTTAAGTATCGTTTTGTCTCATTTAGTTATTAAGATTTCAATGCGACAGTACGATACTTAAGTTGTTCTCAGCTGGAAATCTCAATTCAGAAATCGGGCGTTAGAAAAGCACTACCTCATTTCTTCCGGTGGGTGTACGTAAGAGGCGACTAACGGTATTGGGGCTATCAAGGGATTTTTGGGCGATGCGGTTGGAGAGCCATCACCAACAACCTTTATTTTACCATCTTTTCCCCACTCAACTTTCCAAAAGTGGCTGAGGAACTTCTAGTTCCTTAGTTTGTTACCACCCAACTATTATATACAAAATACGTCAATTCCAGAATGTTTCTGGGAGTGCCTCCCGATGGCGTACTTTCTGCGCGCTTTGGCGGTGTTGACTTTAGACAGTTAGACTTCTTTAGCATGAAAACGGTACTTTGTATATTTGCGATTCCTTTGCAGGGCTGCAATGCAACTCTTTTCCAGAAAGGTTCCGGTATTGCTTTCTTAAGCAGTGCTTACGTCTAGGAGAGAAAACGTGCACACATTAACAATCTTCTTTTCATCTCTTTTCTATAATGGTCCTTAAGGCTCTACTTGCTTTCTTGAACATTCTTCCTTTCGATGTAACTCCTTTCTAGTTTTTTTTCTCTTAACACATTTTAACTAAATCCAGAATGGTTTCTGTCTTTCCGATAATGGGTCTAGGAGTGTTTCCTCAAGCCTCACGCAGTATTTCGTTCCTAGAACCAAAAACTACACAAACCATTCTGCACAAAATGCCTCCATTGAAGGAGGAGTCTCGATTCTATTCCTTTCGGGACAGTAAACTAAGAATTTAAAAAACACGACGACGACGTGATAGCTCAATGGGTAGAACACCGGTTAACGTACAAGCGACTAGTGTTCAGTGGCTGAGTTGTACTTAGTCATGTGACAGTGTATTCGTACAAAACGGCGATAGGCCTGCCCCCTATCACGTGAGTACACTGTCCATGCAAAACGTGGGTACTCCGAACACCAGGTGAGAAAGTCACGTGATGTTCAGAAGTATTAGTACCTCTGCCAACCCCTTCGAGGATATTCGGCGTGAACGTTTATGTATGTTATGTTATGTTAAAAAATAATCTTAATAAAATACGTCAATTCCAGAATGGTTGTGGGAATGTTTCCTGAAGGCGTACTTCCTGCGCGCGATGGCGGTGCTGACGGGCGCCATGTCGCTGGCCGTGGTCTGGTCCGAGCTCACCTTCTTCAGCAAGAAACCTGTCTTGTCGATCTTTGCCAATATCGTTATTGCGGCTAAGGGGAACTATAACTATGCTGCTATTGTTGTAAGTATACCAGATGTTTCTTTTTGTTTGTGGTTACGTATTTACTGTGTTTTTAGTTCTGAATTCCAACGATTAGATGCCGTATATTTAAAAAAGAATGTGTAGCGAGATTACAATAATTATGGAGATATGTTTCTGTCTTGGTCGAGCAGTGGATGTATTTTTAATATGATGATAAGGAAATAAGGGATAAACATAATTTTTTTAAACAAATACTCAGTCACTTTTTGAAATTAAAATGTAAAATAATAATTTGTAAAGAATCACTGGTATAGAGTTTTCAACTACAAAATTTATTTTATTCTTAATCAGATCGTTTAAAATAAAAATAAAAAAATATAAATCGTTTATTTACAAGAACAAGAGTATTTATCAAGATGTTAAGTAGTTATTATGTGCTTTGCCTGCTCTGCCATGAGGCGTGTACATATTTGAATCATTAGGCTAGAAATTTCACTCAAAAAGCACTAATTTAATAGTTATAATTAAATAGTTTTAATGCCAATTAATATCCTACTACTAAGCGCACCAAGCAAAGCGTGAATACTCTGGACACCAGTTGCCAAATTTATCACTCGATGTTCAGAAGTATTCGTTCCTCTGCAACCTCTTCAACTATTTACACCTTGAACGTCATAGTTTAAGTTGAGAATTAATTATTTTTTTACAGTCAATATCAACAATAATAATAGCCTACATGTTCTACTGCGCATACTCAACGGTGTTAAAGATCCGGGTACTGAACCTGTACTACTTGGCTCCTCACCACCAAACTAACGAATACAGTCTCATATTCTCGGGGATGCTGGTCTGCCGGCTCACTCCCGCTATGTGCCTCAATTTCCTCAGTTTGGTGCATATGGACTCCCATGTTATTAAGGAGAGGGTCATGGAGACTTATTACACGCAGGTGAGGTTTATTTATTTTCTTATTGCGTTCTTTTAAACAATTCAATTTGGATTTGAATTTTGTCACAAGCATTATATCTTTTTACTCTACGAATACTTAACGTCTTACCGTCAATGTATTTGAAACTAAAGTTGTGTTTACATAGTTATGTGATAGTACATGAGTCTAACATCGTCAAATAAATGCCACCATAATTTCAAACTCACCTAACCTGTGAAATTCAATGAATTTTTTATCATACTTTTGCATTATAAAGGGTTAAAATAAATGTTTTTTTCTAGATAATGGGCCACATGGACGTACTAGGAATCATAGCCGAAGGTTTCAACATATACTTCCCAATGTTAGTAGTAATATTGTGCGGCGCTACCTACCTCTCTCTGGGAAGTCGGTTGTTGTCAATGTGCGGGTTCCATCAGTTCATGGGGGATGACGAGATGACGATAGACCTTATTGATGAAGGACGGGAGATTGTTAAACGAGGTATGAGCTTTGAATTGTCTTTAAATTGGTTTTGTTTAGTTAAAAAATTAAATCAAAAAGAAAAGGAAAGTAAAATAATAATTATAAAGTCGCTTATGTATATTTGCTTAAATTTTAAATAGATTGCGGTGATTAGATAGCAAACTTTTATACAGAGTTCGGGTTTGTACTCCTCCCTACAATCTGCCAATTCTACAGCATGAAAAAAATACAAAAAATGCGTCACTGAGTCATATTTGTGGTGTGCAAGTGTCGAGTTACTTATACTCGGGCACAACTTAGGAATTATCCAAATCATAGTTTAATTATAGAATTCTTCATTTGTGCCACGTCAAAAACTAACTTTAAGGCAAATACTTATTCATTTCGCAATTTGCTTCAGAAAAACGCAAACGTCAGCGCGCAGAAGAATCGTTATCTCGCCGCCGTGATTTCAACGAGCGGTTTGGAAACTACCGCAGCACGCGGGAACAAGATGGAGGTAATATGCGATATATTTTATTAGTTTATAGCTAAATCATAATTGCCCATATACGCCTATATACTTACAAGACTCAAACTTACCCTTATTAGGGTACTTAGTAATAGGTAATAAATAGGGTATATAGTCGCAGTTCTTAGCTTTGCAGGTTTGAAGACTTTTATCACTAATTCTGTTCTTTCACCTGACAAAGTGAACTAGTGAGCGTTTCTCCTTCAGTATCAGAATCATTTTCCCGGCCACTTTGGAAGTGGAAGTTTACAGGCGAACAGATTGTAAAATAAGGGATGGTTAGTGGTGGGTATGGTAAGCATCGCCTGAAAAACTAATAAAAGCTCCGATACTGTTATTCACCTCTAGCGTTTCATTGCCTCCTATAAGTTCATCAATTAACCACTTATTCTGTGTTCTTCTTCATACAGGCTTTTATTATTTGTTTTTAAATTAGTTGTTTTCAAGCTGTGTAGTGTCGGCTTAGAATAGCACTACCCCATTTTTTCCGGTGGGTGTACGTAAGAGGCGACTAGTGGACTTGGGGCTTTTAAAGGGATTTTTGGGCAATGCAGTTGGAGACCCATCACCAACAACCTTTATTCTACCATCTTTTCCCCACTCAACTTCCAAAAGTGGCTGTGGAATATCTAATTTCTCAGCTCTGGCTACCCCTTTTAGGGATTTATAGCCGTGAGTATATGTATGTATGTATGTTGTTTTCAAACAACTAACTAAATCATTCCCAAACTTAGTCCCACAACCCCTTCCCTTAAATCCACCCCCCCCCCCCAAATCGTCACCCACATATAAACATAAGACCTCTAATACTCAGTTACTGTGCATGGCCTCACTTTTCAGCCCACACCGGGCTTCTAACCGATGTCGACACAGATTACTACGTAGCTCCACCACAGACCAGACAAATTGTAGGCTACGAATCAGCTGAACAGCCTTACAATAGATCAGATCTGACCTTGGAAGATGAACTGGATTCAAGGTTTGGGGAAAGTGCACTTCCTTCTATCAGGAGCGATCAGAGACGGGACAGGCTTAGTATGCCGCCTAGAGACTTGTTTGATGATGTATAGATTATTGACAATGAGCTAAGGTTGATTGTGAAAATGTTGGTCTATAGTTAGGTGAATTTTATGTCTATGTGTGTAGTAAAATATATTTTAATTGCTTTTTCATGTGATTTGTAAGCTGTATATTTGTAGTTAATAATGAATTGTAAATGTTGTACTTTTCACAATACAGTTGACGGTGCGTAATGTTTTTGTTATAACTTTTATTAAATCTTAATATATAGTGAGAACGTAAAATAAGTATGATATGAGAGTTGTGTAAGTCAATGGGCCTGTGGGAAAACTTACTCATGTATATCAAGATTATTTGCAAATTATTCTTTCAGTTCTCTTACTTTCTCCAATAGACTTTCTATAAAATCCTTATGAGTATAAAAATAACTTAAACTTTCCTTAACCCTCGGCATGCCTGGTTGGGTCTGTGAGACCCACCGCAGCCGTTAAACCGTTATAATTCATTGTAATTTGAAATTCGCGCGCAACCGCTCTCAGTAGCTGACCGTAGTGAACTGATTGTCGCCCTCCGCCCGCTACCTCAGTCCGGGGCCTGCTCTAGTAGTGAAAGGACGTGCCCAAAGTGTGCCTAGATCATGCAATTTTCCAGTGTGGAAATTGCTATGTTCCTGAAAATGATGTCGGAAATGAAGAAGACTAATTATTTTAGCTTAGAATATAAGATAACCTATGTGCATTATGACCCCCAAAGTCTGATTGTGATTTCTTTAATTTTAGTTGATTTTCATGTTTATGAACAAAAGATGTTTAATTCTACATTAAAAAACAAGGTAAAAGTTTAATTAAAAATTCTTTTGAAAATATTATTAATTCGAACACGTATTTTATTTAAAACCCTAAAAAACATGTTTAAATTTATTATAAAATCAAAAAATATACTACATTGATATCAATTTGTAGGAGAAAAAAATAATTAAAATTTAGGGTCTCACCGACCCACCAGGCACGCCATGTAACTTTTTTCTACCAGGCACGCCGAGGGTTAAGGCTCCAAGGACACACATTAATATAGAATTGTCTTTAAATTGTGTTAACTTTTCCTTCACTCTTGCAAGAAAAATACTTGCAAATATAACTACTTGTTTGGAAATATACTTAACACTACCAAAATTTATTCAATAACCAATCGATTTGAATTTTTACTAGTTTCATTGTAACATTTGACATTAATTTGTGGGCTATTAAAATTGGGTACTATGATTCAAATAATGCTGTTGTAACTTCTACTTCAGTCTATAACTAAAAACGTGCTGTTATTTTGTTTTTATTTTCTATAATCTGTGTCCATTAAATAGTTTTCTCGATGTCACGTTAAAACTTCAGTCAAGATATTAAATAGATGTGAAATAAACATATTGAAATAAAATAAAATAATTAAATACAGATGCATATAATCATAACAATTAATTTTTCATGGGAGTGTAACGAAGCGAGTTAACAAAGAAGTTTCTATATAAGTGAAGTACACTATATATAATGTTAATACGTTTATATGAATATAACCCTGCTTAAAGCTTATTTTTGAAGTATTTTTTGCGGCTAGTTCAATGTTAAATTATGGATAGCTGGCTATAGGGCGATTAATTATTTTTAGCTGAGTAACTTAGTATTGGTTGAGCATCTAGATTGTTAGATATATGACTATTGAGTTGCTGTCTCGCTTACATTCGAGTTACTACCGTAATGTTTAAACGGAAATTTGGATTTTAAGATGGTTCCTTGGAGATAAACCGTTAAAATTGACGTCTTGGAAGAAAGCTTTTGTCGAATGTCACATTATATAAAATATTCTTACTAATCCTCGCTTGGTCTTTAGAGGCTGCGACAGTAATTATTTTACAAGGAGTTAGAACAGAAAGGGACGTTATTATCATCGATATTGCAAATATTCATCTGGTGTAGTTAGCACGCTTGTCTTCTTAAAGTTCTTCGAAGTCTCGTAGTTTTAAAATGCTGTCTCTTTCACTCTTGTTACTATCGTATATCTTTATTTCGTTCTAACCTACCAGCTTACAATATATTCTTTCATAAGCATGCTAGGACTCCTGATGTTAACACAAGAAGCCTTATTGTATATATATACATATGTTATTGTCGTGTAGATAAAGTAGCTTTTGAGTAAACTGTGAATGAAACTTGCACACTGAAGTCTTCAAATATAATTTGTTAATAAATTAATGTAAATGCATTTTACAGATTTAAGATATTTGATTTGTGCTTTGTTCAAACCGATTTTTATACACAGAATTAAGCAAAATGTACAGTAAACAAATATGAAGCAGTGTATGGGCATAATAGTTTATTACCCAAGCTCACGTTAGTGCTTTTTGATGCTGCTTTAGATTTTGTCATTTAGGTTAGGATTTTTTTCAAATAAAAATATTTTTGTTACTGTTTTTGTTAGTTTTAAGAGAGAATGAAACATCTATCTTTATCCTTTCTATTTAACAATTTGCAGTAGCTGACACTTGTAAATGATAAGAGACATCGAGGCATCTAGTTTGTCAACTGACGTTTATAAAAATGTAATTTTAGTTTTAAATATAATAAACTGCGTTCTGAAAGGGCAGCAGTGATGTAGCCATATTCTTATTTAAACATAATGCAAATAATATCAGAAGATTTAAAGTTTCTGTAATGGTGTGTGGTGCAATATTTAAGTTATCACTTTGTAATTTTATATTTGTGTTTTATATACTGTTTCAAATGTTTAATTATGTATACAGTATTATTTTATTTTGTTTTTGTTACAATATATGATATATTTTTAATATAACTTTTTCTTCCTTTCCTTAAAAGAGGAGAAAAAGTTAAATAATTTAGAATAAGACGAAATTGTACAATTATTGTCTAATCGTTAATGGTTAACTGAAACTAATTAAAACGCCTACTTTATTAAATTGCAATAGAATACTTTGAACATTTATTTATAGGATATGTTTGTCAAAATATTAACATTTCATATTTGTAGTACAAAAATATTTTTTAAATAAGTTGAATTGACTTTATAATCCTTGTTTATTTTTGCAAGTTTTTTTTTAATAATTAATTAATTTGTTTGCTAAATGTAAAATATATTGCAGCTGTCAACACAAATATCGCCCGTCCATTTTATTTAACTAAACAGGACTGTAAAGGATGTTTTTTTTAATTAAAAAAGAAACAAACATGATATCATGTTTTTTTTAGTTAACTTGTACATAAAGATTTAACATATGTAAAGAAAATCAAAGCAAAAGTTCTAATCACCATTTCTACTGTTTTTTCTTAAAGGCCATAATGTTGTTAGTATAGACATTAGTTTATTAAATATTTAGTTGTTGTTAATCGATCACAAATTTATTATTGTGTCATTCCATTTTGAATTTGTAAATATCTTGTAAAGAAAGACATTATATGTTTATGTAATATCGATGAGCTATTTTATTTTAGTATTTCATATATTCGTTCCTTTATTATTACTTATTGTATAGAATGCAATTTTTATATAATCAGAACGTTTTCGGGAGAAACGGTTTTGTTTACCAACTTTACTGAATAGAACTAAATTCTAGCATTTCGTCAGACCTCATTTCTCAGCCTAGCATTTCATTAAAAGCAGGGATGTTAGCAGGTTTGTTAAAACCGACTTCTTCTTAGTTAATCACCGACCTTAAATACGTAGAAAAAAACCTAAACCTATTTTTAATAATAATAATAATTTATTTATTTCAGATAACAATGGATCCATTTGTATTAGTAACACTTAAGAGCTATATTAGTATTAAAAATTAAAATGAAATTTAATTAACAATTACATCCAATTAAAATAAAAAAATAAAAATTACGATTTAAATCAAAACAAAATGAAAATAAATTACAATATAGATCACATTAAAAATTAAATTAAATCAATCCTAAAACTCAATTATTGATAAAATAAGTTTCTATAAATTTGCCCCTCATTCCCCCTGACCAATACATTGGAGAGATGACGAAAGATTGGCGAGTCGTACCTTCCAGCGATGGTTTTCAGAATGGAGTTAGAGCTGGCCCGAACTCTGCAGAGCAATGACGCTGCCTTTTTGCGCATTATCGCGTAAAAGTCATCAGTGCGCGCCGCGGCAAACATGCCAGATGCGCTGCAGAATCGAGGCAGCCCCAACAACATTCTGAATCCATTATTGTACTGAACGCGTAGAGCGTTGACAGCCTTTTGTGTAAAGCTGGCCCACAGGCTGCACGTGTAGAAGACTTGACAGTAAGATTTAAACAGTGTTTTTTTAACAGACTGACTACAACGCGCAAACCTGCGTACCAGCATATTACACCTGACTGCCATCGCCCTACGTTCCCTCTGTATATCTGCATGGTCCTTAAGGTCGTCGGTAATAAAGTGTCCTAGATATTTAAATTGGTACACTCGCTTAAGCTCAACACCATTTAATTTAATTGTTGGAACATGATCAGGAATCTTTCCACCGACAGCCCTAAAGACCATGTACTCGCTCTTCTTATGATTATACGCCAAACCGTGCTTCAGAGCGTACTCTTCACACATATGAAGCAGATCATTCAGAGCTCTGACTGATGGTGTCAGCAAGACCATATCGTCAGCGTAACTGATGTTATTTATAGTAACATCATCCACGCGACATCCGATGCGCCTGCTGCTGAGCCCAACGATCAGGTCATTTATATACAGCTTAAACAGTTTGGGGGACGTAAGTCCACCTTGTCTTACTCCACACCCCAGCCTGAAAGACTCAGAAACTTTATTGTCCCACCTAACCCGGTTATCTTGATTTCCATACCAAAACTGGAAAATGCATAACAGTTCCGCCGGCACATCCCTCCCCCGCAGCTTGTCCCAAAGCACATCGTAGGACACAGTGTCGAACGCTCGTGATAGGTCTAGGAAACACGCATACACGGGCGTCCTACGCTGCGTGTAATATTGTACTGTGTGCTTCAGGCTCAGTATAGCACTCTCAGTTGATAGACCCCGGCGGAACCCAAACTGTGCATCATGGAGGTGGAGATATTTATCAAGAAGAGAGTCTAGAAGTCCGTCAAGCACCTTCGCCAGGACTGTAGCCAAGGATAATAATTCTTTATTGACAAGAAGTTCTTATATATATTACAAAAGTTTGATCTTAAGTGTAATTTCTTATTCTAGGGTAAATGGTTTGTCCACCCCTGAACTAGGCAAAGCCTGTATCTCAGGGGAAGACGCTCTTCTTAAAGAAATACATTACATTATTACATTAAGAGCAATATACTTATTCATCACATACAATATGTCCGAAAATTGTTAGTCTCAGTTATGTACATAGGTACTTAAAGGGGAACAAGTAAATCGCATTCAATAGAGTCATAAATAGAGTTTACACTACATAGTATGAAAAAATAGGATAGTATATAAAACTTATGTGAGTTTATATTTGAGTACAGTTTGTGTGTATAATTATATATAATTATATATAAAAGACTAATCACCTATGAGATTTGTTCAATAACAGAGGTAATTTCAGATAAGTGATAATTAGTTTCTCTGAAGTAAATTCTCCGTTTGGTCATAGTCCAGCTGTTGTAACCAGTTCGTTATAATTTTATTACACGTAGATTTAGTACATATTATTATATTTAGTTCATTGTTTATTTTATTATATAAATGTGGTCCTGTAAAAGTAATAAATTTTTTCGCAAATGTTGTGTGATGCTTGCATGACTGAAATATGTCCTTTCTCCTTTTTACTAATTTTGTTTCTTCTATATGTGTTTTTGAGTGTTGAAACATAACTACTGCTTTAATGTAGAGTTGTCGCACTGTCAAGACCTGACAAAATGAGAAAAGTTCTCGTGTCGGGAACAGTAAGGGCTTAAAAGTGCTAACTTTTAGAACCGCTCTTTGAGCCACCTCAAGTTCTTTAAGCGTTGTTTTATAAGCCCCGCCCCAAGATAGTATACAATAAGAAATTACTGATTGACAGAGTGCAATATAAATGTTTCTAAGTAGTGGACCGCCACATACGCGCCTTAGGTTTTTAAATATATAAATTAATTTTCTTATTTTGGAGCACAGAGTCTTGACATGATTTTTAAAATTAAGATGAGGATCAAGCGTTATTCCGAGGTATTTAAAAGAATGCGCGGGTTGAATACAGGAACAATTACAGGTGGTTTCTAACAACTCACAGGAGTGAGCTTTGATCGGATTCAATGCACTAATTTGACTTTCTGCGTTTTTACTATTGTTAATACTGAAGGTCATGTACTTAGTTTTATCAGCGTTTATTGTCAGTATATTTAGTTGTAGCCAGTTTGTAACTTTATTGAAACCTCTCTGCGCATTGTCAAATATATCAATCCATGTTTTTGCAGTAAAAAGTAAAACCGTATCATCCGCGTAGGCTACTATCTTATCAGTTGTAGTGTAGGATTCTAAGAGGTCGTTAATGTATATGTTAAATAGAATAGGGCCCAAAATACTGCCCTGTGGTACTCCAAAATTAACTGGTGAAGCATTACTAATGTATTGATCAATTTTTACACATTGGTGTCTATTTTCTAAATAACTTTTGAATATTTGTAAAGAGTTAGATCGTATTCCAATTGCTTCCAACTTTTCCAATAGTATAGGGACCGAAACTGTGTCAAAAGCTTTGGCGAGATCTATGAAAATGGCCAAACATTTATTGCCTTTGTCTAAAGTGTGACTTATAAAATTTGTAACTTCAAGAACTGCATCATTTGTAGACTTGCCACGTCTAAAACCAAATTGATTATTGTCTAATATATTATATTTATCTAGAAAATTGGTAAGCCTTGAGTTAAGGACTTTTTCTAAAATTTTTGATAAAGTTGGCAATATAGATATAGGTCTAAAGTTTTCAGCACAGTTAGTATCACCGCTCTTATATATTGGAATTATAACTGAAAGTTTTAGACTATCCGGGAAGACACCATTTCTCAGGCAATTATTAAAAATGCTAGATAGGACTGGACTAAGAACTTCTTTAGAGTCTTTTAAAATCTTATCTGTTATTTTGTCAAAACCAGCTGAACATGCATTTTTTAGACTGGAGATTAAAGATGAAACTTCTTGTTCATCCGTATCAAGCATGACTAATGAGTTTCGATTCCGTTTCAAGCCACGATTGTTAAAGTTAGAAGACTTTTTGAGTAAAATTTTTTCAGCCAGGTTTTTACCGACAGACGTAAAATAATCGTTAACCTTGTTTACGCCTTCAACAGGAGAATCATAAGCTTTTAGTAGGTTCTTAGAGTTGGTTTTCTTAGTGGTATTATTACTAATTGTTTTAATTGCTTGCCAAAGTTGTTTACTATTATTACCTGCCTGATTAAATTGATTTTGTTCGTACGCTAATTTAATATTTCTTAGTAGTGAGTTACAGTAATTACGATATCTATTATAAGTTATTTTTAGTATTTCATTAGTTTTTTCTTTTTTCAAACGATGATGCATACTGTCGCGGTTAGCTATACATTTTTGCAAGCCGGGCGTTATCCAGGGTTTAATTATTTTCTTGCGTCTACTTAAAGTTTTAATTTCTGTGTTTTTATTAATTATATTAGTCAATGTTGTTGTAAGAGTTGTCATGGCCACATTAGGATCACTTTCCCGGCATATTTCACTGAAGTCTTTAAATTCTATTTCTTTTTTGATATTTTCGTAATCTAATCTGATAGTGTTGGTGGTAGAATAGGCTGGTTTATTTAACAACGATAGGGAGAAAACAATAGTGTCATGGTCTGTAACGGAAGATTCAACGAGGAAAGTAGTGGAGGAATTTTTAGACTTTAACATAAGGTGATCTAGACAGGTACCACTCTCTCTTCTGGTGATATTAGTGTGGGTTGGGAGTAATCCATGATATGCCAATACAGTGAGGTAATTTTCACCATCATTTAATATTTTCTCATGATTTATAGCAATATTTATATCTCCAATGAGTATTATATTTGTGTATGTGCTTAATGAATTAAGGAGACAACCAAGCGAATTTATGAATGGGTTAGGATCTTTTTTGGAAGGTGAACGATAGATCGCTAGTATAACAGTATCGGAGTTAATTTTTATCAATAAAGAGTTGGCTTCTAGTATGTTCGGTTCTTCATAGGAAAAGGAAACATTATCTTTAATGAATACAGCTACTCCGTCGTTTTGTCGTACATTGTTTGTAGTTGTTATAAGGGAAAAACCATTTAAACTTTCAATAAAAGGGTTAGATTTAAGCCAGCATTCTGTGAAAACAATTAAATCCATGTCCAGCTTAAGTCGCGACAGTAAAACTTGAAAATCAGGAAAATTCTTTTTAATGCTTCGAATATTTTGTGATATAATGTTAAGACTAGATTTGTATTCATGTAATGTGTGACACTCCGAAATGTCACATTTAATAGCCTTTGATATCTCAAAAGGATATAGGACGATAATTGTTCTTATCAGTTACGTCCCCCGTTCTGTTTTTTATAATGGGAACGACAATTGTTTGCATGAGCGCAGTAGGTAGATAAGAATGTCTCATGCATAGGGTATAGAACATGGCTAGTACTCGGTGCAGGTGGACTCCGGCATGCTGCAGGTGTTCAATGCTCAGCCCATCGTGACCCGGAGATTTACCACGCGTCATTGTTCGAATAATATTCGCGACTTGTTTCGCAGAGAAAGTAATTAGATCCGAATCACTACAGGCCCTCACATCAACCGACTGTTTGGAACGTCCCAAAGGAGGATCCACTTTAAAGTGCTCTAAAAACATGTTTGCAATTGATACAGGCTCATTAGCACCCCCCACGCTCACAGGCAGGCTCGGTTTTAGACTTAACTTGTTCGTCTCTTTCCAAAACCTACTAAAATTGTTAGCTGCGCGATGTGAAGTTATTATGTCTAGCTTTATCTGCTCCTGGTGTTTTTGACACCATAAAAGACGACTTTTAAATATTTTTCGCGAGGTACACATTAAATCATATATACGACCGGTTTTAGGCGAACCATGCCAGAGCCATGAATTATAATTTAGCCTAGCCTGCCAGTGCGCGTCTCTAACATGCCGGTTCCACCCTACTACCCTAGTCCTTTTATTTTTATCTACATTAACAACTCTCTCGTTATGTGTTTGAACAGCAGATTCCGACAAGATAGTTATTATATCCTTATACAATTTATCAAGAACTAGCCTATGATCCTGATTGTTACAGTGTTTGTCCGCACACTTGGTAAATTCCTGCGGAAAATCAATCAGCCTCAATTCACTGTTACAAAAATTATGAAAGCTATCAATTTGCTCCTTATCCCTAAAACCCCAAATGACTTTATTACTATGCGAATGACCTATAGTTACTTTTGTTACTTTTGGTTTAATTACATTCAGTAAGCAATTTACAAAAATAGGTAGGTGGTCAGAAACAAACAAATCATAGGCTACAGCAATACTAGTAATAGTAGTCCTTGCTGCCTGCGTGACGACACAGTGATCCAGCCAGCGCCGGCAGCCGTGTATCTCACTCACATACGTGTACGTATCAGCCGGTAAAAGTTCCATATCCGCACACTGCCATTGTTGATCCGCACAAAAGTCTAATAGTTCATTAGAGAAGGGCTCACCAGGATGAGCATTTAAGTCACCTAGTACAAAGACAGCTTCCACATCACTATTTGCAACAATCGCACTAATCTCTCTTAAGCAGTCCGTATATTCAGGAAGGTTCTCAGTAGTATCGGTGGGCATATACACACTGAATATCATCATACACTTATTTTCATCTAAAGACACCTTAATAGCTGTCAACCGCACACTGTCGCACTTTACAACTGAAATCGACTGAAATACACCCTTACGCCACAGTATGGCCACCCCACCATAAGGCCGCCCTCGAAGAATTCCGACAGATGTATCAACGGCCGACTTCCCGGTGTAATCGAAGTCACTATGTATTGAACCCAGGAATGGAACATCATCCGGAAGTAACCACAACTCCTGCAATGCAATTATGTCCGCCGAGTGGCACAATGATCTTATGTCATCGATCGATCGTTTCACTGATTTATTTTTTGATACAGCCGACAGTATTTTGCTAGTGCTAACTTATGGCTTTATCAATATAGAGGATTGAGTATTAGTATTAGCTGTGTAGTGTCGGCTTAGTTAGAATAGCACTACCTTATTCCTTCCAGTGGGTGTACGTAAGAGGCGACTAACGGTATTGGGGCTTTTTAAGGGATTTTTGGGCGATGCGGTTGGAGACCCATCACCAACAACCTTTATTCTACCATCTTTTCCCCACTCAACTTCCAAAAGTGGCGGAGAAATATCTAATTTCTTAGCTCTGGCTACCCCTTTTAGGGATTTATAGCCGTGAGTGTATGTATGCCATGAGTATTAGTGTCCTAAACAAGGATATCTAACTAAATCGCTGTATCTCGATGTTCACCCTAATTACAACGAGATTGATATTCTGTTGATGTTTTTAATGAGTGTTCCTCAAAAAGTAATAAGACAAACATATATTTACATACATACCTCACAGCTATAAATCCAAAAAGTTGTAGCCAGAGCTTCGGAAGTGAAAACTCCTCAGCCGCTTTTGGAAGCTACGTACGGAGAAGATGGATTGAACATGATGAAGTAAAGATTATGGGTGATGCGTATCCAGCCACATCGCCCAACATTAACTCTACACAGCTTCTTATTAAATTTGTATTTAAAGAATTCTTACTCTACCCTACATTTTTTGCATCTATTTTGCAAAATATCGAAATACATATACCAAAGTTAATTGCGTGCGTTAAGCTGGCGTACCATGAAGCTGTATCGAGCTGGTTACTATGTCAAAAAACTCTGCGTAAATAGTGCCTAATTAGTGTAAAACTAAAAAAAATAGTGCCTCTTTAGTTTAGGAAATAAACACCATTGTCAATGTGTACGCTGGCGTAACGTCAAGCTAGCGTACACATCGCCGTACTCGAAAACGGCTAATTGTAAAGCAACAGAGTTTACACGAAAAAACTCTTCCTAAATACTTCTCCCGTTATGCAAAATTTCATAACGATTGATCTTGTAGGAACAGAGATATTAAACAAGACTTTTCAATGACATACTGTCCTGGCGTTATGCCAGCGTACACAAATAGTGCTTATAGAAAGGGACCTTTTCTTTTAATAAACTCTATATGTATAAATAGTGCGTGAAATACTGCCTCTCATAGTGTAAAAACTTTATGCAAATACGCAGTGGAAAGATTTAAAAAATCTATGTTAAGTTTTAGGAACAAATGAATAGATGTACAGTCGCGATCAAAATGTATAACTAATGAAATTATGTAGGTAATTATAGCCGAAATATAGCGTTATTTTCTAATATAAGTTACTTGTTAAGCATGATGTGTTTTGACATAAATAAATTAAATAAGTATCTTTACCTACAACAGAGCATAATTTTAAATGCTAATGTGAAATGGACTATTTATTATACTTTTTCTCTTGCGTTTGAACGTTGGGTTGGCAGCAGGCAGTGGAGTGGGGGTGATCAACAAGCGCAGGCATCTGTATTCGTTGAGCGCAGGCGACGGGTAGTGATGTACCAACTAGACGTGTGCGCCGCGCCGCCGCGTCGCCGATTTTAGCTCACGCCGCCGCCGCCGAGGCTTGGACCGGCGTGAAATCGGCGTGTACAAAGCCAACAAATTCTTACTATTTAATCATAAAAAAAATTGCCTTTTGTAACCATTCGTGCCCTAAAAGAACCAGTATCCAGAGGCATATAACTATTAAAAAAAAAACATAAATAAAAAACACTTTTTAAATCAAAACGCATCTTGCCTATTCGTGTATTTTATTTTTTTGCAGTATTTAAGACATGCGCATAACGCTTCAGTGAAAAGAACTTAGTTCATTTAGTTCCTTCACTTCAAAGAACTACTTCGCGAATGTAGTCCAGTAGTCCACTTCGTTCAGCGGCTCATTAGACTCCTTCAGAGCCGTTGGACTAAATGAACTACAGAAGTCATATCAGAGGGGGCCGCCCTTACCTGCTATCACGGATAGGTGTCCTCAGTTTTACGATACGGAATCATACTTTGGGGTAACTCTGTTGACTCAGATAGAGTTTTCAAAATTCAAAAAAAGTGTATTCGTATACTATGCGGTGCTGACTTTTTGGATAGTTGCGTACCGCTATTTAAAAAGTTAAAAATATTACCGTTTCCCTCGCTATACATTTATGAGACTTTAATTTTCGTTTACAAAAATCCAAAATTGTTTACCTTAAAACCGCCAAAAATTAGACCCCAACGGGGTAATCACAATATGCAATACGAGCATTCTGCTGCAAAATGTCTGGCTATTTGCCAGCGAAATTGTTACGAAATGTCCATTACATTATATAATACTATTAGTGACGACACGAAAAAATTGACATTTAATAAATTTAAATCTGTATTATTTAATTATTTGATTGACAATTGTATATACTCTGTGAAAGACTTTTTAGCAAAATGTAATATTTGATCAAAAATTAAAGCTTTACTATTTTATTAAATGTAACCAATTTTAAACCAATGTAATAAGTATTTACACGCCGCAAGGTAGAACAAGATGAACTATTTAAAAAAACCTACCACCTTATTTAACTCTTGTTTCTCGTAAATAAACGCTTTTTATTTTTATTTTTTATTTTTAGAACGAATTGGACTAAATGAAGAGATTGAGTTGGAAAGATGAATAACTTGCGGTTCTTGCGTTCTCGTCTCGTATCTTATAACATTCGCTAGTTCGCGAATGAAAAAAATGATGCTTTTGATAATGTTTAATTAATGAGTCCCATATGTTGTATTGCTTGTATTTAATTTTGCAGAAATATAGTAATTTATCATGAAGTATCAGCAAGAATAAATATCTCGATTGTCCTCCATACTTTTCAGGCTTAGGACTGACAACCAAAACAAATAATATTTTCACTATTAGAAAATAAACATTAAAAATAACTAATTGACGGGTCTCGAACCACATATTTATGTTTTTGTATTTGTGTAAACGAATCGTGATTTAGCAGCAAACAAATATAGGTCTTAACACCGTGTGTGGAGAGTTATTTTCCCCTGCGCGAGCACAGCAATGCATAAGTGAGGTGAACTAATAAGGTGTCAGTATTAGATTTGCGATCAAACAAATATAGTCTTTAAGTCGATGACCGAAGATTGATTTTCGCCTGACGGCATAGTGAAGTATTAAGTGAAGGAATAAGGTGGACTAATAAGCGAGTGAAGGAAGGAATGGTTTGCATTTTCAACTGAAGGCATTCAAAAGAAGCATTCATTCGCGAACTACACACCTCTATATTTAATTACCATCTTTCGAAATGTTTAATAGAAAATAATTATTTAACTATAAAATTAAATAGTTTTCTGTGAATCTACTACACAGCACTTCGAAAAACAGCTTCTGTTGGAAGTTTTTTGGGATACTGGTCATCAAAAAAGATATTTTAGATAGGGACATTTTAAAATACTGGAGCGGAAAGTCGCATTTTCCGTAGATAAGGGCTTTTGCATGATCAATACCTGCAAGTCCAGCTACTAGCACCCCCTCCGAAAGAGTATTTTCAGTAGCGGGTCTCACTTTGAATGCAAAAAGGAGTAGACTCGATCGAACCTACAAGCGTCGACAAAATTATATTCTTACATGACAATTACGAAACATGCAAAAAGCTTTTTTAATAACAATAAAAAATCCGTGTTTTATTCTAATTTTTGAAAGGTTTCTTGACTTATATTTTATATTAAGGTTTAAAATTCTTATTATATAGTATACTTTTGCAAGTCTCGGTTTCAATTGTTTTCATTTTACTTGTCTTTTATGTCAAATATTCCTTAAATATTTTGTACTTAATTTGTTATGCAATTTTTTTTTACTATTGATAGGATCATTTAAGTTTACATCTGTATTTAATTTGTTCTCTTATCTGTCGTTCTTATAAGAGCGATATTTTTCATGTTTTGTTCAACTTGTAAGTGGTTAATTTCTGGTTAAATTCAAACATTTCAACTATTTTTAAATAAAATTCTTTGAAAAACTACGATTAAACGTTCCTAGATGTCATTTTATAGGCTGACAAAAAAAAAATATTGAAAGAAAATTTAAAAAAAGTGGCTGACGCCGATGACGCCAATCACGCCGCCGCCGCCGCTGTGTTTTTGACCCTCACGCCGCCGCCGATTAAAATATAATCGGCGCACACCTCTAGTACCAACTCGGAAAAAGCCAAACTCGAGTTAACCCGAATTAAGTTATTCGAGTTAACTGGATGGGCAAGTGAATGTTTTTTGAGTTTTGTCCAAATTATCCCATCTCCTTGGCTGAAATTCTTTAAAAATTTGTACAGGCAAATCATATATTTATCTGTTGCAATTCTGACAAATTAGAGGAAAGGAGGATGGGCATATTGGTATACTGTCCAATAGCAATGAGTGGTACATTTTTAAATTAGGATAACATAGTGCATCAATATTTGTTATGGAAAGTTTCCCCAAATCGTTGTCCATTCGTAGATACAGCGATCCGAACATGAGTATGTTTGGTTTAAAAACATTTCAATAAATGTAATTATTGGTTGAAAAAATAGTACTTTGGCCTTAAGTATGCAACTTTTGAATGCGTGAGCAAGAGCAAGAAGGAGATAGAAGACAGAAAAGGACAGCGGGAAGAGGGTTGTGTATAGGCATTAAAATGATTGCTACTTTTAAATCGTGATATTCCTATATTTAATCATATGATTTTAATTGTTACTTTTCACAGTACATGACTTACAACATTTCGAATCACATCACCAATCTTACTTATTTACCACCAACATACATACACAAACTAACTTCCTTGCAGAAAACATTATTTAAAGTAACATGTAGTACGTAAAATACCACGATTTTCAGTATTTAAGAGTTAAAGTACTATCGATTTCCAAGTAGTCGAACTGATTTCGGACGACTCTTAGAAACATGCAACCTGGTGCATATGCTAATATATAAAATTATCTTTCTAGTATTATGTGACTCATTATTATTGCAAGGCATACTAGTTCCCATACATTTTTGCCCATCCTCCTTTGACAAAGCATAATATAGCTTCTACTTTTGAAATTTATTCAATTGAGGAAGTTGATAGGGGAGAAGATGGTAGAAATTAAGTATCGTTGGTCAAGGATCTCCTACTTCATTGCCCAAAAATCATTTAAAAAGCCCCATAACCTTAGTCGCCTATATCGTATTGATGACCCGTATTACATTCTTTGCATACAACAAATACTGTTTTAATGCACAAAACTGAGATTTTTGTAACGTTACCTAGTGTGCTTATACTGTGATTTTTTACGTAGGTACTTGTTTATTATAGGCCAAGAAAATAGTACTAAAAAAATGTACTGTGTACAATAATGAATACCTAGTTGAATATGGCAAATTAAATATAAGTTTTATGATAAACCTATTTCTTTTTCCATTTTTTTACTATTTCATTTGCACTTCGAGCTGTATTTATAGGTAAATAAAGTTAATATTCTCCTAGATCGGTGTTTGACCCACGTTTCAGTTTCAATTATAATTTTTAGAAAAAAAAATACAAAGCACTTTTCATCATACCTGTACCTGTACTATGAACAGAAATTAACACAGAATTTTTAATTTATCCACTGCGTATTTGCATAAAGTTTTTACACTACGAGAGGCAGTATTTCACGCACTATTTATACATATAGAGTTTATTAAAAGAAAAGGTCCCTTTCTATAAGCACTATTTGTGTACGCTGGCATAACGCCAGGACGGTATGTCATTGAAAAGTCTTGTTTAATATCTCTGTTCCTACAAGATCAATCGTTATGAAATTTTGCATAACGGGAGAAGTATTTAGGAAGAGTTTTTTCGTGTAAACTCTGTTGCTTTACAATTAGCCGTTTTCGAGTACGGCGATGTGTACGCTAGCTTGACGTTACGCCAGCGTACACATTGACAATGGTGTTTATTTCCTAAACTAAAGAGGCACTATTTTTTTTAGTTTTACACTAATTAGGCACTATTTACGCAGAGTTTTTTGACATAGTAACCAGCTCGATACAGCTTCATGGTACGCCAACTTGACGCACGCAGTTAATTTCGTATGGAATAAACATTTTCTAATGCACTTTTGGAAGAATAAAAGATTAAAGATGGTTTTTGTTTGTTATTTTTAGAATTTATTTCTAAATGAAATAAGATACATACAATATATTATACATACATATTCTCACGGCTGTAAATCCTTAGTAGGGGTAGCCAGAGCTAAGGAATTAGAAATTCCTCAGCCACTTTAGGAATATTGAGTGGGGAAAAAATGGTAAAGTTAAGGTTGTTGGTGATGGGTCTTCAACCGCATCGCCCAAAAACCCTTAAAAGCCCCAATACCGTTAGTCGCCTCTTACGTACACCCATCGGTAGAAACGGGGTAGTGCTATTCTAAGCCGACACTACACGGCACCATGAAACTTAAACTTTTTACATGAAATAAAAGACTCTAAATACCATAGTAGTTTCGAACAACATTCACATGAAAAATATGGAGTAATGCTTTTTTAAACCATCGCAAAGCTGTGGGCGGCTTCGAATAGCACAACCCTTCTTCTTTCAGAGGGTGATCGTAAAAGGCAACTAAGGGGTCGCATGTCGTGATCGAAGCTACCATTGAGAACTAATCACCAAAAAAACCCCCATAAGAGATAGTTCCCCTTGTCTCTACCCTCCATATGCTCGAATAAAGTAACGTAGAAGAATCACAATGAGTTGGTCACTTCATTCTTTACTATGCTGACACTTTGACGCACGTGGTTTTGGGCCTGTCTAAGTTATTACTGGGTGATGTGGCTGGAGACCAATCACCAAACATCATTTATAAGTCAGCTTCCAATAGTAGCTACAAGATTTCCATTTACCGTCGCTGGGTAACCCTTTTTGGAAGTTATAGTCGTTAGTGCAATTAGGTAAAAAAAGAATTTAAAATAGTTTTATTTTTCTAAACATATGTGAATGATTGGTTAAACGAGAAATGATAATTAAATATGAATTATTTTAACGTTTAGAAAACCTTAAGGCAAAAATGACCAATTTACAGATACTTCATAACCGAAGTGTGTTTTCCCTCACAGTTAACAACCATGATAAATTAACCACACATATGTCTTTAGAAAACACAAATTGGAGAAGGCCCGACCCGGGATTTGAACACTAGTCGTTTGCACGATAACCGGTGTTCTACCCGTTGAGCTATCACGGTATCTTGAATTAAATGGAATAGCAGTTATTTATCATATAGACTCTTATTTAAAAATCGCAGTGACTGAAGGACTGTAATTTTTCAAAGTTACTTTACTGTAGCTGCAACGTTGATTGAAAAATAATGGTATATCCCATGACTTAATTTTAATTAAGATAAATGATTGAAGAAATAAAGGTTGAAATATATTCTTTATAGCAGGGTTTTTAAAAAACAAAGGCTTAGGATACATTACTTTTAGAGACTCTGTGAGGTGTCATTCACAGAGATCGTTTCTTTTTCAAATATCTCAAAAACTATCCACTTTAAAATTAAAAATGTTTTATCAAGACGCACGGCAGTGCGTCAAGCCAAGCCAAGGCGGCGAGCGCGCACCGTATGTGTATATTACACGAACCATTTGGACCAACTTTTTACACCATCATAACTCAAAATCTAATCAACATAAACCAACCAAATTTGGCTCATTTGTTGATATCAAGGATACAAACTAGTAGCCCAATTTCCATAAGTACATAACAAAGGGTTATTAAGATATAAACGTCCAAAAATCGCGATTTTTTTTTAGTGACTCACTGACATATAGATCAAAAAGCTAACCCACTTCCAGATAACCCAGGAAGTTGAAATTCGGCATCCAGGTCGGTGATCAAATATTAACAAAGGAAACAATCTGGAAACGGAGAATTTTTAAGATTTTTCAATATTTCCCTCACAAGAACATTTTGTATAGAAATCATATAGTGCCTATCAAATAAAGGAAGGCAAATTTGCCTTCCTTTTTTGATAGGCACTAGGGAATAAATCCCATGATGAAATGTTGTTGACGCTAATATAAAACTCCGTTTAGAATAGGTTTAGGTATGCTATGCATACTTACTTGATCATTCATTAAACTTCGACGCTAAAGTTATTTGCAATTACAAAACTCAAACTATGAGTATAGGTACTAACTGTACTAGCACAGCCCGGTTGGTTGCAAACAATAGCAATACATTTCTTCAATATATAAAAACTCAGATTCGATTCCTGTCGTACTAATTAATAGATATCATAATACCTAGTACAAATCTCATGTCAGCAGAACGGCGACCACTGTATGAGTCATACAGTATGACACAACATCGGATAGCGTTTTCATAATACATAGATACCTACTAATCATTAAACTAGGAAAAACTAAAAAAGAGGAAAATAAAATAAAAGAAGAAATACATTAATTTGGTAGTTTTTGTCTATCTAAAAAAATGATTTTAAGATTATTTTTCAGAGTACGCGTATTTTGAATCGTTCGGAGAGGTGGTGGAAGATCGTTCCAAATTTTAGCCGCTGCATATCTGAAACTACCCTTAACCCCTGATCTGCTGTGTTTCGGTATGGCCAGAGTATTTTCTCTTGCGCCTCTGGTATCCTTGTTGTGAATGTCCTTGAGCCAATGTAATTTCTGATACAGATATTCAGGAGATTTTGTGTGAACTATTTTAGAGACCCTAGTGATCAGATGTGATTCTCGTCTAGAATTCATACTGAGAATCCCCTCCCTATTCAAAATTGGTGTTATGTGTTCCCGTCGGCGTATATTATAGCAGAAACGAACGCATGCATTCTGCACTCTTTGAATAGCACAAGCAGTTTTTTGTAATAACCGTGGACCGTAAACCGTATCACAATAATTAAACAAAGACAAAACCAAGGCGTCTACTAGTATTTTCCGGCAATCTTCACTCAAAAACGTTCTGAGCCTGTATAATGATTTGAGTCTGTAGAAGGCTGTCCGGATTTTTCCATTTATGTGCTGTTCATATCGCAACTCCTCGTCTATTAAAAGACCCAAATTTTTTACAACATTAGACTGTTCTATTTGGATACCTTTCATCATTATACTTTAGTGGCTGAGGAATTTATAATTCCTTAGCTCTGGCTACCCCTTCTAGGGAAATATAGCCGTGAGCATATGTATGTATGTTTAGTTATGCGCAAACAACCAGACATAACACTCGCAATTTTAGAATTAATCAAGTAGAACTTGCACTGGGTAATTTAATTCGTAAACTTATCTGGTTGTGTTGGTCAAAGTAGACACAATCTTTAACGTCTGCTTAGGTAGTGTTGGAAGAGAAAACAAGAAACCCGCATTATTGAAATTATTTTATTACAGTCAAGATCTATGTTGTATAGTAATATATTACACTATAATTATTTAAGTAACACTTTTATGCTTTCCAACTTAGTTCTAATTTCGTGTGATGAATCTTTGGACAAGTCCGAGGCGTAGGTCTGATATATGCTCTTTAGTTTGTTGATATCTTCAGTGTGGTTTAACTCTGAAATGGGAAAATCACAATAAATATATATTTTAGTGTCAGTGAAACATGAAATGTTTAATTAGGCGGTGAAAGTAGAATCAATATATTACTGGGAGTCAGTAAAACATTACATGATTGGTAAGATGGTGCAAAATAGCTTTTTATAGTTTGCATTCTCGCATGAATAGGCTATTTGACTAAGTTTTGAAACTATCTTACGGTGTTAATTTGTTTATGAGGAGACCTAAAAAAATATTTTTCTGTCTTCATTTTAGCTATTTTATTAAAAAATCGAAAAAGAAAATGTAATATTCAAATGTGCCGCGAAAACGCGACACAAATGACGTCAATTCCGCATTAAACACCAATGAGCGAAGCGATACACAGTCTGTTTATGTGCAATCTACGTCATTATAGAAATAGCCAATCACGGTCGTTTTTAGTCACGTGACAGTTGCATCAAAAATTCTTATTTTAAAAGACGGATTTTAGTGAAATAATGCAATATTTTTATCTCGCATTATTACATATTGCTCCAAAAAAGAAATATTAAGACTAATGAAATAAAAGAAATGTATATTTTTATTACAGTCAAATAGCCTATTAAACATATGCTTGGTTATAATTTTATTAATTAAAGCTAAATATGTCGCCTCTAAGAATTTTATGGCGATGGCCTTGCATTAATGCAATGTGATTTTGGGACTGTTTTATTTTCTTTGAGAATTATCTAGATTAATCGCGAGAGTAAGAGTGCCGTGTAGTGTAAGCTTAGAATAACACTATCACATATCTACCCGTGGGTGATCGTAAGAGCTTACTAAGGGTATAAGGGCTTTTTAAGTGAAATTTTGGGCGATGTGGTTGGAGACCCGTCACCAAAAACATTTATTATTACTATCTTTTCCCCAATCAACTTTCAAAAGTGGCTGAGGAATTTTTCATTCCAAAGCTCTGGCTACCCCGTTAAGGGATTTATAGCCGTGAGTATATGTATGTATGTTAATCAACGATGCGCAATAATAAGAATGAATATATGATTATAAAAGAAGCCCACCTTTCAGTTTCCTTATTAGTACATCCATGATACTGAGCGCGTCGCGGCGGTGTCTCACTTGGTTGTTGTTTTCTGAAATACAAAGATTTTTTAAACATGTACAAATAGTGGTCTCTCACATGTATTATTAGGCTTTATCTACTCAATAATTTTTTATATTTTTTTATTATTATTTATATCAGAAGCACTAAAAACTTCTAAAAAGATTCCAGGAAATGTATAGCTTTGTATTATAGGATCCCTGAAATTAACTTTTTTTTAGCGAATTTGTAGTTTACTAACTACCATAACTACTAATTGTTGTAGTGTATCTTTTATAGCTGTCTGATTTCTGTTAGAATTACCAGATTCAGGGGTTTGCCACAATTAGCTTTGATATCACCACAAATGGTGGACAGCTTTCGCGTAAATATTAGCAGATTCTAGATCCCAGTTGAAAGCACCCCTTTCAGATACTAAGATATCATAGTATAAACCATCAAAAGTATACAAAATTTACATTACACTATTAAATGAGGTACAGTGGGGAAACTTCTTCCCATTGTACGCCAATTGGCTATTTGACTAAGTTTTGAAAACTATCTTACGGTGTTAATTGGTTTATAAGGAGCCCTAAAAAAATATTTTTCTGTCTTCATTTTAGCTATTTTCTTAAAAAAAAACGAAAAAGAAAATGCAATATTCAAATGTGCCGCGAAAACGCGACTTTAAGTAATATGGCAGCTGTAGCACAAATGACGTCAATTTCGCATTAAACACCAATGAGCGAAGCGATACACAGTCTGTTTATGTGCAATCTACGTCATTATAGAAATAGCCAATCACGGTCGTTTTTAGTCACGTGACAGTTGCATCGAAAATACTTATTTTAGAAGACAGATTTTAGTGAAATACTGCAATATTTTTATCTCTCGCATTAATACAAATTGCTCCAAAAAAGAAATATTAAGACTAATGAAATAAAAGAAATGTATATTTTTATTGCAGTCAAATAGCCCATTTACGACGTATGTGGAACATGTATGAATTGCACGAAACAGTATAAACTAATGTAATTTATAATAAGCCAACTTACTGAGCGTATAATCGATGATAGTAGCAATTCTCGACGTAATAGATCCGACCGCTTTCTCCTTACTAACAGAACTAACATTATCTATTTCCATCGGCTCGCCCGAGTTGAATACATAAATGCGCTCTAACACCCTCGTAATAGAGGCGAGAATCGCTAGCTGGATCGAGCGGGAACTTGTTGGGTATGACGAGGTGCAGTGCTCGAAGAATATTTCATAGTATTTTTCTGGAAATTTGAAATAAAACTTATTTTGAATGTCTAATTAAGTTAAGATTACTTTTATAAAATATACAATGTCCTGGATAGAAATCCCAATAAAAAGAAGATAGAGCTAATTCCTTAGACATATAAAAATATTATAGTGTTTTAAAGTTATGGGTGTTGTTGCTTGTTACTGCCCCCCACCATATATCAAAAGGTAGTTATGGTCTAATGATATTTACACTCTGGCCGTTCTGACTGACCCTATAAATGTCCCAATGGACAAACTTACGTGCTCATTATATACTTTACCTTGGGTGTCCAAGTTCTTAGGCCACGCCTTCCCTAACAATTCATAAGCCGCTTCTTTCAAAGATATAAGTTGTTCCCGCCGCTGTCTTGCTCCCTCGTTGTCTTCTTCATCAGAGTCTTTGCCTACTGTGGTTTCATCCTGGATATAAGTAATCATATTAACTAGCTATAGTAAGCCTACAATAGGATATGAGCAATCAAAATAACAAAGATATACTGGCTAGTATGACCTGAACTAGAAGTAGAAGAACTCGTACTTGGCTGAAATTTAAATATGACTTAAATAACCGGTGTTTATTCATGTGGAAAGTCTACTCAGTTTTTTTTAATTGATTACATACATACATATACTCACGGCTATATTTCCATAGAAGGGGTAGCCAGAGCTAAGGAATTATAAATTCCTCAGCCACTTTTGGAAGTTGAGTGGGGAAAAGATGGTAAAAATAAAGGTTTTTGGTGATGGGTCTGCAACCGCATCGCCCAAAAATCCAATAAAAAGCCCCAATACTCTTAGTCGCCTCTTACGACACCCGTGGATAGAAAGGGGTAGCGACATTCTAAGCCGGCACTACACGGCAATAAGTTTTTATTGATTAAAACATAAAATATCAAGTCTATAAAATCTAACTAAAATACATACCTTAGACAAAATAACCTTGACAATGTTGTACAGCTGATCAAATTTATCCTTATTGGTGTAAGCAAGGGCATCCCCCAAAGCTGTAATCGCGTGTTTCTGATACACCATATCTTGTTTCTTACTCTCTGTTAGTAGAGCGTTTAGACTGTCTTCCACTAGGCCTGGGTTTAGAGGTTCTTCGCCTTCTTTTACTCTGTAGGGTTTAAATAATATGTTAGGATAAATTTATATGCAAAAATGTTTGATATTTTGAATTCGTATTATGAAAAACTATGGCTATGGAATTAAAAATAGATTTCTATGTGCCATATCCTCATCGTAATCGAAGATCCATTGCAGTTAATTTATTCATACTCACGGCTATAGATTTATGTAATTGGAAATTCATCATACATATATACATATACTCACGGCTATAAATCCCTAGAAGGGGTAGCCAGAGCTAAGGAATCAGAAATTCCTCAGCCACTTTTGGAGGTTCTGTGGGGAAAAGATGGTGAAATAAAGGTTGTTGGTGATGGGTCTCCCACCGGATCGCCCAAAAATTCCTCAAAGCCCTAAAACCGTTAGTGCCTCTTACGTACACCCACCGGAAGTAATGGGGTAGTGCTATTCTAAGCCGACACTACACAGCAAATTCATCAGCCACATTTATTAGTACAGCGGGGAAAAGGTAGTAAGATATAGGATTGTTAGTAATGGGTATCCAGCCACATAGTCTAAAAATCACTTAAAACCCTCTAACGACACTTGCATGAAGAAATAATGTTCAAAAATTAAATCTATCTCTATTGTAATCATTAATTTTCTTTACCACTAAGACAGATCCATAAAACATTTTTTATGTAACTAAAACAAAGTTTTGTAAGAAAATCTCATGTGGGGATCATTACTAATCAATCAAGCAGATACAAATTTTCTACACTAACGCGACTCGAACCCACGACCTCTGGTGTACGCCCCTGTCGCTCTGCCAACTGAGCTATGGTATCAAGTGAAAATTTGTATTTGTTTGTTTCCTTACAACTTTTACTGGTGTTAGCGCCATTTAACTTCTTATTTAGTTGGCAGAGCGAAGAGGGCGTATAACCGAGGTCGTGACTTTGAATCCCGCTGGTTTCGATTTTTTTCCAATTTAATTGATCATGAAAATGTAGATTTTTCATGGCCTATCAGCTACTTAAAAGGCCAATAAGTTGCTGTTATGCTCAAGACAAACGCCCGATTTCTGAATTGAGTATTCCAGCTGAGAACAACTTAAGCGTTCTGTCGCATTGAAATCTTAACAACTGAATGAGACAAAACGATACTTAAGTCGTTGTCAGCTGGAATACTCAATTCAGAAATCGGCCGAAGTATTTGATAAAATATACTAACTGCAAAGCACTAGCCAAAGCGGCCACAACTTTTTCCTTCCCATGGTAAGTCTTCCCGTGCGCGGCAGCCAGCAAGGCTCGCAGGAAGGCTTCCCGCGACGGACACACTGATAAGGAATCCAGGACGGATTGCGCGGCGGCAGCTCCCTGGGATTGGGGGTTGAAGGTATGAGGTAAGATGAAAGATCATTTATTTTAATAATAAAGAATATATTTTTTACAACGGTATTAATAAATTACCTATATTACATACATACTCACAGCTATAAATCCAAAAAAGTGCTCGACGGAGCTTTAGATTTACTCTGCGCTGTTTAGGTCATTTATAGGGTTTTGGAGTTAGTTATTTAAACCAATACAGTGTTGCAATGGGAGGTTTTCTTTTTGAGAAATAAAAAAACAACATAGTTTCCTAAGGCTCTGTAGATGGCGTTGATGTAACTACGTTACTTACTTAAATGTTTTCTTCGTGGCCTCAATCGTTTTGCCACAATAATTTCGCCAATGTCAACTTTAAAAACATGTGTCACATCACCATAGAGTAACTTTTTGGCGAATAAAAACAACAAAAAGAATGTTAAATATAAATACCGTCTTTGTTTATTTATTTTTAAGCTATTTTGGCTTAAACTGATATTTATTTAGACTTTCAAATGAGAACGTTTTTATGTACGTTCCGTTTTACGATATCATTACATCCAAGTGTGAAAAACGGTGTGACGTTCCGTTCCTACCAGTAACATAGCAAGTCTGGCGCCATCTATCCTGAGAACAGGGAATAAGAAAAAAAGAAAAAAAAGGAAAACCTCTCATTATTGTTCTATTTACTGAAAATTCAATACACCGTCAACTTTCTAGACATAACTGAAAAAGTTTTCACTTGTCTTTATTGCTAATGAAATAATTTTCCATACCAGATCGGCATTTTGATAAACAAGCGCACTAGAGTTCTGGGCAAAAAGGTACAACAACGACGGTCACGCGTTAGCACTCATTTTGAAAATTGTAACTGGTAGTGGAACATATTTTGGGCTTGGAACCAAGTTCCAGTTGTTTCTAGTTCTTAACAAAATATGTAAAAAATTAAAGTTCATCTATGCAGACATTCTGAATCGCCAAACAACTCCGTACTCGCCGCATGCGACATTAATAGCAAAATAGTACAATGTTTAACACTTCAGTTTAATGCAGTTCGAGACAATAGTCTATTTGACTAAGTTTTGAAAACTATCTTACGGTGTTAATTTGTTTATAAAGAGCCCTAAAAAAATATTTTTCTGTTTTCAATTTAGCTATTTTATTAAAAAATCGAAAAAGAAAATGCAATACTCAAATGTGCCGTGCGCGATCTACGTCATTATAGAAATAGCCAATCACGGTCGTTTTTAGTCACGTGACAGTTGCATCAAAAATGCTTATTTTAGAAGACGGATTTTAGTGAAATAATACAATATTTTTATCTCGCATTATTACATATTGCTCCAAAAAAGAAATATTAAGACCAATGAAATAAAAGAAATGTATATTTTTATTACAGTCAAATAGCCTATTGCCAAAATCATTCAAAATGCCGATCGATACTATCCTACTAATGCCGGTAGTATATGTATTTACTTGACTATCCAATATGTACAAACCTGCATTTTCTTAGTCCAGCTGTTAGAAGCTAGCGCTTGTTCAATATGTTCCCGGATCGCGGCCAAATGTTGTTTGATTCCCGTTTCTTTGCCCGGACTTATGTCGGACCAGATCTCTTCGAACGTTTCTATCGTTGTTGAATCTGAACAATACAGAATTCAATAAAGATAATATACAAAATTGGAGACGTCCGATTTACAGGGAAAAATATTGATCGACGAATAGGCTATTTGACTAAGTTTTGAAAACTATCTAACGGTGTTAATTTGTTTATAAGGAGCCCTAAAGAATTTTTTTTCTGTCTTCATTTTAGCTATTTTATTAAAAAATTGAAAAAGAAAATGCAATATTCAAATGTGCCGTGAAAACACGACTTTAAGTAATATGGCGGCTGTAGCACAAATGACGTCAATTCCGCATTAAACACCAATGAGCGAAGCGATACACAGTCTGTTTATGCACGATCTACGTCATTATAGAAATAGCCAATCACGGTCGTTTTTAGTCACGTGACAGTTGCATCAAAAATACTTATTTTAGAAGACGGATTTTAGTGAAATAATGCAATATCTATATCTCGCATTATTACATATTGCTCCAAAAAATAAATATCAAGACTAATGAAATAAAAGAAATGTATATTTTTATTACAGTCAAATAGCCTATTGTAGCGAAGTACGAGGGTTTCAAAAATTTGATAAATGGTGACCATTAGTTATAGTCTACCCTTAGGGAAACTAAGTACAGTTGAAAAAAAGCAAATGTTGACAAAAAAAAAATAACAGTCAAGGGAAATATTCCATACAACAAAATCTTACCATCTTCTTTCGGACCATGCATAGCCAAAAACACGAATGGCGCGATGATTTCTTCATTGTCTTTGATCATCTCAATCTTGGCTTTGGACAGAGATTTCAAAATGAGCGCGACGGCTGACCTCGCTATTTCGTCCTCTTTCGTTTCGTAGAAGTTTGCTAGCTTTTTCATTAGTTTTTCGACTGAAGAGCTCTGGAAATAGGGTAATTTATTTAATGTTCATCTGGATTGAGGGCCCAGTTTTTTTTTCTTTGTCAAACAAATTGAGACTTACAGGGAATTTAGTTAAAATTAGTTAAAACTCATAGAACAGCCCCATAAATTTCTTAAATATTAATTAGAGATACTACGGGCGAATTGATTGGGCCCTCAGTTCAGACGCGCGCATAAAGTGGCATCATCAAATCTACATCAAATAACTCAGAAAATACTATGTCCAAGTAAATATTTTTTATTTTAAAATTTACTTAAGAATTTCTTAAATTATTTAAGAAATTTACAATCCGCTAGAATATGGCTTTACAGATTTATGATAGTTTTGTTTGGGCCCTCAATCCAGACGTTACTGAACTGAGAGCCCTAGTTTACAATGGGTTCACATAAGGTAACACATAAATTGACTTTTATACTTTATAGTTAAACACCCTATGAATTAGTTAAAAAGAAATAATGACCTAAAAGAGATAATTGAATAGTATATATCAGTCGTTTTGTCGTAAAAACATTTAAACTGAGGGCCCAAATATTTTCGTTCTTATTGTCTAGGAACAACGTCCTTGTTAAAACAAAATAGATCACCTGTTTTAAGTAATTCTTAACTAAAGTTTTTCATATATAATTTTATTCTAATTGCCATACTTTAAAAGAAAACTAATTTGCATTTTTTAAGTAGAAGCAAAGGGTTAGGGTTTACATGATGTTCTTTGGACACGTTGAACACAAAAACAAATAACTACTAAACAAACTTTATTTTAGTTAATTCTTTATAAACAAATATTTTACTTATAATTATAACTAACATTAGTGTAGTAGGTACTGCTTAATTATAGATTAGATATAGTACCTACACATTTTCATATAAGTAATTATACATAACTAAGACCGGAAAAAAAAACGGAAAATTCAGGTTCACTCCGAATTCCTTCCAGAGGGAGAAACAGTGAATAAAGAATATTATTTAAGCGTCATGAAGCGTTTGCGTGAGAGTATCCGCTGAAAACGTCCAGATTTGTGGCAACACAACTCATGGATGCTGCACCATGATAATGCACCATCACACACAGCCATTATAGTGAAAGAGTTTTTAATGTTTAATTTAACAAAAGTTCTCGATCAAGCACCGTATTCACCTGATATGGCTCCGTCTGACTTTTTTTTATTTCCCAAGTTAAAATTACCACTTTGAGGAAAATATTTTGAGTCGATAGAAGCCATAAAAGAAAATTCGCTGAATGAGCTAAAGGCAATACCGCAAATAGCCTTTGCAAAATGTATGGAAGACTGGGTGAAGCGGTGGAGATGTTGTATTGCAAGCGATGGGGCCTACTTTGAAGGCGATAAAATAAATTTAAGATGAATAATTTGTATTTTTTGTTTTATTGACAAATTCCCGATTCTTAGTACACAGAATGTACACCTCTCCTGTAATAAATAAAATCTTAGTCGCTTAAAAATACCGCCTTCATGAGGTTAGTAGAAAAATAAACAAAACCATGGTTACCCTATAAATTTGCTCCTACTAAAAAAATGCAAATTAGTTTTCTTTTAAAGTATGGCATTTAGAATAAAATTATATATGAAAAACTTTTGTTAAGAATTACTTAAAACAGGTGATCTATTTTGTTTTAACAAGGACGTTGTTCCTAGACAATAAGAACGAAAATATTTGGGCCCTCAGTTTAAATGTTTTTACGACAAAACGACTGTTATATACTATTCAATTATCTCTTTTAGGTCATTATTTCTTTTTAACTAATTCATAGGGGTGTTTAACTATAAAGTATAAAAGTCAATATATGTGTTACCTTATGTGAACCCATTGTAAACTAGGGCTCTCAGTTCAGTAACGTCTGGATTGAGGGCCCAAACAAAACTATCATAAATCTGTAAAGCCATATTCTAGCGGATTGTAAATTTCTTTTTTAAATAATTTAAGAAATTCTTAAGTAAATTTTAAAATAAAAAATATTTACTTAGACATAGTATTTTCTGTGTTATTTGATGTAGATTTGATGATGCCACTTTATGCGCGCGTCTGAACTGAGGGCCCAATCAATTCGCCCGTAGTATCTCTAATTAATATTTAAGAAATTTATGGGGCTGTTCTATGAGTTTTAACTAATTTTAACTAAATTCCCTGTAAGTCTCAATTTGTTTTACAAAGAAAAAAAAACTGGGCCCTCAATCCAGATGCACATATTTATTTAGATACCAATGTTTTGATGTAAAATGGTGTTATATAATAATGCGGTCTGAAAACGTGAAAATAACTAGCCTAACAGGATATTATTCGCATTCAGTTTTAACAATAACACAATTCCGAGAGTGTTAGATAAGAGTCTGTTATATTGAAACACTAGTATTTAAATAAATTCATATATTAATGAATGTACGGTACGGTACGTATAAAAATATACTAAGTGTTGTCTGTCTTTATGTTCCGGCTTTTTACGACTATAATATATAAAATTTAAGATTATCTTGTACAAATATATGTAACATCTATTATGATGAACAGTGAATTTGCGTTACACATATGTTCATTTAAAACATTTAATTCCATTACCTTAGCACACGCAGCCACTTGCCCCAACGCCTCAGCATAATTCTTCCTGACCGTCGCATTTCTATCAAAAGCTCCATTCAGCAAACTAAGCATGATCTTTCCTGCTATCGGCTCCAGATCCTTCCTAAGATGATGGGTGGCCAAAATGAAGAAATGGCAGCAAGACACTTTGGTACCCAGTTGGGGAGATCTTGTTAGTTCCAGGATTTTAGGAAGCATTTCTTGCATCACTTCGAAGTCAATGAATGGCATACACTGAAAATAAAATGTTAATAGGTTAATGTGATCCTTGATTAAAGCTATAGTCTATATGGGTACATCAATTATGTGATTTTTTTTTAATTTGGGTGATCTTATTGGTATTGTCGGCTTAGAATATCTCTCACTTATTTTAGACATAATTGAATGCCCGAAAAGGAAAATGTGTATGGGACAACTAAACTCAATCGTCTTTAGAAAACAAAAGTATAACTTGCATTTACAAATTAATGATTGATGAATTTAAATGATCATATTAATTTTTTTTCTGAACACGTTGACCGCCATGACGGACACCATATGGCCGACAGTACAGTTACCCCGGAGGCCATAGCCAATAATTGAAAAGATGAGAATGGTCACTTATTGCACTTAGAACATTTTGACAAACACATTTTGAAAAGTTCATAAATTCTAAGTCTTCATATTTTTTATCCAAAGTTTCCAAATGTACGGAAAGGCCGCGGGGGTCACTTGCTATAGTAAATTGTATCAAAAAGCTGTCTGTCAGTCGCATAAAGACATCTAAAATGATCGAGAGCAAGCAAAAAAAAGTCAAAAAGTTGCTTGTTCAAAATTAAGTAAAAAAATTAAATTTTTTGACCGTCAAATTTTTTAAATTTATCATTAAGCCGTTGCTTTGGAAGGTGTTCGTAAAGAGAAGAAGCAACAAAGAAACTCTTTACATTTTTTCGTTTTTTCAAAATATGGTTTGTATAATTTTGGGTCATATTTTTTTTTAGCTGACACACGGTGTCCGACGCGGCCCCTGGGACCCGACATGATGGTAGTCACATGGTGCCCGCCACGGCCCACGGGACTGAATTTACAATATTTTCCTCGCTTAACTTTCAAAACATCGGATTCTAAATCTCTGGTAACCCTTTTTTTCAGATTACTTACTATATTTAAAGATTATTTGATGGTGCACAAGAGTAGTACTGGCCAGTAAATCTTAGCTAAATAAAATAAAAAAAAACATCTTTACACAACTCACCTTAACAACAGTATCAGTAGTATAATGCTGTTTGGCCGCATTAGCTCTCATATCGTCCAACATTTCTCTAGTATCATGATCGTTACCCAGAGCAGTACTCAGATATGATAGTTTAGCTGACTCCAGTTCGCCTGCCGCTAGAACTAACGCGGGAACCAATTTGGGAAGGAACGGCTTGAGACTGTCACCGGCAGCTGATACTAGTTTCGATACTGTTTGGAGGCTGAAATTGATTAAAACCATTAAAACCATTTATTTAGTCGTAAATGTGGGTAGTTTACATAGATCTTCTATTGTACAATTGTATCCATACACATTTGACCCTTGCGGGTATACAACTTTAAATATTGAAATTGTGACTATATTTATTAACATTTTTGACAATTATATAATATTTACAGAAAAGCATTATTTAAAAAAAAAATTATCCAAATTAATTAAAATGTATTATAAAAAAGAAACTGTGATGTCAAAAGATACTCTTAAAAAAAAATTCAATAAAAAAATAATTATAAATTGAAACAATTTTAAAATACTATGTCATGCATATCAACAAACACATAATAACAGCACAATAGAAAAAAAATATGAAATACATGTCAAATATCATTAATTACATTATATTAATATTCTTATTCCTATCAAAAAATTCATTCATGGAGTAAAAACAATTTTCCAGCAACCAATTAAATAAATGTCTTTTTAATTTATTTATGGGTAAAAGCTTTATTTGATCAGGTACAGAATTATATACCCTAACAGAGACTACACAAAATGATTTTCTGCTTGATGATAGTTTAAAATTAGGTACTGTAATTTTATTTTGGTTTTTCATCTGTAACCGTTGCGAATGATAACCCATATGAGCTGGTTCGAAAGTCTGAAAATTCTTTATAACGTATAAAGTTGCTTCGTAAATGTAAATACAGGCCAAAGGGAGAATTTTTAATTTTTAAAAAGTGGTCGGCACGATACTGTCTGGTCGCTGATAGAACAGAGTGACCTTATACATTTTTTCTGAGATATGAAAACTGAAAGCACATCAGTGGAGTTTCCCCACAGTATTACTCCATAACGTAATAAGGAACCTACGTAGCCATGGTATGCCAATTTGCCAGCTTGTTCTGAGGATAATCTTACAATGCGACCTAGTGCATACACATACTTGTTTATTTTTTTACAGAGAATATCACAATGTGATTTCCAGTTGAGATGCTGATCAATTGATATACCCAAAAACAGAAATGAATTAACTTTTTGTATTGTTTGTTCTTTGTATACTATATTCAAATATTGATGATTGATTAGTGGATGTATGCAGCATCTTAATATATAGTATGTCAAATATATGTGCCAAATAATGTGAATGAAGCTAGAGAGGTTTGCCAGGATCGCGTTAAGTGGCGATTAACAGTGGCCTACTCCAATGGGAACTATGGCGTAAGTATGTATGTATATAGAACGTGTATCTTTTGTTGGGCGATATAGATGGAAAAGAGCACTTACAATGTTTTATCATCCAATTCGGGGAAGTGAAAAGGTAAGCAAATTTTTGGCGGTCTTGTATCTCAGTGTTTATGCTTTAACCACCTTTCTTTCCCATTCAACTTCAAAAAGTGGCAGAGGAATGGTACATTTATTTATTTAAGGAAAACAATCAGCTTCATTGACATCACATTGAACAAAATATAAATAATGTACGAATGACCGATAAAAGTTATTATCTGAAGATGGATTCTTTAGCAATAAATATAGAAAGAATGATGTTATAACAATTGTACTAGTTTATTTATTTATTTAGGAGAAAAAATAGAAATAGCAAAAATAATAAAAGACAACAACAAATAGAACATTAATAAATAAATGCTGGTATGGTAAATAAGGCTGGCTGGCTGGTTTTAATTTATTCCATCGTCGTACAGATCCTAGTAGAACCCTAGAATGTATTACCTGATACTCCTAACTTCCTTGACCACGTTGGTGATGCCGACATCGAGCAGAACCGGCAATATGACGGATACTATCTCTTTGCCGTCTTTGCCTTGACCTACGTCTGATGCTCGGACGCAAAGCTGAAACAGTAACATCGCATATTTATGACCCTTTACACATTGGCTTAATATTGTGATCAAAAAATGTGAAAACTACATATAAACTCAGATTTTTACAAACTTTTAGTTCAACATAAGGTTTTTGATGAAAACATTTATAATTATTTACCATTAAAAGCACATTTACAGTGTCTGTTGCATTCTATCTAGTATCGTCATAAACATTCTTTAACCTGTTATAAGGCAGAAGTATTAAAACTCATTGTTTTCATATCTATTTAAATACAGGTTCTACTATTTTGCCACTGCTTTATTAAGGGTAAAATATTTTTTTTTTAAAATAATGGCAAATCGTAAATATTAAGGTGCAGTCATTTACACAACGCGTCTTAAAATCTCTTACAGTTATCCTATCAGTCTCTATACAAAATCTTACCTTAGAAAGCACATTAGTAGTAGCCGTAGCAGCCTGCCTAGTTCCCTCATGAACATCATCCATAACCCTGAACAACTGTGTCCACAAAGTGTTCAACTGATGAGTGCTGTCGTGAAGAGAGCGCGCGCCTCGTAGAAGTTCGGCGAGCGCGTTGCAACACGACATGCGGACTCGCCATTGGTTGGACGTCAGGTTCAATACCAGATCGTCCAGGATTTCTTTGTGGTATTTGTGGACCTGATTGGAAGATTTCATGGTCAATAGGGTACATCTTCAAATATTTCAGATTTCAGGTACACTAAAATCAATAATCGCATGCACACGTCGACGGTCGCATTGTGGACTTAGATTTTGAAGCGTCAATTATAGAATTTCGTAGGTTAACTTATCAGCTACCCAATGAATGTGGGACAAGGTCCAGCGATCTGTGAATCAGGCGAAACTAAAAGTCGCGAGCTATACCAATAACACAAGAATATGAGTGCTGTCGTGAAGACAGCGCGCGCCTCGTAGAAGTTCGGCGAGCGCGTTACAATACGCCATGCGAACTCGTCATTAGTTGGATGTGAGGTAATTTGTATACCTGCGATAGTATATTAATGTGCAAAATAAAATAAGGTCGCGAAAGTAAGATCAGGGGTCTAAAGAGGCTCTCAAAAGGCAACTCGGAAATAGCTAAAAAATGATTTTTACTGATAATGCTCGCTTTATGGACTTTGTTTTAGAAGAACTACTCAGGGATCAAAGGTCCTACAAAAAAAATATATCTACATCAAAAACACAAATAGATGAGTGCTATCGTGAAGATAGTGCGCGCCTCGTAGCAGTTCAGCGAGCGACTCGCCATTGGTTGGACGTGAGGTTCAATACTAGGTCATAGAAGATTTCTTTGTGGTATTTGTGCACCTGCATTTAATAGCGTCGATGATTAATAGAATGAGGAAGGTAAGGAATCAGAAGTTTTTTATGCTTAATAGGGTCTCAAAGGAATCATTCATCAATTTTTTTGCGAACCGGGGGTAGATCGATAACATCACATTTGTGTTCTCTCAGTTGTATTTTCGGTTTTTATTTGTAATACGCATAAAAACGAGTAGAAAAAGCCTTTTACGTGTTAGTTGTAGCGTGATTCATATACACAAGTGTTATCCTAGGAATATATCGAGTGATAGTGATAATATTAGTGATTGAAAATTGTGACGGTTTAACGGACCAAAATATACATCATATGTTAGAAAAAACGCATCCAGTAACCAGTTCATTGGCGGAGTAAACCAGCTAAGTATCTTATGCACCTGCCAATTCAATAAAATTACATAGCTGTCAATCAAAAACATCACAACTCAATCGAGGTCATTGATCGCAACTACTAAGTCTAAGTTGGTGTTTTTGTTGCGTTTATTTGTTATGTTGTAACTTTGTAATATTAAGATACAAAAAAAGTTTATCGCGTTTATCACTTAGCACATTCGTTAAGCAGTAATCTAGTTATAGTCGTCATAGTCGTTATATATAGTCTAGTAATAGTAATTATATCATTTACTGTGTCGTTACTTGACTGTATAAGTAAGTGTATTATTGAATAGTATTAGATATATTTTGGAGCTTGTGTGGATAATTGAAACATTTATTATATAGTTCTCTAAGTTATTAGTTCGCTATAGATTTTTTTTACGGTATTTATATTTTAGTTTCATAAACAAAGACTTATATCGTAGAATGGAATCAATAACAACTCGCAGGATGGCTGCTGAACAAAAGTATGAAAAACTCAAAAGAGAATTTAGTGATGCGGAGGATTTAAAAAATAGGCTTTTAGAAGAACGTGACGAAAACTGTATCACTATTCGTAATTTAAAATCAAAAAATAGTACTCTCGTTGAGAAAGTGGAGTTACTTCGGCAATCTTATGACATGTGTCAATCAGAGCTGGAAAAACAACAGCTAATAATTAAATCTCATGAAGATCAGTGCGCTAAACATGAAATAGCCGTAGAGCGAATTTATATCCTTAATGAGCAGTTGGCAGAGGCACACGCTCAATTATCAGAGTTTCATAGACTTAAAGATATAAATGAAGACTCTCACGCACTTTCTTTATGCGCGGAACTTGAAGTGGAGTCAATATCTTCTTTGAATTCTATCGCGAATAAAAAATCATTAAGTCATAGGCAAATAAAGAAGTATAAATTAGTTAATAAACGCATATATAGCTCAACGAAAAATCTGATAAATATTAAAAATAGTATTAGAAACATTAATAAGACCTACAAAAAAATAAATTTAATTCAAAAAATCGATAGTTTAAATAGCCAACTAAAAAATATGATTGCTAGTCAGGAAGAGGTAAAAAAAAGGTATATGAATATAAGTAACCTAATAGAAAAAGAGACGGATTGTCATAAATTGTCTGGAAAATCTTGTAACTTTATGTCTCCGCCGCCGTTACAATCAGACAAAGAACAATCCATCCCTACCACTACCACCCCGGTTCGCAAAACTATAATATTTTCCGATGGTATGGGGTTACGTTTCGGAGAAATATTAAATGATCACATACATCAGACAGTAACAAACTATTGTTATACTGGTGCTCCCTTTAATTATATTATTGATAAAGTTACTTTGGGTGAATATGACGAATATACTACAATTGTAATATTATTCGGTAGTAGTATAGGATTAAATACAAAAATATTGAAGAAAGGCATTAGCCAGCTTTTAGAGATACAAAAGAAATATAAATGTAAGTTTATATTTTGTACCTTACCATATATATATAATATGAGTAAGCATAATAATGATATTCATATGTTGAATAATTTTATATTTAATATGACCAGCCGTCAAAGCGACGTTTTCTTTACTCTGGACGTGAATAAGTTCATACCTTATTCAAGACAACGATCGGGTACTATATACATACCCTTAAATAATAAACGTACCATTGCTAAATTATTAGCATATCATATATCGAACCCTCCCTTATTTAATATAAGGGAAAACTTACTTACAATATGTGATGGTGGAAACCATAATTTAAACTTTTAAGTGAGACAATGGAAGAGCCTCCTGTCATCCTTAAGCCGTCACCTTCAATTAATATTAACATTGTAAACAAGGAAGGAGGTTCTTCTGGCAAAATATTTAAAAACCGTGCTTTACAAGGAGACCTACAATTTAAATTAGTATTTCAAAATACTCAGGGGTTTTCTTGTAAAGAATTAGAAATTGAATTGTTTTTAGAAAGATATAAAATTGATTGTTTCTGTGTCTCAGAACACTGGCTTAAGAATTGCGAGCTCATATTTGGTTTTCAAAATTACTATTTAGCTAGTAGTTACTGCCGCAATTCTAAAGCCTGTGGTGGCTCCGCTATATTTATAAAAAATAGTATTAAATGTAAAAATCGTGAGGATATTGTAAAACTGAGCGTTGAGCAAGTCGTGGAGATATCCTGCATAGAGTTACTAAACTACTTTATAGTAAGCGTATATCGAGCCCCCTATAGTCAAAATTATGAAAGATTTGAAAGTGTAATGGAAGATGTATTAACTAAAATTTTCAAGAGTAAAAAGCAATTAATTATTTGTGGAGACTTCAATATAGATCTCTTAAAAGATAGTACTCAGAAAACACGGTTGATGAGTTTATTCCAATCGTTTAATTTAGAAAATTTATTCTTGGAACCTACTAGAACCAAAACATGTTTAGATAATGTATTTACAAATGCTGAATTTATAAGTAAATCTGTAATAAATAAACTAAAATCTGATCACAGTGGTCTTTTTGTAAGCTTTCCACATAAGGCACCAGACCGAAAAATTATAGTTAAAAAAAGGAGTGTCACTGCTTTCAAAGTTGAAAAATATATAAACTTAATCAGTTATAAGCTGCCCACTTCTTCAATAAATAAAAATCCAAATGATAGTTATAACACTTTCTTTAAAGTACTGATAGACGAATTTAATAAAATATTTACTATTAAAGATGTAACTATATGTAATAAATTTAAATTTAGTGAGTGGGCAACACCAGGCATATATAAATCTAGAGAAATACTATTTGATTTATACGATCAAAAAGCGTTCTCACATAATGATGATTTTATAGAATATGTAAAAAAATACTCAAAAATGTTTAATAAAGTTTGTAAGGAGGCTAAAGCAAGATACTTGAGCCAACGTATTAAAACATCCGATAATAAAGTAAAAACCGTATGGAACATTATCAACACTCAAACTGGCAAAAGCAAATCATGTGATCAGGACTTTTGTATTCGGTCTGATCGAGGTTTGACTACATCAAATGATGTAATTGCTTGTATTTTTGAAAAGTATTTTGCTGATATACCTTTTAAGACCACTGAACACTTAAATTCATCTGCTACGTTAGCTCAAGAGCTGTTGCAACAAAACGTTGCAATTTGTAAATCTATATTTAATTTTAAAGTTGTCAGTCCCGAAGATATCATTAAAGTGTTTAAATCACTGAAGTTGAAAAATTCTGAGGATATCTGGGGTATGTCAGTAAAAGTATGCCATAATTTTATTGTAATAATAGCTCCTTATTTAGCGAAAATTTTTAATGAATGTATAAGTAATGGTATCTTCCCAGATCTCATGAAACATAGTAAAATTGTACCTTTACTAAAATCTGGAGGAGATAAAAATAATCCTGAAGGTTATAGGCCTATATCTATACTACCAGTTATGAGTAAAATATTTGAAAAACTTATGCTTAATCAACTGCTTTTGCATTTTAGTTCCAACAATTTGTTTCACCCTAAACAATTTGGTTTCACGAAAGGCCGCTCTACCACTGACGCAGGCGTTGCCTTAATTAAACATATTTTTGGTTCGTGGGAACTTAAGAATGATGCAATCGGTTTGTTCTGCGATCTTACAAAGGCGTTTGATTGTGCAGATCATAATATTTTATTCATAAAATTGGGACATTATGGCATCGAAGGTGACGCACTTAAATTAATAAAGTCCTACTTCTCAGATCGAATACAAAAAGTGCAAATCGATAAAATAAAATCATCTGGAACTCATGTAAAAATGGGTGTTCCACAGGGATCTATATTAGGCCCATTTTTGTTTCTAGTATATATTAATGATTTGCCGTTCATGGTCGAGAAAAGGTCTGAAATAGTATTATTTGCTGATGATACTTCCTTAATTTTTGACGTTGAAAGGAATTCGGAAAATATTGACGATGTAAATAATGCAGTTTCCCAAATTCAAACATGGTTTGCTTCAAATAATCTTGTACTAAATGCCAAAAAAACCAAATGTATTAAATTTGCATTACCAAATGTTAAAAGTGTTGATAATGAAATTACATTAAATAATGAAAAATTACCATTTACGGATAGCGCAGTTTTCTTAGGGATACATCTGGACTCAAAGCTCCAATGGGGACCCCACATTAGCGCGCTAGCTGGCAGGCTAAGCAGTGCTGCCTATGCCGTTAGAAAAATAAGACATTTAACTGATGTACAGACCGCTCGTTTAGTTTACTATAGTTATTTTCATAGCATCATGTCTTAGGGGCCGTTCAAATATTACGTAAGCAGATTTATTACAATTATTTACCCCCCCATCCCCCTTGTTAGCAAAAGTAAGCTAAGCTCCTATCCCCTCCCCCTACGCTTACGTAAACATTATTTAATTATTTTTTAATATTATAATGTTATTATTGTAATTTTAAAAATAAGAAAATTAAATTAGGATAGAGCTTAGATTTGACACAAGAAACTGATACAAGATTGTTTGTCCCTTACTCAATATAGAGTAAGGGACAAGAATATTATAATCCTACGAACATAACTAACTTATTTTAAATTTTTGGTACACATATTAAATTCAAATCCATGATTATAATAATAAAGACCACATGATTTGCATGTTCGACTTTGGTTGTAAAATATCTACCGATGACGTTATCATCATCTAGACTCCCCTACCCCCCCATGTCATCCAAAATAAGCAATACAAAGACCCCCCCCCCCACCCCTCCATAGTGCTTACGTATACGTAATACTTGAACGGCCCCTTATGGCATTTTACTCTGGGGCAGAGCTGCTGATGTTGGGTCCATATTCATTCTACAGAAAAGAGCAATAAGAGCTATTTATAATTTAGGTTCACGAGATTCCCTTAGAGAATTGTTTAAAACCATAAATATAATGACACTGCCATGTCAATATATTTATGAAAACATCATGTATGTAAGAAAAAATTTGAAAGCATTTTCCAAAAACTGTGACAGACATACTAGAAGTCTTAGAGATAATAATAAAATTTCAATTCAAAAGTACAGATTGTCAAAAATAAATACATCTTTTATAGGGTTATGTGTAAAATTTTATAATAAAATACCTGATGACATTTTGAATCTAACAGAAAAGAAATTCAAAGTAATTATAAAACGCAGTCTTCATTTAAAAGCTTATTACAGTTTAAATGATTATATGATAGATGAAACTGCTTGGTGTCACCAGGGCTCTATTCAGGATATTTCCAGACATACACCAATATTGTAATGTGACTAAGAAAAGATGTGTGTTGCTGAGTTTCTTACGGGTTCTTCTCGCAACAATACACCTTCCGAATCCGAAGTAGAGTCAGTAGAGTAAGATTTAACTTATACGTAAGTTTGTGACGTTCAAAAAATAGAGAACAATTCTTTTTATTTTGAAATAAATATTTTTTATCTTTATCTTTATCAGTAATGGAAATGTTAAAACGACGAGGAAAATCAGTTTTCCGAAAATTCTTTTGGCATCTTGAATTACGAGGGCGGTCCCAAAAGTACCCGACCTGACAAAGAAAACAATAAAAATATTGGAAAAATATTTATTATTTTTCAACATAGTCTCCTTTTAGCTCGATACACTTTTCCCAACGATGTTCTATGGCTTCAATACCCTCTTTATAGTAGGAACCGTCAAGCTCTTCAAAATAGCTATTAACCGCACTCTCTACTTCTTCATTGTTGGCAAATCTTTTACCGCCGAACCATTTTTTTAAATTTGGAAACAGAAAATAATCCGAGGGAGCTAGATCTGGCGAATAGGGAGCATGAGGAAGCAATTCGAACTTCAGTTCGTTGATTTTAGCCATCGCAATGACGCATGTTTACCATGTCTGCTATCTCACGCACTTTTAGTCGACGGTCATCCAATACCATTTTGTGGATTTTCTTCACATTTTCTGGCGTAGTGACCTCACTTGGTCGACCGCTGCGGTGTTCATCTTGACAGCTCGTACGACCTCGCTTAAACTCAGCTACCCAATATTTAACTGTTGTAAACGAAGGAGCAGACTCCCCCAGAGTAGAATCCAACTCGGCTTTGATATCGGTTGGACTTAGCCCTTTCAGATGGAAGTATTGTATCACATAACGATGCCCAATTTTTTCCATGGTTAAAAATTCACTGAGATCGTTCACTTTGGAGGGCTACTAAAAAATATTATTTGACGTAACGTTATTAAATTTTTAAATCAAGTTGTTAAAAGATGGTACTATCGAACGCGGTAATTGATTTTTTTTAACTACCCGTATTTATATGTCAGGCCGGGTACTTTTGGGACTACCCTCGTATTTTAAAATTCGGGTACACTATATTAGACTCTAGATTGGATCTGTATGTTCGGGGGGTACTAAAAGTGATGAGCAGCTTAATATATAATAATAAGAAGGTATAGCAAATCAGTTGTATCGTTGAAGATCGCATTGTGGACGTAATTTTTTCGCAATATCTTTCACATATTTGTAAAATTAAACCATACATATGCCACAAGCGAAGAGTTAAGGCTTTGTAGGTGAACGATAATTCTATTGCACTACCAACATGATCATTAATATGATCTCGTAATTATTCATAAACTAAAAGTATTAAGGCATGCCATATCGCCGTCATAGAGTTTTGTATTCTAGGCGTAGGAACTAACATGTAGCGATACAATTGGGATATTTTCCATAAGCTTCTTTTATAATTTCTAATAGATACTTGTAATTATTCATAATCAAATTCACACTTACAGTAGCCATAGTCTCCGGTACCAAAGCGTGCCATATTGCCGCCATAGAGTTTTGTATTCTAGGCGTCGGATCGAACCTATAGCGATACAATCTAGGAACGATCTTTGGAAGATGTTCCGATAGTTGGGAGCCGGCTTGTAGGGCTATTGAATGGAAGCCGAAAGCAGCACCTGAGGGGAAAAAATATGTCTTATTATCGAAGGTGTTGAAGAAGCCAGTTTTTGTTTGGAAATGGTTGACTGAAAGTTGTTAGCAGTGGTAGTATTGTGAGGAGACTCACATGGCTGGGTGATGCTTAGATGTAAAATAAAACATGTGATAAGGTTATGTGCGAAGCGACGATGGGTTTGCCCGAGAAAAATTGGTACTCAAAACACAAGATGAGAAAATTTCACGAGATATTTCTTAGTCTAGGAATGAACTCAGTGATGAGGATTTTCTCATTCCAGTGTTCAAATTAATTTTTCACAACACTGACCAACCACGGCTATAAATTAAAAATGAAACATATACACATACATACATACTTACATATACTCACGGCTATGAATCCCTTAACGGGGTAGCCAGAGCTTTGGAATGAGAAACTCCTAAGCCACTTTTGGAAGTTGAGTGGGGAAAATATGGTAATAATAAATAATTGTTGGTGACGGGTCTCCAACCACATCGCCCAAAAATTACCAGAACACCCACGGGTAGAAATGGGGTAGTGTTATTCTAAGCCGACTCTACACGGCTACACCTATTAAAGGATTTAAAAATTTTTTTAGTACTTGAGGCCGACCTAGTTTCTTCTTATGATAAACCAAACATAACTACTGTAATATACTTGTTTTCAGAAAAGCTTAAGTTTATTTTTTATGGTAGAAGTATTATTATTTAAATCAGAAGATACGTATCATGATTCAAATATTGAAACATAACATAAAATTACCTAAATTCAAGTAATTTCAACATTCAAAAGAATATTAATAAAACCACGGTTTATTTGACGCTGCTTACCTTTTTTCGAATTCCACATGGAGTTGTGATGAGCCAAATGCATGAACTTGTAAAGCAGATCAGGTTGATTAAGGTCTGAAGCCAATGAACAAAGCTCTTTGTATGTCGACAAGTTTCCTCTGAAAAAATATATAATCGTAAGCCGGGCCATATTATATGATATAAATAATATAAATATCTTTATTTACATAATTATTTTAACAAAGTACATGAGCAATGGTTCCCACACTAGGTTATATCCTGTATTGCGGGTAACCTTACACGATAGTTTTTTAATTTGAACATTATTTTTTTTTTAAATTAAGACTAAGTTTAACACTAAAAATCACACAGAAAAGATATGTGAATATTACTACTATTTTATAAATAAAAAAATATAGAAAAGAAACTTATACTAATAGAATGAATATGTCTGTGTGTGGTGTGTGTGTGTGGAGTGTGTGTGTGTGTGTGTTTGTGTGCAAGTTTATTTTTGAACGATTAGTACGTCTTCAGTTTCATCATATGTCATACTTTTCAAACATTCTGTTATCACATTTTTTAATTCATATCTACTAAAAATTTTTATTTGTAACATTTTATTAAATTTATTATAAATATACCCTCCAAGAAATAACATAAATCTGCCAGAAAAGAATGTTCGCAGTTTAGGAATTTGAAAAATGTTACCAAAACCTCTTAAATTGTTTGATTGGTAGTCAATATTTCGGCTCTTTTTGTGCATTGTCATTAATATTCTTAGTAAGTATATTTTTCTCACTGAAAGTAAATCCGCATCTCTATATAAATTTACTGTAGGATACATATAAGGCAAATTTAATCCTACCTTTAAAACAGCTCTCTGTGCGCGTTCCAACGGCAATAAAATGGTTTTAGAGCTTCCTCCCCATGTGTCAATGCAATATGATAATATAGAATCACACAGAGCATAATAAACTATCTTAAAAGTATGAGTATCAATGACATGTCGCAGATTTTTGAATACAGCGATAAGTTTACGAACTCTCGAGGTGAGTAGTTCTATGTGTTGTCTAAAGGTTAGGTGACTGTCTATGATAACTCCCAAATATTTTATTGTGCACGTTCTTTCGAGCTTAGGACATTTACAGAGTACTGCTTGGTTACAATTTATTTCGTGCGCTACAATGTTAAGGTCACTGGAAGGCTGAGTATTTTTACGAATGCTGAATGTGATATATTTGGTCTTGTCACTATTTAGGCTAAGTAAATTTGTGGCCATCCAATCAGAGACTGAATCAAGACCTTTTTGTGCATATTGTCTCACTGTTTGCCAGTCATCACCCCAAAATACTAAAGCTGTATCATCTGCAAACGTAAAAATACGGCCGTGCTGCAGCTTCATTTCACACAGGTCATTTATATAGAGAAGAAATAGCGTCGGGCCGATTACACTTCCCTGTGGAACACCGTAAGTAACCTCAATAGGGTCGCTAACTGTGTCACCTAACTTTACTGATTGAGTTCTTTGTGTCAAATAATCTGCAAATAATTTTAATTGGTCTCCCCGAATACCATAGCTTTCTAATTTTTGAAGTAGGATGTGAATAGATACGGTATCAAAGGCCTTTGCCAAGTCGATAAAGATACCGAGACACTTTTTACCTCTATCCACATCACTAACTATTAGGTTCGTGAGGTCAGCGACTGCATCTGCTGTGGAAATACCTTTGCGGAAGCCATATTGATTTGATGACAGTATATTTTTTGATTCCAGGTACTTTAGTAATCGACTATTAATTAGCTTTTCAAGTATTTTAGAAAGTGTTGAAAGAAGAGATATTGGTCTATAATTTCCATACGATCGTTTATCTCCATTTTTATAAATAGGCGTTATAATGGCTTGTTTAAGAATTTTAGGGAAAATACTATTTGAGAAAGATAAGTTTATCAAGTGAACCAGGATTGCATTCAGTTCATGTTGGTTTTTTTTAAATATGGCGGATGATATCATATCATGGCCTGTGGAGTATTTGTTGTTGAGACTGTTGACAGTACTGGCCATTTCTGTCATATCTGTTTCAAGCAGAACGAAAGAATCAATTGTATTTCGTATAGGACACGTTTGTTTTGACGGTTTTGGGCATTTCTTTACTATATCATCTGCGAGAGATTTACCAACATTAGAGAAATATTTATTAAAATTTGTGGCTGCTGATTTTGGTGACTCATTGTTGAAAAAGTGGTCGAGTGACTTTGTTTTCTTTGGCTTATAGTTAGTAAGTGTATTTATGACTTGCCAAGTTGCTTTTATATTATTAGCTCTGGCCTTTTCTACTTCACTTCTTTCATAAATAATTTTTAATTTACGCAGTAAGGAATTGCAAAAGTTTCTGTATCTAGTATAGGTCGTTTTAAGAACAAGGTTACTAGTAGATTTTTTTAGTTTTTTGTGCAACATATCACGGTTTTTCATACAGCGAAGTAGTCCGGGTGTTATCCAAGGTTTTAGGGGAAGTTTACGTCGTGTCAATGTTTTTGTAATTGTGTTATTTCTTACAATATCACTGAGAGTATTTACGAAACGCTCTGTGGCAGCATTACATTCGTTTTCTAACATTACTTGACTGAAATCTGTTTTTTGTATAGCTGTAGTTATCCCGGAATAGTTAACTTTCTGTATTGTGTTGCTTAATGATTTACGTGGCCTAAAGGACTCGATACACAAGTATATAGTGCTGTGATCAGTCAACGTGTTTTCTATTACCAATATTTTTACGACGTAATTAGATTTTAATAAGACATGGTCTAGACACGCGTCAACTCTAGTAGGATAAGTATGTCCTGGCAAAAGTCCATGAGTAGATGTAAGATTTAAATAGTCTTCAGCGTGGTTATTTAATGGATTATTAATTATGTTAATATTAAAGTCACCCAATAAGAAAATGTTTTTGAATCTAGTAAGTGAAGTTAGCAAAGAATCGAGTGAATTTATAAAATTATCAGTACTTAAAAAACTGGGTGAGCGATAAATTGATATAATTGCTACAGTATTATCAACAATTGTAATAAGACAATTGCCATCTTTTATCTCAGGTTCGTAAGTATAATTATTAATCCCTTTCCTTGTGTAAATAACGACACCATCGTTTTGATTATTGTTACGTTTGGTAGCAAAACTGTCATATCCATTGATGATTGGTAAGTTGGAAGTTTTCGCTAACCAGCACTCAGTTAGCACAATTATGTCAGGGTCAGATTTTATTCTAGCTATAAGTGTTTGTAGCCCGGACATATTGCAATTTATACTGCGTATGTTCTGCGATAATATTTTCAGTTTTTGCCGAGGGTTTACATACGTAGTAACATATTCTGGAGTGCATTTATATGCATTTGCAACGGTCAGATTATCTAGGTCATTTGACACTTGAATAATATTATTATCTAGCATTTCCAAATGTAAATATAAATATCATTAGCATTATGTCACGATTTATTTGCAAATTCAGGACAAAACTGCAACTTAATAATTTATGGGCAACATAAGTATAATTTGTATAATTATTATCTTTTATTTTAACTTCGTTTTTAAGTTTGTATATACATAGAATGAATTCAGAACTAAAGACATATGTATGTGTGTAATATGTAAGTGTAAAGTGTATTATTTTTGTTAGGTGTAATAAAATGCTATCAGAAGGTAATAACTGTATATGTGTAATAGTAAAATGTAGAGCACACAACAGCCAACAAGTGTAGTAAAAAATTACAATAGAAAATATTACAAGAAAATTACCTAAAAGTATTTGAGTAAAAAAAAGACAGCTCTCTAACCTAATATTAGATATTAGAGGGTCCCACTCGTTGATCCAGTTCATCCAGTGATCGTACAGGGATTGCTGGGGAGCCTTCAGATTTTCGAACAAGTATTGTACCATTGTTAGTCCACACATAATGAAAATTATTCTGCTTCGCTCTGGTCCTTGTTTCACGAAAAATATACCTATTATCTTTGGTGAGTCTCTCATTGACATATACTCGCTTCTCCGACCCATCTACTAAGCCTTGGGTGTTCAAGTTTTTTCTGCTTCTGGCATTTTTCATGAACTCGGCTCTTTTTGCTAAATTAGAAAACTTGACGACAATAGGGCGAGGCAGTCTGTTTTCATTCGATTGGGCGTTCACTGCGTTTATATGTCTCGGTCCTACTCGTGTCACTTTCTCTAACTCTTGCTCAGATAGTTCCATACCCACTTTATTTGACATCAAAAGTACCATATGTTTTAAATTTTCATTCGGTTTTTCAGGAATGCCGATTATTTCTAGATCGTTTAATAATAATGCTTGTTCCTGGATTGGATTGTAGGTGGGATACAGTATGAGATAAAAAAATGACCTCTTTCATTACATAGACTTTGGGTTCTTATTTGAATATTAAGAAATACTATGCATAATGAATTTCACAGTCACTTTGGTCAACTTACGTTCACATCAGCAGATTATCAATAAAATTAATATTTTTTTAATTATATTCGCAGCTATATATTTATAAAAAACCAAATCCTCAGAATTAGAAAAATCTCAGTCATTTATTTAAAGATTAGTGGTGAAAAGAACGACAATAGGAAAAAAATAATCAATTACCCAGTCGGCGATTTTCCAAGCTGTCCTTCTTCAAAGAGTTTCGTATCTTCTGTGACCTGAGCGACAGATCTCTTCCCACTGGTCAGCTGATCAATTATTTGTGCCACTAAAGCCTTCTGTTCTACTTCGTTGGAGCTTTGGTACACGAGACTTAGGCCTTTGCTCGCTACGTCTTGTACAATTTCTAGAAAGGGCGATGAATGGGTAAGTAAGATATGTACAAAAAAGTGAGCACTATAATAATTCAATTCAGAAACATATAAATGCATTTGAATATGCTTAAAACTTTATTATATATACTACTATCCACCTAGTTAATCACTCTACTTCGTCTGTGCCGCATAAGATATTTGTTATTAAGCCTTCATCAAATAATTTATCTCACAAAAGTTAGGGCCTGAGATAGTAATTTAACTTCAAACCAAACTTTACAGCTTCATACACATTAATCAGAAGGCTAACTTATTTGTATTTGTAAAAAAACCCAATAAATATTTTGGTTTTGCTGCTCACTATTTTTCAGGACACCTTGATCAACTCGAATAAATATATTAAAACATATAAACGTCTATTCTCACCGCTGTTTTCGGAAAGGAAATCCATGAATACATTCTGTAGCTCCTGCAATTTGTTCTGAATAGGTTTGCGTTCGGGACAGTTTTTCAGTAACGCTAGAAGCCATATGCTGGTCGCCTGGAAACATAATTTTAATTATTACAAAAGAAAATATGATATAGGAATATTTTTGCTTCAATTAATAAAACATTGGGCAGCAGTTATGATAAGAACATAACTGCTGCCCAAGTTGGCCTAGCAACGGCGCGGGTTTAATATCTATCGTCAGCTAACATATTTATAATGAAAGCTGAGATTTGTTCCTTAGTATTGATAATATATGATGGCTATCATATACCCCACGAAAATGACATAAATTTGGATGACGAATTTGTGACAAATTCAAAGTTTTATACCTGTCGGGAATGAGGGTGAGGGTGTCTCCCGATTTTAAATAATTGTTGCAGGAGTAATTCCAAAAGCTCATCGTTCTTTTTCAGTGCTTCAGGATCTCTTATTTTAGCAGCGCCCTGAAATGATAAGTGTTTAATCACAAATCAACATGCCATGCTATCCATAATAGGCTATTTGACTAAGTTTTGAAAACTATCTTACGGTGTTAGTTTGTTTATAAGGAGCACTAAAAAAATATTTTTCTGTCTTCATGTTAGCTATTTTATTAAAAAATCGAAAAAGAAAATGCAATATTCAAATGTGCCGCGAAAACGCGACTTTAAGTAATATGGCGGCTGTAGCACAAATGACGTCAATTCCGCATTAAACACCAATGAGCGAAGCGATACTCAGTCAGTTTATGCGCGATCTACGTCATTATAGAAATAGCCAATCACGGTCGTTTTTAGTCACGTGACAGTTGCATCAAAAATACTTATTTTAGAAGACGGATTTTAGTGAAGTAATGCAATATTTTTATCTCGCATTATTATATATTGCTCCAAAAAAGAAATATTAAGACTAATGAAATAAAATAAATGTATATTTTGATTACACTCTAATAGCCTATTTCATATCGAACTGTAATTATGTGGACAAGTCCTTAATAGATATTCTAAATATCAGATATAATTTAACAAATTCAAACATATTTCTTTAGGTGCAAAGTAAACCCATATTGCTTGCCGATTTGTGTATATTTATTTTAAATAAATAAATATATACGGACATATTATACACAGATCAAGTTAGCCCCAAACTAAGTATAACTTGTATTATGGGATACTAACTCAACGATATATATAATATTATACAATACACTTATAAATTACATCCAAGACTAAGAAACAATCATTTATGCTCATCACATAAATGTTGCCCTCAGCGGAGATCGAACCCGCAACCTCAGGAACCAAGAAGCTAGTCACCTATCCACTCGGCCATGGCTGTCGTCAATATGTATTACAATATGTATTACTAGGCATTAACTCCATCACATGTGTTACTGACATAATGGTTACTGATTAATACCTTCACATTCACTTATTCTAAATTTTAACATTCTCGGATGCGTGTATGATCAGTAATTTAAATGTTTTAGTTACTCATAGTAAAATCTGTGAGCTGAAACAAACACTCAAAAACTATTCAGCAAATATGTTGGTAGGAGCTGTATTGATAAGGTTATCAAATAGCAATAAATTAAATGTACATACATATACTCACGGCTATAAATCCCTTAACGGGGTAGCCAGGGCTTTGGAATGAGAAATTCCCCAGCCACTTTTGGAAGTTGATTGGGAGAAGATGGTTTAAATAAATGTTTTTGGTGTCGGGTCTCCAACCACATCGCCCAAAATCACTTAAAAAGCCCCTATACCCTTCGTCGCCTCTTACGATCACCCACGGGTAGGAATGGGGTAGTGTTATTCTAAGCCGACACTACACGGCCATTCTAAGCCGACACTACACGGCACGGTAAATTAAATGTGAAAGTGTAATAGTCTTCAATTCATCTTTTACCTCTCTCGGTAGTTCAGTCCACAAGTCTCTATTTTCATTGGAATTGATTCCTTCCACACATAGCACAAGAGATTCGCCTATTTGGAGATGAATTTCAAATTCTTTACTCTGAAACAAATCAAAAATACTGATTATCCTTTGTCAACATTACAAATTATACGTTTTGGACATGAACATATTTTAAAATAGCTTGATTATCAAAAATTTGTTTAATGTTTTAAGCAGTCAGTGACGAAAAATAATTAAATAAAGAAATGTTCGGTGTGGTTAAGAAAGTTAAGTGATAAATTCCTATTCACTACCAATTACTTAAAATCTCCAAGATTCCTAAAAACCTAAACTCCAATTATCTGAAGATCTGAAACATTCAGGAAATATAAAAATGGTTCTTACATCTTTTGCCATTTTCAAGAAACCTTCAATAATAAGCTTTGCGAATGGGAAATTCTCGCCACAGCACAGCAATCCTAGCGTAAACAGCGCTTTTTCCTTCGTCTTCGATGCTAATTTAGCGTTACCTACAATCTTGAAGAGAGTCTGTACTATAGAGAATTTGGTTATTTCTCCGTCTGTCTTTATGTCGAGATCTGAACTGACTACTCCAATGTTGAAGGGGTTGTCGCTTTGAATTGTTGTTTGTTGGGATGCTGATGATTCTGGTAGAGGTAAGCCGCTGCAGCGAACTAGAAGAGCTAAATTTGTACAAGCTACGCTTACTAGAAGAGGTTGGGCACTTGCCAAGAAATTACCTGAAAAAATAAAGTTGCATTAATATCGTTTACAGAAAATAAAAGGAGTAAATTTTTAAGAGCTGTGTGTGTCGCCTAATCAAATCACAAATAGATTTTCCCCTTGGATATAAAAAAAATGTTTTAAGGTTTTTCGTTGAAAGAGGTTACTAAGGGTGTTACGTTGAAAGAGACGAAATAAGGTTCTGGAGAATTTAAAGTGATTGTAAGGCGATGAAGCTCGAAACCAGCACTAGAATGTTTGCCCTTATGGGCCGGTTGCCATTATCTTAGTACTCATGAGCAGTAATAAATATATGAAAAATTTACCTAACGCCAAAACTCCTTCCTGGTAAGGTTCCCAGTCTTTCGGCGAGAATCCTTTCCCACCAAATTGCTTTCCAGTCTTAGACAACCGAATACACCTCTCACACATATTCGCAAACGCTGACACATACCCGCACTGGGCTTCAAGACTTTTGTTCGATACACTTTGAGCTACAAAATCTTTTATCTCCTTATCTATAGCTCTTTTGTCCATTGTATTAGTGGCTATAATGGCGTAAATACTGGCTGCATTTTCTCTGATTTCTTCTTTGGTGCTGTTCGTGAAGAGGTTTTTGAGAAATGGTAACAGTGTGTTGTATTTTGGTGACATTTTGTCTGGGGCGCAACCGATGATGTCCAGGAAGCATGTCAGTGGCATTATTTCTGTAATAAATTTTTAAATTTTATAACAATGGGTCCTTTTTTCATAGATGCTTTGCACCAAATTAGTTTATATCGATATATAAGAATTTTGAAGTTCCATGCTTTATATAAAATATCAACAGTCGGAAATATAACATATATTTTACACTTTCAAATGAATTTGTTTTCTTTTATAAAGAATCTTCATCTGGTCAAAATATGTTTCTAGTAGTAACAAAAAGAAGGATGGACAATATAACACATGAATTGCAATATGTTGTGGGTTTAAGAAAGCGTTACGCCATCGCTTTGCTTCGCGCAGATTTATGATTACGACTACGACGCAGCGTAGATTTTGCTTTTCACCAACAACAACTTAACTTAGATTTCACATACAAAGACCTAATCCATACTACAAACCTGGACTAGCATTCATAAGCGTAGTAATCATGGTAAGATACAGCTCCAGCACCTCTGTATCGAGCAGGTTCTCATAGAAGTACTTGGCGAGGAGAGGAGACGTTGCGTTCGGATGGTTGGAACAGTCCTTCAGATTGGCGTCATGGTTACACACATTTAAGAATAGCGTTTAGCAACTTTATCAATAGTGCAGGTATTTGCTTCCAAGAATTTAGCAAACCAATTTAGGAATTAAAACTGTGAGCAAGACTAATTGATGGCCTCTTGCAAATATTGTATGTTTCTTAAAATACTGACAAACTTTCATCCTACCCTATTTTGCAGCTTTTTTTTAACAACAATATAGCTTTAATAATCAACTCTTTAAAAAAAACTAAATCCCTATAAAAACTAACCTGGACTAGCATTCATAAGCGTTGTAATCATGGTAAGATACCGCTCCAACACCTCTGTATCGAGCAGGTTCTCATAGAAGTACTTGGCGAGGAGAGGAGACGTGGCGTTCGGATGGTTGGAACAGTCCTTCAGATTGGCGTCGTGGTTTGGATACATTTGACAATAGGCTGCTAATATATCTTTAGATGGTCTAATAGAGTTCTGGTAATAGCAAAGCTATGATTATGAAGTACCATATGGTGTAGGAGCCTTTCTAGTTTCAGCAACAATATTAAAAGTAGCTGTAGAATCATTGATTCCGAGGCTTTAGACACCCATTTTAAGGATTAAAACTGTGTGCATAGACTAAATTTATATAATGCATGTTTCCTTAAAAAGAATTTCGAAATAATCACAAACTACCCTACCCTACAACGATTTCGCATTTTGACAAAAAAAAACAACATAGAAACACCAAATCTATATAAATCCGTACTACCAACCTGGGCTAGCATTCATAAGCGTAGTAATCATGGTAAGATACCGCTCTAGCACCTCTGTATCGAGCAGGTTCTCATAGAAGTACTTGGCGAGGAGAGGAGACGTGGCGTTCGGGTGGTTGGAACAGTCCTTCAGATTGGCGTCGTGGTTCAGACACATGCGCATGTAGCGGAGAATCTGGAGAGATATTATGAATATTAATATCGGTAAATAGTTTAAAGGCAGTGGTTTGGCGGTAAACAGTTTAGATCGTAAGATAATCTGCTACAGTAAATATTAAAATGGAAAGTTAAAAAACTTTGGTAGTTACAGTTGTGAGCACTTTAGCAATCGAAATACACATCTAGCAAAGAAGTTTAAAATAAGTTATACGCGTAGGTTATAAATTAATTTACTGCTCATCAAAATCTAAACGCTGCTAGTTTACACCTTACATCTGTTCATTATTTTGAATAATAGTGTTTGCCCTGTAGTGCCGGCTTAGAATGTCGCTACCCCTTTCTACTCACGGGTTTCGTAAGAGGCGACTAAGGGTATTGGGGCATTTTATTGGATTTTTGGGCGATGCGGTTGGAGACCCATCACCAAAAACCTTTATTTTTACCATCTTTCCCCACTCAACTTCTAAAAGTGGCTGAGGAATTCATAATTCCTTAGCTCTGGCTACCCCTTCTAGGGAAATATAGCCGTGAGTATATGTATGTTTGTATGTTTATAGACCAATAATCGACAAACGTAGTTTGTTGTCCTGCTGGGTGTTTAAACTGCCACAAACATTTTACTACCGAAGATTTTTTTTACTATTCTATTATGTTGTAGACTACTTATAACTTATTCTATGCATCAATATTGTTAAATAACGTTAGAACAAATTAAAAGAAAGTGTTGAAATGTATAAGATATATAAAAGTGCTAATTTCAGCTGTTTTAATTAAAATCTTTCCAAACTTAACTCTAACAAAAACGAGCAACATTGTAAGCTAATCAAATGCCTCACCTCTTGAAATGTCAAAGGATGGAACTGCAACACCTGATTGTTAACCACAAACCGATGTTTCGAGTTCGACCCTTTCTTTCTCTTCTGCATTTGATCCCAAATGTAATTGACAACGCTCTTGAACTTGGGCACTTTTAACTGATCATCATCAGAGGATTTGTCATTACTTTTGGAATTATGCTCAAGATTTGGCGTCGTTTTGTCACTTTTACTGACGTTGTTGACGACGTCATCGATCTCAGTGGGTCTTGATGTGCCGTATAGACATTTTAGAGCTTCGGTTGAGATTTCGTCTTGGCTGCAAATGTTAAGTTCTGTGTTATCATATTAATCGATGATGAAGATTATGACGATGAAGATAAACCGATGCAATTATTTGGTCGCTATAATTATTAAAATAATTTTGATAATCAAGCTATAATTTGCCAAGAACTTATAATATATTTCAAATAAAATTACTAAGCATTACAATATAAAATCTTTCATACCTATCCCCACTGGCCAGCAACAAGAGATATCTGGACGGAATATAGTCGTGAGGAAACACGGCGGCCGCGTATCTCATAGCTATGTACCGGATCATGGACTCCTCGTTGTGCATGTAACTGGAATATTAGTTGCATTAAACTTATGGAATATTTTATATTAAACTTTACAACTTAACTTTGCTGTGTAGTGTCGGCTTAGAATAGCATTACCCCATTTCTTCCGATGGGTGTACGTAAGAGGCGACTAATGGTATTGGGTCTTTTAAGGGATTTTTGGGCGATGTGGTTGTAGACCCATCACCAACAACCTTTGTTTTACCATCTTTTCCCTACTTAATTTTCCAAAAGTGGCTGAAGAATTTCTTATTCTTCAGCTCTGGCTACCCCATCTAGGGATTTATAGCCGTGAGTATATGTATGTATGTATGTTACAACTTAAAGATTATGTCAGCTATTAATTATATATTTCAGGCCACGTTGTGCCATCTTTATTTTTTATTAACCACCGATTTCGTCTGAATTTGAAAACATAGACAAGAATACAACATTAATCATGGGATAATCATGTTTTATAACACAAATAAAAACATACATATGTTAGTTAATTACAGCTGTAAAATCCTAGGAAAAGAGGCAATAAGAGCTCAAAAATAGAAATTTATCAGCCATTTTAGAATACATTACGTGAAAAAAGATTCAAAATAGAGGATGGGATGTAATGGGTATCGCACAACAATCACTTATAAACTGCAAAACCCTATGTAACCTGTACGAAACCCGCATAAAAATATCATGTTACGTGCTATTGTAAGCCGACACTAAACAGCAAAAATAAAACTAAATGAAAATATTGTCTTACTGGTCTAATAAAGCAAACAACGCCAATGCTTGTGGGTCATCAAAGGGACTGAGTTGTTTTGTCTCACTCGCACTTACGGGCTCGTCCGTATCCATCTTCTCTGTCTCTTTCGAAGAGCTCGGTGCTGCTTCAGAATTGGTTTCCATTGGCTCTGGTTTGTCTGAAACTACGCTATAACCTTTATTCATACAAGAGATAAGTTGTGGGTTATGGACTTTGCCGTACATTGAAGATCAAAATTATTTCCTTTTGCGGTAGCAGGTTTGTTGAAAAGTGAACAAATTGTTTGGAATGGAAGCTTAAAATTAGCTTGATTGTATTCGATAATTTAAAATTTTACTTAGTTATACTCACGCCCAATATTCCTATTGTAGACATAGTATCGAACGCCACTTTGTAGGATCCTGAGAAATCTCACTTGCTTATCTCACATTCATTATTCTTCTCATACATGCCTTTTATGCTTTTGACTAAGGACTTATTCCTTTGCAAGAACGTTGTCAATTTGGTTTTGAAATGGTTATATTTTACGATTACATGATATTCCTTTACAGCGCCAGAAATATAAATAGGAACCCTAAAATTCTAACACAGATTATAAAATGATTATTGTATTGTAAACAGCGAACTATTAAACTATAGAAATGTAACTTCGGTACTAAACATCGCTAGAAAACGGCTCAGCGATCACGCACACATACCAGACACATCACGATACAAGATCACGCACACATACAGCTATCTGCCGCCTGTCTAGCCCGCTGATTGGTTGGCCATTTTTATTACTGCATGTGCAACATGTTTAAATTGTGGCCCGTATTAAAGTGTGAATTACTTTGTATGAAATAAAACTAAAGAACTACTGTTAATTTTTATTTATAAAAGAAATATAATATTTAATAAAAATATATATTTACATCTAGGTCCATTTCCTGCAGTGGATATGAACAAAACTAAACAATAATTACATAGTATAAAACAAAGTTGTGTGTCTTTTTGTGAGCTTACTGCTCCTAAAATACGTAACGATTTTTTTTTACAATTGATAGTCAAGACATTTAACCACAATCCCGTGCAGATGCGGTCTAAGATGGAGCATGTCTGTCTAGAAGTAGTCTATTCACTCTGGCCTTAAAGACGTCCAGATTAACTTAACGCTTTTTTTCTATGGAATTTGACGATCGTAAGCTGCGCTTTTAGTTTCTAAAAATAAACCCTGATTTCACTAACCGAAACTTAGCTTAAGCGCAGCTTGCGAACGTCAAACTCCATAGAAAGAGAGCGTTAAGTTACAACAGCAGTACTTTTCAATCTTCTTCGGGATTTTACTTCATGGTAATCACTTTCAATGAAATGGATTGAACACACGAACGACGTTTTTGGAGGCACCCAAAGTTCATCTCGCCTTTCAAATCGTATAGCGGCAATCCATTTTTTTCGAATGACATCATTATCAGGAAATCTATAACAGAAATAGGAATCCGATTAAGGTTGAATTGTGTTTAGAAATTAAGACGATTTAAAATAAGTTGGTTCGAAAAATGTTGCATAAACCATCCACGTTTGGCAGATATGCCAGTCCGCCATCATCACTGTCAATCAGCTGTCAATCACTGTTTGTTTACATGCGCTACAACAAGATATTTTGTAAATACGAAAATAAAATACTTACGCGTGCAAATGGACATCATGTGATTAATTGTGGATACGATTGCTGCTCCGACATCATTTCACTTGACAAATTGTCATTTCGGCTCCAAAAATTGTGTTTTAGTGTTGACGTTTCGACGTCAAGCTTATGCAAAGTGACGCTGAGTACTAAATGCCGAAAATATACTTCGAGTAAGCCCCGCCCTTTAACTAAAAACTTTAAATAAAAACTTTAAATAAAAATAATCATTTTTACACTTAATTACCGTGTCTCCTCTTTGACAAAACTAATTATTTTTGCTTTCTTACTTTTCATTGTAGTTTGTAAGTATTCTCAGTCAACCACAACATTTAACATACCTTCAGCCGTGATTTTATAAGCTTTAGCCATCTCCAAGAGCGCATCTCTTAGCGCTGTCCTCATTTCCGGAATTGCGTCTGGAATCTTCTTGACCAACTCTTCCAGTAATGAGAATTGCTTGTTTATACTGCCAGGACATTTTGTTGCTAGACGACCTACGGTGAAAATGTTATGTTGATATGAGAACTGGTTCAAAACTTTGTATTAAATGCATATAAGCAGAATTCTCCTTCCCACCTATACTCATGGGTATGATCCCAAAAAGGGATTTTTTTGGAATTGCTTCTAGAGAAGGATATCGTACCACAACAACCAATAACCACTTAAAAGACCCATCGCATTTGTTTGAAACCTACGGAGAGATCTAAGATAGTGTTCTTCTAAGCCTATAGCGTCTTAGAAAACAACCAATAATACTAAAACCTTATTTCTTAGTATCTTTTTGCAGTGGATGAAAAGTTATAAATATGAAACGGTATCATAAAGGATTTTCGGTGATAATTCAAAAATACCTCTCACGATTTAATTTACAGCACATGGGTTAAAATATAAAGACATACCTAAGCATATGTAAGCTTTCGGATGATGTTCTGTGAACTCTTCAGATCTGATCATCTTTAACAGACCTTGGAGGAACACTGGGGCTACTTTAGACAGCTGATTTTCGGCACCACTGGAAATACATTATTAAAAAAATGTCGGATTCTTAAATTTCTTACATTATTTAAGCTTATTACTAAGTCAAAAACGATAAATTGTAAACAGCATATATTAATGCAGTATTACCACTGTACTCACTTGTTAAACACGTTGAGTAGATAAACGAGCGCCGAATTTCTTAATCTCGAGTTTGAATTGGGATCAAATAAAGATGAAAACACAACCTGTAAGGAAATTAAATAATTATATATCCAGAATAAATACGATATTATACGAACTTATAAAAGTTTTAATTAGTTATAAAGGTTAGTTAATCCATACCTGTACACAATGCGGGAACATAACCCCAGCGCCAGTGACCTTGTTCAAGTACTGTATTAACTTGAGACGCAGTCTAGTACACGCCGGGACCTAAGATAGATAAAAAAGAAAATAAGATGCAAATGAGATTGATGTGTCACAAAATCTAGCTAAGGCTTCGACCACACGGAATTATCCTGCACGTTTTTTGCAGTATACGTCTTAACGTATAAATAGTGACCAGACAACTTACATAGATCCATTCACACGACGATTGTACTGCAAAAAAACGTGTACCGCTTATACGTTTAAACGCATACTCAACGGACTTGTCAACCAAATTGAATGAACTTTGACGTATTCGGTTCGCAGTGGCATATGGGATAGCTTTGACTCCTTCACACGCCACGACGTCATACGTTTTTTTTATCGAATAACAACCGAAGAAGCGCTTAAAACCTAGCGTCTTTTGGACGGGTGGCACGTATTTTATGTTTGATATTCAAAATGGTTGAGGAATATCCTATAAACAACGAAGTATTAATAACTTTAGTGGAACAAAATCCCTTTTTATGGGATTAAACTTTGGAACATTTAAAAATCGCGTTGCAACTCAAGCGGCTTCGAGGGGGTTCATGGTTATAATTGACCCTAATTTTGGAACCAACACAAGCAAAGTACAACCTAACGTGGAACCATCAGAGACGTCTACTCACTGTGACAACTGTGTGAAGATCCGGGTGATTGTATGTTAATAAATCTAATACGAAAAAAACGTGCAGGATTATGCGGTGTGAACCAAGCCTTAGGCAAATCGTCTATCTATCGCTTAATGCACGCTTTCCATTTCACGCTCTGCTCAGGCGGAACGTGACGCTTTTGCTTGCGAATACTTTTGAACATTACGCGACATATGTCACCCGTCGAATCGGTCCATTTTTGTTTGTACCAATGATCCAACACATGACATGTCATTTAAATCTTTTTGTTCATGAAAACCTCATGTGGGGATTATTACTAATAAATAAAGAATAAATAAAGGAAAGAAAAACGGGGACGGGGGCGTATACCCGCGGTCGCGGGTTCGATTCCCGCCTGTGTCGAAATTTTTCTTTCCTTTATTTATTCTTTATTTACATGACATGTCAGCCACGAGATTAGGCCGTGAGTCAAGAGACTGTAAAAGTCAATAGAAATTAAAGTTCTACAGCGCAGAGGAACGATTAGTGTGAACGAGATAGGCACAAGAAATGGATAGAGCCATACAACTCAGTTGATATCACTCTTAATATAGTACTTTACTGAAGTTTTTCCTTGCATTTTCAGACAGTTAAGTAATGGAAATAATTTTACTTACTTTGCGATCATCTGGCGGCACTTTCAGTCCTCCCCAAGTACCTAAATATAGTGAGTAAAGGGGCGACACTACTGAGGGTTGCGACCAGTCGACAGAACTGAAAATAATAAAAAATATTAATCACTATTGCAAACTTTACTAAGATCCTTTACTGAAAGTAATTTTAATATTTAAGGTTCTTTTTTGGACTATAACACAAACGTGATGTCAGAATTGTTATGTAAGTTTTTGTTGCTACAGCCAATTTATTCTCGTATTAAAATAAAACTGCTATGACAGATTTTTTAAAATTTTGATAACGAAGTATTTATACTTTTACTAAGATTTTTTTTATTTATTTAACAAAAAAGCAATAAGAAGTTTGTTCTTCATTATAGAGTGCAAGATTCAATTCAAAGCATCTCAGACAAAATTGATTGATATAAATTATATAGAAAACAATGGATATTTTTGACTCTTTCAACATTAATATGCCTGGCACAAAGTAAAGGATTCCATATAACACCACGTAGCTTAGAGCTTAGCATAAAATTGAAGAATTCATTAATATCTTTTATTACCTGGTAACCCTAATGAGCGGACTGTTAGCACTATTGGCAATACTGAATCTCGAGTCGGCCGCAGCTACTATGAGCGGTAGAAGCACGTCGTTCTGGTTGAATATGTCTTTGCTTATGAAGTTTACGATCGATAGTTTCATCTGAAAATAAACGTACTGTTAGAACAAGAAGTTTATTGGCAATATTCTAACAGTTCAACTCTTAAGAAGGTATAGCTGAGCATCACAGTAAATATACTTGAGATGTTTATAGAAGTTAAGATTGAATATATAAAAAATGTTAGCAATAGGACCCCAGCCACAGCCAGTTTCTCAACAATAACTCAAAAAGCCCCAATGCCGCCAGTAGCCTCGCAAGATTATCATAGGCTGACGAAAAGATTGTCTTAGAAATAACAGATTTTTAAATAAAGCCACATAGCTTAACAACCATTTAAAAATCCCGAATACCCTTACTTCACCGTAGGAGGAAATAGGTTAGTTTTTATTTTCCATGGGGAAAGGCAGACTATCTATCTCACTCTGTGTGATTTGTACAAAACTCCCAGGCTCAATTTCATTCATCTATAGTATTATAGATGTCTATGAGGATATTTATGTATATACTAGTAAGTACAAGCCAATAGGCTATTTGACAAAGTTTTGAAAACTATCTTACGGTGTTTATTTGTTTATAAGGAGCCCTAATATAATACTTTTCTGTCTTTATTTTAGCTATTTTATTAAAAAATCTAAAAAGCAAATGCAATATTCAAATGTACCGCGAAAACGCGACTTTAAGTAATTTGGCGGCTGTGGCACATATGACGTCAATTCCGCATTATACACTAATAAGCGAAGCAATACACAGTCTGTGCGCAACTTACGTCATTATAGAAATAGCTAATTACGGTCGTTTTTAGTCACGTGACAGTTGCATAAAAAAAACCTATTTTAAAAGACGGATTTTGGTTAAATAATGCAATATTTTTATCTCGCATTATTACCAATCGCTCTAAAAAAGAAATATTAAGACTGATAAAATAAAAGAAATATAATTATATTCTTATAATTATAACAGTCAAATAGCCTATTGTATACCATCATAACTAGTTTGTTAAAATACCTCTTCTAATTGATTTGGGTTCAGAGCATGTTTATCCACAATCCTCTTGTAACTTTTCAGGCTCATCCCTGGAGGCACTTGGAAATCACTTTCCCCAGGATTGGGGAGAGCTCTGAAACAAGACAGGTTTTTACACATCACTTTAATCCTTCACACAGAAATATAACTAAGATTGGCTGATAAATGTAGATGTCATTGTGGGATATAGATACATAACAGTATATAGCTATTTTGTTAAAATGCCAATATTTATTTGTAAAGATCTGACATGAGTTCTTTACTAATCTCTGCATTATCACGATGAACATGGTTACTTTCAAAAATGCTGCATCCAACTCTCAAATAATAATCTAAACAAAAAACCTAAAAACTTACTTGAAACTAAAATAACCAGTAACATATTTTTGTTATTGAAAAACTTGTTTTTTTACCTGTATGGTAGTAGGAGTATGTCAGTAGCAAATCTAATGATCAAACTTGATAGCTTAGGTTTTTCTTTCAAGTTCAAATCAGTTTCTTTGATTTCTCCAAGTAACGGCATCAACAGCATTAGTATCCTAGAACAGAAATTAACACAATATTGAAGTGGAGATTAGTTCGAAGACACTATACAAAGACTACAGTAGGAGGTGGAAGTGTCCTGTGATAGCTAGAAAAAAATCAAGTTCGTTTATTATCCTAAACTTTTAGTTGTACTCTTTGTAGGCTCAGAACTACTCAGTTTAAATGAGATAAAATATACACAAGAATAAAGAAGGAAATAAAATTTTTGGATAAAATTTCGTTGACAACCATAGATGTAGTAAAAAACGTTAGATGGGTTATTTACGAGGAAACCGGCGCTTACGAGTGGCACGGATTGCCGCAGACGTACGCACACCACTAAAAATATATCCAAACAACACACCAAGAAATACATTTGAAATGAAGCCGAGATAGCACATCTCATAGCAAGCGCTAATGATATAAACATATTTTCTCTGTACCGACGTGAAATATGACACTAAGACGACCGTTTGACAAAGAATAATTTAGATCCATACACACGATACACGGAATTTATTATAAACTAGTGGTCCGCCCCGGCTTCGCACGGATTGTGTTAAATATTTTCACTATCGATCGGTCAAGTATTTTTTGAGCCAATTCATTACAACCAAACAAACAAAGTTTTCCCCTTTATAATATTAGTGTAGATTATAATTAAAACGTCGTAAATTTAAAATAGTTACAAATGATAAGTAATCCCATCATTTTAGTAGTTTTACTACTATAGTTTATGCAAAATCTCATCATACACGACGGCATTATCGATTATTTTGATAAATAAACACGCCAAAACAGGTGTTCACCTGTTGCAATCGTTCGATTGCAACATGTGAACGTTGCAGCTGCCGTTGCAATCGTTCGATTGCAACGGCAGCTAGATAGATAGATAAAAACTTTATTTATGTTATCATAACAATCACATACAACACATTAAAACACATTAAACACATTAAAACACATAAACACACACAATAATAAAAGTAAAAATGTGTGATGATAAAAGAAAAAAACAAATTACAAATGTGCAAGGTATGTGCGCTATGGTAACACAAACTAGGCCATAACTCAGCGTTTATAAATGCTATAAAGCAAAAACACTGATTTTCAGGTATAGCCTAAGAGCATTTTATGGTAAACAAAAATCAATTGAGCATCTGCCACAAACATAAAAAGAACATAAAAATACTTACAAATAAAACATTAAATAAGGTTAACATATTCCTACGCAAATTACTAATTATAAAAAGAGTCAATAAATGAATGTTACAATCAGGCTAGACAACACAATTCTAGAATTACAACATAAAAAATAATAATATATAAGACATACATTATGTTTCAAATTGATAAGTTTAGCACTACTTAAATAACCCTATTTCACTGAAAGTTGACCACAGATTGTGCAAGGCATTTCGGTATGTTTAATCTTTGAATTTCTAGTAAATGAGTCTTCAGTAACGTTTTAAATTTAAATTTACTAGTAGAATCTCTGATGGGTGGAGGGATATTATTCCAACACTTTGTAGCGTCATATCGAAAACTTCCAGTGAAAGCTACGGTGCGATGAGGGTGTATAGCTAAAGGTTCATGTCTAGTACGAGAGGGATAGAAGTCATGAATTAAAAAGGGATAGAAGCTAGTGTGCGACTAAAATCTAATGAGCCATTTAGCCTGTTTTTTAAGTGCCACTTATGAACGAGCATAACTTATCTACGGTTTTTTATTAGTACATCAAATTCCATTTTCTGCAAAAGTAAAGAAACAAAATTGTGACAAAAGACAAGATAAAATCGTACCCATCTTGATGTTGCTGAGGTTTATTTTCAATAGCTTCTATAAGTGTCGGAGCAAGCGCCAACTGGTCAGCGCGGGGCAGCCGCGGGAAACCCATTGTTATGTAGATTATGGAGAAATTCTGAAAGAAATAAGTTTAAGTTGTTTTTATATCCATTTCTTGTGCGAATTGGCGGATGATAGTCTCTGCTAACACCAATGAGAAAATATGGCGTAAGAATATGTATGTATGTATATGTTAGGGGCAGGTGATTATAATGCCCGAGCATTATGAATAATGGTTAGCTTTATCGGGCTGAGTGATTAATTACTATCTATTCTTCATTATTTCTTAGATTTTATGGTTATTGTTATATTGCTACATGACAATTGAGCAATTTGATAATAAAGCTAGAATGTCCTCCAAATTAATAAATAAAGCTGTGTAGTGTCGGCTTAGAATAACACTACCCCATTTCTTCTGGTGGGTATACACCCACCTACATACGTAAGAAGCGACTACTGGTATTGGGGCTTTTAAGGGAGTTTTGGGCGATGCAGTTATCCAACATCAACAATAGATGGGTATCCACCCATCACTTTTTATTTAACCATCTTTTCCCCACTCAAATTTCTAAAAGTGGCTGAGGAATTCCTAATCCCTTAGCTCTAGCTACCCCTTCTAGGGATTTAAAGCAGTGAGTATATGTATGTATGTATGTCCTCTAAATGTGGAGGGCAAGGATATAGTAGGGTAACATTTCGAACATTCGAATATTTTAAATCCAATATTTGACAATTAGGAAACAGTTCACAATTTACGTATCACAAATGCTTTATTTTTCACTACTTCATTAGTACATAAATGCATTTTCCAGAAGTATCAATTCCCAGAAAGACTAAAGCCAGATTCTTAAAACGAATTTTTTGCTTTTACGAACTACATCTTTTCTATAATTTAATTATTCTGAAGGTTTAAATGAGAGAAGTAACTCAATGTATAGTCTTACAAACCGTAAATCTGTTTAACTAGATATTTTTTATGTTTGATTTTATTATAAATAAAACGCGGATGCATTCCAGTTTGTATGCATGCTCGCTTGCTTGTTTGGATGCTTGCTTGCTTGGTTGCATGGACGGGGGTGGAGGGGGACGTGCCCCCCTGCTTGGGGGGGTTGGGGGGCGAAAGCCCCTGCAATATGCAGAGGCGATATGGCATGCCCTGTCAGAATGTCGACAATCCTAAGTAGCAATGCCGAACCTGGATCCACATCTCACTAAAAGACTCTTGAACCTAGACAGGAGGAAACTACGAATGGTTACAGGTATCATAACAGGACACTGCTCACTGAACAAACACTACTTTACACTAGGAATCACAGACAGCCCACTATGCAGAGCCTGCATGGAGACAGAAGAGACGGTAAACCACATAATGTTCGAGTGCAACACCTTGAACAACCAACGCCACACCAACTTGGAAAAGACAGGTAGTATGACAAATCACTTAAAACATTTGACACAACTTGTCGACTTCTGGGTAGAGCTCGGGTGGATAGAATGACGGCCGTGGCCCACGTGAAATGGCCCTACAGTGACCAATTGCGGAAACCATTTTTCTAATCTAAGCCCCTGCAAGCAAAGAATAGTTAGGTCACATTTAGCTAGGTTAGGTTAGGTTAGATTATGTATAAAAGAAGTGAGCAGAGTGCAGCGGAGCGAGCACCTGTGCCTTTCATGCTTGCTTGTCTGCTTGCTTGCCTGCTTGCTTGCCTGTATCTTGTGTGTTGGGGGAAACTACCTATTTAAGCTATTGTAGCTGTAAGCCCCCCAACGATAATAAAATAAAATAAATAAAATTTGTATAACTCTGCCCAAAAGATGATGAGCAATATGTATCATGCCAGGTCAATTTGATTATTTGAATAATTATTATTAAATTGCAATCTCATATTGGGCATTTTTCATAATGACCGGCGTTATGCTTACTGCCCAATTTACCACCTGGTCCATAACATATATAAACTCATGGCACTGCCCCAAAATAGAGTAACCAGAGATTCAGAATAAGAAATTCTTTGGCATATTTTGGAAGTTATGGTAATGATTGACAGCTGAATGGGTCTATGACAGTTGAAACCATTTTTGAGTATCAAATAAGTACTTACAATGATGAAACTAGTGGCCGAAGGGTCCTTGAACTGTTCAAGTAATGTCTTTACTGGTAGTTGAACATCTGCCCGACATTTCATTCTCTTGTTTACATGGATCAGCAGTTCCATCACTTTGGTTCTCACCTAGAACATTAAAATAACATTTATTCTTTCTTAACCCACATTTTAATGAATCTCTTTAGGTTTGATAGCTCAATTGATTAACTAGGTAGTCAGAGATTATGAAGTGGAAATTCCACAGCCTAAATTTGGAAGTTGAGCTGCAAAAGGTGACTAAATCCTAAAAGGTGAAAAATTAAAGGTGAGGTAGGAAAGAAGATCTAGAGTATAAATATTATTGTTTTTAAGATTAAATGATATTACACTAACTATTAGTACTACGGTACTACCTAAGAAATTTGTGTCCACTAATGTTTAAATTCAAATATCTATAAGTTGTTTTGTTTTAAAATTTTATGTTTTCATTCTTCTTTTTTTATTTTGAGCTATAAGTTTTTATGTATAAGTTAATTGCAGTGCCCGACGGGGCCCACAAGGTCCAAATTTTAAATGTCATTATATTGATACTGTAGATTTAAGCAATAAAGATTTGAATTTGAATTAAATAAAAATTGGTTGGTGATGGGTTTCCATGAAGAATGTCCAACAATAAGCCCTGAAAAACTTGAGATGAATACCTGTGTTCCATATCTTTCCTAATGGCATATCTGTGATTAATTATTCAAGGTAGTTAATGTTGAGGGAAAACATTGTGGGGAAATCCACAAGGCTGAATTATACTTAGTAACGTAACAGTGCATTCTTACACAGTAGCAATAGGCCATCCCCTATCACTGAAATGCACTGTCAAAGCAAAATATGGCTACTTAGAACATCAGTTAATCATAATACTTACATACATAAATAAATACATATACTCACGGCTATAAATCCCTAGAAGGGGTAGCCAGAACTAAGGAATAAGAAATTCCTCAGCCACTTTTGAAAAGTTAAGTGGGGAGAAAATGGTAATACCATAATGTCATGTGGTTTCGCTAAATCTATGTACATCAATGCCCTACCTAACCAGGTAGGACAATGATCCCATATACCTGAGCTGGGATAAGACCATAATCAAATATTCTTGAAATAAAATAATTTATTTCAATGCAAATGGTTGAATCTAGTGGTCTGACTATTCTTTCACTTTTTACTGTATTGAATCTAAATGTTCAAAAGCAAATATTAGTATCTGACAGATAACCAAATCTTAGAAAAAAATGTCTATACAAACTTAAAATGCACAAGTAGGATAATTGTAGAGTGTAATGTTGTTCATTACATGTTGTAATGTTCCTGCATTAATGTGGTATCTATGAAAATGAGATATCCATCCTAAATCTAATTTTAAATGGATCAGGATATAAAAGTTGAGTAAAAATAGAATGCTGAAGATACAAATTTACCTGTTCGTGCGGTGATGATAATTTTAGGATGACTGGTGGTAAAAATTTGTTCAGACATGATTCTAATTGTTCATCTGAATCTGCATTTCCAAGTCGAAGAAAAACTCGATCTAGTAAAACTGAAAATATATTACATGAGTAAGCATTTTCTAAGCCGGTCCATATAGGTTACAATAGTTTATATGTCATTTTGTTTAATGATGCAAAATAACTTACTTAGATCATTTGAACCATCACTGACACTTTCAGTTACTTCCATCTCAGACATAATGAAAATAATTGTTCGTTGTTTCTTATCCTGAAATTAATGAAGAAAAACATCAACAGATAAAGACGAATCGAAATCGAAACAAGTTTGATTTGTCATTTGATGAATGAAGTCAATGAAGGAAGTTTGACAACTCTGACAATGACAATTGACAGTAGAAGCTGGGTTACCAAATGCGTATACAGATCCACAAATATTTCTTGGCCGGTAAGGGCGTCGCTGTCATCGATATTAGTATTGGCAGTAAAAAAAATTACCATTATAAGTGAAATAATTTTACATCATACAGGCCAATTTATTTATGTATTGAAATGTCTTAATAAAACAATTTGTATAATATTCATTTAATTAATAACTAGTTGCTGTGTAGTGTCGGCTTAGAATAGCACTACCCCATTTCTGCCGGTGGGTGTACGTAAGAGGCGACTAACGGTATTGCGGCTTTTAAGAGACTTTTGGGCGATGCGGTTGGAGACCCATCACCAATAACCTTTATTTTACCATCTTTACCCCACTCAGCTTTCCAAAAGTGGCTGACGAGTTTCTAATTCCTTAGCTCTGGCTACCCTTTTTAGGGATTCACAGCCGTGAGCATATGTATGTATGTAATAACTATTATTGTAAGTAAACAAGTTCGTTTTAATGTAAGCTAATTATATTTATTTGTTTTTGCCCTTGTCTAGTATGTCTACCCGAATGACTGTGTATCCTGAATTTGCTGATCTTACCTCCCAAATGTTCTATGGAAGAGATTTTAGCGATGACACTGCCAATTGTACTTCTCTGCAAACTGTTTCATTATTTTATTCTCAAGGATTTGTTATTTGTGACACTCAGAGTTTAAAAAGTGGGTAACTACTTAAATATTTTTTTTTATCCTGTAAATCAGAGGCTTACCTTGTCGTGTACTGTCTTTTACATTTCATATTCACACATAGATCCCCTAAAAAGGTTGCACAGAAAAAATAATTCTAAACATTAGATATCGTTTGGGTCATTCATTTTGCTGGGTCAGTGAATTTGCGTGCGTTAAGGTGGCGTACCATGAAGCTGTATCGAGCTGGTTACTATGTCAAAAAACTCTGCCTAAATAGTGCCTAATTAGTGTAAAACTAAAAAAATAGTGCCTCTTTAGTTTAGGAAATAAACACCATTGTCACTGTGTACGCTGGCGTAACGTCAAGCTAGCGTACACATCGCCGTACTCGAAAACGGCTAATTGGCTTAGACCTCGCTTTTATAACATACCCTTTTTATATTATAAATCGATAAAGGACATCAAACTAAACAACTTTGCCCATGGAATGCCTATCTAAAATGTTGTAATTTTCAAAAAAAATATAATAATTAAAAATTGTCGTACCCAGTTCAAACTGAGAATGTATAAAATGAGATTCCTTGCTTCAGTGAAAATAAGAAATAAAAAAAAACATTTGATCTATGCTTTTCGCTCTGTAAACAAAAATATAACTTCTTTCGGTATTTTCCAGTTCTATTGATCGTCGTTGAAAAATAATATCATGAAAATAAACCAGTAATCGAGCGATTGAACTGGAAAATACCGAAAGAAGTTATATTTTTGTTTACACCATAGATCAAATGTTTTTTTTTATTTCTTATTTTCACTGAAGCAAGGAATCTCATTCTATACATTCTCAGTTTGAACTAGGTACGACAATTTTTAATTATTATTTTATTTTGAAAATTACAATATTTTAGATAGGCATTCCATGGGCAAAGTTGTTTAGTTTGATGTCCTTTATCGATTTATAATATAAAAAGGGTATGTTATAAAAGCGAGGTCTAGGCCAATTGTAAAGCAACAGAGTTTACACGTAAAAACTCTTCCTAAATACTTCTCCCGTTATGCAAAATTTCATAACGATTGATCTTGTAGAGATCTTCTTTAAGTTTTAGGAACAAATGAATAGATGTACAGACGCGATCAAAATGTATAATTAATAAAATTATGTAGGAAATTATAGCCGAAATATAGCGTTATTTTCTAATAGAACTTGTTAAGCATGATGTGTTTTGACATAAATAAATTAAATAAGTATCTTTACATACAACAAAGCATAATTTTAAATGCTAATGTGAAATGGACTATTATATTTTTTTCTCTCGCGTTTGAACGTTGGGTTGGCAGCAGGCAGTGGGGTAGGGGTGATCAACAAGCGCAGGCGACGGGTAGTGATGCACCAACTCGGAAAGAGCCAAACTCGAGTTAACCCGAATTATTTTAATTTTCCATAATTTATTTTTCCATTTTTTTACTATTTCATTTGCACTTCGAGCTGTATTTATAGGTAAATAAGGTTAATATTCTCCTAGATCGGTGTTAGACCCACGTTTCAGTTTCAATTGGCCTAGACCTCGCTTTTATAACATACCCTTTTTATATTATAAATCGATAAAGGACATCAAACTAAACAACTTTGCCCATGGAATGCCTATCTAAAATATTGTAATTTTCAAAAAAATATAATAATTAAAAATTGTCGTACCTAGTTCAAACTGAGAATGTATAGAATGAGAATCTTTGCTTCAGTGAAAATAAGAAATAAAAAAAAACATTTGATCTATGCTTTTCGCTCTGTAAACAAAAATATAACTTCTTTCGGTATTTTCCAGTTGTATTGATCGTTGTTGAAAAATAATATCATGAAAATAAACCGGTAAGCGAGCGATTGAACTGGAAAATACCGAAAGAGGTTATGTTTTTGTTTACACCATAGATCAAATGTTTTTTTTTATTTCTTATTTTCACTGAAGCAAAGATTCTCATTCTATACATTCTCAGTTTGAACTAGGTACGACAATTTTTAATTATTAGAATTTTTTGAAAATTACAATATTTTAGATAGGCATTCCATGGGCAAAGTTGTTTAGTTTGATGTCCTTTATCGATTTATAATATAAAAAGGGTATGTTATAAAAGCGAGGTCTAGGCCAATTATAATTTTTAGAAAAAAAAATATAAAGCACTTTTCATCATACCTGTGCCTGTACTATGAACAGAAATTAACACAGAATTTTTAATGCTAATATTAATAAATTTCTTCGCTTAATTCCGCTAAATAATACCTGCAGTCTTCATGCAACATGCACTGTGCACCGCCCGCCCTTCCACTTACAAGAAATCGAAAAGCAGACAATGCACCACACACACACCCGCAAGCGAAAACCACAGGCAACCACAAACATGCGACGCGTTTCGACTCAACACGAGTCATTGACGAGCAGTTAGTAGACAGTTCGGCAGCTGACCACCGAGTGCCGGTCATACGATTTTGCGGTTATATTTATAGGCCAGGCTCCCCACTCCCCCACCCAAAGAACATCAATGACGAGTGACTATATTATTGGAAAAAATTGTCAAAAGTGGGGAAACGGTGTAGCCCAGCTGTTCATTCAGCAGTGCAACGGAATTATCATTATCATATCTGGAGATTTCAAGTTTCTCTAAAAGACATAATCTGAATCCCTTATTACAAGTATGTAAAATCTCCAGTTTATGATTATCGGGGAGAACGTGTCCAGTATCCAATAGATGTTTCGCAAAGTGAGACCTTTCTGGATGGTCGTTTCTGAATGCTGCCACGTGCTCCCCGTATCTTGTTAGAAAACTTCTACCAGTTTGCCCAATATAGACGCTGTTGCATTCAGGACAAACAATTTTGTAAACACCAGATTGTCTGTGTTTATCTAATTTCTCTTTTTGATTACATTCAATGTATATTTTTCCAATAATATAGTCACTCGTCATTGATGTTCTTTGGGTGGGGGAGTGGGGAGCCTGGCCTATAAATATAACCGCAAAATCGTATGACCAGCACTCGGTGGTCAGCTGCCGAACTGTCTACTAACTGCTCGTCAATGACTCGTGTTGAGTCGAAACGCGTCGCATGTTTGTGGTTGCCTGTGGTTTTCGCTTGCGCGTGTGTGTGTGGTGCATTGTCTGCTTTTCGATTTCTTGTAAGTGGAAGGGCGGGCGGTGCACAGTGCATGTTGCATGAAGACTGCAGGTATTATTTAGCGGAATTAAGCGAAGAAATTTATTAATATTAGTATTGCTATGGATTTCCGCAAAGTAACGCCTGATTCAATCCAATAACAGAATTTTTAATTAATATACTGCGTATTTGCATAAAGTTTTTACACTAAGAGGGGCAGAATTTCACGCACTATTTATACATATAGAGTTTATTAAAAGAAAAGGTCCCTTTCTAAAAGCACTATTTGTGTACGCTGGCATAACGCCATGTCGGTATGTCATTGAAAAGTCTTGTTCAATATCTCTGTTCCTACAAGATCAATCAGTATGGAAAAGTGCTTTTATTATTCCCATACATAAATCTGGTGATAAATCTGAGTGCAGCAACTATAGACCAGTAAGCATATTATCTTGTATAGCAAAAGTATTTGAAAGCTTGGTTTATGATCAATTATATACTTATATAATGCCTTTTATACACGAAAATCAGCATGGTTTTGTTAAACATAGATCTACTGTAAGCAATCTTTTGGTCTTTAAAAATTATATTTGTAACGCTTTTGCAACTGGGTTGCAAGTGGACACTATTTACACAGACTTTTCAAAAGCATTCGATAAGGTGGTTCATTTTATACTAACTCAGAAACTATCGTCCTATGGGGTACATGGTGATCGTTTACGATGGATTCAATCTTATTTATCTAACCGTAGTCAATTGGTTGTCATCAAGGGATTTGTATCTACGCCAGAAATGATCCATTCAGGAGTACCACAGGGATCACATTTGGGCCCTCTGTTGTTTGTCATATTTATAAATGATTTAGTAGAAAACCTGTCATGTGAATCTCTGCTTTATGCCGATGATCTTAAAATATTTACAACAATAAACTGCATTGAAGACTGCTATATGTTGCAAGAAGACCTAAACAAAGTTAGTGAATGGTGCCATTTGAATAAAATGCATATAAATGTTATAAAATGTGCAACTGTAACATTTACTAGAAAATATAATAAAATAGTTCATGATTATGAAATTGATAATTCGATTGTACAGAGATACGAAGTTGTAAAAGATCTTGGAATTATATTTGATGAAAAACTATCTTTTCTACCACACTATAATTACATAATTACCAAAGGAATATGATCTAGCCCTATTTTCTATGTTCATATTATTATGTTTGTGTAATATTGATTGTATTCTGTTTTATGTTCTTCAATTAAATAAATAAATAAATAAATCAATCGTTATGAAATTTTGCATAACGGGAGAAGTATTTAGGAAGAGTTTTTCGTGTAAACTCTGTTGCTTTACAATTAGCCGTTTTCGAGTACGGCGATGTGTACGCTAGCTTGACGTTACGCCAGCGTACTCAGTGACAATGGTGTTTATTTCCTAAACTAAAGAGGCACTATATTTTTAGTTTTATACTAATTAGGCACTATTTAGGCAGAGTTTTTTGTCATAGTAACCAGCTCGATACAGCTTCATGGTACGCCACCTTAACGCACGCGTGAATTTATGGGCACTTTTCTATTGCTGTTAACAGCCTTGTATTATTATATATATGTAAGACAGTTATGACTTAAGAAATGACACATTGGTACATCATTTAAATCTTTTTGTTCATGAAAACCTCATGTAGGGATTATTACTAATAAATAAAGAATAAATAAACGAAAGAAAAAAAAATCGACATTTTCGCCTGTGTCGAATTTTTTTTTCTTTCCTTTATTTATTCTTTATTTATTAGTTATATTGGTACATCCCCGCATTAGGATTAGAACCCACGCATCAGTATATACGAAGTGAAATCTTATTCGGGAGCATTTCCCCACTTTCCGTAACCCGCACCGCTATAGTTATGTGCGCACAACTTTTCGGACGGTGCTAGCCTACTTAGATAAGATTTAACAAAATAAATAATAATTTTCATATTTTTTTATACTTAATATTGGAAATAAAAGCGTTTATTAATAAGAAAAGATACATCATAAAAATAATTATCTTTAAAAAAAAGTTTTTACTACAAAAAATATTAATGAAAGTGATAATTTATTATATACGTAGGTCACCCTATAATTTTTATTTAGTTGAGAACTAACTGACAATGACAGGTGGATATTTCAAAATGGCGACAGTAGTACCATAGTCGCCGCCGGCCAAGAAAAGATTGTAGATCTGTACAGATCCACAATCATATCTTGGCCGGTAAGGGCGTCGCTGTCATCGATATTAGTAATGCCAGTAAATAAAAATTAACCATTATAAGGGAAATAATTTCACATCATACAGGCTAATTTATTTATGTAATGAAATGCCTTAATAATACAATTTATATAATATTCATTTAATTAATAACTAGTACACACACTACCCAATTTCTGCCGGTGGGTGTACGTAAGAGGCGACTTACGGTATTAGGGCTTTTAAGAGATTTTTGGGCGATGCGGTTGGAGACCCATCACCAACAACCTTTATTTTACCATATTTACCCCACTCAACTTTCCAATAGTGGCTGAGGAGTTTCTAGTTCCTTAGCTCGGGCTACCCCTTCTAGGGATTTACAGCCGTGAGTATATGTATGTATGTAATAACTATTATTGTAAGTAAACAAGTTCGTTTTAATCTAAGCTAATTATATTTATTTATTTTTGTCCTTGTCTGGTATGTCTACCCGAATGACTGTGCATCCTAAATTTGCTGATCTTACCTTCCAAATGTTGTCTGGAAGAGATCGCTTTTAGCGATAACACTGCCAATTGTACTTCTCTGCAAACTGTTTCATTATTTTATACTCAAGGATTTTTTATTTGTGACACTCAGAGTTAGTAAGTGGGTAACTACTTAAAATCATTTGTTTAATCCTGTAAATCAGAGGCTTACCTTGTCGTGTACTGTCTTTTACATTTCATATTCACACATAGATCCCCTAAAAAGGTGGCACAGAAAAAAAAATTCTAAACATCAGATATCGTTTGGGTCATTCATTTTGCTGGGTCAGTGAATTTATGGGCACTTTTTTATTGCTGTTAACAGCCTTATAACATATATCATAACATAACATAAACGTTCACGCCGAATACCCCCGAAGGGGTTTGGCAGAGGTGCTAATACTTCTGAACATCACGTGACTTTGTCACCTGGTGTACAAAGTACCCACGTTTTGCATGGACAGTGTACTCACGTGATAGGGGGCAGGCCTATCGTCGTTTTGTACGAATACACTGTCACACGACTAAGTACAACTCAGCCATGTGGGTTTCCTCATAATGTTTTCCCACACCGTTAACAACCTTGATAAATTAACCACACATATGTCTTTAGAAAAGACAAATTGGTGTAGGCCCGATCCGGGATTTGAACACTATTCGCTTGCACTTTAACCGGTATTATACAGGGTGGCTCATTCAAATCGGTCAGTATGGGAAAGTCTGAAACTATAAGACATACGAAGATTTGTTCTTAGGAACCATGTCGACGATTTTGATAAAAAGAAAAACTGCATTCATATATTTGAAAAAAACACTGTACCCAGCTCGGGAATCGAACCCGGTTGTTTTGAAAAAATATACTTACACTTTTTCTATTTTGATATCGACTGTGTAGGTCTTAAGCTGTAAATGTCTCCATAAAACATGATGTCTAAAATGAATAAAATGCATTGTTTTGACATACTTTAATTTCTCAAAGTAGGTGTTCGAGTGAGCGTTATGATAGAAGTCTCCCGCTTAGTCGACTAGTTAGGAATTCTTTCCTCTCACTAGTTGATATATCTTCCCAAGTTCTGCAGCATCAAATCAATCAAAATTAAAGAAAATAAATATGTTAATCTTTCTAGTTTTGTTCTAAAGAATTTTGTTTTTTGCTCAGACGAAACGCGCCCTAAAATCCAATTATTTGTTATTTCCAGTTACATTCGAGTTGACAGCGTTTTTCGCTTTGATGTAAAATATTTTTTTACAAAGTACATAGGCAATTTATTCAAGAAGGCTTGTAAAACAGTAGATTGACCGGTTAGATGAGGGCCATCTTGAAACCTTAATAACTCGACGTTCTGGCGCTCAAACCACTCCTGAGTGGTTTTGACCCTACGAGCAGGTGCAGAGTCATGTTGAAACACAAATAGTCATCCTCCAAAGAGTGTCTGGAGCAGATCTTTTACTATGCGATCTAAAACCGTGTCTCCGTACACTTTTGCACTAGTTTTGACACCTTTTCACAAAAATGTACTTCAGTAGGGCCATAGAAGATACTCACAACTAAATCATGATTGATGATGAATGATAACAGTGCTGTACTCGAGGAATGGCATTTCCAGCGGCCACAGAGCTGGTAGCGTACACCCTGACATTTTTTTTGTTGTATCTCACCCAAATATTAAAAAAAATCTCGTCTGTAAACAGGATATTGTCACTGTCACTGGTATTGCATTGGTTTACTGTAAATAACCTGGTTCTGAATGCCAAAAAAACTAAATGTATTAAATTTATTTTACCGAATGTTAGGCAAGTTGATAACAATATTGTTATTGATAGTGAACAAGTAGAATTAGTGAAAGAGACAAAATTCCTAGGGGTAATAATCGATTCTAAGTTGCAATGGGGACCCCATATACTAACACTTTCTAAAAGGCTGAGCTCAGCAGCGTATGCCGTGCGTAAGATTAGAGAAATAGCAGACATAGAAACAGCTCGCATTGTTTATTTCAGTTATTTTCATAGTATTGTAGCGACGCGCTGTCAGTACACAATGACGCGCACTACATAGAAACGCTGACAGTGCAAGAAGTATCACATTCCACAGCAACATGTAACCAAGCGATATACGTCACACGCGTCATCAAGATTCGCCATACAAATCGTACATCGCGCAATCGAAGTTTCTAAAATGTTTACTATATATACAAGTTCCAACTTAATACAGTCGGACCGCGGTCCCCAGGCATACCACCGCCTGGCGGAAGATCTTCCCTTTTCTTCCACATTGGTGACCACCGACTACAGAACACGATGGCGTCCTTCTAAGCACAAGGAGTCATTTGGATTGGCCAGACCAGTACGAGCAGAAATAGGATATCAAAGGACTGCAGACAAAAGCGCTTCGAATCCACGGCTCAAGAGACACGACTCGCAGCACGGCAGCAATGGGACACGCAACGGGGCACCCACACCGTGGCTGTTGGAGTCAGTATTGAGGTTCCGGCACACATGGCCGTCGAGCACACTGGCACGAAGATATGGAGTCAAAATTTCCTGTTGGAGGGGGAGTAATGTAGCGACGCGCTGTCAGTACACAATGACGCGCACTACATAGAAACGCTGACAGTGCAAGAAGTATCACATTCCACAGCAACATGTAACCAAGCGATATACGTCACACGCGTCATCAAGATTCGCCATACAAATCGTACATCGCGCAATCGAAGTTTCTAAAATGTTTACTATATATACAAGTTCCAACTTAATACAGTCGGACCGCGGTCCCCAGGCATACCACCGCCTGGCGGAAGATCTTCCCTTTTCCTCCACAGTATTATGTCGTACGGTATTTTATTATGGGGTAAAGCGGCTGATGTTCATAAAGTTTTTGTCTTACAAAAGCGAGCTAAGTTAAGGTCGAGGTATTCTTTGCGCGAAAAATTTAAAGATATTGGCATTTTAACTGTCCCTTGCCAATACATATTTGAGAATTTAATGTATGCCAAAAAGAATATAGGCCAATTTAGTAAAGTTAGTGATAGGCATACTGTTAACACTCGGAATAAGGAGAAACTTAACGTACCGAAGTGGAGACTTAATAAAGTAAGTAACTCCTTTATGGGACTATCCCTGAAACATAAACATAACATAAACATAAACGTTCACGCCGAATATCCCCGAAGGGGTTGGCAGAGGTACTAATACTTCTGAACATCACGTGACTTTGTCACCTGGTGTTCAGAGTACCCACGTTTTGCATGGACAGTGTACTCACGTGATAGGGGGCAGGCCTATCGCCGTTTTGTACGAATACACTGTCACATGACTAAGTACAACTCAGCCATGTGGGTTTCCTCACGATGTTTTCCCTCACCGTTAACAACCATGATAAATTAACCACACATATGTCTTTAGAAAAGACAAATTGGTGTAGGCCCGACCCAGGATTCGAACACTAGTCGTTTGCACGGTAACCGAGTGTTCTACCCACTGGGCTATCCCTGAAAATGTTCAATAAACTTCCTTCTGACATATTGGAATTGCCTGTGGCATCTTTTAAAAAGGCAATTAAAGCCATGCTTTTAAAGAAATCTTACTACAGTGTTCAAGATTTTTTAAACGACAAGGACCCAACGCGCACATGACCATGTCCGTAAAGCTATAAATCTTTTCTCGTTATTCCTAGGAATAATTGTCTGGTGAGGATTTTTCTTCTCACGTTATGTGATTGGTTTTTGTGATGGACAATTTATTTTAATTATGTCAAACTAGCGTTTGGTTTGGTCGCATAGAAAATCTTTTGTAAAGTAAAAACATGGTTATAAACTGAAATTGTACAAAACCATATTTTGAAAAAATGAAAAAATGTGAATGTAAAGAGTTTCTTTGTTGCTTCTTCTCTTTACGAACACCTTCCGAAGCAACGGATTAACGATTAATTTAAAACTTTGACGTTCAAAAAATGTTAGTATTTAACTTTATTTTGAAAAATAAACTTTTTGACTTTTTTTTTTTGACTTTTGGATATCGGGGTGCCTTTTTCTTGCGTACCGCCTAAGCAATACTTTGCATGTTATGGCTCTCATTGCTATCAAACGCGCTTTCAGAATATGTCCACTATTTTTTCGGTAAGCTCGTAGTCCCAAGTCGTCATCGAGTACTTTTTTTACGGTACTTCTGGTTAAACCCATCTCATTGACATCAATTTCTACTTGTGGTCTGGATTTCTTGCCGCACGCGCCTTGATTGCTTTGATTACCCCTGGAGTCATAGATGTACTAATAAATACCGTAGATAAGTTATGCGCGCTCATAAGTGGCACTTAAAAAACAGGCTAAATGGCTCATCTGAATTTAGTCCACTGACCTCCATTATACTATATAAGTACGCTGGACTAATTATAGGCCGGGTGACAGTGAGGCGATTTGATTTTCGCCATTTTGGCGCTTACGGCAGCAGTGAAGGAACAAGGAACTAATAAAAGAGATGGGACAGTAAGATAAAATATATCGATAAAATGTTTCTGCTTAAAGGAAAGGCTAAGTTTTATCGAAACGAAACTTTACAGCACTGATTTATAATTGTTTCTAAAAACCATAGATATATTATGCTTTATGGTAAAAAAACACTGGCCATTTTGCAGTTTACGTCGTATTTAGTTCCTCGTTCCTTCATTGGGGGCGCTTCAAATTGGCACAGTAAATAGCTGTCATTTTGATACGTATCGTTAGTCCAGCGTACTTATATAGTATAATGGAGGTCAGTGATTTAGTCGCACACTAGCTGCCGTCGCAATCGTTCACCTGTTTTGGCGTGTTTGTTTATCAAAATAGATCGAGAATGCCGTTGTGTGTGATGAGATTTTGCACAAACTATAGTAGAAAATGATGATGTACTAAAATGATGGGATTACTTATCATTCGTAAGAATTATAAATTTACAACGTTTTAATTATAATTTATAATAAATCGTGTGTATAGATCTAAATAATTATTCTCTGTCAAACGGTCATCTTAGTGTCATATTTAACGTCGGTACCGAGAAAATATGTTTATCTCTTTATAGCGCATGCTGTGAGATGTGCTATGAGATATATTTCTAGTGGTGTACGTTCATCTGCCGCAATCGGTGCCACTCGTAAGCGCCGGTCTCCTCGTAAATAACCTATCTAACGCTTTTTAGTACATCTATGCCTGGAGTCCTAACGGAACGAAGTCTGTCAGTTCTTTTCCCGTCATCGACACTAGAGGTTTCATTGAACCTCTTGATGGTACGGTATACGAACCTCATCGTGATTTTTAATTTTTGAAGTTAGTTGAATATCGTCTTTGGTGGACGACCGCAACGATGCAATGCAATTACTGTTACTCAATTCTCTTCGCGAGTCTACTCCATCGCAAAAAAATAATGAATGTAATTGTGATTTAGCAGATTAGTATTAAAAAAATAATTGAAAATCAAACACCATTTCATATTTCTGTATAGGTGTTCTATTTTTAAAATAAATGGCTAGTGGCAGTATTTAAGAACCGACTAAGGTAAATGCAAAGGTTTGTTTATGAATTTAGTTTTTATTGACATTTAAGTAACTGATTCCAAAAGAATTCAGACTATTTTGAATAGTTTTACAGAGGTATTTGTTTATAATAAATAAATCGCCCTTCTGATTTATGGAATTAAGACAAAAAAAATACTTTTCATCGAACCCATATCATACAAAGGACTAAGTTTTTTGAGATTTACGCTGTGAAGGCTCAGATTGCACAAATCCACCGTTGGAGACCAATCGCCAACAACCTTTATTCTACAATCTTTTTCCCCGTTTACTTCCAAAAGTGGCTGAGAAATTTCTTATTTGGAAGTTACCACCTCTAGGTATTTAATGCCTGAGAGTATATGCATGAATGTATATTGCATTAAAATAAATAGTTTGTAAAGTGTAAACATTTTTGTGCCGTCTTACTCTTACTTAATAAATTCCCGCAGTTGGGGGAATTCTCAACAACTTGGCAACCCGTAGAGTTTTTAGATTATTGGTTTCAATTATGTAAGCCCCCATACCTTTGCCAGCGCCTATTGGGACATGGAGTGAGAATAGTTTGGTCAGCAGGGACCGGACGAGCGAGCGGCTTTATAATATATAAAGGATAGAAGAATTTCGCACCGGCAGCCATTGACACGGTAGCTCAATTGGCAGAGCGACGGGGTGTATACCCGATGTCGCGGGTTCGATTCCCGCCAGTGTCGAAATTTTTCTTTCCTTTATTTATTCTTTATTTATTAGTAATATTCCCCACATGAGGTTTTCATGAACAAAAAGATTTAAATAAGGTGTCGTCTAATGCTTGTTGCTGCTTTCCAAACACTGTGTCAAACTCACTAGACGCGAGGATTCGGAGGAGGAGGAAAGACGAAACTTTGATCAAGGTAATCCAAAAGCACCGGTATCTTTTACGACAACGCCAGTGCAGCAACAGCAATTCAGCAGTTAGGCGTAATGGTGGTGAGAGGCGGGCAAATGTTTGGGAAGTAAAAGACAAATTGTGGCAGGACAAGTCTCTTTTATGCAATGGCCTGAAAATACTTAACAGCTAAGTGGATACTACAAAGAAGTCCGCAAACTCGTTAAAGAGATAAAAATAATATATTTTCAAAAAATAATAATAATTCTCATAGCTTAATCAAAGCTTACTTTTGATTCGGGAGGTGTATAGTTGTGAGGAGTACCCGTAAAAACTAATCAACTCTCATCATCTTTTCATAGTCATACACCAATGTTGGGTGCATGTCTGGAAACATAATGAATAGAGCCCTGGTGACACCAGGCATTTCTATACATACATATACTCACGGCTATAAATCCCTAGAAGGGGTAGCCAGAGCTAAGGAATTAGAAATTCCTCAGCCACTTTTGGAAAGTTGGTGGGGGGGGGGTGGAAATGGTAAAATAACGGTTGTTGGTGATGGGTCTCCACCGCATCGCCCAAAAATCCCTTAAAAGCCCCAATACCGTTAGTCGTCTCTTACTCTTGAGTTGGCGTGAAATTATCTACTTATTGTTAAAATTTCTATAAGTAGAACAAATATAGAAGAAGAAGAAGAAATACATTTATTCGCCGTAAATATGGCACAACAGATATGCAACACAAAAATAATAATAACCAACCCCTAAAAACAAAGGTTAAACAAAATATTTACAACTACAAAAAGACAGTGAAAATAAAAAAAAAACAATAAAAATAATACCTTAAATGTTTACAAAGAAACATTAAATCAAAAAGAGGAAATTATTAACAAATTAAAATGATAAGCTAAAAAAACATTGCTCCATTGAACAGCGAAATGGCGCTGACTCAGCAAAAACTGTGAGGAGTTACCTCACAGCACTGATTTTCAGTCAGCGCTCAGTGACAGCACGAGAGTCATACAAGCGGAATATAATATAATAATACATTACTTATGTAAACACAAATAGTCAATATAAATATATAGCTCATAATAAGTCATATAAAGAGAATCAATAAAAATAACAAAAAAACATACATTGTAACGAATACATCAGAATAACATATCTATTGTTTAGTATTTTAGAAAGAAAAGAAAGAAAGAAGAAAGAAAAAGGCTTTATTCAGTGCACAGGGAAATACACAACAAATAAAACGTAAAAATAAAACATAGTGTAACACATTAACAACAAAAAAAAATAAGTAAAAAAAATAAATAAAAAAGAAGCCCTATGCAGTGAATTGGTCACTGGCTCAGCATGTTGCCACAGATGATGATGTCACCAACCGTGGCGCTGATTTTCAGCCAGTGCCATACAATTTAATTCGGCCGGCGAAAGTACAAATTATGTAATACAAAACAGAGATAAATAAATAACAAAACAAACAGAGAGGCATACATGTGTAAAAAGTGCTTGTAAAATTAAAACTTAAAACAATAAAAAGAACACGTAAATAAAATAATTAGATACAAATATTATTTAAAAAAATTAAAAAAATTAAAGCTCGCAGAGTCAGTCTGAGTCCAGTCAGTAAAATAAGTCAAAGTGCTAAAAATGTTTGCAGTTAGTTTCTTGTCGTGTCTCTTTGCAAGTTAAGTAAATAACTCCTAAACTTGCGTCCAAAAGTAAACTTGCTGCCTGCATCTCAGACCGGGGGAGGAAGATCATTCCAGCACTTTGATGCCGCAAACCTAAAACTACCCCTAAAAGCTGTACTTCTGTGAGCAGGAATATGCGCCCTTATTTTATAAAATCGTGGTTGGTTTGACCATTTAATCTTTTTATATAAATAATCTGGTGTTTCCTTTTTAATGACATCACACAACAAGCTTGCAAGGTGTAATTGCCTTCGAGCTGTGGTGTTAAGTAAGTTTGCGGCATTCAAATACGGAGTGATATGGGATCTAGGGGGAATTTTGAAGTAGAAACGTGCGCATGCGTTTCGTACACGTTGGAGTAACCTTTTAGACTGGCCAAGAATACACCCACCATAAACAGCATCACAATAGTTAAGTCTAGACAATATCAATGATTCACACAGCTGAATACGCAAATTCTCACTAAGGTAATCACGAATATTGTATAGAATTTTGAGTCGATAGAAGCAATTACTCACAACTTTTTGGACGTGGTTTTCGAACCTAAGCTCCCCGTCCATAAGCAAACCAAGATTCATTGCTTCTTCCACTCTTTTTATTGGTCTACCCATGATGGATACATTGTTGTCAGCCAAGGCGTTAACTGTATTACGGATTTGATACTTCGTTCCTAACACCATGTATTTGGACTTGTTTGGGTTGAGTACAAGACAGTTGTTATTTGCGCATTGCGCTATCCGGTCCAGCTGTTTATTTATGATAGACGTACAAGGAAGAGATGGTAAAACCGGTGTGTAAATTTGTAAGTCATCAGCGTACATGTGGTGTCCTTCTTTGTCTAAACAGGTTATAATGTCTGCAGAATAAAGAATAAATAATAGTGGACCTAGGATAGATCCCTGCGGTACTCCTCTAGAGAGTTGACTAAAAGAAGACCACAGTGTACCTCTTCCGTCCGAACGCAAACCGACAATTTGGCCCCGACCAGACAAATAACTAGCGAACCACTTCACTGTATTAATATCAAATCCGTAATACGTCATCTTAGATAGTAGAAGAGGAATACTCAAGCAATCGAAAGCCCTGGAAAAGTCTAAGAGAACAAGTATGGTCGCATAGCCAACGTCTCGTGCTGCAAGTATATCATCCACAACTTCAAGTAAGGCAGTAGTAGTAGATCGACCTTTTCGAAAACCAGATTGGCGCTCGGGTAGAATGTTGTTATTTTCCAGATATTCCGAAAGCTGATCGCGTACTATCCCTTCCACTATCTTTGATGCACAGGGAAGGATACTGATGGGTCTAAGATCAGATTGGTTTACGGGATTTGGGATTTTAGGTATTGGGGTTACTTGAGCGGTTTTCCAGTCACTCGGGAAAGTATTTGTCTCAATGCTCTTATTAACTATAACTGTCAGTACTTCAAGAGTTCGCGGCATAGTTAAAAGTAGCATGTCAATAGATATGAGATCGGTGCCCTTTGCTTTAGTCTTAATTCTAGTGAGTGTTTTGAAAACATCCGATGACGTAACTGTTTTAAGGGTAAATGTCGAGGATCCATATCGATTAAACTCAAAGAACGTTAAATGAGATAATGTGACAACGTTGTTGCCGGGAACATTCAAAAAGTGATGGTTTAAACTATTGGGGTCTTTAAATTGGGGAGGTAAGCTGGTAAATTCTTTGTCAGTCAGTATAGTCCGTTTTAAATTTTTCCATAATGTTTTGGAGTCCTTAGTTTTGTTAATATATTGGTCAAAATATGCCTTTTTTTCACTTACCATAGCCTCAATTACTAAATGTTTCAGCTCTTTGTAATATAACTTATGTGAGCTTTGTTTTGTGCGTTTAAATCGTTGAAAAGATTCATCCCTTAGCCGCATCATAAGCTTTAAATTAGGGGTAAACCATGGTTTAGTCCTATCTCTTACAATAATAGTTTTTTCTGGGGCGTGATTGTCAAAAAGTTTTATCATCAAGTGGTTGAACATTTGCACCATGTCATTTATAGTATCTAAAGTAGTCACCTTTTCCCAGTCAGTAGTATTGAGATCTGCGGTAAATTCGGTCAAGTTCATGTCGTTAAAAGGTCTGTACGTAACTTTCTTGGGGGGTGATTTCTTTTTTTAAATATTTAATTGTATTGTTATGAATGCGTGCCTTCCAAGGTCAGGTATGTAATTAACATCGACACTATTAACAGTACCGTCTGTACACACTAAGTCAATAGCTGTCTCACTATTATCTGTGAAATGAGTGGCTTCCCGAATGACTTGGTTTAAATTTAAACAAGTAAGAAACTGGTTCAAGCGTTTATAGTTATGGTCAGTTATGTCTATGTAATTTATATTAAAGTCGCCTAGAAGTATCAGTCGGTCATAGTTTGTCATAGAAGTCACACTGTCTGTGAGCGCGTCGAAAAATTTATCTGCATTTACCCACTGTGGACGATAAGCCGTACCGAATACGATACGTTTCCCGCCCACGCACAACTTAAGCCACATTTGCTCAACCGACTCAGCGGGAGGATGCGCACACACGCGCGCGCTCACCCCCTGCCGCACGTAGAAGCCGACCCCGCCGCCCCGCGCGAGCGCAGGGCGGCTGGCCGCGGTACGTGCCGCAGACGGTAACCGGGCACAGTGGGAGCGCGACCCTCCTCACCTTCACGAAGCCACGTCTCATTGATAGCAACAATATCAGATTCCACACTGCTTATCATGGCGATCAATTCGTCGTGACCCGTACCAAGCGAACCCACGTTATGTAAACTAACTTTGAAAAAACTGTTCCTAACCATTGCTATATATTATTATATTTGTACCCAATAATAAATACATACAGTATATAAAAATACATATATTTACACAATTAGAAATCAATAACATTATAAGCACAAAAATCCCATTTTATCTCTCCGATCTGAAAGGTTGAATTGACTTTAAACTTTACATTAACTATTACATGATAAAAACACAAATATAAACATTTCAACAGGAAAATAAAAACATAGAGGCCGAAAACATAACAAGAACAAACACAATTAATAATTTTAACTTTAGCATTGTTACATTTACAAATGTCTCTGCCTACCCAAACGCAAACTAATGCCGTGAGATTATTTGGATGATAATAAGAGGTAGTTAAAAATGGAAAAATATATACTATGCCAAAATAAAATAATAAAACACGATTTACAAACTTATTCGCTTTGAAAAATATCGACAAGGTCTCCATCACAACGAACCCGTCGGTAAGGAGTTCCATCTCCTTTTCGGGTTAGAATACGTCCATCTTTGGTCCACACATATTTCCATCCCGCGTCCCGGGCTCGCTCGCGTGTCCGTTGGAAGAGCTGTCGATTGTGGCGGGTGAGTCTCTCATTAATATAAAAGGGGCGCGGCTCCCCGGCGATCCCGGTGTCGGCGGTGGTGGCCCCTCTCCGGACCCGCGCCGCCCGCAGCAGCTCGTCCCGTACCGTGCGCCGAGCTAGTCGTACCACAATGACCCGCGGCCTCCCATCTTCATGACGCCGTGCTCCCATCCGCTCAGCACTCACCACATCCCGTTCGTCCAGTAGAATACCAAGTTTGCTACCAATTGTGGTGACAATATGGTTTACATTTTCTCCCTTTACCTCCGTAACATTTGACAGCTGTACATCATTTCCGAGTAGGTCCTGGTCACGTTCGTTTAGTTGTTCCTGCAGATGTCGCACAGTACCTTCTAGACTCCCCACTCCTTGTGACAGAGAAGCTTTCTTTTCCATTTCATCCATTCGTTGTTCGAGTGTGATGAACTTTTTGTCGTGCTCGGATATAGTAGTTCGCATATCCAATAACTCTTGCCGGAAGTTAGAAATTTCACTACGCATCAATTTGAGCTCATTTCTGATGAAACGTAATTCCGAACATAACGAAACAGTCGGTACATCATCCATTTTTGGTGGTGAATTGTATATAACAACCCCTTTTACGGGGGTGTCCGCTCTATTGTCCCGAGGCTTATTGCACGTGCATTCCGGGCACTTCCATGAATTAGGAATTGATACCCCTGTCTGCACATTCACACATTCACGGTGGTAGTATTTCTTACAATTAGTGCATATTATGTTGTCCGTCCGTGATGTTTTTTTATTGCATGCCTTGCATTGTGTCATTTTGTCAGTTTACTTTATTACAATCAAAGTAATAATGTTAGTTATTCGTAGTTAGATACAATTATCACGAAATTAACGTATTTCAAAAGCAATAACAACACAACAATCAACCCGATTATTAAATATGTAGGGTAGTCTTGAATCTTAGTTTGACTGTTATGAACTGCAATCCGTTTATTTCACTTTACTGCTTCCCACTGTTGTATTAGGTCTCACAAACACTATCACAATTGCATCGATATATGCCAGTTAGAATAGTTATAGTTTTTCACTCCAATTCGTGCAGCAAGTATTTTATTTAGAATATCTAAACAGAGAGGTAAACACGTCGTGTAACTTTCGCCGGTCGAAAAAAAAAAAGGAATTTCTTAAAATATTAATAATAAAAATAACTTTTCCCTTTAACTAAAGATGCGCAACTACGAGATACAAATAGTATATACTAAAAAATAATAATAAAAATAATGAGAACAGGATTGGATAGGATCAAATGTTTTCATGAAAGTAAAACATTTGATTGCTCTATGGAGCCTTGCTGGACGGGTTTTGCTGGGCTAGTAGGAATTCTTTGAGCTTGCGCTTAAAAGTGATTCTACCAGTCACAGCACGTATAGGTGGGGGAATATCGTTCCAGCATTTAGACGCAGCAAACCTAAAACTACTCCGGATTAGCTTAGGTACACTCCTTTTCGCCGCCAGGGCGGCCTTCAGCCGCCCGGCATAACAAGTTAAGGTGACGCCGCACAGGCCACAGGGCCAGCAGCACCGAACCGGTGGGGTTTTAGTCGGTAAGAGTCCGACATACCAAAAAAAAAAAAAAAACTACTCCGGAACGCCACTGATCGGTGCAGAGGAAAGGTTGCCCTGACTTTGAACTGATAGTCACTTTTAGACCATCGCAGTTTTTTATGCAAATAAGCCGGTGATTTAAGCCTAACTACACCGAACATAAGACTTGCGAGATGTAAACATCTACGACCCTTCATATTTAAAATGCGGTTTTCGAACCGCAGTTCCCCGTCCATCAATATCATGTATGTATGTAAATTTGTTAAAGATTTGTTCAGCTTTTTGAAAGAAAAAAGGAAAGAAAAATAATTTATTTGGCAAAAACAAAATGAAAATAACAAACAAAAAACATACAAATATCATATTGCCCAATTGGTTCTGGCTCAGCATATGGACACTGGACAATTCTCGCTCTGTACGGTGACTGAAGAGGAAAGAGGTTTTGTGATAAAGAGTTTCAGAGGCAATATTTTCTGCTACACTCTAAACGTCAAGACAATTCACTTTAAATCATCCGCTTATGGTCCAACGACTGATTGCAGATTCAAAACACAAAAAAAAAACATTATAGTTATTCCATAAAACTAAATAAAAAACAAAATAATCACTTATTTCAAAGTAAAAAGATCAATCTTTGTTTTTTGAATGTCAAATTTCAACTTAATACTAAGTTTACTTCGGATTCGGAAGGTTTTTTTTTGAGAGAAGAACCCGTAAGAAACTCATAAACACACATCTTTCTTTGCGTCCATTACAATTTTGGTGTTAGCCCGGAAAAAATATCCTGCACAGAGCCCTGATGACAACAAGCCACTTCATCATTAATGTAATCATTAACATTGTAATAGGCTTTCGAACTAGAATTTCTTTTAACTACTGCTTTGAATTTTGTTTCTGATAAATTTGAAATGTCCTCAGGTATTTTATTATACATTTTTACGCATAACCCCATGAAAGACCTAAATGAAAGACATAAAGAAAGAGACTAAATAGAGTACCTACATTTTTACCACACGCGCGATTTTGCCGTCCCTGTCCCTCTCAGTAAAGTTGACGTAAGAGTGAGCGCGATAGCTGCAAAATGCGGAGTGGACCTGAATAGTCCGTTCATATTGACACTAGACTAGATGGTCCTACAGGATATAATTCTGTGTCGGTGTAGATATTTTACAAAGTACAACATACATAAAAACATACTCATACATATTCATTGGATTAAAATGTAAGTTTCAACTCATTCCAATAGGGATTTAAAGCCGCAAATATGTGAATGTATGTATTTATGTTCAGTAGATCAAAATATTTTTAAACTTAACAAATGAAAAAGACGTTGTGCGCTATAACGTAAAATGAAGACATTATATAAATGATGATGACAAGATAAAACAGAAGAAATAACGCGACAATATCAAAGATCCATTGATTTTTATTATTGAATAGAAATGAATCTTTCATGACGACAATAGTACTGGTCACAGATTAAATTTATTTTCAAAAGTATGCAACGCATTATTCATAAACAATTGAAATTTACGCGCCACTATTCATTGCAAGTTTACTCAGATAATATGTCCAATGAGTGGCACAAAGAGGAGCTGTGTGTTCAGCTGTTTAAAAAAGATATTTATTTAGGTTTTACGTCTTATAAAAACAAAATGATGTCGACGTATATTATAGTGTAGCATGACAATACAGGTATCAATGTAGTTGACAATGGCAAATCAAGTAGTATTCGTTACTATACTGTGCTATTTTTATCTAGGTGTCAAACTTACTGGTAAGTTTAAAAATAATAACCCATTTGAGCTGTATATTTGTTGTACACTAAAATTTTTTTTTTTTTAGTTTCTGCTTCCTATCCCCCAAGTGCGTACCAACCTCCGAGAGTAAATTACGGTCCACCTCAATGGCCCGCCCAAGAATCTTTTAATAAAAATCTAGACACCGCTTTTGCAATAGGCCCAAAAAACGGCCAAAGAGTGGTTTCTCAAGAACAACAGGAACATTTTGAAAATGCGTACCAACTTCCGGGCAATAATTACGTACGCAGATCTGAAAATGTACCACCCCAATGGGCCACCCATGAAACAATTAATAATGATCAAGCATCAGCATTTGCAATAAGCCAGAATACCAACCAAAGACTTGTCTCTCAAGAACAACAGGGAAGTTTTGTTAAAGAACAAAGTTTTGCTAATGCGAATATAGAACAACAAAACTATCTGTATCAAAAAAATCAACCACCATCGACAAACACAGTAGGGCAATATATAATGAACGCCGGTAATACTTATACACCTCAACGGTCCTTTGAAAATCAACCCAACCACTTCCCAGTTAACCCAGTATATTCAAATGTTCCTCCTATACCAATTCAAGAGCGCCAAACATATGAACCGGTTCAAGAACGTTTTACTCCTCCCCCAGAATTATTAAAATTTAGCAATGAGGGAGCGTCTCCAGGTATGTTATGTATTAATTATTAATATTCTTGTATATGATGTCTTTACCGTAGTATGATATGTAAAATCCATTACAATATCAAATAGCTGTTTTTCATTTTGGTTCTGATTAATTCAGATCAGTGTTGATTTTACAATAGAGTTTATGATAACCGTACTAATTTATTTATTCATTTATAATAAACATAACATAACATAACATAAACGTTTACGCCGAATATCCCTTCGGGGATAGCAGAGGTACTAATACTTCTGAACATCACGTGACTTTGTCACCTGGTGTTCAGAGTACCCACGTTTTGCATGGACAGTGTACTCACGTGATAGGGGGCAGGCCTATCGCCGCTTTGTAAGAATACACTGTCACACGACTAAGTACAACTCAGCCATGTGGGTTTCCTCACGATGTTTTCCCTCACCGTTAACAACCATGATAAATTAACCACACATATGACTTTAGAAAAGACAAATTGGTGTAGGCCCGACCCAGGATTTGAACACTAGTCGTTTACACGATAACCGAGTGTTCTACCCACTGGGCTATCCTATCACGGTTGCGAATATTCATTTATGTGTATAATATTTCTAATGTTCCTTATATTTACTTATATTGCTTATTCAGTTACCATTTCGTTGTACCGCAGCGCAGGCTTTTTATTTAGGCAAGTTATTTGTTATTGAATATAACAATGAATTTTACTTCGTTTGTTCTAATAAATTACTGTATTATAAGAGCAAGTTCAATGACTTTAATTTGATTATGTTTTAGGTATGAGAACTCAACAATTACTTAATAATCCACAATACAGAAATTTGATTTTGTCGCAAGTTCCAAAGAAACGTTATCTAATAATTTATCCTGATGGAAGTTATAAGTCAACCGATTATATTGAAGAAATAACGAGACAATATCCAAATTATGTGATGGTCGAAGGAAAATCTAAACCCCCGCAACAGGAATTCTCATCTACCACACCAAATAGTATTCCTCAACAATCTACAACTATTGTTTCTAACAATATAAATTATAAAGATATTGAGCCGCAACCTAAAGAAGAAACTCTTTATGAATTAAAACCATTGAAAACTTTTGAGGTATTGGAACCTACGCAACAAACGCAAAAACCTGTATATGCAACTAACTTGTTTGAAGAAAATCAGTCAGGGACTTTGGATACTATAAATTATAATACAGCAAATGAAGCAGTATTTAAAAATGGCCAATCTGGGGAAAGTAAAACTTATATCGCTGAAGTAAAACATCAAACCAACCTGCAAGAGCCATCTTACATTCAACCCAATCCTATTCCCAATACAGCAGCAACTCCAGAATTTATACCGCTATCAGGCAACAGCATTTCAAGTTCACCTGATAACACAGCACTTTCTCATTTAGCTAAAACTGAACAGATTTCACAAATCCCAAAAACTATTCCTGTCAATCCAATAAACAATGTTCAGCAACCAAATCCTACAATTCCACCCCAATCTAATATAGCTACTCCTACAGTTTTTTCAGCGACTGAAACTGAAACTTCTGGAACAATAACTTCAACCACCAGTTCTAATAGCGTAACAGCTCTTGCGTCTTCCGACTCAACAACTAACAGTCAAGCTAATGAATTAAACATTGAACCTAATACTGACTTACCAACTTCCCAGACAGTATCAACTAATTCCAATGTTGAAAATACCAATGAATCAAATCTCCAAAAAGAGAATACTGAAGTCCAAAAATCACCTCAAACTAACATAAACACTGATCAGTTAGCCAAAACTGATCAGTTGAAAGACCTGAATTCAATTCAAACAACCAAAAGTACAGTTACGTCAGAGTCTGATGTGGTTCAATCTGACACACAAAATCTTGAACCCAACTCCCTGAATCCACCTGATAGCCAAATTCACACAGAAGAATTAACCGTAACTAAAACATCAGAGACGATAAGTAATAATAATCAAAATGTACAAGCAGTTCAACCCACTATCAATGAAAACAAAACATTTTTAAAGCAAGATGATATTTCTACGTCAAAAAGCCTGGCGAACACTCAGACAAACGAAGCTACTGCGACGACAGATAAAGTGGAAAGTACGTCTGATCAGAGTAATGCAGAAATTGCTACTTCTGCTTTGACGTCAGTTTCAGGACCTACCCCATGTATAACAGGTGAGTATCATAATTTATAGTAAACTTTAAAAATCACATCACGACTTAATGGGAAGACTATTTAGTCATGCCTAAATTGCCTGTTGTTTTACTTCTCTGTACTAAATCTTTTTTATTTGTGCTTGACAAAGAATTAGGCTGAACTTTTTTCCATATTGTAAAATATACTTACTTACTTATACTCACGCCCATTGTTCCCATTGGGGTAGGCAGAGACTATCGATCGCCACTTTGTACGATCCAGGCAAATCACTTTTGCTTCTGTTACATTCATCATTCTTCTCATACATGCTCTTTTATTCTTCATACTTCGGACGCCGGCCTTTTTTAGCACACACTCTATTTGGTCCAGGTGTGTCCGCCGTGGTCGTCCTCTACTCACATTACCTTCCACGTTGGCTCTATAGATCTCTTTCACCAATTTACTATCATTCATCCTCTCTTATAAAATATATTTATTTAGTAAAATATATTTATATTTATATATGTGGACTTTTTGAAACAAGTTTTTGAACCTTTATCTCACCATTTTTTCCCCACTCAACTTTTCAAAAAGAGCTTAGGAATTTCTAATTCCTTAGCTCTGGCTACCCCTTTTAGGGATTTACAGCCGTGAGTATACGTATGTATGTGTTTGAAATTTATCTGTGAAAATAGTTCCAAAAAATAACGATAATATTTTAAGTTTTTAGCTACACTACTTACTGATTTCTTTATCAAAAACTAATGTACCGATACCGCATTTTTGTTTTAAAATGCTGAGATTTTCTTAATTTTCAGGAAATAATGTTAATCCATGTCAAGAGTTTTGGTTCGACCAATCAGGATCATCTTCATGGCAGAAAATATTTGGTAATAAGAACTTGCTTGGGTATCTTCTTTTTTTCCAGGCTCCTGAGCCATTATTTAATGAATCAAGCTAGTGACACATAAAACGTATCATCGAATAAATTGATAAATATATTGATATTATCTGAATGTATTTTTCATTTGATGCAAGGGTATCACCATAAAATAAGTTAAAATCTATTCAAACATGATCTAGCAAATCAAATGCAGCTTTCAAATCCTATAAGAGCGCCAATGCTTTATTAATTAAATTAGTAATGAAATAATCAACTAAGATGTCATTAGCATTTTTCTACAACATTTGTTGTACATCATTATTCTACAACTTTTGTTGTTCAGATATTTAGATAACACACGGAGAATTGGAAAGTTCTGTTATTTGAAGGAATGGAACCTAAAACTTATCTCAGCAATCAGCTAATACTAGCTTACTAATTATAGGACCACCTGTTAACTTAATCAGAAATATACGTCATAAATACTTCAGCCTCAAAAGATTTATGTATGCAAATATTAATCCATGTTGTCACAGGTGCAAGAAACAAAAGCATATTTTCTTCGATGAAGGAAAAATATTAAATACTGAAAACAAAAGATGTTAAGAATATAACAATGTTGTATTTACTTAGGCAATATTATTTTGTATAATTTGTTTTTCATGTAACACGTAGTGTTTTGCCGTGCAGTGTTTTGGTAATGCTCTCTTAAATGTAAGCTATGGTATTTTTTGCCAACCATCGTTTTCGGGATATTTGACGGACTCAGGTGTTGGTAGGCTATCAAGGACTATAATTCTATATTTATAATGGAATCTGGGAAAGATTTGCAAAACCAAGAAACAATAATTAGGATATTTTTTTAAATTTAATCTTTTCAATACATTCACCACCACCTGATAATCTATGAAAATTTTAATGCATCTCAACCATTTTCCGAAAAAAAGTTCCAATCCTCTGCAGATAGCTCATCTGCTACCCGCTGCATATTGCTTCGCCGCTGCTATTAAATTTACTTGACTAAAAACGGTAATTTGGGGTCAGATCAGGTCTGTAAGGAGGGTGTCAAATATTTACGCCCTCGCTTAAATTTACTGCAACAGTGCCGCGGTACACAGTTGCGTTAGTAGATATTTCGTCCATAAATGCAGTTTATAGTCTATCGAACTATTCTTCGGGATTCAGGCGACATTTAAAGTAATAGAAAATCATACGGTCAGCAAGACAAATTTGTCAATATAGTACAAAGTAGCGATCGATTGACTCTACATACCGCAATGGGATCATGGGCGTGAGTAGAAGTAAGTAACAAAATCATAGTGTGAAAATATTCTAGGGACAAATCATGTGCGATAAGTTTTTTTTCCTTTGCAACAAAGGTGCATTGGAATTTGGAACGTGAAAAACGATATCTTAAAGGATAAGTCAGGTATGCATTCATTTTTTCTCACAGCCCATATATGTCCCCACACATGGGGCTCGAGCGTACCCTATATAGGGTGATTGGGACATAGTGCACCATGCTGCCCATGTGCGGGTTGGCAGGCTAATGACTACTGCCGTGCCCTGCCCCATATCCGTCCAAACTGTGTTAATTCTACTTATTAAATTTGTGATACCCCCCGAGGATCAAACCTGAGACGTCCGTAATTGAACCCATAAGCGCTTAACCCAGATATGCAGATACGGACGCAGTCGTTTTTTATCCTTTAGGAAATCTTGGACACTGTATTACGATTTTCTTACAAGCATCGCTTTAATCGACTTTTTAAATGAACTCACTGGCAACTCCAAAATGTCAGCGGGTACAGATCCACAATCATAACTTGGCCGGCGGCGACTCTGGTACTACTGTCGCCATTTTGAAATTTCGGCCTGTCATTGTCAGTTAGTTCTTAACTAAATAAAAATTATAGGGTGACCTACGTATATAATAAATTATCACTTTCATTAATATTTGTTTGTAGTGGAAACTTTTTTTCAAAAACAATTATTTTTATGTAGTATCTTTGCTTATTGATAAACGCTTTTATTTCCAGTATTCAGTATAAAAATTCATGAAAATTATTATTTATATTGTTAGATTTTATCTAAGTAGGCTAACACCGTCCGAAATGTTGTGCGCGCATCGATAGTCATGCGGTGCGGGTTACGGGAAGTTGGGAAATGCTCCTGAATAAGATTTCACTACGTATACACTGATGCGTGGGTTCTAATCCTAATGCGGGGATGTACCAATGTGTCATTTCTTAAGTCATAACTGTCTGACATATATATAAAAATACAAGACAAATACGACGTGATAGCTTAATGGGTAGAACACCGGTTAAGGTGCAAGCGACTCACTAGTCTTCAAATCCCGAATCGGGCCTACACCAGTTTGTCTTTTCTAAAGTCATATGTGTGGTTAATTTATCACGGTTGTTAACGGTGAGGAAACCCACATGGCTGAGTTGTACTTAGTCGTGTGACAGTGTATTCGTGGAAAACGGCGATAGTCCTGCCCCCTATCACGTGAGTATACTGTTCATGCAAAGCGTGGGTACTCTGAACACCAGGTGACAAAGTCACGTGATGTTCAGATGTATTAGTACCTCTGCCAAATCCCTTCGGGGGTATTCGGCGTAAACGTTTATGTTATGTTATGTTATATGTAACAAGGTTGTTAACAGCAATAAAAAAGTGCCCATAAATTCACTGACCCAGCAAAATGAATGACCCAAACGATATCTGAATTTTAGAATTATTTTTTCTGTGCCACCTTTTTGGGGGATCTATGTGTGAATATGAAATGTAAAAGACAGTACACGACAAGGTAAGCCTCTAATTTACAGGATTAAAAAAATGATTTTAAGTAGTTACCCACTTATTAACTCTGAGTGTCACAAATAACAAATCCTTGAGTATAAAATAATGAAACAGCTTGCAGAAAAGTACAATTGGCAGTGTTATCGCTAAAAGCTTCCAGACAACATTTGGGAGGTAAGATCATCAAATTTAGGATACACAGTCATTCGGGTAGACATACCAGACAAGGGCAAAAATAAATAAATATAATTAGCTTACATTAAAACGAAATTGTTTACTTACAATAATAACTATTACATACATACATACATATACTCAAGGCTGTAAATCCCTAGAAGGGGTAGACCGAGCTAAGGAACTAGAAACTCCTCAGCCACTTTCGGAAAGTTGAGTGGGGTAAAGATGGTAAAATAAAGGTTATTGTTAATGGGTCTCCAACCGCTTCGCCCAAAAACCTCTTAAAAGCCCCAATACCGTTAGTCGCCTCTTACGTACACCCACCGGCAGAAATGGGGTAGTGCTATTTTAAGCCGACACTACACAGCAACTAGTTATTAATTAAATGAATATTATATAAATTGTTTTATTAAGACATTTCAATACATAAATAAATTAGCCTGTATGATGTAAAGTTATTTCCCTTATAATGGTTATTTTTTATTTGCTGGCAATACTAATATCGATGACAGCGACAGCCCTTACCGGCCAAGAAAAGATTGTGGATCTGTATGAGAGGTTTTCTTTTTGAGAAATAAAAAAACAACATAGTTTCCTAGAGCTCTGTAGATGGCGTTGATGTAACTACGTTATTTAATTCAATTTTTTCTTCGTGGCCTCAATCGTGTTGCCACAATAATTTCGCCAATTTCAAGTTTAAAAACATGTCACATCACCATAGAGTATATTTTGGCGAGTAAAAACAACAAAAAGAATGTTAAATATAAATACCGTCTTTGTTTAATTACTTTTAATCTATCTTGGCTTAAACTGATATAATTTAGACTTTCAAATCAGAACGTTTTTAGGTTCCGTTTTACGATATCATTACATCTAAGTGTGAAAAACGGTGTGACGTTCCATTCCTACTTGTATCATAGCAAATCTGGCGCCATCTATCCTGAGAACAGGGAAGAAGAAAAAAAGAAAAAAAAGAAAACCTCTTATTTTAGTGAGCTTATGAAGGGGGAGTACCCATAGATTAAAAAACGTTAGATAGGTCATTTACGAGGAAATCGGCGCTTACGAGTGGCACCGATTGCGGCAGATAAACGCACACCACTCGAAATATATCCAAACAACACATCAAGAAATACATTTGAAATATTAGCGAGATAGCACATCTTAAAGCAAGCGCTAAAAAGAGATAAACATGTTTTCTCTGTACCACCGTCGTGAAATATGACACTAAGACGACCGTTTGACAAATAATAATTAAGACCTGTATGCACGATTTATTATAAATTATAATTAAAACGTTGTAAATTTATAATACTTACGAATGATAAGTAATCTCATCATTTTAGTAGTTTTTCTACTATAGTTTGTGCAAAATCTCATCACACACGACGGCATTCTCGATTATTTTGATAAACAATCATGCCAAAACAGGTGAACGATTGCGACGGCAGCTAGTGCGCGACTGAAGTCAGATGAGCCATTTAGCCTGTTTTTTAAGTGCCACTTATAAGCGCGCATGACTTATCTACGGTTTTTTATTAGTACATCTATGGGGAGTACCATAAAGGAGCTACTTATATTTTATAGGGTATTTACTTCGAAATATGAAGCTTTTTCCTATTTCAAATTAACATTGTGTCCGTCACTTAAGCTCCAAATATAGATAGAACATAAAATATTAATAATTTATTTATATCGGCTGCCTTGCCGCATAATATGATTCCGTAAGACATATCAATTTAAAAATATCTAAAACTCGGTCTTACGAATACCCAGTTAGTCTGGATGGACTACTCACGTGAAAGGCGGCAAGCCTACACCGCTTTGGGCGAATATACTGTCATTTAGTATTTCTTAGATTCTGTAAATTTCCGCACAATGTTTTCTGTCATTGTTATGATAAATAAATATTCGTTAAAAATCTTAGATAAAAGAAACGTTAGAAATAGTTGAATACGTAACAAGTCTATAGTTTTCCTCGAGCTACACCACGGAACAAGTATAATAGAACTACGGAAACTAAAGTTAAGTCGGTCATTTGAACATGAAGTTTTATGGCCCCAAGCCAATGTGTGTGGCTGAAATCTGTCACATAATGAATTTCCCTTTTACGATTACGAACAAACTTCTTTGGATCTGTTTACAAAGTGCTGTTTGTAAAATATTATTGGCAATGCATAGGTTCGAGCATGTTTTGGTGGTTCCGTTTATACTTCAGATAGTATATATGGACGCTGGTATGACGAATGAGAATAATTATAAAGAGGTATAAAAAATAGGCTGTGCTGTGTAGTGTCGGCTTAGAATAGCACTACCCCAATTCTTCCGGCAGGTGTACGTAAGAGGCGACTAACGGTATTGGGGCTTTAAAGGGATTTTTGGGCGATGCGGTTGGAGACCCATAACAACCTTTATTTTACCATCTTTTCCCCACTTAATTTTCGAAAAGTAGCTGAGGAATTTCTGAGGAGGAAAGCTCTGGCCACCCCATCTGGGGATTTATAGCCGTGAGTATATGTATGTATGTATAGAAAATAAATATAGGGCACTGTTTCTTTTAAATAATGTGCGGTGCAACTGACGAGTGTTTGATGGATAAGATATAGATACTGCAAAACTATATACACGTTTTACTACAGTAAAAAAATTAAGTAGACAGAGACTATTGATTGCCTCCCTTACCATCTTGGCAAGCCTCTGTGACAAGATGCCGTGCATAGCTGTGTAGTGTTGGATTAGAATAGCACTACCCCATTTCTGCTCGTGGGTATAAAGAAGCGACTAAGAGTATTGGGGCCTTTAAAGTGATTTATGGCGATGCGGTTGGAAACCCATCACCAAAAACATATGCTTTACAAACTTTTCCCTATTCAACATCCAAAAGTGACTGAGGAACTTTCTTATTCCGAGGCTCTGACTACCCCTTCTAGGTAGAGTATATGTATGTATGTATGTACATAAGACATGTGTGTCTTGAAAATACGCATGTTTATGAATTTACGAATGAATGTGTGTAACGTTTACGTAAGTGCTATTTAGCTCTTTGCAACACAAAACACTATGGTTTAAAGTTGTGTCATTTATTTGCCAATATTCATGAATGGCTGATTGTTCTGTTCTATCTATTCATATTTCTAAGCACGAAGTTGTATTATGCTAATTTTATTACGGTGACGTAAACGGCGTCCCATGAATATGAAGTGGCCCTAAAATCTGATCTAGTTACGTATTCAAATGAACATATCTTGCGTGATGTCAGATGTATGAACAAGTTATGTGAATGTGTAGCTGAAACTTCCAATAAGAAATGTTTACAAATAAAGGTGTTTTGTACAGCATATTTCATCGGAATAATTGTATGCTTATTTATAATACACCTTGACAAACGGCTGAAATTATAACAACGGATAGACAGAGCTTTGGAATCCCTTGGAAACACTACCCCTTTCTACCCACGGGTGTCGTAAGACGCGACCAAAGACATTTAACTTATATATACATAGACCGGACATATTACACTTAGTTTGTACGCTAAGACTTGTTACATTTAGGTAACAAGTCGTTTAGTCTGTGGTAAGTCGTCCGCGAGGAAGCACGTCATAGGCAACATCAATTAAATTATCGAAAGAAAAACGAATATGCCGAAGTTCGCGTTACGTCGTTGTAAATCCAAATATGGAGTGCAAGCAGAAGAACAAATCAGTTTATTTTCGTAACTATTTATATTTTTAATCATTTATTTTAACTGTTTCATTTTTTTAAATTTTTAGAAATAACTAGAATATATTTTGTAATTTAAAACAGCGCCATCTATTGTTGAGTAGATTCACTAATTCGTTGAAGTTGATTCAGAGGTGTCAAACCTTTATCTACTGCTGCACTGCACTAGCTAACATTTTTTCATATTAAAAAAAAACCTGTGACTTAAACGTTTTAAAACTTGTTCAGTTCGTCAATCAACCTAACTTAATTCCCGTAAATGTAAAAAAAGTCAGTTTTTCCAAAGTTCGTCGTTTTTTCAAGTAAACTATGTATTAATGTAGCGGTATTGACATCGTGTCGTTTGGTTGAATGCGATTTTCAGAGCTACGCAATAGGCTAGACTGTAATAAAAATATACATTTCTTTTATTTCATTAGTCTTAATATTTCTTTTATGGAGCAATTCGTAATAATGCGAGATAAAAATATTGCACTATTTCACTAAAATCCGTCTTCTAAAATAAGTATTTTTGATGCGACTGTCACGTGACTAAAAACGACCGTGATTGGCTATTTCTATAATGACGTAGATCGCGTATAAACAGACTGTGTATCGCTTCGCTCATTGGTGTATAATGCGAAATTGACGTCATTTGTGCTTCAGCCGCCATATTACTTAAAATCGCGTTTTCGCGGCACATTTGAATGTTACATTTTCTTTTTCGATTTTTTTATAAAATAGCTAAAATGAAAACGGAAAAATATTTTTTAGGGCTCCTTATAAACAAATTAACACCATAGGATAGTTTTCAAAACTTAGTCAAATAGCCTATTTCGAATGACTGATAATCACTACGATCGTTTTAAACTGAACGATCCACGTTGCTTGTTCCGCGTGTCGCTATACTTAAAAAGCTTATTCTTGTAGGTTTCATAAAGAAATTTGTTTAATACGGTAGTATAGATGTATTTAGTATACCTACTTGTTTTGATGAACCAGCCAAATGTTTACTACCCCTGCTCAGCAGTGTAAGAATAGGGATGGGAATATTATTTAATTTGGGTTGTTGTATTTCTACTATATTTTAAAATTTGCAAAGTAATTTAAAATTTAGGTATAAGTTTAAATTACTGAATATATGTTTTAATAAAAAAAATATAACGTTTTTCAATTAAAAAATGGTTGCCTGTATAAGTCGGTATACGGGCGAAAGTTTTACGTGACAACGACTTTGAGTGGTAAAATAATTTTAATGTGAATATTCATTCGTACAGTAGGAAGAAGGATGAAATATTAGTCTGTCTCTCTCGCTCTTAGGCGGGCTAACCATGCCCGAGTGAAAGGGACGCGTGCCTCTCACTCGCTCTCATTGTAAGCGCATAACGTGAGCGGATGGTAACGCAGTTTCTTGAAGTGTCACCCGGCAAACCAATTTATAAGACGTTGTCACGTCAATTTTATTTGATTATTCTATTGTCTATACAGAAAATAAGACTATGACAAATTTGCAATAACCAAAATAATCCACTCCTTAAAATTACAGTTGTGATGAATTTATTTACACATAGAATTTTGTGGGACGAATTTAATTTGTGATGAATTAACAACAACCCTTTAATTTTAAGTCAGTGAGGTACTTTTATGGCGTTAAGTCATAGACAATATGTTTCTGTTATTGTAGATTTCCACCAAAGAGTAGCGAAACTTGCGAAAGTTGGATAAATTCCTTTGCCATCGTTTTATTTTCTTTTATTAGTAAGTCATAGTTTTAATTTGGTATATTTTAGTTTGGTAAAATTAGTGTTAATGTAAAGTTAAAAATATAAAAAAAAAAATATACCACATTTTTCAAGTTCCAAAAAAAAAAATTAGATAACCATGGACATCACTAGCATTTCTAGTACTTTAATACAACTAACGCCATCAAACATACAAAAGCTGAATTATTTCATATATTGGAAAATTGCAATTATTCCAGTGGACGTTAGATGGCGTTTTTCTCTCCAAGATTAGAGGTTTTAGTACTAAGTGTCCCATCTATGTTCTAGTAAGTATAGTTTAATATCTTTGGACGCGACTAAGGGTATGAGACTTTTTTAAGTGGTTTTTGGGCGATATGGTTGGAGACCTATTACGAACAATATTTTATTTTTATCATCGTGTCCCTCTTTAACTTCCAAATGTGGCTGAGTAGTTTCTAGCTCTGAAGCTCTGGCTACTCCTTTTTGGTATATGTATGTACTATATGTTACCCCGCACAATGCATGATATATTTCGGCGATACTTTCAAACAAGCTATTTTCTATTAAGAAGACGCTACTAAAGTGAGCTTAATGTACAAATTATTTATATCCAGCACAGTATAAATTGTAAAGTACCCACTTGAACCGGCAATACAACAAACGAGCTGAAACTTGAGCGCAATGTCGTGACATTTTATGTTCAAAAGTCTCCGAGATAAATTGGAGCAGTTTTTCAGCCTGGAAAAGTAGTAACAATTTTAAAGTATGGAAGAAGTTCGCTGTGGTATAAAATTTGTAACATACAGGAGCTACTTAGAATGGATGCTGTGAACCCGCATAGATAAAATAGCGAAGGGGAAATATTTCTTGAAGAGTAAACTTGGCCGCTCGGGTTTTTAAATTCCGTATGTTCTGGAGTAAATATTAAATGTGGTAGTTTTTTTAAATTTTGAAGAGAAACCCTTGTAAATTACAATTGGAATGGAAAAAAATACAAATGGAGATCTTATCAAAACGGGAAATTATAACAATATCACGTTATCTAAAAATTATACTAGTATTTGAATAGTTTACTGATAGACTTTGCACGGGTATTTAAAAAAGTGATCTAAGTTGCTCCTTAATATATAAGCTATCTGCCAGTGAATGTTTGGTGAGGGTAGGGGGTCAAATATTTAATGTACAGAAAATTGTTACCACTACTTTTGGAGCTTGAGATCGTAAATAAATAGATATTATGTATTACACAAGTTATGTTGTTATCTGTTTATGTTATGTTGTTTGTGTATGTATGTTTCTTTTTTAATAGTTTGCTGAAGTCGGTATCTACCATTATATTGGAAATAAGCTGGAGAAGTAAACAGAAGTCAGCCTACAAGATAACATCAAACACAATCAAGATGGCATTTTCGAATTGCTACGTTATTTTGTTTGAATGAATAAACATTGTTATTTATACGCCGGCTTAGAATGTCACTACCCCTTTCTACCGACGGGTGTCGTAAGAGGCGTCTAAGGGTATGGGGCTTTTTAAAGCGGATTTTGAGCGATGCGGTTGAAACCAATCAACAACGATACTTTATTTCTAGCAACTTGTCCTTTATCGACTTTCAAATGTGGCTGAAGAGTTTCTAGCCCTAAGGGCAGAAACTGCGTTACGCGTGTGCACGCGCGAGTCGGTTCAGATTACGCTGGCCGCTTTATAGCAGATTAGGCACTGACCAATGTAAATTAACTGCTCTTAAACGGCGTGTTTGGTCTACTGATAGTGGTCAGTGCCCATTCAACTATGAAGCGACCAGCATTATCTGACCCGACCCGCAACGCGCACACGCGTAACGCAATTTCTGCCCTTAAGCTCATGCTACCCCTTTTTGAGATTTACGTCCGCGTTGTATTTTATAAGAAAATAAATACATTGTCATAAAATATAAAGTAGGTTAGAAAGTTATATTATGAAAATCAAACCACTTATTATTCATTATGATTCAAAAGCTTAGGACAACCGAGGAGGATTCATGATTTGAGGATCCAAAATCTGTGATTACCAAGTTGTTTTCTTGGACATTGTACTGACGTGATAGGAAGCAGGCCTATAAAAGTTTTTTTTTAAATACACTGTCACATGCCTAAGTTCAACATATAGGTTTCTTTACGAATTTTTTACTTCACCGTTATCTAACCAAGTTGATTGAACAAACCACATATGACTTAAAAAGACACATTGATGTCGGACTCAGAATTGAAGTACTTTATAACGTAACTAAACCACTAAAAGGAAAAAAATAACTATCGCAGCTAGGTAAGCTGTTTAAATTCGGAATGTAAACGCATCATGATATTAATTTTAATTGTAAGTAAATAACTACACGAGAAAGTAAAACCAACTCGTTGGAAATCTCGGAAGATTCTACATACACACATACATACATATACTCACGGCTATAAATCCCAGGAAGGGGTAGCTAGAGCTAAAGAATTAGAAATTCCTCAGCCACTTTTGGAAATTTGAGTAAGGAAAAGATAGTAAAAATAAAGGTTGTTGGTGATGGGTCTCCAACCGCATCGCCCAAAAATACCTTAAAATCCCCAATACCGTTAGTCGCCTCTTATGTACACCCACCGGAAGAAATGGGGTAGTGCTATTCTAAGCCGACACTACACAGCAGATTTTAATTGTAAGTAAATAACTACACAAAAAAGTAAAACCAACTCGTTGGAAATCTCGGAAGATTCTCCTTGCTCAAAAAAATGCGAAGACGCTCTTCGCATTTTTTTTGATATCCGTATCCACAGCTCTATCTGAAAAACGGTGTCCAATTGTACCGTAGACCCTCAAAGCTTTTATTCACTCGCCCAAGAAAGGGATTCAATTCAAAGGGTTGTTTATATGTAGAATTGTTGTATCGATGTTGACCGTTTCATCAGACACGCTAGTAAAAAGAGGTATATAGCAATTTTGTTTGGTCTTGAGAAAAACACTTTAATGTTGTTTCATAATTATCCAAGCCGCAGTCTTAAATAAGGTTGCGATTTCATCAATATATAAGTTTAACATATACGGAAACACTTATAAGTTAGACAGAGTTTCAGGACACAAGTACAGATAACAGATATCCTATACTAAGTTATGAAAGAAATGGAAAATATAAATTAGAACGATGTTTAGTTAAAAAAAGATAAAAAAAAAGAGAAAGATAAAAATATTTATTAGTTGTCAAGAATGTTTTGAACAATAATTGATCTTGTCCTTTGCACTAGGCTCAGCCTGTATCGCAAACGGACAACTACATCACATATTTATTTCCACATATCATTCTTACACAATACTAAGAAAATTGAAATAATAATTCTTTATTTAGAACACAGCAAAAAAATAATTAAAAAGAAAAATGCAAAAGAAATTAACTATACAAAAATTAATAAAAAAAATTAAAATAAAATAACTGACAAATTAATTCATTTACTAAAGCGATATTTAAGAATTTTCTATACCTCAGCATTTGTGTGTTTGTGTGAGAGAGAGAGTGTGAGTGTGTGTGTGTGTGTGTTTGTGAGTATGTGTGTTTGGCGCCAATACATCTGCCGTCAGTCAGTTTATTTAGGAAGTGATCTGAATCAGTGCTTCGGTCTCTGCAGACGTCATTTTCATCAGCTAGTTCGTAACTCTTTTTTTAATTATTTTGAGAGGATAGTCCTGTATATTGGGTATTAACTTAGAAATTTTAGTGTACACAAAAGGAGCCAAAAATGTTTCAGATCTTTGTGCAAAACTAGTATTAACTTTAGGCACATTTAGCATTAACTGACGCTTAGAAGTCCTGGTTTCGGAACGCATATGATAATTTAGGTTTGCGTGGGTCTTAAGTACCAGTCTTAGACAACAAAGTTGACGAACGGTCAACACTTTTGCCTCCCTGTACAACGTGTGTGTTGGATACCTGCGAGGTTTTTGCAGAGCAGTTTTTAACACTGCTCTTTGGTCACGTTCCAGGACTATCAAAATGGAGCTTGCGCACCCACCCCAAGCCGAGATGCAGTAGTTTAAAACTGATTGGCATAGTGCAAAATAGACTAATTTTAACGCGGCACCGTTTGTAATATTGCGTAAAAGTCTGATAGCATTTGTCATTTTACGCACTCGTGTAGCAGTAACGCTAATGTGTTCACGGAAATTTAGGTTTTCATCGATGGTGATACCCAGATATCTTATTGATCGTGCACTTGAGATGTCCTGGCAATTGCAACACGTTTGATCGTCGCTGAAAACAAGGGGGCAAGTAGATTCATGGACCTTTAGTGGGCCAAGAGAAGGGTTTGGTCGTGAAGCGTTTGTTTTGTGGAAACATAAATAATTGGTTTTAGCCACATTTAACGTAAGAAGATTAGACTGAAGCCACGCGGAGATCGATGAAATTCCTTTCTGAGCCAATCTTCTTACCTGGGCCCAGGTATTTCCGTGGAAAACAACAGCAGTATCCTCAGCATAACATATCAATTCAGCATTCCGCAGGTCAGTATCGGCCAAATCATTCATATAAATTAGAAAAAGAGTTGGTCCCAAAATACTTCCCTGCGGAACCCCACAAAGTATGCCCCGTCTGTCACTGATACTGTTACCGATCTTCACACACTGTGTTCTGTTGGTAAGATAACTCATGAACCAATCAAGAGCGATTTCCCTAATGCCCATAGCTTCCATCTTATTAAGCAATATACGGATTGACACCGTATCAAAGGCCTTCGCGAGATCCAGAAAAAGGCCAATACATTTAAGCCCCTTGTCAAGGTGGGATGTAATTTTATTTGTTAGAAGATTGACTGCCTGCTCAGTGCATCTTTCTCGCCTAAAGCCAAACTGGTTGCTCATGAGAAGACCATTGCATTCTAGGTACTCACACAACCTTTTATTTATTATTCGCTCTAGAATCTTAGAGAAAGCACTTAGAAGCAAAAATGGGTCTATAATTATTGGGACAGCATTTTGTGCCAGACTTGTGAATAGGCTGGACAAGAGCAGTCTTCCACATTTTTGGGAATTGGCCCTGACATATACTCGTATTAAATATATCGGAAAGTGGTGCAGATATACTATTTGCAATTGTTTTCAGTAGCTTATTGGTCACACACACCATCACAACCTGGAGCCTTTTCTGAGTCTATTGAGCGTATAATACTAATGATTTCATCTGGATCAGTCGGTGATAAGAATAATGAGAAAAGGGGAGCACGATTATTAGTTTTAATTTGAATGGAAAGATAATCTTTCGTTTACATAATTTGCAGATTGTTTTTCAGTTATCTTAAGGGCTCCTAGTTCACTTAAATCTGGTTTATGTTGAGATCTATAAGTAATCTTGTTTATTGTTTTCCATAAGTTCATGGGGAATTTTTATTATTCTCTAGCTGGGTACTGTAAAACTGAGCATTTACCTTTCTTAATAAGCTTATATGAAAATTTCTGTAGCGAATATAAGTGACTTTGGCTGTAGGATCGTTAGGATTATTATTTAACTGAGCGTGTAACCTATCTCTATTTTTAGAGCACCGCAAAAGGCCCGGGGTCATCCATGGAGCTAATGTAAGCTTAGAGCGGGGAACTTGTCTTGCAGATGAATGGTTTTTAACAGCATCATCAATTATATTGGAGAAGCACTCAACCTTGTCGTCCAAGGATTTACCATCTAAATGAGTATTCCAGTTAATGTTTTCTAAATCAGCCCGAATACCATCGAAATCAGTATTAAGTTTAGTTCTGTTTATAATCCGTTTGCGTTTTGGAACTGAAATACCTACAATACCCAACTTATGATCAGTTAAGTCCGAGTCACAAACGATTGCTTCAGCTTTGACATACGATGGAACGAATATATGATCGATACAAGCTTTACCATGTGTAGGTTTGTTAATTGCCGAAATAAGCCCAATATTGCTAAGAACGTTAATATATTCTGATGCATGCAAGCTATCGGCTGCAGTTTCAAAGATATTGATGTTTATATCACCCATCATAATAAGCATAGGATTCAATTTGATGGTTGATAAGGAGTTGATGGTTGATAACGTAGGTATAGTATGTAAGTTTATTGTAGTGTGGTAGTGTTTAGTGTATTTGTTATATGAATATATTGTAAATGTTGTAATGAATGGTTTGTGCTGAGGAACGCCTAATGCAAAAACATTGGAAGTAATAAATTTATGACATGAACGAGTAATCGAGAATATTAAAATATGATTTCTAAGGGCCAGTTTTTTGATCCGTGGTTAACTCAACAATTTGTTAAATATCGTAACTATTAGTTAAATATCAGCAAAATGCATTTTTTGACCCGTGGTTAGAGTAACTAATGGTCAAATATCGAACCAAAATGGATTTACGATTTAACTACTGGTTAGTCATTTAACTATAGTCAATGTAACAAATGGTTATATTTTTAACTACGGATCAAAAAACTGGCCCTAAAAAGGTACAATTTGTAATTTGCCGATGAGTTAAATAGAGTCCTAATGATTAGTCGAAGAAACATCCTTCTCAGCAACTCTTGATATTCCGATTTTGTTGTCCAGATCCAGAAATGAAAATATTTGAATTTGGGGTTGTTGTTCATTTTTCCGGAAGTATATAATACCGTTACGTACCCAACAAAACCTGAAATAATATTGTTTTTTTCTGGATCTTGCTTCACGAAACAACATTCTGCCACTTTTGGTTAATCTTTCATTAACATAAATGTTACTGCTCGGCTCGAAACCAATGACGCCCTCAGTGGTAAGATTACGTCTGCTCTTTGAAGCCTTTAAAACTGCGTCTCTCATTTTCTGGCGCGTGAACTTTGTGATGATAGGACGGGACCTGTTAATTCCTTTTGGGCTTTTTGTGAGTTTATCTTGCCTTGGTCTAGAGCGATATGCGTCAGCAATGTCTTGTTCCTTTACTTCAGCGCCAATTTTCTGAGCCAAAGTCAAAAATACATGCTCCAAATTTTCATTTGGCAACTCAGGTATTCCGATTATTTCTATTTGATTTCTCAAATATTTTCTCTCTTTTGCCTCGCTATTTAGTTGCAACACTGCAAATTTTGCGTTTAACTCAAGGATGACACGATTTTGCCTTGCTATTGTTTGCTCACATTCAAAAAGTCTTCGTTCAAAATTTGTTGTGAGTTCTTTAACATCCTCACGTAGTTTTCTAATTTCATGCATAACACTTAATGATGGGGGATCCTCCAAGTTAATATCATTCACTGATCCTAATGTGCCTCTTTTAGTATTTATAGTGTTCATGCAGGAATATGTTTCATCAAGTGAGTTTATCAATGTATTCGGGCGAATGGGTGTGGAAGTGTCTTTTTTTGGTAGTGAACATATGCATGATGGACAAATCCAGGATAATCTATTGGTGTCCGATAGATTTTTGAAAACTTCTTCACTAATATTAATACAGTTCAAGTCATACAACTTAGAGCACTTTGAACATTCCATATAGTTTAATGACATTATAGGTTTTCCACATGCGTAACAAGCAGTTGACATGATTATTAATTTATGTACTGCCCTAAATTGTTTGTTCCAAATCCCAAATAATTAACAAAAAAAATATTCGAGCACAGGGATCGAACAACGGTCGCTCACGCTGAAGTGTGCAGTACACTCACTGCACCAAAGAGACGGTTGAAATGACGGGTGAAAATGACGTGTGTATGATGTATTTATAATAATTTTGTTCAGAAATGACCCACAAAATAAATATTCTTCAATATAAATTTGAATTGCGTATTGTTATTAAATCACGTCTTTTATGCACTTGTTGTGTTTTTATGTGGTTTTTATTATGTTTCTTTATTTTTCAATCACTTCATAAATATTTAGTTACACTGGGTGTTATCGATATTTACTAGTTTTCACACGTTTTCACTAACGGTTTTAAGTCCATATTTAAAACTTGTTTGCTTTTTGAAGATAACATTCACACATTAAATACGATATGAGAGAAAAGTAAACACAATAGAAAAGCTAAATGCAAGTAACTATAACTAATTAAAAACATTAATTTACTGAGAGTCGATGTAACAATCGCACGCAATGAATTAAGTAAGTAAGTAACCAGATATACAAAATATATATATAACCTATATTATAATTATGTAATAAACATGTGTATATACATACATATTCTCACGGCTATAAATCCCAAGAATGGGTAGCCAGAGCCTTGGAAGTTGAGTGGGTAAAAGTTTATTAAGTAAATGTTTTTGGTGGCGGGTCCCCAACCGCATCGCCAAACATCACTTAAATAGCCCCAATACCCTTAGTCTCTAACTACACTCACGGGAAAACATGGGATAATTCTATTCTAAGCCGACTAAACGGCGGCTATATATTAAATTAAATTGATATGAACCCCAACAGTCCCTATGGAGTTTAAAAAATAAAATAGCAAAAGGCAAATTCAATAAACTATTCATCATTTTGGTTCGCACATTCTTTTGCTTTTGCTCGGTTCGTTTTAGAATCAAATCTTGGATCGGCGGCCGCTCCTATGTTATCCAATTTACGAGACCCGAAGGTTTTGCAAATTTCAAAGGTTTATTTAATATTCTGTTGCTTCGTTCATAAAACGGGGGATGGCTATCAATGTTTAATAAGATTTGCAGCATCAAAAGTTTGGTTAACTACGCTACGCAGATATCTGTAAGTATGTAGAAAGTTTAGAATTCATCATGGTTATTAGTAAAACTTTTCTAAAGTCATATTTTATAAGTTTTCCTAAACCAACGGAGCGGAATTCAACTTAGCGAATATTAGTGGCCCTGGCCCCTATTTCTAGATATATAATAAAATATTTTATCTCCAAGTGGCGATCGATAGTCTCTGCCTACCCCAATGGAAACTAATGATATGAGTATATGTATGTATGCATGTCTCAATCCTGCCTCTTACTAAAGTAATAACATAAAGTATGGTGGCTGACGTTTTGAGAGATAGTCTTAAATGAAATAAAATAAAATAAATAATCATACGCAAATCGTTGGTGATTTAAGGGCATTCAAGAGCCGTTTATGACATGGAAACAATCCCAAAATTATTTGTTAATATGGTAATGCTTCCAAAATTAGCCTTTAATACGAGTAATAACCCTTTTCTTGACCATAAACCGTGAACAAAGCTAGCTTAGTTACAGCTTTTAATTTATACATATTCTCTAATATATATAGTCAGCTAAAAAAAGTTCCTACCCATCACCCAACCAGTTTGTTACATTTCCAGAAGTTACGCTTATAATATCGATACGAAATATTTTCGATACAAAACGACAACTTTATAGATACGAACTTTGGGACGCCAAACTGTACAACTTGTCGTCGATTCAACTGCAAAAGTTGTTAGTTGGGAACGCGACACAGAAGCTCGTTGTTGCGATAAAATGTCAAAATAACTAAAATCTCATAACTATGAAACAGCGGCGAACTATCACTGAAACGTTATCAAACTTCTTGGAACTTCACTTGTTGTCTTCGAAATGTACCTAGAATATATGCAAATGTAAAAATTCGTTGAGATTTCGATTCGAAAGTGCTTGAATGACTTCTCTCAAATAAGAGCTGGTTTCTAGGCAGCCTGGTCTCAGAAGTTCTGAATACTTCGACTATCAAACATGTTGGAAACGAGTTCATTAGTCTTGCTTTAGTAAGACTTTTCATTCAGAAGAGATATTGAATTTTCAGAAAACGTATATCTTCGTAGTTTTATGGAGTTAGGTCATGCGAAGTAACATTGGACTCACTGATAAATTCGGTAACAAAAGCTCACTCTCGACCGTTTATTTAAGTATTCGTCTTCAAAATAGTAAAAATGTGGGTATGCAATATGCATCTCGTTTTGGTTTCATCTCAGGTAGCATCTGTGTTATATATTATTTTAAATTTCTATTTGCTTCTCTGTTATATTAATTAACTAGTGAACCGCCCAGCTCCACAGGCGTAGTGTATTTTTTTAAATATTTGAGGTTTATTAGTATTTCACTGCCCCTTATATAACTAAGTGCTATGATGTCTTGTTACTTCTGAAAGTTATGAAATTATGTTGATGAAAGAGCTATTCAAATCCATTGATTGGTTTCAGAGCCTTTTCATTACAAACGTACAAAAGTAGGCAGATTCCCTCTTTATACTATAAGTATAGTATAAGTATAGTATAAAGAGGGAATCTGTATATAGTATAGTTTAGAGGAAAAACTAATCTTCATTCGGATGGTGTACGCAGCGATTAAAAATAGGGAGCTTTTAAAGTGGCTGATGGGCGAAGTAGCAGGACAACCATCACCAACGGTATAATGTTTTCCACACTTAACTTCCAAAATTGGCTGATCCATTTCTTATTCTAAAGCTCCGGCTACACCTTCTTAGGATTTATAGCCGTGAGTATATGTATATATAATATTTAGCATACATATTGGCAGTAAATTTCTTAGTAGGTAATAATCTTTCGCTTATAATATCTACACGATGTAATCTTGTTTGCTATAAGAAGAACACGTGCTACTTTGATTTCGAAAATAATACCACTTTGATTCGATAAATGAAATAACATTGAAAGCTTTGCTTATTGAATAAGGTAAGATGTTAAATTGATAATGTTTTTACTTCAAATATTTATTTAATCAATCAAAACGTCATCGTCGTTCATTTCTTTTCGTTAGGTCTAAGGTGTCGGCTTAGAAACTTACAGCTATGCCTATGTGTGAGATGAGATAAGTTTTCTTTGTAAATTTACAGAATTAGGTAGAAATAGACTGTCACAGGACTAAGTACAACTTAGCCATGTGGGTTTCCTCAAGATGTTTTGCCTCATCGTTAACAACCATGATAAATTATCCACACATATGACTTTCTGTCATTTCATTTCATGTGATTTTACGACGCCTGTCTGTGTGATAGGCGGGTATTCTACCCACTGAGCTATTACGGTTTATAATTCAATTATAATTCTGTCTTCAATCTTTGGTCAATGAAACTTCAATTTCATCCCAGCTACTTTACTGCTGGAAAAGTGTTCAAAACAAGTTGTCACAAGAAAAATTAAAAAGATTTAGCTATTCTTGAACTTATTAAATTTTGTTGGCACAGCTGCCTTTTTGGGCTTATCACAATTAGTTCTGTTCCAATTACAATCACTGTTAAATATATTTTTTACTAGCTGGTTTAAAAAAATTATGAGTGAAAGGTATTTATTAGGCTATATAATATAAAAAAAACACACATAAATATTGCCAGAAAAGGTATCGTCTATGCATGTGAGTCTAATACAAGCGGCACACAGTTCCAAGCACCACCCCAGTATTTTTTAGCCAAAACAAAATGTTACCTTTAAGCCGTTAAGGAAAGATCAAACAAAATAAAAGTTAATGAGAAAATTAAATTTAAACGTCTGTCCCATTCCTTATTGGATATCAAATTTGTGCATAGTATTAGTAAAATATATATAACGATCATAGATTTACAAAAATGTATACATAAATCGCTTATGGACTATATTATAATAATCCATTTTTGAATAGAATATACACCTTAACTGACTTATGATGAGATGAAACTTGGAGTCTTCGCATACCACAGATACTCACTTGACGCGCGAAAGAATTGGTCCTTATAAGACTAAAAGTGGCTATCACTTATAGAGCTATCTAAACTATACGAACATTATTCACGTAGAACGGAACAGGATGAGGAATGAAATTGAATTGATATTACTTTCTAAATTTCACTCAGCCCCTTCCTATGGCAAAGTGAAAATTTCTTCAGAGCTCACTAATAGCCTCTATAAATTCAGGAGGTATGGCGTCTCATTAAATTATATGGAGACAGAGAGTCCCCTAATTAGATTACGGACAAGCATTAAAATCGTGACGTCATGCATGGCAATTGCAAAATTATGCTTTCACAGGAGTTTGTGCGTAGGTGGTGATAAATTTGACAGTGATTTACTTGAGTAGGGTGTAGTTCGAAACTTCCTAATGGATTTCCAGAAAAGTAACAAAATAAATGTTATTTTAGAAAATTGAATCATAATTTGTTAAGCTGTTATTGAAGTCACTAATACTGTGATGTTTTCCAATTTCAATGTTATGAAACTTTTGAGAAATCTATGAATAACATTACTATACATCCTATTAATATTATAAATGTGAAAGATTAGATGTTTGGATGTTTGTGTGTTTGAGGTAAAAAGGCTTCTCAATTACAGAATGTATATGAATGAAATTTAGCAGAATGCTTGATAATGACCCAAGTCCCGCCAGTCACAAGAATATTTATTGTGTAGCACAACACTATTTACCTGTCAAACTCACCGGTATAACAAACCGGACACTTTTTTCGTAGTCCGTTCTGTTCGACAGCGTAGTCGAACAGAACGGACTATTTTTATCCGTTCTGTCCTACCGGTAGGACAGAACGGACTAGACGAATTATAACATAGGATACTTTTTATCCCGTAAAAATTTGAACAATAACATATTCACGCCTGATTGAACTCAGAGTACCGGAAAAACGCCTAAAGTGTGGCATAAAGAAATTTACAGTAAAAAGTCTGTCGGGTCAGCTAGTTAATACATATACACTAAATATGTTCCAAAACGGGGTAGCCAGAATTCCAAGATAAGGATAAGTCACTTTTGGAAATTTAAATGGGATAAGATAGTAACATTAAGGCGGTGATGACACTCAGGCGAAATGTTCCAACATACATACATAAATATACTACGCCATTAGTTCGCATTGGGGTAGGCAAAGAATAGCGATCGCCGCTTTTTTCGATTTTGCCAAACCTCTCTATCTATACTGTACTGAAACGTAACGTCACATAATTCTTCCACGATATGTGTCGCTGTCATTTTAAGCTTACTGAGCAAAAATAATAAACTGTGTCCAATATTAGCTTACAATGGTTTCTCTGTCCACATACATATCGTTACCTTCGACCATCTCTTTATTATGATTTCATGCATGCACTAAATTAAATCAAAAATTCGCATAACAATAGGTTCATTTCATGAAAGGGCTTCAGCGAAAACATCCAACGCATTTCGACATGAAAATCAATGCATCAGTTCGTTCCGACATCATTAATCATTCTCATCCATTGTTGGAAGTTTGTCCATTGAGAATTCACTTTTACCAGCCTTTGAACATTTGGCGAACATGTTCGCAAATCTGAAAAGTTTTCGTACTTCCGCTACTCTGGTTAGTTGAAAAATGGTTGTATGTTTGCGACAGGTTGTTTATTCGGAAAATAACAAGGCTAAGGTGCTTGGTACTTTCTAGGTTCGTATAAATAAACGTCTGTAAGAGTAATAAGAGGTTTCGGTGGAATAACAAGGAGCCGTCAACAACTTTTTTTAGTTCCGTTTCTAGCGTTCTACGAATCAATCTCCTCAAAAATGTATTCGTAAAACAAAACTAGTGAAATAATACTCTATATTATGTGTACGTCTACCGTAAGTACACATACATTATTGTGCTATTTAAGTATCCATTGCTATAACATAAAAATATCTCAAGGGTAAAAATTCCTAAAATGAGTTGCCATTGCCAGAACGTTGAATTAGGAAATTTCTCAAGTACCTTTAAAAGTTCAATAAAGGCTTGTTATGGGTTTCCAACCGCAGCGTCATCACCCTATCGCCTAGTCGCATCTTACGAACACTCACGGAAAGAAAAGACATAGTGTTTTTCGAAGCCGACATAACATAGTATATACTTTCTAGTATCCAGGCTATCTGAAGGCGATCACGATTTATGTGTATTAAATTTTATCAGTTTTATTCTCAAAATAAATAAATTGTTTTTACTTAGCATGAAACTAAAATATTAACTGAATCATTTACCTCACATCGAACCAAAATTGATGAATCGAAACACTACACGTAAATTTATTGATAAGTTAACAATATAATGTGGCTAGCATGTTTTGATGGATCTCATCATATAATTAATAAGTTAATGCCACATTATTAAACTAGGACTTTACAAATTTCGATTGAATAGAATTGGGCTGAGCGACATGCTACCCCTTACTACACTAAACATATCCACTTGATCACTGTACCAAAATTTGGTTGAAATCGGTCGAGTCCTTCCAAAGGAGTTCGGTCACAAAGAAGTGCTACCCACACAAGAGCTAATATAATTTGTATAGGAAGTTATCTATTAACAATTACCTTGCGTTGCAACCCAAGCCACAACTTAATTTGCGGCTAATTTAATCTGTACCTATTTTGTCTGCATATAAAATAAAACAAAGCATAGCTCCTTACATAAATAGAGAAAGAAGTGTGAGCTCCAGAGGATTGACTGTTCACTGGAACGCAATATTGAAATGGCTGATATTGTCTATCCCCGAGCCTTTGAGATTCGATTCGCAAGAATAGAACAAGTTTTGCGGTAAGAGTAGGTGCGGTAAGGTAAGAGGGTCTGGCTCACAGTTCGGAAGTCTCAGGTTTGATCCTGAAGGTACACTCATAGTTTCACAAAATCACTTTGGTAGTCATTTTCCAGTTTGTATTACGATATTACGCTTTAGTGCTTCGGAGGGCAGTTGAGCCGTTGGTTTCAGCTGATGTCAACAGTATTAGTCGTTAATTCTGCCAAGTTATACTTGCTTAGTTCACCATTCGTTCGTACTGAGCCGTGTGATCGCATCGCAGTAGTTTAAATAAACGTAATTTAATCTATTATTTATTAGCGACCGATCTCATTACGCTCGCTATCTTATATACCTACATTTGTCTTGCCTAGATGTAACAATGTCTACGGCAGGCGAACGATAGAATGCATATTACCGCAGGTACTCAATGAACTACCGAGCTAGGTCATTGATTCCCTGCGCGTGGACAACCACAAATGTAAAACCATTTTAAAAAGATACTTCCTACAACAATGTAAAACCGGACCGATTTCACAGGTGGCGGAGGGTGGTGGGGCAGATGAGCCAAGAACTTTTATAGAATTCTTGCCTCATCTGTCACGCATGTATCATCCGCGGCGTGTGAAATAGGGCCATGCATGTTACGATGGTCAGTCAGCAATGTATATAAATAGAGAATGTCACTAAGACGCGATAAAATCAACTGTGATTTGCAATGTAAGAGCGGGGGACGGTGGTCACAATTAAACCTTAGAAGAGGATTTAGTGTTTACTGTATAATTATTGTTAAATCTAATTTTCTTTATAATGAATACATATTTTTAAAAAAAAATGTCACAATTGCAATCTTGACGGCCTCCGTGGTCTTGCGGTTAAGTACTTTGCTTCAATTACGAAGGTCTCGGGTTCGATTCCCGGGGGTAAACTAATAAATTTAATTTTAAGATTTAACCTAGTTTGGAAAGATGTTGCAGGCTTGAATCACGTGATAATACGAAAATTAAAATGATTCCATGCTTCGGAGGGTACGTTAAGCTGTTAGTCTGCCAACCCGGACATGACCAAATCACCCTGTAGGATAGGCTCGAGCCCCTGGTGGAGACAATATGGGCTGCGAGATGTAATGCAATCTGATTAACAAGTGTACTATGCATTAAAAGAAATCACGAACTAAGTAATTATTCTATAAAATATAATAAAATGATGTCAATAGTCGGTCTGTCAGGTCATACATACAAATAAAAGCAGAACAAATGAATTTTAGTTTAAAGAATTACACAGTGGGCAGTTGTTTTAACAGAGAGTCCATAATGTGTGGGGGTAGTATGATACTATTATATGTAGACATTAAATTTAAAGAAAGAAAAGACATCTGTAGACTCTCTGTTGAACAACATGTAGAAATCTCATGCATTGAATTGAGCAAGTATATAATTTTGTGTGTATATCGCCCACCCAAAGGTAACTATGACATCTTTGAAGCAGCGATGGAAGATGCTTTGGGGATGGCTTCCCGCAGCTCCAGAGAGGTTGTAGTTTGTGGGGATTTCAATGTTGACTTGTTGGGTGAGGGTCTAGTAAAGGAGAGAATATTGACATTTTTTCAATCATTTAATCTTCTAAATGTATTTAATGAGCCAACCCGAATTACCTCGACCTCTGCAACATGTTTAGATAATATTTATTGCAATTGTGATTACTCCGGTCACTTCCTTTTTGATTGCATTACCTCAGACCACAAGGGTCAATTTATAAATTTAGAATTTACCATCGAAAAGAAAAAGTCAATAGTATGTAGACAGATAACTGAAAAAAAACTTAGCTTATTTGAAAATAATATTAGGTCTAGCATCAGCCCCCCAATGAGAAGCAGTGAATCATTAGAGAATTGTCTTTCATTCATCAATGAGCTAAAAACTGAATTCAACAAAATCTTTAAAACTAAGGTAATACTGTGTAATACAAAATGCTCTTTTGCTGAATGGGCCACCGCTGGAATTAGAATAAGTAGAGATCCCCTATATAACATTTATAGAGAAAAGTCCTATAACTTCAACCAAGATTTTATTATTTATGTCAGAAATTATTCAAAAATTTTCAAAAAAGTTTGTGGTGAAGCTAAATCTAGATGCATAAAACATAAAATTATGAATTCTTCTAACAAGAGTAAGACTGTCTGGAAAATAATTAACAGTGAAACTGGAAAACTAAAGTCCCCACATGATCTCAATTTATTATTAGATAATGAACTGATACAGTCAAAATCACAAATTGCTGACATTTTTGAAAATCATTTTATAAATACCCCCACTCAGACAACAGAGAAATTAAATTCATGTCCCCAGAAAGCTCTTGAGTTGTTGGAACAAAATGTTACCAAAACAACAGCACAGTTTTCTTTCAAGTATGTTGACAATAATGATATAATTAAAAATTTTAAAACTATTAATCTTAAAAAAACCGAAGACAGGAATGTCAGTTTTCGTCATAAACAGAATAATAAATATAATCGCTCCTCATTTAACGATACTTTTTAATAAATGTATAGATATAGGAGAATTTCCAGACTGTATGAAGTTAAGTAGGCTCATCCCACTACATAAATCAGGAGATAGTCAGGACTTTACCAATTATAGGCCTATTTCTATTTTACCAGTTCTCAGTAAAGTTTTTGAGAAAATCATGTCCAACCAAATGCTTTCATATTTCAACAATCATAATATATTCCATGACGAGCAATATGGTTTCACCAAAGGTAGGTCTACTGTAGATGCAGGAGTGTCACTAATGAAACATATTTTTAATTCATGGGAAAACTCCCGGGATGCATTAGGTATATTTTGTGACCTCACAAAAGCTTTTGATTGTGTAAAAAAAGAAATAGCGTTGATTAAACTTAAATATTACGGTTTTGACGAGCAAGCACTGAAATTAATGGCATCATATCTTCATAAAAGAACTTTAAAGGTTGATATTAATGGAATCACGTCGGAAGGATCGGAAATAGAGATGGGCGTTCCTCAAGGTTCTATACTTGGCCCATTACTGTTTCTGATTTACATTAATGATTTACCATTTATGGTACAAAAGTATTCTGAGATAGTTATGTTTGCAGATGACACATCTTTAATATTTAATGTAGCGAGATCCTCTACATCTCTTGACGACGTAAATAAAGCTATCTCACTGGTATTGCATTGGTTTACTGTAAATAACCTGGTTCTAAATGCCAAAAAAACTAAATGTATTAAATTTACTTTACCGAATGTTAGGCAAGTTGATAACAATATTGTTATTGATAGTGAACAAGTAGAATTAGTGAAAGAAACAAAATTCCTAGGGATAATAATCGATTCTTAGTTGCAATGGGGACCCCATATGCTAACACTTTCTAAAAGGCTGAGCTCAGCAGCGTATGCCGTGCGTAAGATTAGAGAAATAGCAGACGTAGAAACAGCTCGTATTGTGTATTTCAGTTATTTTCATAGTATTATGTCGTACGGTATTTTATTATGGGGTAAAGCGGCTGATGTTCATAAAGTTTTCGTCTTACAAAAGCGAGCTATCCGATCTATTTACATGTTGAGGTCGAGGTATTCGTTGCGCGAAAAATTTAAAGATATTGGCATTTTAACTGTCCCTTGCCAATACATATTTGAGAATTTAATGTATGCCAAAAAGAATATAGGCCAATTTAGTAAAGTTAGTGATAGGCATACTGTTAATACTCGAAATAAGGAGAAACTTAACGTACCGAAGTGGAGACTTAATAAAGTAAGTAACTCCTTTATGGGACTATCCCTGAAAATGTTCAACAAACTTCCTTCTGACATATTGGAATTGCCTGTGACATCTTTTAAAAAGGCAATAAAAGCCATGCTTTTAAAGAAGTCTTACTACAGTGTTCAAGATTTTTTAAACGACAAGGACCCAACGCGCACATGACCGTGTCCGTAAAGCTATAAATCTTCCCTCGTTATTCCTAGGAATAATTGTCTGGTGAGGATTTTTCTTCTCACGTTATGTGATTGGTTTTTGCGATGGACAATTTATTTTAAATATGTCAAACTAGCGTTTGGTTTTGTCGCATAGAAAATCTTTTATAAAGTAAAAACATGTTAATAAACTGAAATTGTACAAACCAAGTTTTGAAAAAATGAAAAAATGTGAATGTAAAGAGTTTGTTTGTTGCTTCTTCTCTTTACGAACACCTTCCGAAGCAACGGACTAATGATAAATTTAAAAAAAATTGACGTTCAAAAAATGTTAATTTTTAACTTAATTTTGAAAAATTAACTTTTTGACTTTTTTTTTTTTTATAAGCAAGCGGATTTAATTTCTTTATATATTTATTAACAATAACAACCCGAATCAAATCAATGTGCAAAGATTCAGGCCATTTATACGGATTAAATAAAATTATTAATTTAAAAATATATTACTGTCGCGGGGACTACGTTTTTCAAGCCGTATCGTCAAACAGCATCTCAATACACTCTCACAATGACTCACCAAATACAAAGCGAATGAACACGATATCTGAAATGTTCCAGACCCGTTCGCGATGTCATATATTCTTTTTTATGCAAACAATGGATTTTTGACTCGCTGTTGTTTTAGATATCTATCAAATAATGCTATGGGAATAAAGATTTTTGGTTTTGTTGGTAAAATGATTTCAGGAATATGTAATCTGTAGTTGCTATGTATCTGATTCTGGAAATCTGTAATCTGTTTGCTTAGACAGGACTACTCCATTTCTTCCCATGGATCATCGTAAGAGGCAACTAAGGGTATCGAGGCTTTTTAAGTGATTTTTGGAGATGCGGTTGGAGACCCAGCACCAAAAACATTTATTTGATAATGTTTTCCCCACTTAACTTCCAAAAGTTTCGGTATGCAAAGTTTTACAAAAGTGATGCTGATTAGGAAACCATTTCGAGGTATTATGTTTTAGACAATATTTTCTTGAAATTAAATCAAATAAAGCTGAAATTACTGTTATTTTATCAAAAAACTGTAACAGTATTTGACCTTCGATGTTATTTCAAAAAAAGTTTTTGCAGTTAATTAATAAAATATCGAAAATCATAGGTTTGTTTAGTATTTCACTTTTTATTGGATTTTTGGGCGATGCGGTTGGAGACCAATCACCTAAAACCTTTATTTTACCGCCTTTTCCCCACTCAACTTCCAAAAGTGGCTGAGCAATTTATAATTCTTTGGCTCTGGCTACCCCTTCTAGGGAGTTATAGCCGTGAGTATATGTATGTATGTATTTAGTATAATATCGTAATAATTTAATTTGAGATCACAAATTCGTGAAAAGTTTTGCAATGTTGCAAGTTTTTTTTAACATTTCGCTTCATTTACCAACATGGCGCTACGTGATTTTGTTGATCGATGACGTCATTAAGATCAAAAGTTGAACAATCTTTAAAAAATCATAATTTTACAATTACTCATTGCTACAGTACTACTATAATACTACTACTAATTGCTATATATACTAATAGCTGTGTAGAGTCGGCTTAGAATAGCACTACCCCATTTCTTCCGGTGGGTGTACGTAAGAGGCGACTAACGGTGTTGGGGCTTTTTAAGGGATTTTTGGGCGATGCGGTTGGAGACCCATCACCAACAACCTTTATTCTACCATCTTTTCCCCACTCAACTTCCAAAAGAGGCTGAGAAATTTCTAATTTGACGTGACCATAGTTTATGACTGTTTAAGGAATCGGGCAAGTAAATAATTCACAATAATAACGTCTGCAATAACAATATTTTATTCTTTGATCAAACAAGTGTAACATTATATTTTCTTCTGTTGACATAACTTTACTAACAAGTTCAGAAATTTGGATAACTGTTAAAGTTTGCTGAATTTGGATTGCTGGAAATTTGTTTCTATTTATGGTGATGCGGTAGCTGAAAAAAAAATCGTTAAAGATGGCTAATTATTTGTTAAGGGTGGGAATCTACCAGAACTGAGTTAGGTTTTTTTTTGTCATAGCCAATGGAATCGCTTTATTTACGTATCCTGAGTGATGCGTTTCTCGTGACAAACACATTTTCATCCCATTGCTCTTGTGGATTCTCAGCCTTAGTCAACCACTATTATAGTTTGTAAGGATTATTTTATGTGCGAGGTAACAGCTCGTCTGACTACAGCCAATTCTAAAGAGCTTATTCCATTACACTTTGTCGTTGCTGAATTCAGACGTCCTTCGAAGTTACTGCCGCAGACGCTTGTTATTCGACTACACAAATTTCAGTTTGAACGTTATTCCACTAGTCTGAATTCAGATTCTGTGGCTTTCAGACGTCTTCATTCAGACAAATGGAATAAGCTCTTAAGCATCGCCGCTATGTACGGGTGAGCCGGATTACATCTAAAAAATGACCATAGAGACACTCAGTGGGGTTCTTTTTTTATACATAAACACGTTTCCATTGGGATAGGCAGAGACTATAAATTCAAAACAATCTTCTACATTTAAAGAAATTAGACAACTGCCAATTTCAGAACATTCTCATCTATCAATACTCATAATAAGTCTGTAGAGAGGTCAATTCTGTACATGAAATATATTTACAAAATAACTATCAGGGGATGATTAGTAATGGATACTGATACCAAAATTTTTGTGTGCCTGTCTGTCTGTCTGTCGGTTTGTATGTTCCTTATGGAAATGAAAACTACTCTATTTTAAGCTTCCGTCGCGTGTGGAGCCTTAATGGTTAAACTTACATAGAATTTATGTATGACGGAAATATTTTTCATAAAATTGTCTAAAAAATATCACGCAACAACGTATGTCTATTGTTTATGGTTGACTCACACTAACACGTGTAACTCCTGATAGCGTAGCAGTTCGGAGCATTCTGATTATATTTGTTCACTATTACGTTTACAGTACTATCACTCATCCCTGATTTAAAAAGTTAACATTATTACATATTGAATAAAAAAAGAATCATAGAAATCGGTGGAGAAACACCGAAATTATATATGAAATAATCGATCGCGCCCGTGACTAAAACCAAATCCATACTAATTTACATATTATATACTAGATGGGGCCAGTAGTTGCGTCCTACGTCGCGGTATGGTTTCTTTTTTAGATTGTTATAGATAATTCATAGTGTTTTACTTAACTTCAGTTCAACCGCAGTATTTATCCGTATTTGGATGTTCTCCGTTTATTTTTTTAATTTGTTTTTGTCCTTTCTGTGTATGCATGTAGATTTTGGCAGTTAACTTAAAATCGAATATAAATGGAACATCTCACTATCCCACACGAGCATAAACTCGGTCAAATGACGTCACGGACAAGTAACATCTTGTTACGTAGAAACTAAGCTTCACCCATTTGTATGCTAATTGGAACCATTTAAAATCTTCTTTCTTTAGGAGACTTTAATTAACTTTATTTAGAATGGGACTAGACTGCAGATAGTTTTTTCAGACAATAGCACTCAGAGAAGATTAATATCAGTGTAAATTGGTGATAGATATAGATATACTAAGTATTACACGATACAGATTTTAAGTAAATAGAGCGGAAACCAAACGCAGTTGTGTAAAAAAAATGCTTAATAAAATCCGCTACAAACTAATTTTCAAAATAAGTTGTCCCTACAACCTGATTGGTTGATTCGATGTTCTGACTTTTGTACTGACTAAAGCGACCATTTACGGATTTTGTCATTCTTTTCTCTTTAGCTATGTTCTCTGTGATATTTATATCAAGCTAAAGTGTACGATGATGCTAATAATCCTCAAATAAATAATTATCAGTACAGGCCAACAAAAGGCACATTTGCATCAAAAAAAGAAAGTGCTGAAATTCAGGGGTCTGAAAGAGAAGAATAATATGTATTTATTTTGTAAGAGCTAGCACTCTGTACCAACTTTCACTTACACTTAACGTAAATGAAAGTTACGGCTATAAATCCTTAAGAGTAAACTATGAGACTACACTTAACGTTAACTTTGAATGTCACCGAACACTTGGCAGAGATCTTAATATTTCAGGAGGCCTAGAACGAGCCTAATTTTATATTTACTCTGTCGGTTATAATGAGATAAAAATATACGATACTCTGTTATTGCGAAAGAGATGGCCGTCTTGTACCAAGCGTTACTAGATAGTTGAATGGTCGCTCGTGCTAGCTGGGCTGAACAACACGTGATATTAAATATTGTCTGATGTTCAAACTACACACCCTGGCCTGGACAGGGCATCAATGTAATATGGGTCAGGCCTATAACATTTAGTAGGAAAACATCATCATATAAATAAGTATATCTATAGATGTTTTTATCAAACACACTAATTAATTCTGAGTACATTTTTACAGTATTTTCTTTTCTGACATTTAAAATAAAGTTTTCTACGAAACTACCATTTCTTTAAACATGATTATTTTATTGCGTAGGTACAAATTACTTTTCTCATTTCCTTATCGGTCGATATTCAATTTGTGTGGATTAATTTCTGTCCTCATTTCTCGGTGATTTATTTGCCCTGGTAATAATATAAATATATTGAAGTACATCAATTGCTATTGCATTCAACAAGTAATATGATAGTGTAGTGTCGGCTTAAAATAGCATTACCTCGTTTCTACCGATGGGTGTATTAAAATGGGTGACTAACGGATTATTGGGCGATGCGGTTGGAGACCCATCACCTACAATCTTTACTTTACTATCTTTTCCCCACTCAACTTTCCGGAAGTGGCTGTGGAATTTCTAACTCCTTAGCTCTGGCACCCCTTCTAGGGATTCATAGCCGTGAGTATATGTATGTATGTATGTAAGTAATATGAGAGAGTGGCAAAAACTGTTTATGTTTTTGTAAGTTTGCCGTGTAATGCCAGCTTAGAATTTCACTAATCCTTTCTATCAATGGATGTCGTAAGAGGCAACTAAGGGTATAGGGCTTATAATGTGGTTTTTGGGCGATGCGGTTGGAGACACATCACAAACGATACTTTATTTCTACCATATTGTCCCCTAATTTGAATGTTTTTATTCATGAAAACCTCATGTGGGGATTATTACTAATAAATAAAGAAACAAAGGATGGAAGAATTTCGCGCTGGCAGCTCAATTGGCAGAGCGACGGGGGCGTATACCCGAGGTCACGGGTTCGATTCCCGCCTGTGTCGAAATTTTTCTTTCCTTTATTTATTCTTTATCTTGTGCCCTATCAACTTCCAAATGTGGCTGAGGAGATTTTAACTCTGAAGCTCTGGCTACCGTTTTTTTGGATTTATGGCGGTGAGTTTATATAGGTATGTATACAAGTTTAAATGAACAGGCACTGAGATTGCTCATTCGATTTGATTTTTAGCATTGGAGAAAATGTAATCAAGATTTAAGTGTAAGAGGTTACGCTATTATCCGTGTGTAGTCAGGTCGGAACATTGGTATTGTAAATTACTAGTGTTGTTGCGGACTTGGGAGCCAATATTGATTACTAATACAAATATGATTTTTATACGATATAGATAATCTTTTAGTAAGGCATTATACATAACATGTGTATGTAGCATCCATCAAGTTAGATCAGATAATAATTGGGCGGCTAAACGCCTAACTAAACTAGATTCTCAGTAGCCGTTTGGTGATGAGGGTGAATATTAGTTTCCGTGATAGCTCAGTGGGGAGAACCACAGGTTGTCATGTACAGTGTGATCGGCTCAAACCCGTGTCGGGCCTACACCAATGTGACTTTCGTAAAGTCATATGTGAGGCTAATTTATCATAATTATTAACGACGAGGGAAAACACTGTGAGGAAACCAACAGTGCTAAGTTGTACTTAGCCATGGGATAGTGTATTCGTACAAAATGGCGATAGATCTGCTCATCACGTGAATACGAGGGGCATACCAAAAGAAACTAGATACTCAAAAATTTTCATTCTCTAGCACAATAGTAGCAATATGACCCGTTTTGCAGAAAAACGAGGCGACCATTTGTTTCTGTGTGCTTCGTGCACGGCGACATTTCGTTGGAGTTGGCTCGTCTTCAAAGCACCATACACTCGACTGTCGCTTTGATTCGGGATCATAGTTGTATAGCCATGTTTCGTCACCAGTCAGTATATCAGTTTTTTTTTTCTCGCCTCCATTGAATATATCTATCTTCAATAGGCACCAATCCACCCGACGGTCTTTCTGCTCATCGGTAAGTTTGTGCGGCACCCATCTCGAACAACGTTTACGGAGAGAACGGTGGTCGTAAATTATGGTTTGCATTGCTGCTGATCCAATTCCTAGTTCTCGCTCTAGCTCTACATATGTAATTCGTCGGTTTTCGCGAATAAGTTTTTCGACTGCACGAACGTTTTGTTGCGTGACCGCGGTTGGCGGCCATCCTGTCTTCGCTTCATCTTCGAGACATCCCCGTGCTCTTTTAAATTCAGCAAACCAACTGTTGCTCGGGAACAAGCAGACTCATTAAAAGTAGAAGCCAAAAGTGCAAAACATTCTTGAGGCTTTAAACCTTTTTTAAAGTCATAATAAATCATAGCGCGAAAATCACGTCGACTGAGCTCCATTGTTGCAAGTGACTTCCCGCCAGATTCTCGAAAAATGATGCTCATTCAAATAAAAAATAAATAGAAGAAGTGTGTTCTATATTCAAATATGTCATCAAAAAACCAGCCTATAAGATGGTGTATAGCTTGCCAGTGTCAATTAAATGAGAAAAGAGTATCTAGTTTCTTTTGGCATGCCCCTCGTACACTGTCCAAGATAAACGTGGCTAGACACCAGTAGATAATAATGTCACGTTCTATTTAGAAATATTAGTACCTCTGCTACCCCTTCCGGGAAATTCGGCATGAATGTTTGCGTTATTGAAAACTGTAAAATTGAAGGGTCTTATTTTTCTTTTTTTGCTAATATAATACGCAATTTTGTAATAGTTACCTCACAAAACACAGCAAACACAATTCTATAAAATTCAATCGTTTATAAAGTAATACCTACAGCACAAGTCTTTCAGCACACAAATGCCATCCTTCCGCAGATAATTCTCCTTGCACCTGCAAGCTGGGCTGCACTCGACTACGAACTCAATATCTTCAAGCGAGCTGGTGTAGTTAGAGGTACAGTCCTGTGCGGGTAGAACTGGGGGACATGGGTCGTACTCCTCATTTACACCGGGACATGGGAAGGGCGCTGCAAATTATAATTACTCGTATTTTTGAATACATGAGAAATGTCACTTTTATTTATTGTGGTTTTGGAACCGTGGTAACATTCATACATACCTACATATTATTATACTCTCGCCATTAGTTCTCATTAGGGTAGGCAGATATTATCGATCGCTACTATGTAAGATCTTGGCGAATCTCACGAGCTTCATCATCATTCATCAATCTTTTCCTACATGCTCTAAATAACTCTCTAACATTGCCTCGGAGTTCGGTTTGCCGAGCTGGAGAAACATATTCGATCGGAAGTTTGATTACTCTCGATCATATATGCACAAAATCCTAAAGATAGTAAGAGATTACAAAAATATTCATTTCTTAGAATGAAAGAGTAATCAAACGTTTAAACTTAATCTAAAGGCTCTCTGCAAAGGTTTCACATAATGTGGTTGTAGGAACAGCAAAGATATACTGGCCAGTACACCCTGCTGTGTACCAACTTAGAATTTGTATTTATGTTTAAATAGAGAAACATTTCGATACCGCGATGTACGATTTTTATGACGCTGCTAGTGTGCGAGTGAGTTCGCCGTCTAGCGGTCGCCACAGTACTCCCCTCCTAGTCGATAGACGATATCGAAGAGCTAGGAGGTACCTGTTACCAATAGTAGAGAGGGACTAGTGTGCGAGCGAATTCGCCGTCTAGTAGCAGAGTGCAGTGTGAGCAGTGAGGCAGAGTAGCGTGCCAGTCGATGCTCGGTAGGGTGAGTAGAGTAGTTTGGTAAGTTAAGCGAGGAGTATAAGATGTGGGTAGATTGAGAAATGTAGTAGAAAGATTCGTCATGTTGTTGTCGGGGGTCACCACTGTGGGAACAGCAAAGATATTCTGGCCAATACACCCTGCTGTGTACCAACTTAGAATTTGTATTTATGTTTAGCTAGAGAAACATTTCGATACCGCGATGTACGATTTTTTATGAAGCTGCTAGTGTGCGAATGAGTTCGCCGTCTAGCGGTCGCCACATGGTGCTAGGTTCACTTACGTAAATAAAAGTAAGAAAAAGAAACTCAATACGGTTAGAAGTTAGGGAATTAGTGAGTAAGGTAATTTGTACAGAAAAGATTTCTTTAACTCTATGTTTATAACATAGAGTTGTTGATAGACGTTTGGCACGGACGCACGGTTGTTCCAAGAGAAGATCAGTGGTTGCAAACCTTATATTAGCAAAATGAGTTCGATCTGTGCTGATTGCAACACCTCGTTTACAGACGGAACAGTGTGTAGTCTATGTCATAATCAATACGATTTCGTGTGTGCAGGAATTTCAGAAGCAGGTTACCGTAAGCTAGGGAAGAATAAGGCGAAATGGCAGTGTTCTAACTGCAAACTTCGTTACCAAGAGTCTACGTCCATGAAAATTACTCGAGATGACCCACAGGCTTTGAAAAACACTAAGGACGAAAACAGTCAGGTTAAACTGGATAAACAGTTGAAAGAAATCCTTTCAAAGCTCAACTCTTTGGATACTCTTATAATGGATGTTAGATCAATAAAGGAAGATATATGCGATATGAAATCATCATTGGAAATTGCTCATGGCCTTATAAACTCTTTTACTGAAAGAATTGAAACTGTTGAGACCAGAGTAAAATCAATGGAAAATCTCTCGTCGGAAATACCATCAATTCAAGCAAGCATTAAATTAATTGAAAGTCAAATACAGGACCGAGAGCAAATGAACCGCTCGAATAATGTGGAGATCAAAAATGTTCCATTCAAGAAAAATGAAAATCTCTTCGACATTGTTTTAAAGATTGGTGCTGAGCTCAATTGTCCGATCGTTAAAACAGACATTAATTTAGTGAACCGAGTGCAGACAAGAATTAAGGAGCAAGATAAACCAATTATTGTTTCTTTTATAAATCGCTATAAAAAAGAAGAGCTGATTTCTTCAATGCGCCGTTATAAGGAACTTTTACAAAGTTCTTTAGGGTTTAGTGGAAATAAGAAAATCTTCATTAATGATCACCTCACAGTTCACAACAAAAATTTACTTTCTAAAGTCAAAGCTCGTAAAGCGGAAGTGAATTTTCAATTTGTTTGGGTGCGTCAATGCAAAATCTTGGCTCGGAAATCCCCTACGTCTCCCGTCCTTGTTATAAGAAACGAAGAGGACATATCCAAAATGGTTTAATTTTAATATATTATAGCTTGCTTTTATTTCTAAGATCTTTCTCAAACATAGTACAGGTGTTATACTCCATATGTTTAACTCTGTCGTTATTTATTTCTAAATTACTTATTTTTCTAAAAAAGTTTTTTAGCATTTTAGTTGTAACTTGTATTAAAATAACTGAACTTTCCAAATCAATATCTTATGTTTGCAGCGTAACCACAAGGTTGCGAAACCCTGCATTCATATCGCTTCACAAAAACCTATATAGAAAAAAGTCTATTCAAGTGAGCTCGCCGAGTCATAAATTTCTTTTGTTACAAATGGTGAATCATACCAGCAACTTTTTCGAGGTGCAATCAATTATAACCTTAATATTAACCACGTTGATAATTAGATTAGCGTATACCGATTATCTACTTACAATTATTAAACATTTACAAGACCAGTTGCTAACCGCGATTTACATCAACACTTACATTTTATTACGTTTTAATTTTTATTGTTTACCCGAAATGAATTATTATTTTATGTTTTATAATATAATGACTGTTTATATCGTTCGCTTTTTATTTTTATGCACTGTTGCGTACTCTATAGTGTTAATATCTTACAATTCTAATGGCTCTTAATATTTACTACCAGAATGCTAGAGGTCTACGCAGTAAAGTAAATATCTTTAAAAGGAATATTCTGCTAAACAATTATGATATAATATCTATAACAGAGACATGGTTGCTGGATGGCGTCAGTAATCATGAGCTTTTTGATGCTAGATATGCGGTATGGAGAAGGGATAGGTGCTATGAGTCTACTAATCAAACCAGAGGAGGAGGAGTTCTTTTAGCAGTGAAGCGTGACCTACCCGCTTTTGAGCAACGGAACTGGAGATCTTCGGCTGAGGATCTTTGGATAACTATCACGCTAAACTCATTACACGGTAAAATTAGAAAAATTAATGTCTGTACTGTATATATATGCAAGGAAAATCTGGGTAACTCCCTGATGATTCAACTTGAAAATTTTTCTTCTAAGTTGTACGATATTTTTTTGGGTACTTCTGACCAATATTTTCTTATATTAGGTGACTTTAACCTACCAAATATCCAATGGAATTCAGACAACGAAGTATCTTCTTTAATAGGTGACTATCAGGCAAACTTTATTGACACCCTTAACCAATGCAATTTGAATCAGTACAATAGTATTACAAATATCAATAATCGTATTTTAGATTTAATTATCTCTAATACGTTTTTAACAGTTCTACCGTGTGATAGTCCGCTGGTCCCTGAGGATTTACATCATAGGGCATTGGATATCGTTCTTCAGATAGCTTCCCTTAAACTTCTAAAACAAAAGCCTCGAAAAATTTATATGTATGACAAGGGTGATTATGAAACCATAAAAAGTAGGTTAAATGACATAGATTGGGTAGACGAGCTCTCTTCAATTTCCCTTGAGAGTGCATCAACGGTTTTTTATTCTTATTTGCATGAGTTGATTGAAAAATATATTCCTAAAAAGCATGGTAATAAAAATATTTACCCTCCTTGGTTCACTCCAGCTCTTAAAAATATTTTTAAAGAAAAAAATAAATACCATAGAAAATTTAAAATTTACAATAATTTGTCTGATTACCAATCTTTTTCCATACTGCGCAAGCGAGTGAAGGATGTAGAACGTCAATGTTTCTTTGATTATATGGCACGCATACAAAATAATATTGCCTCTGATCCATCATCTTTCTGGTCATATATTAAAAATAATAAAAAAGGAAACAATGATATACCATCTACTATGACCTACGAAAATCGATCGTTTACTTCTGGGGTAGATATATGCAATGCTTTTTCCGATTACTTCAATAAAAATTTCGTAGCATCCGATTCAAGGATCCTCCCAAATTATTCAGATAAGAAATCGAATCTACTCGTCAATACTATTTCAACAATTGAAATAGATCCCACATGCCTCCTTCAGCTGTTTAAGACATTAGATATCAAGAAGAGTGCAGGACCAGATAATGTATCTCCTATTGTAATTAGGAATTGTGCAGACTCATTACTATTTCCGGTATCAATTTTATTTAAGAGATCACTACAAGAGGGTTATATACCATTGGTTTGGAAATCGGCATTTATAACTCCTATTCTCAAAAAAGGTGATATAAGTTGTATAGAAAATTACAGAGGAATATCAAAACTTAGTTGTTTCGCCAAGATATTGGAACGTATAGTCTATGAACAGGTTTATGAATCAATTAAATGCCTACTATCGCCAGAACAACATGGTTTTTTGAAAAAACGGTCCACAACTTCCAATCTCATATTAACCCATGATTTTATTTCAAACGGCATGGATGCGGGTGGACAGGTTGATGTTGTGTTTACTGATTACCGAAAGGCATTTGATCGAATTGATCATATTCTATTATTGGAGAGACTAGAGGCGTTAGGTATTCATGGTGATTTGCTCCGGTGGTTCGAATCCTATATTTCTAAAAGAACCCAGTGTGTTGTTGCCAATGGGTTTATATCTAACTGGATAGGAATACCTTCTGGTGTACCTCAAGGTTCTCTTCTTGGCCCTTTATTATTTGTGATTTTTATTAACGATATAGTAGAATCTTTCCATTATTCAAAAATTGTCTTATTTGCTGACGATATGAAAATGATGAAGGTTGTGGATCATCTTCAGGACTGCTATAGTCTGCAGGATGATCTACGTAGATTTCAAGATTATTGCGAAAAAAGGCAGATTAGATTTGAATGTGGAAAAGTGTTTTGTGATGTCATTTACTCGAAAAAAAGAACCTTCTCTAACTGATTATTGCATTAAAGATTCGACGCTAATTAGGGTAAATGAAATGAGGGATTTGGGCATTATTCAGGACTCTAAGCTCCTCTACGACAAACATATAACATCTATTGTCAACAGAGCATCAAAAATGATGGGGTTTTTAATCAGGTCATGCAAATATTTCAATGACATAAAAGCTATAAAAATTATTTACTGCTCATATGTGCGCAGCATCTTAGAGTATGCATCTCCAGTTTGGAACCCCGGATATAAATGCTATATATCTAGGTTGGAATCCTTACAGAAAAGATTCCTGAGATATTTAGAATACAAATCAGGAACTTTAGACACCAACTATATAGAGCGATGTAAGAGATACCATTTTATTCCACTAGAATTTAGGAGGCAAATAGCAGATGTAGACTTTCTGATGAAAATCGCAAATGGTATGATTGATTGCACTGATTTATTGTCCTCTATCCACTTAAGGGTACCGCGCTCAACTTCACGGGACCAACAAACTCTTGCTGTTCCGCTTGCTCGTACGAACTATCGCAGAAATACTTTTATGACTCGAGCGGCTCGAAGCTTTAATTCACTGAGTAGTCAAGTTGATTTAGACTTTTTTAATACCAATACCTCACTGTTTAAAAAAAATATGGCAAATTGATTCTTTTAGGATGATCACAAATCTTTCTATTTCTATCCAGTTCATTATTAAAACCACAATTTCTTTCTTGATTGTCAAATTTGTTAATCTACTATCTTTCCTAGTTCTTATATTGTTAGTTAATTTACAGTAATACTTAATTAAGCGCATGTTCGTTACCAATATGTGAAAACTTTTTTTGGCTATGTTTTAATTTTTATTGTTTTTTTTGCTAATTGTTGTGTTAAAGCTGTTTGTTTTCCGTAAATAAATAAATAAATAAATAACTACTAAGCTTAAAACTTACGACAATCAACAGTTGGCACACATGTTCCATTCTCAGCTCTCCTATAATCGAATTGACAGTGACAGCTGTCATTGCAAGGTAGGGAAGGTATCTCTGTAGCACACGGAGTGGTGATAGCAGAGGTAGGGCAGACATCGGTGCATCCATAGGAGCAGCTGTAAATTTCGTTGGCTCCACATTTTACTAAGTCCGCTACTGTATCCAAACAACATGGTAAGAAATTAATAGCCTTATTCTAAATTTACCATCAGTATTTATCCGTATTTACAGGGCTTTTCAAAATCAGACTTTAAAATAATCATACATATACTCACGGCTATAAATCTCTAGAAGGAGTAGTCTAAGCTTCATAATAAAAAAATCTACAGTAACTTTTCGAAGTGGTACGAAATAAGATTGTAAAAAAAAGATCTTTTCGTTTGGCCTGGGTTGATGCTGGGTCTCGAACCGTATCACTCAAAAATAATTTAAATAGCCCAAATACCCTTAGCCACTTCTTAAGAACACCCACGGGTAGAAATGGTGTAGTGCTATTCTAAGCTGACACTGCATAGCTGAAACTTTAAAACCAAATTACAAGTGTGATGCCTAACCTTACCTACACTAACTTTTTATGTGTTTGGTGGTTGGGAAACCATTACTTCTAAATTTTCTTTAAGTGGCCAAATACTTGGTAATCCCAAAGCTCATACTACTATTATAATAATAATAAATTTATTTATTTAGGCAACGAAACCCACGTGTTAATAACAATTTCCTTAGGCTATGTTAGTGACTAATTCTATCTTACGCTATGCTACATTATTTACAATATCTATTTATTTACAATTGAGGCTGATACAGTGGCGCATATAGTGCGAGTCCAGCCTCCCCGCGATGAGTTGCAGGATGCTGTTGGAGCTGCCCCGCACCCTATCGAGCAGTGAGGCGGCTCGCAGGCGCATTGTCGCAAAGAAGCATTGCACTCGCGCCTCGGCGAACATGCCGGACGCACTGCAGAAGCGGGGCAGCCTCATCAACTATTGATTTCTTCTTCTTTATATTTAAGATTGATTCTATTATATTTAAGTTCTATATCAAGATAGTCACTTATGTACTGGCTATGTATTTTTTTATCATAATGTCACAGAATGGTGGATCTCGGACGCGTAGATACATTAAATGTCAGAAATATAAGGGTATGTCAGTAGGGCAGTAGACAGCACTATCATCCTTCTATTATCATCCTTTTAAGCCAAAGGGCTTGATCCATTTTCAATCCAATATGCATTACATACATACATATTCCCACGAGATTATTTCTCATTATAGTCCGGTCGACAAGTCGCAAGAAGTGGAGTTGGGTAGAAAAAGGTCGGAATTTGATGAAACTTGGAGATGTTGTTCAGGGATGGTTAATTAACATTTTGTCAAGTTTTGGACCTCGAGGACCCTGTGCAAAAAGAGGAGGGGGGGGGAAGAACTGCAAAAATCTCGACCTTTCGTCAGTTTTTCGTCAATTACCTTTTTTCTTTACATCCTACGATAAAAGCGTTCAAAAACATTTTGTAGTACGTGAAATTATCTACAATTTGAGTACTCACATATATCTGTATGTCAACTCCTTACTGAGATATGGCGCTTCGCAGAAAATATTTTTTTCGGAAATTCAGCGTGAGCTAGCATCGAAGTGAAGCAAGCACATGAAGACGCCGACGTGTTGATCGTCAACACCGCCATATCCAAAGCTAGCGAATTCGACAGCGTCATTATTATTGTTGAAGATGTGGACATACTTATTCTGTTGACAGCATTAGGTATGTCCATAAAGATCATCTATCTTCAGAAAAGTGGAAGAGGTGGTGGTCCTAGTGTCCTCTACTCACCAAGTTCCTGTTCCTTTCCTCCCAAAGATATACTTTTCCTCCACGCAGTGAGTGGGTGTGATACCACGTCAGCACGTGTATGGATTGGGGAAGAACAAAATTTGCAGCACCTATATGAAGAATGCACCAAAAAAACAGCCCTCAGAGAGGAATGGCGGCGAATTGTGCGGCGGGTTACCCAACCAAAATGACGGCCACGACCACTCTGTCAAGAGTGTTACGACTGAGAAGAAGAAATATGAAGAATACCGCCCTCTCTGCAGTAGTGGCTTTGTTTCTTACATCAAACGCTACTCCTCAGAAAATCAAGGACGCTGGAGAAAAGTTCCTGGTAGTAGTTTATGGAGGCAATATTGACAATGACAACCTTGACGACTTGCGGTACCGATTTTAAGGCGAAATTGGAACTAGCCCGCCTACCACCGACAAGGGACGCTGCCAATTACCACTCCTTCCGCACTTACCAGCAAGTATAAGACAAGCGTGGTTAGGTAATGAACTTCGCCCATCAGTTTGGGGCTGGAGCCTAACCACGCGAGGGGTACTACCAATCCCCACAACGAAAAATGCTGCGCCAGATAACATCCTCCAAATTGTTTCCTGCAAGTGCAGCAAAGGCTATACCACCGGAGCTTGCAGCTGCAAGAAAGCAGGTCTTAGATGTTCAGCTATGAGCAAGTACTGCACAGGCCACTCCTGCAAAAACGCCCCTGCAACTGATTTGAACGAGGAGGACTCGTCACATAATTGACGAATACGACGACGGCGAGGACGACCTTAACAGCCTGATTGTGCAGGAGGACGACGAGTAATTAGAAGCAGAACCAACGGCTAAAAAATCTCGACAGGAACTGTAATGAGTACAAATGCGTACCTACTATGTATGAGAGACCTTTCAACAATATCTCTGTTGCCTCTAGTGTATACTTTGTCAAAACCTTAATTTTGTTAATACCATTATTATTTTTTTACGAAAGGACTACTTCTTTTTTTACCTACCCTGGAACAATAATGTAGTGGAGGGAAGGAGAGGGAGAGGGAATATCGGGTAAAAAGTAACTAATGTCAATACCAATATTACCGACATGATATATGGTTGTTATGAAATTACAGTAGAAAATAAGCTTTTGAAAATTAGGGTTAGGTGGGGAAGCGAGGGGGGATTGGGAGGGTTCAAAATTACAGACCATAATAACAACAATTATTATTATTAAAATAAGAAATAAGGTTGGTTTCTGCTTTTTTAGGGTTCCGTAGCCAAATGGCAAAAACGGGACCCTTATAGATTCGTCATGTCTGTCTGTCTGTCCGTCCGTCCGTCCGTCCGTCCGTATGTCACAGCCAGTTTATTCCGAAACTATAAGAACTACATTGTTAAAAATTGGTGCGTAGATGTATTCTGTAAACCGCATTAAGATTTTAAAATTAAATCGAAAAAAAAACAAAATTTTTAAGGTCTACATAGAACATACATAGAACTGAAACTCAAAATTTTTTTTTTCATCATACCTATACGTGTGGAGTATCTATCAAAAGGTATTTGAAGATGATGTTGAGGTTTCTTATATCATTTTTTTCAAAACTGAATAGTTTGCGCGAGAGACTTTTCCAAAGTGGTAAAATGTGTGTCCCCCCCCCGTAACTTCTAAAATATGGGCATGATAAAACTGAAAAAAATATATGATGTGTATTACTATACAAACTACTAACGAAAATTGGTTTGAATGAGATCTAGACCACGCACTGGCAGACGCAGTGTGGGGCGCCCTCCAGCCCGCTGGACCGACGACCTAAAGCAGGTGGCCGGGAGTGGTTGGATGAGGCTGGCCGAGGATAGGAAGGCGCGCCATGGGAGATGCCTATGTCCAGCAGTGGACGAGTGTGGGCTGATGATGAGATCTAGCCAGTAGTTCTATTTTTAAACGTCATAAATCAAATTACTTACCTAATTTATTAATTTCACTGAAATATATAACGATAATTTTACTATCACAGGCCTTACGCATAAAACGTGAACCATTGTTTTCTTATAGTAAATCAGTGATAAGTAAATAACGTCTTAAACTAAACAATTTAAACTTGTATATTACTATGTTACCTACCTGCTGCTAGTGCTGCTACGGAACCCTTCATTAGCGAGTCCATCTCGCTCTTGGCCGCTTTTAAGGTATTTTTACTGAATTTAGGAAAAAAAAAAATTCTGCGAAGCGCCATATCTCAGTAAGGAATTGACATACATACATATGTGAGTACTCAAATTGTAGATAATTTTACGTACTACAAAATGTTTCTGAACGCTTTTGTCGTAGGATGTAAGGAAAAAAGGTATTTAACGAAAAACTGACGAAAGGTCGAGATTTTTGCAGTTCTCCCCCCCCTCCTCTTTTTGCACAGGGTCCGCGAGGTCCAAAACTTGACAAAATGTTAATTATTTATTATTTATTTATTTATTTTGGACAAACAACAGACACAGACTAAATACATTATTTCTAATTAAATTACATGGTGAAATCAGTCTGTATCCAGAACTGTTCATCACAGAATATTTACATTTCTATTATTATTCTATTTATCTTATCATAATAAACATATTTAAAAACTTATATGAAACTGAACTTTGTATAAAATATATAATCAGCATTTAAACATTATAAAGCTTATAACTAATACATCTATTAAATGGGATTGTGTTTATACAAGTTTATGCATGTTTGTGTGTGTGTTTGTGTGTGTGTGTGTTTGCATGTGTGTGGGTGTGTGTGTATGTATGTATGTGTGTGTGTGTCATATACTAAAATTGATCATTTAATGGTATCATTTATCAGTATGCTTCGCTTGAGCTGGAGTTTAGACGAATTAAATATGTCTATAGAGCTGTAGTTTTTATTGTGTGATTCACAAATCCTACGAAGAGGGGCGCGCTCGCCAGCCACCGTGCGGACGGGCTCTACCGCGAACACGGCTGTGTGCGGCAGCCGGCTGTCGGGCCGACGCGGGACGCGGTAGCCTATTTCGTTGGACAGGGGAATGCAATCGTAATGGTTAAAACATATGTTATGGAGCGTCATTTGGTCAATAAGTTGTCGTCTGTCTGTCAGTGATTGTAGGTTGTATTTTTTAAGTAGATTAGTGTAAGACATTCTGGAATGATGAAATTTGTAGTGTATGGCTTTAAGGGCTTTTTTCTGTATGGATTCTATCTTATTGGAGTACTTTGAATAGTAGGGATTCCAAATCACGCTGGCATATTCCAACTGAGACCTCACCAAAGATTTGTATAAACAAACCATTGATGATTTTCTTTTGAAATGTCTTCCAGCACGCAAAATAAATCCTAGCATTTGATAGGCCTTTGTACAGATAGCCTCTACGTGGGCATCAAAACTCAAGCTTTCGTCAAAAATAATTCCTAAGTCACGAATTTGTGATACCCTCTCTAAGGGACAGTTATCAATATGGTAGTTGTGCAAAATTTTGTTCCGGTTTTTGGTGAATGTTATTTGTTTACATTTGTTGTGTGCTAGGTATAAATTATTTTCTTTACAAAAACGACCAAAACGGTCCAGATCGGCCTGAAGAAGTTGGGTGTCGTTTATAGTTTTGATAGGCATGAATATTTTAAGGTCATCTGCAAATAATAAGACTCTGCTATTTTCAAAACACCTTACAATTTCGTTCACAAATAGTAAATACAACAATGGGCCAAGGATAGAACCCTGTATCACACCAGAGGTGACCAGCCTCTTCTCTGAAAGGTGACCATCTACCCTCACCACCTGATATCGATTAGTCAAGTAAGAAACGAACCACCTTAAAAAGTCTCCCTTGATACCATTATAAGCTAATCTAAGGAATAGCATGATGTGGTCTATTTTGTCGAAGGCTTTTAAAAAATCGGTGTAAACAGCGTCTATTTGTATTTTTTTATCCATGTGACGGAAAATGTAATCGGAGTATACTATCAAGTTTGTCACAGTTGAACGGCCTCTCAAAAAACCGTGTTGTTCCTCCACTATGTGGGGTTTTAAGTTTAATATAAGGTTTTGATGTACAAGGGATTCTAATACTTTTGGTACAGTAGACAAAATTGAAATCGGCCGGTAATTAGTAATGAGGCTTCTATTGCCCGATTTATGTAATGGAACTATATGAGCCAGTTTCCATTGATCAGGAAATATACCTTCAGCCATGCATTTATTAAAAAGGAAACATAGAGGCATTGATAATTCATGTGCTAGATTTTTAAGGAAAATTGGGTGTATTTTGTCTGGGCCGGGCCCTTTACTAGCATCAAGGTATTTTAGTTTTCTTTCTATTTGAGTTTCAGAAAACTGCAGTAGATGTATGTTAGGGGAACTTGAATTTGAAGGGAGGGAAGCCAAATCCAATGTTGTAAAATCAGATGATGGTTCAAATACTGAGCTAAAGTAATTATTAAACATGCTAACTATGATAGCAGGGTCACTAGAAGTTGTATTTCCAAAGGTCATTGTGCTTGGGTAGCTAGAGTCGTTTTTTTTAATAGATGATATATACTTCCAGAAAGATTTAGGGTTTTTATGAATATTACTTTCAGTAGAGCTCATATAGGTCCGGAAACAACATTTAAGCAACATTTTACTCCTTTTTCGCAGTAAAGAAAACTCACCATAATCAGCTAAATTGTGGTATGTATTCCAACGACGCCAAATCTTGTATTTACGTGTTAACGTAGACCTTAAGGCGTTAGAGAACCATGGGGGATATTGTGAATTACGAATTTTCTTGACGGGCACGTGCTTGCTAATAGTTTTGTTAATTATTTTATAAAACTTCTCTGTTGCTGTTATAGCATCGTAAGTGGAAAGTTCTTGGTGCCAATCGATTGTATACAGGTGATCCTTTATCGCTTGATAGTCACTCTTATAAAAATCGTGTTTTAGTTGTACAAGAGGCAGTATGGAATCAAAGTTTTTATTTATTTCTAGTTCAATCATAATAGGGGGGTGGTGTTTATCAACTTTATCAGTAAGTATTGCCCATGGTTGGGAGCACTTGAATGTGTTGATATCGGTGAAAAATAGGTCTAGTAGCCTATTGTTAGTATTATGGATACAATTTATTTGTTTTAATTGCTTATAGTTGGTCGCGTCTATTAATAACTGATGACTACCGATTAAATCTATTTGAGCAGTTAAATTTTCGTCCTGGTTTTCCTTAAGCCATACTAGGTTTGGCATATTGTAATCTCCAGCAATACAATAATTATCATTAGAATGTGCTGTAAATAATCTTGTGAGGTTATTGAAGTGTGTTTCGTAAGACAGCATATTAGATGAAGGAGGCAAATACACAGCACAGATGAATAACCTAGTAGAGCCACATAATGGTAATGTTACGATGATTTCTTCGATTATCTGACACTCTAAATCTAATCGCCTACAGGGTAGTAATGTTCTTTTTATCGCAACCAATACACCGCCGCCGTCTTTTTTAACGCTCGTGTTTATACATCTGTCCCGACGAAAAATAGCATACCTCTCGTCTGCTACCTCATGATCAAATATACCCTCGCGTAGCCAAGTTTCAGTCAGTATAATAATATCATAATCAGAAGCTGCTATGTTATATGTGCTAACTTAGACCTAATACCGCCGCAATTTTGGTAGTAAATGGAAAGTGCACGTCTGCTAGTAATTATTAACTATGTATATTTCAAACAGTGCATGCAACCGCATGTCACTGATTTTTTTGCAAAATAAGTAATAAATGAATCGACGACGGTTACTGTAGGTAGCTATTGGTTTATTATGTATGGCACGCATATATATAGCTGCCATAAGCATACATATCTTAAATTGAATATTTAGGAAAATACAAGTGCGCTTGCCTATGGATACTTCATAGTTTATACTGACACAAATAGAACCAACTATACGAACATTTACTGAGAGATACCAAAAAATGGATAATATTATATATAATTTATGTATAATGTAAAATATGACGTAGAAGATTGTTGTAAATAGTGTTATTAAGGTGTATTCGAGTAGGTGTAAATATGTTGTGTGTATGTAAATAAAGTAACATATGATAACAGATTGCAATAGTCACAGTTTTTTTAGATCCTCCTCACAGCGTATGGCAATAATTGATGTCGTGTCATCCTTTCTTGTTAAGATTGCGGAGTTTTTCACCCATACAAACTTGATTTTCTTTTCTTTAGCTATAGAACGGACTTTGGAATACAGAATCTTACGCTTCAATGTAAGGTGCTCATTGATGTAGATTTTTGATTTGTCATTTTTGTTGCTGGGTGTGGATGTTCCCGCTGAGCTAAACAATTGTCCAACAGTAAGTTCTCGACGTGCTCTACAAGCCGCTATGACATCGTTACGTAGATGGCGGGTTGCTAGGTGCACAATGATGTTCTTTGGCCGCGTCGTTGTCTGGTTGTGAGCGACTCTGTGTACGTCGGTGATGGAACTTGATGGTAACGGAATACCTATAAGGGTGCCGAGTGTTTCTATAATATGGAATAAATTTTCATTCTTGTTCTCTGGTACGTTTTGTAATTCTATGTTACAATTCCTAGACCTTTGTTCCATCTCTTCTTGTTTGCTTTCGAGATGAAAATTTGTGACCTTAAGTTGTTCGTTTTCCAATTTTATTAGTGTTATTTTGTTTGATATTTCGCGTACATCGGGTATAGATGTTTCTATATCTTTAGTTCGTGATTGCAAATCCGATATTTCATTTTTTAGTTTGGATATCAAATCATGATATTCAGATCTTGTTTCTTGAATGGCTTTATGGACTTCAACAGCCACGACTGCTTGTATCTCTAGGGCAATGGATGAGCGAAGCTCGATAATTTTGGCATCGAGAAGATTACTAAATTGCTGGAATGATATAGAGGGCGCACGCTCCGAGTCACTATTCAATGATAATGATGATATGTTCACTGGCTCATCACATGACATCGCCGTGTGGTTAAAAGAAAAATCTGTTTGCCTTCTGATTGGAGTATTATCGTTTCTTGGCGCTCTACTACGTTGTGTTATATTTAAACAACCAGGACAATACCATGATTGGCTCAAGCTTACAAAATTTGCTTTGTAATATTCTGCCTTTAAGCCTTGGCATTTATAATGGCTAATTAAACCACAAGGAATGCATTTTAGCAGATCTTTTCCCTCTACCGTAAGAATTAACCATCCCTGAACAACATATCCAAGTTTCATTAAATTCCGACCTTTTTCTATCTGAAACCACCTGTCAACCGGATTATTACCAGACTATTGATTGCCACTTTGTACGATCCTGGCAAACCTCTCTGGCTTCATTTACATCCATCAATCTTTTTATAAATGCACTCTTATTCTTCATACTTCAGACGCCTGCATTTTTGAGCACAATCTCTATTTAGTTCAGGTGTGTCCTCCGTGATCATCCTCTATCCATTACATTTGCTACAAATATTACATGCTTATTATTTCTGCATCAGGGGGATAAAGGCTCCATCCTTACTATATACATTACACACATTTCAGTCAGTATTTTTTAAATTATCAATCAATAACTACACCCGTCCGATAAAAAAAATACATCTTCACAGAGAGGTAAATAATTTAGCATACGATAAAATTAACTTACCATTTTTGCAAGAACAAGTATAAAACACCGATAATAATATGAATGCATAACAAATAAACTCAATATGTGACGACATGTTGCCGCAATAGCTGCTAATAGATGTACCGGTCACCTGAACTAACCGATAAAATAATAGGGTGACCAATTCACTTGTTTCTTCTTAATTTTTCTCTTTTAGCTTTTGATAGCTGTGTAGTGCCGGCTTAGAATAGCACTACCCCATATCTTCCGGTGGGTGTACGTAAGAGGCAACTAACGGTATTGGGGCTTTTAAGGGATTTTTGGGCGATGCGGTTGGAGACCCATCACCAACAACCTTTATTTCACCACCTTTTCCCCACGCAACTTCCAAAAGTGGCTGAGGAATTTCTAATTCCCTAGCTCTGGCTACCCCTTCAAGGGATTTATAGCCGTGAGTATATGTATGTATGTATGTATGTTTTCTCTTTTAATAAGCGCAATAGGCACTGAGCCTGCCACCGGGCCGCCCGCCGCCGCGCCGGCATTATGTCGTATTTATACAAAGGCTAGAAATAATTCTTTCAACATAGACCGCCGGTTGGTGTTGCCGGGCAATGTTGGCGGCCCCGCGGGCTAAATGTGTATAGCGCATTTTTCTTACATAGATACATATACTCACGGCCATAAATCCCAAAAAGGGGTAGCCAGAGCTTGAAAGCTAAATACTCTTCAGCCTTATTAGGATGTTAAAAGGGGACAAGATGGTAGAAATAACGTATTGTGGGTGATGGGTCTCCAACCGCATCGCCCAAAAACAGATTTAAAAAGCCCAAAGCCCTTAGTCGCCTCTTACGATACCCGGGAGTAGAAAGGGGTACATTCCTACCTACCTACCCCATTGAGGGTGATTTGGTCATATAGTCGACCATACTGGCCACGTTTGGGTTTGCAGACATAATATATATATATACTCACGGCTATAAATCCCTAGAAGGGCAGTATTAACGTATGTATAAAATGTAACGCTTACTTGAATATTTACTAGACATCATGTCCGAAACAGAAAAAACTACCACACATTTAGTCTCTATAATTTTCCATTGAAACAGACGCGCACAAGCTGGTGTCCCGAATTAGTAAACTGTTTTTTTACTATACACACATACATGTACTCAGTCCATTATTTCTTCCAATTGGGGTAGGTGGAGACTGTCAATCTCCACTTAGTACGATCCTGTCAAACCTCGGGAGTTTGTATTGTAAAATTGTTTAATTTAAAGTACAAGATTATAAATTAAAGTTTTATTTCTTTGAATCAGTCTAACATAATACTGATATAAATAATACTAACATACATACACACACATACTCACGACCATAAATACCAAAAATTGGGTAGTCAGAGTTTCTTCATAGGGGACAAGATGGTAGAAATAAAGTATCGTTGGTGATGGGGTCTCCAACCGCATCGCCCAAAAACCACTTAAAAAACACTATACCCTTAGTCGCCTCTTATGAAACCCAGGGGTAATAAGGGGTAGTGACATTATAAGCCGACACTACACGGCTTCTTGACCACTGAAACAAGAAAGGCGACTCCATTTCTGTAAACAAGGTTTGAAAACGCGACAAACTAATTACAAAACCGGCATAGTAGAGAAGGTTGTGTAGCTTACTAAATAACAGTGTGTCCGCTGGTGGACAATGGATATTACATCAAAAGTCAGTACTAGCCCACAAAGTCTAATCAAGGCAGCGTTGGTTGGACGTGCATTAAACGTATTTCATCGCTACTGGAAATTGGTCCTCTGAAATCCTTTGGATATTAGCTTATAGAATATTTAGAAGATAGAAAGACATTTATTCGCTGCATAAAAGGCACAAAAACTAACAATATGCAATAAGACAATCTATACTTATAATAAATCTGTAGAGAGGTCAATTCTGTACATGAAATATATTTTCAAAATAACCATCAGGTGGTGATTAGGGATCGATACTGATGCCAAAAATGCAATCAGTAAAATTTTTGTCTGTCTGTCTGTCTGTCTGTCTGTCTGTCTGTCGGTTTGTATGTTCCTTATGGAAACAAAAACTACTCGACGGATTTTAATGAAACTTGGCACAATTATTCTTCATACACCTGCGCAGGTTTTCGTATACTTTCCAGCAGAGTAGTAAAGGGGAAATTTGGGAAATTTTGGGAAAACGGGAGAAGTTACTCCATTTTTTAAGCTTCCGTCGCGTGTGCAGCCTTAATGGTTAAACTTACATAGAAATCATGTATGACGGAAAAATTCTGCATAAAATTATCTAAAAAAAATCTTTTACAGTTTATGTCTATCTTTTACGGTTGACTCACAATAACACGTGTAATTCCTGATAGCTTAGCAGTTCGGAACATTCTGATTATATTTGTTTACTCTTACGTTTGTAAACCTCTCACTCATCCCTAATTTAAAAAAGTTAACATTATTACCTATTCAATAAAAAAAGAATCATAGAAATCGGTAGACAAACACCGAAATTATACATAAAATAAGCCAGCGCGCCCGTGACCAAAACCAAATCTTTACTAATTTACATATAACATACTAGATGGCGCCAGTAGTTGCATCCTACATCACGTAATGAAATGATTTATTTGTTAGATTGTTATAAATACTTCATAGCGTTTTATTTAAAAATTTGATATTAAACGGAAATACTGAACCGTTCATCAAAGCGCATTTAAAATCACCAAACTACACTGTTTAGGGATTTCTATAAATTTAATAAATTGAAAACATTGCGCTGAATTCCACAATGCTTGAGCAGTGACTGAAGAAAGAAACCTCAGATATTTAAAAAATCAGCGCTACCCGTGCGAAGCTGGGACGATCCACTAGTATGAAATAAAAAAAGTAAAAGTATACCGCAAATAAAAATAATATAACACTAAAATAATTAATAACACAAAACAATAAATTAAACAGAAAATATCAAAGAGATTAAAAACAAAAGATAAAAAAAGACAAAAAAAACACTATAAAAAGAACACATCAAAAAAATATAACTTATGTAGTTTTGTGCCCTCCAACAGCAAAAAGGCACTGACTCAGCAAACGTTGTGAGTTTTACCTCACAACACTGATTTTCAGTCAGCGCCAACAGTAGCGACAACACAAGCGAAGCAATTTAGAGAAGAAGGCATGTTTAATTTTTTTTATCGATATATCTCGTCACTTAAAGCTAATTTAGTGAGGCCTCAATACCATTGGATGTGATATTTGCGACAAATCTTTGATATAAATAGTCAAGAAATGTGTAAATGCTTAAGGATATTATAAAAAATATATAATCCTCTGAAATTCACGTTGTTTTATTATCCTAGGTATTTTTATATGACGGAGAGAGTTTAGGTTACGGATAGATATAAACCTGACGATTATACTTACTTGAAAGCGGTGATTTTGAGAACTCTTGTCCAATGAAAACATATAATATATTAGTACAAAGCGCAGGAAGGTTGGAAAAACGGATAACTATAGTGAATAAAACTTACTCTTGTGGCTGGTTTATGATTAAGGTGCTAAGTGTAGAACGTTGTTTACTCGCTTTATGGAACTTGAACTTAGCCACTGGCATAGCTGAATGTCACAGAAGCGTCGACATGCTCTCATCTATTATATTTTGTTTACCAGTTCTTTTGTTATAGTCACACGAAAAAATACTAATGTTCCCCTTAAACAGGCGTTACTCTTTTGATTATAGTCTTATATTTTTTAATCTCTATCCAGAGACTCTTTATCCTTCTATTTCACCACAAAATAAATTCAACAATCTTTACAAATTTATACAATCCTTGTTTCAATATCTAATTGATGGGTCTATTTCTTTGGTAATTACAATAAATTAATAAGAATTATTCACGTTGTGTCTTCGATTGTCGACTAGGCATTAATTAAATTGGTTATTTGGAGTCTGTGAATGTATGTAAGTATAGAATTAAACAAGGGTATCTGAGTTTTCTAGTAGGTAACTAATTGACTCTCTGCTTAGAAACCTTTGCCGAATTTTAGTACCTTTCTGAATCTACATATAAAATGTTGTCACTCTACATAATAATTAGCTGTTGTTTCATAATTTCCGATGACCATATTTTGAATGTCCCGCAAAATAACTAAATATGCATTGTACTCGTGAATTAGATTCTCAATACGACATATTTATTAATTTAAGTTATGACAAATGTTGAATTCTGAGAACCATGAAAATACATTCTGTAACAATAGTATTTTAAGATACATAGTAGGGTGGGTCACCAATGTATGAAGAAAAAAAAATGACTTATTTTTTTACGTAATAGCGGTAAAATGTTGTGTTTCTATGTACTAATAACACATATGAAATATCAATGCGATTGGATTATATCTTTTACCTCCGGATCTAATTTGAAAATTGACAAAATTTATAAAATAATCGTTTTAAGTGAAGTTATGAAAAAAAATATAATTTTCCTAAAAACATGTTTTTATTTAATGAAAACACATGTTAAAAGAATTATACTTATTTAATGAAATAAAAAAAATATAAAATAGCGAAGGAAATAGCAATATTTAAATTATATAGATGTCTTTTAATCTACTCTAAAATCCTTCTTGCAGTCGAACTTCGGCATATATTTGCGAGACTCTATTTGTGATTTAATAAAACCCTCACGAGCAGATTTACTGCATAATGTGCTGGCGGCTTCGGTCACTGTCTTCACTGCTCTTTCTACAGCTTGAGTGTGTGATGGCAAGCGCAGAAACAGCAGTTCGCCTTCACCTTTTTGTGCTATAAATAACTGCAGTTCTTCGTCGCTTACACTCTTGAGTATTGGAGGTTGTGTTATATTTTCCTGCCAATCAATTAATTCAACATATGTTGAAGCGTTTAAGTTCAGGGCAGGCACTTGGAAAAGTCTTAATTTTGTTTCAGGAACGGTACGGGTTTTCAGGATACGACGTGCGGCTAACTCCCGAATGTGTTTTTGCGGGTCTGTAAGCATTCCCAGTAGTAAGTTCTCTGGGTGGGCAAAATAGGCATTGCGTGTGATCACAGGGTCTATTACGGCTTTTAGGTTTGCTGGGAGGTATCTAGAAGCGGAAATGAGCTTCCACAAATGAAGTGCACCATCCTTGCAACTAGGGTGAGTCTTGATAGCGAACCAAGTCGGAGCGTAAACCCTAACCACGTAGGTTGCTAAAATAGTCAACTCTACTGAAGGGGATTTTGTCGAAACATATAGCCTCAAAATACGATTAGCCCGGGTAAGCCACCTAGCATGTGACATCTTTCCAGGTGACTTCTTTGCCAAATCTTCGGGAAATACGCCGGTTGAGATAGCAGACGCAATGCAGTGCAGGTAAGATTGATCTGTGCTCAGATCTTGGGCGGTCATATGCGGCAGCTCTGAGGGTATTGCCTGATATTGGACAACGGGTTTCATTTCACATTTTTCCAACTCTTTTCCAATTTTTCCCGAATATGTATTGGGTCCCGAAGTAGCGCCATCGATATGTGCAAACAAGTGCCGAAATGGCAGCTCATTCATATGAAGCAGACAGACAATCCATTGCAATGGTCTATTTAACTGTATTTCTAGTAAACGTATGATTCCTGCATACTTTCCAACGTTCACATTCGTCCCGTCGCATCCAATTGCCAGCAAATCACCCATACATAGGTTTTCATTTAAAAAATATTCTGTGATTGCGTTTACTATCATTTTAGAAGTTCCGGAAGTTGGTGTAATGTGACCTAAATAAATAGAGCCTGGTTCTTTTATAAGTGATATATGTTCCTCCAGTATAGCTTGCCTGTAATACTTTGCTCCTTGTTTTATCATCGTAAGAGTTCGATCTTTGCGTCCATCGAAATATAAAGCCGGGATTGATTGTACTTTGTCTTTAGACATTATACTTTGTCGTGTTTTGGTTCTTTCTCGGCGCAATTTGTTTTTGTCAATCACCGGGGCAGACTCTGTTGCTTGCAAAACTACGGAAGCAATAGCTGCTCCTGCCCTGTCGGATATTCCAAACCTATCGCAAGTCTTTGAAAGCGCAGAAAAATTTATTCCGCTGGATACCTGCTGAGATGTAGTGGGTTTGGGTACCTTTACTACTACTACTGAATCATCGGAATCGTTGGTAATTGATGATGAGGATGAAGAACTAATTGGTTCTATTGGATTTTCGGTGCGATCTATGCTTTTATTTCGTGTGTTTTGTTGTTGTAAATGTTTTCTTTTCAATGATTTTCTAAGTTGATTAGTACTAGTGACGTCGATGTTTCCTATAATCATTTTCCTCAAGGTTCGTTGATCAGTCAGAAAAATACGCTCATTTGTTGGTACTTTCCTTTCTTTATAACATATGCATGAGTTTAAATCTTTGCATTTGCAAGAACAAATGTCAAAGAGAACCTTGCTATTGCGCTGAAACTCATCTATGTTTTTTTGGGGTATTTTAGGGTGAGATTTGAGGAGGTTCTTGTACTTAAGATGGTACGATTTGAGCATTTGACATACCCTAGCGTGTGTTACAGTTGGTAAAGATGCTTTCAATTTTTTTCACAACAATATTCGCGATTTCCGAAAATGTTGGCTCTTTTTGTGAACTTTTGTTGAATTTGACTTCCCTTCTCGTCCATTCGTAATATTTGATCACATCCTCGTAGGTTGGTAGCACATTCTCTTTTATATCGCACAATTCACCTAGCAAAGGACATTTGAAACTTTTTCGAGTACGTTCCATAGTGACACTGAGCAAAACACGTCCTCTAACTTCACTAGCCGCAGCGTAACTGAGGTGGAAAAAATGGCGCGCTAAATGCAATTTCGCCTTCCCGCCCCCGCACCTCATGCCTCTAAAAATTGTTTGTAATGCGTTTGATGCATGTTTTATCGAAATATACTATAGTTTCTATTGTTCATCGCTTTAAATAAGTTTAAGATGCAATTGAAATGCTTTCTAAACGTTACGTAAAAATACGTCTAAAATATATTTTTTTCAAAATTTTAAACCCAATCCGGAGGCAGTAAACCAAAACAGAATAAAATACTATTTTGCACATGCGTATTATATCCCAATACACACACTTTTTTTGCTATTAGAAAAAAAAAACTCGAAAAAATAATTTTTGACCCACCCTAATACATAGCCAAGTGTTGTTATGGCTAAAAACCCAAAACAATGCGTGTCATACGACTGTAATCAACATACACGTAATAGACATACATACATACATATACTCACGCCATTAATTCCCATTGGGGTAGGCAGAGACTATCGATCGCCACTTCGTACGATCCTGACAAACTTCTCTAGCTTCGTTTACATCCATCAATCTTTTCATACATGCTCTTTTATTCTTCATACTTCGGACGCCAGCCTTTTTGAGCACATTCTCAATTTGGTCCAAGTGTGTTCTGTGTGTTGTGTGTGTGTTGGATGTTAGTAGAGGACGACCACGTAATAAAAACATACATATAGTAAAGTCACGGCTATAAATCCCAAAAAACAGTAGCCTGAGCTTCACACTTGAAATTCTTTAGCCAGTTTTGGAAGTTGAGTGGGGAAAGAATTGTAAAATTTGTTTTTTGAGGGTGGCGAACCACATCACCTAAATCGCCTCAATACCCTAAGTCGCCTAACGATATAAACCATATGTTCTGTTCTGAGTTGATACTACTCAGCTCATAACAAAATATGTGTACTAAATATTTACTTTAAACATTAAAAAAACACTACGAGGAATAGCTTAATATTTTACTTTCATATAAAAAACACATGGCCCCTTTTCTCTTAGCTGTTCTGCTCTAGTTAAGTTACCAAATAAATCACAAAAGAAACGTACAATGCTGTCTTGGTAGTTGGAAGTTCTCTCCACAATTTTATCGTTTTAGCTAGAAATACGATACCATAATTGTGACTTGTATAAAGAATAGTACGTGATCAAGAACGAAATGAGGTCTTAGAAAAGTATTGATATAATAAAACTGTGTATTTTTAGTAGTGCTGCTGTGTAGGCTTCTAATAACACTACCCCATTTTTTCCGGTGGGTGTACGTCAGTGGCGACCTACGATATTAGGGATTTTTGGGCGATGCGGTTGGAGACCCATCACCTGTAACTCCCTATTATTAGAATTTATAATCTAGCTCTGCCTACCCCTCCTAAGGATATATAGCAGTGAGTATATGTATGTATGTATATATATTTTAAGTCACCATCCCGGTTCCATTCCACGGGATGATGGAGTAATGTTTTTTGTATTCAAAAGTATACTTACCTACTTCAGTGGCCATAATGGAACTGTATTTTTTTTCAAACGAATTAAACTGATCGTTGAGAATATTTTATTTTTAGAGAATTATCAGGAACACAAGTGGTAGGACGTCTTATTGTGCTATAAATATTCATAGCTAGAGCTTCGATTTGTTATTTTCTCAACCTCTTTATTAATTTAAGTGGGGAAAATATCGTAAAACTAAGGATGATTGGTGACAAACCCGCTGGATTCTCCAATATTTAATAAACAAGCTCTTAGTTATCTCCTACGACAGTTGTAGAAAGTTTAGACATAAAAAATATATATTTTTACTTACTTCTATAATATTTGTATTTTTGCGCATAAAAGCATGGTTCCAGTTTGCTGGTGTTGTATCATGACGGGTCAGATCATGTTGTGATAAAATAATACCGTTTAGTGTCAAAATATTTGTGTAAGGATATAGAGACAATGACAAATTGCCCAAATGCTACCCTACAAGACGTTTTTAACACGAATAGGGCGGGTTGGAACTATGACCACTAGAAATGTATGGCCGGAAGAATTATATCATAGATAGATCCTCTCAACCATTTACTATCTCATTCTGATACTTTTAATTCAGAAAGGAAACTTGTTACATTTGTATCAAATGTATAACTCATCTTTCTGATAAAAAAAATACATGTTGGAGTAAATAATGGGTTTTGTATCCACGCACTCATCCTCATTTTCTCTCAATCCTTACCGTCACGATTTTTTCCGTAACAAGAGGAAACGTGCTGCGTCATCTTCCGACGATTACACGAGTACGCCTTCGGAGGATCGTCACGAGGTAGAGGTCTCTATACAATTTTATTAGCGTTAAGGAAAAAGGTTGTTCGGTACTAAAGACGCAACCTTTGCTTTTTGAACCCGTTGAGTATTAAGCAGGTGATTTTAAGCTTTATTGCATGCAATGAATGGATTTTTGAAGCGGCAATTTATTAATGTATCATTTTATTTACAGATTTTAATCTAAAAAGGGTAGCCCGAGAATTGGTAATTTGCTCAGCCACTTTTACAAGTACAGTGGGAAAAAGATCGTAAAATAACTCAACTATAGATTTCCATACTTTAACAACCTTCCTAACTTGAAACCCTTAAAATGTGCTAGAGACACTAGGGATCAATTAATGTTATTTAAAACCATCCATAATCTAATTGATTCACCTTATTTGTTATCAAGGTTAAACTTCAGATGTCCGTCCCACAACACTAGAAACTCATTCACATTCCACACACCATCTCTTAGGACTAATTATGCCACCAACACATTTATTTCCCGTGCTATTATTTCTTACAATACAAAAATTTCCGAAGCTGACATTTTCAATTTATCATCAACTCAATTTAAGAACTTTTGTAAACAGTTGGAGTTTGTTGAATCAGCCGATTGACCCTAAATGTTTGAGTCATACAATTTTCTCTTAATATAATTATTTGAATTTATATTTATTTATTATACTATATTTATGTATTTACTTATTATGTTATATTTATTATTAAAGTATGTATTTTAAGTACTTTCATTCATAATTATCTTATATATTATTAATTTATGTATTTTTAACCTTGAAAAGTAAGTATCTTATTTAGGTATATTTTATTATCATAAAATATTGATAACATTATTTCCTAAAATCTCTATGCATATTTTGTAATCTTGTAGTGTTTGCTTGGTCTGGTGGGAATGACAATATAATTCATTTAACTTACTTAATTTCATCTGTATAAATTATCCATATTACAACTGATGTATAATTGTTTTGTTTTCATTAGTTATTTTAATTTGCGTTTTTCTGTATCGTCTGTATATCAATTGGTAGAAACTATATAGGTCAAGAACTTCTCTGTATTTTTATCTTATTTGAAATATTGTGTACCGTTTGTTTCTCAAATAAATAAATAAAATAAACTATGGGTGGTGCTGGGTCGCCACTACAGCCACATCGCCCAACATTCACTCAAAACGTTTCAACATCCTAAGTCGTCTTTATCAAAAAAATCTTTTATTTAAAATAACCTTTCCCTTTTAACTTATTAAAGACCTTTTGAAAATAGTTCTTAACTCTCGGATTTCAGAAGTATTAGTACTTCTGCTAACCACTTCAGGGATATACGTCGTGAAAGTTTGAGTTTTAGTTGAGTTTAGGCGGCATGAAGTTATTATTTCATTTTTCCTTTCTCGCTGTATAGAGTTGTAAATTCTGGAGTTTCGCTGCTTTGATTTTCTTGGAGTATTTATACTAGTTTTTGTATTGATCTACAAATATTCGTTAGCATTTTTTATTTTAATCCGCAAAATAGATACACATAGCATGCAGAGTAATGTTGGAAATGCATTAGTTATTTTCTTCCAACACACGTGGTGTTGTACAAGGCAACATAAGGGTTTTTTAAGTAACTGTTGAGCCATGTGGCCGGAGAGCAATCCTTACCCTATTATTATTATTACACTAGTTCTAGAGATGAATTGGATGGATTGGATGATAGACTAAGTTGCGTGGAGATGACGAATGAAATGAAGATTGAAGAAGCATGGGATGTGCTCAAATCTATGATAGTTGAATGTGCGACGGAAGTATGTGGACTGAGAAAGAGGACAAATAGACCACCCCAACAAGTAAGTGTGATAAAGATTTGAAAGAGGCAGTTGCAGATAAGAAGAAAGCGTGGTTAGATTTACTAGCAATCAAAGCTAGATGATGTAGTGCAGAAGAGTGATAGATGAATATAAGAGAGTAAAAAATGGGGTCAAGAAAAAAAAAGCGTGATTTACAAGAGAGGTGTGAGAGGAAACTTTCTGATAATTTCCGGAATAACCAAAAGTTATTCTGGAAATAAATCCGAAAAGAAAGGGAGTTTGTCAAAACACGAGAATTGGCAACGGATGAAAGTAGCATGAAACGAGTATGGAAGAATTATTTCGATGGATTTTTTGAAAAAGAAGATACACCAATTTTTTTGCCAATTGGCAGTAATGTTGATTGGAATGAAGCAATACTCGTAGGTGACTTTGATTATAGTGAGATTAGTATGGAAGAAATAATGAAAGCAATGAAAAGTATGACAGTAGGGAAAGCGGCAGGGTATGACAGGGTAAATATTGAGATGCTGAGGGCTGGCGATGGGGTGGTGGCTTCCTGTTTATACTTTCTTTTCCAAAAATGCTGGTCGCAAAGTACCACAAGATTGTTGCAATGCGGTAATTGCGCCTCAAAAGGGGTCACACCAGGAGGCTAAAAACTACCGTGGCATCAGCCTACTCAGCATTGTCGGTAAAATGTATGCAAAAGTTTGAGATTGAAAGAGTGATGAATGAAACGGATGATAAAATTTGGGATGTGCAAGCAGGATTTAAAAAGGGAATGGGATGTATGGACCAAATCTTCTCTTTAAGGAGCATCACCGAAAAGTTCTTAGCTAAGAACCCAATGGTGTATTGCTCCTTCATAGATTTAGAGAATGCGTATGATAGGATCGTAAGAAAGTATTTATGGGAGGTATTTTCCAAGTTCGGTTTGGGGAGTCAACTGGAATCCAGTGCATGTGTAGGAATAAACGGGGAAAATACTGACTAGCTCGGTTGTGTAGCTTCTCCGTGGCTCTTCAATTTGTTCATGGATGACTGTCTGATAGATTTGCGTGAAAGTGATTATGGACTGAGAATGGGTGGATTCGTCATTAAATGCCTCTGATATGCTGATGATCAAGTGTTTCTTGCATCGTCGGTTGAAGAGTTGCAAGAGATGATGAATATAGCATGTGCGTTATTTAAAAGAAACGGAATGAGGGTGAATGTAGAGAAAACCAAAACCATAGTTTTTGAGAGAGAGGAGAATATGACCGAATGCGTGATTGAAATTAATGGTAAGAAAGTGGAACAAGAGAAAGAGATTGTATATCTGGGGAGTTTGTTTACTAGGGATGGAAAGTGTGATGAAGATATCGAGAGAAGAGTGAGACGGGTAATGCGATTAATTGAGCATTGTATAGTCTCATGTCTAGTCAGTCTGTGTCTAAAAAGGCCAGAATGGCAGTGCATGATGCTGTTCTGGTTCCTACGTTTATGCATGGCTGTGAATGTTGGGTATGGCAGAAGAAGCATGAGAGCAGAGTGAAAGTAGAGATGAGGTCCCTCAGAAAAGTTTGTAATGTTAGGCTATCTGATCGTGTGAGAAATGACATGATTCGTGAAAGGTGCGGCGTGAAAGATGATATTGTAAAAAAGATAGAAAAAGGAATGTTGAGATGGTTTGGACACATAGAGAAAGAGATCTATAGAGCCAATGTGGAAGGTAATGTGAGTAGAGGACGACCACGGAGGACACACCTCGACCAAATAGAGCGTGTGCTCAAAAAGGCCGGCGTCCGAAGTATGAAGAACAAAAGAGCTTGTATAAAAAGATTGATGGATGTAAACGAAGCTCGAGAGGTTTGCCAGGATCGTACAAAGTGGCGATCAATAGTCTCTGCCTACCCCAATGGGAAATAATGGCGTGAGTATATGTATGTATGTATGTACACTAGGTCTTAAACGCACAAAGAACTCTTTTATTCTGGGTCTCAGACTACCTCATAGACAGTTTATAGGCTACTCATTTTTCGATTTACAGCCATGAGTTTAGGGCGCGAAGTAAAATATATGAGTTTTGTTTTTCACTAGAAGATTTTCGATTTATCTTGCCATTTGAAAATATTTTTCTATACCTTCCGTCCTAAAACAATATTGAAACGGGAACTTTTCCTCGAAGGTTTTATTGGTTTAAATACACTCTCTTCAATTCTTTCGTCTGCGGTATTGATTAAGCTTGTAAAAAATGGCAGATTCTTAAATAACTTCCGTATGTTTTTTAAGGGAGAGTGACAATCATATATTCAGAGTGTTATATTCTCTTACATTGCCTTGGGTATTCTTTCACTTTTAAAGAAGTCTTGAAGTAATCCTTTGACCTGAACTTTATATTTGAGAAAGTAAAAATATCATATGATATCAAATATATGATATCTTTAATTAAAATCGTAAGCGAAAATCTGTAAAATCAATTGTCATACTTAAATGGCTATAATTAAAAAAATAGGAACCCGAGATAATATTTTAACTTTATAGGTAGAGACGTTTTGGCTTGTTTTATGCTTTTTACATTTTTACATTTTACATTTTTTACTTAATATATTCAAAAAAAAAAATAAGTCTCGGTCCTTTCATAATTTCCCAAGAGGTTTAAAAATGACAAGAGACACTTTCTTCTGATATTAAAACTACGTGACTAGGTACAAGAAAGGTTTCGTATAATGGATTGAAAAAAATAATCTTCGCAGTTTTGTATGTCAGACTAACAGCTGCCAAAATGTAAGGATATCACAGATTTGCCGCTGGTTGAAGAAGTAGCGGGTTCATATACCATTTTGTAAAAAAAATCACAACATCTTTAAGTTATTAATTTTAAGTGTCCTTTTTACGTGTATCATTGTAAAGAAAGTAAGTAAAAATCACTGATAGGGCGTGAGTTCCAATCCTGGGTCGGGCCTAAACCAATTTGTCTTTTCTAAAGTCATATGTGTGGTTAATTTATCATTATTGTTAACGGTGAGGGAAAACATCGTGAGGAAACCCACATGGCTGAGTTATACTTAGTTATGTGAAAGTGTGTTCGTACAAAACGGCGATAGGCTTGCCCCCTATCTACCTTACCTTCTCTGGACACTAGATGGCGCTGCCATGTGAGTACAGAAGTATTGGTAGGTACCTCTGCCAACCCCTTCGGGGATAAAACGGCGTGAACGTTTATGTTTATTTTTATGTCACTGATAGTACAAGCATACCTTGTTACAAGATTCGTGATCTTTTCTTCTTATTCAATATAATTATTATCTGCGGCCTATCTCTGCCAAGGGTTATCATGATTATGATTGGTCAAAAGAGGCAATTTAAACAGCGATTTTCTTACAAGTATACAGATAAAATATTTTTATGCAAATCTTTATACCATTATTTATTGTTGACGTGCGTAGCCGAGTGGATACTAGACTAGCTTCCCGGTCTCCAGGATGCGGATTCGATCCCCGAGAGCAACATTTATGTGATGCGAATAAATGATTTTTTTGTAGTGTTGGATGTTATTCATATGTGTATTATATAAGATTAAATATATAATAGAGTTAATATCATAACATAAACGTTCACGCCGTTTATTACCAAAGGGGTTGGCAGACGTACTAATACTTCTCAATAACAAGTGACATTGCCACTTAATGTCCAAAGTAGCTACCCACGTTTTGCTTAGACAGTGTACTCACGTGATAGGGGGCAAGCCTATCGCCGTTTTGTACAAATACACTGTCACATAGCTGAGTAAAACTCGACATATGAGTTTCCTCACGATGTTTTCCCTCACCGTTAACAACCATGATAAATTTACCACACCTTTGAAAAGACAAATTGCTGTAGGCCCGACCCAGGATTTGAACTTACTGTCTGTTCACTGGCGAAAGTTAATAATAATATCCAATAGTACAAGTCTTACTAAGTTTGGGGCTAACTTGATCTGTGTATAATATTATCCGTATATTTATTTATTTCATCAAATTACATACATCGGTCGTTTTATCGCTAAGCCGAGCGTATATAACAAATTACCATGAACGTCTCATGAAAGAAGGATACTTAATCCCGAGATAAATAAGGGCACGTTATAAGATGACAATATAGAGTTGATGGATGGTCGCGATACATCTTTTTAAGTGCCTCACTCTTTGTGACACGGATATGAGCCGGGCTTCTCGTTAGACTATGACATATACGTGAGCATCCGAGATTAGTTAAAAATTGCTGGATTATAGAGGTTTCAGGGATGCACTACTAAAGTAGGTTATAAAATTAGTATACAGTTATGTTGTTTTTTATGTTTTTGTATCGCCTATAACCAAAGAGTAATGCGCCTAATCCTAACGACATCTTATTTGTGTAATTCTTATATTTTGTATATATTTTATTCAATCAAGGCCGTGTAGTGCCGGCTTAGAATGTCGCTACCCCTTTCTACCCACGGGTGTCGTAAAAGGCGACTAAGGGTATTGGGGCCTTTTATTGGATTTTTGGGCGATGCGGTTGGAGACCCATCACCAAAAACCTTTATTTTTACCATCTTTTCCCCACTCAACTTCCAAAAGTGGCTGAGGAATTCATAATTCCTTAGCTCTGGCTACCCCTTCTAGGGAAATATAGCCGTGAGTATATGTATGTATGTATGTATGTATGTTATTGTGTAACACATACATACTAGTCAAAATCATAAACTTCCTTTTTGCTACGCCGTATACGGGTAAAAACATGAATAATTTAGGTTGCTCAACAATTTCGCTTGCTCCTGGAATCTTATATTGCGCTGCAAAGTATTTAATGAAATGCACTAGAAACCGCTTTGGTTCGCCGAACAATTTGTATTATTAGTTTTCAACCAAAAACTATGCACAGAGTATTGCAACACATTAATAAGCGTAAATAAATAAAGTGAAAATATTATTTGATTATCTGGTCATGCAAAGTTATTGTTATTATTTTAATTAAATTCACATTTTTTTAAATTTAACAAATCAGAATCAGAATTTATTTGCCACATGTTGTATGTACAATGGTGTTTTAAATTATATAGAGTATCAAACATGCGCCCTCCTAGGGCATCGCAACAACTTATAAATTTTTAAATACCTAATTAATTACTATTACATTATTTACAATTATTCACAATTTATATACAACATTAAATTATTTATTAAAACACGATCAAGTTAAATTATTATTACATTTATACAAATTATACAGCATTAAATTATTTATTAATTGAGTTAAAACAATAGCACATTTACAAACACAAATTAAATTTTATTAGATTATATAGAGTAGTTAATAAAAAAAAAACAATTAAGGAGTAGTTAGTTAGTAAATAGTTATATGCCTCCACATTTAAAAACTAACGATTTTTATAATGATTTAAAATATATTTTATTCTATAAGTTATTGGCTTTTGAAATAAATGCTGTGCTTCTCTGACTAACATAAAAGTTTAACCGTTCTTTGTATTTCCTTGTTAGCGGCCACGCTGTGGACGTATTTATTGTATATATACTTTATACTAACCTAGTGACTTCTCCAATTTATTATATTTAAAGAGACTGTAATCAGTGAGAAATTATCTAGAATATTGTATTTGAAATTTTTTGCCGTACTATTTACTAGTTTTTTTGGTACTTAATTACTCATACTCACGTCCGTTATTCCCATTGGTGTAGGCAGAGACTATCGATCGTCACTTTGGATATAAAAATTTTACTTTGCAAATCCCTCTTGCTTCCCTTACATTCATTATTCTTCTCATACATGCTCCGTTTTTTTTTCTCACTTCGGACCCCTGCCTTTATAAGAACGTTTTCCATCTGTTCTAGAAACGTTTAACGAGGCCGTCCTCTACTAACAATACCAGCCACTTGGCTCTATTCTATATAATATATATAAAAATCACGTGTCACAGTGTTTGTCTCTAAAGTCCTCTGAAACGGCTGAACCGATTTCAATGCAATTTTGCATTCACATTCAGTAGGTCTGAGATTAGGTTTATAACTATTTTTTATACTCCTAAGTGATAAGGTCCACCCTTAACATTTTCTTTTATTTTATAGACTGGAAATTCCCAGAAATAGTTTATATGGAAAAAAATCGTTTGCCGGTTCAGCTAATTTCTATATATTTTTTTTTACTTAACATTGATATATTTGACACAAAACAAGCAAATGCAAAAATGCAGTTTTCAATTTGTAACTGTTGCAGATAAATGTCGTTGAGCTTTCATTAAAACGAATAGCAATTTATATTTGAGCTTCACAACGCAGGTGCTACCGGTTATTGCGGTTTGGCTTGTTAAATATTAATGGTACTATTTTGAAGAATTGCAGCCATTTTCCTGCAATTCGTGGACACTAGGGTATGACTTACAATATTGGAGTAGTGTATATGTCGTGGCCATATCGTAAATTTGAACTGTTAAATGATCGATCATTTCATGAAACAGTCGTATTACATGATGTGGCGAACTTAATTTGACCAGATCATAATATACTCTGTGGAAACAGCAAAGATATACTGGCCAGTACACCCTGCTGTGTACCAACTTATAATTTGTATCTATGCTTAACTCGAAAAACATTTACACTCCGCGATGTAGGAATATGAGTGAGACGCTGCTATGTGCGTTTGAGTCCGCAGTAGTGTGCGCTCTAACATGACTCCCACAGTACTCCCCTCCTAGTCGATACGACGATATCAAAGCTAGGAGGTACCTATTACCAATTACCAAATTCAGTGTGAGCAATGAGGCCGGTGATTGCATGCCTGTAGATGCTCTGCTGAATGAGTGGTGTGGTAAGGTAAGCGAGGAATAGAAGTTGCGGGTAGATCGAGAAATGTAGTAGAAAGAAGCGTGTGTTCTTATCGAGGGGTCACCACTGTGGAAACAGCAAAGATATACTGGCCAGTACACCCTGCTGTGTACCAACTTATAATTTGTATCTATGCTTAACTCGAAAAACATTTACACTCCGCGATGTAGGAATATGAGTGAGACGCTGCTATGTGCGTTTGAGTCCGCAGTAGTGTGCGCTCTAACATGACTCCCACAACTCTATATATATACTCACTACTATAAGTATACAATAGTATTACATATTTATGACTAAATATAGGGCTACACCTTCGAAATTATATATAACTGCCCGTTTTGTCGCGGGTTTGAATCGAAGTCGGGACCTTTTGGCTGTCTGACCACTGATACTAGGATTGCTTATGTTGAATTTGGAATCCAAAGTAAATGTAAGTTTTCTTAAGTCATTGATAACAAAACAGTAACATTATAAGCACACTTTGTTAAAAAAACTTTAATCGAACTAATGCTTAAATAGTTATTTCTAAGCAGAAGATAAAACTACGTAAGATAAGGAGTCTAACAATTACTAAATAAAGAATAAAAAGGAAAGAAAAATTCCGACACAGGCGGGAATCGAACTCGCGACCTCGGGTATACGCCCCGACGTTCATTGACACGTTGGCTCAATTGGCAGAGCGTCGGGGTGTAAACCCGAGGTCGCGGGATCGATTCCCGCCTGAGTCGGAATTTTTCTTTCCTTTATTTATCAGTAATAATCCCCACATGAGGTTTTCATGAACAAAAAGATTTAAGTCTAACAAATTTCATAAATCATAATAATTTCAAATTCTGCCACAACCCATGGTTGTTTGGCGTAGCTTAAAATGTTTATATTGTGTGAGCGAATGTTATGAAAAGATTGGACGCTTGTACTATCAATACGCGTGAATACTCTTTTCATGGAATTTTCATTTCGTCTCTTCATGAAAGGCCTTTTATGAAAGTGCTTTACGTTCATATGTATGTCCTTTCTATAAAGCAGTCCCAGTCGGGTTTTGTTGATGTTTTATTTGTCATAGGTCTGCATTGATTGCAGCTATTCTAGCTAAATTCTTTTTGGTGTAAAAACTTTGTCTTGTTGACAATATTTGATATAATACAAGAGCACATACTAATCAAATGATAAAAAACATTTTAGGAGGAAGAGAAGATTATTTTATGGCGGACAAACTTAAACTAAAGAGTATATAAAACTTAAATCTTGATCAGAAAAAGTTCTAATAGGAGTTAGATGAAACGATGTTACAGTCAAGCGGTCAAGAAGTGGTGATATATGGTAATCACTACTATAAGAGATTCATACCAGAGGTTAAGGACGGATTTCATTTTACAACTTTTTAACCACCCATAATTATTGAGTCATTATAAGACAGCTCTTGAAGAGGTTGTGTTCCTCATAGCCCATATATTTCCCCACCAAGGGCTTACTCGAGCCTACCCTATATACAGTTATTCGGCCTTAGTCCACCACGCAGGCCAAGATCAGATTAGCTAGCATATACCTACTACAGTAATAAGTAGCCGGGACCGACGGCTCAACGTGACCGGAGCTCGGAATCATCTGGATTTTAGGATAGTCAGATGAACTGCGCCTGTAATATTCTTCCAAACTGGTTTCAATAATACAAATGATATTTGTGAGTTTATTCCCCGGGGATCGAACGCGAGGATCTCCGAATTCGAAGCCAAGCGCTTAAACGCCAGACCAAAAAGTCGGTTAATGAGTGTTTACCTATATTTACGGAAACGGTTGCATTGAGGTACTAAGAATATGGACTCAATTATAAATAGCTGTGTAGTGTCGGCTTAGAATAGCACTACCCCATTTCTTCCGGTGGGTGTACGTAAGAGGCGACTAACGGTATTGGGGCTTTTTAAGGGATTTTAGGGCGATGCGGTTGGAGACCCATCACCAAAAACCTTTATTCTACCCTCTTTTCCCCTCTCAACTTCCAAAAGTGGCTGAGAAATTTCTCATTCCTTAGCTCTGGCTACCCCTTTTAGGGATTTATAGCCGTGAGTATATGTATGTATGTATGTATGTTATAAATAGCAACGCCAAGCAATATCATTTACATGTTAGAAAGAATGACATTTCGCTGCACAGGTTTAGAAAACTAAGTACAAAACCGTAATAAAGATTTAATTTTAAGTGTTGAAATCCTGGTGGTTTAAATTACCTTTTATACATGAAAGTTCTCCCGGAGAAAGTTCGGGAATCTAATTCTTCTCCGTCCTTTTTGCGATTACGTCAAAATGACAGTTGCATTGTTCAAGGAAAGGGTGCGTGAGAGATTAACGATGTTTTATACATAAATTTAGAGACGTACAAAATAGTCTCGTTTTACTTAGAATTGAAAGCATCCATTCTAAATCCTTAAAATTTTTTGCAATTTATACGATCGATTTAAGTATTCATAGAGTTAAGTTTTCATTTTATGTAGACAAAACTTATTTAATGACATCATATAGTGTACGTTATTTCATGAACATGGGGGCATTCATATTGCCGTTCCCTTAAAGTAAATTCAATAACCAGGGATGGGTACTCCAAACCCCAAAGGAAAAAAGTAGCTTAGCAACAAAAACTTGGTCTCATACATACTGATCAAAACATAACTCTATTCTTCCCAATCAGTGGATAAAAATTTGCATATTGACATATTATTGACTGGATATGAAACGAATGTTGGAGGCGTATGCTTGGTTTAAATACCAACTCGGTTGCGCTAATGAAATCATTCATTAAGGAGTTTGTAATTAAATGACTCAATTGTACAGACTTATTAATTCGTTTGCCCTGTAGGCTTAGAAAGTCACTACCCCTTTCGAGGCGACTAAGGGTATGGGGCTTTTTAAAGTGGTTTTTGGGCTAAGCGATTGGAAACCCATCACCAAAGATACCATCTTCATCCACCATAGATTCTACCATCTTGTATCAACTTCCAAATGTGGCTGGGGAGTTTCTAGCTCTGGAGCTCTGGCTACCCCTTTTTGAGATTTATGGCCGTGAGCATATGTAAAATCTATGCCACAATTTTACTGCTGAGAAACAACTGTGTTAAGATTACCTAACTAAAGAAAATGAGCTGTACTGTAGCTGAATATAAATAAATAAATTTGTGTATTTAAAACGTTTAATTCTGACCAGGATCACCACGGTGATAAAAGTTAAACTAAAAGTAAAACTAGTTATCGCGTGGGATAAAACAGCCATCTCTTACGCAGTTACTTAGTATCGTATACTGCCATCTCATTCTAACCGTTATCGTGTCGATATAAGAGCTCGTGCTTGTCCTTCAGTTTCAGAAGTGTCTGAAGATTAACTAATTCTGAAGCTCTGGCTTCCCCTTTTTGGGATTAATATCCGTGAAGCCGTGAGTATATGTATGTTTGGTAAAGCGTTGCAAACGGACTCCATTTCTAGGATGAGTATAAGTAACAAATAAATATCTTTGGTTTTATTTTCTTATTTTTGGTTCAGAGTGCGTTATTAGGCGGCGATAGGCTTGCCCCCTATCACGTGAGTACACTGTCCATGCAAAACGTGGGTACTCTGAACACCAGGTGACAAAGTCACATGATGTTCGGAAGTATTAGTACCTCTGCCAACCCCTTCGGGGATATTCGGCGTGAACGTTTATGTTATGTTATGTTATGTAGTGCGTTATTCTAAATAAAATAACAAAATAAAGTATCAAAAGAGTTTTATTAAAAAAATATCTGATTTGACTAAGTACAACTTAGCTGGATGGGTTCCCTCTTAATGGTTTTCTCCACCGTTAATGACCTTGATTAATTAGTATTCATATGAGTTGATAAAACAAATTGGTGTAAACCCGGCTCTTCATTTGAACTCACATCTTCTGCATGGTGGATCTTCCACTGGCCTATCACGGTTTTTCGATAATTAAAACTACGAGGAGGCCCTTAGGAGATTTCTTTTTATATTGTCGTTAATACAATAATAAGATATTACAATAAGTTCTATAAATTATCAATAATCTTATAAAGTGATTAAAGCGTGTAGTGACGGCTAAGAATAGCACTACCCCATTTCCTCCCTTGGGTGATCGTAAGAATCTTATTAAGTGATTTTCGGGCGATGATGTTGATCTTATCCCCACTTAACTTCCAAGAGTGGCTGAAGGATTTTCTGATTTAAAGCTCTGGCTACTTATTTAAGGGATTTATAGCCGTAGGTTTATATATGTATACGTATGTATGTAAGCTTAATTATTTGTTCATATGCACCTCTTTTATATTTTAGGTAATGTCATAAAGACTTCATTTTTAGGGTTCCGTACGTCTGAATACAAAAACGGAACCCTTTTAGGATCACTCGTGTGTCTGTCCGTGCGTCGCTTACAGTTAATTATCTCCGAATCTATTAGACCGATTAAGTTGAAATTTGGTACACATATCAATTCGGTATGCAAAGTTTTACTAAAGTGATGCTGATTACAAAACCATTTCGAGATATTATGGTTATAAACAATATTTTCTTGAAATTATATCAATTGGAGCTAAGATGACTGTTATTTTATCAACAAACTGTAACAGTGTTTGACATTCAATGTTGTTTCAAAGACATACGGTTTTGCAGTTTATTAATAAAATATCGAAAATCATAGGTTTGTTTAGTATAATATCGTAATAATTTCATTCGACATCACAAATTCTTGATATATATTGCAATCAGCAAGATTTTTATAAAACATTTCGCTTCATTTGCAAGTCGCTACGTGATTTTATCGATCGATGACGTCATTAAGTACAAAACTTGAACAATCTTTAAAAAATCATAACTTTACAATTACTCATTTTAAATGAAAAATATTAAAATCAGTGTTTTATTTTCGTGTAAACTATCGAATAAAAATATTTAATAAAAACCAAAAAAAACTTTGCATACCGAATTCCTGTGACCCAAACACAGAGGTGTGACGTGAGCAGATGAAATCTGTATATGGGGGGTCATTTTTGTGAGGGGAAGGGGAAAAATAATAATCTGAAAACTGCATCGTGTGGCATATCAAATGAAAGGACTCGTTGAGAAGATCTTAAATGTATTTTTTTATAATTTTAAAATAAATAGTTTCCAAGTTATTCAAGCAAATAGACGAAAATTGATCATTCCCCCCCCCTTATCTCCAAAACTACTGAACCTAAAATTTTGATAAAATACAGAAATTAGTTTTCTCCTTATAGATTATAGGAAAACCTATAAGAAGTCCATGATATTAAAATAACATGGTAAATCATTCAATATTGTGCGTACCAACTTTAACATCGTACGGAACCCTCTTCACGCGAGTTCAACTCGCACTTGTCCCCTTTTTACATATGAATTCGCGGTAAAACAAAAAGTATTAACAGAAAAGTGTCATTGTTCTCTTACACGGAAATCCCAGAGTGACAGACACACAGGCGTAGCTTTATCTTTGCTTATTCATGAAATTCAACAATATTATTTTGTATATTCAGTCGCTAAAATTTCGTAATATAAAGGCGGTTTATGTATAAAGTTATTTTGTTCAATGGCACTGTTCATAAGTCGCTTAATTAGGAGCTGAGGAGTGAGAAAACTTTTGTCTTTCTATTTACCATACATAGGTATATACATATACTTAATCCACTTTAAAAAAACGATAAAAGTTAAAAAGTTTAGTTTTCAAAATAAATATTGGATTGAATCAGGCGTTACTTTGCGGAAATCCATAGCAATACTAATATTAATAAATTTCTTCGCTTAATTCCGCTAAATATTTAGCGGAATTAAGCGGAATTAGGGAATTTTAAGAAATTAAGTTAACTAAATTGGCCTATATATTTTTTTTCGTCTAACAATGACTAAACCGTCTCAGAACTGTAAGTCACCTTTTAAATTTCAAAATCAGCTAGACCTATCTTCGAGCCGTGAATTTTGCACCTGAGTTTGAACGAGTGAGGAAAGGTAACGAAAAAACTAAACCTGATTCTAAAATATATCATTATGCTTTTCTCTGATAAGACAAAGGTGTAAATTTACACAGTTTTAATATAATAAATATAGATAATGTTAAAATCCAAGTCAATAATTCCAAGTCTTCTGCAGTAAAAACCCTACATGAAACAGAATTTTGTTAAACATTACCCACCTTAAATACATGGGTTAAATCTGCAACAAAACTATATTTTAATCCCTACATGTGCTCTTTAAAGAAGCGTTAACTCTTTCGGCGTTATTTTAAAGAGATGTAAAATACTTAAAAAAAATTAATCACAGAAGTTCATCTATGTATAATGTTTTTTATTGTGTAAAATTTCACCACATTTACCAGTATTTTGAAATAAAATACAAAATAAAAGTTCATTCCGGATAAACAAGATCTATTTGAAGTTAGAATGCTAACTCCGGTTTCAGTATTCTACGTGAATATCCTAATGTTTTCTGTTGTGTAAAGCACTAGAGGACTCTCCGAACTAAGTTTGTTAAGGATTAGTAAGTAGCTTGGCTGCAGATAGTTGTTCTTATATTTGAGTTCATGATACCAATGTGGTCATAATATAAACCAGGTATACCAGGGTATATAGCTTTTTACAACAGATGATTTAAATTAATATTTTTGAAGATATTACAGATTTGAAAATTGCGGGACGCAGCGTTTGCAGCGGTACCGGGCCGGGGCGGCGGCAGCGTGCCTATAAATATAAGATCCTTCTTCGCGATTCTGGACATCACAGTCGTATCAATACCTCGGTATTGTCTTTGATCCCCGGCTTACATGGACACACCACATCAAATACATACGCAACAAAGCCTCTTTCGTCCTGAATAGGCTATCACCGATGCTTTGTGCTCGCAGTAAGTTACCACTGCGTCACAAAGTTACCCTATACAAAACTTGTATACGTTCGGTCCTCTCGTACGGTAGTGTTGCGTTCGCACACGCCAGAGAGGGCTTGATACACCGCCTCCAGGTGATACAAAATGGGTTCATGCTCAAGGCGGTAGGGGCGCCTTGGTATGTTAGGAACTATGATCTCCACAGAGACTTAAGACTCAATACAATCAGGGATCACTTCGAACAAATCTCACGTAGATACTTTGATAGGATCCCTGATCACCCCAACCCCTTACTCCGAGCCTCGCTCGACTACACGATTTCTCCGGACGCCGGGGTTCGAGAGAGACGCCCACGTAGCGTGCTCTCGGATCCCGACGACGACATCACCCGCGAACTCGAGGCCTCAGGGGCCACCGGCGCTCGCGGACTCATCAACAACCACTACCACTCCCGACACCGACCCCGCCGGAATTAAGAGCCACACTAAACTCAAGATAGAATCTATTTTATTTTATACTCAACCTATCCGACTTAGCTTAGGTACACTCCTTTGCACTGCCAGGGCGGCCTTCAGCCGCATCACCGAACCGGGGGGGTTTTAGTCAATAAAACTCTGACATACCCCCGTTGCTCTCTCGAGTGGCGGGGGATCCTTTAAGGATTTCCCCCCCCGGTATAAAAACAAAAGAAAAATAATAGTCGTACCAAAACTGATTTGTTTAGACTATGTAGATTAGATAAAATTCTTCTCTAAAGAGGTAAAACAGGAGGTATACATTTTTAATGATTAAATGTTCGGTACTCGATCACGACTAAAAAACAGAAAAGGTTCCGACGATGATTTGTCTTATCTCACGCGGACGAAGTTGCGCAGGTCAACTATTAAATATTTTCTTTTCTTTCCTTTTTTTAAATACTACTATAGCCCGGAGACATTATTAATCTAAGCTCGACAAAAATGTACCTAGTATCTGGATACGAAGTATATACGAATACCTAGGAACTACGTGTACGTGTTATATCTTTTTTGAAATTGTTAACGGTAACGAAAAACATGACAAGACATCCATATGAGTGTGTTTTACTAATTGACGTAACATTTGTGATCACACGAATTGGACATGGGTCGTAAACCATGTAAAAACACTTGTCTAACCAAAAAGTGGGTATAAAGTGTAGTTAACCCTAGATGATAATACTTTACTTACATAATAGATTGCTAGTATTACATAACTTAAACAACTTTGAATGCAAGAAAAAACTTCAATCGTGGCTATTAAATCTTACATACACGGAATCAGAGGAATTGCTTAATATAATAAGTTAAGCAACCGTGATAGCCCAGTGGGTAGAACACTCGGTTATCGTGCAAGCGACTAGTGTTCAAATCCTGGGTCGGGCCTACACCAATTTGTCTTTTCTAAAAGACATATGTGTGGTTAATTTATCATGGTTGTTAACGGTGAGGGAAAACATCGTGAGGAAACCCACATGGCTGAGTTGTACTTAGTCATGTGACAGTGTATTCGTACAAAACAGCGATAGGCCTGCCCCCTATCACGTGAGTACACTGTCCATGCAAAACGTGGGTACTCTGAACACCAGGTGACAAAGTCACGTGATGTTCAGAAGTATTAGTACTGCCAACCCCTTCGGGGATATTGGGCGTGAACGTTTATGTTTATGTTTATAATAAGTTAATATAAGATGTTTTTATTTTTTTTATCATAATAATACAATTAGTTTGGGGTTGCAAGGTGGGGGATTTCGGTCCAGTGTATGCTCAGTAAGCGGAAGAGCTATCCAGCACACCCACCAAATGCCCTACCGCAAACGTCCACGTCGTGCACCCTGGTAATACCGAGCCATTAACAGGACCGCTTAATACCAACAAACCCTGTGGCGAAAGTAGCTAATTGCGGAGGGATTTCCCCACCCGTCCCCAATCCCCCATTCCATATCTAATTGCAAGTACGCATTTATTTAGGTTCAATCTATAATCCCGTATCTACATATGTAAAATAGTCTATTTCAGTAAACTACAGCCTTATATATGTCGCAGCCAACTGGTTAAATCAGCCAGCTAACAAAGCAGCTAGCCGCTTTATCAAACGCCGGCTCCTAGTAAAGGGCTAAACTTCAGTCAGCCATTTAGTTGAACACAACGTCCAACCACTTGGCTGAACGCTATATAGCCGTCTGGTTATCTAGAGTGACTATGACTAACATATTTTTTCTTAGGTACTTCTTATATCGGCAATACTTTAATTATATTCATTTAATACAATATTAACAATTAAATGGCACAAAGCTTTGGCACAGTAACTAAAAGTACAAACAGGTACCGACTTATTATTAATGAACATGAGAATTTAAAAATATAAAGTACTCTTATGTATTAATTTATTTATTAAAATTTCCATAATTTCAAACTGTTTCAAACAGTTATTCTACAAATTTTAACAGAAAAATAATGTAACGTCAGCCCAAAACGGGCTAACCATTCAATCAGCCGGGTGATTGGACGTTCGGTGACGACAATTCATTTTACTAGCGGGCTAGCCTTTTAACTAGGAGCCGGCGTTTAATTAAGTGGCTAGCTGCTTTGTCCAGTTGGCTGCGACATATATATATAATCACCAGCACCTCATTCCTTTGTTTCTATATATATATATATATATATATATATATATATATATATATATATAGATAAATTTATATATAATAAATCTACACGAGTTAGACTATCTCTAAAAAGTCAAAATTTCCAACATGGCGCAACAAGAGAAAGATGTACTACCCCAGGAGGGTACGGCCTGCATCAGCGGTCGAGAATCCCTCCCTGGGTCCTGCTTGCAGGATCCAGGCTGCCCCTCGTATTCTGGGGGGGGGGGCAAAGTTACGCCGAATGTGGGAGAGAAGGTGAGGTCACCGATGAAAATTCCGGGACCATTTGCGGGACCCTGCAGCTGGGAGAACGTGACTCTCAGAGAGTCAAAGAAATCGATACCTCGAAGTCGCCAAGCGCACGAGGTACAAGGACCCATATCCGAGTCTGGCTCCAAAAAGAGTAGGAGAGCGAGCCGACCACACCGAACTGGCGCCTACAGACGCCGACAAATGAAAAAAGCGGTGGACCTCCAGAAGTCGCAACCGGATCGGACCACGGAGACGGGTGCCCATGGTGCCCATATCCGGACTCCGATCTTGGAAGCGAGTGATGCTGCCGCCACTTCCGATGCGGGACGGGGAGAACCCGCGCGGCAGGGCCCCCAACCTAGGTCGCCTCCACGTGCTGGTCCGCCAGTGCGAGGTGCGCGGCCGGGACAGGGAGCCTACCGTGGACGTCCTGCACCGGACAGGGGTGGTAGACGTCCCACTGAAGGAGCGCGTGGAAATCGGGACAATTTCTCTGGACCGAAGCCACAGCCGTCCACCAGTACGGCAAAGGCCCCTGAGCCCCAGAAAAGAGACCGACCAGATGACTCTAGGTCGCCGGCTCAACTGGAGGCAAAGAGGGCAAAAAAAGGGGAAAAGAAGTCATATGCGGAGGCCACAGTCGATCGGGCCCATCTTGATGTGGCAATAGTCACAGCAACGAATCGGGATCTGACCTTGGAGGAAGCCGCATACATTAAAGACCAGGTGAACGAGAAGCTCTACGCTGAGGCAGACTTGGAGAAAAGGCTAGGGCTTGCTTTCCAAGCCTGTCCCAGGCTTGTTGAGGGAGCTCTCCGTTTCTGGTGCGAGAATGAACTGACAGTGAACTGGGTTCAGGAACTGGCTGATGGCACACTGTTACCCTCGGGTGACAAGGTGCAGATGGTGCTGCAGTCAGCCATTCCCACGCGAACGCGGATAGCCCTGTTCCTGCCGGACTACACCGGACCTCTGAAGAGACTGCACTCTCTTCTGAGGTATCAAAATGGAATGTGGTACGACCTCGACTTGTGGTCCTTATATAAGGCCACAAGGGTTTGGGGGGACAACCCTGTTGTGTTCCTCACATTAGGGCTACCACCTGCCCAGGTTGAAATACTCCTGGCGCGAGATCGCAGCGTGGCGTTCGGTTACGGTCTGGTGCACGCTAAGTTTATCCTTGCAAAAGGAAAACTTGGAGACATGCCGGCCAAACACCACGAGGCGACTCCGTCAACATCCACAAGTGACCAGGCGGATGCTCCCTTGGCTCCTGACCAACCAGGGCCCTCCACACACCAACCAGTGGAGGAGGAGGTCGAACCGCTCCAGAGAGCGATGGACGAGCTGTGCCGGTTGAAAAAAAAAAAAAAAACAGTTTATTAACACACCAAAAATTACAGATACATAGTAAATTGATGATCCTTGCACTAGGCAGAGCCTGTATCGCAGGGATCGGCGAAACAAAAACTACCAAAAAAAGCTTACTAATTAATTGTTTACAAAAAGAGATCTTAGTAATAAAATTGTACATTTTACTTAATTTTAAGATTGTTAGACTACAAAAACATAAAAAATAATGTAATAATAGAAAATAATATTAACTGCCACATAGAAACAAGGTAAAAGAAAAAACAGTTATAAATTATAATAACTGAGAGAGATGCGTGTTTGTGCGCGCGCGCGTGTGTGTGTGAGTGAGAGTGTGTGTGAGTGTGAGTGTGTGTGAGTGTGTGTGTGTGTGTGTGTGTGTGTGTTTATGTGAGTGTGTGTGTGTGTGTTTATTAAAGAGCAATATTAATTCAATACTTTTAACAAAGATTCCGCTTCATCAAAACTGATTTCCATAATTATAGCAGATACCTTCTTTTTAAAATCCCAGTTACCATAAGATTTTAAGTCAGGAAATTTGGAAATTAATTTATTGTACATAAAAGGGGACAAAAAATTTCTTAATCGTTGGCCAAAACTGGTTATACAAGAAGGTACAGGAATTGTAAATTTTCGTTTTTTCAACAGTTCTTTATATAATGGACTTTGAGCTATATTACGGTGAGCATACAACACTGCTTTCAAAATAAATAGTTTGCGTACGCTTAGAACTTCTGAATCTGCGAATAAAAGTGATGTGGAATATCTGCGAGGTTTCCGGAGAAGGGTTTTTAGCACAGCCCTTTGGGCCCTTTCTAATATTACGAGTATGAGGACTGAAACAGCACATCCACCCCAAATCAAAATGCAATAGTTCAGTACGGATTGGCACAAAGCATAATACACCATCTTGAGAACCCTTCCCTCAGTGACCTCTCGAAGAAGTTTCATAGCAAATATCAATTTTCGTACTCTAGAGGAAGTGATGCAGATATGCTCCTTAAAATTTAAATTTTCATCAATGTTAATTCCTAGATATTTGACATTTTTAGTTTTATTTATAGAAGCACATGTACATGGATGTGTTGATGAATTGACATTTGAGCACATTACATCGTGGCTTTTTACATGTGTTGATGAACGACAACCCTTCCCCAGTGCCGTGGCTTGACTCTATGATGACATCGTCATCACCAGCTGAGTCACGCGCACCAACCCAAAAGGAAGAGGAGGAGGACATCGGACACGATGCTCCCCAATAACATCCGAATCCTCCAAGCAAATCTCCAACATAGTCACGCGGCGACGGCTACCCTACGCACAGTGTTGGAGAAAACCCCAAACATCATCGCCCTGATTCAGGAGCCGTGGATCAGAGGAAACCGTATTTATGGTCTCAATAATACCGGAGGTAAGTTGTTTTATGATACCACATCCCAAACACCAAGAGCCTGCATACTCATTCCTAATCATATGCAGGGTTTGTCCCTTATGCAATTCTGTTCTAGGGACCTGATCGCTGTCAAGATCCAGACAGCTGATATGGGCCTACCAGAGATGGTGCTAGCCTCCTGCTATATGCCCGGCGATGCTGAGGACTGCCCACCAAAGGAGCTAGCTGAACTTGTGCGGTACTGCGAGACGCTCCGAACAGAGATCATCATTGGGGCTGACGCAAACGCACATCACCCGCTCTGGGGGTGTCAGAAACCAAATTCCAGAGGAGAGGTACTATCAACATATTTATTCTCCACTAACCTCAATGTAGCTAACGTAGGATCCGAACCAACATGGGTCACATCCCGAGGGCAAACAATAGTAGATATAACCTTAGTTAGTAGAGGAGCTTCTTATCTTGTAACGAATTGGCATGTGTCTCAAGATGTAAGTTGCTCCGACCATAGGCGAATCTGTTTCGATCTATCTAACCAATTTCCCGAACAGCCATCCAAACGTAACCCACGGACAACGAATGTCCTGAAATATCGAACATTACTGAGGGACGAGTTAACCTCCGCAACCGCGCCAAATCTAGATAGTACAGTAGCGATTGAAGACAATGTCAAATTTCTCACTGATGCTATCACCAAATCATACGAGGCGTCCTGCCCCCTTAGGAAACCCACAACTCCAGGAAAAGAGTCTAGTAGATGGTGGGATGGGGAACTCGAATCTATGCGCGGTGAACTCCGTAATCTCTTTAACAAAGCCAAAAACTCCAGAATACCAGATGACTGGGAGGAATACAAATTATTCCTAAGAAAATATAAAAAACTTACTAGATCACGCAGAAGGAAAGCTTGGCGGAAATACTGCGAATCAATAGAATCTAACAATAAGGCGGCGAGAATCAGGAAACTCCTGGCTTCAGATAATAATCTCACCGTAGGGCCGCTAAAAAAACCAGATGAAACCTACACTACCACACATACAGAAACACACAAATTGCTACTGGAATGCCACTTCCCAGACTGCCGTCACACTGATGAAGTGTACTGGCCAGAGGAACCAATCAGCAACCCCACGAACATAGATGTATCCCAAGCTGAAAATATAGTCACACAAGATAGAGTTGAATGGGCAATCAAAACCTTCAACCCCTTCAAATCACCGGGTCTTGACGGCATAATTCCGGCACTACTACAGTGGGCCAGAGATATCATCACCCCGTGGTTGGTGAAACTTTACCAATCGTGCATGGCGCACAGATATACCCCCCTAACATGGCGGGAGGTTAAAGTGACCTTCATTCCCAAACCTGGAAAATCTGACTATACAGACCCCAAATCTTTTAGACCCATTAGCCTAACTTCTTTTCTCTTAAAAACACTAGAGAGACTCTGTGACAGGTTCATTAGAGAGGAGATATTAACAAAAAAGCCCCTACATACTCAACAGCATGCCTACACGAAGGACAAATCAACCGAAACAGCTCTCCACAGAGTTGTTTCCAAAATTGAGTGTGCTCTCAGCACTAAGTTGTCCTCATTATGCACCTTCATAGACATTGAAGGTGCCTTCGATAAAACTAATATCCCAAGTATCAATAGAGCCCTGGAAAAATTCCATGTTAATCCCACACTGCGGGGCTGGATAGTAAACATGTTGAAACTCAGAGCGGTACAAATAACTGTTAATGACACCAACAGAGCGGTGGTGACAAGGGGTTGTCCTCAAGGAGGTGTTTTATCCCCACTGCTCTGGAACATGGTGGTCGACTCACTCAAAGACTAAACATGCAAGGCTTCCTAACTATTGGCTATGCAGAAGACCTCACGATTCTCATAAACGGAAACCATGCGAACACCCTCTGCAATCAAATGGGTCACGCTTTGAGGGTGGTTGAAAAATGGTGTAAAGATTTTGACCTACACGTCAATCCTAAGAAGACTGAACTAATTCTCTTTACTCGCAAACGGAAACTACCGCCGTTTGACCCTCCTAAGTTGTTTGGCACGCAACTTACTTTATCCAAAACAGTAAAATATCTAGGAAAGGTAATAAAAAAAGCCAGCGTAACCCTTTGGCAATGTAAAAGAATCTTGGGTAAGAACTGGGGACTCAAACCGAGAATCACACACTGGCTTTATACCACTGTCATCAGACCGGTGATAACCTACGGAGCTCTGATCTGGTGGCCAAGAACGAAACTTGTTACAGCCCAACATGATTTAGACAAGATGCAACGACAGGCTTGTCTAGCAATAACGGGCTGCATGTGCACTACGCCTACAGCCGCACTACAAGCCTTACTAAATCTCCCCCCACTGTATTTATACATACAGCAAGAAGCAGCCATCTCTGCTGTAAGGCTACAGAGAGCAGGACACCTAAGCAACGACTCCAGAATCCTACATACTGAAATACTCACAGAAGCGTTGAAAGACCAGCCCCTACTGGCCGCTCCGTGTGATAGGATCACCAAAACTATTAGATCCAAACATAACTATCGGGTTATACTTGACGAAGAAAAGTCAGACTTCTCTGGCCCTAAGGAGTTACGTGTGTATACTGATGGGTCTAAGACCAATCAAGGCACGGGGGCTGGCACACACTCCCTAGATCTAAATATAAGAATGTCAAAAAGCCTGGGCCAATATAACACTGTTTTTCAGGCCGAATGTCTTGGAATCATCCAAGCTGCCCAGGCTATAAAAGCAAGAAAAATCTCAGAAATGACCATAAAAATTATATCGGACAGCACATCTGTCCTGCAAGCCCTCAATCGAAGCGAATACACTTCAGGTCTAGTCCTGGAATGTCACCAAGCCTTAGAAGAAGTGGCGCAGGACAACAATATTATCCTGCAATGGATAAAAGGCCATAGTGGGTCCTTAGGCAACGATGCGGCTGATGAGCTGGCTAGAGGGGGATCGGCTATGTCTCTGTACGGACCCGAACCCATAATACCTCTTCCATTCAACCAGCTGCGCACGTGGCTAAGGGAACGCACACAAACCCTAGCTAACGCGTGTTGGCAAGGCACGCCTGGCTGCAGACAGTCTAAAGAAGCAATGCCAACTCTTAGGAAAAATCTGACCAGATATGCCTTACGCCTTGGCAGACCAAATCTACGAACTCTAGTGGGTGTTATCACAGGGCACTATGCCCTAAACAAACACTTCCACACTCTAGGCATCACCGACAGCCCTCTGTGCCGTGCGTGCATGGAGGCGGACGAAACGGTCACTCATGTGCTCCAGGAATGCAACGGAGTAACCGATATCCGAAATAACACCATCGGATCCAAAAAGTCGCTACCTGACGGCAATGGCTGACCTGGATAAGCTTTTGTCCTTCTGGTCTGAATTAGGTTGGGAAACTTAAACGGCCAAATGGCCCACGTACAATGGCCCACCTCGTAGCTGGGTTAAGTGCGGAAACCCGAGGCGGTTAGCGCCCAACAATAATAATAATAAATAATAATAATACAATTAGTTAGATACAATCGAGTCTGATAATAATTTATACACTACTTACCAATACCATTATATGAAAACTGATAGTTTAAGCCTTTTTTGTTTATTGTTGCCTGAAATACAGGTAAATTACCTAGCTCAGGAACAGGAAAATGTTATATTTTGTACTTTAAATAACTTACTAGGTTAAGACGAATATTATGTACTTTTGAAAACTGAATAAATTTTTATTATTATTTTTTTTATTATACATTTACTCACGCCGCGCCGTTTATTCTATTTTACGTGCTGATCAAAATAATAAATACTAGGCATTGACATGTCTGCCTGTAAAACACTTTTCAATAATGATTTCTGTGAGCTTCGTAGCTCTTATTTTACTTTCCGCACAATTTTACAACAGACACTTTGGCTAGAGGGGCTGTTATTAAAAATATTTTATTTCCTTGCAATATAACAACAAGATGTCTCAACAATGTAAAGTTAAGTCCAATACATATAACATAAATATACATATAACATAAGATACGACATACGAGTATCCCTTTCTTAAGTGTCAGTTAAATGCTTTTGAAATGATAACAATGAAACAATCACAATGTTGTTGAAATGCAATAATACTGTTGCAGTAAAAGCATTTCATTTCACAAATAATTGTTGTAATACCTATCTTGCCAAGACTCTTGCCAGTCATCGCGAACTGGCAACCGTATGTCTTTTTATTTTAATTTGTGTATTTATCTGTTTGTTGACGTTGTTACTGTTACGTACCTATCTAAATAAAATAAACTAAATCTTTATCGTTAATTGTTTGATCGTCCTTACGTCACCGCAATTTATAGAATAAAACTTGGTGCCACGGTCGAAAAAACGCCTTCTTATTATTCGTGACTGCATTGTAAGGTTATCAAAATGTGACTTTTAACTATAGTCATTTACATACAATATATTCACTGCTATAAAACCCTGGATGGGGTAGCCAGAGCTTCGAAATAAGGAATTCTTCAGCCACTTTTCTTTTGTTAGGTAAAAAATAAACTTTGATACCAATAATCCGTCCTTTTCAAAAAGGTGAAACATCCAAGTCCTCCGTCATTCTAAGCTGTCTATTTCTTGAATACATGACTGCTTCAGAAAAAGGTTATTGCACAATGAATTCTGTAAATTCAATATTGCCAAGAAAATTAATATTTTCAATACAAGAGCCTCGAGGCAAAGCTCTTGTAACAAGTGAAGCGAGTTAGATTATCTAGATTGCAGCATCTGCGAAGAAAGCTAAATTCTAGAAAGATGAAAGAGAAATCTAATAAAGGCATCGAGGCAATTTGATTTTTAGCTTCATACTTTCTATTTGAGTTTTCAAGTGAGCGAGTTGTGTGTGCGATATATTTTTAAAGAATGAAAGATTTGGATGCTTTGGATAACGGTGTGAAGATACGAAATTAAAATTGATCTAGTGATATGATAGCTTAACTCCTAATTAATGTATGACGTATCGTTTTTGTATGTTTTATAAATTATAACATATATATTTTTATTTCTATTATATTTTAGTCGACTAATCAAATGTAAGCATTTAAATCTTCACAAATTAAAAGTTTTAATTATATATTTTCAGACTCTAAAAAAACGGGAAAGGAAAGGAGAGAGAAAAGGAATTTTTGTATCAATGATGGTGGGTTGCAGAAGCATCGCAAATTAATTACATAAATCCTCTTATGAGGCATTCATTGCAAGGTATAGGTTAGTGCTATTTATAACCGATACTTGTGGCAATATTTGCCAATTTCAGTGATTCTGTGTGAACGATTTTCGACAAAACTAACCTGTTAGTCTGAAATTATCTCTACTTTGTGTGACTCGTTAAAGGTAGATTAGGTAACCAGGGAATTTCCTACCGAATACGCTATATCGTATTCCGTGCGGGCTCCTCACTAACTAGCTGTGTTCTGTAAGCCTCGATCGAATAAAGCCACTAATGACAAATAAGACCCTTAACTGATTTGTATGCGATGAGATTGGAATTTGTATAGAAACATTTACAATTATTTTCCTCTTAGTTTCCATTGGAGTAGGCAGTGAATGGCGATCGCCATTTTGTACAATTCTGACTCCTCGTTGTTTTAAAAGGCAATCATCCGCAGTATGAAGAATCACCTTTCACGTATCTCACTATTTCCTACTCCGGAAAAAAAAGCATTGAAAAATAATTGGAAATTATAGCTCAATATTTATTTTGAACATCACAATAATATATCAAGGTCACAGATTTATAATGCCAAAAATACTTTCCAGTCTAAATCTATGTAATCTGCACAAAGGAACAATGCCATTTGAATTTCAAAAAACAAATCGCTCTCCCTCCTCTTCGATAATATACAGCGCACCATATTAGCTAAATATTCCCAAACTTAGATAAATTTTCGCTGCTCAGTGGTTTCGGGTGAGCGGGTGAACATTGATAAGTTAACACTTTGCCAGTTATCAGCCGAGCATCACGCTTAAACATGTTTCCTAACTTAGATGAGAAACGTTTGCTTCACATGTTAAAATAACACTTATACTGTAGATATTACTGTAGCGGCGGTAGAGGTACTAATTCTTTTATCGATATAGATAAATGAAATTGGAGTGTGTGTTCACTATACTGAAACAATAGCTTTTTACCATAACAATGAATAATATGGATGCATCTAAATTGTAGTTTTTATATTGTCTGACTGCTGACTCATTTGTAAGTTCTGGCAAAACTCTGAGATGGATAGTGTTACTAGATTTATTTATTCGGTATATTTTGTAATAAACCCAAAACCAGGACAGATCGCTAATAAAATGTCCTTTTTACAGTGTTTACTAAAGTTGCTCTAGATTATGTACGGTGCAACATATTTATTTATTTATTTATTTCGTTTGGAAGATTTACAGCTTTATATCCATTTAAAAAAACCAAAATTATTACAGGAAGCCATTTGAAAAATCTTCACATATACAAATCTATATCATGAATATAAAAAGGTAAGTATTCCCAAACTTAGACCAATTTTCGTTGCTCAGTGGTTTCGGGTGAGCGGGTGAACATTGATAAGTTAACACTTTGCCAGTTATCAGCCGAGCATCACGCTTATAAATGTTTCCTAACTTAGATGAGAAACGTTTGCTTCACATGTTAAAATAACACTTATTCTGTAGATATTACTGTAGAGGCGGTAGAAGGAAGGAAACAACTTTTGATTTTCGGATATTTTAATCGCGTGTTATTACATGGTGTTTTAAAGCCCGACGTTTCGAAAACTTTTCAGTTATCATGGTCACGGGAAGACTGAGGTGTTATTTGTCATTATACAGTGCTATAAAATTATTAATACTAACAACCTTCATAAAATTTAAGTTACAAAATTTAAGTTAATTGTAAAATTACCGAAAGTCAAAAGTTGTTTCAATTGTAATGTGCAGTCGGGAAAGTCTTAGAAAATACTAAACCAACATTATAATTTAACCGCACATTGGTCTTAAGAAAAAATAAATGTGTGGTGGAGAAATGAAAGTGTGATGAGTTTGAACCCTCACCAGTCTGTATTGCGGACGTAAGGTCCTATTCAATATATTCATTGAGCTGTCACTGAGTACCACATTTTTTTTTATATAGCAAAGTTTGTGAAACTCCAAATGTAACTCTAAAAAACAATACAAAGACTATCAAAAAGAAACATAAGTTTGCGTTTTGCATACATACATAAATACATATACTCACAGCTATAGATCCCTTGAAGGGGTAGCCAGAGGTAGGGAATTAAAAATTCCTCAGCCACTTTTGGAAGTTGCGTGGGGAAAAGATGGTGAACAAAAGGTTGTTGGTGATGGGTCTCTAACCGCATCGCCCAAAAATCCCTTAAAAGCCCCAATACGGTTAGTCGCCTCTTACGTACACCCACCGCAAGAAATGGGTAAGTGCTATTCTAAGCCGGCACTACACAGCAAATTCCAGATAAAAAAAAACTTGCTACAAGGAAACCCTCCGCAGATGAACCAACTCGCACTTTGCCATTTTTTTCGATTGTCTGACTGCTAACTCATTTTTCAGTTCTGAACAAACTCTGAAACTGTCTGGCTGATTAGACGAGCGGGACTGTCACTAACAGATTGCTTTGTGTGAGCTGTGATGACATTGTTTTTTTTTTGTAATATAATAAACCACTTATGTTTCGCGCAAAGCTGAGACTGAACGCTTATAGATAGCATATCCTGTTTTACTATAATATTTACTGTATTGCTCCAGTTTATTTACTAAAAGATTACCAACTAAAAATATACTATCACAGTTCCTTTAGTTATATAATTTCTTACTATTTAAAAAAAATAGGGCATAATAGGCCTGCCCCCTATCATGTGAGTACACTGTCCATGCAAAACGTGGTTACTCTGAACACCAGGTGACGAAGTCACGAGATGTTCAGAAGTATTAGTACCGCTGCCAACCCCCTCGGGGATATTCGGCGTAAACGTTTATGTTAAAAAAAATAAAAAAAATGACAAGAGGTTTTACATACATACACATGCTCTCGGCCATAAATCCCAAAAAAGAGAAGTGAGCGCTTCATAGCTAGAAACTTCTTAGCCATATTTGAAAGTTAATAGGGGACAAGTTGGTAGAAAAAAAGTATCTTGGGTAATGGGTCTCCAACAGCATCGCCCAAAAACCCCTTAAAAAAGCCGCAATCCTTTAGACAAAATGACGTTATTCATCCTTTTGAGATAGGCAGAGATTACCGACTACCACTATGATATAAATACATATACTCACACCATTATTTCCCGTTGAGGTGGATAGAGACTATCAACCACCACTCTATTCGATCCTTGCGAACCTCTCTAGCTTCGTTTACATCCATCAATCCTTCATAAATGCTCTTTTGTTTAATTTGAATGTTTTTGTTCATGAAAACATCATGTGGGGATTATTACTAATAAATAAAGGATAAAATGAAAAGAAAAATTTTGACACAGGCGGGAATCGAACCCGCGACCTCGGGTATACGCCCCCGTCGCTCTGCCAATTTAGCAACCATGTCAATTTTCTTTCCTTTATTTATAAGTTAAGCCTAGTTATTGCGGAAATATTTTTAGTATATTCGATCGAAGCTCAAGCCATTAATTTCCATCAGGGGGGGCTGAGATGATTGGTCATTTTTTCTTTTTTACTTGTCTAACCTCTACCATTTCTCTCAAATTCATGAATTTTCTCAGACGTACGTTCTCTCTTCTGAAGTAAAGAGAAAAAGAAGTATTTTCTTTACGTTCTTACGTTTTTTTTCTATAGTAAGGTTCATTTTGTATCATGTGCTATCAGATCTAAGATAACCAAGGTGACCATTTTTCAACTGCAATCATTGTAAATCCTATCAGCATTCAGAATGCGGAAATGACATTAATCTAAAAATTAACAAAAACAGAGTGTACTCAAAAAGGCAGGTGTCTAAAGTATGCAGAAAAAAAGAACATGTATGAAAGTATCGATAATTTTTGCCTACCCCAATTGGAATTAATGGCGTGAGTATTTGTATGTGTTTGTGTATTTATGAAGTACGGGAATCACGTTAATTTATGTGGAATTCAAAGTCAAAAAATATATAGTTATCTATACATATTTTCCAACATTTGACCTGCACGTTTTCAAAACTTGCTTACAATAAGAAAACTACCTACCAATCTATTATACATCAAAATCGAATCACACAACATTTCCGTTCTTTCAAAATCCTTACAACTACAAAATATTTAGAAACCGCACTATTTTCAATACCAATACTTTTACACCCAACTAGTTTCGTCTCATTTCAACAGACAAAAGTTTTCTGCAGCGGAAAAGAGATGTCAGTATGGAGAAACAAAAGACTTTTAAGAAGTAGTAGAGTTGGGTAGAAATCGTGATCGCAGCTGTGTAGGAATGGAATTGACATCAACGGGCTGCTCTTATTTGGAGATCCAATTTAAAGTTGAGCTAGTTTAATTACTGAGATTACGAGGGTTGCGATAAACATTGGTTGTTTGTAATAAATAAGAGTAAATCGGTACTATTAACGTAATCTATTTGTTAACCACTCGTATTTTATGTAGTAAGCAAGATTTCTTCAGAAGGAGGGATAGATTAGATAGGTATGAAGATGACTATCTCCTTGCTACAACTTGGATGGATTAATAGTTTTTTTTTATGTTTAAAGTATCGTATTTTTAATTATCAAAAATAATACTAAAATAATTAAAAGTACTTTGACGGTAAGATTACATTCAATTGTACAGTTTGAGCCTATTCTAATTAGGGTGATTTGGCTTTAGTCCACCACGCTGGCTTAGTGGGGATTGGTAGACTAACGAATACTACCGTGATATAAGCTGGGATTCAAGAAGCACGGAATCATCTTTATTTTCGGCTAATCGGATGGTTCAAGGCACCAGTATCATTCCAAACTGGGTTAAATCTCAAAAACTTCAATTGTAAAATTACCCCCCTGGGATCGAACACGGATTGAAGCCAAGGGCTTAACCGCAAGACCACGGAGGTTGTTAGGTTTAAAATTTTATTATGAATATTGAGCTATAAGAAGAGCCCGTATTGAGCGCTGTTCTTGAAGAAGTTATGTAAAACAAAATCATGCTAGGCATCGTTTCTTGGCGGGAAAGTCGGTGAAATTGTTGAGTTTGCATTGAATTATTGCCAATTGAAAAGCAATTTGTAACATTTTATTTTGAATTCCTAAGCTCTACATCGTTTTGGATCAGATGCCAATGTTTAATTTTAGAGCAAATTACAGATGAGTAATAGTGAGCGAGTATTGTCCGCACAAAATCAATATGTGTTTTTGAAATTGGTATTACGTACATTGAAAGAATGTTGTCTTTTTAATAGAACAATATGGTTCTCTGATTTTTTTTCCTCTATTTCATTCTATACAAATATCTGATTGTAAAACTATTTCAGACTATGACATTCATATGATAATAAAGTGATCGCTGAAAATAAAAAGGGGCACGTGCGTATTATATAATACAAATATAAATAACAAGACTAACAAACTATTATTAATGCTCATGACATATATGTTGCTCTCTGCGGGGATCGAACCCGCAACCTCCGGACCGAGAAGCTAGCCACCTATCCACTAGGCCACGTACGTCTTCACGTAATGGTGTTAGTGTATGTATGTGAAGTAGGTGTATTTGAATATAAACGGTTTCAGTTGAATTAACCTGTCTAACGTCTTCTGGTGGATGGATATCTGTGACATATTAATTCCAGTTGGAATGCATCTGTAGGGCAAGCACGAGCGCTATTTTATCGACACGATAACGGTTAGAATGAGATGGCCGTATACGATACTAAGAAAGTGCGTAAGAGATGGCTGCTTTATCGCACGCGATAACTAGTTTAAACACCGCTCGTGCTTGCCCTTCTGGTAACGGTACCGGTTGATACGACTCGAATCGTTCAATTTTCTTTGCATTCAAGTATCTGAGCCCGAGAGAGCAATACTTAACGTCCTTGACATAAAGTCTAAATATAATTCCAAAGACTGGCCAAGTCCGAGGCAGACAGCGTGAAGAGTTTCATACTATTTATTTATTTATTTATAATTGAGTAAAACAAACAGCGCTTAATCTACTAACAAGCATTTTTAAATATAACAATTTATCGTGTCAATTATATGTCTCACAAATTTCATTAAATAAATTGAGCATTTATTTGTAACAGAAATATTTATGGACAAATAAAATATAGTTCTTTTTTTAGAGTGTGTTTCTTGCGTGTTTATGCGTGTGTGTGTGTGTGTGTGTGTGTGTGTGTGTGCGTGTGTGTGTGTGCGTGTGTGTGTGCTTGTTATCTATAAGAAATTGGCCAAGTGGAAACCAGACTCACTGAAGCATTTCTTATAAAGATTCCACTTCCATAGTGATTCCAAAGTTTGTCTGGAGGGGATCGCTTTTAGTAATATGATCACAAATTATACTTCTATGTAAAACTGTTTTTTAATTTTAATAAATAGTGTATTGGTCTGCAATAAAGAGTTTTTCTATTCTATTTTATTTTTAGGTAAGTAAAAAGTTAATAAAAAAAAATAAACAGTTTTATTTGCTACAACGGATCATATATATACCTATAAGACGTAAAACGAAAACAAACATTTATAAAAATAAAACAAGTAGTTAAAGGAAACGAGAACCAAAATTGAACTTTATCACAATAAATATATTACATAAATATTTAATTTAGATTTTAATATATGCTGTTATTACATAGCGGCCACAAAGATACATAAACCGTTAAAATTCATTCTAGCTTTTACAGTTTATTAGATACAGCCTTGAGACAGACATATGGCGGCGTCTTAGCAATAGGGTCCCGTTTTCCGGTTCTAACGCTAAATGAAAAAAAGCACCCCTTCAAATTACATCATAGTTTTAACTATGCCAATTGTTTACTCATCGAAGGTATTAAAACTATTGTCCAGCTCTTACTTTGGTACGCAAGCAAAATATGAAATAAAAACAGTTCTTAAAAATGCATTTGGTCCATTAAAAAAATATCTTCTAGAAAATCATAAAAATTGCCAAATACCTCTGGACCCATCATATCCTGAACAAACTAAAGGACACGGAAATACGATTATTTTGAAACTCAAGACTGAAGCAGCCGCTAACACAAATAAAGGCCCATGTCCCTAATTTCCAAAGTAAACTTCTACCAAAATATGCCTATCATCTTTCGCTCTCAACATTGCGTATCTGCTTCCTAAACCAACAATGGCGGATAACTGACAAACTTTGCTCGCATACCTACTACCAATATTGACTCGATAACTTGGAATTTAGTTGCTGGAATATTGATCAAATTATTATTGTAGCACAATTATTATGTAACACTGACAACGTTGTAGGACTTTCAATGGAATTCCACATCTAAACAGGATATTGGATTGGATATTGTTTCAAATAAATTGGAGGCCGGAGAAATAAGTTTGGGCCTTTGTTACAAACGATGTACAATTTTTCTATTACCTCGGAAAAATTGTTAAAAATTAACATGTATAAAACTAAACCTTAGTCTAATGGTATTTTTAGGACATACTTCAGGAATATAAAAAATTGCTTAGAGTTTCACTACCCCATCTATTTTCTTGGATGTCACAAAGCGTCGTTGGTGTCACGCTAGGCAACCAATAGATCTAGGGTTTTTTGTGTAATCTATGGGCGATGTGTATGGAAACTTTCTTTATTCAAACCACAAATAGCAATAATATACATAACATTCATAAACGTTCACGCCGAATATCCCCGAAAGGGTTGGCAGAGGTACTAATACTTCTGAACATCACGTGACTTTGTCACCTGGTGTTCAGAGTACCCACGTTTTGCATGGACAGTGTACTCACGTGACAGAGGGCAGGCCTATCGCCGTTTTGTACGAATACACTGTCACATGACTAAGTACAACTCACGATGTTTTCCCTCACCGTTAACAACCATGATAAATTAACCACACGTATGTCTTTAGAAAAGACAAATTGGTGTAGGCCCGACCCAGGATTTGAACACTAGTCGTTTGCAAATAGCAATAAGTTCAGCGTTTTATGCCCAATGAACTCGTCCGAAATTGAATGAGCAATTCTAAGCCATGCAATCTTAACTGATTTGTATTTTTCTAGACTAGGTAATCGATAGTTTGTTAGATCAAAACTGGCCTAAAGAATAATTATATGACGAATGAATTGGAATCGTAGTGATTTTGAAATCATATCAAAATACTAAATATATGGTAATTAGAAATTCTTCAGGCATTCTCGGAAGTTTAGTAAGAAGAATAAAGGATGGTCGATGATATAATACCACTTAAAAGACCCCAAAGTCATTAATCGCCTCGTCGGACACCCGTGTGCAGAAATTGTTCAGTGCTATTCGAACACTACAGAGCAGTACGAATATTAGTCATCATCGGAACACAATACAAGTAACATGATTTTATAATTTCGATTTAAAAGCAGCACCACTCTAATACAGTAAAGTTGTCATCTGATTCTCCGCGTAAATAACATAACATATAAAAAAGAAAAACAAAAACTTCAAATTAAAAACTAAACAGAAAAATTAAATATTATAATTTTTTATTTAAAAAAGAACCGCCTTCAAAAATCCAACTGAAAAGTATAAAATAATTTTTATTTATTTTATTATGTACAACTCTATTCAACTTCTTCTTTTTGAAGTCGGTGCCAAACCAATTTTCATGACAAAGAAGAACGAATATTAGTGGTCCGCACAAGTTGAGTGAGTTCTCCACCCCATCAGCGTATGTCATCCTTATAAACATTCCTTTTTAATCAATTAATAAAAACATTCGCATCAAAATTCATTTCGTAGTTTTACAGATTAAAGTAAAATTCATTTCGTAGTTTTACAGATTAAAGTATACATAAGGATGTCCCTATATCCCAGACAGGGAGAGAGAAAGCGACTTTGTTTTATACTATGTAGTGATTTAGATTCTCGATCGTCTTTTTACAAAGTGTTAGAAGTATTGGTTGTGCCAACTCGGTGCATGCATGTCTCTGTCGAATTGTTAATTCCGTTAGTTTGAAATCTGATAATCTTACATAACCTAACCTAACGTTAGTTTACTATCTCGCTATTAATCTAAAATTATAATTTACTAGTATTTACAGTTTTACGGTGACATGTATATTATGATAATTTCTCTGCGGAGTGCGACGCATGCACACCAGGCTAAGCACCGCTCACTGTCCCCCAATTCCATCCTTTATAAAGCGACGTCGTCGTTGCGAGCGGATGAAATTTCTTGATTTTTGAGCGCGATTGTGTTACCTACTGTTGTTGAGGCGCTATCGATTGATTTATTATTCGTATGGTTTTCTCTATGTAGCAATTTTCATTTTGGATTTGTCTGTTTGGCACCGACTTCAAAAAGAAGAAGTTGAATAGAGTTGTACATAATAAAATAAATAAAAATTATTTTATACTTTTCAGTTGGATTTTTGAAGGCGGTTCTTTTTTAAATAAAAAATAATAATATTTAATTTTTCTGTTTAGTTTTTAATTTGAAGTTTTTGTTTTTCTTTTTTATTTTATACTTTTTAGTGATAAGTTCTTAAATCACTCTGAGTTTTTTTAGTGAATTAGTGATAGTTTTTTAGAGATAAGTTTTACTGTCCGTTTATTTTATAGTTTTTTTAACAGGTAGTTATAATATTTGTTATAATGACTTTAGCTTACTTGTTACTATTTTGTTTACCTGGGGGCCTAGATAGAAAATCAAAGGATGCTTTAAGGAAAAGTCGCGTAAGGGAGAACGAAACACCCATCGAAAAAAAACAAAGACTTCAGCAGGGCAAGCACGAGCCGTATTTAAACTAGTTTTCGCGTGGGATAAAGTAGCCTTCTTTTACGCACTTACTTAGTATCGTATACTGCCATCTCATTCTAACCTTTATCGTGTCGATAACTCGTGCTTGCCCTTGAGAATGAGAGAGATCGTCAGCGTGCTGCTCTTGCTGCCGAAACAGATGAGCAAAGAGAAGTTCACCTATCACAAATGCGAAGAAACACTCTTATATATATGTAGCGTTGAGTCGTGTAAAATCCCTTGATGAGATGGCTTTAAGTGATATAGATTCAAAGAAATTACTTAACCATCCCCATGACGAAAGAGCCTTGATTGAAATGACCAGGATGAAAAACATGATGTTGCAATATATATTTTTTTCTTCAATATAATTAATAGTAATTATTCATGTTTTTATATACTTTTTGTTTAATAATTTAGTAACTCTGTTTATTACTAATAAAAAAACTTTATTAACATATATTGATAAATCTCTGTCTAGTATTAATAACTTTACATACATACTTATATTTCAAACTAAGAAACCTCCTTTTTTTCGAGTAGGTTAAAGAACTTAAACCTTCTCCTGAATGTTATAACATAAACTGATAACTCTTTGTCTAATAATAACTAAGAAACTTCAAACTTATATACATACTTATAGGTGAAACTCAGAAACTACTTTTTTTTTTGAGACAGTTAGATCACTAAAACCTTATCCTGAAAGTAACAAGTAGTTTTCTGAAAATCGCATCCAAATAGCTTAAGCGAAACGTGAGATAATCGCGGACCAACAGACATACATACAGGTCAAACACAGAACCTCCTTTCTTTTTTTGGTCGGTTAAGGCCCTAAAACCTTCTCCTAAATGTAACGAATACTTTTCTGAAAACCGCATCCAAATAGCTTAAGCCAAACGTGAGATAATCGCGGACCAACAGACATACATACAGGTCAAACACAGAACCTCCTTTCTTTTTTTAGTCGGTTAAGGCACTAAAACCTTCTCCTAAATGTAACGAATACTGTTCTGAAAACCGCATCCAAATAGCTTAAGCCAAACGTGAGATAATCGCGGACCAACAGACATACATACAGGTCAAACACAGAACCTCCTTTCTTTTTTTGGTCGGTTAAGGCACTAAAACCTTCTCCTAAATGTAACGAATACTGTTCTGAAAACCGCATCCAAATAGCTTAAGCCAAACTCGAGATAATCGCGGACAATTATACATACATACATACAAACAATCGAACTGAGAACCTCCTTTTTTGAAGTCGGTTAAAAATAAACGTTCAAGCCGAATATCCCCGAAGGGGTTGGCAGAGGTACTAATACTTCTGAACATCACATGACTTAGTCACCTGGTATTCAGAGTACCCACGTTTTGCATTGACAGTGTACTCACGTGCTAGGGGGCAGGCCTATCGCCGTTTTGTACGAATACACTGTCACATGACTAACTACAACTCAGCCATGTGGGTTTCCTCACGATGTTTTCCCTCACCGTTAACAGCCATTATAAATTCATATGTCTTTAGAAAAGACAAATTGGTGTAAGCCCGACCCGGGATTTGAACACTAGTCGCTTGCACGTTAACCGGTGTTCTACCCATTGAGCTATCACGTCGTCGTCCGCGTAAATCAATTCGATAAAACTATAAAAAGTTGATTTGTTAGATAACGTACATAAGCAATCTTTAGTGTTGCCAGCGGAATTGATAGAAAAATATTCACGGCGGCAACTCCGTCCCTATTCCCAAACCAATTTCCAATAGCAATCAATATAATCTCATTGCCACCTTTTTATGTTTACATGTAAAAGAGGTACGTATATTCAACGTTATAGACTAGACACTAGTTATTGTTAACCGGTTATGTATGTATGTATTTTAAACCTTATCATAAAACTATATAACTGATTATAATATACATACATACATACATATACTCACGGCTATAAATCTCTTGAATGAGTAGCCAGAGCTAGGGAATTAGCAATTGCTCAGCCACTTTTGGAAGTTGCGTTGGAAAAAGATGGTAAAGTAAAGGTTTTTGGTGATAGCCCCGGATCTACGATTTTTTCGAACCGGGGCAAGAACTTGATATAGCGCTCCCTCTCGTGAGCGTTTGATTAAGTGGCATTTTTGGTGGTCGATAGAATACTCTTTAATAAATTTGTACTCTTTATTATTTATTACTAATAACTTTTTCTTTATTGTGACATTAAATTAAATATAACAACAACAATTAACAACGCTCCCGATATTCAAGACATTTTTTTAATTTTCTTCATCGTTTTTTTTCTCTTTTATCTTACTACAGCTTTACACGGCGTGCTTTCTTTTCCACGAAAGAATCTATTAGCTCATCAAAGTCCGTCTCAAAGGCAGTTTTATTTTCAATAGCTAGAATCGTGAGGCCAGATAAACGTTCTTGGCTCATTGTTGAACGCAGATAGTTTTTAATTATTTTCAGTTTGCTGAAACTCCGCTCACAGCTAGCAGATGTCGTCGGTAATGTGCAGTATATCCTCAAAGCTATACTAACTTTAGGAAACGCTGCTTGCAAGTCATTCTTACACAGATGCTGTAACAGGTCGAATGCACTTGATTTTTCATCAATTTCCGTTACTAGGTCTTTGAATACAGAAAGTTCCTGGCAAAAATCAACTGCATTCAAGTTTTTTGAATATTTTCGAGCTAGATCGGCTCCATGTTTCTGCAGATCATCAGTCAACATATTTAAAACTGCGTGACCACTGAGGAAGGCGATGTTTTCATGTAGGCTCTTTGTTGTTTCATTTTACTAATTACTCGGACACGCAATCTAAAATAAACTAAACAACGATCGTCCTTTGGCGTAAAGGGTTATTCGGCTCGGTTCATGTAGCCTCTAGTGCTACATGTGACATACGGGAGAATCTCCGGCAGTTATACGTACGTTACTGCCGGGGATTCCCTCTACTGATACTGATATATTGCCAATTAGGCTACAACTACACAGAATGTACTAAATTGATTTTGGCGCCCTCTGAAAATGCCGCCCGGGGCATGTGCCCCGGTTTGCCCCCCCCCTAGATCCGGGGCTGTTGGTGATGGGTCTCCAACCGCGTGGCTGAGGAGTTTTTAGCTCTAAAGCTTTGACTATCCCGTTTGGAATTTATGTCCGTGAGAATATGTATGTATGTATGTATTTGTTCAACTATATTTATCATCAAATTCTTTTAATTTTGTTCTCGTTTTCTATCATTTACTTTCGTAATGTTGTAGCAAAGTATGCGAGCTGGTCACGCACAATACCTTGTGGTTTGGCTTGTTTGGTATGTAAGAAATCTTCCACTCCTGTTTTTTTAACATCTTTTTCTGTTATGTGACTTGTCTATTATTTAGATAGTTACTTCATGAGCTGAATATCAAGCGATCGATAAAAGAGTACCTAACTTTGCCACGGAGTTTGAGAGACGGCATTTATGTGAACAAGTAACCGATTTTTCTAAAACTAACAATGTAGTTTTGGAAGAATACTTCTAATCAAAAATGATTTTATTTTTAATTTCAGCGCACTTAAACCTCTCGGCATATTCCCTCGGTTGTGATTGAGAATGTGTATATTAAATTTCAACTTTTTTCTCAAGCAGATTTGCTTGTTTGCGAAATTCTTGGTAGTTTCAGTTCTGAACTTCTGATAGGAGTAAAACGAAATATTGTTCTTAGTTTAATATTTGTTTTGCTGTGTAGTGCCGGCTTAGAATAGCACTCTCCCATTTTTTCCGGTGGGTGTACGTAAGAGACGATTAACGGAATTGGGGCTTTTAATGAATTTTCGGGCGATGCAGTTGGAGACCCATCAGCAACAACCTTAATTTCACCATATTTTCCCCACGCAACTTCCAAAAGTGGCTGAGGAATTTTTAATTCTCTAGCTCTGGTTACCCCTTCAAGGGATTTATAGCCGTGAGTATATGTATGTAAGTATGTAGTATACTACTTTTTCGTGCTAAGTAACCGTCTATTCTTTTCATTGAAAATTCATGGAACGGATCTAGCTCTTACCGGTATTTTATAAAATCGATATTTCTTTTCGCGCGGACTATTTGTTTTGCTCGGTCTCTTTTATGTTACACTAGCTGTGCCCGCGACTTCGTTCGCGTGATTGTCGAGAACAAAAAAACGTCGTTTAGTTAAGAGTATATCACCTTTTTGAAATAAAATAAAGAACCAATGAAATCTAATGCGCACACTTATTGTGATGTAGGAACTATTGAGTATTTTATAATGATATTTAATTAATTACAGTAGCCATTATCCAGTTGAAATAATAAAAGGTCGTAACTGTGTGTATCTCATTTGAATTAGTGTTTATTTAGATACAGTTACAGGGTTAGCCGAAGATTAAGGATCGCTACCTTGTACGATCCTAGCAGATCTGCATAATGCATCAATATATTTATAAAGCCCTTTTGTTTTTAACACTTCGGAATTTTGCACATAGATCATATATCAATCCCGCCCGATTTCGGCCACAGCAAGTTCTGGTATCCGGCTATTAAGAGTGTGTTCATGTGCTCTCATGTGACTGACATAGCCAATCTTTCCGACAAATGTTCTATGACGTATGTTGAAAAATCAGTACCCCTCCAATATATAGGTAGTTATTATTGATGGCCGCAGGTGGTCGGGCCTTGAGCTCATCACTCTTTGCTTCGAGCTCATCACGTCTTTTCCTTCCGAAAAGAAATATTAACCGGTTGACAGGAAGGGGGTGAAAACTAAATTACTAAATTTCACTCAAGAAAGAAAAAAACAAACGGGGTAAGCTAAATAAAACCGCTCAAAAAAGGTACTTTACTATTATTAGGGTTTACGGTTGTTGGTTGTACTATGATAATACATTGAATTAAATCGATTTATCAGTGGCATAATATGCACTGTAGTAGCTGTGTAGTGTCGGCTTAGAATAGCACTACCCCATTTCTTCCGGTGGATGTACGTAAGAGGCGACTAACGGTATTGGGGGTTTTTAAGGGATTTTTGGGCGATGCGGTTGGAGACCCATTACCAACAACCTTTATTTTACCATCTTTTCCCCACTCAATTTTCCAAAAGTGGCTGAGGAATTTCTAATTCCTTAGCTCAGGCTACCCCTTCTAGGGATTTATAGTCGTGAGTATATGTATGTATGTATAATATGCAAATATAACTAAATTAAGGTTAGTCACTAAGGTCACTACATCATTTTAGTGTTAAAAAAAGTAGAACTTAAAAGATGTCTTATGTTTCTGGTGTTTAATACATACATACATACATATTCTCACGCCGTTAGTTTCCATTGGGGTAGGCAGAGACTATCGATCGCCACTTTGTACTTGACACTTTTTTTATCGCCAATGTGGAAGGTAATGTTAGTAGAGGACGACCTCGGAGGACAGATTTGGATCAAATAGAAAACGTGCTCAAAAAGGCAGGTGTCCGCAGTATGAAGAATAAAAGAGCATGTATGAAAAGATTGATGGATGTAAACGAAGCCAGAGAGGTTTGGTGTTTAATGTAGACCAAAATTCAGTTTTTTATTATAAACGTTCACGAAAACTGGTTGTGAAGTGACGTGCATTTGAAGAATGGCTAAGAATTTCAAAATTATGCTCACCAAATTGGATTTATTAATAGGCAGACTATTTACATAATATATTAATATTAATAAGCCTAATTTAAGAAACTAAGTAAAGATAATATTTAAAAGCATTTCAGTTATTTTCATAGTCGGCGAATTCACTTGATATTGGCAGCTTGTATTAATTTCGCCTAGCTTGTTTCCTGTAGCTTCTATTACTTTAACCGACTTTAAAATAAGGGGTTAAAGGGGCTAAAAAAATGCAAATTTTATTTTTGCTTTATTTTATTTTGGTTCTTTATTTTATTTTTGCACAACGCCATCTATCGGACTTTGGATTCCAACTATCAACATTAGTTCTATATTTAGACTTAAGATGTCGTTGCAAGTACTATACTGAATTGCGTAACGTAATATTTTTCTTCTTGAACTCACAAAATTAATCATATCTTTTGATAGAGTGAACCGATTTCGATGAAACAAAAACTAAGTTATACCTCAAATTACGTTTAATTTTTGCATATAAACATTTTCAGCATTAAATTCGTAGATTTTACGTTTTGCGCGCACAAACAAACATATAAACAGACAAACAGACAAACAGACAAAAAATTTAAAAATGATGGAAATGGGTTCTGTTACTTATCTGTTCACACGCTGGCTATATTTTTTTTCAATTTCTTCAATGTACAAAAATTACTTTTCTACAGATTTATTATATGTATAGATATGTGGCGTACTATCGCAACTTATAGTCGCTCTACCCACCACTCAATATAAATATCGGGCGACAAGTTATTGGTCAACGCCGCGCGCTCGCCGCGCTAGAGCGCCGCCCCGCGCCCGCTACTCGAGCTTCCCCACCGCTCTCGTCCGACGCTGTTGCTGCCGAAAACTGGTTTTGGAAGAGTGGTAACGGCCGCAGCGATCGTATGCTTGGAGAGTCACGTAGTCAGTCGGCTTACGAATATTCGCTAGAACTACCGCGCGCAATTAGCTATCTTTTATATAATTCGCGAGTGCTTGCTTCTTTGTAACTAATTTATTTATTCTGTTAATTATAATTTTCGTTACTTAATTCTTCGCTTTATTTCTAATTCTGCTTTTCTAATCTATCTTTATTCTTTTACTTGAGAACTTTATCCGTTAGAGGCTATACGCATATGACCTCTACATTGGTGACCACCGACTTTTGAGTGACGCATTAGTGTTAGTTTTCGAGACAGTTATTAAGTGCTAAAGACTATGAGTGAACCAGCGCCAACCATGGAGAGTAAAGAGGAGGTGTTTCGTGTCGGAGTGCGCGTGCCGCCTTTTTCCCCTGAGGAGCCGGATATGTGGTTCGCTCAGATCGAATCTCAGTTCGCGCTATCTAAGATTACTTCGGATGAGACGAAATTCCACTACGTGAGCGCAAACCTCGATCCTCAATATGCGAAAGAAGTGAAAGATATAATTATTAACCCACCCACGACCAACAAATTTTTGAAATTAAAAACGGAATTAATTAAACGTCTTTCCGCTTCGAACGAAAAGAAGGTGAAGCAGTTATTGATGCACGAGGAATTGGGAGATAGAAAGCCATCGCAATTTCTTCGTCATTTATCTAGTTTGGCTGGCCCAGCTGTTCCATCGGAATTTATTGCTACCCTATGGTCGAGCCGACTACCTCAGAACATCCAAACTGTTATAGCTCTACAGATGGACTTGTCCCTTGAGATGTTAGGAGAGTTAGCTGATAAAGTGCATGAGATAGCTCCTCCATCTATTCAGGTAGCCAGCTGCTCTACTTCTAACTACGACGTTAGCAAAGAAATAAGTGAGCTCAGACAGCAAGTAAGTCTCTTAACTGGTCAGTTGGGCCGGTTAGGTCGATCAACATCTAAACCACGAAATGGTCAACGAACCCGGTCCCGTAGCCGATCTAAACCTAGACAACCGCCAAACAATCATCCGCATTGTTTTTATCATTTTACGTACGGCGAGAAGGCGCGAAAATGTAGGCAGCCGTGCAGCTATAATGCGGGAAACTAGGCGGGCGGTTGAATGTAGCGGCCACCGACTGCCCTTCTTATACAGGCCGTTTATTTATAACAGATCGCACAACCAAAATGCAATTTTTAGTTGATACCGGATCGGACTTGTATGTTTTTCCGCGATCTTCCGTCAGAACGCCGTGCAGCAAGACAAAATATGACCTAACCGCCGCCAACAACTCAGTTATTCATACATATGGCTCTATCAAGCTCCACCTAAACTTCGGTTTACGAAGAGATTTCGTATGGAATTTCACTATAGCCGATGTTACTAAACCTATAATTGGAGTTGATTTTCTAATATACTACAATTTGTTAGTCGACTGTAGGAATCATAGGATTATCGATAACCTCACGTCTCTCACTACCCCCGCTGTTTCTTGTGCTACATCCAAGGAACTAGTCTCTATCAAGGCTGTGACAGGTGAATCTGAATTCCACCAACTTCTACGTGAATACCCGGAGATCACAAGACCAGCTGGCGTACATTCCACTCCGAAACATAAAACTGTACATTTTATACGAACGACTCCCGGACCGCCAGTGTATTGTAAACCACGACGCTTAGACCCTGTCCGCTTACAAGCTGCTAAGAAGGAATTCAACGAGATGTTAGCTTGCGGTACAGCTCGTCGTTCTGAAAGCCCATGGTCGTCAGCGCTTCATTTGGTGAAGAAAACCGAAGACAGTTGGAGGCCGTGCGGTGATTATAGAGCTCTGAACGCACGCACTATTCCGGACAGATACCCGATCAAGCATATACACGATTTTTCTCATCAGCTCGCTGGATGTACTATATTTTCTAAGATAGACCTCATAAAAGCTTTTAATCAACTTGCCATCAATAGTGCTGATATACCGAAAACAGCTATCACAACTCCGTTCGGATTGTTTGAGTTTCCGTTTATGTCCTTTGGTCTACGTAATGCTGCTCAAACGTTCCAAAGATTCATTGATGAGGTGCTACTTGGATTAGATTTTTGCTATTCATTCGTTGACGATATATTATGCTTTTCGAGGTCGGCAGAGGAACACAAAGAACACCTTCGTCAAATATTCGAACGACTGAAACAGTATGGAATTGTAATAAACTCTACTAAGTGTGAATGGGCCCGATCTGAAGTGGTATTTCTTGGATACCAGGTGTCTTCTGCAGGTACTAAGCCTCTCGAATCCAAAATAGAAGCCATCAAACAATACCCTATTCCTAAAACGGTGAAAGAACTACGGCGTTTCTTAGGGATGATTAACTTTTATCGCCGATTTATTCCGAATGCAGCTAAAATTCAATCACCTTTGAACGAGCTATTAGCTGGACCTAAAATCAAAGGATCTCATCCCATCGAACTTTCACAAGCCAATTTAAAGGTTTTTAATGAATGTAAAACGTCATTAGCCCAAGCATCTCTCCTCTCGCATCCGAGCTATACTGCGGAACTCGCGATAGTAACGGACGCGTCCGACTTAGCAATAGGCGCCGTGCTGCAGCAACGAGAGAACAAAAATGAAAATTGGCAACCATTATCATTCTATTCACACAAACTGAGTACATCACAAAAGAAATATAGCCCGTATGATAGAGAGTTGTTAGCTGTATACGAAGCTATAAAGTATTTCAAACATATGATCGAAGCGAGAACTTTTACTATATACACTGATCATAAACCTCTTACTTTTGCTTTTGTTGGAAACAAAGACAAGTGTTCGCCACGCCAATTTAGATATCTTGACTATATTGCACAATTTTGCACAGATATTTGCTATATACCGGGTGGTGACAATGTTGTGGCTGACGCGCTTTCACGCATAGAAGAAGTAACCATTAATATCGATTATAATTCTCTAGCACTATCCCAGAAGACAGACTTAGAGCTACAAGAGCTTTTACGTCAGGGAAGTGCTCTACAATTGAAAAAAGTGTCGTCTACATTCTGTAAAGCGCCCATCTATTGTGATATGTCTACACAAACACCACGTCCTTATGTAACACCAACTATGAGAAAACAGGTCTTTGATATGTTACATAACCTTAATCACCCCGGTACGTCAGCTACAGTGCGACTGGTGACACAGAGATTTGTATGGCCAGGGATTCGTAAGGACTGTAGAGAGTGGGCTCGGCAATGAATATCATGCCAAAAGAGTAAAGTTTCCCGACATACAATTTCCCCCCTTTCCCCTTTCCTCACTCCATCATCAAGGTTCTCTCACATACACCTTGATATCGTAGGACCTCTAACTATTTCTAATGATTACAGATATTGTCTTACCATCATCGACCGCTACACTCGATGGCCTGAGGTGATCCCTATGAAAGACATGAGTGCTGAGACGTGCGCAGTTGCCCTCGTCTCTGGCTGGATAGCCCGGTTCGGCTGCCCCGCCCGCGTGACCACGGACCGCGGCCGACAGTTCGAGAGCCGCCTATTTAACACGCTGACCAACCTCGTCGGTGCACATCATTATCGCACGACTTCCTACCACCCATCAGCGAACGGCATCATCGAGCGACTTCATAGACAACTAAAAGCTGCTATCATGTGTCATGACAATCCACGTTGGACCGAGTCTCTACCCATTGTTCTACTTGGTATGCGAAGCTCATGGAAAGAAGATTTACAATCATCATCAGCTGAACTAGTCTACGGTGAACCTCTCCGCCTGCCCGGACAATTCTTATCACCGAGAGATGACTACACAGTCGAAGACATAACCGAATATGCTACTCGTCTTCGAGCTCACATGGCAAAGCTGACGCCTAAACCTACCTCTTGGCACAGCAACTCGCCATTCTATATCCCGAAAGCTCTACACGACTGTACGCATGTTTTCATACGAAAAGACCGAGTACGCAGTTCCCTTGAAACTCCATATGCCGGACCCTATAAAGTGATGAAGAGGTATCCAAAATACTATACAATTGACATACAAGGCAAATCAGACAACGTAACAATTGATAGATTGAAACCAGCCTTCACCACAAGAGATACTCCGACTACTTATAATTCTACTTCTACACCCAAGCAAACTACGAGAAGTGGCCGAGTAATACGACAAACTCATTTCTATCGACCGTAGTTACGGTCTAGCCGGGGAGTAATGTGGCGTACTATCGCAACTTATAGTCGCTCTACCCACCACTCAATATAAATATCGGGCGACAAGTTATTGGTCAACGCCGCGCGCTCGCCGCGCTAGAGCGCCGCCCCGCGCCCGCTACTCGAGCTTCCCCACCGCTCTCGTCCGACGCTGTTGCTGCCGAAAACTGGTTTTGGAAGAGTGGTAACGGCCGCAGCGATCGTATGCTTGGAGAGTCACGTAGTCAGTCGGCTTACGAATATTCGCTAGAACTACCGCGCGCAATTAGCTATCTTTTATATAATTCGCGAGTGCTTGCTTCTTTGTAACTAATTTATTTATTCTGTTAATTATAATTTTCGTTACTTAATTCTTCGCTTTATTTCTAATTCTGCTTTTCTAATCTATCTTTATTCTTTTACTTGAGAACTTTATCCGTTAGAGGCTATACGCATATGACCTCTACAGATATATTTGATTTAGAATCGGAAATTTATAAAAAGACAGATAAAAAAGATAGTAGGTATAAAAATAAATTGTTGAATGTACCTATATATAAAATCAAATACAAAGTTGCAGCAATTTATTCACTTGGGAAGTACCTTAAGGTTATTTGTTATATATGTAAATTAAAAATGTTTCCCTATAATCGACAACCAATCACTTTAAAATATTAGAGGCCTCACAAACAAATCATCACAGAAAAACCCACACCATAGTAAAATGCATTTTAAGCACATAATGGCAAAATAAATTGCTGCCATCAACACTCTAAACAGTTTCCATATAATGATAGAGCGTTCAAGCACTAATAAGATTAAAGCTGATCGATCAGCGCTTTCATCAAAAGCGGCTTACATATTCAGTCTTAATAATACCACAAAGGAATACATAAACTGATGATGATGACATAGCATTAGTCACTATGCTTTGTTATGTAACTACCATACTTTAGACTCTGTTTCCAATTGAATAGATGATCTGATTGATTGATCATCTCTTTCGCACTTACATGTTATCGTATACTGGCATCTCATTCTAACCGATATCCTGACGATAAAATAGCGCTCGAGGCCTCGAACAGTAACAAAGGATTAAGTTAATACTTAAGATGCTATTTGGATAATAAAACCTTATTTGTTCAGTTCAACAGTTAAGTGAAGAGGCCTTTCTCTCGCTAAGTTATCTTTGTTATTGAATTTACGGAGAATCCCTTAAGCTTCTCACTCTTTATTAATACCCATGAATTCGTGGTAGTAATAACCAAACGATTGCTTTTTAAAATTACTAAAAATAATGAAACATACATTCAACAAACATATAATCACGGCAATAAATCTCAAAAAGGTGTAGCCAGAGCTTTAGACCTAGGAACTCCTTGGCCACATTTGAAAGTTGATAGGGGACAAGATGGTAAATATAATGCATTTATGGTGATAGACCGCATCGTCCAAAAACCACTTAAAAAAGCCCCAGACCTTTAGTCCCCACTTACGACACCCATGGGTAGAAAGAGGTAGTGACATTTTAATCCGGCACTAAACTGCATATAAAATAATGAAAGTATACCTAATTAGTAAACATAATATACAAATATCATGTGATATTTATGCTTTTTGCTGCTTATTAGAACGATATCTATTAACACCGCCTTGATTTATTTGATCATGTGTCCAGACCGAGCCATTAAGGTAGCTCTAAAGTTCAAATATTTAAATAGAACAATCGGCTTAACACAACTCTATGCGGATGAACATACCATATACATACTTCTTTAAATTTGCGCCCCGTAATCCGATTGGGGTAGGAAGAGAGTATCTATTGCTACCTAGCACGATCCTGACAAGTCTCTGTTGTTTTCCTCATAGTCATAGATCTTTTCCTACATACATACATATCACGCCATCATTTCCCATTGTGGTAGGCAGAAACTATCGATCGCCACTTTGTCTTTGCACAATCCTGGCAAACCTCTCTTGCTCCATTTACATTCGTCAATCTTTTCATACATGCTTTTTTATTCTTCTTACTACGGACGCCTGCTTTTTTGAGCATACACACTATTTGATCCAAATGTGTCCTTCGAGTACGTCTTCTACCAACATTATTTTCCACGTTCTTTCCTACATGTTCTTTTATTTTCCTCACTTCAAACTCCCATCTTATTACGAACTTTTAAACTGGTCTTCTATATTCTCCTTAGTAATATTCATAGCGATACACAGACATGGGTATTAGCCAAACTAATTTAACATTAACATAATTCCAGTACTAATAAATTCCTACTTATATACTTACCGGCAGTGCATGGAGCTATTCTTGTTTCTACGTTTATGTATAGCAGTGAATGTGGGATGTGGCAGAAGATGCATACAAGAGGAGTGAATGCAGTAGATATCAGAGCTATCGATTTTTAGTATTGATTTTTTAGGATTTTGGTGACTTAATAAGCAATAGTTTATTTTTGGAAGGAAAAGCATATTAATAAACATCGTTTAAAACTGAGGCTGTTTTCTAATATAAAAACAAATTATTTACCTAACACTGAAACGTATCATTTAGTCTTCTATAGATGCGTTAAGTCGCTTATAATGATTCAAATACAGTTCAAAGCCACTCAATACGAACATCAAAATACCGAGCTTCATTATCAAACAGGTGCTTCTAAGACTAGCCTCTATTAATGGATGGAACCTGTAGCAATTAGCAGGCAATTTGCGGTTCCATTGCTTGCCTGAAGCGGCGAGGACACCACATCGTCGCTAATTAAGGTGCTATGGAAATCGACACTGCTATCGCTTCGCCTGGTTGAGCTAGACAAAGATAGCCTTTTGAGCATAAGAGAGGTCTACCTTTATTGATTTGATTGACGGTGAATGAAATTGAGTCATTAAAAATGTGAGTGATAGCTCAGTGGGTAGAACACCGCTGATCGTGCAGATGATGAGGGCCACAAAACCTGTGTGTGGCCTACACCAATTTGTCTTTTCTAAAGTCATATGTATGGTTAATTTATCATGGTTGTTAACGTTGAGGGAAAAGACTGTGAGGAAACCCACATGGCTAAATTGTACTTATTCATGTGACAGTGTATTTGTGCAAAACGGCGATAGACCTGCCCCCTATTACGTCAGTACACTGTCCAAGCAAAACGTGGGTACTCTGAACACCAGGTGACAAAGTCACGTGATGTTCAGAAGTATTAGTACCTCTGCCAACCCCTTCGGGGATATGCGGCGTGAACTTTTATGTTATGTTATATATATGCTATTTAAATTTACTATTCTCTTATAAGGCTTAATAAATGTATTTAATTAAAATTATAAATTTGATTGGTATATCGCTAAACACTATCAATTAATAAACAAAGGACCTTTCAAATGGACGATGATAGGCACTTGGTGGCTAGTTGCGATCTAGTTGCCTAATTTATGTAAATTGACATTGTGGCAAAATCGGTCAACCGTATGTTGTTGCTCGGACATTCATGTAACATGAACAATTATAAAAGCTGCCATTTCTTTGTAGATATATGGTAATAATACAATAACTGCAAAACTGTTAAAAGGTCAATATCTGGAATTGTATACCTGCAAGGGTCAAATGTGAAAGTATGCAGTTATCTGCAACAAGAATGTAACGTAACCATGTAAACTGCTCACAGAAAACAACTTAATTTATCGCACTCTCAGAACGAAAGAGCCTCAACTCAAAAATAGTGATATTGAGTTACAATCCTAGAGAGACATAAAAAGGTATGCTCAATCCGATGAATAGTAAAACAAAGGCACTAATTGTTAAAAAAACAGGATAGCGATTTTTCCGACCCTATAACAATAAGTGCCTTTGTTTTAGAACATACTTTTTTATGCCTCTCTTTGAATGTAACTCAATATCACTATTTTTGAGTTGAGCCTCTTTCGTTCTGAGAGTGCGTTATGGTTCTTATGATATTAACCCAACTATGTAATCTCAATTGCCGTGTAGTGTCGGCTTAGAATAACACTACCCCATTTCTACCCTTGGGTGATCGTAAGAGGCGACTAAGGGTATAGGGGGCTTTTTAAGTGATTTTTGGGCGATGAGGTTGGAGACCCGTCACCAAAAACATTTATTATATCCATAACCATCTTTTCCCAAACAACTTCCAAAAGTGGCTGAGGAATTTTTCATTCCAAAGCTCTGGCTACCCCGTTAAGGGATTTATAGCCGTGAGTATATGTATGTATGTATGTATGTAATCTCAAGTAACAAAAAACAAAAACGAACTTTGATATTTGTCTTCTGAAACCTACATCAATTAATATTTTTGTATACCAACAAATACTATATAATTGAAGCTTGACTAGACTCCCTGTTTAAAATTTAAATTTACAGGTTTTTACATGAACACATAGACAAGATAGAGTAACTCCAAGACCAAACTAATCAGATATACTGCTGCTATCCCGAGTTTTGATAAAGTTCCTAACTATGTGCTCACCATCCAGTGCAAGAGATCTAATATATAACTATGAATAACAATATCTTAGCGGCTCTAAATTTGTAAAGCTATGTGGGAACAAGATATACTGGCTAGTACACACTGCTGTGTACCAACTTATAAATTTGTATTTAGGCTTAGCTCGAAAAACATTTACGTACCGCGATATAGGAATATGAGTGAGACGCTGCTATGTGCGAGTGAGTCCGCTACAGTATGCGGTCTAACAGTATTCCCACAGATGCTTAGTATTTTACAATACATATACTTCGCTATTAGTTACCTATGGGGAAGGCGAAAACTATCGAGCTTTATTTACATACAGCAATATTTCATACATGGCCATTTCTCTTGACAGTTTACACATGTGCCTGCCATTTTTAGTGTATTCTCTATTCAATCTAAATGTGTCGTTTGTGTTTGTCCTATATTCGAGTCACCATCCATCGTTCTCTATTTGCATATATATGTCTTTTCTTTCCAAAATTTTATAATTTGATTATCTCCTTACTTACAAATATCATTAAAGGCAGAGACTATCGATCGCCATTTTGTACGATCCTGGAAAACTCCTCCAGAATAGAATAGAATAGAAAACTCTTTATTGCATATCAAAAAAGAGAAACATTTACAAATAAACAGACTTAAATAACAAAAGTACAATTGGCGGTCTTGTTACTAAAAGGGATCTCTTTCAGACAACCTTTGAATGGAGAGGTCAATAAATTAAAGTCATGAGAGATAGATGTCCAACAACATGGTGAAACTGATAACTATGCTTTAATGTACACAATAAATACATAATAATTTTCTAGTTCTTATTATTAAATTAAAAATAATAAACTATTAACCAACATATACATACATATGATACAATAAATTAATATTTATAATACATATCAATATTATTATATATACTTTTTATTTATATACTTAATATACCTATATATATATATATGAATATATATATATATATATATATTATATATATATATATATATAAATATAATCTGAGATATGCATACTAAATTGCATACAAAATCATTCCTGCGTTAGGGATATTTCTAATGAACGTATGAACTCCTAGTACTTTCGCAAGTCCAAATACGGTATTGAGTCCACGATATGTTTCGTATGTCATAATATGTCTGCAGAGCTGTTAAATTCATGTCAAAAAGACGTTGGTGTAACTGCGAAGAAAAAAAATGCTCCGCAGTTACACCGCGCTGTTCATTCAGTGTAACTGCGGTGCATACCCCCCCATTTTCTACATACATATTCTTGAAACTATAGCTACTAGCGTAGCTCTGGCTGCTTACCTCGCTGAATCCTTCCGGCTTGTGTGTTGTTAAGCTGAAAGTTGCGGCGGAGTAACTAGTTTGAACTAGTTCGATGTTCTAAGACTAGAAAACACGCAAAACATACCTAATAGTTTTTATTCGATACAAAGTTAATAATTAAAATTTATTTGCTTACCAATTATCCGAATCTGGACAATTATTTAACGAGAAATCGTAAAGTGAAAGGTGGTATAATTACTGGTTTAAATACTGGGGTTAAAACTTTTTTGCTCATCTACTACATTTACTAAGGAGTCAAAAACAGATCCCACATCCTGGGTCGACTGGTTTGATACCCACCTAAGTGATGAGGATACGCTAGTCTGATTGCATATAAATGGTTTTGATTTTACTCGACTACTGTTACAGGACAGTGAAAAGGAAGGGTAATGATTTTGGCAGTCTTATGTTATAATGTATATAGCCAAGAGCCTCCGTAGCATCTGTATTAAAACTAAACATACATATACTAAATATTACTAAACTGCATATACTCACTCAATAAGTTTGATTGGGCTAGACAGAGACTATCGATCTCCACTTTATACAATTCTGGCAAACCATTTGAGTTTGTTTGACAACCCGGCCACTACAACAGGGACCCATTTCTGGAAAACTCAAGGAATGGTTTGGGATGCGTCTTAAGCCATATTACTCATCAAATCAAATCAAGATCAATTAATTCAATTTCATTTCGTTCAATTCGTTCATTCAAACATAAATTTAATAAATATTAATTAAATTCTGACACACTTTTGTTATGTAACGTAATGATTACGATTTGAATAAAATTACACTGTAATTATAAAACTACACGCTTTATAGTAAATATACACGCTATTGCTTCCGTGGGCGTCGTATGTATAAAATACAATTATTAAGAAAAGGCTTATCTTTGCTAAGGCAACACGAGGTGAATGGAGCAATTCTATCGGTTACTTATAAACACATTAACCTCGCATATCTTTAGTGGAACTGCAACTTGATTCAGAAACTCTATCCATTCAGTATTTAGGAGAAAGAAAAATAAAATATTTGACATCAAGCTATTCACACCCCTATTTCTGCAATGTTTTTATTAACCACACACTCATCATGATTTTGAATAAACCTAATGGAATTAATAAGTTTATTAGAATATTTCATCGGCTTGTATTGTGAAAGTAGTATTCGATACGCTTTAATCCCCATTACATTTCTAATATAGAGGAGAGCAGCTTCACTCTAAGGAAACAGGTTTTACCCATTTTTCAATACATTTTATAGGAAGATAATATTTGTTGATTCTAAGGGCTACAAATTATATAATTTTTACAATAATGGATTTATGAATATGTAAAATATAAGTAATATTGACACGTTACACTTTCTCAGAAATCATTGTCAAAGTTAATTTAAATCTGTATTATTTAATTGACAATTGTATTTACTCTATTGACGATTTCATAGCGAACTGTAATATTTTACTCTAGATTATTAAGCTTAGTTTTGTGTGATCGTTGTACAAAGACATGTCATGAATTATGTCAAGTACACATTGAAAATAAATGATAATCTTTTGTTTGTATTCGGATGGGCCCAGAATTCGTTAACATTTAAATGTAACATACCGCGCAAACTATTGCCACGCGCAGCGCGGGCGCGGGCGGGGGCACTAGCTCGCTTTTTGGAAATTTAGCTAGTTCAAGAACTAAACCATAATGATTTAAATTTTCGTAAGTCATATGCCAAAACAATGTTAGCTCGATTCAGTAATTATGACAACATCTTATTCTCTGACAAAGCCCATTTCCACCTAAATGGACATGTAAACGAACAGAATTGCAGGTATTGGAGCAGCAAAAATCCTAAAGCTTAACATGAAAGGCCACTTCACTCTCCTTAGGTAACTGTATGGGCTGCAATTTCAGCAAAAGAAACCATCGGACCTTACTTTTTTGAAGATTCTCGAGGGCGTCCAGTTACTGTTAATTCTGCGGAGTATGTGAAAATGTTACGGGAGTTCTTAGCACAGATGCTACTGGAATTTGCTGGCTATAATCGTAACACATGGTTTCAACAAGATGGAGCCACGTGTCACACATCGAACGAGTTCTTGACCACCGTCAAGACAATGTCTTGTTTCCGGGAAAGCTGATATCCAGATGTGGTGGCATCCAATGGCCACCCAGAAGTCCAGATCTATCCCCAGCAGACTTCTTTTTATGGGGTTATTTAAAGAGTCGTGTCTACATTGATAAACCGAATACACTGCGTCAACTTAAAGAAAAAATCTCTTCGCAGAAAAGGCGATCTCGCGGTCTCTTTGCAGAAGAGTATTTGAAAACTTCAGGACTCGCTTAGATGAGTGCGAAAAACGGAAACGGTGGTCATTATCATATGCCCCAGAAATACATCTAACATGTGATACTTTTAATTTTTTATTATAAACAATGAGACACAAAAATTAAGTTTCATTAATAAAGCAAGCCAATTTTCCTTTTTGGTTCGGAACCCTGAAAACAAAGAATATATCAATATCTATATATACTTAACGACATATAGAATACAATCTTTACCTTTCCCTATTTATCGAGTTTATAATTGTCTATAAGCCAGCATCAGAAAATGTTAAATAGATTTTGACGATATGTTACTTGTCAATCACTTGATAGATTAGTTGAGTCAGGCATCCGTCACTCCATGTACTTGCACTCTATAATTACCTACCGCCCGGCCGAACGGTCTCGGGCCACCGGGGGCCCAAGTTCAATTTTAATAAGTACCTAAGTATTTAATTATAAATATATTAAAATAAAGCACATGTAACTATAAAGTTATTTTTAATTTTATTTTACCTACACCCTGACGTCTATAATTAATTATGTTCTTAGATAGATAGATTGCATAGTACAGCTCTAATTTATAAAAAAATATTTTATAACGAAAAAAAAATTGTACTGCCAAATACAAGTCAGAACATATGATAGAATAAATATTCACAGTTCTCAATAACATCGACACAAAAAGTTATGTTAATTTAATTTTATCGAAGAGGCAGCCCTGCGATTGGTACCGGATCGCGCGGTGCGAAGCAACCACAACTATACGCTTGAGCATTAAGGCACATTTTAGATTGCAGTGGTTACTGACGCGACGGAGTAGGCTGTTATAGCAGTAGGTATTGGAAATTTTCTATGAAGTGAAGTAACTGGTAACTATTCAATAATCTGTGGTTGAGTGCTGTGAGAATGTCATATAATGACGAGACACCTGGACACACAGAGCTTTGTGGACTATGGCCTAATTACTTTAGTCAAGGTAGACTGGAGCTCCTTCTGAATCCAGGTGTGCATGAGGTGTGATGATTATTATATGGTTGAAATAGGATTCAAGCCGCAACTACGGACGGAAATGTTTTTGACGATATTTAAGAGCAAAACTCAAAATATACACTTTATTTATCATTGTATCTAACAAAGAGTAAAGAAAAGATCTTTATTGCAACGTTAAACATACATAAATATATGCATATAAACACCATTAGTTTCCATTGACGTTGGCAAAGACTATCGATCGCCACTTTGTACGGTCCTGGCAAACCTATCGACCTTCGTTTACATTCACTAATATTTTTAAACATACACTTTTATTGGTCGTTTTGTCGCCGCCTTTTTTGTGTACATTCTCTATTTGACCTAAAAGTGTCCTCTGTGGTCTTCATATACTAACATTACCATCCCCATCATTTTTAATAGCTTTGAAATATAAGTACAATTAAGCATGCGGGTAGCGTTAAAAATGATGAATTCTATTCTAAGACAAAAACCAAAAAATAAGACTTAAAAATATTATATCTTACAAAAACTAAAGTATAAAACTTGAAAAAACCTGCACATTCACTAAGCTAATAATATTTTCTGTTTAACAAGGATTTTATTAAAGAGAGATGTTCTTTTGTATCCCGCAGCGTGGTAAGCTACGGGGACAAATTGGCATCTAAGCCCGAGTGAACGATTGCCCGTGTGCCCACAAAGCCGTGGGACATTGTGCTTTGAAAAGCTGAAATTTCCTACAATCTACAGTGCATATTTTAAGCAAAGTTTTATCGTGAAATACTGTGTTCTTGTAGTTTAGTTTGGAATAAAATTTGACACATTTTGTGTGTTGTCTCTGCTGAAACTGGATATTCGCGTTGTATATCCCCAAAGGGTTGGCAGGGGTACTCGTAATTCAGAACATAAAGTGATAGTTTATTTGCCTGTTTTTCAAAGTACCCACGTTTTGCTATGATAGTGTATCTGCTTTATAGGCAGTAAGCGCACCGTCATTTTTTACAGTTACACTATCACCTGACTAAACACAACTCAGCCACGTGGGTTCCCTCAGGATGTTTTCCCTACAACAACCTAGCACTTAAAACAAAGTTTAATTCTTTTAATAGTAATATCTATTAATATAGGACACACCACTTTTTGACATAGAAGAAAAACGATACCTCAGTCATGATCACTTAAGAATCTATACAACATAAGGAAAATGTCTGGTGAAACTGATTAGATGTAAGACCTCCCAGGAAACTTGTCCAGCAAAAACAGAGCAAAGAAACTAAAAATGAAACTGACACAAAAACGTCTAAAGGGTATTAGCACTTTGTTGTTCGAGAAATGCTATATTTGGTACTTTATATTTTATACATACATATCCATATATTCACGGCTTGAAATCCCTTAAAGGGGAAGCCAGAGCAGAGCAGCTTCAGAAACTTTTGGAAGTGGAGTAAGGAAAAATAAAGGTTCTCGACGTCGGGTGGGTCTCCAACCGCATCGCCCAAAAACAACTTAGAAAGCCCCATACTTTAGTCGCCTCTTACCCATGGGTAGGAAGGGGTAGTGACATTCTAAGCATTCTAAGGCTTCATGTATCAGTTGACATTAATTACGACATGAAACTGTGAATGTACCTAAAACCATGCACAGCTTTACAAAGTGCAAATCTCAATGCAAAGCTCGGTCTATATTTAGTTCGGAGCTCATTAAGCCGCACAATATTTCGTGTTTACATGTTTCGTGAACAAATGGTGCAGTTAACTAAGCGACGTGCCATGCCATCCAAATGTTTTGTTCCAGTTTCACGAGAGTGTTTCGCACGCAACATTTGTAATATTTGTATACACTTTGTTCTATGGTATGCTCTTGTTGCTTTGTATGTATAATTAAATTTGTTCAGAATATCGTTGTTTTACATGTTGTGTCATTTGTTGCTATGATGTGATGACCAATCTTGATAGCTCAGTGGGTAGAACACTGCTTATCGTGCAGAAGATAAGGGTTCCAATCCCGGTAGTCAGGCCTACACCAAGTCTTTTCTAAAGTCACACGTGTGGTTAATTTATCATGTTTGTTAATGGTGAGGAAAAACATCGTGAGGAAACCCACATGTCTGAGTTGTATTTAGTCATGTGACAGCGGTCAGCAAAAGTCAGTGAAATTCAGAGCAATAATATGAAAATCTGATTTTTATGGACCATATAGAAATGTGTGATATTAGAATTATCCAGATTATTCTGGTTCTCTAATTCGTATATTTGAATTAGTAGATCTGGCCTTACAAATAGGTAACTACAACACAGCTTACATTTTCTGTATCGACTCATTTTTTTGTTATTATTGACAGCTTAGAAAAAAAATACTAAAATAAAAAGGAAAAAAATATCATACACAGTTTAATCACCTGGCTCATTGCAGTACCACAAATAGTTCTTCTATTTGTAGTTATACCCAAGATCTCTGGTCGGTACCTATCTACAATGGGAAAAAAATTGTAGTGCTACTCTGAGTGACGGACACCAGTCCGAAGGTTGCTGGTTCGATACCCACCGAGAGCATAATTTATGTGACGAACATAAATGATTGTTTTTTAGTCACATAAACCACAAAAAAATACACGGTCCCTATTTTGTATCAAACGCTGTCAAAGCAGATTTATTTCCGCTTGCCTGCACTCAGATGAACACCCGCATGATTTAAAAATCGAACGAAGGTCGGCTGTCCGCAATATGAATACATAAAACGTTGCGTGACAAGACTTTGAAACTCGAATGTGGAAAACAGACATATTTTTCTAGGAACAGTGGCGTTGCGAATAGGAAAAAAATATATTAACAAAGTTCAATGACCAACCCAAATGCTATATAGGTCACAGGCACCTATTCTATGGAGCATTGCCAAGAGCTCCTGGCTACGCTGAGCCGAGATATATTTATATACTTAATATACTTGACTACATTGCTTTGTTATATTTAGTTTAGGACTTTTATCTTCTTTAATGCACTCTTTTAAGTTTATTTAGTTCTGGAGAAAAACTACAAAATGTAATAGGAATCGACGCGTTTTTTTTCAGGCTTTAAAATATTGTGGAACACTATTGTGTGTATTTAAAAAGTGCTTATAAATAAAGTAGTAGTTGTGTGTAGTGTTGGCTTGGAATAGCACTACCCTATTTTTTTCCAAGGGTGTACGCAAGAGGCGACTAAAAGTATTGGGGCTTTTGATGGATTTTTCGGGGATGCAGTTGGAGACCCATCACCAACAATCTTAATTTTACCATCTTTTCCCATCTCAACTTCCAAAAGTAGCTAAAAAACTGTTGACTAAATGTTTACCTTAGGACTAGTCTTAAATTAAATATTTCGCCAAGAAAAGAAAACGAAAAAGTTTTCGCGCAAACACAACCCTTAAAAATATGTTTGCTCTATAACCTGAATCGAAATAAAAAAGTTTGAAATTTTCATGAATATTTCAGAAGGTATTTAGTTACTCATTCAAATTATTATATAAAACTTGAGCGCTTTGGAAAGGTTAAGTGTTTCGAAGACCTTAAGCCTTTCTCAGAACTTGGGAACTTGAAACTTAAATTAGATCACCTGGGACATAGTTAAACATTGTAATTTAAGTAGTTTGCCGTCTCTTAAGTTTTGCTATTTGAAGGTTACTTGATACGAGAAGTGTATTATGTTTGCGGAAGCTAAAGTCTACAGTTTATGTTTAAATTATAAAGTATTCATAGTGTTTAGGAAGCCTAGTACGAGCTCTATTTTATCGTTGTTCTGTCGGTTAGAATGAGATAAAAATATACGATACTATGCAAGTGCGAAACAAATAGCTGTTTTATAACATAGCTGGGCTGAACATTAAGATCTAAATCAAAATTTGGAAGTTCAAAAAGCTGGGCTTTGAACATTAAGTTCTCAACAGGAGTCTAGTTCACCTACTTGTATTTAATAGAAGTGTAAGTAATGTTATCAGGGTTGAAACATCAACTAGATAACATACATACATATACTCACGGCTATAAATCCCTTGAAGGGGTAGCCAGAGCTAGGGATTAGAAATTCCTCAGCCACTTTTGGAAGTAGCGTGGGGAGAAGATGGTGAAATAAAGGTTATTGGTGATGGGTCTCCAACTGCATTGCCCAAAAATCCCTTAAAAGCCTAAATACTCGCCTTAGTCGCCTCTCACGAGTCGGTCATATATACATACATACATATTCTCACGTCGTTTGTTCCCATTGGGGTAGGCAGGCAGAGACTATCGATCGCCACTTTGTACGATCCTGGTAAATTTGTGTGTGTGAAATATATGTGACCAAAAATATAAACATTAAATGTGAGGTTTATTAAACAATATTTTAACGGTATGAGTAAACATCGTTATGGCCGGCTCATGTGGCCTTGATGTACTTAGTCTTGTGCTAGTAAAATTGGCGATGCGTGATATGCAGCATAACATTTAATTACAAGTTACTGTTCAGACAAATATAATGAGGAAACAATTACGATCCCATGAAAGATTCATAGACGAAAAAAGTCCATTATCTCATAAACTACTCAAACGTTCACGCCGTACATCCTCGAAGGGGTTGGCAGAGTTATTAGTACTTCTGAACATCACGTGACATTGTCGCCTGGCGCTCAGAATACCCACGTTTTGCTGGCTTATTCCGATTATCCACCCTAAAAAATCCTCCCTAAGTCGGATATTCGGAAACGCATGTCCGATTATCCACCCTGAACGGGGTGGATAATCGTAATTCATAATAAAATGTTTCTTCCGATTTTTTACCCCAAGTACAGTCATTCACAGAAACATACTCACAACCTGGTCCAAGAAACTTCAACAGAGATATACATACCTACTTTCCTACTTACAGTCTGAATAAAATTATCCTGGTGGAAAGTTTTAATTTAATATTTATTGTTAAACGAAAAACTTAAGTAATCTTAAAAAAATAATAAAAAAATTGCAGGTAAGCACCTGTAGATTTGGGTGAAAACCATTTAAATTGACTGTTGTGACAAATGAAACCATAAAAAGAAAGAAACTCGTAACAAAAAATAACAAAATTAAAACTTAGGGTCTTTTCACCACTGACACACAATAAATAATAATTTACATGTTCCTGTAAAGGACTGTACGTAGGCAGGGTAGAAAATCGGAAGAAACATTTTATTATGAATTCCGATTATCCACCCCGTTCAGGGTGGATAATCGGACATGCGTTTCCGAATATCCGACTTAGGGAGTATTTTTTAGGGTGGATAATCGGAATAAGCCGTTTTGCTTGGACATAAACTACGACATTTACTAATTTGCCTCACACACCGCTCGTTTTTGTATCCAGAACCTTGTCTCCCAACTAATGTACTAGAGACGGCTCGGTCGTATATAATGGGCACTTTATCGACTGAGTTGGCTATTTGATGCAAACCATTCTGCAATATTGATTAACTGGCCTGACAAGGAGGTTTACTAACTAGAAGTATCTGACTGGCTGACTATCAGTGTGTGTTTATTTTATCCTATTCTTCTTATCTACATGTTTTTTCGAAAGAATTGGTCGCTGCTGGTCCTGTAGGCTCTGCGGCTTTACGGTGACTTTATGTGTTCTTCTCACGTTATGTGATTGTTTTTTTGTGATGGACAATTTATTTCAATTATTACGTTTGGTTTGGTCGCATAGAAAATCTTTTATAAAGTAAAATAATGTTAATAAACTGAAATTGTACAAACCATATTTTGAAAAATAAAAAAAATGTGAATGTATTTTCCTTCGTTGCTTCTTCTCTTTACGAACACCTTCCGAAGCACAGATTAACGATTAATTTAAAACTTTGACGTTCAAAAAATGTTAGTATTTAACTTTATTTTGAAAAATAAACTTTTTGACTTTTTGAATGCAAAACGTGGGTACTCTGAACACCAGGTGTCACGTGATGTTCAGAAGTATTAGTACCTCTGCCAACCCCTTCGGGGATATTCGGCGTGAACGTTTATGTTATGTTATATGTTATGTTCAAAATCACTACGAAGCTCGTGCAAGGCCTCCCTATCGCCTCATAGATGTGCACTCTCCGAAAATAGGTTATCCCAGAACAACATCACTCAACTGCTCAACTGTCACCAAGTCGTCTCATGGGACGTCTACTGAAATAGTAACTAAAATCTTTTGTATTCAGTATGAAGTTGCTACCAACGACCAATAGTTTTCTGTGCCATATCCCCACACATTTAGACTTATACTTTGCAATTATTCAAGCTCTTCATAAAATATTCATCCTAACAAATTATATACTATCAGATTCCATCAGGATGTATAAAATACATACATGCATATAGTCACGGCCAAAAATCCCAAAAAGGGGTAGCCAGAACTCAGAGCTAGAAACGCCTTAGCCTCATTGGGAAGTTAATAGGGGAGAAAATGTTAGAAATAAAGTATTGTTGATGATGGGTCTCCAACCGCGTCGGCCAAAAACCTCTGAAAAAGCCTTATACCCTAAGTCACCTCTTACGACACCCGTAGGTAGAAAGGGGTAGTGACATTCAAAGCCGGCACTACACGGCCTTTAAAATAGAAAATTAGAATTATAACGACAATTACTTAAGACGCGGCCATGATGACCCGACATTAATAGAAACCAAATAGATCAAAGTCATAAAAAAGTGAGATTCATTTTATGATATCCCATGACATGTCTGTTAAGAATACGACCATAAAATGTTTAGTTGACATACACAAAGTTGCAGTAACACATGTAGGTCATAAAATAGTTGGAGTAAAGTAACTTAGTACCGACATTTTGCTCGGATCGTATTTTGAACACGTATTTGAGATATTTCAGAGACGCAGTAATATGGAGCTGAAGGAACAAATAAGGATCGGAAGGAACCGCGTGTGAAATATTCAATAAAACCTTTACCAATAAATAAAGAATAAATAAAGGAAAGAAAAATTTTCGACACAGGCGGGGATCGAACCCGCGACCTCGGGTAAACGCCCCGACGCTCTGCCAATTGAGCTACCGTGTCAATTGGCTGCCATGCGAAATTCTTCTATCCTTTATTTCTTTTTTTACACGTTTTAGTAGTGTTTGCGTTTCCTCCCTCCAAATTTTTACTAATTCGGAAGGTCACTTGTCTACCTTTTCAGATAGAATGCAAATGTTGAAAACGACTAACTATCACATAATTTTAAATCTTTTGTTCATGAAAACCTCATGTGGGGACCATTACCAATAAATAAAGGAAAGAAAAAATTTCAACACAGGCGGGGTTCTATTTATTTATTCTTTATTTATTGGTAATGGCCCCACATGAGGTTTTCATGAACAAAAGATTTAAAACAATAAAACCTTTTTTTATTTTGTTTCGATTTGGCTATAAAGAATGAGAGTTTAGCTTAAACTGGGTCTACGTTTAGAAAGCGTTCAACTTAAAATCGGGTGGTGCAAGTTCGATGTTTCATGTAGTATATTTAATAAAAAAAAATAGTTTTGTGTTCTTTGTGACATAATAGATTTCAATCATGGTACCAGGAGGTGTGCCGAAACGCTGGGCAAACGTATCATGTAAGTGATTTAGAAATGTTGTCGTTGGTTAATCCAGATAATTATATATAGCAGTAATGTAACTTAAATTAAGGTTCAAAAACAGAATCGATTCCATATTTTTAAATGCAAGTTGTGCCGTCACTCTTACAGTGAAATAGTTTGTAGTGTATTAAACAGAAATTTCTGTTAAATGTACTATAAATGTGATGTATCACACAAAAAGTTCTTTAAACACATATTTGCTGTTAATTATTAGATATTTTTACAGTTATAACTGTTTATTTTAATTAGTGAAGGTGAATTACAACTCAAAATTCAATCACCACTTAACGTAAAAAACGTAAACAGAATTATTGTTTTTTTTCTATTTCGCTAAATTTCATGGTTTAACTATAGTCATATGTTGTTGTCAAAAAAATAACATAAAATGACAAAATGCAGTTGTTAAGAGACAGTGTACAGGAACCACAAATTATGGTGCAGTATTCTTCATTTAATATTATTTAAAACTCGTTCACATTACTATTTGATATTTATTACGTCTATGTCCATCCTTCGCTATTCTCATGAGAGTTATATTTAAATTAAAGATAATTCTATTACGAATCGTTATTTCGTACCTCAACTCAAACTCGAACAATAACGGCGTATATCCCCGAAGGGGTTAGCAGAGTTACTATACTTATGAACATCACGTGAAAATGTCACCTGGTATTCAGAGTACCCACGTTTTGCTTCGACCATGGACAGTTTAATGATGTGATAGGGGGCAGGCCTCACGCCATTATATTCGAATATGCAGTCACATTATTAAGTATAACTTATCCATGTGGGTTTCCACTCGATGTTTTCAGTCACCGGTAATAACAACTAGCTTTTAGCCCGCGACTACGTCCGCGTGGACTTAATTTTTTGCATCCGGTTTACATCTAAAATACCAAAATACTATCTTAACTTCTGTTTTTTATATTTATATTCCCGCGGGCGCTGAATAGATATAAAGAACATTGAGGCTTTTTAGGTGATATAGTAACGCAATAGTAATTAAAATTGTCGGCAGATTGAAAATTGCTCGCGAGCGAATCAATTCAATCTCGTGGCTAACACATTTGCGCGCGCTTTTACTTCAGCAAAGTCTATGGGCCAATTTTGACAATTCATAAATCGCTAACAATTTAAATAATCCAGTTTTGGAAAATGACTTCAGATGGAGACCTTCAATTTGATACCTGAACCAATTTTCTAGCTCTTAGCATCGCGACACAGACTGGTTCACAAAATCCACCCTCTCTCGTTTAATATATAAGGATGATAAATTAACCACACATATGACTTTTGAAATGAAAAATTTATTTATGCCCAACCCGGGATTTGAACCCACATCGTCTGCACTATAAGCGGTGTTCTAACCACTAAGTTACACGGTTGGAAATTTTGTATACACTCATAATGCTAGAGTTTCATACATTAGAGTGAATACAGTATATATATTCCTGTTTCTTTTACTCTTTAGCATTACTTTGCTCCGGCTTAAGTTAAATGATTCGCTTAATCTCTCTCTATGGTGTTAATGGTGTATCAATATCACATATTTGCGATCAAAAAGTAGATGTGAAATACCATAATATAAAATTTAATTTAGCTCATTTGTAATGAATTTAGTTCAATTTAATAATGTGAAACTTCAACATTTCATAATATAAAGGACAACCAGTATTAAGTAGGCGTGACGTGATGGATTAGTCGCCTTTTATTTTAAGCTATATTATCTGTGCTAAAGTAAGTGTAGGTGTTAGCGAAACTTGGGAGAATCTTTACTAAAATTTATAATATTTATAAATATCATACATACATATTATCGGCTAAATATAGGACCAGCGCAAACACTTATTATTATAAGTGCAGAACACGTTCATATAAGCTGCATTTAATGATTTTCTAATAGTTGATGAATAGTGAATAGTTTGCTGTGTAGTGTCGGCTTAGAATAGCACTACCCCTTTTCTTCCGGTGGGTGTACGTAAGAGGCGACTAACGGTATTGGGGCTTTTTAAGGGATTTTTGGGCGATGCGGTTGGAGACCCATCACCAACAACCTTTATTTTACCATCTTTTCCCCACGCAACTTCCAAAAGTGGCTGAGGAATTTCTAATTCCTTAACTCTGGCTACCCCTTCTAGGGATTTATAGCCGTGAGTATATGTATGTTTGTATGTATGTTGATGAATATAAGCTGCTTGCGCCCAGTGTAGCTCATAAAGACTATAAGTTATTTCCAAGAAAAAATACTATAAAGGTATATTCTCTTCTTTAACAATATCACATTGATAAAAGCTCTCGTCAAGCTTTACAGGTCATCAATTTAAATTATATTGAAAAGAGTCTGAAACATGATTTATTTAAAATACATGTACTCACGCCGTTAGTTAAAATTGGGGTTCCACTTTATACGATCCTGGCAAACCTCTCTAGCTCCGTCCACATACATCAATCTTTTCATTCATGCTCTTTTATTTTTCATACTTCTCTGACACATGTCTTTTTAAGCAAATTTTCTATTTGGTCCTCCGAGGTCGTCCTCTACAAATATTACATTGTTTTATTTTATTAGTAAGATTTTATTTCACAATTATTAATCCTCTTGGTTATTTTTGGTGAGTCATCCTATGGAACATTTAAATTCATACAAACAGACACATATGCTCATGCTATAGATTCCAATGGGGTAGTCAGCGACTATTGTTTTAGGTACTAAAATTCACCTTTTTTGTGGTAATTTAACTTACGTGTCATTGCACACATGTTTAAAAAGCTAACTTAATCTTCGGTATATAAAAAACATCAGCCACTTTTGAGTTTGTTTGGAGAGAAGATAGTATAACATTATTAGCGACATGATAGTCCAGTGGATAGAACACCCGCCCGAAAAACAGAAGGGCGTGAGTTCCAATCCTGGGACGGGCCTACACCAATTTGTCTTTTCTAAAGTCATATGTGTGGTTAATTTATCATGGTTGCTAACGGTGAGGGAAAACATCGTGAGGAAACCCACATGGCTGAGTTGTACTTAGTCATGTGACAGTGTATTCGTACAAAACGGCGATAGGCCTGCCCCCTATCACGTGAGTACACTGTCTAAGCAAAACGTGGGTACCTTCTCTGGAAACTAGATGGCGCTTGCCATGTGAGTTCAGGAGTATTGGTACCTCTGCCAACCCCTTCGGGGATAAACGGCGTGAACGTTTATGTTTATGTTTATGTAAGATAGTATAAATATAGTGTGAATTTTTGTTATTGGTATGTAGTAGTTATATAGCTATCAATATGATATAAACCATCATAGGCGTCAGTATATAATTTAAAACATATGCAATACTTGCCCCACATCACGTACATGCTATGTTCAACTAAAAACTAGAAATGAAGAATGCAGATATTTGAATTCCACGTCTCCCACTCACAGCATGCAACGGAGCGTACACTCATATGCCTATATTCATTCCATAGGCTTACGATACATAGTGGGGTTGACTCCCTCTGCATTACAATGTATTGATCGATGTACTTGTTTAAAACACCACATCACCGCATTGACGAGAAGATCAAGGGTAGTGTTATTCTGAGCCGATGCTAAATAGGAAAAAACTTTGTACTTTCTTGAAAAGAACTTTGTGAAACAATAAATATTTCTTCTATTTTCCTAATGTTAGATTTAGTAGTTGTCACAAACAGACACAGAATATGAAAATGGAACATTAATAACGTCGACTACGAAAATACGAGCCACATTTATAGATGAAATTTATGGCGTGACAATTGAAGTGGGAAAAGTATTTTCCTGCACTTTGTCCCCAAAAGAAGGAAATTTATATAAATCATTCCTGACACATGAAAGGGAAAGCTAAATAGGATAATGGCATTTAACAATCACTCGTCAAATATACATTTTGAGTTGATGCAGATTTTTCTTTTGCAGTTCTTTTTACTCAATCTTTATGGGGAAATGGGGAAACCTTTATATAATTAGTGCTGTGTAGTGCTGGCGACTATGTGACAGATGTTTAATGAAATTGTATTTATCCAATTCCCAGTGAATTCAAGCAACGAATTTCATACAGCTAAACTTCTATTGTGAATCGTTTCGTCTTCAAGTGGCTATAAAAGAAATATTCATTGGCTGTTTGAAACATAATGCGTAAATGTTATCCCATACGACCTTTTATTGTTTGATGAATGGACACTTTCTATGTTGATGTGGAACATATTTAATGGTCAATAAAATGTGCCAATTCAGTTTTAGAGAGTAATTTTGGAAAATAATTGCATGTATCTGTTTTTATTTGATTCTGTACTCGTATTTGCTGTGTAGTGTCGGCTTAGAATAGCACTACCCCATTTCTACCCATGGGTGATCGTAAGAGGCGACTAAGGGTATAGGGGCTTTTTAAGTGATTTTTGGGCGATGTGGTTGGAGACCCGTCACCGAAGGCATTTATTATTGCCATCTTTTCCCCAATCAACTGCCAAAAGTGGCTGAGGAATTTCTCATTCCAAAGCTCTGGCTGCCCCGTTAAAGGATTTGTGGCCGTGAGTATATGTATGTATGTACTCGTATATATTGATTTACGCAAAGACTAACCATACAAACTGGTTTAGTGCCAAAATATACAATGAGGCATGGTGGTATAATTAATATCTTTAATGAACAGAATGTTAAATTTTCATACCTTCTGATTTAATTATTCACGACTTATTCCTACATCCTTATTCTTTTGCCCTGTAGTTCCGGCTAAGAATATCACTACTCCTTTTTAACCACGGCTGTCGCAAGAGGTGACTAAGGGGATGGTGCTTTTTAAAGTGGTTTTTGGACGATGCGGTTGGAGACCCGCCCTTCGTCGAGAACCCTTATTTTACTCCTATCTTTTCCTAACCCAAAGACCCGTTACCAACGATATTTTATTTCTACCATCTTCTCCCCTATCAACTGCCAAATGTGGCTGAAGAGTTTCTAACTCTGAAGCTCTGGCCTGGCTACCCCTTTTTAGGATATATGGCCGTGAGTATATGTATGTATTTATGCATCTTAATTTAAATCTTTTTGTTCATGAAAACCTCATGTGGGGATTATTTCTAATAAATAAAGTGGTTGCGCGGGCGGGATAGCTACGAAGGACCAGAGCTGGTGAAGGCTCAGCGGATGGCGAAGGTATAGGAAATAGGAAGCAACGTGAGACTCACCTCGTTCTCGTAACGGACGACTTGGCTTGGTCGATGGCGGCGGCTCCGTCAACAACGCTGCTGTTTTTCTCTTAAGCGGCTACACTTCCACAAACAACACAATCTTATTCAAATAAACAAATAGTCATAAAACTTCAATATGAAACATGCGGGCGCGGTTCAGATGATGCGGTGTACAGCGGTTTTCGATACGGATATCTAAGTGCTACTGCTCGCTCGATCGCCTCTCTCTTGATCATCCCTCCTCCTCGTATGACATCTCACGCGCAGGTAAGGAAAGGAAAAGGATAGAATGAGACGGGATTAACGAGTCCGATCAACTACCCACTTCTAGTTATAAAATAATTTAGGTACGCGGTACGGTAGGTTCGGCGCAAGCATCCCCCCGGGCTTGAAGTCTCTCGAGATTCAAATACAAATAAACGCAAAATACTGTATAAAATCTAACGCGGCTACTTAAACTAAACTAACGCGGTATAAGAATCTGAACTAAAATAATAAATAAACTTAAATTAATTAGGTAGGGGACATAAACGAGTTGCTGGTCGTACATACGAACCAGAAGCCGTCTTAACGCGGGCGACTCTAACTACTCCATCCTTCGCGGGAAATACGTCTTCAACAACCCCTAGAGGCCAATGAAGTGGCGGCGCGTTATCCGTTACGACAATAACTACAGTACCAACAGAAAGAGGACAAGCGGGAGTGTTCCACTTTTGCCTAACCTGTAGCGTGTGCAGATATTCCGATCTCCAGCGCCTCCAGAAGTGTTGCAAAACGCGATCGAGAAGAACGTGACGTTCGAGAAGATGAGTCCGATCTTCAACGACTTCAGACGCGGGTAAATACTTTAGCGGGGTGTAAACTAAAAAATGTGCGGGAGTTATCGCGAGCGGCTCTGCCGGATCAGACGATAGAGTGCGGCAGAGCGGGCGGCTGTTCATGACAGCCTCGACTTGTGTCAGAACAGTCGTCATCTCTTCGTAAGAGAGCGTTTGCTTCCCGACGACACGAAATAAATGGTTCTTCATACTTTTAATATTTGACTCCCAGTCAGAACCGAAGTGTGGTGCTCTAGGCACATTGAGATTCCACGTAATACGGTTTTCCGAAAGAATGCGAGAAAATTCGGAACTATATTCACAAGAAATCAAAAATTTGTGAAGTTCATCTAAGTGACGCTTAGCTCCTACGTAATTTGTCCCGTTATCTGAGTACATATGCGAAACAGGACCACGGCGTGATAAAAAGCGTTTAAAAAGTGACAAAAAGCATGCCGAACTTAAACTAGAAGCCAACTCGATATGTATGGCTCGAGTTGTCAGACACACGAAAATACAAACGTACGCCTTAACAGTACGTATACCACGTCCACGCGAGGGCGTGATCATAAAAGGGCCAGCGAAATCTGTACCCGTGTGAACAAATGGCTTAATAGTAGATACAACACGGCAAGCTTTAAGCTCGGACATTTGGGGAAAGTTAGGCTTAGGGCGTAACTTAAAACATGCAATACATTTAAATATGCGACTACGTATAACATTACGTGCAGAAAATATCCAATAACGTTGTCTTAATATAGACATCATTAGGTCGGGACCCGCGTGACAGTGTTTTTTGTGATAATAATCTATAATGAGATCAACCACATGATCTTTACGCGGCAAAACAACAGGGTGTTTTTCGCTAAAACTTATGTCGGCATTCGACAATCGACCACCTACTAAAATTACATCGTTATTTAAAAATGGTGTAAGTCGCTGAAAGGCACGGTTACAACATTTGCCTGATTTTAAATTAGAAATTTCATTGTAAAAATAAAATTCTTGTAAGTTTCGTATAATCTTTTGCTCAACAAAATTTAAATCATTGGCGGAAATATAATTGCTGCGCGGTAATAAATTAAGGAAGCGGTAAATATAAACTAAAACGCGTAATAACTTCGACCACGAAGAATAACGATCAGCAATTCGTAAAACAAGCGGTCTTTCTGTAGTTTGAACAGCCAACACAACCGCAGGCTTCAGCTCAGGCGGCACCGAAATAGTCGAGGGATCGAATTGGGAAATAGGCCATGCGTCTAGGCTCTCTTTCATCCATTCCGGACCTTGCCACCAGAGCGGGTGGTTTAATATCTGCGCGGGTGTCAGCCCCCGAGACAAACAATCAGCCGGATTATCGCTTCCCGCGACGTGATGAAAATGATCGGAAGATAACTCGGCTTGTATCTTTGAAACGCGGTTAGCTACAAAGGTAGCCCAGCGGTGGGGTGACGAATGTATCCAACACAAAGCTACAGTCGAATCGGAAAACGCGTGTATACTATTAACACCAACGCGGGCACTACTAACATTCAAAACTATACGTATCAGTTTCGCTAATAAAAGAGCGGCGCACAACTCTAAACGTGCGAGGGATACCACTTTAGCGGGCGCAACGCGGGACTTCGAACATACTAGGCGAATCGCGCGTGAGTTACTATTTTCTACAATAAAGTAAACTACTGCTCCGTATGCCCTTTCGCTGGCATCCGCGAAACCTACCAAGTGTATCACACTTTTACTAACGATGCCTAAATGACGCGGTATGGAAATATGATTTAATAAAAGTAGTTCACTACGAAACTTATCCCAAGTAGAGACAACATTCTCTGGAGGGGTTTCATCCCAATCACATCCTAACAACCATAATTGTTTTATAATTAACTTAGCATATAAGATAACAGGGCCGATAAATCCCATCAGGTCCCACAGTCGCGCGACACAGGATAATATTGAACGCTTTGTAGGACGTTCGCTAGGTAAGCAAACACTTAACGCAAATTCATCAGTCGTGGGTGACCATGACATACCTAAGACTTTATGTGAATCCGTTTTATCAAACTCAACTAAAGCTGATAAACGATGCGATTCAGGAAGAGACTCCAGAACTCGCGGCGCGTTACTATTCCATTTAACGAGATCGAACTGACCAAGTTTTAACAACGAAATAACTTCATGTGCCGTCTGCACACCTTCTCTGTCGTTTTCGACCGAGTGGACAAAGTCATCCATGTACAGAGAATTATTTAAAATAGCCTTTGCACGCGGAAAATTATCACCTTCGTCGTAAACGAGTTGCTTTACTGTGCGAAGCGCGTGGAAAGGGCTGGACTTAAGTCCGAAACAAACTCTATTGAATTGGAAAACATCTATTGGTTCATTAGAATTAAAGCGGTATAAAATGCGTTGAAATCTTTTATCACTTTCCCGCACACCCAGACACAAAAACATCTGGCGTATGTCAGCCGAAAGTGCTACAGGAAACATGCGAAAGTTTATAATAATTTCAAATAAATTACCTTGTAAGTTCTGACCGCTGTATAAAATATCGTTAAGCGATTTAGAGCTGCTAGTCTTCGCGCTAGCGTCCAAGACAATACGAAGTTTCGTGGTAGCCTTATCTTCCCGTAGAACCCCGTGGTGTGGGATATAATAAGCAGGCTTAATCTGCGACTCGGAAGTTTCCCGTGGCACGGGTGATAAGTAACCTTTATCAATATACTCGCGGATGACGTCATCGTACGCCAGTTTATAAGCGGGTGAAGCGGCGAGCTTGCGCTCTAAACACATAAAACGTTTTTTAGCGGTTTCCAACGACTGACCTAAAACCGATGGATCATCTTTAAAAGGTAAAGCTACTACGTATCTACCCGTCGAATCCCGAGTCGTAGTGCTCTGGTAAAACTGCTCGCACGCGCGGTCGTCGGGGCTGCTCACGGGCTGCGCACCGACATCATCGAGCTCCCAAAATCGTCTCACAATCGAGTCAATGTTCGCGTCTACAGAACAGCAAGAGATGGTCGTGCCATACTCAGCCGACAGCACGGGCGCGAGACCGGATACCACGTACCCAAACACGGTCTCGATAGCGTGTGGTGTTCCCGCAAAACTACTGACTTTATTTGGCAGTAATAAGTGCGAAAAGAGTGATGCTCCTATTAGAATTTCGATATCTCCAGTAACCGAAAAAGTATCGTCTGCTAAAGGCAACGAATGTAAATACGCGAGCATCGAAGTGTCGACAGCGACGGAAGGTAAGCGGTCCGTGACCTTATCGACTACTAAAGTGTCGATCTCGTAGTTAATATCACGATTAAAGCGGGAAAATATTCTTAATTTTAAGTACGACTTAATAGTCTTCCTGGCACCCCCAATACCCTTCACGAAGGATATCGTAGGACTTAAATGATTACTTAAACCTAATTTATCACAACACGATTGCGAAATAAAATTGCTTTGAGACGCACTGTCTAATAAGCAACGTACTACGACTTCGTTTCCATAAACGTCGTGAGTAATAACGCGCGCGGTGGCTAGTAACACTGTCGTAGGTATATTACTGCTCGAACGGCTAATATTATTGCACAAGGTAATATTCGAACGCGGGGTAAATTGTGTCGTAGAAGCAGACGCGGGAGCGGAAATCGGTTCAGAAAGGCGGGGAACAATGTTCGAATTCGCTGAGTACGTATTAATATTGTTATCAGTTACGTAAACAGGCGGCGCGGGCTCACGCGCAGCGAGTGTGGCGCTCGCGCAGGCGGGTGCAGAATAGCCTAACGCCTCCGCCGCGCCGCGCGGGGCTGAACCGGTGCGGGCGGCGGCGGGGTGGTGCGGTGCTGCATGTTGCGTTGGCGCGGTCGTATAATAACTAATAGATTGCGGACAGCTATAAGCGGGTGGATTAACCATAACCGTATCTCGACCATTACAATTACAATAATTATTTTTATCCGCGGAGCGTGGTGAAGAAAGGGACGTCATCGCGGCTGCGGTGACGTTTCGTTCTATGTGTAGGGCTGTATGGTGTTTACCTCCACAGTTACGACAGCGAGACTGTGAATTGCACGCGGATGTTTTGTGTGAAACACTAAGGCAATTCACGCACACATCCCTCTCCTTGACACACTTTAATCTTTCCTCCACAGGCATTACATTGAACTTTGGACATTTATAAATATGCGTATGCGATGGGGTATTACATAAAATGCAATTACGTGCGGTAGCGGTCGAAATGTTGACGTATGCCTGAGTTTTCGGGAATTTAATAGCACGCGGGGGTTGGAAAGGTTTATTAAGATTTGTATTAGGTTTAGTTGTGGAGCGCTGCAGTAACTTTACTTGCTGGTTAACAAACATAGTTAACTGGTCGAGGGTAGGAAATTCAGTTGTTTTGTGTTCTAATTCGAACGAACGAACAGTTTCAGAATCCAGCTTTTTTAAAGCAATATGTAGTAATAAGTAATCTAATAAATTTGGTAAGTTTAAACCTTTCAGCGCTGAAATGGATGTGAAATATTGATTAGCGAATGAATCAAGGCTATCCGCGGTTGCTAAGTTGACCTGTTTTGTATCAAGAATACGTTGTATGTAGTCACTAGCTAGTGAACGTTTATCTTCATATCTTTTAACGAGCGCTTCAAATATTATGTCGTAGTTTTCACCACAAGGCGTTAGACCGGCGAATATTGTTTGCGCCTTGCCTTGTAATTTACCTAGCAAATAATAAATACGTTCAGAATTGCAAAGACTAGGGTTATTGTGAACGTTGCTGAGGAAGCTAGCATAAAATAACGGCCATTTATTTGGTTCGCCGTTAAATGCGGGTAGCTCAATCGGCGGTAGGTGTGGACGCGCCATTTGTATCTTCTTACAATCAGCGGCTGCGGGTGATGTTTTAGGACATAAAGTCGCACAGCGGTGTTTAACATAACTGTATATATCTTCGAACTCGAGCCATAACTTATGAGAAGGTGTAAAATCCGGATTTATTTGAGCACTGAGAACATTAACAGCTTCGACTGTTTCTAAAACTTTTTGCGGGTAACTTTCTAGCATTTCTACATCAAAAATGAATTTGTCGATGTCGGCTTGGGTGTCTAGTTTTTGAGCGTTGACATAAAGTGATCGAACTCGCTCGAGATAAGCCTCTAATCTCGATTCTAAGTTAGTTAATTTCGCTCTATTTGTAGCCATATTTAATTAAAATTACGCGGTAAATATAAGTATATAATTAACTACTAGGAGATGCGGGGTCGCGGAGTAATATTCAACCTGAAGGTAGATTATAATTTACTTAAATATAAAATCAACGTAGACGTGGTAATTAATCCGGCTCGTTTGGACCAAATGGTTGCGCGGGCGGGATAGCTACGAAGGACCAGAGCTGGTGAAGGCTCAGCGGATGGCGAAGGTATAGGAAATAGGAAGCAACGTGAGACTCACCTCGTTCTCGTAACGGACGACTTGGCTTGGTCGATGGCGGCGGCTCCGTCAACAACGCTGCTGTTTTTCTCTTAAGCGGCTACACTTCCACAAACAACACAATCTTATTCAAATAAACAAATAGTCATAAAACTTCAATATGAAACATGCGGGCGCGGTTCAGATGATGCGGTGTACAGCGGTTTTCGATACGGATATCTAAGTGCTACTGCTCGCTCGATCGCCTCTCTCTTGATCATCCCTCCTCCTCGTATGACATCTCACGCGCAGGTAAGGAAAGGAAAAGGATAGAATGAGACGGGATTAACGAGTCCGATCAACTACCCACTTCTAGTTATAAAATAATTTAGGTACGCGGTACGGTAGGTTCGGCGCAAGCATAAAGAATAAATAAGGAAAGAAAAATTTCGACACAGGCGGGAAATGAACCCGCGACCTCGGGTATAGGTCCCGTCGCTCTGCCAATTGAGCCACCGTGTCAATGGCTGCCAGCGCGAAACATAAAGGCTCAATTGGCAGAGCGTCGGGGCGTATACCCGAGGTCGCGGGTTCGATTCCCGCCTGAGTCGAAATTTTTCTTTCCTTTATTTATTCTTTATTTATTTATGTATCTTGTTTTAGTCAAAACACTAACAAATTTTCACGCTTCCTCGAAACCCAGATACTTAATTTAATCAACGACCAATCACTTTAAGTAGATGATTTTCAAATTTAAGTTATTTTATAGCTCTTTTTGTCTTTGTGTAACAGAAAATTCATAATTCAATCAAACTTTGTAAATACCTCTTCTTGATAAATCTTCACTTTTATTAATTCGATTTCTCCTTGGAAGTTCGGAAGAGAACGAAAACCTAATATTAACTTTATATCATTTCCTGTATCGTAGTTCTCGAGCGAGAGTTATGAGTGGGTATTAAATATTAGGAAAACTTTTATCTTCCAATACTTGCAAGACTTGCCTGGAGTTATTACGAAAAAGAAATAAAATAAAACAGTGTTTTCTTTGCCCAATTTTTATTACAGTATAAGATTAGCCGTGTAGTGCCGGCTTAGAATGTCGCTACCCCTTTCTACCCACGGGTGTCGTAAGAGGCGACTAAGGGTATTGGGGCTTTTTATTGGATTTTTGGGCGATGCGGTTGGAGACCCATCACCAACAACCTTTATTCTTACCATCTTTTCCCCACTCAACTTCCAAAAGTGGCTGAGGAATTTATAATTCCTTAGCTCTGGTTACCCCTTCTAGGGAAATATAGCCGTGAGTATATGTATGTAGTATAAGATTAATGAAACTACAAGGTTATTCCGACTTTGATTAAGGACGCATAATAAGCCACATAATATATGTGCGAGTGCACTGTCCAAACAAAATGTTGGTACTCTGAACACTTGGTTACATTCACACGTGATTTTCATAAATGTTAGAGCCTCTGGCACTCTTTTAATGATGTACGGGGTCAACGTTTGAGTTTGAGTAATTTAGTAATCAAAGTACGATTGATGTTATTACACTGATTTGTAAGAGCCCCAGAGTCACGCTATAGCACTGCAATGGAGAGGACTGTTTTAGGAGATCCATTTTGTGATCAAATCAGCAACAAGGAGAAGTAGTAAAACTCAAGTGGCAGTAAATAGATCGTTTTATAGGTAAAACCAACCAATTTTTGTGTGGTATTTGTGAGACAGACCGGATATGTCGTGTCTTCTCCGTTTACTCTCACACATGCATTGGAATCCTCATAGAGTGACTCCAATGCACGTACAAGTTGGCTCCCCAAACCGAACTTAGACAACACCTTCCACAAATACTTTCTTACTACCCTATCATACGCCTTCTCCAAATCAATGAAGGTGCAATACACTTTTTGGTTTTTTCCCAAATATTTCTCTGTGATGCACCTTAAGAAGAAGTCTTGATTCATACATCCCATTCCCTTCCTAAATCCTGCTTGTACATCCCAAATTTTTTCATCCGTTTCTTTCATCACCCTTTCGATCAGAACTTTCGCATACACATACAATTTGCCGACAACACTGAGTAGGCTGATACCACGGTAGTTTTTTGCTTCTTGGCTTGACCCTTTCCCTTTATATAGGGGCACAATCACGGCTCAACACCAATCTTTTGGTACTTTGCTTAGTGCCCAACACTTCTGAAAAAGGAAGAACAGCCAAGAAGCCACTAACCCTTTACCAGCACTCAGCATTTCGACACATATCCTATCATATCCTGCCGCTTTTCTTAGTTTTATACTTTTCATCGCTTTTACAATTTCTTCCATACTTATCGTACTTTCAGACACGTCACCCATTACCTCGTCACAATTAACATTGCTATCAATTGCTGAATTATTGGGATCGTCCTCTTTTTCAAAGAGACTCTAACAATAATCCTTCCATAGTCTTTTTAATCTTGTTACATCAGGCATTAGTTCACCTTTTTCATCCTTCATCACACTTGTACTTGTGTTTTGAGAAACTCCCCTTTCACGTCTGATATATTTCCAAAATAATTTTTGATTACTTTGGAAATTATCGGAGAGTTTCTTTTCACTCCAATCTTTCAGATCTCGCTTTTTTGCTCTATTTTATTCCTAACCACTCTTTTTATTCTCTTATATTCATCTTTAATTCTCTCAACTTCGTCAATATTTATACAACCATTCATTCGTTTAGTCGCTTTGATTGCTTGTAAATCGAGCCAGGCTTTCTTCTTTCCATCCACCGCATCTTTCACACTTTTTTCCCAGCTACTTGATGATGGTCGATTTTCCCTTTTGTTCAATCCACAAAATTTCATCGCACATTTAATTACCGCAGATTTGAGCACATTCCAAGCATCTTCTATTTCCATATCATCCGTCATTTCTACGCAACATAGTCGTTCATCCAGTTTCTCAATATATTCATCTCCCATTTTTTCATTGTCTACCAAATTTTCTACTTTTATTCTTGAAATTTCAGTAGTTGACACTCTTGTTCTATGTCACCAGCGCTTGAACAACCCCTTACTCGTGATACAACGAGGAAGTGATGTGTTCCTACGTTGACACCTCTATAAACTCTAGTGTCAACTACCATTGATTTCAGCCTTTCATCAACCTTTTTTCCACCATCTTTTCCCAACGCAACTTTCAAAAGTGGCTTAGGGATTTCTGATGCCGTAGCTCTGGCTACCCCTTCAAGGGATTTACAGCCGTGAGTATATGTATGTGTCGGCAAAAAGAGGAAGTCAATTGACTTTAGTTCATCGGAAGTACCGGAACGCCAGCGCCACCACGCGGCGCTGACAGAGTCTAAGTTTCGTGCTACCGGTGGACGACGCGGAGAGACATTCTCATGGTGAACCGCGGTCGAGGTGCACGCAAAACTAGAAACTGTCTCGCGTTCCGTTTAAAAACCTACCTAGTGCTACATGTAATTTATTTACCAAGTGATTCAATTATTGTTAAGAAGAATTAAATTATCATTATTATCAACTATCTCCAAGTTTGGTTGATCCGACATTCCCGTAGACCGCCCACACACGATATCTAACTATGGCAGATAACAGGGAAATTACACCTACCCCGTTATCGGAAGTGGGATCAGTGCCGGTTCAACAGCAACAACAGCAAAAAGACGCCGTTGAAAGTGATAATTGGCGTGCCATGTTTGAACAGTAAAATGCAAACATGAAGGCATTGATCGAGGCTATACAAGCGCCAAAAAACATCAACCACATTGAGCTGCCCGAGTTCAACCCTGACAAGAAGGACATGGACGCGAGATCATGGTGCACGACCGCAGATTTGTGTTTTGGTGAATATCCGTTGCAAGGCGCACCGCTGGTTTTGGCTATAAGCAAAGCGTTAAGAGGTGCCGCATCGACATGGTTATCGCAAGTCGCATACAAAGGCATTACATGGACCGAGTTCAAGGTATTTTTTACAGCGAGATTCGCACTGACCGAAACTTTAGCGGCTACGCTCATTAATTTGAGTAGTGATAAACCGAGCGAAAACGAAACGCTTGCCGCTTACGCAAGTCGGCTGATGACGTCACTTACTACCCGCTGGAAAGATATGAATAAAGAAGAAATTGCCGTGGCTACAGTAATTGCTCATGTTTCGCAATTTGATACGAGGATCCAACGCATGGCCTTCACAACTAACATCACATCGAGAGAAAAAATGCAACAAGAATTACATGCATTTTCACACTTGAAACGTAAGTTCACGGCACCGAACGAATCTTCCACTACACCGGATAGCAAGCGAGCGAAGATTACCCCGCTCGAGTGTTATAACTGCGGTAGAACGGGCCATCGTCGATCAGAGTGTAGCAGCAAGCCTATGGACAATGGACGAGCATTAGTGTCGGCAACAACGAGTCAAACAACTCAACAACCAGCAGCAAGGGGACCATTGGTGTGCTTCAAATGTGGCAAACCAGGCCACATTGCCAGCCGTTGTACGAGCGACGGCGTCGGTCAAGCAAACGACGACAGCGGCGCGGGCGCGACGTGCATTGAGCGGCGCGTTGATGTTTGCGTCGTGCAACCACCTACCAACGGGGTCCTTGGAACACAAAGGTGATCTGTATTGTTTTTCTTATGATTTGGGTGCTGAATTCTCGTTAAGTAAAAAGAAGTGTCGCGGTCAAATTTAGTGGAAAACGAGTCATGACTGGTATTGGTCAGAGTATTATTCTGGGTACGAGTATTCAGTACGGCATAGATTTTATGTTGTGTTGCGATTAATAATTACCATCTTGAGATTTTTATTACGTGTGTTAACAGTCATGTACCAGCGGAAGTAAATAATGTTGATTGTGTTGATGAGCAAGAGCGTGAACAACAGTAAGCACTCTATAGGCCGTATTGAGGTCGACTATACCAGTAGCTATTACGTAGTCGTAGCCCGGTAGAAATCGGTGTCTCTTGGGGTAACTCAAGTAGTCCGTGGGTGCGCGGTGCGCGTTTGGCTCTGGCTGAGGTCGTGGTCCGTAGTGACCGTATCGTGTGTAGTCAGTGGTGATGCACGCGGGTGTTGGTAGCTGTTGGTCAGCTGGTCGGCTATGGCAGCCGTGGCTATAGAGGTGGCATACTTGACAAGTTCTGTTGGCTTTGTTGTAAATAATGTGATATTTGATGTCTGTTAAATGACTGTTTTCACTGGTACATGGCTGTCTCTGGTTTCTTCTCATATTTTTTTTAAATTTAAAATATGATCCAATCTTTTGTAAACTTTGTAAATGCTTTAATTGTATAATGAATCAAAATCTGTGATTTGAGCTGTAAAATTATGATTTAACATAGAGTAAAGTAAGGAAACAGATAAAGTAATGAGTTTCAATGTTCTAAAAGCAGCCTGCTTGAATCATAGATTGTGATTATTTCCGGTAGAGCGAACGAAAGCTTTTTCGTTGTTTCTTCTTCGGTTACAGGTTAACTCACGAGGACGTGTGCTAGCAGGATGGCCGTGTCGGCAAAAAGAGGAAGTCAATTGACTTTAGTTCATCGGAAGTACCGGAACGCCAGCGCCACCACGCGGCGCTGACAGAGTCTAAGTTTCGTGCTACCGGTGGACGACGCGGAGAGACATTCTCATGGTGAACCGCGGTCGAGGTGCACGCAAAACTAGAAACTGTCTCGCGTTCCGTTTAAAAACCTACCTAGTGCTACATGTAATTTATTTACCAAGTGATTCAATTATTGTTAAGAAGAATTAAATTATCATTATTATCAACTATCTCCAAGTTTGGTTGATCCGACATTCCCGTAGACCGCCCACACACGATATCTAACTATGGCAGATAACAGGGAAATTACACCTACCCCGTTATATGTATTTGTATGATATAGAAATAAAATAACAAAGATATTCGTAGCCCATAATTAATTTATTCAGCGGCCGTAAAACACAGCGTAGCCACATTTCTCACGCAAAACCGAAATTGTAGACAGGAATTAAAATTTGCGCGGCCGCTCCACAATAATTTTGTACGTATCATAAAATGTTACGCGGACGCGGACTGTGTAATTGCAATTTCACCTTTGCTTTTTTCTTTACGCTCAAATAACTATGAACGCCCCAGTTATTTATGATACGATTTATATTTCACTATTCTCGATTTTTACATAAATTGGACATTTGGTATTATTGAAACAGTTGAAATTACTTCTTGACTGAATTATTTACTAAATTATTTATTAAACTTAAATATTTTGACAATGGTTATTATAAATAGAATAGATTTATTTGTGTGTTTGTATGTTATGAATAGGCTCTGAAACAACACAACCGATTTAAAAAATAGCTTGTTTCATAAAAAAACTAAAATGTCCTGAAAAATATAGGAATAATATCAACTTTATTAAGGATGATCCGTTATTGAAGAAGCAATAAATATTAATATCCTTCTATCTACAACAAAGTTTGTAGATCACTGGGAAACACACTGACGAGAGACGTGGGGTCAAATTCTAAATAAGGCCTACAACAATTTATCCTCCATAAATTAATATTTTGTTGTTTGTTCATCAAAGTGGTTAACAGTGACAAGGAACATCGTGGTGAAACTTACTTGGATGAAACACTATCAGGTGAGTGCACTGTCCAGGCAAAAAGTGAGTAGTGAGAACACGAGATAACGTGATGTTTTAATATATTAGTATCTCTGCCACCCCTTCATAGATGCGCAATGCAGACATTGGGATATAGTTGAGATGAGAATTCCTTATAAGGAATTCGAAAAGCTAACTTCAGATTTTCTTCCATCTAACTACAAATCGCTATAAACAAAAGAACAGTCTATTGAATAGAGGATCCAATTTCGGGTCAATCTAAAGCGGAAGAGAATGTCAACTACAAAGCTAGTAAAGCCATTAAATCTAAATTCAGTATTCGGTCCATCGTTACAAACACAATGGCGCTCTGAATAACAATATATATTTCTTGTGCAAAAGCTGTGAAATGGCTTAAACAGGTCACTTTAAAATGTGGTTGGTTTAAACCCTTGGCGTCTGTGTAGTTGGCTAATTAGGAAAACTTTGTACGAAAAACATAGAATACCTTGTTTATTCTCTTTCATTGTTCGTTTGTGCTAAGACTACAATGAGTAAGAATGACTAATTAGCTTTTATAATTATTTTTGACATGTTTGTGCTGAGGGCTAGAGAATGTTATCCGTTTTTCAGAATTGACTCAGTCGAAACTGAGTGAGAGCAAATACAAGACATAGCTTAGTGTGTGTTATATTTGTATGTTTTTTCTTGTTTACTTTTGTTCTCTAGCTTTGAGAATTGAATAATGTGTTGTTTTTTTGTTTTTTTTTCTCTATTAATGTTATTTTTCCATGTTCTGTACAGCGAATAAATGTCTCTTTTTCTTTCTTTCTTTCTTTCTTTCTAGGATTAGCAAATGGCTGAAAATTATGTTTGCAAAATGTAACCGTCCCATTGATTCTTTTTATTGGTGTATGGTAAGCAGGTAGAGTTAGACAACATTTCGAAGCCACTCAAGCTCAACTTTTTCACCATATATTCCCAAATAGGAGGAAGAGTACTAGTTCTGAACATCACATGACAATATTGTCACCTGCTATAAATAAATATATACGGATTTCAGACACAGATTTATGTATCCCCAGAGCATAATTTGGTGCAAGTAATGCAATTAATTTATCAGTGAGTTTTGTCTAAATCGGCCAGGAAGTTTAAGTGCGGTGGGGCTGAGGGAGACAATATGCGACTACTATCCAAGAAAAGGGTAATTAGAGCAATAATTCCTTAGCCATTTTAAACGTTGATAAATAAAAAGATGATTTAAACGTTTGGAAGTGATGGCCTTTACTATTTGGAACTTTACAAAGACATATGTGGGTTTAATTTATCATGGTTGTTAACGGTGAGTGGAAACATCGTGAGGAAGCCCACATCGCTGAGTTGTAGTTATTCATGTGACAGTGAATTCGTACAAACGGCAATAGGCCAACTCCCTATCACATTAGTACACTTTCCAAGCAAAACGTGGGTACTCTCAACAGCATGTGTCAATGATACGTGATGTTCAGAAGTATTAGTACCTCTGCCAGCCCCTTCGGGGATGTACGGTGAGAATGTTTGAGTTTGAGAGATCAATCACTTTAGTCTCAAAGGTATTAGGATCAGGGATGTCAGGGACACATAAGGAAATGATATCCTAAACCAACCATAACTGCATGTTTTGCTTACTATTTTGTATTCAGAGATATACGTTGTATTCCTCTGGGCATATTTTTCTAATATGACTATGGTTATACTCTAATAGGACAAGAGACAAATGCAGTACGACAATTTTTATATAATAAACGGAACAAGGGGCCTTAAAACGAGGAGCCATCTTTAAGTAATCAGACCCTCACATAAAAGTTGAACGTTTTGATGGTTGATGTCCCTCACGTGAGAAATGAGACGAAATGAAAGGGAGAATGTCAGGTTTGTACGTTGTATGTGTATTATTGCATATTTTCATTATTTCTGCGCAGGGGTTTATTTAAAATAGCACTAACACCTTAAAGCAGTGCTATAAATTCCATATCGCAATAATTACAGCTTAAACTTGTCTTCTTGTTTTTATGTTGTGCTTATCATGTTCAAATCTAGCCCCTTTCCCTTTCCCTTTGTAAATAGTCTTCATTTTATTTGTAAGTTACATTAATGTTATTAAATTAAACAAAATAAAAAAAAACTATATTAACTATACTAATATATTTCTTAAGTTGTAATCTCAACTGATTATTTAATATCATGCTGTGTACACAGTTTTTTGGTATTATGTCCGAATATGTATTATTTTTAAATGTTTTATACTAATGCTATGTCATAATACTGTTTGTGTGACAAATAAATAAATAAAATAATACTTTCCTATTTCTTACCGTTGGTGTTCGTAGGAGGCACTATATAAGTAGTTTTTGGGCGATGCGGTTGTAGACAAACAACCTTTATTCCACAATCTTTACCACACCCGACTTCCAAAAGCGGCTGAGGAATTTCTAATATGGAAGCTCTGATCACCCTTTCTACATATTTACAGATGAGAGTTTAAACACTTATGCAAAAATAAAATTTTCGTGTTATTGTAACAGTAAACACCTCTGCTGCATTTCCAAAATGGCCACAATATGTAAAAGTAAGTAAGTAAAAGACATTTATTTGGCAAATTAACACACACACACACACACAAACGTAAACAGAATGACACATAATAGAAAACACATTGAAAACACAAATATAAAAAAATATATAGGAAAAACATTAATTAACATTGCCAAAAGGGTGTCGTCTCAGCATGTGTGCCTGGAACGGGACACAGACCGTTCCGAGACACGCTGGTTTTCAGCCGACACCGCCTAATTTAAACAAAACAAAAAATATAATATAACAAGATAAAACAAACCTACACATTTTTATTTTATAACCAACAACGTTTCAAATACTAACACAATTTCAATAACTAACAATAAAATAAAAAAACACTCAATATGACAAATATATTTAGATAAAATATGTTAATACGTCTATGGTGTCTATGGATTGCTCTCATTCTTATAAAGACCATATAAAATGCTGTAAATTCTTCGTTGGGTAGACATCTTATGAAATGCTCCTATGAGTTTAAAAGTATCATAGTTAACTTATGCATTACTATTATAAGAACAGTTAGCCAAATAAAAAGTTTTTCACATGGCTTTTGAATATTATATGGCTTAAAAGCATAGTAAATGCTTTTGTAAGAATAACACATTATTAATCCTTATTGAAACCATGTAATTTGGACTTGTTATGTTTAACCCAACCAAATTATAAGAATAAAGGTAATATTAGCCAAAACTTCTTAGATCGTGCCATTATAAGGAACATTGTTATAATGAAAGCTATTTTAAAACAACTATAAGAGATTTGACCTTATGCATATACTTTTATAAGAGTACCCTGTTTTTTGAGTAGAATTCGGTAGCAATAAAGCGACCAGGCACAAAAATAATAATATGCAAATGCAAGTTTTTCTTCAATTAAGAGTTTTCATCTCCACATGAGACACGTTTAAGATATAAAAACTCGATGTTCCGAATTTGTACTTAACTTAAAGATAATCACATCAAGACATTCATAATAAAGTTGCAATAAAAACGTTTCCCAGACCCCAATTTATTTGGACATCAAAGTTCATGGAAAATATTCCATTATACACCTTATTCTTCAAAGAATAAAGACTATTTGATGTTATCTTTAGGGTTGCTCGAGCCTTAACCGCAGCAGTAATGACCTGAGAATTTTTCGCAGCAGGAAAATTAAACCGGGTATAATATTTTTGTATTTTTATTAACTTTTGTCCCCTTTGTAATAATACTGATTGCAGCCGCAATGCCGTTATTGAGATAATTATTCCAAAAAAGATCTGAATATTATATTTTGCGGTATAAGAATAATCATTTCTGTAAAAATGTTATTTTTTTCAAATGACTCTAAATTTTCATTTAAGTCTTGTCTTGTTTACGAGTTATCATGATAACAACTTATCTGCTAGGTACATTTTAATTTGATTTTGTGGTGAAAACTAGCCAAATTAAATCAAAACTTTAATTTAACTTGTATCTACTTTGTATTTCAGGATTATCTGCAGTGCTTGGCAACCATTCAGATATCAATCCTTTTGTCTGCGAAGACTTTTAGTTAACATATTATAAATTTTTGTATTGTATTTGCTTGGCTAACATTTTTTACATTTAAAATGTTTTTGGTGGGATATCATTATTTTTTGTAAAGAAATAAGTTGGTATTTTTTTTTCTGCGTTTGATTTTATTTTTTGAACAATGATCTTCACCGTCTTGGATATTAGAAATATTTTGACGCATTGCCCTCAGATAATCCTGAAATACAAAGTATTTGTTACCTTGTGATTTGTGAACAGTGATTGCACAAGCTATGCAAATTGGAAATTGTTCCCGGTGAACGAATGCATTATATCTGAAACTTTGTCTTTATACGTTCTAGCTCATATATTAAATGACTAAATTTTATTGTGATTTTACGTGCAGTATTATTTCTATCGACATCCCAATGAATTTTTTCTATCACTCCTATTGACCCATTTACTATAGACCTTTACTCACATCAATATTTCTGCGTAACATTACCCGTGCACCTATTTTTATTGTAACAACTTTTTCTAAACCAGCTTTTAATAATGAATCATCCTCGTTCTTTTTTAGAATTTCCTTCGCTCGCTTGTTTACAAACCGAGGACAGCCTATTTAAGCAACCGTGATAGCCCAGTGGGTAGAACACTCGCTTATCGTGCAAACGACTAGTGTTCAAATCCTGGGTCGGGCCTACACCAATTTGTCTTTTCTAAAGACATATTTGTGGTTAATTTATCATGGTTGTTAACGGTGAGGGAAAACATCGTGAGGAAACCCACATGGCTGAGTTGTACTTAGTCATGTGACAGTGTATTCGTACAAAACGGCGATAGGCCTGCTCCCTATCACGTGAGTACACTGTCCATGCAAAACGTGGGTACTCTAAACACCAGGTGACAAAGTCACGTGATGTTCAGAAGTATTAGTACCTCTGCCAACCCCTTCGGGGATATTAGGCGTGAACGTTTATGTTATGTTATGCTTACTATCTATCTACTATTTTAATCAAACAAATCAATGAATTTGGCAAAAGAAACAAACCTACAAACAACCCAATCTTAAAACAATCAGCAACAAAAAAGCAGAATTTACAACACCGTTACCAGCTGTAACTCATACGACGACGAAGCATAAAACTCAACCTTATAGGCGGGATTTCGCTAGACAACCGAACAGCATGGGGTCGCTCGCGCGTATGATGAGCGCGGCTGGCGCTCGCTTTGGTGCGTTCGCAGATCACGTCATGCCCCGCCCCTGCCCCTCACCCCGCGCGTCTTGCCCAATATATGATTTCTATACAAAATGTTCTTGTGAGGGAAATATTGAAAAATCTTAAAAAATCTCAGTTTTAAATCCAATGGTAATCAACAACCCCTATTTTATAAGTATCTTCATTTCATAAAAAATATTAAGAAAAAATTGATAAACATAACATAAACCGCAGGGATGGAGTCTAAGTTGATTTGGTCACAGTGCACCAAGCTCGTCCATTTGTGCAGTTTGCCATAAATTGACGGGCTAACGTGCTCTCCGGACCATGAAATGTTAATGTTTGGATAATTGAACTGTTCAGCTTGCAATAATATACTAAATATAACTTAACTAAATATTTGCTGTGTACTGCTGGCTTAGACTGTCACTACCCCTTTCTACCCACGGGTGTCGTAAGAGGCGACTAAGGGTATGGGGCTTTTTTAAGTGGTTTTTGGGTGATGCGGTTGGAAACACATCACCAACGATAATTTATTCCTACTACCTTGTTCCCTATCAATTTCTAAACATGACTGAGGAATTTCGTGAGAATATGTATGAATGTAAATAATTATTTCGGCAGATTGACTTCGCATTGACTTATCTGCTGTAAAATAAAACCTAGACTACTGAAGCAGTAATATTAATCTAAAACACAATAAGTTACGACGGGGATTTCGCACAAATATTTTAATAAATTAATTATCTATAGTAAAATTAACTAGATAGAGGCTGATGGCCTTATAGGATAGGACACATTTAGACCAAATAGCGTGTGTGCTCAAAAATACAGGCATCCGAAGTATGCAGAATAAAAGAGTATCCTACCAAAAACATTCTGTAAAAAACTAGCCAAGTCTCGATGGAGCTGCTAGTTTATCTGTAAAAAAAGGAATCTAGATATCGTGCCAAGCCTAAGTTTCCTTACAGCGATTTCTATATTGCTATAGTTAAAATTATATGGCTGGCCTTTGTACCCACTTACGTATCAAGGGTATAAACGTATAAATGAAGCTAGGTTTTCAGAATCGTTCAAAGGGGCGATTGATAGTCTCTGTCCACCCCAATGGGATCTTATGGCGTGAGTTTATGAATATATGTATGTTGAGGCTGATGGCATACTAACGGTGAGACGGTCCGACAGACAATGAAGCCTCAGTAGTAGGGTTCCGTTTTACTATTTGATAGGGACCCTAAGAGCAAATACAGATCAATAAATTACGACGCTGAGAAGTTCGCTGGCTGATCAACTTTATTATAATTACTGTATAATCACATTTTTTTATAATCATGTCATAGTTATTAATCTTCAAAACTAGCACATTAAAAAATATAAAGTTTGGTGTTAATATACATACATATACTCACGGCTATAAATCCCTAGAAGGGGTAGCCAGAGCTAAGGAATCAGAAATTCCTCAGCCACTGTTGGAAGTTGTGTGGGGATAAGATGGTGAAATAAAGGTTTTTATGATGGGATTCTCCAACCGCATCGCCCAAAAATCCCTCAAAAGCCCCAAAACCGTTAGTCGCCTCTTACGTACACTCACCGGAAGAAATCGGGTAGTGCTATTCTAAGCCGACACTACACAGCAATAAAGTAGCGAAAGAGATATATAGAGCTAATGTGGATGGTATTGTTAGTAGAGGACGGCCTCATCAAACGATTTTACACCACAGTGAGGAGAATAAAAGAGCATGTATGAGTAGAATAATGAATGTAACGTAAGCAAGAGAGATTTTTCAGGATCGTACAAAGTGGCGATCTAGTCTCTTACTACCCCGATGGGAATACGGGGCGCGAGTATAAGGACGTAAGTAAGAACTGCAGTGTGAAAAGCTAAGTCAATCTCAGTTAGCTTATCAAACAGTCGCATTCTATCGGTTTACATAAACGTTCACGCCGTTTATCCCCGAAGGGGTTGGCAGAGGTACCAATACTTCTGAACTCACATGGCAAGCGCCATCTAGTTTCCAGAGAAGGTACCCACGTTTTGCTTTGACAGTGTACTCACGTGATAGGGGGCAGGCCTATCGCTGTTTTGTACGAATACACTGTCACATGACTAAGTATAACTCAGCCATGTGGGTTTCCTCACGATGTTTTCCCTCACCGTTAACAACCATGATAAATTAACCACTCATATGACTTTAGAAAAGGCAAATTGGTGTAGGCCCGTCCCAGGATTGGAACTCACACCCTTCTGTTTTCGGGCGGGTGTTCTACTCACTGGACTATCATGTCGCTACTGGACTATCGATTTCTTTCCATATAGTGCACTTCCCACATAAAGTTAGTTTGGCGTGTGGACATTGCAAAACGGTGAAAACAAATCAGAAACCCTAACGCCCGATTTCTGAATTGAGTATTCAAGCTGAGAGCGACTTAAGTATCATTTTGTCTCATTCAGTTGTTAAGATTTCAATGCGACAGAACGATACCTAAGTTTTTCTCAGCTGGAATACTCAATTCAGAAATTGGGCGTAAGTTGAACAAACTTTACGTACTGGGTCAGATGAAAACTCAGCATGATCGATAGAACAGAGGCTATTCTGTTCAAATTCTGTGCCGGGATTCCAAACTAATACATACTTCAACTAAATATTACAGTAAAGTGCAGTGTCTGTAATAGTAATGGCTGTGTAGTGTTGGCTTAAAATAACACTAAACCAGGTCTTATCATGGTAAGGGGCGAATAAGGGTATTGGGGCAATTTTAAGTAATAGTTCGACGATGTTCCTAATAAGTAATACATCCAGCAAAGATACTTAATCTTAATGTTTGAAGTATGGAAATATTTGCAATAAAATATTAATAAATATTTCCTCATTTTAAATTAAATTACATACATACATACATACATATACTCACGGCTATATTTCCCTAGAAGGGGTAGCCAGAGCTAAGGAATTATAAATTCCTCAGCCACTTTTAGAAGTTGAGTGGGGGAAAGATGGTAAAAATAAAGGTTTTTGGTGATGTGTCTTCAACCGCATCGCCCAAAAATCCAATAAAAAGCCCCAATACCCTTAGTCGCCTCTTACGACACCCGTGGGTAGAAAGGGGTAGCGACATTCTAAGCCGGCACTAGACGGCAAAGCCGGCACTACAGGGCAAGCCGGCACTACACGGCACACAGTCGGGCTATATTTGCTTTTCATGCTATAAGAACACTTTTATTCATGGCCGCGAAAGTTTTTAATGAAGTCAACTTTTGTTTGCAATTTTAGTTTCAATTTGAATTTTATGTTGGATATTCTCTACCTAACTCCATGAGAACTGCTGGCGTTAGTGTATACATGTGTGTATGTAAAAAAAATAAACGATGACGACGAACAAAACAAATAAAAACATCGTTTTTATTGTAATAACATAGATGTTTTTTATAATTTGATCATGTGATACAAGTATATAGTGGAAACCTACATTAAAATGAAAGACATGTAAGATTATAAATTCGCCAGAATACAGCCGCGTTCTGTTATTCGCTAAGCAACTGTTTGGAAACACTCAACTAAGTAAACCAAGAGAGCTGTCCAAGCTGCTTGATAGATCCTCACTAACTTGACATACCTACAAATATCGGTTTGCGACCAACATTTCTAGCATGAACGACCTTTAACTATAGACAACGCGAGGTATAAAACAGCCATCTCTTGCACTTACATAGTACATACATACACATACGCACGCTATTATTTCCCGTTGGGGTAGGCAGAGACTATTGATCGCCAGTTTGTACGACCCTTGCAAACTTCACTAGTTTCGCTTACGTCAATCTTTTCATACATGCTCTTTTATTCTTCATACTTCGGACGCCGGCCTTTTTGAGCACAGACTCTATTTGGTCCAGGTGTGTCCTCCGTGGCCGTCCTCTACTCACATTACCTTCCACATTGGCTCTATAGATCTCTTTCACCAATTTACTGTCATCTGTCCTCTCTATGTGCCCAAACCATCTCAACATTCAAACGAGTAAAGATAAAATAACGTTCGTGTTAGGCCTCCAGGAAACCTTTTAATGGACACTCTGTACTAAACAAACTTATGTTTTCACGTATTACAAGATGGTATTGACAAGTTTATTAGGACTGCTAGAGAGCGTATATCCAAAAGTTCTTTTCATCCGCTAATATTGTAAGTAGCAAAATGTGTGTAGTTGAGAATTAAGCCAAAACTTCGCAGGTTTACGCGGTGAATACAAAATATAGAATATTTTAGGGAGCAGTCCTTATGTTACTTAGCAGTAGAGTTTTGATGCAATCAGTGTCAAGTCGTGAATATTCTAGTTATATTCTATTCGCTTGATCGAATGAATATTGAAATCGACTCATTTTCAAACAATTAATCAACCAACATGACTTAATTAGCATTAATTGAAAGAAATTATCAATTTTCAACAATGCAATGTAAAATCTGCGACATTCCAAAAACAGCTTTTATTTATTTTCTGGCAGCAATTCATATTTCTATATTACTTTATTACCTCTGCCATAAAGGAAAACCAGAAAAAAAATCCCGTTAAGATAGTTAGTTACTATCGATCCCAACTTTGTACGATCCTGATAATCTTCTTTTCATTCCTTCACATTGATCATTCACCTTTTTTAAAACTGTTTTTCATACGTCTTGAATGGCTGTCCTTTATAAACAGTTTCTTCTATAGTGCCTTTATTATGCAACCGTGATAGCCCAGTGGGTAGAACACTCGGTTATCGTGCAAACGACTAGTGTTCAAATCCTGGGTTGGGCCTACACCAATTTGTCTTTTCTAAAGACATATGTGTGGTTAATTTATCATGGTTGTTAACGGTGAGGGAAAACATCGTGAGGAAACCCACGTGGCTGAGTTGTACTTAGTCATGTGACAGTGTATTCGTACAAAAACGGCGATAGGCCTGCCCCCTATCACGTGAGTACACTGTCCATGCAAAACGTGGGTACTCTGAACACCAGGTGACAAAGTCACGTGATGTTCAGAAGTATTAGTACCTCTGCCAACCCCTTCGGGGATATTCGGCGTGAACGTTTATGTTTATGTTATATTATTATGCCTTTATTGTACTTCTTTCTCTTTATACTATTATCCAACTACTTCATGTTAAAACTGTAAAGGTTGGTGTCTTCGTAAGTATGCATGTATGAATATATGTATATGTATGCGTGTGCCTGTGTGTAACGACAAGATGGATTAAGTCTGGAAATTCCCCAGAGATTTTCGAGGTTAATGTGTTTTTGAAGGACCAATAGAATTGCTTCATTTACCTGCGTCATCAAGATGTTCAGCGAGGTGATACAATTAAAGCAATTCTATTTCAAACTCAAACGTTCACGCTATATAACCCAGAAGGGGTTGGCAGAGGTACTATACTTTTGAACATCACTGGCATTGTCACCTGGTGTTCAGAGTACCCACGTTTTGCTTGGACAGTGTACTCACGTGATAGGAGGAGATGTATCGCCGTTTTGTATGAATGCATTGTCATATGGCAAAGCGTGCACATATGAAAAAACAGATTGGTGTAGGCCCGATCCGGGAATTAAAACCTTATCGTCTGCATAATAAGCGGTTTTCTATACACCCACTGAGCTATCACGGAGCTTTTCTATTATCTGTAGCTTAGCAATTCTATTTGTTCTTTAGAAACTAATTAACGTCGCATATATCTGGTGGATTCGCAGACTAAGATAAAATATAGGCAGAATACAGATTACAGTAGGGAATTATTTTATAAGTAAATATTGTTTTAATTATTCCAAAAGTTGGTGCTTATCGAGTTATATCTACTCGCCAAAAAGTTTTGAAGAATAATTTATCTCTTAGCTAGGAAGTAAGACAGGTTTATATCTCTAAAACTTTTAGTATTCAAGTAACTTCTAAATAATATTTCCAAAAAGGGATCGTAATTCTGGATGAATAAAGTAAATTGATTACTATGATGGAAATTTACTGATTTAGTGAGGAAATGACTTAAACTACGTACCTAATGTATTCAAGAACTGTAAATGAGAACACTAAACTATTGAGTGGATAGAAAAAAGAAAAATAACAAAATGTTAAGCCAATTTGGATGGTAGTTTTGGTAGAGCACAGCCACACCAGACGTTTGAGGACCAGAAGAGCAAGCACGAGAGGTGTTTAAACTAGTTATCGCGTGGGATAAAGCCGCCATCTCTTACGCACTTACTTAGTATCGTATACTGCCATCTCATTCTAACCGTTATCGTGTCGATAAAATAGCGCTCGTGCTTGTCCTTCGAAGGGGTTCGATGGCAGTATACGATACTAAGTAAGTGCGTAAGAGATGGCTGCTTTATCCCACGCGATAACTGGTTTAAACACGGCTCGTGCTTGCCCTTCTGATCAAAAACAATCTTACAAAGGAAGGAGTCCGAAGTAAGAAGCATAAAAGAACATATCTGAAAAAATTGATGAATTTAGCTCAAGGACCGTGCGAGGATAGTACAATTCAGCGATCGATATTCTCTGCCAAACTGAATGGGAGCTGATAGTGGGAGTATATGCATGCCAAATAACTTCCTAAGTGAGTTTTGGGCGATGTGGCTTCAGACCCATCACTAACTTTTCTTCATTTTTAATCCTTTTCTCACTTAACTTTCAAAAGCGGCTTAAGAATTTCTTATTCTGAAGCTTCGGTTACTTCTTTTTGGGTTTTATAGTCGTGAGTGTATAGAAGATTGTATGTTGAATCCTATGATGAAATGTTTATTAGAAAATAAGATGTAAGAAAAAGTATGTAGAAAGAACACACACATCTTTAACCATTGTTTTCCTTACAGGTTATAAAAGAATGTATTATGTAAAATTATACTCACATAAGTGTTCTTGTAGAAACTCCCTATAATGTTGTAGAGGTTTATTATTCCACTAAATCCCTCAAGAACAGACCAAACTCAGTTATCTACGGCCCTTTTGGGTGTGTGTTGTCAGTCAGTCACTCAGGAACTGAATAGTTTTGTAAATGTTGATAGTTAAAATTTAGATTAACTGTTGTTTAACCTGGTGCTTTAAATAATCCTCCCTTTATTTCCGATTGAAGAGAATAATAAACCTTATACGATACAAGAAAATAATTGGAGCCTTTAACCATCTGTAAAAATATATATAATAATGTGAGTAAAGTCATTTTTTAAATAAGTTGAAAACTTGGTTATACTACTTTCAGGGATTCAAACCTCATGTAAGACTTCACTGTTTGTCTGACATACTGTAACCAGGCTCTATCCGATGAAGAGTGAGTGTTAGACAGTTGATATTTTTACAGGTTATTTTGGTCACAACCGTCATAGTTCAGTGGCAAAACCACCGCTTCTCATGCAGGATATGTGAGTTCTAAGTTTTTTCATAAGTTTATTAATGGAGGTTTTTAATGGTGAGAAAAAACGTCGTGATTAAACCCACATAGCCGAGTTGTAAGTACATTATAATCATTTAACATAAGCGTGCGTACATTTAGTATAAGCGTGATTGCATAGAAAGCGGTAATAGATATCATGTGAATTGGACAATGTGTCGAAGCAAAACCTGGCTTTCAGGAAATATATGTGTTCACACCTGGTGAAAATATGGATGCTTGATCTTTAGTTAAGATCTTTATTTTTCTCTGAGCCATCCCGGGCTCTTGTACATAAATTCGGGGATATACTGCGGGAATGTTTGAATTTAAGGTGTATTTTGATTGCAGCTGAAAAAAATATTAAAATCATACATATTTAATGGGACTCCTACCCAAAATATGTATTTTGGCAACAACTACTCGTAATCGTTCAGAATATCCACAGAATGCTGAGTTAAATTATATACTTAAAAAGTAAATTATTGAATTAACATCTAAGTTATATTCAAGAGGCTTGCAGACACAATTTTTATGAAGTTTTTGTAGAGTTCTGTATGTATTTCAGCCTATAGAAAAAAATATCTGTGGTTAAAAAAATCAGAAAAACATTGTGGTCGCTTCTTCAGACGGTCATAATAAATTCCCTTCTTCCGTTTCCGTTGATATACAGCTATAAAACAAATATACTTTCAGTATTTTTGTATTTTCTCATTATGTACTATAAACGCACGGCTATCTTACCCTAGACAGGGTAGACAGAGTTTGGTAATATGAAATCCCTTAGCCACTTTTGAAAGTTGAGTAAGGAAAAATTTGTTAAATACAGATTTTTAGTGATGGAACTCCAACCGAACCCCTATAAAGCCCCGACACCCTTTTACGAACAACCACGAAAAGAAATGGGGTAGTGCTATTTTAAGCTGAAACTAGATAATAATACTACTACTACAACTAAGTACTACTACAACTAAATACTAATATTATATCTATACTTCTATACTAATATTATAAAGAGGAAAGGTTTGATTTTTTGTTTGTTTGTTTGTTTGAATTGAATAGGCTCCAAAACTACTGGACGGATTTGAAAAATTCTTTCACTGTTTTAATGCTACACTATTCCCGAGTGACATAGGCTATATTTCATTTTCAAAAAAATTAGGGATCCTTACGTAAACTTCAAAAATGTAACCCAAGGTGTTAAAGAAATACCAAAAAAAATCCTTACATCGCGTGCGCTGCGAAAACTATTGAAAATAGAATAAAATTATGTACTACAATTTTATAGAACACATCATTATCTAAAAAAAATGCCCGGACAGCATGTCTCTAACTATTATAGTTATCTCACAACAAGCGTCATTATATAAAATTATTTAAAATTAAATTAAAATCCTGCTTTAGAAAAGGCTCTTTATTTGTACCTATCTAATCCTTATAAAAAAACGTATATATTATTTCAGACTACTTCAATACCCTCATATTACTTTTTGAATTATTCAATTCGAACATTCCATTCGAAAGTTATCTCGAATTAAAAAAATAGATAAAACTCCGCTCGATTAGCTATGCATAGTAAGTTGTTGCAGGCGTCACGAAGGGGTACGGGAGGCTGCTTATCAAAGAGTTAAAGCAAAATTTAATTGTAGCGACTATTATCACTGGCCCAGCAGCCGGTCAATTAGCTCATATACCGAGGATACCGATGATCCCAACTGATCTGCCAATTCCATTTAAACGGCTACAATTTCCGGTTAAAACATCTTTTGCTTTAACAATTAGTAAGTTCCAAGGCCAAACCTTCAAATTAGTAGGGATTGACCTGCGAAAGAATTGTTTTACTCACGGTCAACTGTACGTTGGCCTGTCGCGGGTGGGAGCTCCTGAACATCAATTTATTTTGCTGCCCCAAAATACAACAACGTCAAATATTGTTTACAGGGAAGCTCTAACTCTATAAATTGAATGGCTTTTGATGTAATTACTCATTATGAAAAATAAAAAAAATAAAAAAATATATATAAATATAAATACAAAAAAATATAACATACATACATACATATACTCACGGCTTTAAATCCCTAGAAGGGGTAGCCAGAGCTAAGGAATCAGAAATTCCTCAGCCACTTTTGGAAGTCTGCTGTGTAGTGTCGGCTTAGAATAGCACTACCCCATTTCTTCCGTTGGGTGTACGTAAGAGGCGACTAACGGTATTGGGGCTTTTAAGGGATTTTGGACGATGCGGTTGGAGACCCATCACCAACAACCTTTATTTTACCATCTTTTCCCCACACAACTTCCAAAAGTGGCTGAGGAATTTCTAATTCCTTAGCTCTGGCTACCCCTTCTAGAGATTTATAGCCGTGAGTATATGTATGTATGTACTTTTGGAAGTTGTGTGGGGAAAAGATGGTGAAATAAAGGTTGTTGGTGATGGGTCACCAACCGCATCGCCCAAAAATCCCTCAAAAGCCCCAAAACCGTTAGTCGCCTCTTACGTACACCCACCGGAAGAAATGGGGTAGTGCTATTCTAAGCCGACACTACACAGCAAAAAAATATAACATAGATTAAAACTTAAAAAAAATATGTTAAAATAATAATACGTAATATGTAATAAAATGAAAAACAAAATGTTAATGATAATTCATGCCCGAGCGAAGCCGGGACGGGCTGCTAGTTTTATTACATAAAGAGAGTAATTTTTTCAGAAGGTATTTTTTAGTCTATTAGGCTTTTATTTTTTCTACTTTTTTCAACAATACAAATAAAATTCACTTATCATTATAATACTCTTCAAGACGACTTTACACAAAATTTTATTATATTAGCAAGGTTTAACTCAAACAGTCCTAAAAACATTCCAAACATAATACCACCATTTCAATCAACAAAGTTGACTTGCCCATCAGTTTATGTAATTTTCAATAGACGATAATGTTCGGTAGAAATTCCTACCAATTCGGTAGAAATTCCAGCCTATCTCATACAGTTCTGACGTTTCCCAAAGACACTCGCTTCATCACACTCTCGAGTAGTGGCAGGAATATAATTAGCCGGTCGTGCCGCCTCGTAAATCAGAGGAATGCCAGATATGCTGGATCAAGTATGGATTAGCCGAAATGTCTGGATCTATTCTAGAATTAATTAAGGGTTTTGGGATCGTGGTTGGATTTCTTTGTTTTTTCAGTTTTTATTCACATAAAACTATTATTCTTAAGAAATGAACTAGCTTGTTATTACTTTTGCGGCTGGTTTGAAACTTTTATTGTAAGGCTCCTGACATATTTGTAAATAATAATATAAGTTATATGTATTATGGTAGTTTAAAACTATTCTATCTGCTCTAGGCATGTTCGTAAAAGATTCCGTAACAACCTAAACTACCATGTTTCAAACAAATTAATAATTGCATTCCAATATTCTATGAGTAGTAGTTACTCCGAACACCAGGTACTGGGATGTTTAGAAATGTTTTCGAAATGGATTGGTTGCTGCTGGCCCTGTGGCCTGTACGGCTTCACCATGACTTTATGTGTGCCGGGCAGCTATGGGCCGCCCTGGCGGGGCAAAAGAGTGTACCTAAGCTAAATCGGATATATTTTTTGTAGATAAACGGCACGGCATGAGCGTTTGAGTTGAGTCATTTATTCTCCAATCAAAGTAATAATCGAGTCACTCAAAGCTTTTCCATCGGCCACCACGATATTTATACTTATTTCCCCCTCCGGCCGCTACTGCCGGAAGCAAATTAAATAATTTTAGGAATAAATAATAGGGTCGTAAACATATGAAAAGCGTATTTTAAGACAAGTTTAGAAAATAGAGAATACCAAAACGATTAACTTCGAGAGAGTAAATTGTGACACAAATGTTTATCGCATGATTAATACATAATCCTTCCTACTTTGATCCTTCTAACCTGAGCCTTACTTTACAAAGCGGCGAATACTAATTAAGGCTATTAAGGCGATTAAGCGACACAGTTCGAATACAAAGCATCAAAATTAAAAACTCAAATGAGAAGTTGAGTGTGGGTGGAGACTAGTGCGAAATAAAAAAATGTTTGTTGATGTTGGGTATCTAGGCACACCAACCAACATAAACATAAAGCTTCTTCAATATTCTTCGAGCGAACGATTGTTGACTTGAAACAGTAAATTAAACTGCATCGATCTTAGTCGTAATAAAACAAATTTCAAGATTGCTGTCATTGTGTTTACCTTATCACTAAATTCAGGGTAGTTAAGTGCCCTTTCTGGGGGAAGTTTACGGGCTGTAATACTGTTGTTTGAAATATATAGCTATGAGAAGGGATTCAAAAAGTTTTAGTAAGTATTTTAAAATCTGGAACTTTTGACTTAATTCTTGTTTTAATTCAGTGAATAATAGTACCCTAGGTATGACTCGTTTTCTTTATATATTTTTTATATTATGGGTTGATACTTCAAGGCATACGACCGAAAGTTTAGTATTCACTGAAAGTTTAAGGTACAGGGCAAACGTTCTAGTTTTAAACTGTTTTCTGTGTGTATATACGTTGTCGGGTTTGAGTTTTGAACTTATGTATTTAGTTTACAATATATGGGTTAATAATAACATACACACATACATACATAAACTCACGGCTCTAAATCCCTAGAAAGGGAAAGTGAATCCGGGAAAATGAAGTGTAAAAATAAAGGTTGTTGGTGATGGGTCTCCAACCGCATCGCCTAAAAATCCCTTAAAAGCCCCAGTACCGTTAGTCGCCTCTTACGTACACCCACCGGAAGTAATGGGGTAGTGCTTTTCTAAGCCGACACTAAACAGCAGTTAGGTTAATAATAAATTAAAGAAAATAGTATCACGCTTTGGATGAGACAAAAAAGATGATAAAATAATTGTTTTTATTACTATCACTCCCTTTACATTTTATGATGTTATTATAACTAGTAACCATAGCATGGTGAAGACGCTTCTGACGATATCTCATTTGCCTAATAGTGATTAGTAGAAAAATAATTGTGTAGGAAAGGAACACATACATATACATTTAACCAACTTATATACTCTTCGTCATGATGATGGACGATTAAAACATGTGTAAGTTGTCTGAATAGTTGTGTATGGTACTGGCTGGAGTATAATTACTGTTCTACAGTTTTGGAAGCCAAATAAATGAATTCTGTATACTAATAAATAAATGATAAATAAAGGAAAGAAAATTTCGACACCGGCGCAGCAGGGATCGAACCCGCGAACTCTTTATACTATCCAGCACCCTTAGCATCCTGCGTGTGAGAACGAGTATGTCAGGCGAGAAGTAGAAAATTGGCAACATTTCTCACAGTCACTCACACGCCAAATCTTACATACATTTACAGGTCGACCTTGTGCATTGTGCAAATTAATCATTATAGAAAATCTTTGCCGTGGAGTATCGGCTTAGAATAACACTACCCCATTTCTACTCGTGGGTGAACGTAAGAAGCGACTAAGGGTATAGGGGCTTTTGCAGTGATTATTGGGCGATATGGTTGAAGTACCGTCACCAGCAGTTATATATTGTCGCCATATTTTCTCCACTCAACTTCCAAAAGTGGCTGAAGAATTTTTCATTCCGAAGCTCTGGCTACCCCGTTTAGGGATTTTAAGCCGTGAGTATATGCATGTAAGTAGAAATACTTCCAAACTTTCTGATAGCTTTTTTCTATACGTTTTCATCCACTGTTAGTTTGGTACTAATTGTTAAAAACTAATTCAATATTAAAATAGAACAAAAACTTGTTCACAACTATACCAAAACTCTGCGTACTATATTAACTTTACATACAAAGTCAATAACGATCACGCTGCCAGTTTTGTTTGGAGAACATTCCGCTGGCTCCATATTTAATGGAGTTTACAAATTGGAAGTTAATAATGACGCCATCTTGTTGATTAAACTTCTGTATTGGCAATATTTAACGGAGCAAGTTTTATCAGATAATTGAGGCCGGTTTCATGATTTATTTGTATTGATCACTGCGTCGTTTTGACGAAATGTAGTCCACGGGGATTTCAATTTGTTATATCATGCTTATTCTTTAGTTTCTGTTTGAATTAAACAAACATACATACAGACATATCCTCTCGCCTTTAATTTCCATTGAAATGAGCAGAAACTATCGAAAGCCACTATGTGCGATCCTAGCAAACCACCCAGGCTTCCTTTACATTTAACAATATTTTCACATGCATACATACATAAGTACCTACATCTTAGCAAACCATCGAATCTTCATTTAAATTCAACAATCTTTTCAAACATGCAAACATAAATAAGAATTGAAGGAACTCTCAAAGTAATTTCGTGGTGATACTCCCTGACTTATAGACCTACTACTATATTCCCTACTGAAAACCAATGGAGTAAGCAATAGGAACTGATGGCTGCTTTATACAATCTAGCCCAAAATTTCACGCTTTCTTTACACTAAATTATTATCCCTACTATAAACCAATGGAGTAAGCAATATGAACTGATGGCTGCTTTATACAATCTAGCCAAAAATTTCAAGCTTTCTTTACACTGAATTATTTTTCCGCATATATGCTGCTTTCTTCTTCTCTCTTAAACTCTTAAGAAAGAAGAACAAAGAAGCATGCACTACATAACATGGTATGAAAATAACGGGAGCAAGTGAAAATGTAGCGCGATAAACTTGGTATCTGTAGCTAATAAATAAAGGAAAGAAAAATTTCGACACAAGCGAAAATCGAACCCTCGACCTCCGGGTATACGGCCCCGTCGTCGTTCTGCCAATTGAGCTATAGTGCCAAGTGGGTACTAGTGCGAAATCCCTTTATTTATTATTTCTTTATTTATTAGTGTAATGATCCTCACGTGACGTTTTCATTGGTATCTGAAAATTGGACTATTACAGTAAGAACTCTTGCTACTGAACTCTTCGTAGCATGTTTGGAAATATCTTTTGGTCACGGTTTGGAACTTTATAAAGTAAAGATAATGTTTAATCTATTTGTATTCATAGAATAGCACTACCCTATTTCCTCCGGTAGGTGTGCGTAAGAGGCGATTAACGGACTTGGGGCTTTTTAAGTTATGGGATTTTTGGGCGCTGCGGTTGGAGACCCATCACCAACAACCTTTATTCTACCATCTTTTCCCCACTCAACTTCCAAAAGTGGCTGAGGAATTTATAATTTCTCAGCTCTGGCTACCCCTTTTAGGGATTTATATCCGTGAGTATATGTATGTATGTATATTAATAGATATAAATAACTATGATTTAATAATTTTGTCTTTGCTTTCTATAATTACCTCACCTCGCCGCCCACATGTACATAAAGCGATTCCATTGGTTCTTTAAAAAAATATTATTCTCTTATTATTGCAACGGTAGTCAAAATATTTTCATTTTAAATATTTTTGATACTTGCAGAAGTCTAGAATTTATTTTGAAATGAAAATATTTATATTTGAGTACCTACTTATTCAAATATATTACAATTAATACATACATGCATATACTCACGCCAGCATCAGTTGCCATTGGGGTTTTCAGAGACTATCAATCGCCACTTTGTACGATCCTGGCAAACCTCTCTATCTTAGTTTACATATGGTTGACATCCATCAATATTTTCATAGATGCTCTTTTAGCAACCGTGATAGCCCAATGGGTAGAACACTCGGTTATCGTGCAAGCGACTAGTGTTCAAATCCTGGGTCGGGCCTACACCAATTTGTCTTTTCTAAAGACATATGTGTGATTAATTTATCATGGTTGTTAACGGTGAGGGAAAACATCGTGAGGTAACCCATATGGCTGAGTTGTACTTAGTCATGTGACAGTGTATTCGTACAAAACGGCGATAGGCCTGCCCCCTATCACGTGAGTACACTGTCCATGCAAAACGTGGGTACTCTGAACACCAGGTGACAAAGTCACGTGATGTTCAGAAGTATTAGTACCTCTGCCAACCCCTTCGGGGATATTCGGCGTGAACGTTTATGTTTATGTTTATGTTATGTTTATGCTCTTTTATTCTTCATACTTCGGACACCAGCCTTTACAATTAATAAAATGGCGTATTATATAGTAAGTAAGTAAGTATTATATAGTAAGTGTTTGTATTGAATTTGATCGCATATTTAAAATAACGTTTTCAAAAGAAAATTATAAGAAATAATTCGTAACTATACAATAAAAAGGGTAATTCTAATCCCTTTGGGTGTCATGACTTATCCATCTCTTATACATTTACATTTGATTAATTGCTGTGTCAAAGAAGGCTTGCAAATTAAACTGGTTTATTCGTTTATTTAATGCACTAGTGGACCCCCTGCGGTTTTACTTCACATCACTTCTTACCCCCACTCATATACAGCGTGATGTTATACCTCACTGACCCTGTTTAAATAGAAGTTGTAGCTTTCTTGATATTTTTCTTTAACATTAACAAGGAATCAAAAAGACAAAAAAAAGCTTTAAAATAGTTTTTCCAGTCGTTATATTTTCGAAGTGATTTTTTATTTCATTTAACAAAAGAATCAGAAATTAACGTGATTAAGTAAGCTGTGTATATATTTACTATAAGGATGTACTTCTGTGAAAAATAATGAGTCAAATATTAAAATGTCAATAAAACGAAAAAAAAATTATTTAAATTTTATTTATTAAATTAGTCTTGTTACATTTTTTTATAAATCTGTTTTTATTCGGAAGAACACAATTAATTTATTTTGGCGTTTTAATTCTTTATAATATATTACTTTATTATTTATATTCATTATAAATTAATTATTTAGTAAGTACTGAATTGTAGACATCTAAATATTTTGTAAATAATTCAGAAACACTTTGTATATATTTAATAAATTACAAATCAAATAGTCTTACACATCAATAAAAGTTTTATTAACAAACTAATTTTAATAATAACTAAGTCAATTGTTATTATTAATCCCACCCTAAAAAATCCACTTAAATAATGCTGCAATGATAAATAGGTTTAATTTTGCAACATTAAGAACTTTACTTACCAACTCGAAAATACAATACTTTTACTTCACTAGAAGATTTTTTTAGCTTATCTTATTTTCCCTAGATCATTTTGTGATAATATATTGAATTAATTAACATAAATGGGAAAAATACCTGCCGTGTAATGCCGGCTTAGAATCTCACTACCCCTTTCTTTCCATGGGTGTCGTAAGAGGCGACTAAGTGTATGGGGCTTTTTTAAGTGGTTGGAGACCCATCATCACCAACAATGTCCATCTCCCAAATGTGGCTGAAGGGTTTTGACCCCCAAAGCTCTGGCTACCATTTTTTGGGATTTATAGCCGTAAGAATATGTATAAATAGTTTTATCGGGATAAACTTTCACTTTATTTGATCGTATCATAGTAAAGTCAAATAAACCAAATTCTTATTTTTTTGTTAATTCAATAAACTCTAAATCCATTTCATCACTTTATAGTTAGAAAATACTCATATTCGATGTATTTCATGATCTAAATTCGATCGAGTAATAACTTTTTTTTAAAAATTTAATTCAATTGTTACTTATATGCTTCTTCACATATTAGTATATATTTTTATAGTTTATTTAAATTTACTTTTACTCTATCTTATGCTATTCAAGTCTATTTTAAATTAAAATCTAAATCTACCTATCACTTTAGTTAAATTAAAAAAATAGGAACATATTAGAAAATTATAACAAACAAGAAAAAATACTGATTTTCTTTTAGTGAATAAAACTTTCGAATTAATTTCGTTATCAATTGGGATAACACATTTTTAAACTCTAGTCGTAAATTCTATATTTCAGTGCAAAGTACATATCTTAAGATATTTTGAGTGATCTTAGATAAGAATTTTGGGAAAAAGAACAAATGTATTTGGATCCCCTATCGAATTGACTACGCCTAATGTAGAAGAATTAATATTAATTATTATTTTATGTTACAACATCGATATTTTTGCAAATTTTCATAAAATATTTTCTTGTTATCTTACAAGCTTTACAAACACAAGAATTCCTAATGTTGAATATAATGCTACAAATATTTCTTTCTACTTCTTTTAGAATTGTGCTTTTTGTTAAATTTAAGATTGATTTACAATATCATAATACTATAATACAGTCAGCAATAATTTGTATTCATATTTAGTATTTAATGTGATCTAACATTTATTAATATTTGATTAAACTAACAAGATAAATCTTTAAATTTAGTTGCTCACATTTATTACCAATTACATTCCTATTCATCAATAAATAAACAATCTAACAATACATTTTTACATTATATACACCTCAATTTAATACTACACAAAAAATATGCTACACATTAAAAAAATACAGTAAATTGTAGTAATTTCGTGCTTTGGACGAAGTTTTCAGCCAAAGGCTTTGGCAAGATATGTAGTAGCGGGCGGGTAGACACGCGCGCGCAGGCGGGCTCGGGAGCATCTCACTGGGCGAGGAGGGGGCTCGGGGAGCGCGGGCGGCGCGCCCCACTCCACGCCTCCCCCATCATATCCTCGTCTCCCTGTGCAAGCGAACCCAAACTCTCATAGTCACCAACGTGCCAATTCTGAATGAGAAACTCACTACCATTACGGGAATCAATTTTATTAATTGATGTTTTGGCAACGCACATGATGGATGCGACGCGACAGTTTTTTGGAAGTGGTCTTAAGTGCTGGAGACTTACAAGTAACTGTACTTAAACTAATAGGTTTTTTTACTTAACGAAGGGACTAAAACTAGATGCAGACACTTTAACTCTCCAATAATGTTCTGTATTTAAGTTAATGCTCTGATTAATGTTATTTTTTTCCATAATGAGATGATAAATCATATAACACTCAGATTACATTCAATAAAATGGCATGCAATAATTTGATAACAGAATCCAGACATGCATGTAAGCGTTCGGATGTTAAAGTTGAATATGAGTTTAATTGAATCATTTTATTTCAAGTACACATTTGTCCTCTGATGGCATTTTAAAAAAATGTAGTTATTAATGAATGGGATCTAGCATGATATTTTTAAAAACAAAGTACAGGAACATTTTTTAATTAATCTATGCTCCACTAAATAATAAAAGTTTTAATGACTATTTTGCAAGACCTAGCTATGTATAAAATATTTAATATTTGACCAGGAAAGTCAAACTCTTTTTGATACTAAATTAATATTACAAGATTTTATGAATTATAGTGGCACTTATGTGAAATCATATGTTTTTACCAAATTTCAAAATGTTCACTTTTGCGGGGTAAAGTACTTACATAGGACTTGTCAAATTACAGATTTTTCTACGCTTTCAAAATATCATACGCAGATTAATTCTTTTAGGTGAAATACTTCACGAAAACAAAAAACACATAAATCAGTGGCAGAATTACATTCAATTCTTCGGATTTTTGTTTGCATGAGCTATGTCGGCACTTGCTACGAAAACATTCATTTTTAGATAGTTATTTGATTTATCGCATATAGCACTTGTAAAATTTATATTCAGATTATGTTATCTTAAGGCGATAAAATCATTTGGTTTAAATATATTCTAGTCAGCACCTTTGAACAATCACGAGAGTTTTAGTAGAATTTTTGATTCTCAGTGGTTATATTAATGTGTTTCCATAATCTGTCATACCTCCATTATATATATTTCAAAAATCTTCAAGATCTTAAAATACATAAGTTTTATTTGTATTGAAAGTTTATCATTTTATGGACTGTTTAGGAATTGAATTAATTAATCACAGTCCATCGGTTCTTATAACCGTTTAAGAATTTAAGCCATAAGGTGTATATTTCAAATAAAATCAACTAAAATCTTCTACAACACATATCAAGACAAGATCTTCTATAAATAAAAAATAAGTGAAACCAAAAGTGGACAATACTAACACATGCCGTGCTTTGTGAGTACAGACCACGTATTACGGTGAGAACACTTACATATAAGAGGTAATTACCATCATCGTGTGTGGTGTGGGTCCGGTCGGGCCGAGCGGCGCTGGTGGTGCCATCGACGGTGGTGGTGGGGCCGGTGGGGGCTCGGGGGACGCTGCTGCCGGCGAGAATGATGATGGGGCCAGAGGAGATTGAGCTGCATACATAGATTGAGATGAATTAAATACAATATTATTTAAATATCTGCAAACTGACCCAAAAAAAAGTAGATGTGTCACATTTAATTACTAAAATCACTGGTAACACTTTTGTAATAATTTTAATAGTCAAACGAAATTATATTAAATTTTATAGAATTCGGTATGCAAAGTTTTTTTTTGTAATTAATTAAATATTTTTATTCGATAGCAAACACGAAAATAAAAAACTAATTTGAATATTTTTCATTTAAAATGAGTAATTGTAAAGTTATGATTTTTTAAAGATTGTTCAACTTTTGTACTTAATGACGTCATCAATCGAAAATATCACGTAGCGACATGCAAATATAGCGAAATGTTTGATAATTATGTTGCTAATTGCAAAACATTTCACGAATTTGTGATCTCAAATGAAATTATTACGATATTATACTAAAGAAACCTATTATTTCCGATATTTTATTAAAAAACTGCAAAAACAAATGTCTTTGAAATAACACTGAAGGTCAAATACTGTTACAGTTTTTGGATAAAATAACGGTTACCTTAGCTTTGTTTGATTTAATTCAAGAGAATATGTTTTAAAAACATAATAACTCGAAATGGTTTCGTAATCAGCACCACTTTTGTAAAACTTTGTATACCGAATTGGCGAGTTTCGATGGCATTTTGTTACAAAGACTATGATATGAGAGTTTTATATATTAGATAAATGATAAGTTCAAAATGGAATCGCTTAAGCTTCAATAATTGAATTTGGCTCTAATGCCAAAGGCATTCAGCTCAAGTAAATTTCAGAATTATGCATTAGCATATACGACTATAATTCTTTTGTAGTTAAAATTCGCCAACTTTCAAGAAACGCATTTTATGCAAAAGACTTGGTATTTCTGATTGTTCAAGAACAAATATATTTTTTCTTTCATTAACAATATGTTATTAATGCTGTAAATTTTTATGTAGGAGTAAGAAATAGTATAAAATAAAAGAACGTTTTAAATGTTTCTTTGAACCATAGATGTCTTTTATTTCAAAACTTAAAAATCAAAAACATCGCCACAGCACAGTGCAGATACTCTATACTCCTCAACATTACACTAATAACAGTAACTATGCAATCGTTTTTTACTATTCGCAAAAAATATAATATTAGTATATCAACCTGCAGCAGTCATAGCCAGTACGAACTGACTCCAGTGCACGCAGCAGCCGCAGCAGAACTGCAGCGCTGCTCTCCGAAGAGCTCTGTGGAGTATCAGGAACAGCAGCGGGTTGACCGCCGCGTGGATGTACGAGATGTGGAGCGCGATTTGGAAGTACATCTGGAAGTAAGTGCTGTGTTTTACGAGAATAATAATAAAAGTTAAATAATGTAGCGTGTTTGCTGAGTGAGGAGATCAGGCCCACACCAATGTGTCTTTTCGAAAGTCATATGTATGGTTTACTTATCATCGTGAGGAAACTCACACGGCTGAGTTATAGTTAGTCATGTGAAAATGTGTTCGAGCAAAATAACGATAGGTCTGCCGACTATCACGGGGATGAAATATTCAAGCAAACTGTGATACTGTGGCCTCCAGGTAACTATAAAATCGCGTGAAGTCTAGAAATATTAGTACCTCTGCCATCTCTTCGGGGATATACGACGTCAGCGTCTGAGCTTTTGAGTTTGAGTCATTTTATTTGGAAACAAGACCAATTTCTAAGTTCTTCAATCTTAAAAAAAAATATAATACTAATATTGTTCATTGTATCTCTAAATGTGTCTTATATGTGCTTTGACAGTTGAAACGTTCCGCTCACAAGCTCATCTCAGTCTCAATTCCCGGAGGCGAGTCACAAATAGAATTTGTGAGAGAGCCAAGTTTGGTCACGATATTGCGGGATGGATTAGCTGATTTTACAATAAAAATAAGATAATTTCGTGATACTGAGCCCGGTTTCTAATGTACTCACGGGAGTAGTTGTTAGTCTGCTAACCTGCACTAGGCCCGCGAAGAAGCCAATAGAGAATTCACCTTATCGGGGCAAGGTTGAATTCCTTTATGCTGGTGGCCGGATATGCATGGATAGTAATTACGGTTAGTTTAAAAGTTTCAGAACGCTAGTTCAATTTTAGATCCAGGGATAATTTTAATCTAGCGACGAATTTGTGACACAAATATTTACTCCTACTACTAATAATGTAATGTTAAGGTACAAGACTCAAAACTATAGTCGTATTATCAATTGATGAATGATTTTGCTTGCGCTTGAAATAATGAGGTGCAATGATGGCTAAAACTTCAATGCATCATATATTAAGCTTAATCCAACAAAATTTATAATTGTCCACCTCACGTCTAGAAACTAGAGCCTATTATTCTTCTTTTTATATACGGACATGACGTATTAAACAGATCAAGTTAGATCCAAAGTAAATTCAATTTAATGATACAATGGTTGGGGACTAACAAAACAATGCATTTAATCTATACTATAATATAATATTATAAAGAGGAAAGGTTTGATTTTTTGTTTGTTTGTTTGTTTGAATTGAATAGGCTCCAAAACTACTGGACGGATTTGAAAAATTCTTTCACTGTTTTGATGCTACACTATTCTTGAGTGACATAGGTTATATTTCATTTTCAAAAAAATTAGGGATCCTTACGTAAACTTCAAAAATGTAACCCAAGGTGTTAAAGAAATACCAAAAAAAATCCTTTTATCGCGTGCGCTGCGAAAACTATTGACAATAGAATAAAATTATGTACTACAATTTTATAGAACACATCATTATCTAAAAAAAATGCCCCGACAACATGTCTCTAACTATTATAGTTATCTCACAACAAGCGTCATAATATAAAATTATTTAAAAATTAAATTAAAATCCTGCTTTAGAAAAGGCTCTTTATATGGACCTATCTAATCCTTATAAAAAAACGTATATATTATTTCAGACTACTTCAATACCCTTATATTACTTTTTGAATTATTCGATTTGAACATTCCATTCGAAAGTTATCTCGAATTGAAAAAATAGATAAAACTCCGCTCGATTAGCTATGCATAGTAAGTTGTTGCAGGCGTCACGAAGGGGTACGGGAGGCTGCTTATCAAAGAGTTAAAGCAAAATTTAATTGTAGCGACTATTATCACTGGCCCAGCAGCCGGTCAATTAGCTCATACACCGATGATCCCAACTGATCTGCCAATTCCATTTAAACGGCTACAATTTTCGGTTAAAACATCTTTTGCTTTAACAATTAATAAGTCCCAAGGCCAAACCTTCAAATTAGTAGGGATTGACCTGCGAAAGAATTGTTTTACTCACGGTCAACTGTACGTTGGCCTGTCGCGGGTGGGAGCTCTTGAACATCAATTTATTTTGCTGCCCCAAAATACAACAACGTCAAATATTGTTTACAGGGAAGCTCTAACTCTATAAATTGAATGGCTTTTGATGTAATTACTCATAATGAAAATTAAAAAAATATATCTAAATATAAATACAGAAAAATATAACATACATATACTCACGGCTATAAATCCCTAGAAGGGGTAGCCAGAGCTAAGGAATTAGAAATTCCTCAGCCACTTTTGGAAGTTGTGTGGGGAAAAGATGGTGAAATAAAGGTTGTTGGTGATGGGTCACCAACCGCATCGCCCAAAAATCCCTCAAAAGCCCCAAAACCGTTAGTCGCCTCTTACGTACACCCACCGGAAGAAATGGGGTAGTGCTATTCTAAGCCAACACTACACAGCAAAAAAATATAACATAGCTTTAAACTTAAAAAAAATATTAAAACAATAATACATGTAATAAAATAAAAAAACAAAATGTTAATGATAATTTATGCCCGAGCGAAGCCGGGACGGGCTGCTAGTACTTTATAATTCACATCTAGATAATATTCAAGTCTAAGAAAGTCATTTACATTCATCATATAAATTTTACCCTCACAGGGATTCAAACCTTGAGTAGTCGTTACAATATGGCCATGTGCGGTTTGGCAGACATTTACGAATACTACCGATATAGTAGCTGACTTATATTCTTAAACGCCTTGTGAATATTATATTTTCAATCAGGTGCTCAGGTGCTAATCAGGTGCCGGCAATGTCTAAGACAAATATCAAAAAGTGATATTCTATTTTTGCAACATTGAGCTCCCATTCTAACATTAAACATAACATAATTTCAAAACCACAAATAACTTACCTCATATGCCGCATGAGAAGTCAGTGCCGGATGATGCAACAGCGTCACGATAAAGAGAGGTCCCCAGAACAGAATGTACGCCGCAATTATCAGAACGAACATCTTCACCCTCCTGACTCCTTCCCTCTCCACTCTTGCTAAGTATCCTCTCAGCCGACGCCCTCCACCAAGTGGGAGATTGGCACTATTCATTGGACGATCATGACGATCCAAAGATCCGTCTACAGTCTATAAAATAAAACTATAGTTAAAACAAGTATTATAATTGGTGTGAGCCATGTCTAAAACTTTATTTCTTGTTGAAGAAACTTTGACAAATGTGTTCAGGAATGTTGAAACTGAAACCTCTAACAAATGAGCCAAAGACTTACTCTTTATATACTATAATATTATATTAGCATATAATTTTATTTGTCTTACATTGTGGCCATTAGGCACGAGAAAATTGCACACGGAATACTCAAGTATGTTCGGAAATATCCTTAACCGTAAAATCAAATTGTGGATACGTGCTTCAAATCAGAAAACAAGATTTAGACACGGCATTATATAAGTATTAAAATAGGTAAAATTTTATAAAAAATGGAAAGGTCTTAAGGATTTGAGTCAAAACATGGCGCAGGGATAGTACTGCCACAAGAAAAAAGCGAACATGACACTAACAAGGATAAAAAGAGAAAACTATTAAAATTCATTAGTTAAAATTTAAATGTAGTTATAATGTTTAATGTAGTATTAAAAATATTTTATTTTATTATTTTGTTAGTTTATAATAGTTTAAAAAGGTTTAATATAAATAAATTATGAGCGTGCATTACACTCAACGAATCACATAAATCAGTACTTTTTAACCATGTCATAAAAAAGTATAGAAAATCAAATTCAAATACAAATAAAGGTGAAAATAAACATGCAGAAGAGTAAAATTATTCAAATAACTCCACTTCTTAGAGTACAAATAACAAGACATAATCGGGAAATTGGGATTTCCTTAGAACTAATTGATGCTTACATAAAATATTTTAGTATAAAGAAATATTTTATAACAGACATAGTTTCACTTAAAATACGTTGCTAGCCTTCACAGGACTGAACGATGTAAATGTAATTATATGGGTTTCTTTGATCTTCGAGACAGGACCTCAGTAAGTCAATTAAGTTGCTATACGTTACGCCTAGGTAGTGACGAAGTTGGTATGAGAGGCTTGCTTTCTATAGATAGATATTAAGAATGGTATCTATATTTAGGTCAAGTAATCGTAAACTGGCCACATTGGCGTCTAACTATTTGTCTTAACTATCTATAAGTTAAATGTACTGCTACGCAGAAAAAGTTATAACTTACAAATTAAGTGGCTATTTCTGGTTATCGCATATATGGACATTGATTTGGGATTCCTCTTTTATAAGGCCTTGGCTTCAAGATTTTGGTTGTAAGTACAATTTATGAGGTTAAATAAAAATCTGTTAAAAACCTTTCCTTACGTCATTAGTAAAATAGGGTAAAATACTTATGAGTTTAAATTTGATTACAAAAGAAAATTTGTTGTTAAAATACTCGTAACTAAAAAGTAAAGGTCCTTAACCTTTACTTTTTAGTCACGAGTATTTATAAATTTATTTGAGCATTTAAAATTTTATGTACGTGTTGTAAGTTTTTGTTTAAATGAGGCTTTTAATGTCATTGTCAAAGCGATGGGTGGCATGCATAAATTTTAAGTGAATTAATAAAAGCATTAAGCAGCATTCATGCAAAAAGCTTACAGATTAAAAATTTATAATGGCAATTCTTTTAACTTACAGTAAATACATACAGCTTATAGTTTTGCTGACGACAAAGTGTTGAAAAAGGACGAAATCATGTTGTGAAGATTTAGCAGTGATTATAACTTGCATTTATTTATTGTCAATTTATTATTTTCACGGTTAGGAGGTCATTAAATTCATCAAAGGAATTTTAATCAATCAAATCAATCGATTGGAACTGACGGATCTGTAAGGATTAAAAACTAGACTACTCGCCTATATCCAGCCTTAACCCTGAGAATACTTTTGTTTTATACGTTTAAGTTAAAAAAAAATCAGTATGTTTTCTACCGACTTAATTATCCTTTACTCAGGTGGTAAAAATTAACTTTATTAAAAGTTTCCCCAAAATTCTTACTGATTCTAAGTCAAATTATCTGATAAATCTTCACTTTGTGTTTCAAAAGAACGTAATTTAGACAAAAATTTGATGGATTTAATTGGGTTTGGTGAGACGCGATCGTACCCTGGGCCCGATGCTGTTCGGCAAAGTGTCCATGTGACGGTTGTCACCTGCCATGCTGACCAGGGTGGTGACAAGACCAGCCACCCGTACTGCCTCTACGTTAGCCTGCATGCCACAAGATACAATATTATCGCAACTACTGCCTATTCTCGCTAATGGAACATGTTGTGACTAAAATTTGCGGTATGGGTGAGTTGTGTTTGAGTTTACTGATTTGCACAGAACTATTAATAGAGCCAACGTGGATGGTAATGTCTGTAGAGGATGATCATGAAGGACTCTTAGATAAGATAGAGAATATGCTCATATAGACAGACGTCTGTGTAGTGTGTGTAGTGTGAAGAACAAAAGGGTATGTATGAAAATATTTGTGAATTCGATAATCTCTGCTTACCCCAACGGTGAAACTAAAACAGTGAATAAATTGATCCACAAGTCTTTCTAAATACTATCATATCAAAAAGGAAACAATATATTCTTTATCTGAACAAAACTACTAATGAAACGATAAAAACAAAACTTTTGTGAAGTGTAGTAGTAGATACAGGAAACACCAAACGGCAATAAATTCGTCACTCTCCTGTGACCTTGGCTAAAGTGGAAGCCCAAGGATTTTTCCTATTAACGGATGAACATCCTACAAAGCTCTTTTGTTTTCTCCGTAATCTAGTTGTTTTTGTTCTATTAGCGTGTAGTTAATTAAGCTCTTTGACGTCCTATTGTATTAGCCATTGCCTTTGTCTTCGTGTTTTTATCAATTTGAATTTTCTTGTCAGGAACACTTAGTTGATAATTTAGTTTTAATTATAACCATTATGTTTGAACAGTAAGTATTATTCAATTTAATATTTTATAATGAAATTAATTAATCTTAAATTTTATACGTAATATTCTGGCAGTAGTTTATGGTATTTTGGGCTTAAGATTTTTGTTTTAGTTATAATTACTAATTGTAAAATAACAGACGTAAATGTTTGTTTTCCTGAAATTTTAATTTGAAAAATATGTTCATAGTTTAAACACGCCTAGTTTTAATAAATGTTTTAGTAGGTGTTTCATGTTTCGTCACGAGTCGTTTTTTTTTAATAGAATCTCAACAAGCAAAAATAAAAGTTAAAAGATTTGGCTAAGGCTTAGTTTTTCTTTTGCATGGAAATAATATGTGTAATGAAATATAAACTTATTGATAAATTTGACCATATTGTGAATTCAAAACAATACATTTAAATACATAAATAGAATGAATTACATCTAACGAAAACCTATATTCATTCATTGTACAAATAGTGAAGCAATTTATTTTTGGCATGAAACCAATAACCTTTTGACCACTGAAGCAAACTACCCATAAAATATTTTATACAATGCATTTATGAGCTTTGAAAATGAAGTATTGCAATGTGAATATTTGAAATTCCTACATATAATTTTATGAAGGTCGAAGCAAAGTTTATTCATATTACGAAACGTATGACTCTTCGCCCTTTTTGACTTGTTTGATGGCAAATATATTTCTGCAAACTAGATATGTCTGAGAGCTTTAGTCGCTTGCAGCAAACGAAGCGTATATTTAAATCATTTTAAGGTACCGAGGACTACGAATATTGGCAATGAACCAAAAATATTTAGTGGAAATATAAATATCCAAATATTTTTGCTTTTATATTTTCTGCGTATAATAGAGAATTGTTTATTATTTGAGTTTGGTAAATATGACCTTTTTTATAAATGATATTGTGCTCTACCAATGGCTAGTGTGTTGAATTGAATATAGAAACCTTTACCTTAGTACGTATTATTTAAAAATAAATACACATATCATAAGTAAATAATTGGTTTCAAAATTCCCTGTATGTTTTTTAGATTATTTTAATAAAACATTACTTTCGCTTACCTTAGTCAAATCCTTATGTAATTTCTTCAGATGGAATAATGTCAGTCCAACACAAACTGCGTTGACTCCAATCCACAACGCATTCAGCACATAGTGTCTGTACGGGCCCCTAACCAAGGGGCATGAAGGGGCCTGTCCGTAGGATCCGTATGAACCAGCGCTGGCGGCCAGAGCACCAGACAAGAATGTGGGTCCCAGGTTGATTGTGATTGATGCGAACCAAATCATGAATGTTCCGAATAAAACGCACTGTAACATAATAATACATTATAATACAAGATAAAAGGTGATAATACGTGATAGCTCAATGGGTAGAACGCCGGTTAACTTGCAAGCGACTAGTGTTCAAATCCCGGGTCGGGTCTACACCAATTTGTCTTTTCTAAAGACATATGTGTGGTTAATTTATCATGGTTGTTAACGGTGAGGGAAAACATCGTGAGGAAACCCACATGGCTGAGTTGTACTTAGTCATGTGACAGTGTATTCGTACAAAACGGCAATAGGCCTGCACCCTATTATGTGAGCACGTTGTCAAAGTAAAACGTGGATACTATGAACACCAGTTGATAAAGTCATGTAATGTTCAGAAGTATAAGTACTTCTGCCAACCCCTTCCGGAATATATAGCGTGAACGTTTGAGTTGAGTTGAGTTAAGTATAATACAAGAGAGCAAAGTTAGTTCTTTTAATGGAGGTAGAATTTCTTTAACGAACCGAGCGCTGTCTTTACTAATTGCTTATGGGAGTCATAAGACTGTTTTAATACCGTTGTAAATAAACTGCATATAAATATATTAATTAAGTATGTATTATTGATGACCAAAGAGACTTCAAATTAAAGTTATAATTAGTGAAGAATCTAGTTTTCGAAGAAACAATGTTTACCAAAAAAAAAGAATACAGGTTAGTTAGTTAACTATTAAACAGGTTGCACCTGAATATTAAAAAGTAAGACATCTATAATGTTATTTTTGATAATTCAGGTTAAACTCATCATATATGCAAAAAACACTTAAAAAGTTAATTACCATGTTTTCCATAGTGAATGAGGCTTTCTTAATTTTTACCACAGTAAATCTTATGATTACGAACAAGTTGAAGGAAAAAAGGTACGCACCGTAATGAGAAAAAAAAGTCACAGTTTTCGTAAACGGCTTTTAAATTCTTGATTCAGTGAAATATACGTTATTTTAAGAGCACCTGTATTGAAAAGTGTTTTATCTCTGGGTGGTTGGAAATGACAGGTGTGACAGGATTTCCACTCTGACACCACTGCAGAGAATGTTTGGGTTCCACGTGGGACGCTATTCAGTGAGATTATGTTAATTATGTCATATTTGCTTTAATGTAATAACATGCTGGAGGACAATTCTCGCAAGTTTGATAGAAATAGATATAATAAAAATTAATAATATAGAAATTATATCAAATGTTCAATGTCGTGTGCAAAATATCACAAAGTGAAATATATTTCTATTGATAGATTGAAACTGTATTCTCACACACGGTAGTAATTTTTCCTTGGACATTAAAGAATGAAGATCAAAATCAATGATCCAAGCGAATGAATTGAATGAAAGGTCAGTTTAACTGTCATCTCAGTTATAAAAAGGTTTTCATATCTGTCAATATTTACACATAATTTGGTTTGTTTAAATTTCCCTACATCTGGCAAAGTCTGAATTCCCAACTGGCGCAGCCGGTAACCGGCTTTAGTTTTTAAATGTTTTATAATGCCGCGTTTACATTGATCCAAGTAGACTTTATTTACAACTTCTACGACTATATGATCTATGATCCATTTAATATAATTATCATAATTTTAATTTTCCATCTATATTCAAACAAAATTTGAAAACTTCTTGAAAACATCTTCAAATTTCATCATATCGACTGATCGTGACCACTCGATATCATCTTTCGATATGTTTATTCATATCGACAGGTTTTTGAAAGAAAAATATCGTTCGTGTGAAGTGAGAATAGCTCAAGTCAAATATCGATCGCAAAATATCACAAAAGTGATAAATATCGAAAGTGACGTAATCTACCATGCGAGAATTGCCCCCCTGGTAATAAAACAAATAGAGGTGCCCGAAAGAGCCACCATCCAGAAGTATTATCTTTGTTGGATTCAAAACGGCTATTGTATGAATATTTTGTCAAAAAAATAAAGTTAACATAGGTGATATACTAAAGTTTGCTAAAATTAAATGCTGGAGTTCCGTACCAAAAAACTTATTTGTCTTACTGTCTGTCTGTCTGTTCGTCCATCTGACCTGGCCTTATCTCATTAATCGTAATAGTAAAACTACAGAAGTTTTGTTTTGAAATAATTTGAAAAGGAAGCTACGGCAAACCTAAGACTGAAAAAATTAATATAACCTTTAACAAAATATTTAATTAAAATAATATTTAAGAGACCGCCTCCGTGGTCCAGCGGTTAAGCGCTTGGTTTCAAGTACGGAGGTCTGGGGTTCGATTCCCGAGGGGTGGTAACCTTACAAATTTGATTTATAATATTAAACCCACTTTAGATAGATATTGCAGGCTTGAATCACCTGATTATCCGAAAACTAAGATGATTCCGTGCTTCGGAGGGCACGTTAAGCCGTCGGTCCCGGCTACTACTACGGTAGTAGTCGTTAGTCTGCCAACCCGCAATTGGCCAGCGTGGTGGACTATGGCCAAATCGCCCTATATAGAGTAGGCTCGAGCCCCTTGGTGGGGACATATATGGGCTGTGAAAAATATTTAAGAGGGGCTTTAGAGGAAACATGTAACTTTTGCCTGTTATAGATAGTCGTATGAATCCCTTCAATTTCTTCCCTCCTGCTCAGCGCATATTTTTTTGTATCATCGGCTATTTTTATTTTGCTTTTTTTTAAATTACATACATACATATATACTCACGGCTGTAATTCCCTAGAAGGGGTAGCCAGAGCCAAGGAATTATAAATTCCTCAGCGACTTTTGGAAGTTGCGTGGGGAAAAGATGGTGAAGTAAAGATTTTTGGTGATGGGTCTCCAACCGCATCGCCCAAAAATCCCTTTAAAGCCCTAATACCGTTAGTCGCCTCTTACGATCACCCACGGGTAGAAATGGGGTAGTGTTATTCTAAGCCGACACTACACGGCAAAGCCTAAGGCAAAGCAAAGCAAAGCAAATATTTAATTTTTTTATTTAACATATTATTTATACTAATATTGTAAAATAGATAGACGGTTAACCAGAGCTTGAAATAGTTTTTTTTTCGAAAAGATAGTTGTAGAGTGCATTACATTGCCCAATTACTTGTTCACAGGCCTCTTTAATTCGGTATGCAAAGTTTTTTTTTGGTATTTATTATATATTTTTATTCGATAGCAAACACGAAAATAAATAACTGATTTGAATATTTTTTAATTAAAATGAACAATTGCAGTTATGATTTTTTAAAGATTGTTCAACTTTTGTACTTAATGACGTCATCGATTGAAAATATCACGTAACGACATGCAAATAAAGCGAAATGTTTAGTAAAAATGTTGCTTATTGCAAAATATTTCACGAATTTGTGATCCCAAATGAAATTATTACGATATTATACTAAACAAACCTATGATTTTCGATGTTTTATTAATAAACTGCAAAAACGAATGTCTTTGACTTAACGCTGAAAGTCAAATACAGTTACAGTTTTTTGCTAAAATAACGGTCATCCTAGCTCTGTTTGATTTAATTGAACAAGAAAATATGTTTTAAAAACATAATATCTCGAAATGGTTTCGTAATCAGCACCACTTTTGTAAAAGTTTGCATACCGAATTGTTAGCTATATTTCATCATCATACTTTTTGTTATTGCTGTGTAGTGTCGGCTTAGAATAGCACTACCCCATTTCTTCCGGTGGGTGTACGCAAGAGGCGACTAACGGTATTGGGGCTTTTAAGGGATTTTTGGGCGATCAGGTTGGAGACCCATCACCAACAACCTTTAATTTACCATCTTTTTCCCACTTAACTTTCCAAAAGTGGCTGAGTGATTTCTAATTCCTTAGCTCTGGCTACCCCTTCCAGGGATTTATAGCCGTGAGTATATGTATGTATGTGTTTTAACGTCAATATATGTTTTTAGGATGTGTTGATCATTAGTGAGGTTTGTTACGATTAAATAGTAATAAATGCTGAGAAAAGTAAGATTAGCAGAGTTAGTTAGAGCAATCAGGTTAAACGGCGACAGGTTGTCCCTATCACATGGGCACCACGCCAAGACTTTTCATTAAGAAATGTACTTACATACCACATGACAAAATATTAGATGACAATCACCTTTGCCACTCTTTTAGAAATAAACAGTGTTAATAAAATATAAATACAAATAAAATATAAATATTAAGGCGGGGTTCCGAAGTGAGAAGAATAAAATAGCATATATGAGAAGAATAATGAATGTAAGGGAAGCAAGAGAGGTTTGTCAAGATCGTACTAAGTGGCGATCGATAGTCTCTGCCTACCCCAATGGGAATAATGGGCGTGAGTATAAGTAAGTAAGTAAGTAATAATATCTATGTCCAACACTTTGAAAATGTCTTATGCATATTCTCTAAATATAAACGACATTTAGAGAAATGGGGTGCCAATTTTCGCGTTATGATTAATGGTACAGCCCGAGCGCTCGAAATTCGGCACTTGCTGAAAATAGATTTGACAACGTTCAACTATTGAAGAACCATGATTTTTCACGATTTAAAGAGCTCTCTATTTTGTCATCCGTTTTACTGAAAAATATTTTTCGATACTATTTCAGATATCGTTCAAACCCAACGTTCACGCTCCGTAAGTTAAAATGTTAATAATAAAGGTTTTACAACAAATTCTATTTGTGTTCTCAAAAAATTTTGTGTTTATACTGGTTTTTTTGTAAACATGGTTCCACTTGCTATGTGAATTTTGTTAATTTTTGTGCCTTTAATAGCAAATAAATAACTTTTCTTTCTTTCTTTCTTACTTTTTTTTCAAATTTTTTACTCAGTCACATTTTAGATGGAAAATAAGTTGAAAAATTTAGTCCAGCCTTGCGGGTTTGTTATCAATGTTCATCGTTTCAATTTAATTAATAATAAAATTTGGTAGTGGTGAAGGCCTCAATTAATACTTTTACGCAAGATTCTTATATTAACTCTTAGCATTAATCATAAAATTTAATATACAATTTTCTGCGGACAATGCAGTTCTATATCAATTTTTTTTAACTAAAATGTGTATTTTTTATCCTCCCCTTTGTACGAGGCATCTACAAAGATTTATGTGTTATGTTGAAGCCTTGTTTTGTTAAGGCTCTAACCTAAATCAGTCATTTCAAGTGCTAGCTTGTCTCCTGCCAAGACATTTCTAGCTAAGTAAATTACGTTTTTAGCAATTTATGATGTTTGTTTTACTTTTACTTTTAGATATTTTTGGTTGACTACACACAACAAAATGATACAGTTTTGAGGATTCCACAGACATAGATACTTTTTCTTACATACATACATATACTCACGGCTATAATTCCCTAGAAGGGGTAGCCAGAGCTAAGAAATTATAAAATTCCTCAGCCATTTTTGGAAGTTGAGTGGGGAAAGATGGTTAAATAAAGGGTTTTGGTGATGGGTATCCAACCGCATCGCCCAAAAATCCAATAAAAAGCCCCAATACCCTTAGTCGCCTCTTACGACACCCGTGGGTAGAAAGGGGTAGCGACATTCTAAGCCGGCACTACACGGTACTTACTTTTTCTTATAAAAAAAATACCATAGCAACCTTGATAGCTCAATGGGTGGCGCTTATCGTGCAGACGATGAGGGTTCACATACCGGGTCGCGCCTACATCAATTTGTCTTTTCTAAAGTCTTAGCTGTGGTTAATTTATCATGGCCATCTCTGCCTACCCCTTCGGAGGTATGCGGCGTAATCGTGTGAGTTTGATTTTTAGTATCAAAAAAATAGTCTAAAACTTACTATATAATTAACATCCCAAAATAAGTAACAAAGATGGATACACAGAAATAAACACATTCATCTCAAGGCTGAAGTTACGCTCCAATCTTATTCTTGTAAACTTGCTTAACCTCATTAGACTTTGTTGATAACTAAACCTTATTGAAAAGCAATCCAACCAACAAGAGTTCAAAGCACTTCGTTTTTAAAATCCATTTAGTTTGTATGAGGAGCAAGTTTGCTCGAAGTTTGAGCTCGTTGCTTTATGTTCAAAATGACGCTGGTGCGGTGAAGAATTTTAACTAGAACCATTGGCCTTTCTCTCAGTTTTCGCGGATAAAGTGTTCCATTAAACTCGACTTAGCTTTCTTCAGGAATATTAAAGCTAGAGATTTTGTCGTCAAAATTTTATTGTGTGAATTCTCTCGATGATAAATCACTTTTAAGAGAGCACTTCATCTTTTCTCTGGTAGGTGTGAAAGGTGTTCTATTTAAGGTCGGCTTAGAATAGCACAAACCCATTTCTTTCCGGGGTTTTGGGTTGGTAAGTTATAGTTGGACTATGTAGTTGGAGATCAAAACTTATTTTACAATCTTTTTCCGAGTGAACTTCTAAAAGTGACTCAGGAATTTTAATATCTGAACCTCTGGCTACCCGTCTCTGGGATTTATAGCCGTGAATATAGATTGCACCTAGTTTTAAAACCTACCAATAACTTGATATATCGAAACTTGTACCTTTCCGGTTAGACTGTCACAACTGAAAACGCTTTTGCCTTTTCACTTTATTTTCAACAGCTCCGTGATGCCAAAAATAGACAATTGTTTTAGGTACGTTTGTTTTACCGCTCAAAATGGCGGGAAACATTTTAACAAAAGCGTGTTTGCTCAAATTCAAATACTATTGCGAAACGCTACTGTTATGAACGCAACGAATCATTTTTCCACGTTTATATTTTTAAAACATTTCCCTTAACTGGGTTATGAGGATTTCACTTTTGTTCGTGTTTTTTTTCTCAATAAGTTTTTATCGTTGGAAACTGACACTTTTGATCGCCTTGCACACTTCTTTAATTATTCTTACATAGATAGATAAAACATTTATTTCCACTTATTTTCACTTTTGAAACTATACTCAACTACTCAGTCACACACACAAAGTACAGCCACATGATCACATAACAAAAACAACAACAACAGAAGTACACATAAATAGAACAAGGAGTTACTTTTATAACAGAAATTTTATGTGTCACAGCAATGAAAATGGGAGAAATACATTGTCACATGACTAAGTACAACTCAGCCGTGTGGGTTTCCTCGCGATGTTTTCCCTCACCGTTAACAACCATGACAAATTAACCACAAATATGTCTTTAGAAAAGACAAATTGGTGTAGGCCCGTCCCGGGTTTTGAACACTAGTCGCTTGCACGATAACCGATGTTCTATCCATTGAGCTATCACGTCGTCACGTTTCATTTAACCTCACGTTTATTCATAATTTTATTTAATATCTGATTTGAGACATCACATAAAGTCCGGTCAATTTATACATCGAAGGTTACATTAATTCCCATCAAGTTGAAAGTTTGTATAATTGTTCAAAATATAATTATAAACAAAACCTTAAAACTCCCCATCATTCCCTTGCATGTGCATTTTTTTAATTCAACTCTTCTTCAATCTGGGTTCCAATGCATTGTCGACCAACTTTCAACTGTTTCCAATCTGGAGGACCAGCTGGTAACCAGTGGCTTGGTTACCAGCTGGTCTGAACTTCATAATATACCCGAAAAAGATGTTGATGAGCAGCAACTAAGGTTGAAGGAAGACAAGTCATACAATGACGCTTGAAACTTTTTAAATCGTTTCATCTCATAAAATTTTCTCGTTTCATCTTTTTAAAAATAAAACTACCTTAATTGTACCTTTGAATGATCTACAATTCTTTCTAAGGTGATTTTACGATTTAACTTACCGTTTCGAATAAAATTGTTAAAAAAATATTTTTTTTCCCTTTGACTTGAATAAAAAAAATGCACGAAAGTGAATGATGGGGAGTTTTATTGCTTTATTTATAATTATATTTTGAAAAATTGTATTAACCTTCAGCTTGATGGGAATTAATGTAGCCATACCCTTGTTTTTTGGTCTAAATTGACCGAACTATAATTATACTGAGCGTGATAAACCTAAAAAGGGTAGCCACAGCTAAAGAAATGAAAATAAATTAAAATGCAGCAATATCCTCGCGCAACACCAGAAAGAAGTAATTAGTTAGTGCTATTTTAAGCCATAGCCATAGCTACATTTTTATATGAATAAGTTCTCAAAATATTTTCGTAAGCGGCCGTAAGCCTAATAGATACTAACACTCAAAGTTGATTTTGCATTAAAATGTTTGGAATGCTTTCTCGTGACAACTTCCTGTTATTGCCTATCAAATTCTTTTAGAGCAAAAGAGAAAAATATAAAACAAAATAAGGTTCTAAATTTTTTTTTTATTCTTCTTAATTAGGTTGAAAAAGATATCGCGTAATAAAAGGCTCTCAAAACTAAATAAATAAATATACGCACGTACTTTACACAGATCAAATTAGCCCCAAACTAAGTAAGAATTGTATTATGGGATACTACTAACTCAACGATATATTTAATATTATATAATACACATATAAATAACATCCAAGACCAGGAAGCAATCATTTTTGCTCATCACATAAATGTTGCTCTCAGCGGGGATCGAACCAGCAACCTCCGAAAAGAGAAGCTAGTCACCTATCCTCTCGGCCACGGATGTCGTCAAACTTAAAGTATCTTTAACACTCATCTTTTCAATACACTATAAACATAAGTTACCTGAGGGCTATCCATGAGTAGAGGCGCAGTAAGATCAGCTTGTTCCTCTTCATTTTCAGGAAATATTGGGCTGTCATTTAGAACCGTCGTCAACATATTTACTGTTGATACGGTCACCTGCAACAAATGTCCAGCGATAAAATATCTACGGCCAAATGGGGTGTCGTGAATCACACACACTTTTTTGATAGCTCACTTTGTTGATTAACGAGTTCAGTGGGTGAAAATACTAGGCTCAAGTCTTTGCCAATTTATGTTCATTGAGTAATGAGCGTTTATCTTTGTCAGTCAGGGTTTACTTTATCACAGTTATTCCTAGTAAAATGAAATAGAAAAACTCAACTTAAGAGCTTATTCCATTACACTTTGTCGTTTCTAAATTCAGACGTCCTTCGAAGTTACTGCCGCAGACGCTTGTTATTCCACTACACAAATTTGTCTACTTTTCAGAAGCCCAGCGTTCTGAACGTTATTCCACTAGTCTGAATTCAGATTCTGTGGCTCTCAGACTTCTTCAATCAGACAAATGGAATAAGCTCTTTAGCGTTCTTGTTGTAAGTTTGCAAAGCGGTGGCAGAGGTACTTATACTTTTGAACATCATGTGACCTGGTATTCAGCTTTGCTTGGACAGTGTACTGAAGTGATAGGGGACATGTAACTGGGAGCAATACACTGTCGCATAGCTATGTAAAAAAAATAATTAAAAACAATCTTTATTAGTTCAATACAGAGCATTCAAACAAGTTGCAAGGGCCCCTGTACTAGACCTAAAGATCTGTCAAACTGGGTACCCCACTTTACCACCAAGACAATAAATGTTGTGAACAAATTAAAGAGAACAAATTAGAATTAATATAAGTACAGACATTTACTTAAAGATGCTAAATCTTGTACTAAGGTGAACTATTATCATAAGTTATGAGTATGTGTATGTGTGTGTATGAGTGTGTGAGAGTGGGGGTGTGTGTATTGTGTGAAGGGTGTTTGTGTATGTGAGAATGAGAAAGGCGAAAGTTTTAAATCTATAAGTTCAAATGTATTTATTTAATTGATAAATATTTCTGTGTCTTGTGCCGTGTAGTGCCGGCTTAGAGTGCCGTGTAGTGCCAGCTTAGAATGTCGCTACCCCTTTCTACCCACGGGTGTCGTAAGAGGCGACTAAGGGTATTGGGGCTTTTAATTGGATTTTTGGGCGATGTGGTTGGAGACCCATCACCAAAAACCTTTATTTTTAGCATCTTTTCCCCACTCAACTTCCAAAAGTGGCTGAGTAATTTATAATTCCTTAGCTCTGGCTACCCCTTCTAGGGAAATATAGCCGTGAGTATATGTATGTATGTTCTGTGTCTTTACAATTTAGATTAAAAAGATTCAAGATAAGTTTTTGTTTTATTTCTGATACACTAAGAGGATAAATTTCAATAATTCTGTTTAAATGGTTATATATGGATGAAGATTGAAAGCGAATTGTTTTTGAGCAAACGTGGTTCTTACTTTGTCTATTTGGCAAACTCTTTCGTTCCTTCGTTTTTGCATGAAATGAGGGCTAAACTGTAAGGATTTGTGTTTCCTTAATATAATATTAAGAATATACAACTGACGTGTCGTAAGAATTTTGTTTGTGTTGTGTAAATCAAACGTTGGAAAACGGATTGGCTTGAAAAACATTACTTTTAAGAGGGCTCTTTATGCTCGTTCTAAAGTTATAAAGTGAGTCTTAGCAGCCCCTCCCCAGACTGGAATACAATGCTAAAACAGACTGTTCAAGAGCTTTATATGTGATGATCAGCAAATTGCCGTTTACAACTTGTCTAAGTTTTTTAAAGACCCATATGAGTTTCCTCATTCTGTCAGCTGTTTTACTGATATTGAGAATCCAAGTGAGATTCTGGTCAATAATATACTATTAACCCTCTCTATCGTTTTGCATTTGCAGCTGTCAGCAGGAAGATTGGAGCAAATATGGGCTTTTAGGCTGAAATTTTTGGGTTGCTCCGTATTGGGGATTGAAAACGTTAAATATTTAGTTTTCTGCACATTCAAAGTTAGTAAGTTCCTTCGTAACCAGTTAGTGACATGAAAGATTCCCGTTTCAGCAATATTTTTCAGATGATTCCAAGTTTTTCCATGAAATATAAGTGCTTTGTCATCAGCGTAAGTATAGATACTGCAGTTTTGGAATACGTGGGTGCAGAGATCGTTGACATATATCAAAAACAAGGTAGGGCCAAGCACACTACCTTGGGGGACACCATAGGATATTGGATATGAGTAGCTTAAACAATCACCTAGTTTGAGCTGCTGTTGACGCTCAGTAAGGTAGTCTGTGAGAAGCGAGTGGGGTAAGCCTCTTATGCCGTTTCTATAGAGTTTGTCCAAAAGATCCAAGAAGACCCCAGAACATGTAAAGCTCTTGTCGAGATAGTTGCTGACTTTTTCCGTCAAAGCAACTACAGCATCTTCCGTTGAAATATTGTTTCTAAAACCATACTGGTTTTTTGATAAAAGATCGTTATTCAACAGAATTTTTTTAAGCCGGTCGTTTATAAGTTTTTCGAGAATTTTGAAAAGAAAGAAAAGAAATCATTTATTCATTGCCTTAGGGAACAATAAAACATTACAATCAGAACAAAGTACACAAACAATTTTAACAAAAAACAAAACAAAAAAAAAATACAATAAATAAAACATTTAGTGACATTAGAGAGGATTAAAGTTCCCTCAAAGGCAAAGAAAAGGTTGCTGACTCAGCATTTATTAAAGGCGTAGCCTTTAAAACTGATTTTCAGTCAGAACCGTTGTGTCACGCCACGGACCTGAGCAAAAAGTATATATATAAATAATAAATAATAATACTACTATAACTATAAATAATACTTAAATATATAAATTTACATAGCATAACCTTAAGATATATTATTACAAAATATAAATATAGGATTAACTATACTAACTATAAAACTAACGATTAAAGATAATACTTAGACGTACGATAAAACGATAAAGTAAATCAGAATAACTTAACACTACATGAAATTTAATCATTAATACAACCGTTACATAAAATTACTTATTAGTGTGCTGGATTGTATTGGAAAAGGTTTTCTGCAGCGTCAATAAATGTCTCCTAAGCATACGCTTAAAAGACAATCTACCTGCTGCAGATTTTATTGGTGGGGGGAGGTCGTTCCAGCACTTGGATGCCGCAAATCTAAAACTACCTCGAAAAGCAGCAGTCCGGTGAGTGGGCAACAGTGTCCTGATCTTATAATGTTGCGGCTGATTTGACCATGTTAACTTTTTAAACAAATAAGAAGGCATCTCATTATTTACTACACCAAACAGAAGCGATCCGAGATGTAACTGTCTACGTGAAGATGTGTTTAATAAGTTTGCGTCATCCAAATACGGGCTGACATGGGAACGCGGTGGGATATGGAAACAAAAACGTGCACATGCGTTTTGTACACGCTGTATCAACCTTTTGGATGTAACTGTTAGGACAGATATTAGTCTGTAGTTGTAAAACTGAGACTTGTTGGTTTTCTCACGATGTTTTCCCTCATTCTTAACAACCATGATAAATTAATCACACTTATGACAAACAAAATACTAATTGCTGTAGGCCTGAGCTGGGATTTCAACCCACGCCAGTCTGTCATTTAAAAATACAATATAACATGGATATTTCATCCACGTTATAGTAGGCAGGCCTATTGCCATTTTGTATAAATACACTGTGTACAGTCCTGTGATAACATGACTTAGTAAAACTTTGTCTTTCTTTAATTAGCCATGTGTTGAGGGGGATACCCCTCACGATGTTTTCCTCACTGTTAACAATCTTGATAAATAAAGAATACATGACCTGAAACACAAATTGTATAGGACTCAATATTTAAACGTAAGTTTCCGGCATGAGAAGTTCCCACTGAGGTATGAAGGTTGATATAGAAAAAATAAATGCAAATGCTTGTCCGCGTATTTAGTGACATTTAACAAGTGCCATTTTTGCCATAAAATATAATATATTTTTTTAACATAAAATAAATATAAACGTTCACGCCGAATATCCCCGAAGGGGTTGGCAGAGGTACTAATACTTCTGGAAATCTCGTGACTTTGTCACCTGGTGTTCGGAGTACCCACGTTTTGCATGGACAGTGTACTTACGTGATAAAGACGGCCTATCGCCGTTTTGTACGAATACACTGTCACATGACTAAGTACAACTCAGCCGTGTGGGTTTCCTCACGATGTTTTCCCTTTCCGTTAACAACTATGATAAAAAACCACACATATGTCTTTAGAAAAGACAAATTGGTGTACGCCCGACTCGGAATTTGAACACTAGTCATTTTAGTTCTTTTTTAAATGCATAATAAATAGAGATGCATTTTAATCTAATACTAGAAAATAAATTCCCATCCAACATCTAATATCGTTGCAAAATGCAACTGTTTTATTGAAGGTAGTATCATGAAAGCATTTTACGCTCAATTTCCAGCTATTTACCCGTGCACCCCTCAGACAATTGTGCTGTTTTACTATCGTATACGTTATGTTACCTATTTCTGATATGGATTTAGTCTGATATGACTAAAGATACTTTGTTCCGCCTTTTTTTATCTTAATATTCTATAGTTCTCCTTACCTGCATTTGCTTTACATCCCAAAAAGGGGTTGCCAGGCCTTCAGAATTAGAAACTCCTCAACCATTTAAGAAAAATATAAGAAGAATAAGAATAATATATAGGAGACACGATTGTAAAATAAGGGTTGATTTATGATAGGTCTCCAACCACATCAACCTTAAAAAGGCCCAAAACTGAAAGTTGCCTCTTAAAACACTCGTGGTACGAAATTGGTATAAGCCACAATACAGCGAATTCGTCATTTCAGTAGTAGTATTAATTTAGTAAACCTTGTAGAAATTCTCCCTTCATACATTAAAATATCGTGTGACGTGATTTCACAAAGTATCTGAAGTAGTCTTAGCCTTTTTAATACACACACACATGCCATATGAACCAACAAAAAGTTAGTTAAAAGAAAAATCCAAAACAAAACCATTTAATATCTTACTCTTTATACACAATAAAATCATCTTAGCTATACCGTAACATCTGACTAAAAACACCAGAGAGATTGTAGCACAAAGGTTCTTTTGTACATAGACGACTATTCATCTATTCAACGCAGATTGCTAAACTCGTTGAATCGGTGAGCTCGGCTCCAGTCGGATAATGTGAGCTGAGTAAGTGTCAATAATGAAGGCGGCTAGAAAAACTCACTCGTGCCGTGAAGCATTCATAGTACCAAGTGAGGGGACTATGAATGACGTTTTAGCAATTCAGATTTAGAAGCGTGTGCTGAGCGGAGCTGAACACCGAATCTATTTACTTTGGCGGATGGAACTAACTCTGTATCCTTTTATCTTATAAGGACTTGTCTGTTTTATGTTTTCATTATAAATTAGTCTTTTAATTTGTAATTAAAGAAGATTCAACAATTTGTACGTAATTTTATAAATTATTATATTTTTAAAGTTTTTTTAATGAGATCAGTTTAGAGAATATTTAAAAAAAGATAAACTCTGAAATAAGAGATATTAAACGTATTTCAGAGATATACCAATGTGAGAAGATATAGCAAATAGTGGCGAAAAATGACGTAATTTTAATTGTACTCCGTGCAAATGATTGGAATCCAAATTAAACACTTTGATGGTCTATTAACAGTTTTGAAATGCTTTATAAAAGCAGAGGGGTCGCTGAGTGAGATTCTATTGATGGTAATGGTTTTAGCATAAAAACATACGCCATAATATTTGTCATAATCATATAGTTCAATAAACCTAGGATGTGTGATTTAAGCTCGAAACCATTTTAGCTCCCCAATCTAATTTAACGATTGATGCCAAAATATAGGTTCTGTCTCGAGTTGAATACTACTTACTTTATATTCCCAACAGAAATAATGTAATTCCTTGGTATTCGAAACAAAAAAACAAGTCATTTTTCTCTGTTATGTTTTTATAATGAGGTTTTCCTCATTATTATTTCTGCGGACATAATGGTAGGAGCGCGAAATGAGATTTAGATTTCATTTTCTCGAGAAAGCGGGAACTAAACAAAAAGTTTCCTTGAAATTATACACCGCAATTTTCTCCCACTACTTTTATATTATAGTGGCTCACATTTCAGTTTTGAAATAAAATTACCTTGGCAGCTCAACGACACGAGTCTACGGATAAAGTAGATGCTTTAGATGTGCTAAGTAAGGTTTCTAATCCAAAATTAGACACGGTTAGTTTTTACTTAGGAATACGATAGTAAATGTGACGAATGTGATGATGAGGCGACGGGGCCATTATGAACACTAATCTGCGATCGAATACTGCATTAAACGACCACTTTACAGATTAAACCAAATCCATTTAACCCTAGAGTGGTGGTGCTACAAGTAGGAGCTAATTTCCGCACTTTCGAAAAGAAAGTTAACTACTTTAAAATAATGAACTCTTCAAGGTCAACATCTTAGTAGCAATTCTTTCATTCATGTTTATATTTTTCACACTTTAGACCCCAGCCTTTTCAAGCCATTATCTAAAGATAAAGATAAAAATATTTATTTCTTATCGGGAGTGTTCTTCACAACTCTTAATCTTGTGCTTTGCACTGGACACAGCCTGTATCGCAAACGGAAAACCATTTTCAAAAATTTCGCTACATTCCATTCCTACATAATACCAAAAAAAATAACACTTATATTTTAAATCTATATGTGTCTTCATTAGAATGTTTTGTTCATAAAAACCTCGTGTGGGGATTATTATAATTTTTTTCTTTCCTTTATTGATTGGTAATTTGTGACTTCCTTGATTGTTACTAAACTCCTGTCAAACGTGTAGTAACGACAGTTGATTTCAATCTTACCAGTAATAAAAACGCTGTTTCGACCAAAGAGCATTTGTAGACGGGCTGGCAGCGTAACACCGCGATGCCGAGTGGAAGCAGGATGGCCGCTCGAGCGCAGTCTACCACGGCTTGGTGGAAGAGAAGACCGTGAGACCATCTGAGAAGAAATAAAATACTATATTAGACATGCATTTACTCACGAGACTATCTGAAAACAAAAAATATATTCCTAAATATACATTCTATACACAAGGTTTTAAATCCCTAGAAGGGGTAGCCAGAGCTTTAGAATAAGGAATTCCTTATCAACTTTTGGAAGTGGATTGACCAAACTTTTGTGGTGTTAGTTTATATTTGTGTTTTTTTTGTAGTATTGTAATATGCGCATTATAATCTGAGTTTAATCATACATGTATACAAGGGGAAGCTCATAACCGTAACCACTAGAAGCGTACTGTAAAAACGTGAAGTTTGCACAACTGTTTATTTTTATCATGTAAGCAACTAAAGGACAGGGTTTTCAATTTGAACGCTGAAAGTTATTTTTCATGGAAAAATTTTTAGATCGACACAGTTTTTTTATAAAAAAAATATATTAACGCTATTAAAAGTATTTCACTGAACATTTCTTTCAAGGTTTGTAGGAAGTCCCTGCCTAAGGGTGCAAATAAGGGATTAAAAATTGTAAATAAAATATTCGAATTTCTGAACCTTGAAACGTAAAATTTGGTAACGGGGTTGTTTTATTATGTTGATAAGCATTGTGAATTCACCCTGTAAGAGGGAGAAATAGGGGTGGGCAGTTTATATGTAATTTAAGAAATTGTGAATAAAAGTGAAAATGAATAATAAATAAATATAAGGACATACTATACACGAAGATCGATAGTCTCTGCCTACCCCAATGGGAACTTATGGCGTGAGTATATGTATACTATACACAGATCAAGTTGGCCCCAAACTCAGTAAGACTTGTATTATGGGTTTCTAGCTCAACGATATATTCAATATTATTTAATACAAATATAAATAATAGCCAAGACTAAAAAAATTATGCCCATCACATAAATGTTGCTCTCAGTGGGGATCGACATGAATGTAACTTCTAAAATTGCGTGCTGGAATTGGTACATACATTTTTAAACTATTAACATGTATTCTCACAGCCCATGTATGTCCCCACCAAGGGGCTCGACCCTACCCTATATAGGGCAATTTGGCTATAGTCCACCACGCTGGCCAATTGCGGGTTAGCAGACTAACGACTACTACCGTAGTAGTAGCCGGGACCGACGGCTTAACGTGCCCTCCAAAGCACGGAATTATCTTAATTTTCGGATAATCAGGTGATTCAAGCCTGCAATATCCTTCCAGACTGGGTCAAGTCTTACAAATTAAATTTGTAAGGTTACAACCCCCCGGGGATCGAACCCGAGACCTCCGTACTTGAAACCAAGCGTTTAACCGCGACACCACGGAGGCAATGTACATACATGACCATAAAGAGCAAGAATGCCAAATTTGCCTCGTTTTCTTTCTTCTTCTTTCTTTCTTTCTTTCTTTATGTGACACAGACAAAGTCACGCGGGTTAGTTAGTTTAATATATAGATGCAATATGTTTTATTTAATAACTAGCTGACCCGGCAGACTTCGTACAACCTTAATCAAAAAAATTAAACCTTCTCTGAACTTCCACAAATAATTCAATAGCAAAATCAGTATTTTTATATAGTTTTAGCGAGACCAACGATCAGGAATTACATACATACATACACTCACGGCTATAATTCCTAGAAGGGGTAGCCAGAGTTAAGGAATTAGAAATTCCTCAGCCACTTTTGGAAAGTTAAGTGGGAAAAAGATGGTATAATAAAGATTGTTGGTGATGGGTCTCCAACCGCATCGCCCAATGTTCTCTTTAAAGCCCCTATACCGTTAGTCACCTCTTACGTACACCCACCGGTAGAAATGGGGTAGCGCTATTCTAAGCCGGTGCTACACAGCAATCAGGAATTATTTTTTTAGAAGATATGTTCCTTATAATTTCATATTAAAATGATTAAATTTAAGTTTATTTAATATTTTTGGACAGGGATGTGTGGGCTCAAAATTGTGAGGCCTTTGCCCAGCAGTTGGAAACAATTTAGGAGAATAAAAAAATATATGAAAAATATGTTACATAAACAAATAACAATTAAATTTATTAACAATTTAACCATTACAGCACATGAGTAATGGTGAAATTCGTTGATAAATTTAAAAACGAAAACATTGTCACCATTATGTCAAAGTGTATTTGCAAATGAAATTTATTTGAGTGCTTGCACTCAACGGTCACGGTTTGCTGAAAATTCCTTATTTATATTGAATTTTATGGCTTCAAGACAGAGTTTATAACGCACTTAGTATAGCCTGTGCCTTGAAGCCGTTCTATTAATGCATGATTGAAATCAATATGACCTATGCTTTGAAATTCCTCCCTACATGAATTTGAATAATCATCGCACCCAGCTCACGTATGTTGGCATCCACGTTGCAAGCTTGCCTCGTGCGGGGTCAAATGTACCCAACTATTTATGAGTGTGCAAATAACCAATCAATGCCTTTACTAAAACTTTATACAATAGAATAGAACAACTCTTTATTGTACATCAAACACAAATTTACAAAAGAAATTATCATACAGTTTACAGTGAGGTACAATCGGCGGTCTTATCGCTAAAAGCGATCTCTTCCATGATGAGAATAAATAATATATATTTATGAAATACTAGCAGACCGCCCGCCACATTTAAAAAAAAAATTGTAGACGTTCACATCGTAAATTTTAAAAGGTGTCGGCAGAGGTACTAATACTTCTGAACATCACGTAACGTTGTCGCTTTGTGTTCATAGTTCATATCATCATGAACTTCCAAAAGTGCTACCCCTTTTGGGGAATTGTAGCCGTGAGTATAGTTTACGTTAGCTAAAATTAAAAAGGCGAAGTCAAATTAAAGGTGAATTAAATTCTTATATAAAATAGTAAATGGCGGACAATTATTTCCATTTTTGTGGCCCAGAGTATATTTTGTAATAAAAATTGTATTTGAACCGTATATTAGAAAGTTAATAGTGTAAGTCAACATTTAAAATTTGCTTTCAAAATGGAGAGCCGTCAGTTCCCGTGGATATTAGAATGCAAATTAATTATGTAAATACTAGACTTGCAGATCCTTTGAATTCACAACCGGAATTATATTGAAGCTACGTTCAGCATTGAACTACGGGCGTCGGGTTTAGTTCAGGCACTTGCGTCTGTTAGGACTTCATTAACCCTGTTGCTCTGTAAAACACAATATTTTGTCCTAAGTTTATAAGCTGTTAGTATGACTTTAGAAAAATAAATCAATTTTCGAAACTATGAACCTAAATTAAAGGCGTTCTTGCGAAAAATGGGTATATTTTGGTTATTCTTAAACACTTCAAAATTTGTTAAGACGTTATTGATATGACTTGAACTTGTTAATATAATAATATATACATACATACATATACTCACGGCTATATTTCCCTAGAAGGGGTAGCCAGAGCTAAGCAATTATAAATTCCTCAGCCACTTTTGGAAGTTGAGTGGGGAAAAGATGGTAAAAATAAAGGTTTTTAGTGATGGGTCTCCAACCGCATCGCCCAAAAATCCCTTAAAAGCCCCAATACCGTTAGTCGCCTCTTACGTACACCCATCGGTAGGAACAGGGTAGTGCTATTCTAAGCCGACACTACACAGCAGAATAATATATAATAATAATTTAGTTAAATTAAAATTGCACAATTACAGTTTTATATAGTTTACAGAGTAGGTTGAGTATAACATTGTTGAAAATAATGTTGGAATAAAATTATAATCCAACAAGCTGTGGTGGTGATTGTTGGATCACTGTCTACCCAAGTGGAAACTTGTGATGATGATGATGGCTATATATTTACTGACCGTATAAAAATACACTTAATTTACAAATATCGTAGGCAATGATGTTGTTTAAAATAGGTTAATCCCGAATGAATAAGACAATAGTGATTGGTTGATGATTTGACAGTCAACTTCGGTACAATCAGGTCCCCTGGATTTGGTTATTTAAATACCACAAAATAGTAAGGTAAAGTTAGGGTTGCACATATATATTGAAAACCACTCAGCTGAGCAAAGCTGAGAAGAGCAAGGCTTGGTCCCGTTATCAATGCTTAAAAGTACAAGGGGAGAAAATGATATCAAAGACTCCGAAGTTAGAAGAATCAAAGAGTATGTATTATTTATTTATTTTTATTTTATTTGCAAGATTTACTGCGTATATCTTTTCTAAACAATAAAGAAAACAATGCAATGCCAGTTACATTAGTATGCCAATTATATTTGTGTGTATGTTAGGCGATCTACAAACTCCGCCTACCCCCATTAGAAATAAAGGGCGTGATTATAAGTCAGTAATTTGTGTCTAAAAGCCTTATCATGAAAAGATATCATCGCAGTTCAAAATAGACGTTACAAGAATACAGTTTTCCAACCATCTTTGTAACATTTGATTGACGTCAGGTATAAGAGGTCTTCTATTCTCAACTTTGTAAAACCTTTTGTTCCCCTATCTATCTTGTAAAAATAGACGTAAGATAGATTTATAGCTTCTTGTCTTCGAGTAAAAATATAGTTAGGTTGAAACACGATTTATTAATGGCTATGGTTATAAATAAAGCAATATTTAAGACACTTTCTAATCTAAGCTTTCCTTTAAAGCGTAGTCAGCGTAGCGTAAGTTAATTTTGAATATAGTTGATTAACATTTGATTATTTGTATGTGTACTTGTACAGTTTATCGGCTAGTTTAAATATACGTTGACTTGATTTAGTTTTAACTATTATGATATGTTTTTTAACCAATTATTGGTTTTGTGATGAATTCATGTAGAAATTCTTATCAAGTAACCGCTTGTTATTGGGATTCAGTTTTATCAGACTGTAATGTGACAGTGTATTTGTATAAAACGGTGAAAGGCGTGAGGACACTGTCCAACCCAAACAAAATGTGGGTACTCTTAACACCAGGTGACAGGTGGTGTTTCGCTACATTCACATCGGCGTAAGGTGAAAAATTAATAGTCCAAACCTAAGTTCTGGGGGTTCAAAAAAACGATGAAGCGCTTCGAGAAAAGGTAGGTACACAACCGTGCCCGCAGATTAATTACATATTCAAATTCATAATATAAATAGATATATATTTAGATGTTCTCATTGAGATACAAACCCGCAACCTCCGAAACTAAATATCACTTTATGTCACCTTTTGTAAACTTTTTGTCAATGATATGATTTGTTATTATCATCACCACGATCTAAATCAATACCAAAACATCAATGTACTAAATTCGCCAACTTTACTTACGGGGTACTGTCATGTTCTGCAGTACGCGGTATGGCGGGGCGCAATAAAGAGCGACACTATCTCTAAGACATTCGAATATTTAAAAAAAAAAACAAAATCAGTTTTAATGTATATTTTCTTTAAGTTGTAACAACCGTTTGGAAACAACTAAAATAGTAAATTTTCAAGGAAATACCCATGGTTGGATTGGATGGATGGTTTTTAACTTTTGCCACTCTTATATATAGATACGGCGTACTTCCTTCTAATATATATGTCGCAGGAAAATCGTCAAACTCGTTAACTTATAAGTTTCCTAGGAAACTTGTAAGTTGACGGAAATCCGTCAAACAGCATGTGTATTTACATCTTACCTGTTAGTTTTTAGGAAACTTGTAAAATAACAGGCTCACCTCAGGAAAATTGAAAGTGGGGATCATTTTTGACAAGTTTCCTAGTTTTGAATTTACAATTTAGCAAATTTGTAAGCCTCCTAACGGCTAGTAGTGAATTTGTTAATAGAATCAGTTACTTATGATGATTTGTTAAGAAGTGAGTTGACTAAAGAAAAAAGCATGAATTTAAAGTAATGACAATGTTTTGATATTTTCAAATATAAATGAGGAATTGGACTAAGAAGGGTTTCCTAGCCGTTAATCTTACGTAATAATAAACGAAAACTAGGAATAATTGATTACGATAACGGATTTTCACACTAGTTTCCATTTGTTAATCAACCAACCTTCTGACTTGCTTTTCATACACTCACATCACAGTAGCGAATTACTACTAAAATCAGAAGGTGGCGCTCGGTATACAGCCACTTCACCCAACAATCACTTAAAAAGCCTTTGGTTTCCTCTTACGACAACCGCGGGGCAAAATATTATGAATGCAGTAAATTTGTAAGAGTTTAAAATCTTACAAGCATCGGTTAAGAATAGCACTAACATATTTCTGGCGGTAACTTATAAGAATGGATGTCATTGGAGGCGATGCGGGTTACACACTGTATATCCGAAACTTTTAAACCCGAATATTATTTTACCGAAAACCAATCGCCTTTTTTTTAATTGCCATAATATTGTTTCACCGAAATTTCAAATACCATATTCTTACATTCCAGATTATCGATTGATTTTTTTTTCTTTACTATCATTATGATTAACCACTAGAACGGATTCCCACAGAATAAAAAACCAGATATACCTTAATTCCGCAATATTGCTTTTCCGAATAATCACTATTCCAAAAAATCATTTTCTATACATTTGAAATACAGATGTATTGAATGATACCTACTGCTATGAATAATTTTGCAGGCATATTTTATGTAAGTAGTATACCCCGCCCCCCGTCCCCTATATGTAGCAAGCATGCAAGCAAGCTGCAAGCAAGCAAGTATGCATATAGGCATGCATCAGGCATTTAGGTGCTCACTCCGCTGCGCTACGCTCGCTCGTTGTATACATAATAATAATAATAATAAGGCGTAGGGATGTGACGACCCCACCGCCCATTGTTGGAATGGCAGGATGATATGTTTGCCATTCCGGCTTTGCAAATAGTCTGCGCTTGAGTTTGTAGGTGTTGACCGTGTCTACAAACTGGTCCCAGCGCTGAATAGGGTGACAACGGTCTCCCCGGGGCAAGTGAGTGAAACCCCGGGTGAATCTTCGCTCATCATAATGGCAAACTGTAATAATGATGAGCGTATAGGGCCGCTTCCCTTGGGTGATCGAAGGGGCACGTCTGGAGCTGGGGCTGGACGTGGCAGCATGCGGTCCCCCAGCCGCCGCAGACCGGCCCGACCACCTGGCCGGTCTGCGCGACCACCTCAGCCACCAGATGGCTTGGCATCGGTGGCTGAGGTGCCTGACTGAGGCAACTCAGTCCCAGCAGTCGGTGCCCGCCGCTGGTGGAACAAGGCGCCGCATGGCATGGACGGTCGAAATGAATAGAAATGCCATGCGGGCCTATATTAGGGCCTCGGGTTCAAGAACTGGACGGACGGGTTATCGGGCAGCAATGTACCGCGAATTTCTGCGGCTGGAGCCCAATTTGACCGTCACAGAACAAAACCTGGCGGATCGAGTTCGGTACATACAGCGCTCAGAACTTTTTAGCACTACCGAACTCGAACAATTGCGACGCGAGGCTGTTCCCCCGCTAGACGAAGAGCCACCTTTGCAGGTTCTCCCTCCAGTCCCTGAACGGGAAATACGGAGGGAGCCAATTGCTAACCTGCCGGATGTGGGTGGTGCGGAAAGCGATTGGGGAACAGTCTCCCTGGATTTGGATTTGGTGAGGAGCGCACTCGAAGAGACGATCCTGGAATATCGCCAAGTGCCTCTCGAAAGGAGGCCAAGGCTGCCCCGAGTTCCTCTCAGCATCAAGGTTCGGGATGTCGTTGAGGCCGTCAATAACATGCTGCCCTCATTTTTAGAGAGCAGCATGGACCTTTGGGATACGGATTCAATTCTCTTTGGCGCCGCAATGACAGTTTGTCAATTTGTTGGCGTCAGGATGCCGCCAACAAGAGCTGGTGGCTCCCGCCAGGCTGGCAGTACTAGTCCCAGGACTAGAACTAGACCAGCCTGGATGAGGCGGATTGAAAGCCGTATCACAAGGGCCAGGGTCCTCATCGGCAAACTGACCAGCTTCAGATCAGGCAACAATAGGCCGAGGGTGGTGCGCTTCGTCAGGGAGGCATTCCCTGGTGAGAATGTCTTTGACAACTCACCGGAGTTTGCCTGTAGACTGGTGGAGCGCATCGATGATCTGAAGCAGAAGATCGCTGCTTGGGGTAAGCGAATTAGGCGATATTCTGAAAGGGTAAAGAGGTACCAACAGAATCGTCTCTTCATGAGTGACCAGAAGAAGTTCTACAGAACTTTGGAGCGTCCCGATGTGGTTTCGACAGGTCAGCGACCGGAAAAAGCCGATGTAGTTGCCTTTTGGCGTGGGCTTTGGTCGCTGCCTGTTGATCACGAAGAGGGCCGATGGTTTGAGGCGGTCGAGGGAGCGTGCGAGCCCATAGCGCCCATGAACCCCGTCAACATATCCGAGGAGGATGTGGTGGCTGCGATCCGTAAGGCTCCGAACTGGAAAAGTCCGGGGCCGGACGGATTGCACCATTACTGGTTGAAGGGGTTCACGCGCTGTCACGCTACTCTCGCCCGTCAGTTCCAAAGCGCCCTCGAGAGTGGGACGCTCCCGAACTTCTTAACTACTGGGGTCACTCATTTAGCTCCAAAGAGCGATGCTACCGCGGATCCATCACAATACCGCCCCATTACTTGTCTTTGTACAATTTACAAGACCTTGACATCCGTTCTGAGCTCCAAGATTACTCAACACATTGTTGATAACAATGTGATCTCTGGAGCTCAGAACGGATGTAGGGGCGGTAGTCGCGGTAGCAAGGAGCTGCTCCTCATCGACGCGGTCGTAGGCCAACTGGTCAAACGCAACCGTCGGAACTTCTCCGCTGGCTGGATAGACTACAGGAAGGCGTTCGATTCGGTACCTCATACATGGCTCATGAGGGTCCTCGAGCTGTACAAAATTGATAGTACAGTTCGACACTTCCTCGGGCAGTGTATGGGGTGCTGGAGAACGATCCTGAGTTTAGACGATCAGCGGATGACGGATGCGAATGACCTAATTGATATAAGGCGAGGGATTTTCCAGGGCGATTGCCTGAGTCCAGTTTGGTTTTGCTTTGCCCTGAATCCTCTAAGTACACTCTTGGAGAATTCAGGGACAGGCTTTCAGTTTCGGAGAGGCGGACCACGCTTGCCTCATCTCCTTTACATGGATGACCTGAAGCTTTACGCCCCCACGGCTGACAGATTGGCGGAGCTACTGACGATCACTAATGATTTCAGTGGTTCCGTCAAGATGGAGCTTGGGGTCGATAAGTGTGCGGTCATTCATGTTGAGAAGGGGCATGTCGTGCACTCTGATGGTGTCGATGTCGGCACCAATCATTTGAGGGCACTCTCCGAGGCTGAAACATACCGGTATCTGGGCATGTCACAAACCATCGGTGTGAAGGTGGCAGACGTGAAATAGGGTGTTTGCGAGGAGTTTTATGAACGCCTGAAAAGTGTGCTTAATAGCTACTTGTCAGGCGTTAATAAAATCCGAGCCATTAACTCCTGGGTCATGCCTGTACTGATGTACACGTTTGGCGTGCTCAGATGGACTCAGTCCGAACAAGACGCTCTAGACAGACGAGTCCGCACGACGATGACGTCTCATCGAATGCATCATCCGAGATCGTCGGTTATGAGATTGTATACCCCGCGGAAGTGTGGTGGTCGAGGCCTCTTGAGTGCCAAAACCATGCACAACCGCGAGGTATGCAACCTCAGAAACTATTTTTTGACGATGACGGATGATAGTATTCGGGGAGAGGTGGTCGCTAGTGATAAAGGACTGACTCCCTTATCGTTGGCCTCACAGGATTGGCGAACCCCGGAGGTACTTAGCACCTCTGATCGGGAGTCCGTATGGAAAGAGAAGGAGCTGCACGGGAGGTTTTACAAGGTACTTCACGAACCTTTCGTGGACCGTAAAGCCTCCCTGCATTGGCTGCGTTTCGGGGACCTCTTTGGGGAAACCGAAGGTTTTGTCTGTGCAATACAAGACCAGGTTATCAAGACGCGGAACTATCGGAAATACATCCTAAAGGACGGTACCACAGACATCTGTCGAGCATGTGGCCGTCCCGGAGAGTCACTTAGGCATGTTATTTCCGGTTGTTCGGCTCTTGCTAACACTGAGTACTTGCACAGACACAACCAAGCAGCCAAAATCCTACATCAGGAGCTCGCTCTGAAATACGGACTCTTGCAACAGAGGCTGCCGTATTACAAGTATCTGCCGGAGCCAATCCTAGAAAACGACCGAGCCAAAATCTATTGGGACCGATCCGTTATCACGGACAGGACTATTCTAGCGAATAAGCCTGATATCGTGGTATGGGATCGGTCGCAGTCGAGGGTATTTCTAGTGGATGTCACTATCCCTCATGACGAGGGTCTCGTGAAAGCCGACACCGAGAAGCGTCGGAAATATCTCGATCTGGCTCACGAGATCACCGACATGTGGGGTGTGACTTCGACAGAAATAATCCCAATTGTTTTGTCCGCGAACGGGTTAATTCCAACCAGCCTCGCGACCAACTTGAGGCGGTTGGATTTCTGTGGCGTGTCGGTTCCAGCACAAATGCAGAAAGCGGTGCTGCTCGATACGGCTCGGATCGTCCGTCGGTTCTTGAACCTGACTCCCTGACCCCGACCGACTGTTCTTTTGTCGGGGAGTACCGCCTCTCCCATTTAAATTTTATATTTTCTTTTTCGGCCATGGGAGAGGCGAGGAACTAAAAGTAATGCCAAAATAATAATAAATTTATATTTTCTTTTTCGGCCATGGGAGAGGCGAGGAACTACTCGTAAATGTCATACCCAATAATAATAATAAAAGGCGTAGGGATGTGACGACCCCACCGCCCATTGTTGGAATGGCAGGATGATATGTTTGCCATTCCGGCTTTGCAAATAGTCTGCGCTTGAGTTTGTAGGTGTTGACCGTGTCTACAAACTGGTCCCAGCGCTGAATAGGGTGACAACGGTCTCCCCGGGGCAAGTGAGTGAAACCCCAGGTGAATCTTCGCTCATCATAATGCCAAGTAATAATAATGATGAGCGTATAGGGCCGCTTCCCTTGGGTGATCGAAGGGGTGCGTCTGGAGCTGGGGCTGGACGTGGCAGCATGCGGTCCCCCAGCCACCGCAGACCGGCCCGACCACCTGGCCGGTTTGCGCGACCACCTCAGCCACCAGATGGCTTGGCATCGGTTGGGACTGGGGCAACTCAGTCCCAGCAGTCGGTTCCCGCCGCTGGTGGAACAAGGCGCCGCATGGCATGGACGGTCGAAATGAATAGAAATGCCATGCGGGCCTATATTAGGGCCTCGGGTTCAAGAACTGGACGGACGGGTTATCGGGCAGCAATGTACCGCGAATTTCTGCGGCTGGAGCCCAATTTGACCGTCACAGAACAAAACCTGGCGGATCGAGTTCGGTACATACAGCGCTCAGAACTTTTTAGCACTACCGAACTCAAACAATTGCAACGCGAGGCTGTTCCCCCGCTAAACGAAGAGCCACCTTTGCAGGTTCTCCCTCCAGTCCCTGAACGGGAAGTACGGAGGGAGCCAATTGCTAACCTGCCGGATGTGGGTGGTGCGGAAAGCGATTGGGGAGCAGTCTCCCTGGATTTGGATTTGGTGAGGAGTGCACTCGAAGAGACGATCCTGGAATATCGCCAAGTGCCTCTCGAAAGGAGGCCAAGGCTGCCCCGAGTTCCTCTCAGCATCAAGGTTCGGGATGTCGTTGAGGCCGTCAATAACATGCTGCCCTCATTTTTAGAGAGCAGCATGGACCTTTGGGATACGGATTCAATTCTCTTTGGCGCCGCAATGACAGTTTGTCAATTTGTCGGCGTCAGGATGCCGCCAACAAGAGCTGGTGGCTCCCGCCAGGCTGGCAGTACTAGTCCCAGGACTAGAACTAGACCAGCCTGGATGAGGCGGATTGAAAGCCGTATCACAAGGGCCAGGGTCCTCATCGGCAAACTGACCAGCTTCAGATCAGGCAACAATAGGCCGAGAGTGGTGCGCTTCGTCAGGGAGGCATTCCCTGGTGAGAATGTCTTTGACAACTCACCGGAGTTTGCCTGTAGACTGGTGGAGCGCATCGATGATCTGAAGCAGAAGATTGCTGCTTGGGGTAAGCGAATTAGGCGATATTCTGAAAGGGTAAAGAGGTACCAACAGAATCGTCTCTTCATGAGTGACCAGAAGAAGTTCTACAGAACTTTGGAGCGTCCCGATGTGGTTTCGACAGGTCAGCGACCGGAAAAAGCCGAAGTAGTTGCCTTTTGGCGTGGGCTTTGGTCGCTGCCTGTTGATCACGAAGAGGGCCGATGGTTCGAGGCGGTCGAGGGAGCGTGCGAGCCCATAGCGCCCATGAACCCCGTCAACATATCCGAGGAGGATGTGGTGGCTGCGATCCGTAAGGCTCCGAACTGGAAAAGTCCGGGGCCGGACGCAATCCGTCCTATTACTGGTTGAAGGGGTTAACGCGCTGTCACGCTACTCTCGCCCGTCAGTTCCAAAGCGCCCTCGAGAGTGGGACGCTCCCGAACTTCTTAACTACTGGGGTCACTCATTTAGCTCCAAAGAGCGATGCTACCGCTGTAACGCTGTACATATTTACAACGGTTTACATCTAATCTTATACTCAATTATTCGCGGAGCACTAAGTGAACGAGGCAAGTTTCACTAGTTTTGACCGACAGCATCGAAGCGAGATGTGGTGGGGAGCGTAACGGCAGCGCGTGCACTCTCTGTCATTCAAAACAAAAGATCAGTTGTTCGGCTGAGACGATTGACCTCATAGCCTTACATCGCTACTACCGTTAGAACATTTTAATTTCGTGTTCTCCATTAAATGCTTACTATAAGATTGAGATAATATAATCTGTACAGGATTTCTAGTGCCTGTTGTTATAAATTACGTATCTTCAACCCCAAACTGGGTAAGTGGCAAACTGTTTGATACAATTATTTTTTAACCCACCTCCTTATTGATGATGATTTGTTGTAAAGAGATAAATACGTTATTCTCATACGTATTTCATTATAATTGTTGTTGTTCGTTATATTTCAGTATATTAATATTACTAAATAAATGTTGTTCCTAATTATATACTTTTTTCTATTAGTTATATTGCTTTTGCTTACGATGACCATATTAATTTCTATGTGTAATTTTTATGCATAACAACTTAATTTTATTATTTTTGTAACTCCGTTCTGATTTTTTAACACACGGCATTACTACTTCTTTCCTTTCCTATGGTCAGGGTAATTAATTGCATCGGAAGTTGTGCGTTCCTTGACGACGTCCTTTATTGTCAATTCCAGGGTTCATCTTGAGGATTTGAACAGAATTCATTTCATCAGTCGACCCCTTCCTTGAACCATCTGGACGTTGCGGCTACTGTTACCAACCGACCGGCCCTTCGGACTACACCAATACAGGGAAGGAACATTATATAGGTTAAGATAGATAGGCTTAATGAACCACCTTTTTTTTATTAATATAAATTTTGTTGGCTACCTACCGTTTTTTTTTTTCTACCGGTAGGGACGCTACAGTGGCGCCCATAGCGTGGTTAGTCTATCTTGGCCTATACTTAAGTAGATAATTGCATGTGTGTTTCTCTGTTAAACGTTTTTTGGTTTTGCTTAGCAAATTTTGTGTAAGTGGTATAGTGTTCTTTACGAAGCTCACTTTTAGTCTATTTGTAAGGAATTATTGTTGTGTATAATAAAAAGAAATATTTTTTCTTTGCGTTTCCACCTACCCAAAAGTTGTAAAATTTTTTATTTGCATTTTTTTTATTTATTTGCTTCATTACTTTCATTCATAAAAAAAACCTCACGTTCCAATTAATTTATATTGTAACTGAACGGAGATTCCTTTTATTGCATTATTATTTTTTCTTTTTTTATCACTGTTTGCCACTTCCTCATCTTGTGATTATTATTATTTTTTTTCTTTAATTTTCTGTTGATCATGTATCAAATTAAGTTTTTATCTCTGAATAAGTCTGAACTAGATTATGAAGTAGCCATTCGTGGAGGTTCACCTGGTGTCACCGTTCAAGAGTTACGAAAGCAAATAACCAAGTTGGTGGCTACTTACCCATCTGAAGACGTTCTTGTGTCGGATTTTGATATTGTTAAGGATCTGAATGCTATTTCAACAATTTTCAATAAGGTACAAGCCATTCTTGATGGTCCCACTCCTGACAAGCCAACAATACTGAGAACTCAAAACTTACTTCATCACGTTTACCATAGACTAAGTAGAATCACTTGTTCAGAGGATACAAAATCACAGATTCTTGAATTACAACTTTATTTTAAACAGGTTTACCCAAAAGTTCAAGAGCTGTTGTCAATTTCAAATGATCCTTTAGCTTCTAGTTCAGTAAACTCTTCGTCAGCAAATAGTAATTTGGCAACAATTATTGAACCAGCAAACATAATTACTGTTTCGTGTGAACGTAATAATATTTCTGATTTATTAAAACTAAAATACGACGGAAAAACTTGCGTTCGTGCTTTTATAGAAAGGGTTACAGAATTCTGTCAAGCTAGAAGCATTCCAGACTCAAAGCTTCTTTCTTGCCCTACAGAAATATTTTCTGGGGAGGCCTTACACTGGTATAGAAGTATAAGAGATAAGGTAGATAATTGGGAGGATCTCAGACAACTACTTCTAAATGATTTCGATCAAGCTGATTATGACTATAGGTTACTCTTTGAAATCAGATCGCGTACGCAAGGTGAATCCGAATCAATCACTATTTATCTTTCAATCATGGCAGGTATGTTTTCTCGATTATCATATGATCTTCCAGAAAATGACCAATTAGAAATTCTACTTCACAATATACGCCCGTGCTATGCTAGTACACTTGCCTCTGTTTCTGAAATTAATAACATAGATAAGCTAAGAACGTTGTGTAAAAACTACGAAAATATTCAGTCGCGTATGTCCCATTTTCGTGAACCACCACCGATATCTTCTGACACTTTAGCTCCAGAGTTTGCTTACACATCGCCAAAAAGTAAATTATTTGGAAGTAAAAGCAGTTACATTCCAACTCAATACAGTAAAAAATTTGAACAGCCTACTCGTGAGAGTACAAATTATGTACATGCAGTAGCACCACCATCTAACCCAAGAAATAAATTCTGTCTTAGGTGTCGTGATAACTCTCATAATTTGCGACAATGTAAAGTCAGTCGGGACATTGTTATTTGTTTTGGTTGCGGTAAAGCTGGAGTTAAAAAACCTGAATGTCCCGATTGCAATAATTCAAAAAACTAACTCAGCAGAATTGTGGCAATTCTGCAAACAATTTTGATAAAGCTGACTTTGAAAGATGGCTTCAAACTATAAAATCATTTTTCAAAGTTTTTCGAATTGCCTCAATTCTGCAAATGAAACCTTCCAACGATAGCAGACCCTACATTTCTATTAAAATTAATGAGATTGCCGCTTCTGGACTTCTTGATTCCGGATCTGCCATCACAATTTTAGGAGGCAACTCTCATTTGTCGCTTATAAACTCTGATTTTAAATTATTCAATGATGACATAGTTTCAGTTACTGCTGCAGGTGGCCAGTCTTTAAAAAGTATAGGTTATATTAATCTTCCTATCTACTTTGAAGATCAATTCCATTTAATAAAGGGCCATGTAATTCCTGAGGTGGACAGTCCACTTATTTTGGGCGTAGACTTCTGGAAAGCCTTTAATATCTGTCCCAAATTCCTCGGTAGTATCACTTTGTCTAAGGTACCCCTTGGAGAGATAACAGTCAATAACCCGGAAGCTCACTTGATGTCCTACGATAATTTAAATGACTCTGAAAAGTTAACTGCCAATTCAATTATTAAACAGTTTGAGTGTATTGCATTTGAAAATAAAGGCCTCGGTAGGACAAATCTTATAACTCACCATATAAATACTGGTGACGCTCAACCAATTCGACAACGTTATTACAGAATGTCACCAGAAAAACAAAGAATTTTAGTTGAACAAGTTGATGAAATGTTAGCGTTAGATGTTGTTGAGCCCTGTGAAAGTGCGTGGTCGTCTCCAGTTCTTATAGTATATAAGAAAGATGGACAACCTCGGTTTTGTTTAGATAGTCGAAAATTAAATTCAGTAACAAAGCGTGACGCATATAATTTACCGTATATAACGGAAATATTAGACAATCTACGTGACGCTAAGTACCTTTCAAGCATTGATCTCTCAAAATCTTTTTGGCAGATTCCTTTAGCTTCTGAAGATCGAGACAAGACTGCTTTTTATGTTCCAGGTCGAGGAACATTGCGTTTTAAGACAACAGCGTTTGGTTTAACTAATGCGCCAGCTACCCAGCAAAGATTAGTAGATTTAATGTTTGCAAATTTCGAGCTAAAAACGTTTGCATATTTGGATGATATTATTATTATTAGCAGCTCTTTTGAAGAACACGTGTCCCTTTTGTAACGCGTGTTAGAAAAACTAAAGCAAGCTAATCTTACTATTAACTTGAAAAAGTGCAATTTCTTCAGAGATCAATTAAAATACTTAGGCTATGTCGTTGATTCCCACGGTTTACGTACCGACCCAGAAAAGGTAGACGCTATTTTAAACTATCTCACACCTCGTTCCAGAAAAGACCTTAAGCGATTTCTCGGAACTGCTACTTGGTATAGACGTTTTGTGCCTAACTTCAGCACAATAGCTGGTCCTTTGAATCAACTGACATCAACTAAGAAAAATGCTCCACCCTTTGTTTGGACTCTTGAAGCAGATAAATCTTTTAATAAACTTAAAGAATGTCTAGTATCTGCCCCCGTTCTAGCTTATCCCGATTACACCTTACCTTTCGAGGTTCATACGGACGCTAGCAATTACGGCATCGGTGCAATGTTAACCCAAACCATAGATGGCAAAGAACACCCAATAGCATATATGAGTCGTTCTCTCACTGGCCCAGAAAAAAACTACGGAATAACCGAGAGGGAAACTTTGGCTGTGATTACCGCACTGGAGCATTGGCGTTGCTATTTAGAAAATGGTAAGACATTCACTGTGTACACAGACCATTCGGCTTTAAAATGGTTTCTCTCTTTAGATAATCCTTCTGGTAGATTAGCCCGTTGGGGTGTTAGATTATCATCTTTTAACTTCGAAATCAAACACCGCCGTGGGGTCGATAATGTTATTCCAGATGCTCTTTCCCGTGCTGTGCCTTGTGCTTCCATTAGTACTTGTAATTCAAACATAACGACTTCTGACTCTTGGTATAAGAACATTTATAATGGGTGCGTTTGTACGCCTCATATATTTTCAAATTATTTAATTAAAGAAGGCACCTTATACCGTCTATCAAAAAATAAGTGTGAAATGGTTTCGGAATTTTCATGGAAAGAAGTCGTCCCTAAAGAAAAGCGTGATAAAATTATTGAAGCTAATCACGCCGATCCAACTGCTGCTCATCTTGGCATTTTTAAAACTTATCGCCGTTTGCTTCAACGTTATTACTGGCCAGGAATGCACCAAGATGTAGTACGCTTTGTAGGCTCTTGTTCGAAATGTCTCTCTTACAAAAACCAAAACCATACGACTTTGGGCACATTAGGTCGCCCCAAGCAATGTTCAAGACCTTTTCAAATGATTTCGATTGATTTTATTGGTCCCCTTCCTGTCAGTAGAAAACAAAACAGTTATATTCTCGTTGTTACTTGCTGTTTTTCAAAGTTTTGCCATATATTTCCACTTAAACGCGCTACATCAGAAGCTGTAGTAAAAAATTTAGAAGATTCAGTATTTATGGTTCACGGTATTCCACAAACTATATTCCTGGATAATGGATAATAGTTCATAAGTGCTTCTACTAACAGTTTATTTAAAAAATATAAGATACCCAACATTTTCTATTCACCCAAATATACTCCACAAGTTAATACCGTTGAACGATATAATAAAACAATCGTTACATGCATATCCACTTACGTTGATAATGATCACCGCTCCTGGGATATCCATCTTCCAAAAATCCAATTCGCTATAAATAATTCTGTAAGTGAGGCAACTGGCTTCACTCCTTCATTTTTGGTCTACGGTAGAGAGTTGGTTATTTGTGGCTCCCACTATACAGACAATGATTTAGGTAATGAAATATTGTTTTTACCACGAGATATTTACGCCGAAAATATTGGTCATTTGTCTAAAATATTTGATAATGTGCAATCTTCGCTTTGGCGGGCACATGACAAAAATACGTCTCATTATAATCTAAGAAGAAAGGAAGCTGAATTTGATGTTGGAGATATTGTTATGAAACGTGCTTACGTCCTAAGTGAAAAGGATAAATATTTTAGTAAAAAACTAGCACCTAAATATTTAAAATGTCGTATATTAAAGAAAAAGTCACCATTAGTTTATGTTTTAGAGGATATGTCAGGCAAAAATATAGGTACGTGGCACATAAAAGACCTTAAGTTAGTTAAAAATACTTATAGTTGATGATTCCTTGGGTTTTATATAATTAAATAAATAAAACCCTTTTCGTGCCGAGGGGGGTATTGTAACGTTGTACATATTTACAACGGTTTACATCTAATCTTATACTCAATTATTCGCGGAGGACTAAGTGAACGAGGCAAGTTTCACTAGTTTTGACCGACAGCATCGAAGCGAGATGTGGTGGGGAGCGTAACGGCAGCGCGTGCACTCTCTGTCATTCAAAACAAAAGATCAGTTGTTCGGCTGAGACGATTGACCTCATAGCCTTACATCGCTACTACCGTTAGAACATTTTAATTTCGTGTTCTCCATTAAATGCTTACTATAAGATTGAGATAATATAATCTGTACAGGATTTCTAGTGCCTGTTGTTATAAATTACGTATCTTCAACCCCAAACTGGGTAAGTGGCAAACTGTTTGATACAATTATTTTTTAACCCACCTCCTTATTGATGATGATTTGTTGTAAAGAGATAAATACGTTATTCTCATACGTATTTCATTATAATTGTTGTTGTTCGTTATATTTCAGTATATTAATATTACTAAATAAATGTTGTTCCTAATTATATACTTTTTTCTATTAGTTATATTGCTTTTGCTTACGATGACCATATTAATTTCTATGTGTAATTTTTATGCATAACAACTTAATTTTATTATTTTTGTAACTCCGTTCTGATTTTTTAACACACGGCATTACTACTTCTTTCCTTTCCTATGGTCAGGGTAATTAATTGCATCGGAAGTTGTGCGTTCCTTGACGACGTCCTTTATTGTCGATTCCAGGGTTCATCTTGAGGATTTGAACAGAATTCATTTTATCAGTCGACCCCTTCCTTGAACCATCTGGACGTTGCGGCTACTGTTACCAACCGACCGGCCCTTCGGACTACATCAATACAGGGAAGGAACATTATATAGGTTAAGATAGATAGGCTTAATGAACCACCTTTTTTTTATTAATATAAATTTTGTTGGCTACCTACCGTTGTTTTTTTTTCTACCGGTAGGGACGCTACACCGCGGATCCATCACAATACCGCCCCATTACTTGTCTTTGTACAATTTACAAGACCTTGACATCCGTTCTGAGCTCCAAGATTACTCAACACATTGTTGATAACAATGTGATATCTGGAGCTCAGAACGGATGTAGGGGCGGTAGCCGCGGTAGCAAGGAGCTACTCCTCATCGATGCGGTCGTAGGCCAACTGGTCAAACGCAACCGTCGGAACTTCTCCGCTGGCTGGATAGACTACAGGAAGGCGTTCGATTCGGTACCTCATTCATGGCTCATGAGGGTCCTCGAGCTGTACATAATTGAAAGTACAGTTCGACACTTCCTCGGGCAGTGTATGGGGTGCTGGAGAACGATCCTGAGTTTAGACGGTCAGCGGATGACGGACGCGGATGACCAAATTGATATAAGGCGAGGGATTTTCCAGGGCGATTGCCTGAGCCCAGTTTGGTTTTGCTTGGCCCTGAATCCTCTAAGTACACTCTTGGAGAATTCAGGGACAGGCTTTCAGTTTCGGAGAGGCGGACCACGCTTGCCTCATCTCCTTTACATGGATGACCTGAAGCTTTACGCCCCCACGGCTGACAGATTGGCGGAGCTACTGACGATCACTAATGATTTCAGTGGTTTCGTCAAGATGGAGCTCGGGGTCGATAAGTGTGCGGTCATTTATGTCGAGAAGGGGCATGTCGTGCACTCTGATGGTGTCGATGTCGGCACCAATCATTTGAGGGCACTCTCCGAGGCTGAAACATACCGGTATCTGGGCATGTCACAAACCATCGGTGTGAAGGTGGCAGACGTGAAACAGGGTGTTTGCGAGGAGTTTTGTGAACGCCTGAAAAGTGTGCTTAATAGCTACTTGTCAGGCGTTAATAAGATCCGAGCCATTAACTCCTGGGTCATGCCTGTACTGATGTACACGTTTGGCGTGCTCAGATGGACTCAGTCCGAACTAGACGCTCTGGACAGACGAGTCCGCACGACGATGACCTCTCATCGAATGCATCATCCGAGATCGTCGGTTATGAGATTGTATATCCCGCGGAAGTGTGGTGGTCGAGGCCTCCTGAGTGCCAAAACCATGCACAACCGCGAGGTATGCAACCTCAGAAACTATTTTTTGACGATGACGGATGATAGTATTCGGGGAGAGGTGGTCGCTAGTGATAAAGGACTGACTCCCTTATCGATGGCCTCACAGGATTGGCGAACCCCGGAGGTACTTAGCACCTCTGATCGGGAGTCCGTATGGAAAGAGAAGGAGCTGCACGGGAGGTTTTACAAGGTACTTCACGAACCTTTCGTGGACCGTAAAGCCTCCCTGCATTGGCTGCGTTTCGGGGACCTCTTTGGGGAAACCGAAGGTTTTGTCTGTGCAATACAAGACCAGGTTATCAAGACGCGGAACTATCGGAAATACATCCTAAAGGACGGTACCACAGACATCTGTCGAGCATGTGGCCGTCCCGGAGAGTCACTTAGGCATGTTATTTCCGGTTGTTCGGCTCTTGCTAACACTGAATACTTGCACAGACACAACCAAGCAGCCAAAATCCTACATCAGGAGCTCGCTCTGAAATACGGACTCTTGCAGCAGAGGCTGTCGTATTACAAGTATCTGCCGGAGCCAATCCTAGAAAACGACCGTGCCAAAATCTATTGGGACCAATCCGTTATCACGGACAGGACTATTCTAGCGAATAAGCCTGATATCGTGGTATGGGATCGGTCGCAGTCGAGGGTATTTCTAGTGGATGTCACTATCCCGCATGACGAGGGTCTCGTGAAAGCCGAAACCGAGAAGCGTCGGAAGTATCTCGATCTGGCTCACGAGATCACCGACATGTGGGGTGTGACCTCGACTGAAATTATCCCAATTGTTTTGTCCGCGAACGGGTTAATTCCAACCAGCCTCGCGACCAACTTGAGGCGGTTGGATTTCTGTGGCGTGTCGGTTCCAGCACAAATGCAGAAAGCGGTGCTGCTTGATACGGCTCGGATCGTCCGTCGGTTCTTGAACCTGACTCCCTGACCCCGACCGACTGTGCTCTTGTCGGGGGGTACCGCCTCTCCCATTAAAGTTTTATATTTTCTTTTTCGGCCATGGGAGAGGCGAGAATCTAAATGATACCAAATAATAATAATAATCTTTATTTACAATTAAAACCTAATACAGTCATAGCTAGAGCACTACAAAATAATTGGATTTACATTTGAAAGAAGGTAGTATACACATAGGTGGACATTGATGCCATAATAGGTCGAACCTGTGGCATGGACATCAATATTACAAAATTTAATTTTTTCGTTAACTAATACAAATCGTGTTGTCCTCTAGTACAATAGTATGTGAGTGTGTGTGTGTGTGTATGTGTGTGTGTGTGTGTATCTGTGTGTGTGTGTGTTTGTATGTGAGCCGCGTGCGTGTATGTGTGCGTGTGTGAGGAGAGGTTATATGGGTGATTGAGCTTTTGTGCGCGATTCATCTAATGTAGGTTAGAAGCAACTCTGATTCATCGTAGCTCTTCGTTTTGAGCCAGTCTGACACTTTTCTTTTATAATTAAACGAGGATAGTTCGGCACACGAAAATTCTCGATTTACTTTGTTGTACAGGAATGGACCCAAGAAACAAAAGAAACGATTGGAGAAGTGAGTTTTAAGTCGAATTGGGGGTGCAAGAACATCGAGAGCACCGAGGGGTGAGAGGTGGCTGAGGAGATGTTAAGGAGTGCTGTTTAATTAATATCTGGAGTATGAAGAGTTGACGAACCGTCAGTAATCCACAATTTTGGTACAGTTCGTAAGTAGGGAACATTCTAGGTCTAAAGTTGATTATTTTTAGGACAGCTCTTTGGGCGCGTTCTAAGGTAATAAGATGAGATTTAGCGGCACCTCCCCATGAGGAGATGCAGTATGTCAGAATAGACTGACATAGCGCCAAGTGAATAGCCTTAAGAAGGTCTTGATCAGTCACTTTGCGGAGCTTGCCAAAGACATACATAAGCTTCCTTACCCTAGACTTATAATCTAACCTAACCTAACTAAATGTGAAACTTTCGCCCCCCGACCCCCCCAAGCAGAGGAGCTCTGCCCCCCTGCACCCCCCCCGACATGCAACCAAGCATGCAAACAAGCAAGCAAGTATACATACAAACAGGCATGCATCCGCGTTTTATTTATACAATTTTTCTAACATAAATAATATCTAGTTAAAGAGATTTACGATTTGTAAGACTATAGATAAAGTTACTTCGGTCTTTTAAACCTCTGGACAAATGAGATTTTAGTAAAAGATATAGGTTGGTAAAAGCAAAAAATTCATTTTAATAATCTGGTTTTAGTTTTTCTGGGAAGTGATACTTCTAGAAAATGTATTTATGTACTAATGAAGTTGTGGAAAATAAAGCATCTGTGATACGTAAATTCTTTGAACCGTTTTCTGAATGTTGAAATTCGGATTTAAAATATTCGATTATTCGAAATGTTACCAAGAAATTTCTTATACCGACGAAAAACGCTCTTAAAAAAAGATCTAGAAGGTATTCATACTATACGAGTATAACTATAAAGTATCACGAAATATACTCAAACAATTTATCTATACTTATAATAAATCTGTAGAAAGGTCAATTCTGTACATGAAATATATTTTCAAAATAACCATCAGGTGGTGATTAGGGATCGATACTGATGCCAAAAATGCAATCAGTAAAATTTTTGTCTGTCTGTCTGTCTGTCTGTCTGTCTGTCGGTTTGTATGTTCCTTATGGAAACAAAAACTACTCGACGGATTTTAACGAAACTTGGTACAATTATTCTTCATACACCTGCGCAGGTTTTTGTATACTTTCCAGCAGAGTAGTAAAGGGGAATTTTGGGTAATTTTGGGAAAAAGGGAGAAGTTACTCCATTTTTTAAGCTTCCGACGCGTGTGCAGCCTCAATGGTTAAACTTACATAGAAATCATGTGTGACGGAAATATTCTTCATAAAATTTTCTAAAAAAAAATCCTCAGCAGTTTATGTCTATCTTTTACGGTTGGCTCACAATAATACGTGTAATTCCCGATAGCTTAGCAGTTCGAATCATTCTGATTATATTTGTTTACTCTTACGTTTGTAAACGTCTCACTCATGCCAAATTTAAAAAAAGTAACATTATAACCTATTCAATAAAAAAAGAATCATAGAAATCGGTAGACAAACACCGAAATTATACATAAATTAAGCCATCGCGCCCGTGATCAAAACCAAATCTTTACTAATTTACATATAACATACTAGATAATGATTTATTTTTTAGATTGTTATAAATACTTCATAGCGTTTTATTTAAAAATTTGCTATTAAACGGAAATACTGAACCGTTCATCAAAGCGCATTTAAAATCACCAAACTACACTGTTTAGGGAGTGCTATAAATTTAATAAATTGAAAACATTGCGCTGAATTTCACAATGCTTGAGCAGTGACTGAAGAAAAAAACCCCAGATATTTAAAAAAACAACGCTACCCGTGCGAAGCTGGGACGATCCACTAGTATTTAATAAATAAGTACTCTTAAAACTTTTTAATTTTATGCAAGGCAAATATTAGTTTCGATTGTCTAGTTTATATGACGCACGAATGCGTCTCGTCACGTGACCGCCGCAGCCAATCCGCATTGACTAACATCTCTTCGCGCCATCAGCGCTGCATTGACAACTTTCCTAGCGGGATTCAGGAAACTTGTAAAGTTCCTAAAATACAGAATTTTAAACTCGGAAACTTGTCAAAAGTTATCCCCACTTACGATTTTCCTGAGGTGAGTTTGTTATTTTACAAGTTTCCTAAAACCTATCAGGTAAGATGTAAATTCGCACGCTGTTTGACGGATTTCCGTCAACTTACAAGTTTCCTAGGAAACTTATAAGTTAACGAGTTTGACGATTTTCCTGCGACATATACATATAATTCGAGTGTCACAGTGTTTTTCACCAAACTCCTCCGAAATGGCTGAACCTATTTATATGATATTTTTCATACACATTCGATAGGTCTTACATACATACATATACTTACGGCTATAAATCCCTTAACGGGTTAGCCAGAGCTTTGGAATGAGGAATTCCTCAGCCACTTTTGGAAGTTGATGGGGAAAAGATGGTAATAATAAATGTTTTTGGTGACGGGTGTCCAACCACAACGCCCAAAAATCACTTAAAAAGCCCCTATACCCTTAGTCGCCTCTTACGATCACCCACGGGTAGAAATGGGGTAGTGTTATTCTAAGCCGACACTACACGGCAAAAATCTTACACACACGGTCTTAAATGGGCTGTCACAATTTTTATTATTTATACTCCTAAGTGATAAGAGTTGCACATCCTTACATTTTATTTTTATTTTATCGACTACAATTTCCTTAGAAATGATTTGTATAGCAAAACAACCTTTGCTGTCTCAGCTAGTATTTATATGGAATAAAAACTACGAATTACGCAAACTCTGAACTTCTGAAGCATTGTTTACTCCTCATAAATATCAAATACATTTCTCTAAGTGCAGCGATATTCATAACCCACGGACGTTGTTTGCTAAACGACAATCACTTATGCAGTCAACGTGACTGTTGTTCCTCCATAAACTTACTATTCCACCAACATGGCCGGCAACGAAAGATAAACAATTGTTTAGAAGCTCCAGTGCTCTAAAATAGCATTCACTAAACTCATACATTTTATCGTGTTTTGTCGTAACTAAGAGCAACAACTTTAATATTAAAATATGTATTATAGTCACAACTCATAACTGGTCAAAACGACTATAGAACAACCGTAATAGCTCAATGGATAAGAACTTCCGTCCGTCATGCAGATAGGTTTGGGTTCAAATCCCGGGTAATGCCTACACCAATTTGTCTTTTCTCACGACATATGTGTGGTTAATTTATCATGGTTGTTTAGGGTGAGGGAAAACATTATGAGGAAACCTACAGGGTGGAGTTGTACTTAGTCATATCATGTATTCGTACAAGAGGGCGATAGGCCTTCCTCTATCTCGCGAGTACACTGTCCTAACAAAACGTGGGCACTCTGAACACCAGGTGACAATGTCACGGTGATGTTTATAAGCATTAGTACCACTGCAAACCTTTTTTTTTTATTTATTTTTTTGCTCAAAAAACAGGTTGCTTACAACAAGATAACAAATTCAATCTATACATTTCATAGCAACATGCGCATTGTAGAACCTAAAAACTTTTGAGTCAACATGCCTATGATTTTGTGAACATTTATTTAATTTTAAATTCTAAGGGCCAGTTTCACCACTGACAGATAAACTCTCTGATAGTCTATTCGGCACTTGTCTGCCGGATAAATAACAAGTTTCGGTTTCACAGGTTTCAGATAGTAATATCTTACAGATAAACTCCCTGGTATCTTATCAGTCACATCAAGTGGCTGTTAAATTCTTATCTGGCAGATAAGAAACTTTTTTCTCATTTTTTTCATAATTTACCGCCACTTGTAGACGGTAAATAATGAAACTGCTTTACCAATGTTCAAATTGTAATAAGAAGTGCTCTAACATGGACCTATTTGAATTTTTGGAATAATTTTTAATATATATTTTTTGGCCTCTGCAAGCGACAACAACAAGTCCGTTTCTTCCTGAGTGAAGTTAACATTCCTTTCACGTTTTTTTTTCATAGTGAATTATAAAAAAGAAAATTCAACACAGCAAAAAAGCAAAACAAAGTTGAAGAAACAAACACTTCACTCGGTTGCCCAACAGCATTTGCGTTGCGTTTCGAGATTCCATTCCTCACTAAACCTCTTAAATCGTAATTCATAATTGTGTGACATATACACGGTAACAAACATTTAAAAGCATTTTTCTAAATAAAAAACATTGTTTCTGATTGTAGTTTTAATAAAACTGTTGGTTTTATGACAATTCAAAATGTTTTTAATAAGAGTTAATTTACAAATATTAAAAGTAAACGCATAAAAGCGAAGTTGCCGTCTTGTTTATTCTTATCGGGCAGGTAAATTTAACTAACGCGTAATTTATCTAATAGATAGATGGTGAAACCTACAAAATATATCAGCCACTTTTATTCATCAGATAACGTGATGTGGCAGATAACTATCTGAAACTTTATCTGTAAGCGGTGAAACTGGCCCTTAGTGACTTAAATGGACTATTAAGTCACTGTAAGTTAAAGAAGGAATTGAAAATAAACAAATGCACCAATCACAAAATAGCGCTAACTATTTCGGAGCAGCGATTGACACACGACCGCTCACTACGCTATCTCGAAACGAAAAGATACTCGGCGTGAATTGGGTTTTGTCTTTTTCAGTGAAAATTGGTTTATTTTCATATACGAGCATTCCTTTGCCGTGCCGCAAAATGACTGTTTTTATAAAACCTATCACGGTCTCTCATTCCGAATTTTACACATGGTCGACCCTTTTGAACAACACCTGTCAATTTACTGCCATTGATCCTTTGTGTTACTCTACTGCCACAAATACTTTTTGAAAATATATACATACATACATATACTCACGGCTATATTTCCCTAGAAGGGGTAGCCAGAGCTAAGGAATTATAAATTCCTCAGCCACTTTTGGAAGTTGAGTGGGGAAAAGATGGTAAAAATAAAGGTTTTTGGTGATGGGTCTCCAACCGCATCGCCCAAAAATCCAATAAAAAGCCCCAATACCCTTAGTCGCCTCTTACGACACCCGTGGGTAGAAAGGGGTAGCGACATTCTAAGCCGGCACTACAGGGCATTGAAAATATATCAACTCATTTTTTTTTGTTAAAGGTTTAGGTTTTTGTTAAACGTATTATTTACACTTTGTTTCTCCGAAGATGTAGCAAAGTTACAATATATAAAGGGAATATACTTAATATCACTCTGTATTTTTTTTTACAAACTGGTATAAAATGTATTCAGTTTTCCTGAAAAAAATATGAACGTGATAGTGAGCAGTCTTATAGCATTTATATACGTGTACTCTAACACATGACTAAGTACAACAACTAAGCCATGTGGCTTCTTACACTAGGTTTTTGTTATCTTTATTAATATTGAGATTGTGCTCAAAAAGGCTGGCGTCCGAAGTATGAAGAATAAAAAAGCATGTATGAAAAGATTGATGGATGTAAACGAAGCTAGAGAGGTTTGTCAGGATCGTACGAAGTGGCGATCGATAGTCTCTGCCTACCCCAATGGGAATTAATGGCGTGAGTATATGTATGTATGTATGTAAATAAACATGTAAGAAAAGAAGTGTCGGGATATGCCCAGACTCAGAATTCGAATATTTCTCACATGGTGTTTCTTACTTACTTACCTGCACTCACGCCATCACTCCAATTGTGATAGGCAGATACTATTGATCGCCACTTAGAACGATCTTGACAAATCTCTCTTGCTTCCCTTACATTCATTATTTCATACTTCTTTCTTCACTTCGGACCCCGCCTTAATAAGAACGCTCACCTGGTGTTCAGAAGTATAAAGAATTTAGTATAAAAATAATACATACATATACCCCTTCTAGGGATTTATAGCCGTGGGTTATGGAATTAGAAACTCCTCAGCTACTTTTGGAAGTTGCGTAGGCAAATATTGGTAAAATAAATGTTGTGGTGATGGGTCTCCAACCGCATCGCCCAAAAGTCCCTTAAAAAGGCTCAATACCGTTAGTCGCCTTTTACGTACACCCACCGGAAGAAATGGGGTAGTGCTATGCTAAGCCAACACTACAGAGCAAAATAAAATAATATATAAATAAGTAAAAGTAGAACCCTCTGTCAGCTCTTCGGAGATGGACGGCCTGAACATTGAGATTTTTCATAATGATATAACCGTCAATTGCCCCTATGTAAGTGAAATATATCGGAATAATAAAAACTTGCAAAGCCCAGCGTGGTGATCTTTTGGGTAATAAATTATTTTCTGATTGAATTAAATCAGAGTATTACCATGCCTAAGCATGCTCAGGATCAGACAATTAATTGAAAATATCGTGTTGCCATTAAGAGTTACTACTTAAGGAAACCCGTATGTCAATAGAACAAACTATCACAAGAAAACTCTTTCTAGAAAAAAGTTATTATTTCTCTCACTACTACACTCTTCACACTCTTCTACACTCTCACATTCGGAGATATACAGAGAAAACGATTATTAGTAAGGAAATATCAAGCAAACCCTACATAGCTTGAAAATATAAATTATATATATATATATATATACACTCACGGCGATAAATCCCAAAAAGGGGTTGCCAGGGCTTTAGAACTAGAAACTCCTGAGCCACATTTAGAAGATGATAGAGGACAAGATGGTAATTATAAAGATTTGTTGGCGATGGCTTTCCAACTGCATCGCCTAAAAACCACTTTAAAATGCCTCAAATTCTTAGGCGCCTCTTACAACGTCCGTGGGCAGAAAGGGGTAGTGACATTCTAAGCCGGACTACACGGCAAAAATACAAAACAAAGATATAATAAATCAACCGCTGTAAGCTTGCTATAAAAGCTAAAAAATCGGATCAGAAAAAAGTGTAAACATGTTCGGAGCCAACCCGCGTTCGATGTCGGGGATCCAATTTTAAATTTCAAATTTTGACCTGAAAATGAAAGGTAGTGCTTTGCTTTTAAATTTTGAACTGAATCTTCAATTTCGTCGAACTACATCGATTGCGAATGTAGAAGCATAGGCATACATACATACATACATAGGCAGAGTGCATTTACGGCGTATATTCTTGAGAATGGCTTTGTATTGTATCTTTTGCCTCAGGCAGTATAGTGTTACATACATATACTCACGGCTATAAATCCCTAGAAGGGGTAGCCAGAGCTAAGGAATTAGAAATTCCTCAGCCACTTTTGGAAGTTGCATGGGGGAAAAGATAGTAAAATAAAGGGGGTTGGTGATGGGTCTCCAACAGCATCGCCCAAAAATCCCTTAAAGCCCCAATACCGTTAGTCGCCTTTTACGTAAACCCACCGGAAGAAATGCGGTCGTGCTACTCTAAGCCGACACTACACAGCAGTATAATGTTCTTGGGTTTATTAAGTAAACGTTAGATAATATGGATGAAAACCATCACTAACTAATCTAACTTTACTTCCTTTCTCATTTTAAGTTCCAAAACTAGCAAAAGAAGTTCTTCTTTTCCAAACTCTGGCCTGCCTATAATTTTGTGACTAGAGCCATAGTTACAGGTTTTTTTCCTATAAAATGGAAAGAAAAAAATTATGCACTTGTAAAGTTAGAAATGCGTCAATGCATATTTAGGTTAAGCGAAAAGTGAGAGTAATGCTACCCTGTGAGTATGAGTATATTCATCCAAAAGTGTCTGTGAAATTTATAATCCACAAATTCTGGCTACTCCTTTAAGGAATTACATACATACATACATATACTCACGGCTATATTTCCCTAGAAGGGGTAGCCAGAGCTAAGGAATTATAAATTCCTCAGCCACTTTTGGAAGTCGAGTGGGGAAAAGATGGTAAAAATAAAGGTTTTTGGTGATGGGTCTCCAACCGCATCGCCCAAAAATCCAATAAAAAACCCCAATACCCTTAGTCGCCTCTTACGACACCCGTGGGTAGAAAGGGGTAGCGACATTCTAAGCCGGCACTACACGGAATTAAACACAAAAATATTTAAAGATGTGTTAGTTCACCAAATTTTATCTCGTTATGGTACATGTTTTTTTATTTGTATTAAAGATATAATAGTTCTCTGTTACAAGAAATTGATTGTTCAATAACTAAATTTTCACGAGTAAGCAATATAAATTTTCATCATTTTTTTATTGTAACATTGCTTTTCCTTGCCCATGTCTATTTTTCCCAAGAAATTTTAAGGTATCCGATTAAAAAACATTATACAAACGATTAAAAAGATAATAAAGAAAAAACGGATATTCCATTTTCTTTTACCGATTTATATTTCAACTAGTGATAGCCCCAAAGTGTAATGTATACGTTATAAATGTCACGGATGCCAACCCCACTTGATAAATCGTTTTCCACAGAAGATAAATGCACTACCTACTCTACGAAATAATGACAGACTTTGATATATAATGATTTTGGATTAGGGAAAGTTATGATGTATTAAAATGCTTAATTCCTTCTACAGACAGATAAGAAACAACAATATTTTTCACCTTTAAAGGTACAGTATTGAACAGAATGGATTATTAACATAAAGTCACATATTTAATTCGACATACGACAGCTAATAAAAGAAAAAAAATTATACGAATAGAAAATTTCTACTAATTATAAAAATGAACATTAATCATGTCAAGCACTATTTTATACCATATCACAAAAATAAGCGATTCTCTTTGCCGACAACATAAACCTACATATTTGTTAACCAATACTATTTCCTGCATTACTAGTACGCGCGACCTTTGAACTAGATATTGCGTGGTATAAAACATCCATCTCTTTCGCACTGACTTAATATCGTATACTCATACATACATACATACATATACTCACGGCTACAAATCCCTAGAAGGGGTAGCCAGAGCTAAGGAATTAGAAATTCTTCAGCCACTTTTGGAAGTTGAGTGGGGAAAAGGCGGTAGAATAAAGGTTTTTGGTGATGGGTCTCCAACCGCATTGCCCAAAAATCCAATAAAAAGCCCCAATACCCTTAGTCGCCTCTTACGTACACCCACCGGAAGAAATGGGGTAGTGCTATTCTAAGCCGGCACTACCCAGTATACGATATTAAGTATACATATACTATACTGTTAACCGATATCGTGACAATAAAATAGCGCTCGTGCTAGGCCTTCTGATCTATGATATTTTGGACGACATATTTATTTGATTTGCCTCCAATTGTCGTATCAAACGGTCCTTCATAAAATAAACCTTCAAATCTGATTACATTCCAAGATGGAATATACAACAAGTTCACCATCAAATTGGGATTTGATCGATATGAAATGGAACCCTCGTTTCACGCATAAACTGTTTCCTAATTTGCTTCGTAAGAAATTTCGCCTCTTCTCATTCAAGATCTTACCTGTCTCTCTCATAAATTCACAAATATAAGCCCCTTAGGAACAAACAATACTTAGCAGTAAGAAGAGAGAAGAATATATGAAAATAAATATTAGGTAAAATTGTTGGTGATATAATGATTCCTGAGGTTTCAGTTTCTAACGTTAGTATGAACGTTATTGTGAAATTGCATGTGCCCAACAGGGTCCATATTTATTACTGTACCTTGATTACACCAACTATTTGTACACGTATGGTATGCAATAAAAGTTTGAGTTTGAGTCTGAGTTTGAACAAAAGAATGATCATTACGATATTATAGGACTCATTAAATTATTATTATAAAAATTTGTATTCGTTACTAAAATCATGCAACAATATAATACTGTTTTACTCATTGCCAGTTTTTCTTTACAAACTATTCTTAATTAAATCACACAAGAGTGTCATGAAAAAGAATCAAAATTTGGGAGCTTTTAATGGCGTAACTATTAATAGGTATTAAGGAATAATGAAGATACTATGGACTAAAGCATAACGCAGTATGAAGACTGAAATAGCATGTATGAAAAGATTGATGGATGTAAATGAAGCTAGAGAGGTTTGCCAGGATCTTACAAAGTGGCGATCGATAGTCTCTGCCTACCTATAATGTGTGAACCCATCTGCCTCCACCTCTAAATAAATAAGATATTTTTAATTATTTTTGTTGATTAATTTATTACATTTTAAATCCAGTCCAGTCCAGTAAATATTGTAAAATCTTATATTAGACTCCTTAGGGGCCACAATCTAGTTTATAAGTATAGATTAATACCCCTTTGTATTATAATTATAAATGTTGAAAACCCTTAAAATAAATAGTTTCAAATTAAAAAAAAATACATATATTTTTTTACCCCAATGGGAACTGATGACGTGAGTATATGAATGTAAATCTTTGAAAAACTAATAATTAAGACCAAAAATTACTATTTACCTTCTAAGCTGTTTCTTGCTTAATATAACAGCCATCAGAGCGAAGTTAGCCGAAATCCCGAGTCCCGACAAAGCTAAGAGTGCTGCGGCACTGGCAGCGCCCCCTGGCGGACAGAACCTCGTGTTGTTCCACAGCGAGGAGTTGGAAGCTCCTGATGACCCAAAGCGGAGATTCGCTCCTATCATCGCAACCGCTGAGCCGGCTGTGAATAAAATAATAACATAAGGGAATGTAAAATATGGAAATATCGTGTAGTGACGTTTTTCTACCCACGGGTGTCGTAAGAGGCAACTAAGGGTATGGAACTTTTTTAATGGATTTTGAGCGATGGATAGCCCTCACCAACTACACTTTAATTTTACCACCTTGTCCCCTATCAACTTCCAAATGTGGCTGAGGAGTTTCTAGCTCTCAAGCTCCGGCTCCGGCCGTGGGTATATGTATGTATTTAGTTAACTTCGGTTCCGCTTTAAGAACGGATGATCTATATTAGTATTATTATTTGATGTACTTCAATGAATGAAAAGTAAGGTTATGCAACAGAGTGAGAATAACTGTGATTCGTGAGCAATGTGGTGTGAAAGATATAACAAGAAATATTACTTGGTTATAGCGCTTGGAGCAGATGTATAAAAGTAAAGTTGCAAAAGATGTATATGGGGCCCATATAAATGGTATTAATAGTTATGGACTGCTACGTTTTCAAATCAAGGTAGAACATCGAAAGAAGAGGAATAATAGAGCATGTGTGAAAATTGTTATGAATGTGAGTAATGTTACCTCAACGTAAGTTAATTGCATGATATGACATGTCATTATATATATGTATGTTACATTAGAAAGTAAAAACAACTGTAATATAATATAATATCAATAAATAGCTGTGTAATAGTGGCTTAGCATAGTACATAGGGTACTATTTCTATTCGTGGGTGTTCGTATGAGGTGACTAAGGGTATTGGGGCTATTTAAATGATTTTGGGCGATGCGAATGCTTTATTAATTAATGCTTTATTTTACAATCATTTTCCCTCTCAGCTGCTAAAAGTGGCTGAAATATTCCTTATGTATTCAGGTATAGAAAGAGGAATTAAACCCTAACAGGTAAGCAAGTAAAAGGCAAGTAAAAGGTAAAAGCGTTTATCACAAGTGGCGTGCTGGGCTGCTATTTAATTACCACGACTTTAAGTCCGTCTTTGGCTATTTCACTTATTATTCAACTCCACTGCATCCCCAAAGGAGTGGCAGAGCTACTAATAGTTCAGGTGAAACTTGAACAGTTAGTGTTCAGAGTACCCACGTTTTGCTAGATAGCGTGATAGGAGGTCGGCTTATGGATGTATTACATTATCTATTCATTTAATGTGACTGTCAAAAAAAATTAATCTAGAAACTGGCTTATCTACTTTCTTTGTTGCAAACTCAAACGTTCACGGTGTAAATCCCCAAAGGGGTTGGCAGAGGTACTTACTTCTCAACATCAGGTGACAATGTCACAGAGTACCCACGATTTGCTTGGACAGTGTACTCAAGTGATAGGGGCAGGCTTGTGGGTTTCCTCACGATGTTATCCCTCACCGTTAACAACCATGATAAATTAACCATACATATGACTTCAATCTTTTTGTTCATGAAAACCATGAACAAAAAGATTGAAGTGTGTGGGGATTATTACTAATATACAATATAATAACCGCCTGTGTCGAAATTTTTCTTTCCTTTGTTTATTCTTTATTTATTAGTCACACATATGACTTTAGGAAAGATAAATAGGTGTAGGCCTGACTTTAGCCCTCATCGTCTGCACGGTCATTACCGACATATATTGACAGCTATAATACTGTAACATTAATAGCAAGAGATTATAACAAGAAGTGAGCTTAGTTAGCTAGGATTAAAAGCAGTGGCGATTAATTGTCTGGCTACAACACTGGTAACAGATTTATAGAGCATTTCTCTGAAACCGAGAACAACGATTGAAGTAAGTAACCTAAACAGTGGCGGCAATATTTATGTCTGTATTCTATCGTAGCTTCTATTTTAGTACCGAAATCTCCATATAATAGACTTTAAAAAAAAAACATTATTTAGTTGAATATTTTTTGTTTTCATAAATATATAACATAGATTGATGTTCATTTGTTTTTTGTTTGTTCTAGTCAATAGTGATACACTGATTTGATGTATTTTTAGGTATGTAAATTTTCTTTAGTTTCATCTATCACGTATTACGTATATTCATTCATAATGTCTTAAAAAATTGATAAATAGTTACTGATAAAATCTGAAGACATAAAACTCTAAGAGATTTAACCTGATAGTAAAGCGGAATAAAACACGGTAACATACAAACGATGATGCAAAAAATATGCATGAAACCCAATTAAACTTTTTGTTAAATAAAATTGAAAAACTATCTATCACAACACACATCACGCCATCTCATAAAATAAACCGATACTGCATAAAGATTGGTTTTCCAACAACGTCTCCTATTGATTATGTCGGTATATCGTTATTATACGCTATTTCTCGAAGAACATGTGTTTATGCAACCGATGCTCATAGATTAATAATATTTTTACGTTTATCGTTTTCAAAGTGTTACGTTTTAAATGGGCTCCTAAACCAAAAAAGATCTTTTATTTTTGGATAATGTAATTAAGTAAACATAATAAATAATTTTCTGATATTTCTTACTAATATACACCAGCAAACAACCAAAAACATTGTAAGATTGAAGAAAAGCAAAGGTGACAAAATAATACCTACTACTTTCTTACTTTTTCGACTGTCATCGTGGAATAATCCGTAAATCAGAATACATTTTCCAATGAACAGTTTTAAGTGGCTCCAGTTAAAAGGGGATAAAACGTGCTGTACTTAAAAAGAAGAGCAAAAACACACTAAGTGGAACTAACATGAAATGGCAGCAATATAAATAAAATATATGACAATATTCTCATTATTCATTGCAAGAAATCGGTAGATTGCAATTCGCAATGAAGTAACGTAACAATAGACATTAAGATTTCATTACAGAAATGTTATCACTTATATACATTAGGGAATCTAAACATTATTGATAAATACTACTACGATGCTGTGTAGTGTCGGCTTAGAATAGCACTACCCCATTTTTTCCGGTGGGTGTACGTAAGAGGCGACTAACGGTATTGGGGCTTTTAAGGGATTTTTGGGCGATGCGGTTGGAGACCCATCACTAACAACCTTAATTTTACCATCATTTCCCTATCAACTTTCCAAAAGTGGCTGAGGAATTTCTTATTCCTTAGCTCTGGCTACCTCTTCTAGGGATTTATAGCCATGAGTATATGTATGTATGATATAAACAAAACTTTTAACCACTTCCATCATCTAAATGTGGCTGAGGAGTTTCTAGCTCTAAAGCTCTGGCTTCCCCTATTTGCGATTTACGGCCGTGAGTATATGTAACCACCATTAACCACAAACATATTTATAAAAAAAACTACATCTTGTTATAGTAACTAGTTACATGGTTACTTTTTATCTGTTTATGCCCTCTGTAATTTAAATGGTAACGTTCTGAATAATTCAAAATTGATATCATTTTCACAATTAGTTTAAACTATATTACGTTTTACATAAGTTCATAATTTTACATACATACATATACTCACGAAATTAGTTCCCATTGGGGTAGGCAGAGACTATTGATCGCCACTTCGGACGATCCTGACAAACCTCTCTGGCTTCGTTTATACATCCATCAATCTTTTCATACATGCTCTTTTATTCTTCATACTGCGGACACCTGCCTTTTTGAGCACATTTTCTATTTGATCCGAATGTGTCCTCCGAGGTCGTCTTCTACTAACATTACCTTCTATATTCATTATTAATTAATTAATTAGAAATTCCATGAATCCAACGAGAGAGGGTGGATTTTGTGACCCAGCCCGTGTCGCGATGCTAAGAGCTAGAAAATTGTTTCAAGTATCAAATTGTAGGTCTACCTCTGAAATTTTACCAAAAACTCATACATTTTCCATAACTGGATCAGTAAAATTGTTAGCGATTTATAAATTGACAAATTGGCTCATAGACTTTGCTGGAGTAAAAGCGCGTGCAAATGTGGACCCATGGTAATATAAATATAAAAAAACAGAAGTTAAGATGTAAGAAAAAATATAGTCCACGCGGACGTAGTCGCGGGCAAAAAGCTAGTATAGTATTAGTGTTAATCATAGTTCCCGGTTTCACACGATTTATATTCTTCATGCTATTCGATTCTCACAAAGCAATTTTATTTAGAACCTCAATGAATACTGAATAAATCGCTAATGGATCGTCAATCATTATAATAGCCTTATTTTTCATGGTTAATGGAAAACGTAATTAAGTATTCAATAAATAATTCTGAGCGAAAATATTGCTATAGAATTTATTTGGGTAATTCACCTTGGAGTATGAGATGGGATGAAAATGATATTTATAGAAATTTTATTAAAATTTACAGTTTCAATTGAAGCTACTAAAAAGCTTTAATTTTTATTCTGTTTGGTTCTTAATAAAATCTAGCTCAATCAAATGTTTTCAAAATAACAAAAGTATAACATATTATTAAAATGCTGTGTAGTTTCGGTTCACAATAGCACTACCCCATTTCTTTACACGGGTGTTTGTAAGGGGCGACAAAGGGTATCGGGGCTTGTTAAGTAATTGTTGGGCGACGCGGTTGGAGACCCATCATCAAAAACATTTATTTTACAATCTTTTCCCCACTTCACTTCAAAAAGTAGCTGACAAATGTTCTGATATGGATATGTAAGTAATAAACATACACACATATAATCACAGACATTCATCCCGAAAAGGGGTAGCCAGAGCTTTAGAATCAGAACATTCTGTTAGTTATATAATTCTGGCGACACGCTTTTGTTATATACATACATACATATACTCACGGCTATATTTCCCTAGAAGGGGCTATTATGAATTCCTCAGCCACTATTGGAAGTTGAGTGGGGAAAAGATGGTAAAAATAAAGGTTTTTAGTGATGGGTCTCCAACCGCATGGCCCAAAAATCCAATAAAAATCCCCAATACCCTTAGTCGCCTCTTACGACACCCGTGGGTAGAAAGGGATAGCGACATTCTAAGCCGGCACTTTTGTTATATAAAGACAAAGAATTTAAAAGACTACGTTAATATTTTCTCTTTTTCAATTTTGTTATGTAAAATAATACAATTTTGGTTGTGTTTTTCTGTAATATTAAAACCTTGTCATTTTCTTTCAGTCAGCGAGCCCCCGAGTAAAGTTTTGCGACCCCCTAAGAGTCGCCACCTACAGATTGAAAAACACTGCTCTAAAGACACATCATTAAAATACTAACCTGCAGACATCTTGGTGACGGTTTAACAACTGATTCAAAATGATCACGTGATGAAAATTATACTTTTCCCAGAAGTCCTAAGTCCAACTTCCATCATCACTCACTTAAACTCCACTGGTTTGAAAACGTTGTTTCCTGAAACAAACGGAAAGGGTTTTATATAAAACTTTTTTAAAGACACCGTTATAGCCCAGTGGGTAGAACACTCGGTTATCGTGCAAAACGACTAGTGTTCAAATCCTGGGTCGGGCCTACACTAATTTGTATTTTCTAAAGACATATGTGTGGTTAATTTATCATGGTTGTTAACGGTGAGGGAAAACATCGTGAGAAAACCCACATGGCTGAGTTGTACTTAGTCATGTGACAGTGTATTCGTACAAAACGGCGATAGGCCTGCCCCTATCACGTGAGTACACTGTCCATGCAAAACGTGGGTACTCTGAACACCAGGTGACAAAGTCACGTGATGTTCAGAAGTATTAGTACCTCTGCCAACCCCTTCGGGGATATTCGGCGTGAACGTTTATGTTATGTTATGTTTTAAATACATTGATAATACGATGCCGTGTAGTGCTGGTTTAGAATGTTACTATCACTTTCTACCCACGGGTGTTGTAAGAGGCGACTAAGGGTATGTGGCTTTTTTAAGTGAATTTTGGGCGATGCGGTTGGACGCCCATTACCAACGATACTTTATTTCTACCATCTTGTCCCCTATCAACTTTCTAATGTGGCCGAGGAGTTTCCCAGTCTGAGGCTCTGGCTACACCTTTTGGGGATTTATAGCCGTGAGTATATGAATGAATGAACATATAGCTTTTCAAAATACATTATAATGTAAATAAATGACTATTTATTCTGTTATTTCAAATATCAAGTCGAGAAATAATTTGAGGTACTCAATCAAATTATTCTTCAAAGATTGTTAAACATTTCTAACAATATAGACATTCGTTTTCTAGTTGACTTGTTATCCTGATTTAATATAATTTGATCTTATTTTGTAGGCGAGATAAAACATTCTGAAACGAATATTTGAAGCCTATCTGTTATAACTTTCAATCTATCAAAACATCCAATTATTTTGATATATTGTTACCAAAAGGAGCGCTATTTTCTTTTTTATTTTACCAAAAACTTGGTTTACTGTTAATAACTATAAAAAACTCATTATGCTAAATGTAATAGCACTCAATGTGCTATTATATGAGAAAGAGCACTTAATACTACATTTAATTCTATAAACTTTGATAATCACATGATTGGAAGAAGATTCATTTTACATATTTTATTTATGTTTGAAGAGTGATGAGATAGCAGGGAAACTTATTTATATCTCCATCCCTCACATCTGATTTTGGAATCCGCGGAATCAATGGAATATATGCCTACCACAGGTATAACTTTAAAAAAGTTCATTCGATATATGTCACACTTACCTATAGTCTATATAATCACTATCGTAATACATAATCCGAATGGTCTAAGTTCTTTCTATAGTACGTTTATAAATTATATATCGACAAAATATTCAATTTAATTCACAGCGAGATATTCTTAGGTTTATCTTCACAAATATGATACGAACACTAAACTAATACTCCGAAGCGACCCTTCTCATAAACATCACGTGAGAACAAAATAGACACTTAATCTAAACCTTTTGCTTCGGCTAAGGGAAAAGAGAATTAACTACGAGATTGCGTGCTACGTGCAAAAAAGTTGATGGTATTTTTGCGTCAACGTTTTTGGGAAAGCGTTTTACAACCTTTACGACCGATTTCTGAATTGAGTATTCCAGCTGAGAACAACTTAAGTATCGTTCTGTCGCATTGAAATCTTAACAACTGAATGAGACAAAACGATACATAAGTCGTTCTCAGCTTGAATACTCAATTCAAAAATCGAGCGTTATTCTTCACGTGTAAAGTAAGACCATACTCAACTCTTTTCGTTATTGTCGTGTAAAAGGCGGTAGAGCTAGAGGGACTTGGGCATGTTAATTCTTCGTTGATTATAAAATAAAAATAGTCTATTATATTGTTATATGAACGTGTTTGATACAGTATGATTGAAGTTATGATAATCATGATCATCATCAGCGAAACAAATAAACATTAACTGTTCATAATTATACCAAATATCAAAAGTTTCATTAAGTATCTTCTTACTACATTCATAAAGTAATTGCTAAAACATCGCCCAAATAAGCGCAAATACGTTTACCTTGGAGCGCTGCTGAAACACCCTTATGGCCTTTAGATCTTAGTCATCGTGCTTCTTAAATAGCTTAACGCCAGATTTCTGAATTGAGTATTCAAGCTGAGAACGACTTTATACGATTTATATATATATATATACGAAGTATCGTTTTGTCTCATTCAGTTGTTAAGATTTCAATGCGACAGAACGATACTTAAGTTGTTCTCAGCTGGAACACTCAATTCAGAAATCGGTCGTAAATATTTTGGGAAAAAATCTGTGGTTCATTATATATTCACCTTCATTCGTTTCCATTGGAGTAGGTAGAGACTATCGATTACCGTAATATTTGAACGATAATTTATTTATTTATTAGTGCGGAATAATTACAGCTAAATAATACAACAAGTTTTTACAAATTCAGTAATCAACTAAGCCAATAACAAGTATTCGCAAATAAAGAACATAGGGAAGACTTATCAACTAATCTAATAAATATCTTAAAAAAAATTACAATTATTTTATGAAGTAGCTTTTGCGCTCACATTGGGACTAAAAAAATAGCACATCTATTGAGCTATATTCACATTAGCTTTTATCCTTTATCCCACTGTTATTTTTCCTACACATACATAACCGAGATATAATCACTAAGATCGAACATGCATTGAATGAATCATCTCATAGACTATGTTTGTTTCATTGCTATAATTGTTTAACATCTTTTATAATTTGAATAGGTAAAATATAATATAAAGTTAGATAGATCATATTGGTGGTCTGATTAACGATTTTAGCCTAAGCCTATTCTTGCCCCTTACTCGCTTTGCCATATTTGTAAACCACAGTTGTTTTTTTTTCTAGTTATTCTTTGTTTTTTTTTTACATGTTTTCCAATTTTCGTTTTGTTTAATAAGAGGCTTTGCATAAATTAGTTTTTGTTTTCTTTCTAAGTCCATTCGCATGAACATTTTTATTGAATAAAACCATTTAACGGCGCCAATGCACTGATTTTAGAGATAATTAGGAAAAGTTTCATTGCTATATTCAGCACATTCACATGTAATTTTAATTAAATTATACATATAACTGTCACAATAACATGATAGTCCAATAGGCAGAACACCCACCCGTAAACAGACAGGCGTGAGTTCAAATCCCGCGTAGGGCCTACACCAATTAGTCTTTTCTAAAGTCATATGTGTGGTTAATTTATCATAGTTGTTAACGGTGAGGGAAAACATCGTGAGGAAGCCCACATGGCCGAGTTGTACTTAGCCATGTGACAGTGTATTCGTACAAAACGGCGATAGGCCTGCCCCCTAACACGTGAGTGAGTACACTGTGTAAGCAAAAATAATTTTTAACAAAAAGAAAACCGACTTCATAGAAAAACAACCGAAAATAAACAATCTAGTACTAAAAAGTACGAAATAAGTTTTTTAATTGAATATGAGTACTGTGATTGATACCTTAGCAATTTCTTTATTCCACACGCGTCAGTTCAACCTACCTAAATCTTAAAATTCTCTTAAATTAATTTGTGAGCCGGTGCCAGCCTCGATGATTATTGATAATAAGAAGTGTGTATTTCGCACTTCATATACATGTAAAATGTAGGGTACCTTGTAGTTGTAGGGTAAATTGATTTTTGTACGATATAATATTTTTTAGATTGTAATAATCAGAGATAGATAGCAGGGTGAATTTACTTTTGTTTGTCTGGCACCGACTCAAAAATTAATTTAAGAGAATTGTAATATTTAGGTAGGTTGAACTGACGCGTGTGGAATAAAGAAATTGCTAAGGTATCAATCACAGTACTCATATTCAATTAAAAAACTTATTTCGTACTTTTTAGTACTAGATTGTTTATTTTCGGTTGTTTTTCTATGAAGTCGGTTTTCTTTTTGTTAAAAAATATTTTATTTTACGAGTTTTAGAGATGGGTAGACCTGGCAAAGATGCCTCTCGGATGAGGAAGCGACAATTACTGTATTATTCTTCGTATTTCCGGTATTTCTATTATAGAACGATATTAAATAGGCTCAACCATATGTAACCTTACATTACCAAGAAAGACTCAAACGCTCACGCCGAATATCCCTGAAGGGGTTAGCAGAGGTAGTAATACTTCTGAATATCACGTGACATTGTCACCTGTTGTTCAGAGTACCCACGATTTATTAGGCAGTGTTCTCACGTTATACAGGGCAGGCCTATCGGCGTATTGAACAAATAGAAAGTCACATAATTGTGAGTTTCGACAGTCCCCTCGATTTCCTGGGATGCCATCATCAGATCCTGGTCTCATGGTACTTTCTCGGTAACAATAACATAACAAAAGAAATGTTTAGTGAACCTGTACTTCTCTTCATAAAAGCTACGAAGAGGAGTATAAATCTATATAGAATGTGGAAAGAACTGTTTCCTAATACCTAGTGATTGAGGATTCACACCTTCTATCATCAGCTCAGCAGCATAACAATATGATTTTCAGAAGCAAATGCCAATATAAGTTCAGAAAATATGTAAAACGCGGTACATTTGCCTATAAAATTTGAGGGTTCCCCTCGATTTCTCCAGGATCCCATCATCAGACCCTGATATCCTCATCATGGTACCAATCCGGGAGTATCTTCTTTCGAATAAAAAAATAATAATCAAAATCGGTTCATAAATGGCGAAGTAATCGGCGAACAAACATAAAAAAAAAAAAAAAAAAATATACCGGACGAATTGAGAACACTCCTTTTTTTGAAGTCGGTTAAAAAGTGGGTACCTACTCTGAACACTCTGGACACTAGGTGTTGCTGTCACGTGATGTTCAGAAGTATTGGTACCTCTGACAACCCCTTCGTGGATAAACGGCGTGAAAGTTTATGTTATGTTATGTATAACTGTCATTAAATATTTTATTGCCAGTTCTAGTAACTATTTAGTTTAACGTATTCATAATACATTCAATTCAAATACAAAAAAGTAAACAGCAATTGTATTCAGCACAATAACTTTGTCAACTGTATGATTGTGACACTCAAATATTTGGCTATAAGTTTAATACTAATAAATAAAGAAAAGAAAAATTTCGATACCGGCGGGGATCGCTCCCGTCGCTCTGCCAATAGGCTATTTGACAAAGTTTTGAAAACTATCTTACGGTGTTTATTTGTTTATAAGGAGCCCTAATATAATACTTTTCTGTCTTTATTTTAGCTAATTTATTAGAAAATCTAAAAAGAAAATGCAATATTCAAATGTACCGCGAAAACGCGACTTTAAGTAATATGGAGGCTGTGGTACATATGACGTCAATTCCGCATTATAAACGACCAATAAGCGAAGCGATACACAACCTGTTTGTGCGCAATTTACGTCATTATAGAAATAGCCAATTACGGTCGTTTTTAGTCAAGTGACAGTTGCATCAAAAAAACCTATTTTAGAAGATGGATTTTGGTTAAATAATGCTATATTTTTATCTCGCATTATTACCATTCGCTCTAAGAAAGAAATATCAAGACTGATGAAATAAAATAAATGTATATTCTTATAACAGTCAAATAGCCTATTGAGCTATAGTGTCAATGGCTTCCAGTTTCAAAAATAAAAAAATATCTTTCTTTTATTTATCTTTTATTTGTTAGTATTAATCCTCACATGCGGTTTTCATGAACAAAAACATTCAAATTATATAAGTTTATTAATTTTGTACGTTAGTAAGTATTGATAGCTAAATAAAAAAAGCATGTGAATATTGATTCTCCAAAAAGCGATGCAAGCATTACGTTAATAGCGAAGTAACAAAGTCTTCGTATACCTAGAAGGGTAATGTAGCGTGAATAGATAGGAAAACTATGATGGTATATGTCTCAAAATTTGGCAAGAAAATAAATATGCGCATCCGAAACATTATCATAAAAAAATAATGGATTTGAAAACGCTGTAAGTCCTACGTTTTTTTCAAAGCTAAAACACTAACGAGTAAACTGACATTCACCAGTCTCTAGGCTACTAGTAAAAAATTGAAGAAAGTGCTAAAAGATAGGAAGATGATGGGAATAAGAAAGTTGTCCAAAAACGCTAAGAAATTTTGTCTCACATCCGACCGCGGCTACACAGATGTTAACAATTACTTCACTCCACCGTTTTTAGCGAATAAGGGCAAGGTTAACGAGATTACTGCAAATTTCTGGGCTGAAGTAAAGAGAGAGTTTGTATCGGAAGATTTATAGTGTTTCCTAGGCAATAGAAGCGTAGAAAGATAGGAAAATAGTGTTAATTTTTCTCTAGGTCTCAAAATTTGGCAAGATAATAAGTATGCGCAGCTGAATGATTTTCATTAAAACTATATTCTTTCTAAAGCTAACGAACTAACAAGTAAACTGACAATGACTAGTCTTCAAATACTTAATCGAAGCGTAAAAAGATAGGAAAATGATGTGAATAAGAAAGTTGGCCAAGAACGCTAAGAAACTTTGTCTCAAACCCGACCGCTACGCAGATGTTAACAATTACTTTACTTCACCGTTCACAGCGATTAAGGACAAGGTTAAGGAGATTACTGCAAAGCTTTGAGCTGAAGTAAAGAGAGCATTTATATCGGAAGATTAACAGTAGTTAGCTTTTGTGGGTGTTGAATATGATACTAATATTTTTTTAGTAGATTTAGCTGTGTAGTGTCGGCTTAGAATAGCACTAACCCATTTCTTCCGGTGGGTGTACGTAAGAGGCGACTAACGGTATTGGGGCTTTAAAGGGATTTTTGGGCGATGCGGTTGGAGACCCATCACCAACAACCTTTATTTTACCGTCTTTTCCCCACTCAACTTTCCAAAAGTGGCTGAGGAATTTTCATTCCTTAGCTCTGGCTACCCCATCTAGGGATTTTTAGCCGTGATGAGCCGTATGTATGTATTTACTTATGAGTATTAAGCTTTGTACGTTTTACTTATTGTATTCAATTTTACCTATGACGCTGTGTTATATTTTTTTTGGAATCTATTTAAAATAAATGATTTAGTTAAGATTTAAATCACCGATCAAAACAGATATATTTTATAAAAAAGTTTTTCAGTTTCAACTCTAAAATCACAACGCATTTTTACGCCAATTTAAATTCAACAAATCTTTGATAATTGATTCTTTGACAGCAACTCAAAACTGCATAGTTCTTTTTCAATTACTTTGTAACTTCAATATTAAAGTAATATAAAGGCGAAACAAAAAGAAGGATAATTAAAACAACTATTGAGTTTCGGATATTTTAATCTCTAATGTTGATGGTTGGCAATTACCACCTGCTTGGAACCCGATCATAAGCATAACTAAGTGTTAAAGCACTTGGATCCAAGTGCTTTAACGGGCTCAAAACATAAACAATCCAGAGTCGCGTCAGTCACGTCAAGCGCCATCAGAAAGGAGACAAACAGTTTAGCCTATAAATACGCCGCCTCAGGCACTATTCTTTCCTTTTTACTTTTCACAATTGAAGAATCCCAAGAAGACGATTAGATTGTTCAGAGTCATTTTATTCATAATTCATACTGTATAGAGTCCATATAACTTAAAATATATTATATATAATTATAAATAGTACATCTAACAGTAAAGCATAGTAGAACAAGTTGCCGTGTTATTTCTACTACAACTCCACCACCTTCGACTTGAGACGCCACCACGAGGCTGATCGAGTACGTGATCGAGCAGCAGGCGCACAGATAGCCTGCTATCCTTCATTTGGCGCCCGAACAGGGACTTCAGCCTACGCAGCAGAGGCACCACCAGCAGAACGAGAGAAAAGGAGGACCACGCCACGCCACGCCAAGCCGCCGGTGAAGAAGCCAGGTCCAAGGGTTGGACACAGCAGCCATCCCACCTGCCAGCATCTTACCGAGGAGAGTGTCGTGAGCCAATCATTCCTTTCTTTTCCTCACCTTAAAACCCCTCACCACGGGCAAATTAGTCAAGATAATCAATAGATAATCAATTTACATCCATTAATATCTCAGCAATCCCTTTGTATTTTACATCAATCTTATCATAAATCTATTTAATTACCTAGAAAGCACATTACTTCCCATTTATTTCTTAAAAATTTTGAGGTTAGAATAGATTCTCAACGGCATGGTCCACATGATGAAATTAAAGTTGAACTGATTGCACAAGGCAATCACCACTCAGCTATTTCTGAGCCACAGCCGCTGGTTTCTGTGATCCAGTGTATGACATAGGCCTCCCATGTGCTACAGAGTTAGCGCATAACATTTACAAAGATAATTGCAACTTAACCTTACAGCAATTCATCTAACAGGCTCCAACGCCTCACCAAGTGGAATCAGCGCACTCTATTAAGGACATCCAGGTTATGTTTCATACCACATGTCAACTTAAATAGTTTCTTAATCATATCAATATCAGAATTTCAGCCTTGTCTTGCATTAATTACTTAGTTTTCAATATTTTAACTTCACTTTGGCATTTTAGTGTTTTTGTAAAACTAGTGAGCAACATAACTAATTTTACAAAACCACATGCTCTTCACTTAGGTTAATCAACCATATATTTTCTACAGCCATCAAGTGCACATGTGAATCATTGACTCACTTTGCTTATATACATTCACTCAATTAAGTAAAGGCAGCAGTTAAGGTACTCATACCTCACATGTGCCGGCAACTCTAGCAGCATATCAATCAACTCTTCACTTAATTCAATTAATTTCAATATACAAACTTAATATTGGTTAGTTTCATGCCAGTTTCCGCTCTACCAAACGATTCAGGGATATATACTTACTACTGTTTCAAACAATTTCAGTGAACGTGAACTTCACCGAGGAACGCAGGCCTGCATCATTCAGCTGCTGCCTGTTGTCTCCAGCGGCGTCACCTTCACAAGGAGCGTAAACCGGTTTACAATTTACTTTAATTTTACATTCTTGCCACACCCTTTACTATAACAATTAACTCCAGAAATTTATCTATATACAGAACCTTTCACTTAACTAGTTACTTATTAATTATTAATTTCCTTTTCAATATGACTGACAGTGAATTATCAGTAAAAACAAACACTGCTCATGCCAGTCGAAGCTCAAGCCCTGCCAAAATGGCAAGCGATGAATATACTGTGCTTAAGTATAAACGCAGTTCCATCAAAGGGCAAATAACCCACTTTAAGAAATATTTATTTAATTTATTAGAGCATTGTGAATCCCATCCATTGTCATCAAGGGATGAATAGATGTTATCATTAAAGCTAGATAAGTTCTTGGAGTTAAACTCTCAATTTGAACACCTGCAATCACAAATGGAAGCTCTTAATTTTAGTAACTTAGATTATGAATTAGATGAAAGAGAACTCATATCAAATGAATTCTGTTCTTGTATTGTGAAGGCTCGAAATCTGCTCGGTGTCAACAAACCTGCAGACCAATTCCAAGATGCCACTGAAGGGTCAAAGGCCTCCCATCCATGCCACTGTAATGGTCAAGGCACAATGGGGTTTAGGCTACCTGAAATCACTATACCTAAGTTTGATGGTTCATACTTCAAATGGCTTGAATTCAGAGATACATTTGAATCATTAATTCACAATAATAATCATATTAAACCCATTCATAAATTTCATTACCTCTGCTCATACCTACAAGGTGAAGCAGCCAGGGTTATAGCAAATCTTGAGGTATCTGATTTCAATTATGTAGAAGCATGGAACATATTATGTGAAAGGTATAACAATACAAAACAATTAGTTAATAATCACCTTAGTGCACTTTTTAATCTCAAGGTTATGCAGAGTGAATCAGACAAGTCTCTTAGGTTTTTAAGTGATCACATCACCAAGAATGTTAGGGCTTTACAGACTTTAGGTCAACCAGTTCAACACTGGGATTCTATTTTAATTTATTTAGCTTCATCAAAGTTTGATCTAAATACTAATATCAAATGGGAAGAATACAAGGGCAATCTTCATTCAGAGTTGCCAACCTTTAATGACTTAAAAGAATTTTTAAAGATAAGAGCTGACATTTTAGAGACATTACCTCAAAGTAAGGTAAGGGTTAACACAACACAGGGTTCAAACAACAGTCATAATAATAATAATAGTCATGATTTAAAACACTATCATAGTAACAATCATATTAAACAAACAATAAATCCACCTCAAGCCTTTATTGTTTCCACTTCAGGTAAGGTAAGCGATGAGGCTAGCAATCCTCAATTGCCCTCACGTTTACCCAATGCCACTCTAGCATCAACAGTTACAACTAATACTAATTTCAAGTGCCCCCTTTGCAAGGGTAAACATTTACTGTTCCGATGCTTACGTTTCAGAAAGCTCACATTGGCTGACAGACGGAGTAGGGTCACTGGGCTTAAGGTTTGCACAAATTGCCTTCGGTCTGACCATATGGTTGCCAAGTGTCCCTATGGAGACTGTCGTAAGTGTGGTGGACGCCATCACACTCTGCTACACAGCTCTCCCCTTCTTCAAAATGATGTTGCTCCATCATCACATCCTGTCACTTCAATGCCTCAGTCGCTTTCTCTCAGTCCTCCAGTTTCCCCTTCAGGGATCATTCGCTCCACCGCCATGATTGACATCATCAATCCCCAAAATGGTAAGGTGGAGACAGTCAGATGCTTGCTAGATAGCGGCTCTGACTACTCTTTTCTCTCCGCTGACTTAAGGAATCGCCTTAAGTTAGCTTCCACACCCTCGATACACAACAGTGTTACAGGTGTTGGGAACACCTCTCTTAACCTGAGACCACAACAGTGCTCAGCGTTGATTCGTGCCCGCACTGGCACATACTCACATCTTCACACCTTTTTGGTGTTGCCTTCCATAGCAAAAAGGCATTCTAATGAAGCCATTGATGTTTCAAATATCACTCTTCCCTCAGCTATCACATTAGCTGATCCTCAATTCAATCAACCACTAAAGGTTGACATTATGATTGGAGGAGATCTATTCTGGGATCTACTTGGCTCCGAAAGGCTCACCTTAGGTCCAGGCCTACCCATGCTGCATCATTCACAGCTAGGCTGGATTATAGCTGGCAAGATTTCCCATTCATTACCACAAAATTCACAAACTTGTAATTTTGTTAGTAGCAGTTCTTCTACCAAGTTAACTAGAACTCATAGACTAAAAACTAGACGTTTCTGTCCTCTCAGCCCACTCAAAGCAGCAGATTACCGTCTTGGTGATACTTACACCTTACCAAAACCAATTGGTTATTAATAACCTAAGTTGAATGAATTCATACACAACAAACATTCAACAATTGTTTATGGTTTACTTTTAATTTACATTTATATACAAATATTTTACTTTATACAATACTTATACACTTTACATCATCCTACACATGGATCAATCATTATTTGCTATTTTATTATGTCTTTCCTTCTAGATACAGTAAACAGCTGACTACCTAAAGGTCATTGACATCGAGGTAGTTGACCTTACAAGTTCATCGACTTTGAACTTTAGCATATATTTTTTTTTTGGATTCATTTATCAGATGTATTTGAATCAGTGCGATGATCAATCACCATGATTATCATCATCATCAACGGTGGTCATCATCATAATTTCTTTAGGCTTTATTTTCGCCAGGGGAAAACCCACGGAAATATTTTGTGACAATGAGCGAAATTTCGTTGCCGCAGCTAAGGAAATAAATTCATTTTTTAACGACAATAAAGACTATTTGTGCAGTTTGCTAATGTTCAAAATATTAACTTTAGATTTTGCCCGGTTTACGCCCCTAATTTCAACGGAAGCGCAGAAGCTGGCATTAAGCTTGCTAAGTTTCACATTAAACGCATCATGGGTAACACCCACCTCACATTCGAGGAATTATCTTCTCTTTTTGCCCAGGTTGAGGCTATCCTCAACAGTAGACCCATCGCTCCCCTTTCCTCCTCCCCAAATGATTTGGCAGTTCTCACACCGGGACACTTTCTCCTCGGCAGGTCACTCACGGCTCTTCCATCACCGGATCTGGCAGACTTACCGACGAAGAGATTGGATCGCTTTCAACTGTTGGAGCAGCTACGGCAAACATTTTGGAGGAGATGGCACAGGGAATATTTATCAGAGCTACAACAGCGAACTCAATGGCGAGTAAGATGTAGAGACTTGCGCATGGGTGATCTTGTCCTAATAAGCGAAGATAACTCTCCACCTCTGTTATGGCGAAGAGGGCGAGTCACTAAACTATATCCAGGAGCAGATGGTGTCCCGAGAGTGGCCGATATCAAGACCATGCAATCGACAGTAAGGCGAGCCATAAATCGCTTGTGCCTACTTGTAGAAGAAGATTGAAGACTCGTCTTCAATGGCCCCCCAGTATGTTAAAGCACTTGGATCCAAGTGCTTTAACGGGCTCAAAACATAAACAATCCAGAGTCGCGTCAGTCACGTCAAGCGCCATCAGAAAGGAGACAAACAGCTTAGCCTATAAATACGCCGCCTCAGGCACTATTCTTTCCTTTTTACTTTTCACAATTGAAGAATCCCAAGAAGACGATTAGATTGTTCAGAGTCATTTTATTCATAATTCATACTGTATAGAGTCCATATAACTTAAAATATATTATATATAATTATAAATAGTACATCTAACAGTAAAGCATAGTAGAACAAGTTGCCGTGTTATTTCTACTACAACTCCACCACCTTCGACTTGAGACGCCACCACGAGGCTGATCGAGTACGTGATCGAGCAGCAGGCGCACAGATAGCCTGCTATCCTTCACTAAGCAAGAAGGATAATTTATTCTTTTTTTTATATTCCTTCTACACAACTCAATATTAAAATACTCTCTCAAACACTCAACAATTCCTTTATATTCATACCCCCTTTGCAACATTGATTGATTGGATAGTGTTCTTAACTCTCGGTTAGATGCGCATGTAAAGATACACGATAATCAATTTGGTTTTCGTAAAAGGCTATCTACTGAAAGTGCAATACTGTGTCTTAAGACTACTGTTAGATACTATATGAATAAAAATACACCTGTCTATGCATGTTTCCTCGACCTGTCAAGGGCATTTGATTTGGTTTCCTACGACGTCTTATGGAATAAGCTGAATTTACTAAACGTCCCTGCTGAATTAGTTCGACTGTTTAAGTACTGGTACGGAAACCAGATCAATTGCGTTAGATGGGCGAGCGGCTTTTCGGAACCGTACGTACTGGAGTGCGGTGTTAGACAAGGTGGGCTGAGTTCCCCATTACTGTTTAATTTATACATGAATGCACTACTTGAGGCGCTCAGCAGCATGTATGTTGGTTGTCGCATAGACGACGTTTGTGTAAATAATTTGAGCTACGCTGATGACATGGTGCTGCTGAGTGCGTCACCTTGTGGCTTGCGTAGGATGCTCAATGTGTGTGAGACGTTTGCAGTTGAACACGGCTTAAAATATAATGCGCGGAAAAGTCAGTACATGGTATTTGGATCTGGTCGTGGGCGGTATGTTAGTGAGGTACCAGCTATTAGGTTGGATGGCGCTAGCTTAGAGCAGGTGCAGTCATTTAAGTACCTAGGTCATGTTCTGACGTATGATCTGAAGGGTGACTGCGATATTGAAAGAGAGCGTAGGGCTTTGTCTGTCCGAGCAAATATGATCGCTCGCAGGTTTGCACGGTGTTCAGTTGAGGTTAAGGTAACGCTATTTAGAGCTTACTGCACGTCACTTTACACCTGCAGCCTGTGGCGTGATTATACGCAACGGGCATACGGGGCCCTGCGTATCCAATTTAATAATTGTTTCCGGGTGTTGGTGGGGCTGCCCCGCTTCTGTAGCGCATCAGGGATGTTCGCAGACGCGCACGTAGACTGTTTTTACGCGACAATGCGTAAGCGGTGCGCCTCCTTGGTGCGCCGGGTGCGGGACAGCCCCAACACAATACTAGGTATGATCGGGGCGAGGTTAGATTGTCCCTGTATGCGACATTGTTGTGCCCTCCATGCTCCCTGTGTAAAAGAGGATAGGGCTTTGTAAATATATTATGTGTATATTAAGTTATGTCTTTCCTAACATAGTATGTAAGCCTTTACTAACACTAATGTGAGTTTTGTTACTTGAATATACATTTTTATTATTATTTCGGGGACACTTTTAGCTTCTCGCCTCTCCCATGGCCGAAACAGAAAATTAGAATTTTAAATGGGAGAGGCGGTACTCCCCGACAAGAGCACAGTCGGTCGGGGTCAGGGAGTCAGGTTCAAGAACCGACGGACGATCCGAGCCGTATCGAGCAGCACCGCTTTCTGCATCTGTGCTGGAACCGACACGCCACAGAAATCCAACCGCCTCAAGTTGGTCGCGAGGCTGGTTGGAATTAACCCGTTCGCGGACAAAACAATTGGGATTATTTCTGTCGAAGTCACACCCCACATGTCGGTGATCTCGTGAGCCAGATCGAGATATTTCCGACGCTTCTCGGTGTCGGCTTTCACGAGACCCTCGTCATGAGGGATAGTGACATCCACTAGAAATACCCTCGACTGCGACCGATCCCATACCACGATATCAGGCTTATTCGCTAGAATAGTCCTGTCCGTGATAACGGATCGGTCCCAATAGATTTTGGCACGGTCGTTTTCTAGGATTGGCTCCGGCAGATACTTGTAATACGGCAGCCTCTGTTGCAAGAGTCCGTATTTTAGAGCGAGCTCCTGATGCAGGATTTTGGCTGCTTGGTTGTGTCTGTGCAAGTACTCAGTGTTAGCAAGAGCCGAACAACCGGAAATAACATGCCTAAGTGACTCTCCGGGACGGCCACATGCTCGACAGATGTCTGTGGTACCGTCCTTTAGGATGTATTTCCGATAGTTCCGCGTCTTGATAACCTGGTCTTGTATTGCACAGACAAAACCTTCGGTTTCCCCAAAGAGGTCCCCGAAACGCAGCCAATGCAGGGAGGCTTTACGGTCCACGAAAGGTTCGTGAAGTACCTTGTAAAACCTCCCGTGCAAAATCATCTTGTAAATCCTTCTCTTTCCATACGGACTCCCGATCAGAGGTGCTAAGTACCTCCGGGGTTCGCCAATCCTGTGAGGCCAACGATAAGGGAGTCAGTCCTTTATCACTAGCGACCACCTCTCCCCGAATACTATCATCCGTCATCGTCAAAAAATAGTTTCTGAGGTTGCATACCTCGCGGTTGGTTATTATTATTATTATTATATTATTATTGCTATTAAACTCTTTAATTAATCTTGAAAAGGTCAAGGAAATCCTATTTGATTAAGGTATAGTGTTTGCGAATTCAGGTTTTGAAGAGTAGAGCGAGTCAAGAGTTGGAAGTTTGGTTCTTTATTTTCATAACTTTTCGACTGATGGCCTCGGGTCCAGAACAGACGACGTATTTAATAAAGTTTGTGAGCATTTAACCGGTATTAACTAATTACATCAGCGCAATGAGGTATACTCAAACCCCTCTCTGTACTTTATTAAAGTAATGTATGTAATACACTCGTAATAAACAGGAAAGACTTTCTGGTGCGTTAGTTTGTTTGTCATGAAAAGGCTTCGTGAATGACCAAGTAATTAAACAAAACATTTGACAACAAAAAGCTACAACTTTTAGAAACAAAAATAGGTTACCGTAAGCAACATTTTAGTGTGGAAGAGCGAAAAACGAATGTTGTATGTCGGTGCAGTTGTAGAAGAACACAGCTATAGAGTGTGCTGTAAAACAGTACAGTTCAATATTTACTAATAACACGGTGAAAAGCCTTGGCCGACCAGTAGTATAAATATTTGATGATTTCTGTGTTCTTTTCGACAGTGCATTTTCCACATATAGGGTGAAAAGATTGAATAATATATAGAGTTGGTGATGGGTCTCCAATTTAATTTTCTAAAGATCTCTTAATTACCTAACAAATTTATTGACTATATTTTTTTCGTAGTATGTGAAAACCAAGTGGTTAAAACGTGTTTGAATTTCGCTGATGTAATTTATGTAATAAAGTATAATTACAGTATGTATTATTATCATATATATTATATTTGTTGTATCTCAAACGAATGGCTTATACCTTCCGTTATTAGGGTGATTTGGCCATAGTCCATTCTATCTAGTGTATGTATAATCTAGTTCAGATTGGCAGACTAAAGATTAATACCATGATAGTAATTAATACGGATAGCGACTTAACGTTACCTTCGAAGATCGGAATCATCTTAATTTCCGGTTAGTTAATTGATTATAGCGCAGGATATTGCATCCTATGAAACTGAGCTTGTGCCCGGGGCCCGAACCCGAGACTTCCCTGTTATGAGCTGAAATCCCTATATTAAGTTAAATAGGGCTTTGACTGAAAATCAGCGTATGATCAGTATTCACTCTGTCATACAAGAGCTGAGTCAAGGCCTTTTTTGGTAATGTTTTTTTTAATACATATGTCATTGTCTTGGGTAAGCTTGTAAGTCGTGTAGTGTCGGTTTAGAATAGCACTACCCCGTTTCTACCGATGGGTGTACGTAAGAGGCGACTAACTATATCTTTTTACATTTAAATTTGCAACGTACCGAAATAATGTTTTTTTTATACTCATGGCTCTAAACCCATAAGGGAGGAAGCTAGAACTATGGAATTGATTAAATTTTTGAGCCACAGTGGTAGACGGCAAAGACGGTAAAATAAGCACGAAAGTAAGCCGCAAAAAATAGTACGACAAACGACACCCACGAGATGAGTTTGTATTCTAAGCTTACACAAATAATTAATATCAATTTGTGCCTATGTTCGGCTGGTTATATAAATATTACTAGTATTAAAAATTTTGCCGTGTAGTGTCGGCTTAGAATAGCACTACCCCGTTTCTACCGATGGGTGTACGTAAGAGGCGACTAACGGTATTGGGGCTTTTAAGGGATTTTTGGGCGATGCGGCTGGAGATGGAGACCCATCACCAACAACCTTTACTTTACCATTCTTTCCCCACTCAATTTTCCAAATGTGGCTGAGGAATTTCTAATTCCTTAGCTCTGGCTACCCCTTTTAGGGATTTATAGCCGTGAGTATATGTATGTATGTATGTAAAAATCTCTCATCTGAAACCTACTTTTTGATTGAAATTTAAAGTACCCACTTAAGTAGTAGTCTTTAAGGTTTTAATTGGTGTAAATAAATATTTTTTCTTTTTCAGCTTAATCCGACTCCAAGCTTTTTTTAGATAACAACAGTATTAAGATTGTCTTTATGTATTATCTAGACTAGAATAAACTGTAATTAATTATATACCCTACTCTTGATCTGACAAAACCATAACATATTCTAAAACAGTTTCAAATGTGTAAGAACATTTATATTTGATCCTTGGGATTCAAATTCAAACGATTTAGATTAATTTTTGTTGTTATTATTTTGATGAACGTAACGGGTTTACTTAAATATGTATTAATTATTTAACAAGCTGTATATGTATCGAACTAAGATTCCTAAAAAGTTTGTTTTCCAGAGGTCATAAATCCCTTTTGCCATTTTAAACGTCAAATACCAGAAAAAACAAAATAAAATAAATAGTAGGACCCTATACAGAATTATAAACGTATACTCTATTAAATCACCCAATAAATTAATATCATACATAATATTGCATTCTGTCTTTTTGGCCACAACCATATTGAATGAATGAGAATGATTTGTGGTTTCAGTGTGAAGCGGCGGCGGCGGGGCGCTAACATCAGCCACAGTGCCCATGAAACAATTATTAAATTTTTACAGCAAATATGACTACACAACTAACGCCTCGATGAAAAAAGGCGTTTTGTACAATTACATATTAAGATTATCTAAGGGTTGTACATAGTCACATAGTTTACTTTTAAAATAAAATTAAAAACTCTTTTAATGTAGACTTTTAATTAATGAAAGGAGTTCTAGGTTTCAATTCCCGCGAGTTAAAATAACAAATATAAATTGGTAGGTTAATCCACTGCCTTGAGTCACTTGCTTATCTAAATATTATAGAATATAATAGAACAGAAAAACACTTTATTGCACATCAAAAAGGAAACACATACGCAAATACTAATTCAATAACAAAAGTACAATTAGCGGTCTTATCCCTGAAAGCAATATCACAAAAAAAAATATAAGTAGATTCCGTGCTTCGTAGATCAAATGAAGCTGACGGTCCCGGCTACTACAAGTATCACGGTTACAGTTGGTTGTATGCCAACCCGCACTAGGCCAGCGTGGTGGGCTATACCAAAATCACCCTTTTCAGGGTAGGCTCAAACATTATTAAGATGAAATACAATTTAGTGTATTAAAGTGAATTACTTTATAACACATTGAAATATTTGTATTTTGTCACAAACTTACAAGTCAGTTCTAATAAACCGAAAAATGTTTACAATTTTCATTTTTCTTTAATCATGTTAGATTCAAATTGTATGTTTATGTTAAAAGGCTTAAGCTGATAATCTACGTAAACAATATCAGAGACTCCAAAATATCAATTTGTTTTTGAGCTTTTAAAAAAATATTCTTTTGCTCTGGTTACCCCATCTAGGGATTCATAGCCGTTACTATATGTATATATTATTCAAAAAATCGCTTAGATAAAGTAGAGCAACAAATCCAAAACTTATTTAAACCAATCAAAATAATGTTAAATGTATTAAAGTCTTCGCTTTTTATTCAATACTCACCATACCACTCCAGACCAGCCAATTATTGTAATACACATTTAATTTGCATTCAAGCGAGACTGTAATTGTTAATGTCGTTTAAATTATTCTGATAGTAATTACAAGTCTGCAAAATGAACTAAATGTTTCGTGCTTCCTAAAATGAAATGTTCTTCATTACGAACTTCATAAAGTAAAAGGCAACTTTGTCTCGAATGAAACGGTATTAAAATTAATTCTTAACTTCTCATCTCTGACTGCAAGTTCTACAAATAATTATAAATATTTAAAAAGCTAACTGCAAAGCATGGAGCATGAAACTATCATTCTGAAAGTGGATAAATGCAAATATAGTATAAATAGTAAAAAAAACCTCTTTGTTTGAAATACCTTAGAAATTGGAGCAACCCAACAGTGCGAAATAATATTCTCATCATTCCCCTTTATGTCAGGGTAGCTTTAAATAGTCAACTTTTATTTGTTTTTCACATCAGCTTCCTGTGTTTCTTGTATGCGAAATAAAGGGAATCGGACTTTTTGGAAAGTTTCTTATAAGGGCAAACTAACCATAAAGTTTTTGACCATTTTTTCCTATCTCAATTTCTAAAAGTGGCTAGGGGATAGTGGTCGATGCCAAAGCTTTAACTACCCTTTTTTAGAATTATAGTCTTAAGTATAGATATGTTACGCAACGTAGAAGCACAATAGAAATTAGGAGGTGAACTTGTATAAATATATTTACGGTAACATAACATAAACGTTCACTCCTAATATCCCCGAAGGGGTTGGCAGAGGTACTAATACTTCTGAACATCACGTGACTTTGTCACCTGGTGTTCAGAGAACCCACGTTTTGCATGGACAGTGTACTCACGTGATAGGAGGCAGGCCTATCGCCGATACGGTAATATGTCCCAAAAAAGGGAAGCCGGAGATTTCCAATAAGAATAAATAATGCCACTTTTAAAATTTAAGCGGAGAAGAGATGAGGGAAAGGGTCTTTGGTGAAATAATCGCTTTAAAAGTCCAAAAATATTATTATAGAATCTTAAGATCGTATAAGGTGCATTTGCTTTGTCGACGCCATAATTTTATTCTTCTCTTGTTTTTGTGTGAAGTGTTTAAACGGTTTCATTATAATAATTGTGCCCTACTCGGATTAAAAAAAAGGACATTTCAATACCCAAATTATGTTGAAATACTTTAGAATAGAATAGAATAACTCTTTATTGCACATCAAACACAAATTTACATACATTTATATACATTACATAATAATATGATCAAACAATTTACAGTGAGGTACAATTGGCAGTCTTATCGCTAAAAGCGATCTCTTCCAGACAACCTTTGGAAGGTGAGATCGATAAATTAATTATTTGGGTAGATACACAAAACAAGGCCAAAAAAAACAACATAATAATCTATTTAGCTCACTTAAAACTAACTTATTTAATTTAAATAATAATATAAATATTAGTCATACAAAATAATACGTTGCCTTAGGTAAAAAATAATGATCTACTCTAGGAAAATTTTATAGTTTACTAGCTATTGCTCTCTTCTTCGTCCGCATGGAATAGTTATATTGAAACAATATCGTATTAGACATATACAGGGCGTCCCACGGCGATGCCACATGGAGGGAAAGTACCTTTTATATCACCGATAGCATATTTTGCTGAAAGAAGACTTCATTTTATTTTTAAAATTTGGTAAAACTTTTTTTTCCCGTCAACAAACTTTTATTATTATTTTTAACACTTGATCACAGTTTAAGATGCTTTCTGTGATATTTAAGTACATAGATGTAGGTAAATAGATGAAATGAAGATGTTATTTCTGTTCCCGTAAGAGTTTCAGGCGTCTTTACATACCAAAAATCAACCTGATACAATTGAAATTGTGAATTTTATAGACCATTCAATATCAATAATCAATACTTATACCAACATATTTTTTTGCTATCGCTACTATAGCAGCAGATTTGCGGGAAAATCAATATAGCAATCAAGCAACAGTGGCAAGCAAAATTGATGAATAAGCAAAGTAATCATATTTCGCAGAGTTTCTTAGTAGATTTGTTGATGGATACTCGATTCTATTGCGTAGTAAGAAAGACTATTATCAAATAACAGGCCAGAAGCAACACACTAATTCTCTATTGACCAATATTGTCCAAATCTAATGTGATAATCGATGGCTAATGAACAAAGCATGACTATTTATGAGCCTCATGTAGGTTACATGAATATAAACCTTATTCCAATGGAATAAAGTACGTTGTAGTTTACATTCTTCCATGATGAATTATAACATCGACTATTTGAATTAAATCAGCGGAAATGTTATGTGTGCCAGCTTTTTGAAGATGCACTAAAACTTGTTCAAATAAACAGCAGCGATTCTCATTTAAACGCACTCATAAAAGTTCTACTATATTTTATGACAAAATGAGGTTGAAAATCCTAAATTCTATCCTTTAAATTACATACATACATACATATACTCACGGCTATAAATCCCTAGAAGGGGTAGCCAGAGCCAAGGAATTATAAATTCCTCAGCCACTTTTGGAAGTTGAGTGGGGAAACTGCGGTAAAATACAGGTTTTTGGTGATGGGTCTCCAACCGCATCGCCCAAAAATCCAATAAATAGCCCCAATACCCTTAGTCGCCTCTTACGACACCCGTGGGTAGAAAGGGGTAGCGACATTCTAAGCCGGCACTACACGGCAATCTATCCTTTAAATTATTATAAAATAATTGGGCATATAAAATTAAAAGGGTTTAAAACTCAATGTAAGGTAAATTGCACTTAACTATACAATGCCAACGACAACTTAAAAGGCAAACAAAGACAACCTCGTATCTTATCTAAAGCCATTATGTCCTAAGAATTAAATATGGAAGTGCAAATGTTAACTGACATTTTGCAACGTACCCTTTATTTAACCATAAAAGCTATTAACTAAAATATTTACTTACAGATGACTCAAAGCTTCGAAATAAACCACTTATCAGTCAGCCTAGGTATTTGAGTTAAATATAAAAAAAAACATTGTTAAACAAAATTTGTAACTATACGAGTTTTAGTTTTATGGGTAATAATGATAAAATTTAAATATACCTACGATATAATGATACTACAATTAGGTAGTTATAATAGCTAACTCTAAATCTATGAGACAAATACCGAGTCTCGTAAGAGGCAACTAAAGGTATGGGGCTTTTTAAGTGGTTTTCGGCCGATGCGGTAGGAGACGGAGCACCAACGATACTTTATTTCCACCATCTTCTAAGGGTGCATGAGGAGTTTAGGAGTTTTTAGCTCTGAAGCTCTGGCTACCCCATTTTGCGATGTATGCCAAAAAATATTTGTGTGTTTAAAAATAATGATGTATGTTTGTACAAAATACCACACAGTTTTGGTATAATATGCAAGAACTATGGAACCAAAAAGTCGTTGTCACCATAAATCAGAATCCATTTTCCAATTAACAGTTAAGTGCTTCCAGTTAAAAAGGGATTAACTTATTCCAGCCTACACGAATTGAGCAGAATAACAGACGGGAAAATTGATTGTAACTGAAACGAAATGTTGTTGCAATATATTATCTTTCGTATATTATAGTTATAAAAAATATGTACTATCATTACAAAGGCAGGATCATTTTTAGATTTTTCATTAACTGATGGCGGTTTGTGAAGAGTAACTAATAAAAGAAAGTCGTGTAAGTTATTCCATTTATTATTCGACTACTTATAATTTCTAAATATAGTACGGGGTAAGCAGTAAAAAATATTTAACACCATCCGTGTGAAGCCGGGGCGGACCACTAGTGAATGTTGTAAATGTATCCGAACCTTTTCACGCGTCCCGGTTACTGGATAACCTTTATCGGATCCGACACGGTGTATGACCGTCTTATTTAGCTTTGCCAATAGAATAGAATATAATAGAAAACCCTTTATTGTACATTACAGATAAATACATTTTACACCCTATTTTTTAGACCCTTTAATGATGTTTTATTTTTTAGAAACGGACGGACTTGGGTACTGGCGGCCTGAAATTGCACTTTCTTTAGTCTTCCCGTGGGTGTGAGTTCTTCACGCGATTACTGAGACTCTTTCAGCACTGGGTCTGTATTGGTTGCAAAGCCATAACTTTATTTAACAATATTTATCAGTCTTCTTCCAAATAGGCTTAGGTTATTTTAATATAGTCGACAGAAAAGAAAGAAGGGAAAGTCATAATAAAGACAAAAATATAGACTCAAAACAGAAAATATGGGAATTTAAATGATATTTTTTTACAATTTTCGTAGTGTAATGTAAATCAATAGAGATAAAAAAACAATGGCTAACATATTTTCAAAAAATCATGAAATTCCCGGACAATATTTTTCAATCGTAACTTTAACATTGTCATTATATTAATCACATTTACTAGTCTCTTTCCATATACACTTTTATTGTTGCGGTAGCGATATACATTAGACCGTAAAAAGTAGAAATCTGTATTGAAAAGAATTAAATAACAGTGATAGAATAGTAAAATATATATTAGAGAACGAGATATTTTCCGAGTACGAACATAATGGCAATGTGACTATATTCAATTAAAGTCTAATAACGCAAAATATTACACATTACTTTTGTTCCATTTGTTAGATGCAAGAGCGAGGGAGGACTAAACTATAATATAACTAGCTGAACCGGCAAACGCAGTTTTACCATACAAATTGTTTCTATGGAATTTCTAGTCAATAAAATAAAATGTTACGGGTGTACAACCCTTATCACCATTACATACATACATACATATACTCACGGCTATAAATCCCTTAACGGGGTAGCCAGAGCTTTGGCACGAAAAATTCCTCAGCCACTTTTGGAAGTTGATTGGGGAAAAGATGGTAATAATAAATGTTTTGGTGACGGGTCTCCAACCACATCGCCCAAAAATCACTTAATAAGCCCCTATACCCTTAGTCGCCTCTTACGATCACCCACGGGTAGAAATGGGGTAGTGTTATTCTAAGCCGACACTACACGGCTAAGCCGACACTACATCGCTAATTATTAACCCATATTACCTAATATGTTGTGTATACAAAATATCATTTAAATTGGTTCAGCCGTTTCAAATTCAAATTCAAATTCAAATCATTTATTGCATTCAAGTGGTACATACAAGGTGATACAGGTTGTTTTTATTTAATGAGCCATAACTTGAACCCTGATAGGGCACCGCATAATATAAACTTACAAATAAAAGTTATAAAAGGTAAATAATAAAAAGAAAAAAAAGTTAATTCTGAATAAAACACAAGTATGATATAAAACGGAAAATTTAAAAAAAACTTAAAACTAAACTTTATTGCTAAATTATAATACTAGCTTATTTTATTATTACTACAAGTTAATTAAATTAAAAATATATTAAAGGTCCGCATATTAAATTCATGTCAAAAAATAATTGTATGTCTTTTTCTATCTAGTTAAAAAGCCAATTTAAATAAATTATAAGTTAAATAATACAATATTATTATTATTATATTTTACTTTATAAATGTCTAGTTATAGTTTATATAATACTAATGTAATAATACAGATCAATTAGATAAGTCCAAATATTCATTTAAAGAGTAGTAGCATTTACGAATGAGAAAGTCTTTCAGGTATTTTTTAAATTTCACTACATTAGTTTCATTTTTTATTTGTTGCGGAATATTATTGTAAATTTTTACAGCCATTGCGTATGGACCAGAATGTACTAAGCTTAATTTCGACTGGGGGGCAGCCAATCGCGATTGTGGTCTTAAATTTTTTGGTCTATCATATTGGGGAAATAAATGCATGTTCTGCTTAACAAAAATACTTATCGCTAATATGTACATGCTAGTAAGAGTAGGTATTCCTAAATTGGTAAAGTATGATCGACAGCTTGTCGTCTCATCTATATTAACTATTATTCTAATGCATCTTTTCTGCAATCTAAACAATGTTAAAGTATCCGTGCTGTTACCCCAAAGGATAATGCCGTATTGTAGCCAAGAATGCGCGTATGCATAGTATGCTTTCATGGCGGTTTGTTTGTCTGTTGACTTTTTTAACTCATAGAGCGCATATGTGAATCTAGATAACTTTAAGGCAATTTTCTTTATATGTCCCTTCCAATTTAAATAAGAATCAATATTTAATCCTAAAAGTGAATAGCTATCGACGCATTCCAATTTTGTTTTATTAAAAGAGTAATCTATTTTAAGTGGCTGTCTTTGGTGGGGGCGAAATTGCATAAGTTTTGTTTTTTTATAGTTTATTTTTAGATTGTGATCATTAAGCCAATTTTCTATTTTTGAAAACATCATATTTAACTTCGTATTCACCTCGGTATCGTCATTACATGGGATAAGGACAGATACATCATCCGCAAACAATGTACATGGAGAATCTATTATATCCGGTAAGTCGTTTATATACAACAGAAACAGAATACAACCTAGTACGCTTCCCTGTGGAATTGATTTGGTTACATGAATTTTTCTCGATTCTATTTTATTTATATCACCCGTGATGTGGTCATAGTAATCTATTACGACGTACTGAACTCTATTGCTTAAGTAGGACGAAAACCATGAATATGCTGGTCCTCTCACGCCAATACCATGCAGTTTCAATAGCATTATCCTATGTAGAATTCGTTCATATGCTTTGCTCATATCGAGAAGTGCGCCGACGGCATGTTTTTTCCCATTTATTATTTCTAATATAAAATGTACAAATTTGAATACGGCCAGTGACGTTGACCGATGTTTCCTAAATCCGTTTTGATGGTCGTTAAATATTTTGTATTTTTCACAGAATTTGGTCAGACGGGAGGACATCGCGGTTTCATAAATTTTAGAAAATGATGTTAAAAGAGCTACTGGGCGGAAGTTGTTAAAGTTTTTCTTATCACCACATTTATGGAGGGGTTTAATAACAGCAATTTTAAGTGAATCTGGTACTATCCCCTCTGCAAACGACTGATTTACAAGATAGCATAATGGAGGGGCCAGCTTTTCGTAACATTTTTTAATAAGGATTGGGGGAATCTCATCATGGCCGTAGCTATTTTTGTTCTTTAATCCTTTTATAATTTTTATGATTTCTTGCACAGACGTTTCTCCAAGATACATAGAATTTTCTGATAATTTTATAACTGGTCGGCCTACTGGAGCTTTTAAGATTTGCGCCTCTTCTGCATCTCCGCGGGATGAAAAATGATCGTTAAAAGTGTTTGCTATCATATTTGGGTCATCTGTTGGCATATTACACATTACTTTTCATCATTCGGAGGAGTTTGGTGACAATCACTATATCACGTGAATTTTATAAATTAGAAGAGATGGATCAGGGTGGCTGACGAAAGGTGATCATTTAACATGTGAGATTTAATCGTATTAGACCATGTCTGAAAAGATTATTTCTATGTAAGTAAATAAATAAATATATGGTAGTTTTGAGTCCTTGAGCCCCAAACTTATATGAGTTGTTATGATAGGCTTTCGATTATGAAGTTTTGCAATGTTATATAGTCATATAACATATTTCCCTGTGTCCTATAATAAATTATAGGTCTCATAATTCATTTAGCACCATAATGAATAAAGTATACAAAATTTCATAAAACTGTTGATTATAACGAAGTCATTTCAAGATTTTATGTTTAGGCAAATTATTTTCGAAAAAAGGAATAAAATCTCTGAAAGATGGTCGTTTAATTAACAAAAAACTGGCATATATTCGACTTCAAATCGTCTTTCAAGGCTATACGCAGCGGAAGAATCTTCGGATATTTATCCAACAAAAAGAGACAAATTGTTTTCCCCGATCACTTCAATAAATTAAACGTCTAAGTCACTTGTAAATTATTCTGCCTATGTTGTGTTTGCTTGAATCTTATTTTTGAACTTCTACACTTTAATGTGTTGTTACTTTTTACTCAGAAAAAGCCAAAATAACAACAATATTAACAAGTGCTGTGTAGTGTCGGCTTAGAATAGCACTAATGGTATTGGGGCTTTTAAGGGATTTTTGGGCGATGAGGTTGGACACCCATCACTAAAAACCTTTATTTCACCATCTTTTCCCCACTTAACTTTCCAAAAGTAGCTAGGAATTTCAAATTACTTAGCTCTGGCTACCCCATCTAGGGACTTATATCCGTTAGTATGTATGTATGTATGTATGGATTTTATTAATATATATCAGGTCCTTGAATTGCATCTTTTCAACTATTGTATATTGGTGTTTTAAAAGGTTTCGGACTACGCAGTATTGATATGCTTTCCACACTGTGTTTGACTTAGCCAAGTTTGTGGTAAGCCTAACGATGAACGGAAATTTAGTAACTGATTGTGGAAATCTTAGGAAAGGACCTGGAGGGCAATTCTCGCAAGTTCGAAATCATTACTGTCATAGAAATTATATCAAGTGTTCAATGTCGTGTGCAAAATATCACAAAGTGAAATATATTTCTATTGATAGATTGAAACTGTATTCTTGCACACGGTAGTAATTTTTCCTTAGAAATTAAAGAATGAAGACCGAAATCAATGATCCAAGCGAATGAATTGAATGAAAAGTCAGTTTAACTGTCATCTTAGTTATGAATAGCTCTGTCAATATTTACATATGTTTTGGTTTGTTTAAATTTTCCTTTAACTGGCACTTTGCCGGTAACTAGCAAAGTCTGAATTCCCAACTGGACCATCCGGCAACCGGATTTAGTTTTTGAAATTTTATAATGCCAAAATAATAACTTATTTATAATTTAATAATATAATTAACGTTGATACAAGTAGACATTATTTACAACTTCAAAGACTATTTGATCTATGATCCATTTAATATATTTACCTACATTTTAATTTTCTATCTATATTCAAACAAAATGACTACCGTTCGCACGACATATTCAAATATCATCATATCGTCTGATCGTGACCACTCGATATCATCCTTTGATATCATCATATCGACTGGTTTTCAATAGAAAAATTTCGATCGGATGAAGTGAGAATAGCTCAAGTCAAATATCGATCGCAAAATATCACAAAAGTGATAAATATCGAAAGTGATATAGTATCTATCGTGCGAGAATTGCCCCCCTGTATAATTAGGTATCTTTCTAATTATTTAAGACAATTGTCGCTTTTTTATTACATCCAGATTGCCTAGCAGGATCATTTTTTATCGACAGGATATCGGCTAGAGTGAGATGACAGAATATGACAATAAGTAAGTGCGAAAGAAATTGTTGTTTTATACCACGCGATATCTAGTTAAAAGGGCCCTCGTATTCACTATATAGAAGCTGCCGCTACGTATATAAGAAATTTTACCAATTAGTTATTTGAGAACGCATCAATATTTTAAATATTTAGATTTTTTCTTTTTTACGTTGCCGTTTGAAGAGTTAATGTAATTATTCGACAGGTATTATGCATCATTGTCCCACTATTAATGATCTGGGATGTGGTTTTTTGATTATGCAAATAAAACATTCTTACTACAAGAGCAATAGAAATGTATCCACGCAAATCTATAAGAAACAACAAAACAAAAGACCCAATAATCGGTAAACAATTTATCTGCAACTTCCCAATAAGTTTCCGTCGCAAAAACAAGGAATAAAGACATAACCTACCATCGAGATTTATAATAATTGATCGTCTGTATTCTGTTAGTGTCATAAATTGTTAGGTGAGATTTGTACAAGGTCTTATCGTGTCCCGACACAGATGTATGTGAGAGATTAGCTAGAATACCTATTCTGGTTTCGATTACATTTCAGACATACTGCTCCTGAACTAGCAAAAAGCCTTAGGACTTTTTATGGTCTATTCGCTCGTGATTTAGTTCGCGTTTTTACGAGTTTGTTGAACCTTTTTGCATTTGGTTTTGGATGTTGGACAATAAGTTGTTTGACGGTCGGTTTTTGATTTTAACATAGTGACTGAAAAAGTTTGAATCTGTTTTTGACAACTTTGTGGAAACTATGGATATTTAGTTTGTTACGAGTTTTCAATCCGGCTTCGTTTTGATTCTCCGAAAATCTGGTTTTACTGACATATCCAGCATAGTTTACATGTGGTGTTAAATACAAAGTGGCGATCGATGGTCTCTGGCTACCCCAATGGGAACTAACGGCGTGAGAATTCGGTATGCAAAGTTTTTTTTTTGGTATTTATTAAATATTTTTATTCGATAGCAAACACGAAAATAAAAAACTGATTTGAATATTTTTCATTTAAAATGAGTAATTGCGAAGTTATGATTTTTTAAAGATTGTTCAACTTTTGCACTTAATGACGTCATCGATCGAAAATATCACGTAGCGACATGCAAATAAAGCGAAATGTTTAGTAAATGATAAGCGACATGATAGTCCAGTGGGTAGAACACCCGCCCGAAAAACAGAAGGGCGTGAGTTCCAATCCTGGGACGGGCCTACACCAATTTGTCTTTTCTAAAGTCATATGTGTGGTTAATTTATCATGGTTGCTAACGGTGAGGGAAAACATCGTGAGGAAACCCACATGGCTGAGTTGTACTTAGTCATGTGACAGTGTATTCGTACAAAACGGCGATAGGCCTGCCCCCTATCACGTGAGTACACTGTCTAAGCAAAACGTGGGTACCTTCTCTGGAAACTAGATGGCGCTTGCCATGTGAGTTCAGGAGAATTGGTACCTCTGCCAACCCCTTCGGGGATAAACGGCGTGAACGTTTATGTAACGTTTATGTTTAGTAAAAATGTTGCTAATTGCAAAATATTTCACGAATTTGTGATCCCAAAAGAAATTATTACGATATTATACTAAACAAACCCATGATTTTCGATGTTTTATTAATAAACTGCAAGAACGAATGTCTTTGACATAACGCTGAAGGTCAAATACTGTCACAGTTTTTTGCTAAAATAACGGTAATCTCAGCTCTGTTTGATTTAATTTCAAGAAAATATGTTTTAAAAACATAATATCTCGAAATGGTTACGTAATCAGCACCACTTTTGTAAAACTTTGCATACCGAATTCTTAACTTCTCTTCTCTGACTGCAAGTTCTACAAATAATTATAAATATTTCAAAAGATAACAACATAGCATGGAGCATGAAACTATCATTCTTAAGTGGATAAATGCAAATATAGTATAAATAGTAAAAAAAACCTTTTTGTTTGAAATACCTTAGAAATTGGAGCCACCCAACAGTGTGACATAATATTCTCATCATTCCCCTTTATGTCAGTGTAGCTTTAAATAGTCAACTTTTATTTGTTTTTCACATCAGCTTTCCTGTGTTTATTGTATGCGGAGATAAAGGGTATGTGACTTTTTGAGTTATTCTTATAAGGGGAAACTAACCATAAACTTTTTGACCATTTTTTCCTATCTCAATTTTTAAAAGTGGCTAGGGGATAGTGGTCGATGCCAAAGCTTTAACTACCCTTTTTTAGAATTATAGTCTTAAGTATAGATATGTTACGCAACGTAGAAGCACAATAGAAATTAGGAGGTGAACTTGTATAAATATATTTACGGTAATATAACATAACATAACATAAACGTTCACGCCTAATATCCCCGAAGGGGTTGGCAGAGGTACTAATACTTCTGAACACACGTGACTTTGTCACCTGGTGTTCAGAGTACCCACGTTTTGCATGGACAGTGTACTCACGTGATAGGGGGCAGGCCTATCGCCGATACGGTAATATGTCCCAAAAAAGGGAAGTCGGAGATTTCCAATAAGAATAAATAATGCCACTTTTAAAATTTAAGCGGAGAAGAGATGAGGGAAAGGGTCTTTGGTGAAATAATCGATTAAAAAGTCCAAAAATATTCTTATAGAATCTTAGGATCGTATAAGGTGCATTTGCTTTGTCGACGCCATAATTTTATTCTTCTCTTGTTTTTGTGTGAAGTGTTTAAACGGTTTCATTATAATAATTGTGCCCTACTCGGATTTAAAACAATAAATTTGTTAGTACATTTCAATACCCAAATTATGTTGAAATACTTTAGAATAGAATAGAATAACTCTTTATTGCACATCAAACACAAATTTACAAACATAATAATGATCAAACAGTTTACAGTGAGGTACAATTGGCAGTCTTATCGCTAAAAGCGATCTCTTCCAGACAACCTTTGGAAGGTGAGATCGATAAATTAATTATTTGGGTAGATACACTAAACAAGGCCAAAAAAAGCAACATAATAATCTATTTAGCTCACTTAGAACTAACTTATTTAATTTAAATAATAATATAAATATTAGTCATACAAAATAGTACGTTGCCTTAGGTAAAAAATAATGATCTACTCTGGGAAAATTTTATTGTTTACTAGCTATTGCTCTCTTCTTCGTCCGCATGGAATAGTTATATTGAAACAATATCGTATTAGACATATACAGGGCGTCCCACGGCGATGCCACATGGAGGGAAAGTACCTTTTATATCACAGATAGCATATTTTGCTGAAAGAAGACTTCATTTTATTTTTAAAATTTAGTAAAACTTTTTTTTTCCCGTCAACAAACTTTTATTATTATTTTTAACACTTGATCACAGTTTAAGATGCTTTCTGTGATATTTATGTACATAGATGTAGGTAAATAGATGAAATGAAGATGTAATTTCTGTTCCCGTAAGAGTTTCTGGCGTCTTTACATACCAAAAATCAACCTGATACAATTGAAATTGTGAATTTTATAGACCATTCAACATCAATAATCAATACTTATACCAACATATTTTTTTGCTATCGCTACTATAGCAGCAGATTTGCGGGAAAATCAATATAGCAATCAAGCAACAGTGGCAAGAAAAATTGATGAATAAGCAAAGAAATCATATTTCGCAGAGTTTCCTTGGTAGATTTGTTGATGGACACTCGATTCTATTGCGTAGTAGGAAAGACTATTATCAAATAACAAGCCAGAAGCAACATACTAATTCTCTATTGACCAATATTGTCCAAATCTAATGTGATAATCGATGACTAATGAACAAAGCATGACTATTTATGAGCCTCATGTAGGTTACATAAATATGAACCTTATTGCAATTGAATAAAGTACGTTGTAGTTTACATTCTTCCATGATGAATTATTACATCGACTATTTGAATTAATTCAGCGGAAATGTTATGTGTGCCAGCTTTTTGAAGATGCACTAAAACTTGCTCAAATAAACAGCAGCGATTCTTATTTAAATTCACTCATAAAAGTTCTTCTATATTTTATGACAGAATGAGGTTGTAAATCCTTAATTCTATCCTTTAAATTATTATAAAATAATTGGGCATATAAAATTAAATAGGCATAAAAACTCAGTGTAAGGTAAATTGCACTTACAATGCCAAAGACAACTTAAAAGGCAAACAAAGACAACCTCGTATCTTATCTAAAGTCATTATGTCCTAAGAGTGAAATATTGAAGTGCAAATTTTAACTGACGATACGCAACTTACCCTTTAGGCTGCGTCCCCAGTAGGCAAACTGTTAGCCGCCGACAGTGAGCCGCAAATTTGCAGCGAACTGAAATTTGAGTCAGCTGCAGACTCAAATCAATTTTCGTGCGTCGCAAGCAAACTCTAAGAGTTTAGCCGACCGACTGAATTATAATAATTATATAATTGAGTCACTGCGCCCGGCGAACAACCAATCGCCGCCGCCGACTGGAACCAGTTTTGGTGGGAGTCGGCCGCTCACTAAGGTAGTCGGCGCGCGTAACGCTGCAAACTGCGTACAGTGAGTGCAAAACTAGCAAACTGTGAACACTCCATTTGAAATATATGGAAGGGCGTACTAAACCGATACGCCGCTAACTTAGTCGGCGGCTAACAGTTTGCCTACTGGGGACGCAGCCTTATTTAACCATGTAAGCTATTTACTAAAATATATACCCAGAGATGACTCAAAGCTTCGGAATAAACCATTTATCAGTCAGCCTAGGTATTTGAGTTTAATATTTAAAAAAAACATTGTTAAACAAAATTTGGATATATAATGATACTACAAATGAAAGCATTCTACATTCCTGCATATAATAATTTATTTGTATAACATATTCTTCTTCTTATTATATATATTTTTTTTTTAAATTGTATTATTTTTATAGATATATATAGATATAGATATATAATATATATTTTTTTAATTAGTTTTCCTACATTACTAACCCGATAACCCTCCATGTAAATATTTTTCCTTTCCTTTAAATTAAATTTTCATCTATTTTGTGTAATCAAATTAAATTGTATATATTTCAATTAACAGTGTAAATATAACAATAACTACACTGTTAATTGTTTGGGAACCCCTGTTCAAATCTTATAAAGTTAAATAAATATGCCTTATCAAATTAACATTTTTTATTTTTATTATTACAATTAGTTATAATATCTAACTCTTGGGATGTATGCCCAAAAATATTTGTGTTTAATTATGTATGTTTGTACAAAATACCACACCGTTTTGGTATAATATGCAAGAACTACGGAACCAAAAAGTCGTTGTCACCATAAATCAGAATCCATTTTCCAATTAACAGTTAAGTGCTTCCAGTTAAAAAGGGATTATTTTATTCCAGCCTACTCGTATTGTGCAGAATAACAGACGGGAAAATTGATTGTAACTGAAACGAAATGTTGTTGCAATAAATAATCTTTCGTATATTATAGTTATAAAAAATATGTACTATCATTACAACGGCAGGATTATTTTTAGATTTTTCATTAACTGATGGCGGTCTAATTATAAGGAATAACTTACACGACTAATAAAAGAAAGTCGTGTAAGTTATTCCATTTATTATTCGACTACTTATAATTTCTAAGTATAGTACGGGGTAAGCAGTAAAAAATATTTAACACCATCCGTGTGAAGCCGGGGCGGAGCACTAGTGAATGTTATAAGTGTATTGGAACCTTTTCACGCGTCCCGGTTACTGGATAACCTTTATCGGATCCGACACGGTGTAAGACCGTCTTATTTACCTTTGCCAATAGAATAGAATAGAAAACCCTTTATCGTACATTACAGATAAATACATTTTACACCCTATTTTTAGACCCTCTAATGAGGTTTTATTTTTTAGAAACGGACGCACTTGGGTACTGGCGGCCTGTAATTGCACTTTCTTCGTTCTTCCCGTGGGTGTGAGTTCTTCACGCGGTTACTGAGACTCTTTCAGCACTGGGTCTGTATTGGTTGCAATGCCATAACTTTATTTAACAATATTTATCAGTCTTCTTCCAAATAGGCTTAGGTTTTTTTAATATAGTCGACAGAAAAGAAAGAAGGGAAAGTAATAATAAACACAAAAATAGAGACTCAAAACAGAAAATATGGGAATTTAAATGATATTTTTTTACAATTTTCGTAGTGTAATGTAAATCAATTGAGATTATAAAAACAATGGCTAACATATTTTCAAAAAATCATGAAATTCCCGGACATCATTTCTCAATCGTAACTTTAACATTGTCATTATATTAATCACATTTACTAGTCTCTTTCCATATACACTTTTATTGTTGCGGTAGCGATATACATTAGATCGTAAAAAGTAGAAATCTGTATTGAAAAGAATTAAATAACAGTGATAAAATAGTAAAATATATATTAGAGAAGGAGACATTTTCCGGGCAATGTATATTCATAATGGCAATGTTACTATATTCAATTAAAGTTTAATAACGCAAAAGTTTGCACATTACTTTTGTTCCATTTGTTAGATGCAAGAGCGAGGATTAAACTATAATATAACTAGCTGAACCGGCAAACGCAGTTTTACCATACAAATTGTTTCTATGGAATTTCTAGTCAATAAAATAAAATGTTACGGGTGTACAACCCTTATCACCATTATTAACCCATATTACTATATCACGTGAATTTTATAAATTAGAAAAGATGGATCAGGGTGGCTGACGAAAGCTGATCATTTAATATGTGAGATTTAATCGTATTAATATAGTAATAAATCTTTATTCAAAGCAACAGGTCTCATATTGTTAGTAACAAGACTTATCAACTATGTTAGACACCTTAAAAAAAACTTAAAACTACTTTTACCTAACTATTATATTTACATTGAAGGTTAATACAATGCCATATATAAGGCATTAAGGTATTAGACCATGTCTGAAAAGATTATTTCTGTGTAAATAAATAAATAAATATATGATAGTTTTGAGTCCTTGAGCCCCACTAACATATGTACAAATAAGTTTTTGCCAAAACTTATATGAGATGTTATGATAGGCTTTCGATTAAGAAGTTTTGCAATGTTATATAGTCATATAACATATTTCCCTGTGTCCTCTAATAAATTATAAGTCTCATAACTCATTTAGCACCATAATGAATAAAGTATACAAATTTTCATAAAACTGTTGATTATAACAAATGTTAGTCAAATTATTTTCGAAGAAAGGAACAAAATCTCTCAAAGATGGTCGTTTTATTAACAAAAAACTGGTATATTCGACTTCAAATCGTCTTTCAAGGCTATACGCAGCAGAAGAATCTTTGGATATTTATCCAACAAAAGGAAGACAAATTGTTTTCCCCGATCACTTCGATAAATTAAATGTCTAAGTCACTTGTAAATTATTCTGCCTATGTTGCGTTTGCTTGAATCTTATTTTTGAACTTCTACACTTTAATGTGTTGTTACTTTTTACTCAGAAAAAGTCAAAATAACAACAATATTTATGTGAAATATGTCATCCGGTCTGATTAATAGTACGCTGATAGTTGCATTTTTTAAATTTTAATCGAACATCATGCGCTATGAGTACTTACGCTTCGCTAACGTAACTCAGAGTGTCTACTCTTCACGTCTAGAATAAAACGCAGTGTTATTTACTGTGTGGTCGAGAACGATAATTTTACGAAAGGAAATATGTTTTATTATAATTTCAATACATTTAATTCAGTAAATTTCATACTATCCATATCGCCGACCAATCACCTAAAGCCCCGGATCCATAAGAAGGCCCGTGAGACACCCCCGAGACAGGCCCTGTAAGGGTCGTAATAGTTTGGTTTCTCACCGATATTAGCTTTCATTTCTTTATTTGATATATTTAGAACATACATACATACATATACTCACGGCTATAAATCCCTAGAAGGGGTAGCCAGAGCTAAGGAATTAGAAATTCCTCAGCCACTTTTGGAAATTTGAGTGGGGAAAAGATGGTAAATTAAAGGTTGTTTGTGATGGGTCTCCAACCGCATCGCCCAAAAATCCCTAAAAAGCCCCAAAACCGTTAGACAACCACCGGAAGAAATGGGGTAGTGCTATTCTAAGCCGACACTACACAGCACTTAGAACATAATACAAAATACAATAAAGGGATACGGAATTAAAATTTTAGGCTAGACTATATTTCTGACTGCCTCCGTGGTCGCGCGGTTAAGCGCTTGGCTTCAAGTACGGAGGTCTCGGGTTCGATACCCGGGGGGTGTGGTAAACTCAGATTGAAAGATTTAACCCAGTCTGGAAGGATATTGCAGGCTTGATTCACCTGTACAACAAAATACATCTTTTTGCTGCGGGCTTTTTTAAGTGGTTTTTGTGCGATGCCGTTGGAGACCCTTCACCCACGATACTTTATTTCTACCATCCGTACTCTATGAATATAAAAATGTCACTCTGGCTACCCTTTTTAGCAATTTATGGCCGTGAAAAAAATCTGAGAATCTAGCTTACTGACCTGACTTACTGAGAACTATTTTATTAATGAACTATTTAATTAATTTGCTGAGTAGTGTCGGCTTAGAATAGCACTACCCCATTTCTTCCGGTGGGTGTACGTAAGAGGCGACTAACGGTATTGGGGCTTTTAAGGGATTTTTGGGCGATGAGGGTAGACACCCATCACTAAAATCCTTTATTTCACCATCTTTTCCCCACTTAACTTTCCAAAAGTGGCTAGGAATTTCTAATTACTTAGCTCTGGCTACCCCATCTAGGGACTTATAGTCGTGAGTATGTATGTATGTATTTTATTAATATATATCGGGTCCTTGAACTGTATCTTTTCAACTTTTTATATTGGTGTTTTAAAAGGTTTCGGACTACGCAGTATTGATATGCTTTCCACAATGTGTTTGACTTAGCCAAGTTTGTGGTATGCCTATCGATGAACGGAACCTTAGTAACTGATTGTCGAAATCTTAGGAAAGGACCTGTATAATTAGGTATCTTTCTAATTATTTAAGACAATTGTCGCTTTTTCATTACATCCAGATTGCCTAGCAGGAGCATTTTTTATCGACAGGATATCGGTTAGAGTGAGATGACAGAATATGACAGTAAGTAAGTGCTAAAGAAATTGTTGTTTTATACCACGCGATATCTAGTTAAAAGGTCCCTCGTATTCACTATACAGAAGCTCTCGCTACCTATATAAGAAACTTTACCAATTAGTTATTTGAGAACGCAACAATATTTAAAATATTTAGGTTTTTTCTTTTTTACGTTGTCGTTTGACGAGTTAATGTAATTATTCGACAGGGATTGTGCATCATTGTCCCACTATTAATGATTTGGGATGTGGTTATTTGATCATGCAAATAAAACATTCTTACTACAAGTAGCAATAGAAATGTATCCACGCAAATCTATAAGAAACAACAAAACAAAAGACCCAATAATCGGTAAACAATTTATCTGCAACTTCCCAATAGGTTTCCGTCGCAAAAACAAGGAATAAAGACATAACCTACCATCGAGATTTATAAGAATTGATCGTCTGTATTCTGTTAGTGTCATAAATTGTTAGGTGAGATTTGTACAAGGTCTTATCGTGTCCCGACACAGATGTATGTGAGAGATTAGCTAGAATACCTATTCTGGTTTCGATTACATTTCAGACAAACTGCTCCTGAACTAGCAAAAAGCCTTAGGACTTTTTATGGTCTATTCGCTCGTGATTTAGTTCGTGTTTTTACGAGTTTGTTGAACCTTTTTGCAGTTAGTTTTGGATGTTGGACAATAAGTTGTTTGACGGTCGGTTTTTGATTTTAACATTGTGATGTGACTGAAAAAGTGTGTATCTGTTTTTGACAACTTAGTGGAAACTATGGATATTTAGCTTGTTACGAGTTTTCAATCCGGCTTCGTTTTGATTCTCCGAAAATCTGGTTTTACTGACGTATCCAACATAGTTTGATCGTTGCCATTTGCATTCAATATTTACATACATACATACATAAACTCACAGCTATAAATTCCTAAAGGGGGTAGCCAATAGCCACTTTTGGAATTTGCGTGGGGAAAAGATGGTAAAATAAAGGTTGTTGGTGATGGGTCTCCAACCACATCGCCCAAAAACACTTTAAAAGCCCCAATACCGTTAGTCGCCTTTTACGTACACCCACCGGAATAAATGGGGTAGTACTATTCTAAGCCGACACTACACAGCTTTATATATATATATATATATATATATATATACAATATGAATGATTGTATGAATTATACGCGAATGCTCGTCAGTCAGGGAGGTATTATTTTAATGTAATGCTCAAACACGAATCTATAATGTTACTGCGCACGTGAATTCTCCCGGTGAGGGAGCACCTTTATAATTTTAAGTAAATGGAAATGAGGTAGAACTGATTGAGTTACTCAATATTTATTACAAAGATAGTGCGCTAGTTGTTTAAAAAGTCTACTGTTTGCTTTAATATCAATTTTATTGGTCACAACCGAGTAAAACTACACATGGATACTTGTATATACAAGTCCTATTTTCAAGAAAATATTTTTATTAATTATATTAATTGGTCTATTGGGATTAGTTGTATTGAATTTGATTATTTCATGAAAAATAGAATAGGGCTATACGCAGCTATTAAGGAAGCGAAGCATTTACATACTTTTACCATTGTCGGGGATGTAGCCCACTCATTTACATTCTCATACGCCAGAAACATATACTCACGGCTATAAATCAAAAAGAGAGGTTGCTTTTGAATATGTTCATTAGCTATTTTATAGTCACTTGTGTAAGGTTAATGCGGAAAATATTGCAAAATAAATGATGGTTGGTAATAGGTCTCCAAACCTCCAAACATTAAGTAAAAAAAAATAAAAAAATAAAATAAAATTATCATTTATTTCAAAGTAAAAAGATAAATCTTTGTTTTTTGAACATCAAATTTCAAATTAATACTAAGTTTACTTCGGAAGGTGTTTTGTTGAAAGAAGAACCCGTAAGAAACTCGTCAACACACATCTTTTTATACGTCCATTACTATTTTGGTGTTAGCCCGGAAACATCCTGCACAGAGCCCTGATAACACCAAGCCACTTCATCATTAATGTAATCATTAACAATGTAATAGGCTTTCGAACTAAGATTTCTTTTAACTACTGTTTTAATTTTTTATTTCTGATAAATTTAAAATGTCCTCAGGTATTTTATTATACATTTTTGCGCATAACCCCATGAAAGATTTATTTACTTTTGACAATCTGTATTAGTAGAATCCAGATACTATCATGGTACCAATTATTAGTCTGCAACTGGTACTAGGCCAACGTGGTGGACTATAGCCAAATCACCTTTTGTTTAGGTTTGTGCCCTCGATTGGAACATATATGGGCTGAGGCAAAATATAACTTCATCAAAAATAGTATTTAATTATGAATTGTTATGATATTCACAAAATAAACTCAAAAATTTACGACGTATATCCTGAAGGTGTTGGCAGAGGTACTAATACTTCTGAACTTCAAGTGACATTGTCATCTAGTGTTCAGAGTACCCACGTTTTGCTTCGACAGTGTATTCACGTGATAGGGGGCAGGCCTATTTCTGTTTTGTACGGATAATCTGTCACATGACTAAGTACAACTCAGCTATGGTTAACAAGCATGATAAATTAACCACACATATGTCTTTAGAAAAGACAAATAGCAACCGTGATAGCCCAGTGGGTAGAACACTCGGTTATCGTGCAAACGACTAGTGTTCAAATCCTGGGTCGGGCCTACACCAATTTGTCTTTTCTAAAGACATATGTGTGGTTAATTTATCATGGTTGTTAACGGTGAGGGAAAACATCGTGAGGAAACCCACAGTGCTGAGTTGTACTTAGTCATGTGACAGTGTATTCGTACAAAACGGCGATAGACCTCCCCCTATCACGTTAGTACACTGTCCATGCAAAACGAGGGTACTCTGAACACCAGGTGACAAAGTCACGTGATGTTCAGAAGTAATAGTACCTCTGCCAACCCCTTCGGGGATATTCGGCGTGAACGTTTATGTTTATGTTATGTTTATGTTTAAAAGACAAATTGGTATAGGGCCGACCCGGGATTTGAACCCTCATCATCTGTGCGATAAGCGGTGTGATATCTCACTGAGCTATCACGGTTATTTTCTGATTGTCACAAAACAAAACGATTAAAACGATAAGTTTTGAGCTGTACGAACTGGCAAGATATATAAAAGTGCTAATAGACGATCGAACATGTACGGCGCGCACCAGTGTTCGTGGTACGGGCCGTACCAAAAACGAACGTGTGTAGTGTGGTTCGCCGCACATAATTATTATTAATATTGGTGCGGGCTGGTTCGAAGCGCTTGCGGTGCACGGTGCGATGGTGCGCTCCGTACATAGGTCTCCAAACCTCCAAACATTAAGTAAAAAAAAATAAAAAAATAAAATAAAATTATCATTTATTTCAAAGTAAAAAGATAAATCTTTGTTTTTTGAACATCAAATTTCAAATTAATACTAAGTTTACTTCGGAAGGTGTTTTGTTGAAAGAAGAACCCGTAAGAAACTCGTCAACACACATCTTTTTATACGTCCATTACTATTTTGGTGTTAGCCCGGAAACATCCTGCACAGAGCCCTGATAACACCAAGCCACTTCATCATTAATGTAATCATTAACAATGTAATAGGCTTTCGAACTAAGATTTACTTCCCGCGGGTACATGTTCGATCGTCTGTTAGCACTTTTAACCACACATATGTCTTCAGAAAAGACAAATTGGTATAGGGCTGACCCGGGATTTGAACCCTCATCATCTGTGCGATAAGCGGTATGATAGCTCACTGAGCTATCACGGTTATTTTCTGATTGTCACAAAACAAAACGATAAGTTTTGAGCTGTACGAACTGGCAAGATATATAAGCGAGCACACATAATAAACTATATAACGTATAAACCAGTGACACTTAATTTACTAAAGCCTCAGAGAGAATGTAATATTTTTTGTTAGGCAACTTAATTTATTTGCTCCGGGTTCCGTAAGTTGAGATTAACAGTCGCTACTTGAACGCATGACAAGAAAAGAATTTCTTTATAAAGATGCCGAGAGGTAATTTACTGAAGAAATAAGGTGAAAGATTGTTTTCTAGAACCTTTTTTCTGGAAAAGATATAAAAGCGTAAACTTTACACTAAATTTTTATCTGTGCCATGTATTATAAAATATGTCTTTCCACTGCGATATTAAAACTGGCTACAACAGTACTAAAACCAAAATATATTTTTGATAAGGTCTAAGTACCATATTAAACCAGTAAGACAAAATATTGTATGCAACCCCATTACTAATAAACTCTTTTATTTAATATAATATATAATAATAATAATAATAAACTTTATTGCAACAAATACAATACAGTTCACAGAAATACACAGTACAATTCATTACATTACATTACAAATACATAAAAGACAATACCTGGCACATATTGTTAGCAATAAGAGCATACTCAGCTGATGCTTCGGAGTAGTACACCAATGCACATAAGGCAACAAATGCACCACTCCTAGGCGCTGGTTTTCAGTATGCCCTTCGGAATAACTTAATACTAAATTTACAAAATAAAAATAAAAAACCTTATAACATAAAAGAAATTAAAAACTGAAAACACACATCAATAAATAAAAATTCTCGTAACAAAAGCATTAAAACAGTACATTTTTCAATTATGTATCTGCATTTCATTTCTAACACAAATAATTCTTCACACAAGACAGATTATTTCCATCGCTGCCGCGTGTCAATCACACAGCCTTACAAAGATAAATAGGTTGTGTAGAAAAAGGTTCTATAAATTGGTCTCTAGGCACCTGTTTATTTCTCTATCTCACAAAATAGTCCACGAGAGACGCATCTCTTCATTAGGCTTAAAAAAAGAGCAGTGCAAGAGAAAACTTTCTCATTTAACTTGGTTAACTCAATTTACGAAGACTCGCTTTCTTTTCTCGTCGACGCTAATTAGTAAACAACTTTCGGTTATTTAAAATCTCGTTATTTGCATTTATTTTCCGGTAGGACTATGTAAACTTTGTAACTATTACTGTTTGTTTCTTTGAAAGGGGTAATATTCAGATATACTGAACCGATCATTAGGAATATTTCACAATCAAAAACCTACATTATTTAGAAGTGCTATAGGCTATATCATTTTGGTATGTATATGCAGTTTCATCGATATTGTATAACTTGCATCCACAGGAGTGGGGTCCCTGGCACAGGTATTTATTTACTTAAAAGGGGGCTCCAAACTTCTGCAAAAACACATGAAACTGAGTAATGATTTTTACATATTTTATTGCAGTTTAATAAATTGTGTTTGCGGTAAACAATATAGGTATTTGAAAAAACATGAACATGAAACATGAGAAAAGTATAACCAAAATTTATAACTAAAGTAAGCAATGCTGACGATGTCTGTGGCCGAGTGGATAGGTGACTAGCTTCTCGATCTGGAGGTTGCGGGTTCGATCCCCGCTAAAAGCAAAATTTGTGTGATGATAATGAGCTTAAATTATTGTTTCTTAGTCTCGGATGTTATTTATATGTGTATTATATCATATTAAATATCGTTGAATTTGTAACATAACATAAACATAAACGTTCACGTCGAATATCCCCGAAGGGGTTGGCAGAGGTACTAATACTTCTGAACATCACGTGACTTTGTCACCTGGTGTTCAGAGTACCCACGTTTTGCATGGACAGTGTACTCACGTGATAGGGGGCAGGCCTATCGCCGTTTTGTACGAATACACTGTCACATGACTAAGTACAACTCAGCCATGTGGGTTTCTTCACGATGTTTTCCCTCACCGTTAACAACCATGATAAATTAACCACACATATGTCTTTAGAAAAGACAAATTGGTGTAGGCCCGACCCAGGATTTGAACGCTAGTCGTTTGCACGATAACCGAGTGTTCTACCCACTGGGCTATCACGGTTGATACAGATACGTTGAGTTTGTATTTAAAATAAAAGTTCTAATTAGTTTGGGGCTAACTTGATTTGTGTTAAATATGTCCGTATATTTATTGTATATAATATTTAACGCTAAATGAACTCATGAAAAAGTTCCATCTTTAAATTAACACTAAAATGATGAAACTTAGGCATAATATTTTTTCTGATAATGCCAGGTTAATTCCCGAATAAATCTTTCAGATAAGAACAGGGTTGACGTGCCAGCGGCGGCTGTTTAAATAAAATATGATTTCCATCAAGATTACGGTTGCTCGCTTGAGACATTAAATCAATGATTTATATGTCGTGAAATGGTATGATTATTCGTTATCTCTCGTCTTAAATACAGTATGGTATTCGATTTTTTACTTTTAGATAAGAGATTTCTGGTATTGGGATTAGAAAGTTTGTTGCCTTGCTGCTTTTTATTGTTTTTTTTTATGTAATAGTAATGAATTGCCGCTTTCTAATGTATCTACGGGCATAATGTAACATCATCTATGTAAAAACGTTATTGTATAAATATTACATTGACTTATTTCATCTATTGATATTAATAATATGAAGAGAAAATATTTGTTTGTGTGTTTATTGGAATTGCAGTAAATAGATCAATCAAATTATCAAGAAAATAAAGCACACAAACAATATCAAGAATTATTTCACTGATAGAAAAACGACAATCTTGAGAACAAACATGTGCTATGTATCATTACACCAAAGTTTACAAGCGGATGAGCAGTGTACATTAAAAATGAAAATTGGCTCCTATTTTCGAAGCGGTTCACGGTGTACATATACATTCATACATATACTCACGGCTGTAAATCCCTAGAAGGGGTAGCCAGAGCTTCGGAATAAGGAATTCCTTAGCCAATTTTGGAAGTTGAGTGGGGATAACATGGCCAAATAAAGGTTGTTGGTGATGAGTCTCCAACCGCATCGCCCAAATCCCTTCAAAGCCCCAATACCTTTAGTCGCCTCTTACGCACACCCACCGGAAAAATGGGGTATTGAGAATTCCTCAGCTCTGGCTACCCCGTCTTGGGATTTATAGCCGTGAGTATATGTATGTATGTATGTAATGAATTGAGATACAAAATCTAAAACGTACTGTTATTGTAAAATAGCAGCTTCAAAAAAAAAATTCTTTTTCAGGCTGGTGAGAAAAATTGATAGCCTTATCAAGGATATAAATAATGACCAAAATGGTTTTTACGCAAAATTTTGTCTACACGGGTTGTCTACAGATTTGGCAAAAAACCAGCAATTTATTTATATGAATTATAACTTTCAACGTTGCTTGGTTGGAAATTTTCATGTTTATACTTAATTTATACTTACAATTATTTCATACATAAACATAACATAACATAAACGTTCACGCCGTTTATCCCCGAAGGGGTTGGCAGAGGTACCAATACTTCTGAACTCACGTGGCAAGCGCCATCTAGTTTCCAGAGACGGTACCCACGTTTTGCTTAGACAGTATACTCACGTGATAGGGGGCAGGCCTATCGCCGTTTTGTACGAATACACTGTCACATGACTAAGTACATCTCAGCCATGTGGGTTTCCTCACGATGTTTTCCCTCACCGTTAACAACCATGATAAATTAACCACACATATTTCTTTAGAAAAGACAAATTGGTGTAGGCCCGACCCAGGATTTGAACACTAGTCGTTTGCACGATAACCGAGTGTTCTACCCACTGGGCTATCACGGTTGCTTATTTCATACACGGTTTATTTCATACACAAAGAGTATTAAAATCGGGTATAAAAAAGAGACGCCATAACTTTACGAATACTTTTGTACGCTTTATCTTTTAGCTTTTTAACCATATTTATGGACTAAGACTTATGACGAATTTACCTCATTTCATAAAAGCTCATAGTTTGCATAGGGGAAGTGAAGAGTCATGAACTTATATGAAGATTGAAGTGAAGCCTCACGAACGCAAATGAAGTAATAAATGCGCGGTGTTATACTGTAATTTATTACTTGCCATTACATACAAATTATTCACATATGTAAATTGTTACAAAATTTAAAAAAAAAATGAGGGAAAACATATAAGAAGAGACAATACAGAAGAAACAAAGAATATCATTTTCTGTAAGGGGATGTAGTTAGAACTTCGACGGTAAGGGGTTCAGATTATTAGCACTGACTAAGCGAAGGAAATGTATGAATAACAAAAGTGAGAAAATTTAATCAACCAATCAGTGCAGAAAACTTATTTTGACCGTTTGAAGCGAATTTTTTTTAGCAATTTTTGTGTTAATAAAAAGATAAAGATAAAGATAAAAAATATTTATTTCAAAATAAAAAGAATTGTTCTCTATTTTTTGAACGTCACAAACTTACGTATAAGTTAAATCTTACTCTACTGACTCTACTTCGGATTCGGAAGGTGTATTGTTGCGAGAAGAACCCGTAAGAAACTCAGCAACACACATCTTTTCTTAGTCAAATTACAATATTGGTGTATGTCTGGAAATATCCTGAATAGAGCCCTGGTGACACCAAGCAGTTTCATCTATCATATAATCATTTAAACTGTAATAAGCTTTTAAATGAAGACTGCGTTTTATAATTACTTTGAATTTCTTTTCTGTTAGATTCAAAATGTCATCAGGTATTTTATTATAAAATTTTACACATAACCCCATAAAAGATGTATTTATTTTTGACAATCTGTACTTTTGAATTGAAATTTTATTATTATCTCTAAGACTTCTAGTATGTCTGTCACAGTTTTTGGAAAATGCTTTCAAATTTTTTCTCACATACATGATGTTTTCATAAATATATTGACATGGCAGTGTCATTATATTTATGGTTTTAAACAATTCTCTAAGGGAATCTCGTGAACCTAAATTATAAATAGCTCTTATTGCTCTTTTCTGTAAAATGAATATTGACCCAACATCAGCAGCTCTGCCCCAGAGTAAAATGCCATAAGACATGATGCTATGAAAATAACTATAGTAAACTAAACGAGCGGTCTGTACATCAGTTAAATGTCTTATCTTTCTAACGGCATAGGCAGCACTGCTTAGCCTGCCAGCTAGCGCGCTAATGTGGGGTCCCCATTGGAGCTTTGAGTCCAGATGTATCCCTAAGAAAACTGCGCTATCCGTAAATGGTAATTTTTCATTATTTAATGTAATTTCATTATCAACACTTTTAACATTTGGTAATGCAAAGTTAATACATTTGGTTTTTTTGGCATTTAGTACAAGATTATTTGAAGCAAACCATGTTTGAATTTGGGAAACTGCATTATTTACATCGTCAATATTTTCCGAATTCCTTTTAACGTCAAAAATTAAAGAAGTATCATCAGCAAATAATACTATTTCAGACCTTTTCTCGACCATGAACGGCAAATCATTAATATATACTAGAAACAAAAATGGGCCTAATATAGATCCCTGTGGAACACCCATTTTTACATGAGTTCCAGATGATTTTATTTTATCGATTTGCACTTTTTGTACTCGATCTGAGAAGTAGGACTTTATTAATTTAAGTGCGTCACCTTCGATGCCATAATGTCCCAATTTTATGAATAAAATATTATGATCTGCACAATCAAAAGCTTTTGTAAGATCGCAGAACAAACCGATTGCATCATTCTTAAGTTCCCACGAACCAAAAATATGTTTAATTAGGGCAACGCCTGCGTCAGTGGTAGAGCGGCCTTTCGTGAAACCAAATTGTTTAGGGTGAAACAAATTGTTGGAACTAAAATGCAAGAGCAGTTGATTAAGCATAAGTTTTTCAAATATTTTACTCATAACTGGTAGTATAGATATAGGCCTATAACCTTCAGGATTATTTTTATCACCTCCAGATTTTAGTAAAGGTACAATTTTACTATGTTTCATGAGATCTGGGAAGATACCATTACTTATACATTCATTAAATATTTTCGCTAAATAAGGAGCTATTATTACAATAAAATTATGGCATACTTTTACTGACATACCCCAGATATCCTCAGAATTTTTCAATTTCAGTGATTTAAACACTTTAATGATATCTTCGGGACTGACAACTTTAAAATTAAATATAGATTTACAAATTGCAACGTTTTGTTGCAACAGCTCTTGAGCTAACGTAGCAGATGAATTTAAGTGTTCAGTGGTCTTAAAAGGTATATCAGCAAAATATTTTTCAAAAATACAAGCAATTACATCATTTGAAGTAGTCAAACCTCGATCAGACCGAATACAAAAGTCCTGATCACATGATTTGCTTTTGCCAGTTTGAGTGTTGATAATGTTCCAAACGGTTTTTACTTTATTATCAGATGTTTTAATACGTTGGCTCAAGTATCTTGCTTTAGCGTCCTTACAAACTTTATTAAACATTTTTGAGTATTTTTTTACATATTCTATAAATTCATCATTATGTGAGAACGCTTTTTGATCGTACAAATCAAATAGTATTTCTCTAGATTTATATATGCCTGGTGTTGCCCACTCACTAAATTTAAATTTATTACATATAGTTACATCTTTAATAGTAAATATTTTATTAAATTCGTCTATCAGTACTTTAAAGAAAGTATTATAACTATTATTTGGATTTTTATTTATTGAAGAAGTGGGCAGCTTATAACTGATTAAGTTTATATATTTTTCAACTTTGAAAGCAGTGACACTCCTTTTTTTAACTATAATTTTTCGGTCTGGTGCCTTATGTGGAAAGTTTACAAAAAGACCACTGTGATCAGATTTTAGTTTATTTATTACAGATTTACTTATGAATTCAGCATTTGTAAATACATTATCTAAACATGTTTTGGTTCTAGTAGGTTCCAAGAATAAATTTTCTAAATTAAACGATTGGAATAAACTCATCAACCGTGTTTTCTGAGTACTATCTTTTAAGAGATCTATATTGAAGTCTCCACAAATAATTAATTGTTTTTTACTCTTGAAAATTTTAGTTAATACATCTTCCATTACACTTTCAAATCTTTCATAATTTTGACTATAGGGGGCTCGATATACGCTTACTATAAAGTAGTTTAGTAACTCTATGCAGGATATCTCCACGACTTGCTCAACGCTCAGTTTTACAATATCCTCACGATGTTTACATTTAATACTATTTTTTATAAATATAGCGGAGCCACCACAGGCTTTAGAATTGCGGCAGTAGCTACTAGCTAAGTTGTAATTTTGAAAACCAAATATGAGCTCGCAATTCTTAAGCCAGTGTTCTGAGACACAGAAACAATCAATTTGATATCTTTCTAAAAACAATTCAACTTCTAATTCTTTACAAGAAAACCCCTGAGTATTTTGAAATACTAATTTAAATTGTGGGTCTCCTTGTAAAGCACGGTTTTTAAATATTTTGCCAGAAGAACCTCCTTCCTTGTTTACAATGTTAATATTAATTGAAGGTGACGGCTTAAGGATGACAGGAGGCTCTTCTATTGTCTCACTTAAAAGTTTAAATTATGGTTTCCACCATCACATATTGTAAGTAAGTTTTCCCTTATATTAAATAAGGGAGGGTTCGATATATGATATGCTAATAATTTAGCAATGGTACGTTTTTTATTTAAGGGTATGTATATAGTACCCGATCGTTGTCTTGAATAAGGTATGAACTTATTCACGTCCAGAGTAAAGAAAACGTCGCTTTGACGGCTGGTCATATTAAATATAAAATTATTCAACATATGAATATCATTATTATGCTTACTCATATAATTATATATATATGGTAAGGTACAAAACATATGAATATCATTATTATGCTTACTCATATAATTATATATATATGGTAAGGTACAAAATATAAACTTACATTTATATTTCTTTTGTATCTCTAAAAGCTGGCTAATGCCTTTCTTCAATATTTTTTTATTTAATCCTATACTACTACCGAATAATATAACAATTGTAGTATACTCGTCATATTCACCCAAAGTAACTTTATCAATAATATAATTAAAGGGAGCACCAGTATAACAATAGTTTGTTACTGTCTGATGTATGTGATCATTTAATATTTCTCCGAAACGTAACCCCATACCATCGGAAAATATTATAGTTTTGCGAACCGGGGTGGTAGTGGTAGGGATGGATTGTTCTTTGTCTGATTGTAACGGCGGAGACATAAAGTTACAAGATTTTCCAGACAATTTATGACAATCCGTCTCTTTTTCTATTAGGTTACTTATATTCATATACCTTTTTTTTACCTCTTCCTGACTAGCAATCATATTTTTTAGTTGGCTATTTAAACTATCGATTTTTTGAATTAAATTTATTTTTTTGTAGGTTTTATTAATGTTTCTAATACTATTTTTAATATTTATCAGATTTTTCGTTGAGCTATATATGCGTTTATTAACTAATTTATATTTCTTTATTTGCCTATGACTTAATGATTTTTGATTCGCGATAGAATTCAAAGAAGATATTGACTCCATTTCAAGTTCTGCGCATAAAGAAAGTGCGTGAGAGTCTTCATTTATATCTTTAAGTCTATGAAACTCTGATAATTGAGCGTGTGCCTCTGCCAACTGCTCATTAAGGATATAAATTCGCTCTACGGCTATTTCATGTTTAGCGCACTGATCTTCATGAGATTTAATTATTAGCTGTTGTTTTTCCAGCTCTGATTTACACATATCATAAGATTGCCGAAGTAACTCCACTTTCTCAACGAGAGTACTATTTTTTGATTTTAAATTACGAATAGTGATACAGTTTTCGTCACGTTCTTCTAAAAGCCTATTTTTTAAATCCTCCGCATCACTAAATTCTCTTTTGAGTTTTTCATACTTTTGTTCAGCAGCCATCCTACGAGTTGTTATTGATTCCATTCTACGATATAAGTCTTTGTTTATGAAACTAAAATATAAATACCGTAAAAAAATCTATAGCGAACTAATAACTTAGATAGCTAAATAATAAATGTTTCAATTATTCACACAAGCTCCGAAATAGCTATTCAATAATACACTTACTTATACAGGCAAGTACCTAAGCGACACAATAAATGATATAATTACTATAACTAGACTATATATAACGACTATGACGACTATAACTAGATTACTGCTTAACGAATGTGCTAAGTGATAAACGCGATAAACTTTTTCTGTATCTTAATATTACAAAGTTACAACATAACAAATAAACGCAACAAAAACACCAACAAAAAGAAAAAAAGAAAATTAATACGGTAATGGAACCCGTGTTTTATTATTAAGTTTGCAGATAGAAAGTCTCTCGAACTAAGAACTTAGTAGTTGCGATCAATGACCTCGATAGAGTTGTGGTGTTTTTGATTGACAACTATGTAATTTTATTGAATTGGCAGGTAATCAAATGTGAATTAAGTACATAAGATACTTAGCTGGTTTACTCCGCCAATGAACTGGTTACTGGATGCGTTTTTTTAAACATATGATGTATGTTTTTGTCCGTTAAACCGTCACAATTTTCAATCACTAATATTATCACTATCACTCGATATATTCCTAGGATAACACTTGTGTATATGAATCACGCTACAACTAACACGTGAAAGGCTTTTTCTATTCGTTTTTATGCGTATTACAAATAAAAACCGAAAACACAACTGAGAGAACACAAATGTGATGTCATCGATCTACCCCCGGTTCGCAAAAAAAAGTTTGGTTTCCGCTCTATTTAGATTTAAGTTTATCATTTACATAATCAGCTTATTAATAGAAGATATTTACAAAAATAAGTCCTAAAATATTTTCAATTTGTCTACGTATTCATGCTTGAATTGAGCGCTCCCTGGCGGAAGGCACCGGAAACACATCGGGAAGTTCTTAACGGAAGTCTTCAACCAAAAACGACGCTTCGCGATCGTTGCTGTTACGTACTAGGCATTGATCCTTTAGTAATCAGGATTGAAATGTAACAAAAAGTATACATTAAATATTAATTCATAAATACTAGAAACTCCTCAGCCACATTTGAAAGTTGATAAGGGACAAGATGGTAGAAATAAAATATCGTTGGTGATGAGTCTCCAACCACATCGCCCAAACCCCACTTAAAATACCCTTCACACCCATAGTCGCCTTTTCTTATCTGTGGGGAGAAAGGGGTAGTGACATTCTAAGCCGGCACTACACGGCATTCTTCACAGCAACCTAAGGCACCTAAAAAGATCTCGACCTTCCAACACTTGAAACAAGAGTTTAAAACACGAAACTTTGTACACCTTTTTTATATGCTAGGTGCACATAAGGGGAAGAAGTCGATTTATTCACAACAATAACATTATACACAGAAGGAGATTGAGATGTAGACGCCTATAAAAATAAATTTCGGGAACCAATTGATTTTTCTTAAAATATCTTCAGCGATTTGTTATAATTTATGGTGATGACCAATTCATTAGTGTCTAGGTTTACTTAGTTAGGTTATTGATTATATTTATAAGCATGTTATTGTTATAGACATTTGAACATCTGACATAAATATACACTATTTCACATTTTATTATATATATGGAATTTAAAACAAAAATTCAATCCCTACAATCAATGCAATATAAGAATATTTTTTTTTTAATTGATACGAAATATGAATTAAGGTAAGAATGACAGAAACACCCATTTTATAAATAAACGTCACTCTAGTTACTCACTATCATCACAACCTAGTACGAAAGGAAATGTAACATAACAAAAAATTCTATCGACAAGAAAGTACAAAACAGATTTCCTTAACCGGCTATTAAACAATACAAACTAAAATTACTTGGATACGTGACGATTTAACTTTTGGAGTCATGTGGTTGTCGGAGCGGTTCGGACCCAAAACGTACCCGACCCTTGCCACGATATCCCATCTAACGGTCCAAATCATATGAGTTTAAAACAGCTTACAATTTACATATGCAACGGACCTTTGTTTTACTATGGACGTATCGTGTTTGCACGAATAAAATTATAACATAACATAACATAACATAAACGTTCACGCCGAATATCCCCGAAGGGGTTGGCAGAGGTACCAATACTTCTGAACTCACATGGCAGCGCCATCTAGTGTCCAGAGAAGGTACCCACGTTTTGCTTAGACAGTGTACTCACGTGATAGGGGGCAGGCCTATTGCCGTTTTGTACGAATACACTGTCACATGACTAAGTACAACTCAGTTATGTGGGTTTCCTCACGATGTTTTCCCTCACCGTTAACAACCATGATAAATTAACCATACATATGACTTTAGAAAAGACAAATTGGTGTAGGCCCGACCCAGGATTGGAACTCACGCCCTTCTGTTTTCGGGCGGGTGTTCTACCCACTGGACTATCATGTCATCATAAAATTATACTAAAAAATAATTTGATTGGTCTAAGCTATACTATTTTAACAAAGACTAGCTCTATAATATTTTCTTTCTGTCTTTTCCTTTCAATTGTATTGAACTTTTAAGGGTAACCAGAGCTTTGGAATCAAGTTACAAAGCTAAAAGTAAACAACATCTGATATTCTTAGAAGCTAAGAATGACAACTTCGACCATAAAATATTGCAATTAAGATAGATTTTCGTAATACATACATACCTACATATATTCACGGCTATAAATCCCTAGAAGGGGTAGCCAGAGCTGAGGAATAAGAAATTCCTCAACCACTTTTGGAATAAAGTTCATATGTATCGTTCGTATTGGTAATACTTAAATATAAAAAAAAAACTGTTTCAATTCATATATTAATCCATTTTCAGGCTTCGCTCGGCGTCAATTGGCTACCCTAATCTTACTACTAATTCACATATTTTACTTGTTTTTATTAATTTCATTCTTATTTTTAATGCACGTTTGAATACCCTATAGGTTGCACACGCATAAACATGAGCAAGAGGTGCAAAGTCATTTTTGTGTACCAAATAATAAAAGAAATATTTAACTATAACGATTATATCATAATCTGAATCAGAGTATATAAATTTACAACTTATTATTTTAATTTCTTATGTCATTCGTTTTAAATGCTTAAGTAATACTATCCCATAAAAAGTCATCTGTATTTTAATTAAACTTAAGATCATTATTTTTTTATCATTATTGCTGTGTAGTGTCGGCTTAGAATAGCACTACCCCATTTCTTTCGGTGGGCGTACGTAAGGAGGCGACTAACGGTATTGGGCCTTTTAAGGGATTTTTGGGCGATGCGGTTGGAGACCCATCACCAACATCCTTTATTTTTACCATCTTTTCCCCACTCACATTTCCAAAAGTGGCTGAGGAATTTCTAATTCCTTAGCTCTGGCTACCCCTTCTAGGGATTTACAGCCGTGAGTATATGTATGTATGTATTTTTTAAATCAACCAACCAGGATCCAGGATGCTTGCAATATGTAACTCGTATTTTACACTACTATACAAAACATTTTAAAAATAATATTCTACTGCAAAAAAACATTTTCAAAGGCTGATGGAGAGGTTGGGTTACTGGGGCGATATAAGAGTGCCTACAATACGCCACCTTTAGAAAACCGCCCAGTGAAATGAAACTAAAACGAATTCAATTAAAAGTTAATTTTAATTTACCATGAAGAGAGCTAGAACTAGAACAAATACTACATCACCTCTTTTTGTGGATGTTGTTTGATGTGACTGTAGTGGTAGTTTGCCGTGTAGTGTTGGTTTAGAATGTCACTACCCCTTCTACCTACGGGTATCGTAAGAATTTTTAATTCCTTAGCTCTGGCTACCCTTTTTGGGATTAATGGCCGTGAGTATATTTATGTAGTCTACATACATACATATACTCACAGCTATAAATCCCTAAAAGGGGTAGCCAGAGCTAAGAAATTAAAAATTCCTCAGCAACTTTTGGAAAGTTGAGTGGGGAAATGATGGTAAAATAAAGGTTGTTGGTGATGGGTCTCCAACCTCATCACCCAAAAATCCCTTAAAAGTCCCAATACCGTTAGTCGCCTCTTACGTACACCCACCGGAAGTATAAGTATGTATAAGTTATGTAGTTTCTTACGTTTGTTAGGTGGCTATTACAGTTTTTGGATTATAAACCAAGAGAACATGTATTTTAGTATGGATGCAGTGGTCAAGTATTGTCTTACCATTTTCCACAAAACTGAAAAAAGAGCTATTGAATAGTTAACCCCCTGTTCTTTTATTTTAATTAAATAGTGAGAAAAATCGCATTGTTGAATTTCGTGATATAATTTATATTATTTATATTAAAAATCTTAGGCGTATACAAATTTTAACAAGAAACCTAGGTAACTCTCTCGCAGTAAAATTCGAATATACATATCCTCACGCAGTTATTTCTCCTTGGAATAGGCAGAGACTATTAATCTCCTCCTTTCACGTACCTGGCAAACCTGACATTTATATTCATCAACCTTTTGGTACATACCAGTATATTCTTCACAAGCTGTGCCCGCGACTTCGTTCGCGTGATTGTCGAGACCAAAAAAACGTCGTTTAGTTAAGAGTATATCACCTTTTTGAAATAAAATAAAGAACCAACGAAATCTAATGCGGACACTTATTGTGATGTAGGAACTATTGAGTATTTCATAATGATATTTAATTAATTAGAGTATCCAGTTGAAATAATAAAAGGTCGTAACTGTGTGTATCTCATTTGAATTAGTGTATATTTAGATACAGTTACAGGGTTAGCCAAAGATTATGGATCGCTACCTTGAATTGTATTTATAAAGCCCTTTTGTTTTTAACACTTTGGAATTTTGCATATAGATCATATATCAATCCCGCCCGATTTCGGCCACAGCAACTTCTGGTATCCGGCTATTAAGAGTGTGTTCATGTGCTCTCATGTGACTGACATAGCCAATCTTTCCGACAAATGTTCTATGACGTATGTTGAAAAATCAGTAACCCTCCAATATATAGGTAGTTATTATTGATGGCCGCAGGTGTTCGGGCCTTGAGCTCATCACTCTTTGCTTCGAGCTCATCACGTCTTCCCTTCCGAAAATAAATATTAACCGGTTGACAGGAAGGGGGTGAAATTTAAATTACTAAATTTCACTCAAGAAAGAATAAAACAAACGGGGTAAGACAAATAAAACCGCTCAAAAAAGGTACTTTACTATTATTAGGGTTTACGGTTGTTGGTTGTACTATGATGATACATTGATATAATCCGATTTATCAGTGGCATAATATGCACTGTAATAGCTGTGTAGTGTCGGCTTAGAATTAGCCCTATTTCTTCCGGTGGATGTACGTAAGAGGCGACTAACGGTATTGGGGGTTCTTAAGGGAATTTTGGGCGATGCGGTTGGAGACCCATCCCCAACAACCTTTATTTTACCATCTTTTCCCCACTCAATTTTCCAAAAGTGGCTGAGGTATTTCTAATTCCTTAGCTCTGGCTACCTCTTCTAGGGATTTATAGTCGTGAGTATATGTATGTATAATATGCAAATATAACTAAATTAAGGTTAGTCACTAAGGTCACTACATCATTTTAGTGTTTAAAAAAGTAGAACTTAAAAGATGTCTTATGTTTCTGGTGTTTAATACATACATACATACATATTCTCACGCCGTCAGTTCCCATTGGGGTAGGCAGAGACTATCGATCGCCACTTTGTACTTTACACTTTTTTTATCGCCAATGTGAAGGTAATGCTAGTAGGGGACGACCTCGGAGGACACATTTGGATCAAATAGAAAACGTGCTCAAAAAGGCAGGTGTCCGCAGTATGAAGAATAAAAGAGCATATATGAGAAGATTGATGGATGTAAACGAAGCCAGAGAGGTTTGGTGTTTAATGTAGACAAAAGACAAAATTCAGTTTTTTATTATAAACGTTCACGAAAACTGGTTGTGAAGTGACGTGCATTTAAAGAATGGCTAAGAATTTCAAAATTCTGCTCACCAAATTGGATTTATTAATAGGCAGACTATTTACATAATATATTAATATTAATAAGCCTAATTTAAGAAACTAAGTAAAGATAATATTTAAAAGCATTTTACTTATCTTCATAGTCGGCGAATTCACTTGACATTGGCAGCTTGTATTAATTTCGTCTTGCTTGTTTCCTGTAGCTTCTATTACTTTAACCGACTTTAAAATAAGGGGTTAAAGGGGCTAAAAAAAAGTAAATTTTATTTTTGCTTTATTTTATTTTTGCACAACGCCATCTATCGGACTTTGGATTCCAACTATCAACATTAGTTCTATATTTAGACTTAAGATGTCGTTGCAAGTACTATACTGAATTGCGTAACGTAATATTTTTCTTCTTGAACTCACAAAGTTAATCATATCTTTTGATAGAGTGAACCGATTTTGATGAAACAAAAACTAAGTTATACCTCAAGTTACGTATAATTTTTGTATATAAACATTTTCAGCATTGAATTCGTAGATTTTACGTTTTGTGCGCACAAACAAACATATAAACAGACAAACAGACAAACAGACAAAAATTGAAAAAATGATGGAAATGGGTTCTGTTACTTATCTGTTCACACGCTGGCTATTTTTTTTTTCAATTTCTTCAATGTACAAAAATGACTTTTCTACAGATTTATTATATGTATAGAAGATGTATAGATACTTCATAGATACGCTAATTGGGCATTATCTTTGCTTTTTAACTGGCTTAAAAAAACGAGTGTTCTTAATTCGACGAAAGAAGATATGATGAGGAATGATGAGGATATCAGGGTCTGATGATGGGATCCTGGAGAAATCGAGGAGAACCCTCAAATTTTATAGGCACATGTACCGCGTTTTACGTATTTTCTGAAGTTATATTGACATTTGCTTCTGGAAATCATAATGGTATGCTGCTGAGCTGATGATGGAAGGTGTAGGTTGTCAATCACTAGGAGTTACGAAATAGTTTTTTCAACATTAATATATAGATTTATACTCCTCTTGGTAGTTTTTATAAGGAGAAGTACAGGTTCATTTATTTTTTATGTTATTGTTACCGAGAAAGTACCGTGAGACCAGGATCTGATGATGGCATCCCAGGAAATCGAGGGGACTGTCGGAACTCACAATCATGTGACAGTGTATTTGTTCAAAACGCCGATAGGCCTGCCCTGTATCACGTGAGTACACTGTCCAAGCAAATCGTGGGTACTCTGAACAACAGGTGACAATGTCACGTGATGATCAGAAGTATTAGTAGGTATCTCTGCTAACCCCTTCGGGGATATTCGGCGAGAACGTTTGAGTCATTTTTTGAGTCAAGATGTAGAATTGTAGACCATCGCCTTTCAAGGGATTTCAAGAACAATGTTAAGTTACATATGGTTGAGCCTATTTGATACTGTGCAATTTGCCAAAATCTCCAATTCATACAATAATAGAAATACCAGAAATACGAAGAATAATACAGTAACCATCGCTTCCTCCCCCGAGAGGCATCTTTGCCAGGTCTACCCATCCCTAAAACTCGTAAAATAAAGTAATTTTTAAAAAAAATAAAACAGACTTCCAAAGTTGCAAAAAACAATCGAAATTGTCAAAATAAATATGTGATGTAGTTGTCCGTTTGCGATACAGGCTGAGCCTAGTGCAAAGGACAAGGTCAATTATTGTTCAAAACATTCTTGAAAATTAATAAATATTTTTATCTTTTTTTTATCTTTATCTAATTAAACAATCAAGTACTAGAAAGTCAGTAATAAGTTTTTAATTAAATATGAGAACTGTGATTAACACTTTAGGAATTTCTTTATTCCACAAGCGTCAGTTTAACCTACCTAAATCTTAAAATGCTCTTAAATTGATTTGTGAGTTTTTCTTTTTGTTAAAAATTATTTTATATCTAAATGTATCCTCCGTACAATTATTGTATACAAATATTAAATCTAACCCTTTTGACCGTGCTCTGCATAAAAGAGGACATAATGATTCGCACAGTGCTAGAATACTATACAACAATCAACCCGTTTCCCTTGTTGCCCTGTTAAGGCTAAAATATAAGAGTTGCAATTAATTTAACTAATTATTTATAAATACGTCATAATTTGGTACTTATGAAATAAAAATACCTGGCTTTTTAAAAATAAATTATTTTTGGTTTGTAAAATCAACGTGATTCATGACAGTTTTGCTGCCAGGCATGGTCTTTGCTGTGAAGTGTCGAATTAAAATAACACTACCCCATTTCTTCCCGTGAGTGTATGTAAGAGGCGACTAAGGGTATTAGGGATCTTCAATTGATTTTTAGGGCGAGGTGGTTGGAGACCTGTCACCAATACCTTTACCTTTACCAAATACCTTTATTTTACCATCTCAATTTCCCTGCTCAATTTCCAAAAGTACCTAAGGTATTCCAAATTTTTTAGATCTGGCTACCCCTTCTAGGGATTTATAGCCATGACTATATGTATGACATAATAGTTTTGTAAAAAGGTACAGGAAATAAACAATAACAATTTATATTCAAATAAAAATGATGAACTAACGCTTCAACCGCGTAACAATATTTTTTTCTATTTAATACAATGGATATGTTCTTACATAAATAAAGTTTGATTTATTACCGCAATTTTTCATATCGCAAATAACATTAAACAATAAAATATGTCTGTAAATAATTGTATATTTGCCTATTTATATATATATTTTATCTGAGTGCACCAGAAAATAGTTCGGTTGTACCTTCGAAACATATCGAACAAATCATTATTAATTGAGAGGTCGGTTAATTCAGTTGAGTAATAAATCAGTTTTGGAGCATCCGACACTAAATTGGCTGAGACTGAATTCGACGTACTATTAGTTTAGTGCGGGCTCGATTGAGGATGACTTGACGAAAGGTCTTGATATGTTTCTTCCTGATCCGGGTTCCTAAGACTTTGATCTCAACCCTCGTTTATTTAAGGAGGTCATTTTTCACTGGATAAATATTTTGTTATGGTTCTCGAGGTTTTGCTATAATTTTAAACATCAAAAAGTTATTTTTAACGAAAAAAAAAATACTTCGCTGTCTTAGTTCTATTCATATAATTTTTATAATATTTTAGGAGATAAAAAGCATGCTTACCTTTTCCTTTTTATTTTTTATTCACATGTATATAATCCTTATAAATTAAAAGATAGAAATTTGATTTTTTATTTTCATAAAGATTGAAATCCAAATTAGTGCACGTCTGAAAACAAATCACTGCAATAAAATAATTACACACGCGTTTCGTAGTCGCTACTACGCTGCGGGGCGTAGTAATTTCCACATTGCGTAGCGCGTCCTAGACAAGTGAGCCGCTCGTAGCTCGGCCGAGCACTGAGCCTTTGGACCCGCAAGAGGCTGCGTCAAGACACCTTTTTGTGGAACCTTAATTAATTGGGTGACGTCGATAGGACGAGAACGATATGATATATTCTATTAAGACTCAGCAGTATCCAACAATTTGTAACACCATTTTCCCTTACGCAGGCTTCAATAATTTGGTAAATGTATTGAGTAATATGTAATATAAAGAAGTTTGTTAGTAAAATAAGATAAATATTTCATAAAAGTGCTTTTCGTATATAAATAACAACGCTTACATACATTCATCTCTTTTTCTTTTCCATAAGTGCCTATTTAAACAGTGACTTAAAAAGGCATTTAGTTATCTCACTTCTCATTATAATGTTTATGTGAAGTGATATAGGATGGAGATGAATAGAAAGAGTTCTTTTATACATCTCATTTTCAACCGCGATATTATAATGAAGTTTATAAATATATAGATTAGACTAGTGTCCACCTGCAGTTTCGCCCGCGTAGATCTCAAAAATTAAAGAGGTTTTCATTTCGTCAGGATTTTGTTTTAATGTATGGTGCTTTGCAGGTGCCCTTTGACCCATCGGGATACTGAGATCATGTTGAAATTAAAGGAACCCCTGAAATATTATAGGCTTACCTATGTCAATAAAACGGTACATGTTTGTTCGTTTTTAAAATATTGGGTGAGGTATATGTTGCGGTGAACCTATATCATCCTAGAAACTCCTCGATAAAAACTTTATTTCCCTGTTATTTCGAGCCCTGTTGACTGATATGGATTCTAATTATTCAGGATAATTCATAACATGAGCTGGCGGTCGAGTGATGCGGGGCAAAGGAAATAGACTCGTCATAGGCATCTCAAGGATCGCTCGATACGCTAGTTCGCTTAGCTTTAAATGTTTGTCTACTAATAACTTCTAACTACGATAACTTAAAACTGATCATGTGACTGATATTAAATAAAGCGCAATTGGAATGTACCTACATTAAATGACGAAGCTAACTGATATAGTCATTTAGATAAGAATAAACACTAAAGTAAAGTAAATAATTAAAAAAATATATATATGAAAAATTTAACATAAAAGAGGTTATTGTAAGTAAAACGTATGAGATAGAGAATTGAAGATTTTTTGCATCATTTCTTTAGATTTTGTATTTGCTAGTATATTACTCAACTATATTTTCTCATCTTGATCACAACTCAACTTAACTTAACTTACACAGTGTACTCACGAGATAGGGGGCACACGAAACGCCGTTCTAAGAAATACACTTCAGAAATCAAAACAAGTGTAGACCCGAACCGAGATTTGAACCCATCGCCTGTCTGCATGAAAGGCGGGTGTTCTACCCATTGATCTATCACTATTAAGTATAATGATTCCGTATATTTTTATAGCATTTATCATTTGCATTACCCCATAAACTAAATGCTAGTGTGCAATAACTGGTGAGTAATAAAAGTCACGCAATTTACTTATGCTTGCTTGCTTTATGATAAAATAAAAAAAATGTAAGCAAAAATCCAGGAACTATGTGTACAATGATTTGAAATTCTCTAGCTGAAATTGCATTAATTATGCACAAGCACTCACGAGGCTCCAACTCATAAAGCAGGTACAGCCTGTGAACCCGAAACTAAAATTAATTGAACCAGCCAATTGGGCGCTGAATACGGTAAAATATTTAATCCATTGTTTTAAGTATTTGCGGTAAAATGCATGTGATAAATAAACAGGTAAATTTTAATATTTATCAGACAAAATATCACTGACGGTTTGTAAGGAATTTGTTATTTCTGTTTGCTTCGGAATAGTATGTTTGATATGAGTAAGCAGAGTAAGTAATTATAGCCGAGATGCATTCTAAAACTTAAAATCCTACTCAAATAGGAATCCTACTGATTGTGACTTTTTGTTTTTGGCAATGCGGATGGAAACCAACCACTAAAAACGTTTAATTTACTATCTTTTTTCCACTCAACTTCCAAAAGTGGCTTGAGTTTTTTTAATTCCAAAGCTCTGGCTAACCCTTCTAGGGATTTATCGCCGTAAGTATATGTAACATAACATAACATAAACATAAACATTCACGCCGAATATCCCCGAAGGGGTTGGCAGAGGTACTAATACTTCTGAACATCACTACTTTCAGGCCTGTTGCCGTTCTGTAGGAATAAACTGTCAAATGACTAACTTAGTAATGTGGGTTTTCTCACGATACTAGACAAGCATATAAAAAGCAGCTGTAATATTTTAACCCAGATTAGCACGGTTTCATATTATCGTATTTTCTTAAAACCGCTTGTCTAACACCTACTTTCTGTGAAACGAGCAGATTTGCATCCTTTAGTCGCATTTCATTTGCGCATTTCCGCTCAACAAATGAATTGGACAAATTTTGCATCTGACAACACTCTAAAATCATTTTATAATTACCATTTGTCATTTAGCTGCAAAGTTTTTTAAGTTTCTTTCAGTCCAATTTAGGATTGTAATATTGATTACTTAAGTTATTTTTTTTTAAAAACACTATATTTTACACTAATAAAGTTGACGCAACTTTTCTACCTACCTTTTTAGGGTTCCGTAGTAAAGGTAAAACGGGACCTTATTTCTAAGACTTTGTTGTCTGTCTACATGTCTGTCTCCAGGCTGTATCTCATAAACCGTGATAGCTAGAAGGCTGAACTTTTCACAAATGATGTATTTCTGTTGCCGCTATAACAAAAGATACTAAAAAGTAAAAAAAAGAATATTTTGCGGGGTCTCTATAAAATAAACATGTTTTTTCCGTATTTGGTCAATATTAAATCGGTAACAAGTAGACGCTTCAAATTTTTACAGAATATTTACTTGTGTATCACCATTTAAAACAAATAATTAAATAACAGTAGAGTAAATATAAAAGTAGGGCTCCCATACAAAAACGTCACCTTCTATTATAAATGAGAGTACGGAACCCTTCATGTGCCGACTCGCACTTGGCCGGGTTTTTAATATTCTCACGGCTTTAAACCCCAGAACCCAGAAAATCAGTTTTGTGAAGGGTTCAATTCATAATGTTGTAAGACTTCTATCTCACATGACTGTAATTTGTTGACATTATCTTCGAAAGGTTGTATATGTCGCAGGTATATTGTCAAAGCCGTGATATTACAATTTCACTAGTGATATTATAATTTAACGGTAGATTGTTATTCGACTTCATTTCTTAAAATTTAACTGCCTATTTTTAGTGATATTGTAATTTCACGGCGACACTATAGTGATATTGTAATAAATCTAGTTAAATCATGAACGAAGTTGGCAGTGGGAGAAGTCGAGCGTTCTGATTGGTAAATTTTTTTCGACGCCATTTGCAAAACAATAATAGTGCATGCATAGCGGTTAGTGTGCAGTTTAACATCTGATATTATTGTTAAAATAGTGTTTTGTTTATTTTCCAACGTATTTTATTTTTCAAAATGTGTGACGGAGAACTTTTGGATGTATCGGAAACTTCATGTTCATTAATACGTAATGAAAAACAATGTGAAATCGTATCACGAGAATATTTTAACACAGAGCTACAAAAATATTACAGTGAGCAATCAGATAAAACAAAAAAAACCTGAATGAAGTTTTAGCAGGATTTCGCAGGTAATAAATTCAATACAAGAATACAAATCACGCAAGATACAAAAACTGAAGACAACTAACCAGCAATATCACATGCATCAAAATATGATGTTCTGGACGTGGGAAAAGAACAAATATGAAGCGCAAAACTGTTTCGTCTCCAGTAATACAATTTTAACCTAGTTAAAAATATTATGATATTTTAATGTATATTAATTAAAATTTAATTAAAATGATAAATCAATTATTGAACAAAGAATAAACTGTTACAACAATTTAAAGAGGGCAGCAGTTAAAATGGTGGAGAAATCGTCCAAAAAATTTAAAGAAATTGACATTAATGCTACTGTATTAGTTGAGGTTCCGAAAGTTGATAGAGGGCCGCTAGACAGCAAAAATAATGTAGCAAAAATCATAGGCAAACGAAATGGACTTTATCGTGTGGGTACATCAGCTAGCGTTATTAAAGACTGGCTGCCAAGAAACGCTATTCAGTGCTCCCCAGAAGCAGAGCTAAAAGATGTCATACCTGATAAAATCTTACCATTAAAAAGTATATTATCGAGTACTTCACAATTCGGTGGACAGGGATTTAAGATGTGCAACTGCAGTCAATCTAAAGTTCAATGTACAACCAACAGATGCGCATGTAAAAAGCTGCAGATTGCAAAAATAAGTAGATATTATATTCTGGATGAAAATAATAGCTATTTTTTTTTATGTAGCCTGTATTACAGTGTCCCACTCTGGGAAAAAGCTGCTATATTTCATGATTATGTGTTATAGCATTTGTCATATTATTTAATACTTCATGATTTAAGATTTTATATGCCAGTCGTACAATAAAAGTTTATAGTGTATTTAAACGTGTCTATTTACTTATAACTCTATGATTGCAAAAATGAAACTAAAAACGGACCAATCAGAGACGGACTCGTAATCTAACGACCAGTGAAATTGTCAAATTGTCATTGCCCTGCAATATCACTATAGTGTCACCGTGAAATTACAATATCACTAAAAATAGGCAGTTAAATTGTAAGAAATGAAGTCGAATGACAATCTATCGTTTAATTATAATATCACTAGTGAAATTGTAATATCACGGCTTTGACAATATACCTGCGACATATATAAGAGATGCTTCACTCGTATCAGAGAGCTTTAGTGATAAAATCTCTATTTTTACTTTTCTGTAGGTACAAGTTTTAAGATGTATAGGTCTTTGATAACTTGTTAAATCTTTCTTGAGAGTCTGTGATTAAATAGTATTTTTCCATATTTTTTGTTATTTTTCACATAATTCATACATGCACACACTCACGGTTAATTATCATAAAAAGAGTTACCAAAGGCTTTAGAAGTTTTGTAATTGAGTAAGACAAAGATTGTAAAATAAGTCATCGTTGGATCTACATCGCCCAATCAAACTTAAACGTTCACGCTGTATATTTTCGAAAGGGTGATAGAAAGACTAATACTTCTGAACATTACAAGACATTTTTTCTCACTTGGTGTTCAGAGCACGCACGTTTTGCTTAGTATAGTGCTTTCAAATCAAAAGAAGCCGGCCTCCAGGCCTACTCTTCACATCGAGAACGATAGTAGGCATACATAACTCTTATTGCCGTGTAGTGTCGGCTTAGAATAGCACTACCCCGTTTCTACCGATGGGTGTACGTAAGAGGCGACTAACGGTATTGGGGCTTTTAAGAGATTATTGGGCGATGCGGTTGGAGACCCACCACCAACAAGCTTTATTTTACCTTTTTTTTCCCCACGCAACTTCCAAAAGTGGCTGAGGAATTTCTAATTCCTTAGCTCTGGCTACCCCTTCTAGGGATTTATAGCCGTGAGTATATGTTATGTTATGTTACATATCTCTTCTAAACCCTACTAACATTTATTTCCGTCTCGATCGTACGAATCATATATTTAGATTTTGTCATTTTTGATAAGTGATTTTAGATGGTGATATTCGACGATTCCAACTGTACATCCGTCGTTGTCGTTGATTTCATCGACTAGTAAGCGCCAAAACTAATATTCTATACTTCATTCGTTTTACCTTCGAAGCGGCGAAAGGTATGAAAAGGTATGAATTCTATTATCGTTCGCGAATTGAAGAGTAGACCTCCTGCCCGGCTAGTACGAGCGGTGTTTAAACTAGTTATCGCGTGGAATAAAGCAGCCATCTCTTACGCACTTACTTAGTATCGTATACTGCCATCTCATTCTAACCGTTATCGTGTCGATAAAATAGCGCTCGTGCTTGCCCTTCTGCCCTCGCTTTGATCGAAAACACAGCCAAGTACAACTTAGCAATGTGGATATCCTAACGAAATTTTCTCTCTCCTTTAACAACGTTGATACATTAATGACACTTATGACTTTAGAAAAGACACAAAAGTCTGCTGAGTAGTGTTGGTTTAGAATACCACTACAATTTTTTTTCCCGTGGGTGTCCGTAACAGGTAACTAGGGTATGGGGCTTTTTAAGTACTTTGTGGGCAGAGTGGTTGAAGACCAATCACTAAAAACAAAAAAGTGCCTGAGGAATTTCTTATTCTGAAGCTCTGACTACCCTTTCCGAGGGATTTATAGCCATGATATTATATACACATTATACATACATGCTAAAAAGTCCCACCTCTACTATTTTTATCTATAAAAGAGGAAATAGGTCGATAAAATTACTTTTAAATACAAGCAGCGAAACGTCCAAAACAAAAACAAAGAGGATTCTAAAGATAATAGAATAGAATAGAATAACTCTTTATTGTACATCAAACACAAATTTACAAAAGAAATTATCATACAGTTTACAGTGAGGTGCAATCGGCGGTCTTATCGCTAAAAGCGATCTCTTCCAGACAACCTTTGGAAGGTGAGATCGGTAAACTAGTTATCTGGGTAGATGCACAAAACAAGCTTACTTTAAAACTAACTTATTTAATTGAAATAATAACATAAAAATATTAATTACACAAAATAATGTAATAGTTTTAAAAAGCCACATCAAAATAATTCACCCCTTGAGTGAAACTGTAATTATGGTTTTAAGAGTTGGTTGGGTGGTTGGGTTTTACGCATAAGGATTAACCCTCAGAGCGAGTTAGCCTAGTTACATTATTTTGCAGGGCCATTCGCATTATACTCTCTGAGTTTTGAAGAGATTAGTGTTTTTAAAACTAACAGCAACTATATTCCCTCACATCTTAATTTTAACCCCTTTAAATTTTATTTATTTACATACATACATACTTATACTCACGGCTATAAATCCCTAGAAAGGGTAGCCAGAGCTAGGGAATAAGAAATCCCTCAGCCACTTTTCGAAAGTTGCGTGGGGAAAAGATGGTGAAATAATTTTTAACAAAAAGAAAACCGACTTCAAAGTTGAAAAAACAACCGAAAATAAACAATCAAGTACTGAAAAGTAAGAAATAATAATTATAATTGAATATGAGTACTGTGATTAATACCTTAGGAATTTCTTTATTCCACACGCGTCAGTTCAACATACCTAAATCTTAAAATTCTCTTAAATTAATTTGTGAGTCGGTACCAGCCTGCGTAATAATTGATATCAAGTGTGTATTTCGCACTTCATGTACCTACATGTACAATGTAGGATACCTACATGGTATGGTAAATTGATTTTTGTACGTTTTACCATTTAAAACGTTAGGCGATATATGTATATTGTTTAGATTGTAATAATCAGAGATAGATAGTAGGGTGAATTTAGTTTTGTTTGACTGGCACCGAGTCAAAAATTAATTTAAGAGAATTTTAAGATTTAGGTAGGTTGAACTGACGCGTGTGAAATAAAGAAATTCCTAAGGTATTAATCACAGTACTCATATTCAATTAAAATAATTATTTCTTACTTTTCAGTACTTGATTGTTAATTTTCAGTTGTTTTTTCAACTTCGAAGTCGGTTTTCTTTTTGTTGAAAATTATTTTATTTAAGAGTTTTAGAGATGGGTAGACCTGGCAAAATGCCTCTCGGATGAGGAAGCGACGGTTACTGTATTATTCTTCGTATTTCCGGTATTTCTATTATTTTGGAAGACAGTTTATATCTGTAAAAATAATACCAAAATGCTTACAAATTGAATCAATCCCTCAATATTTCTGCATTATTTAACTAGATATCGCGGGGTATAAAACAGCTATCTCTTTCTTACTTACTCAGTATCGTATATTCTCATTTCATTCTGAACGATGTCGAGAAGGTAAAAAGCGCTCACGCGCTTGGGCTATCCCTCTTATAAAAGATATCGATTCTCGAATCCGAACAATAGCAAGCTTAAAAATTTCAATTAGGCTTGTAAAGTTTAAAAGATCAATTGAATGACCGTCTTTGATAAAATCCTTTGTCGTAATATCGCCATCTGTCGCGACTTGGAAAAGTTTCTTAGAATTAATTTAAATACCACTTAGAAAACCTGTAGTGTACAAATTACTGAAATTATTTATACTAACACTTCAAGAACATAATGACACTTCTCGGCCCGGAGGACGCGGGTTTGAATCGCGCTGAGGGCATTCATTTAAAGACAAACATGAATGAGTGTTTCATAGTCTTGGATATTATTAATACATACAAACATACATATACTCACGGTGATAAATCCCTTGAAGGAGTAGCTAGAGCTAGGGAATTAGAAATTGAAAAACACAGCCTCAAACAAACACAGCCTCTGGAAGTGTATTATTAACGTATGTATTATATATTACTATAGGTTTTTGTACCGTTCTTTACCTTGATCTGTTTTATATTTCTTACATTTATTTGAACGTACCCAGATGCTGTGCAGTGTCGGCTTAGAATAGCACTACCCTATTTCTTCCGGTGGGTGTACGTAAGAGGCGAGTAACGGTATTGAAGAAGCAGAAGAAGAAGAAGAAAGACATTTATTAGCTGCATAAGAGGCACAAAAACTAACAACATGCAAACAATAAGTAATAAAATATAAATAAAGTAAAAGAATACATAAAAAAACAATATAACACTAAAATAATTAAAAACACAAATCAAAAATTAAATAAAAATATTAAAAAGAGATTCAAAACTAAAGATAAAAAAAGACAAAGTACACTATAAAAAATAAATGCCAAGAACACATCAAAAAATAGAAATTATGTAGCTTTGTGCCCTTTAACAGCAAAAAGGCACTGACTCAGCAAACTATTGGGGCTTTTAAGGGATTTTTGGGCGATGCGGTTGGGGACCCATTACCAACCACCTTTATTTTTACCATCTTTTCCCCACTCACATTTCAAAAAGTGGCTGAGTAATTTCTAATTCCTTAGCTCAGGCTACCCCTTCTAGGGATTTACAGCCGTGAGTATATGTACGTAGCCAGATATGTTTTGTTAGGTATTATATTCAAACATTCCAGCAAGGAAGTAAGTAATAAGCGGAGAAGTAAAGTCAGAACGAGCGGCAGGGCAAAACAGCTCGCATAAATTTAGTTCTTGGTTTATTCGCCCATTTCGTGAAAGTGTCGACAAAAGAATGTTTATTAGTCACATTGTAGGAATATATAAGGCTGATTTTAAAATGTTAGGTTTTGCGATTCGCACAGCACGCGGCTTTACGAATACTGAAGCAATGAATGGGCTCCACATTAAACTAAAGATAATCTCATGGTGGAGAAAAACAAAACATTTTTATAAGATTTCTTTACTTTAAAATGTACCTATATAGGGTCTATCCCTATCACCCGCTAATGCATCCTACAAATTTTTTTTTAGGTTATAAGTATAATACATTGCAATTGCAAGTTAGAAGTGATTCAACTCTAATTTTATATTTAATGAAAGTTATGCGAAGTGTCATTATTTTTTTATACCGGGTTTAATAAATTTGAAAGTGCAGAATGAAATGAAACCGTTTTTGCATCTCATCTGGGTGACTTCACAATTGTTGTTTTGAATTATTAATGTTATAATAAGTAAGAGAATATGTTGAATTTCGTATTAGGTTGTACTTGTAATGATTATATTTTTTGGAATAAATCAATAAATAAACGTTCCAAATATATACTATTGATGTTTGCTCCGATTTTTAAATTATTATAATCGGATTTTTTACTGGAGAGCCGAGTTGCACATGTGTCTATACCCAACGGGATCACATAACAGGGACACTCACAGAGAATTATATCTGAATTTGTTTTATTGAATTAGACTGATTACAGATTTATTCCGTTAAAATTAGTTCTATAAAGTTTTCTAACCGACCTCCAGCCGGGGATATTTGTCAATTTTACGTCTGATGATGCCTGAACTATAAATTGGTTGCAGAGGAGAGAAAGTGACGCAGTCTTCAGGATTCCACTGATGCAAGCATCTTTCGAAAAAAACAAAACTCAGGCGAATTGAAAACCCATTCTTTTATACGGTCAATTACAAAATACACGTCTAATTGATAACCTCCTCCGCATAACCTCAAGTAAAAATCTCAATTTATTATTGATTTCTGTTAATTTGTAAGTATGTTAACCACAACAATTAAATGCTTTATATTTGGGACACAGCGAAAATACTTCTGATACTGAACTATGCTGCTTTTTTTTTCATTAAAACAGAAATTCAAACGATTTTAGAATTCTCAGAAAGCAACATTCATGCACTAACTAACACCTTTTAATATAAAAAAATCATGGCCAGAAACATCAGTTCGTCATTTATATGGTGATTCCCTATGGGCCATAAATAGGATGTCGATTAGAAAATATTTTGTTTTAGTCTATCCAGCCAGCGGAGACGTTCCAGTGGTTGCGTTTTACAACTCGTTGGCTACCGCGACTACCGCCCCTACATTTCATCTAGGCCCCAGACATCACACCCTATGACGAATAATCTAATTATTTGATGACTCAAGATAAATTAAAAAGAACCTTATACACAAAGTCACTATGCGAAAATGCCATTTTTATCTATAGATATTTTCTATAAACATCGCAAACTACGCAGATAATGACAGCAGCTAACATAAGCTTAGTTTTATGTTGCCGAAACATGTACAGGGAAAAGCTTTTCTCACGAAACGCCGCGGTTAAGTACCTTTCAGAGACAAAACTAAACTGAGACCCACTGCAACGTGAGAGCCGTATAGTGTAAAGTGTCAATTTGATATTATTATAATATCCCACGGGGACACTGGGAAAATTAGTGACCTGAATTAAATTGTTTACGGTATTTTTGTGTTAAAAAATGATCCTACTACATATATTGCTTATCATTATCACATATTTTATCACGAATCAATTTTGAATCGAACCAAAATTGTGTACCTACTAAAAAAATTTAAAAAGAACAAAAATTTACTAACATTAACCTGCTTATCGGTTTACATCAATGACATTCTAGAAGATGAAAATTAACGAAATGAATATTTTACAAAGTCAGTAATGTCATTAATAACTCTAAGTCTTACAGTTAGATAAATGGTCGGTCATTATTATTTTATCACGGGCAAGGAAAGCGACCTGTTCATTTTTCATTTCCGTGAAAATCGGCGCTGCTCAAGGATTTGTGTAATAGCTCAACTAATCTTCAAAAAGGAGTCGGGAATTTCGAGACACTACGATTAAATTATTCAAGAGACGTTTTGAAATAAAATGTGATACTGTACTTTCATAGTCAATGACAATTTCCTGAGCAATCAAGTTTTTATTGGAGTTTTTTTAAGTATGAATAACTTTTTAATGTTTTGGGGCAAGTAAGTAAGTATGAATAACTTTTTAATGTTTTGGGGCAAAGAGAGACTCTTATCTAAAAATAAACATAACATAACATTAAATATAATCGACATGATAGTCCAGTGGGTAGAACACCCGCCCGAAAAACAGAAGGGCGTGAGTTCCAATCCTGGGACGGGCCTACACCAATTTGTCTTTTCTAAAGTCATATGTGTGGTTAATTTATCATGGTTGCTAACGGTGAGGGAAAACATCGTGAGGAAACCCACATGGCTGAGTTGTACTTAGTCATGTGACAGTGTATTCGTACAAAACGGCGATAGGCCTGCCCCCTATCACGTGAGTACACTGTCTAAGCAAAACGTGGGTACCTTCTCTGGAAACTAGATGGCGCTTGCCATGTGAGTTCAGGAGTATTGGTACCTCTGCCAACCCCTTCGGGGATAAAAACGGCGTGAACGTTTATGTTATGTTTATGTTATAACATTAAAATAAAAGTTCACGCCGAATATCCCCGAAAGGGATGGAAGAAGTACTAATACTCCTGAACATCACGTGACTTTAACACCTGGTGTTCGGAGTACTCACGTTTTGCATGGACAGTGTACTCACGTGATAGGGGCAGGCCTATCGCCGTTTTGTGCGAATACACTGTCACATGAATAAGTACAACTCAGTTATGTGGGTTTTCTCTCGATGCTTTCCCTCATCGTTAACAACCATTATAAATTTACCACACATTGTCTTTAGAAAAGACAAATTGTCTAGTCGTTTGCACGATAACTGGTGTTCTACCTATTGAGCTATCACGTCGTCGTCGTCGTAATAAATTAAATAATCTTATATATACTTTTATCCGTGTAGTGTCGGCTTAGAATAGCACTACCCCATTTCTTCCCGTGGGTGTACGAAAGAGGCGACTAAGGGTATTGGGGCTTTTTAAGGGATTTTTGGGCGATGCGGTTGGAGACCCATCACCGAACACCTTTATTTTACCATCTTTTCCCCTCTCAACTCCCAAAAGTGGCTGAGGCATTTTCAATTCTTCAGCTCTGGCTACCCCTTTTAGGGATTTATAGCCGTGAGTATATGTATGTATGTATGTATAAATACTTTTATCCTCTTAACTCTTCTCTAACGTTATTTGCTGAGGAATCAATGATGCGAATCTCTGATCGAACTATTTCAAACTTGAACTTAACGCTCACGTTGGCAGACGCACCAATATTTTTTTAGATTTCGTAATCTGGTTTTCAGAATTTTGTAGGTTTAAACAACAGAGCATCCACTCAGTTTCCTCGTATAGGTAGCTAAGAAAACCTCGACTATAGTTGTCATCTAATAAAATTACTCTCCACCTTAGAGCATCTCTCCACATTGAATCCACAAACCTCTCACCACTTTGCTGTCATCCATACTGTCTGTGCCCAAACAGTCTTAACATTTCCATATCTATCTTGCCAAAATCAGCTTTCACACCGTTCACAAATAACGAAATTCTAATCTCACTTACTTTTTCTAGACATAAAATTGGTGGATTATGCTCAAGATATAGACCAATCACACATCTTAACTACGTTTACAAATAAATATTCATGAAGAGCCTACAATTTAAGAAGCCCTAGCATGTTGAAGAAAATATATCGTAAATTGCCCACCATCTAAAGATTGATTTTCAATATAAATTCTATTACGCAGAACCTCTAAACGTACTGAGCGGAATTAAGTACCAATAATAATATTTTACCAATATCAAGCCGCCCCAATGACACTCGATCAGCTATGAAGTATGCTTCAACCGACTTAATATTCAATTAATTTTCCACTCTTCCCTAATGAGAAACAATATTGTGCTTACTGATTTGTTTTCAGCAGCTGCAACTATTTTGGTTCTCTTTTAGAAAATCTCTTTCAGCACGAACTTTCTCTCTCTACTTATAATAAAAAAAATTATAGCAAAATACAAAATTAAAATTCATGATAGGGCATGGTAAAAAAATATGCTTTTCGTAGACAATACAAACATTATACTCACGGTTATAAATCCCTAGAAGGGGTAGCCAGAGCTAAGGCATTGAAAATTCCTCAACCACTTTTGGAAATTTCAGTGGGGAAAAGATGGCAAAATAAAGGTTGTTGGTGATGGGTCTCCAACCTTATCGCCCAGAAATGTTTTAAAAGCCCCAATACCGTTAGTTGCCTCTTACGTACACCCTCCGAAAGAAATGGGGTAGTGCTATTCTAAGCTGACAGTACACAGCTTTTGTAGATAATATTAACTGAAATAGAACCTAACATAAACGTTCACGCCGAATATCCCCGAAGGGGTTGGCAGAGATACATAATAAACATAGCATAACATAAACGTTCACGCCGAATATCCCCGAAGGGGTTGGCAGAGGTACTAATACTTCTGAACATCACGTGACTTTGTCACCTGGTGTTCAGAGTACCCACGTTTTGCATGGACAGTGTACTCACGTGATAGGGGGCAGGCCTATCGCCGTTTTGTACGAATACACTGTCACATGACTAAGTAAAATTCAGCCATGTGGGTTTCCTCACGATGTTTTCCCTCACCGTTAACAACCATGGTAAATTAACCACACATGGGCATTTTTCAAAAGTTTTGACCAGGCGAAAACAGCATGTCCTCTGACTTTACACCGTAATATTTACATTTTAAGTCATTTATATCCAGTATGTGATATATCAAATGAAAGGAAATTTAAACACAAGTAAATGCACAATATAAAAAATACATGAAAAGGTAACGAAATATGAGTAATTAAAAAAAAAATGACGACATACCCCCCTATTTTTTGATGTCTCACGCAACTTTGCACACTTTCATGTGTCATATCTCAGAATTTATGTATGCAAGTCACCGAAAAACAGGTAATTTTTCTTAAAAATGGCTTTGTCATGCTTTCTAATAAACGTTTTTATAGGGTTTTCAAAGAAAAATATTGAAATAATTAAGAAAAACTGTTGTCCACGAATTCGGGTATACCGGAATTTCCATCAAGTAACGGTAGGTTTTACCGTCTTAAAAAATAAATTTTACCAAATCTAAAACGTTTTTTAGGTCTAGCAACCCACTTTTAACAGAAAGGAATCGTGACTTCCGGTGTTCTAGGAGTCTATGGTTTGTTAAAACCGTTTTCCAGTTGCGACTTGACCTGGGACCAACATTTTGCTCCCGTAAGTACGATTTTTTGTGTAAAGATATGATTGTTTGCACACGAACACTTATTATTACCGTTCGAACGAAGTATTTAGGTATCATTTAAAAGAATGAAAATGATCGAATATATTGTATTTTGATGTATTTTAAGGTTTTAATTTTTAAAAATGGACTTCGTAACGTCATGATCATAACGTTATATACAGGCGGAATGATTTTCATTACTAACTGGAACCATAAAGCCGCGATCTCATTGCTATAGTTATCGTTTACTACGAATTTTCATTTTATGAATATTTAATAGGTTTTTGTAGGAGGTTTGGCAGGGTATTTCTTTATTATACATGGTGGCATTTGCACCTTTAACGATTTTTTCACCAACGGTTCTTGGGGTCAAAAGCAACAGCTTTTGTTCTACAACTTTTGAAAATTCGTGCATAAAAATTCGCTTCTTCATACAAAGTCGATCAGCTGATTAGCCGCTTTGTACGGAGAAGCGAATTTTCAAAAGTTGTGGAACAATAGCTTTTGCTTTTGACCTCTACAACCGTTGGTGAAAAAATCGTTAAAGGTTCAAATGCCATCCTGTATAACTGTATCCTTATTGATATTGCTGTACTTTTAGTATTTCGACTGATTATTATTTTTATATAGTTTATTATAGACTGAAGAGAAACTAGTTGACTGATTATTGCTAAAATAATTTGTAATGAACCTAGATGTAAGTTTAAAATATTTTGATAATTCTTTCTATTCCCTTTAATTCCGAAATAAAAAGTTGTTTTATGTGTAAACTAGACAATACTAATCAAGTCTCGTTCGACTGCTAATTTCGGAATAATTTTGACTTAATTTTGTTTTTCTATTGTGAAATGATGAATACCATTTTTGTTAACCTTAGTTGTGATACAAATGTTACATTGTGATAACGAAATTCTCTATAGTCTAGGCACGTAATTTTACCTACATACTTTTGAAGTCCGAAACTTAGTTTTTACAACTTTAGGTAGGACAGGGTATTTATTTATTGGATAATTGTATCCTTATTGATATTGCTGTACTTTTAGTATTTTGACTGATTATTATTTTGATATAGTTTATGATAGGCGCAATACATAGCTTTGTGATCGCAGCCTTATATTCCAATTACTAACAAGACATTTCCCTGTCGTAACTATCGTGCTGTGAGTTAATTAAGAAAATACCATTTGTTTTTCTATTTTTATAAGATTATGTCTGATATTAAAGCTTGATGATGCTTATTAATATATTTTCTATCGTTTGTTCCAAGAGCTAGTTGTTAAATATATTGCATGTTTCTTAAAAACGTGTTAAAAGTTGGTCTATTGTCAGAAAAGTGTTGCTTACTGGAGGTAATTTTGTTTTAATTTCATGAAAATAATCATGGCACAGTTTTTATATATGTTAAATTAGTTGATAACAAAGTTAAGTAATATAACTTTAAATTAAAAACATAAAAATATTACAGCTTTTTATTAATATCAATACATTTGCAACGTAACGAATAGGAACTTTTCAAGTGCTGTTTGATGTAGAAAAAAATATTTTCTGGTCAAATTAGTTATTTAAATGCCGAACTGTTATATTTTTTGCAAAGTTTAATAAATATTCTATAAAACTGTAACGAATTCAACAATGATATTGAATATTTGAAAACCGGAATTCCGGTTGCGTAGCGGGCCATTTATTTGAAAAACGCCCACATTTGTCTTTCGAAAAGACAAATTGGTGTATTGGTTTGCACGATAACCGGTGTTCTACCCATTGAGTTATCACGGAAATAGAAAGAATATTCAGTGCTTTTTTTAGTTAATGGGTGTTAGTTAAACAGGGTTGCTTTGTATGCTTTATTTTAGTTTAATACTTATTATCCCGCATATAAAATTATGAAAAAACTTTAAAACGAAATTTGAAAAAAAAAACATAGTTTCTCCAACCGATGGAAAAATGTAGTTAACTACCTACAGTAGTATAGCGCACACACTCGTAACCTTATAAAAAGCGTTATACACGAACGGTTTTCGACCAACGACCATGTGTCCTTGGACGGAACAACCGACTTTTGTATTCGTTCTACACGGTCGGTGGTTGGAATCAACTTGGCAGTTCAATCAGTTAACGTCAACCAAATATCGGTTGGAGCAACAAACTTCTACACTGTCCATTTTTATATCAACTCAACCAAGAACACGATGGTCGGCGGTCGGAAACGATTGTGTATAAGGCTTTTTATGTCTCACCCATGCACAGAAAACGTCGCGCGCATCATAAAGTGCTCATAGACGATCAAACCTGTGCGGCCCACACCAGCGAACGTGGTGCGGGCCGCACCAAAATCGAACGTGTGGCGCATGGTCCGCCGCACATTTTTATTATTAATACTAGCTTTTTGCCCGCGACTTCGACGGCGTGCACTTAATTATTTGCATCCGGTTTACATCCAAAATACCGAAACACTATCTCAACCTATGTTTTTTAATATTTATATTCTCGCGGGCGTCGTAAACGATACAAAGGTCATTGAGGCTTTTTAAGGGATTGTTGGGCGATGCAATTGGTGAACCATCACTAACGATCTTCGTTTAACTATATTTTCACCAATCTATTTCGAAAAGTGTATGAAAAATTCCTATTTCTGAAGTTATGGCTAAAAGGGGTAGCTATAAGAAATTCCTCAGTCAGTTTTGGAAGTTAAGTGGAGAAAAGATGGTAAAATGAAGATTGTTGGTGATGGGTCTCCAACCGCATCGCCCAAAAATCCCTTAAAAAGCCCCAATACCCTTAGTCGCCTCTTACCTACCCAAGAGTAGAAATGGGGTAGTGCTTTACTTGGTGTATTATTTGAGTCTTCACTACGCGCGAGCTTATAACGCATCTGCTTCTTTTTTATATTATATCAATGGTTCAAATACAACGACACAAATTTGCGAATACTGCATGCCTTTGACTATGAACACTATAGACAGAGCGATGTTACGTCATCCATTTTAAAAAGAGAAGCCCTTATTTAAGTTCTTATATGTTAAAAAGAGATACAAATCTTTATTGTCATCTCTATCGCGTAACCCGTTTTGTTGATGTCACACTTTTAAATTGTGACAAACAAAGCGTCGACTTGTGAGCGATTTTGGTTTTCTTTTGATTTTGAGAAAGATTTTATTTATTTGTATATTGTTATTGTGACAAAAGAGACTCCATTAGTTAAGTTTTTATTTAGTGAGGTATGGTTGGGTGTAGCGTGCTTGGCTGCGGAAGCCACAGCGAAAAACACATCGAAGGATTGACTTTCCACAAGTGAGTGAGTTTTTTAATGTTTTTCTACAGATAAATACATAATAAATACATTGCGCGATCAGAAAATAAGTGATTCAAATGTTAATTACGTTGAACTAGATTACTAGCATTTTCTTTAGTTATTTTGAGCAATTTTTTAATAGTATAACCTAAAAATATGCAGTATCTCAGTGTTGCCATAATTCACGTTTTCATCCTACCCTGTCGTTAGAGTAAAATTTTCAAATTAGTAAACTGATGTTAATGAGTGAGTATATTATGAATTTCGTCGCGCTATAGCGACGCTGACTGATTTCCAATTGTTATCTACGGAATAAGTAAGTAATTTTGTTATATTAATTTAATTTCTTCGTATTCATTACAGTTTTCCTAAAGACCCGAATCTACGAGAAAAATGGATTGTGGCCACTGGAAGATGCAATTGTAAATCAACCAAAGTTTTGAGGCATACTATAAAATTGAAAGGCACCTCGTTTTTGTCCAAAGACTAAGCTTTGGCTCAAATGCTCGCAGTTGTTTTGAAAAAGAATTTAGGTAAAAGAATATTTCCGACATTAAACGACCACATCAGAGAGCAAAATCCGTTCGAAAACCACCTTGTGCTGTTAATAAAGGCTATAGCTTTAAAATACTTAGATGTACGAATACATCATCTTTTGAAAAATGTGACTGAAATAGACGAATGAATTCGAAATTTTCACACGAAACTGATTTTGTTTAAAGGTCAATAGTAAATAATGCAATAAAACTCATGTACAAAATAGTGCTGTCTTTTATTTTTCAAAATACAAACATAGACCCCACTATACCCATGATGACCCGTATGATATTTACATAACTTGCACTTATGGAACAGCTGTTTTTTTTTGTCCAGTAACAAAGTTAGTCCCGTACAAAAATTTATTCGTAATCATGGGAAGATTCATCCCTGATAGTTAGTACAATGCTTTAGATTTCACGGTGTATTAAACATCAGTATAAATGGTAATATTAAACAAAAAAGATTGTATAATACTAGGAGCAAGTATGTTTAATTATATGATTGCAGGAAATAATATAGTAAACAGTAAACCTTTAATTAAAATAAATTTTAAATTAAAAAGTAGCTTTTAGAATGGTGATTATAGTATTTTGGGGTAATTGTTTTCTAGTGATCGCAACATTACAGGGAAAAATATTGCTATCTAAAAGAGGTACTCTCCCGTTGCATTATGACTCTGTCTATAGTGTTCATAGTCAAAGCTGCATGCATATACACTCTTACCATATGTCATGTTTTGACACTGACATTCTGGTATCGGTATATTTTGCTCTTTTTTTCTTTTGTTTGTCTGCATTTAGAAAAAGAGAAAGCTATATAAATTAGCTTGCCAATTATAATACAAAATAACTAAATTTGTATAGTACGTATACTACTTATTCATTAGTATACAGATCAATAGCTAATTCTATCTCAAAAAATAGACTGGTTCAAATAGTCTGCTATGGTCTGGAAACCAGGCCCGTAAAACTATCATAAAAATAAGAAAAAAGTCTATGCTCTGGTGAGAGAGATGTCTTATCTTTGTCTGTGGTTGTTCTGTTATCATTATGTTCTGTACTTCATATAAATTAAAATTAAAGTATTCAGTATCAATTAATATTACCTTTTCGATATATACTTACAGGTTTATCTTGAAAGAGTAGTTATAAATTACCTCTTCTAATGAGATAACGAAAAATATTCTTGTCGTTCGTATGAATTGTGTTTTATTAATTTGACAATACTTTCATCATTTAGTATCTTAGACACAAGCAACAATAATAATTGAATAAATACACTGCCTTCTTTAAAAGAAAAAAACCCTAAAATGGATGGTAAATATATATTTTTATTATGCTGTCTGTGTTTTTAATTAAACTATTATAACAAACAATGTTTTCGTTTTCAGAAACATCTCCGAAAAAGGCGATATCCTTAGAAAAGCTTGTGATTCAAAATATTACCAACACAAACGAATTGAAAGCGAAACTAAAGGATATTATAGCATCTGGAAAAGACTACGAGTTCGACGTATCTTCTTGTTTGCAATTTTTAATTACTAGCACAGACCAAGAGGTTGTATTATTATGTGTTCAAGCTATTGCTGAATTGACAAAATGTGATGAAAAAAGAATTAAATTCGCCACTATTGATATTATACGACCATTATTGGACACACTTACCAAACCTATTGTACCTGAGAAGCTGGATATTGTTAAGCACTCCTGTAGATCACTTGGAAATCTTTGTTGTGACTGTGATGAGAGCCGAGCTATTATTTTAGAAAATGATGGGGTGCAGATATTATCAAATCTTCTTGAACGAACACTACTAAATGATGCTGGAGCCTTTAATGAAATGAAATTATTGACATGCAAAGCTATCCTTAATTTCTGTATTGGTGGACAAGAATTGTGTGAGCCGGTTGCTAAAAGTAATGTCCCATGTCTTATACAAAGAATTCTTGTGCAAGAACTTGATAGTAATGATATGGATGATGACTTGGTTACAACAGCCATTATGATCCTGAGTGTGATTAATGATAATATGCCTGAATATCAGTTTAGCACTGAACTGAATAGTGCAGTTCTTAAGATTCTCAAAGAAACTACAAATGTTGAATTATCTGAAATCTGCTTAGATCATTTGCAAATGCAAGCTGAACATGGTAAGAATATCTGTCTCAAGTGGCTTTTTAAAATATAAATATATTTTGTACATATATACTATGACAATATGAATTAGTATTGTTGGTGAAGGATGGCCAACCAACACATTTGTGGACTAGTCAGAATCAGTTGGCTCAAACATAATAAATCTGAGTTCCATCTCAGGAAAACAATGGTTTCTATGCTCTCACGCTGACTGTACTGTTTCTCTGCCACAGAAAAAGAAATATTTTTTAAAAATTATAATGTTTTGTTCATGAAAACCTCATGTGGGATTATTACTACTAAATAAAGTAAAGAAAAATTTTAATCCTCACCGGTTTTAATAGTTTTCTTTCCTTCATTTATTAGTAACCATCCATATCTTAGTACTTCAACCTTTGACTAAGGAGATTTTTTATGCTCATATATCAATGAATCGTTCCTAATACAAATCAGACCCAAGAAATTTGTTATCATTCTCTGACTACTGAAGCTGTTTGTAAGATTCTCAATGATGCAATTCTCATAAATAAAGTTCACTTTTTTCACATTCCAGAAAGTATAAAAACATTATTGGCCAAAGAAAGAGCAATAGAGTTTGTATGCACTCGACTGGGATTGCTGCTAGAGCGGCAGCAGGCTGGAGAACTAAATGCTGATGATTGTGATGTAGAATCTGTTGTTAAACAGGCATGTGACCTCATCATCATAGTTCTTACTGGAGGTTGGTATTTTCTGCAATCCATATAAAAATTTAAAGGGTCATCTATGGATGCCATACAAATCAGTAAATTATGTGGTACAGCGACATGATAGTCCAGTGGGTAGAACACCCGCCCGAAAAACAGAAGGGCGGGAGTTCCAATCCTGGGACGGGCCTACACCAATTTGTCTTTTCTAAAGTCATATGTGTGGTTAATTTATCATGGTTGCTAACGGTGAGGGAAAACATCGTGAGGAAACCCACATGGCTGAGTTGTAATTAGTCATGTGACAGTGTATTCGTACAAAACGGCGATAGGCCTGCCACCTATCACGTGAGTACACTGTCTAAGCAAAACGTGGGTACCTTCTCTGGAAACTAGATGGCGCTTGCCATGTGAGTTCAGGAGTATTGGTACCTCTGCCAACCCCTTCGGGGATAAAACGGCGTGAACGTTTATGTTATGTTATGTATGTATATGTTCTCACGGCCTTCAGTCCTAAAAAGTGGAAGTCCTAAGAAGCTCTTATTACCCACCAAGAGCTTCAGTATTAGAAATGCCTCAAGCACTCTTGGAAGTTTATTAAGGAATTTAATTGTTATAAAAAAGTTGTTGATTCCGTCGAACCCCCATACCTTATGACAACAATGGGAAAAAATTGGGTTAGTGCTATTCTCAGCCAATATGACAAAGTAAAGTAAGACAAATTAAAAAATAATTTCGTAAAATAAGAGTAACAAACGAATAGCTTGTTAAGCCAAGCTGGGCAAGACCAGTAGTTCAGTTGTAACTTTATGATTTGATGTATGTGGTAATGGCAGTGTTGGGGCTGTGAGAACAGCAAAGATATTATGGCCAGTACACCCTATATTTGATAGCATGATGTAGGATATGAAAGAGAGGCTGCTAGTGTGCGAGTGAGACTAAAGATTGCTGCAGGCATTTTTAAGTGATTGTTGATTAATATGGATGGAGACCCATTACCAACTGGCTGAGGGGTTTCTATTTTGTGTAGTTATCTATTTTAGGGATTTATAGCTGTGAGTATAGTTAGTTTGATAGATAAAACAACACTTTATTTTAATTTACAGATGAAGCAATGCATCTTTTATATGACAAAGGTTTTGGTGAAGTTTACCTGACCATGGTGAAATGGCTGGATTCCACAAACTACAATCTTCTGACTGCTGCAATATTAGCTATAGGGAACTTTGCCCGTCAGGATGACTACTGTTTGCAGATGATGGAAAATAAAATATTTGATAAGTTATTAGGTAAGTTTTAGTTGATTTTAATATTAAATATGAACTGGAATAGTATAATATATAGGTAAATGAAAATGTATATGTGCTTTGGTAAAGACTATCTATCGAAATGTGTCAGTATCTCTATCTAAATACTTAATTTAGACTATTCTGCTTCTGCACTTAGTGCACATCATAAAACAAATATTAATAAAAAATCTAACAAAACATATTTGCATCCTAAATGGGCTGGAATTTTAAACGGTTTCCGCCAAAACTCATTTGGTTTTCTAATGATTTTCATTTGAAGCAATTTTTCCATACTACTCCTATATCCAAAAAGTAGAGAGCTTTTATATAAACTCAAACGTTCACGCCGTATATCCCCGAATGAGCTGGCAGAGATACTAGTCAATCTGAATATCAAATGACATTGTCACCTGGTTTTCAGATTACCCACGTTTTGCTCTCATGTGATAGTGGGCAGTACATTCATGTGATAGTGGGCAAGACTGTCGGCGTTTTGTACAAATACTTTGTCACATGTCTAAGTACAACTCAGTCATGTGCGTTTCCTCACAATGTTTTCCTAGACTGTTAACTTATATTATTATGCGACTTATTACAAGCACTGGCTCATTTTAACTTACCTCTGGTAATAGCAGCCATCTCTTTCAAACTTCAAAAGTAATGTATACGGTTAACTCAGTCTAAACGACTAACTCACGATATTACGAGTATGTTAGGGCCACTGAAATAGGTTCGACGAATTTTTGAAAATTAAACAACAACTTGATATCAATGCTTTTTTTTATTTACAGTGGCCAAAAGTTGTGTACTTATACAATAATGTGTCACAGTATCATCGTGATAGCTAAAATTAAAAGTGTACATCCCCTGAAAATGAGGAAAGGCAAACATAACCAATCGTTCCATTTTAACTATATCAACTTTAGATTTCGTGATTTTTTTTACGAGAGGCTCGCAAGTTTTTAGGTCGTATTGATATTTTCCGAAACCGTGGAGTATTGGATTTCTGCAATCAATATTTTTGATGTTACCTATATGTTTTATCACGCCGTTGTACTCTCTTGTCATGTCTAAAGACCATTTGCATTTAGCGCAGAATTTTACAAAATTCAATTCAAAATCTGCGCACGTTTTTCCATTCACAACATACGTAGTTACATCCAGAGTAGCCAATGGATGCTCGGCATACGGTAAACTGGGATTATCACACTTCTTCACAGACACAAAATCCATTTGGTAACCATATAATACAATAGGTAATATCAAAGTACCAAGAAATAGCAGAAACATGTTAGTGTGTTTTACGTTTAAAAACGAAATAAAATTGTGCAGGATTATTTGTTATGATTTCACGGTCTGTTAAAACGATGCATATAGTTTTACTGATATTATCAATCATATTTTAAATAATTGGATCAATTTAGAGTTTAAATGCCTTTGTGAATAGTCTGTTTAGACTAATTATTCTAAACCATTTTAACTATTACTATTAATAATTTTAGAACGTGAGATTGTCCGATTATTTTTTTGGGTTTTCAAAAGGATTGTAAGATAAACGTGAAAAAAAAACATTTTTCGTCTCATTCCAAGTATTCCGTTCTTTGCTCAGGATTGAAAGTCAGAGTAATAGGCTATTTGACTAAGTTTTGAAAACTATCCTACGGTGTTAATTTGTTTATAAGGAGCCCTAAAAAATATTTTTCTGTCTTCAATTTAGCTATTTTATTAAAAGATCGAAAAAGAAAATGCAATATTCAAATGTGCCGCGAAAACGCGACTTTAAGTAATATGGCGGCTGCAGCACAAATGACGTCGATTTCGCATTAAACACCAATGAGCGAAGCGATACACAGTCTGTTTCTGTGCAATCTACGTCATTATAGGGACCGTGCACAAACTATAGGTGGCAGCACTACTGCGACAGAAGAGACACTATGCGGACAATAAAAGAAACTTATCAGACCTGTTATTGTGCTTTCAACAATGTAAACAAAAATCAAAATTACACATTTTTATTTTTCACGATGATTAAAATTATAAAATATGGGTTTAGACCAATCAATAATGATCGACAACGTGGTCAAAATACATTAAAAGGAAAAAAGCTATTCGAGGCCGGCCACGTGTTAGATGTTGAAGAGAAAACTCACGACAAAAATGATACTGTGATAACTGGTAAAATTTTTATTTTTATTTATTTATTTATTTTTCCACATTAACAATACCATTACAGGACAAGCCTAATTCGATATTGTAGTTTTAATATTTACATTCCATTAATTAATAAAAACTAATTAACTAACAAAAAAATACAATTAGGTTACATTAAAACTTATAACTTATTTATAACATTTATAAATTAATTTACATTAAATATAATTAATTAACATTAAATATAATTAAATATCATTAAATAAAAATAAAATTTCACTAAGGAACAACCAATTAAGTAGGCACCGTTATCATTTAAACTCATAACTTACTATATAAAGGGCACAATTGTGGCACAAACAAAAATTTCCATTCTTTACGACGTGCAAATTGCTGTAATTTTTCTGAATTACCTTTTAATTTATCAAATGTTTTATGTTTTTAAAGTATACGTTTCATTAATTCTATTTATGCACTTTCTCAACTTTTTTATTAAAGCTTGATTGTAACAGAAACATTACAAGTGCAATTTGTAAATGCAAGGCTGGCCTATCAGGTAAATGTAAACATGTATGTGCCTTAGTTCATTATGTGAATTCTCCAGAAAGTGCTAAATCAAAAACAAGTAATGCCCAACAATGGGGTAAACCATCTCACCGGCAATTATTGGGTTATGATAAGGGACTGAAATTTTCTCAGCTATTTCCAACACCTGCCAAAAAGCAGAAACTTTTGAATGCATAAGCCATAACACAGTATTGTGTTGATTTTGTATTTTAGATTAGAATTTAAAATTTTCTTTTTATTTACTACGCCACCTGCGAAACCCTGTTTACGCTTTAATGTATCATGCCTACCATGTCCCCCACGATACAGGCTATGCCTAGTGTAGGGGACATCGACCTCTCCAATTGTAAAATTTCGTCACCTAATTACCAAATATAACCTTTGTAATGTAAACTGTTGTTATTTTGGTTATTGCTGGTGTAAAAATAAATATTTTTCATTTTTCATATTTTTCATTTTCATTTTCATGTAAACAGCTAGAATTACGGGATATTTCCACAGCTATATTAGGAGAATCATTGGCTATAACACCTTTGTATTCTACAGTTGGAAGAAAAAAATGAAAAAGAGATTATTGCAGTGGAAGCTCTTGTAGAATTGGTTAAAATTACTGAGAGAAAAGACTTAAATGAAAAAAAATACCGCATAATATTAGACATTTTCATGCTGCAAAGTATCGCTAGTTACATTTTTATTTTCAGACAGCAATACCAGCACATTTATTAGATTTTTATAAGAGTAATGTTTGTTGTAATGTTGATTCTGGTATAAATATTTGTTTTGGTACTATTAATCAAGCAAGCAATTCACGTTGGTATGAGGAAAGAAAATTAAGAATTACAACAAGTAATGCACACAGACTAGGACCATATGATGGATGTGTAGGATTTTCTGATTTTTTGTTTCCAATAAAGTGAGCACGAAGCTCGAATGTTTCCTGTAAACAGATTTAAATGTTATGTTTGCATACAAAACTTGTATAAACTACAGACATCAATAGTAATTTCAATATAATTTAAGAAACATACTTCGTCCGAGAAAAATTGCCTTATTTTAAACCCTGATAAGTCAAAGTTCATGGTACTTGGAACCAAAACACAAATACGTAATACGTTGGGAGCTCTCGCGAACAAGGATGTAACTGTCAGGGGCCAACCACTGGAGAGGGTGGAAGAAGCGCGAAACCTTGGTCTGTTAATGGATGGGGAACTTAAGTTCGAAAACCACATCCAGGCGGTGGTTAGCAATTGTTTTTACCGTCTCAAAGTACTATACAATGTTCGTGATTATCTGAGTGTGGATTTGCGTGTTCACCTTTGCGAATCGCTGATATTGTCAAGATTAAATTACGGTGATGTGGTTTATGGCAGTTGCATACTTGGTCGTACACAGAGGCTGATACAGCGTGTGCAAAACGCATGTGCACGTTATTGCTTTCATGTCCCACCACGTTCCCACATCACTCCACATTTGAACGATGCAAAACTACTTAATATGCAGGCTCGTAGATGGCTACACCTTGCGACAATGATGTTTGGTGTTGTCAGACTGGAATCACCAGCATATTTGTATAATAAAATTAAATGGTCATCTATGAAATATCAGTACAAAACAAGAGCAATCCTGCCGAAACACAGAACAGCGGCATTTCGAGGCTCTTTTAAATTTGCAGCGTCCAAATGTTGGAATGATCTCCCTCCCCCAATCCGTGAAGTGTCAAGTAAAGGTACCTTTAAGCGTAAGCTAAAAGTATACCTACTTGCTCAACAAAATCCGCCTTTCTAAATGTCCGTTCCTGTCCTGTCTATTTTCTATATGCATTAATAATATTCATATTATTTTTAAATATGTATTATTTAATTTAAACAATATATTTCCTGCAACTGTTATTGTAAGTAGTTTATGTTGTTTTCTTTTCATTAATTATTTTAATTGTACAGTATACATGTATTAAGTATAAATATACCTACTAATTCATATTATAAGTTGTATTTTTGTGTACAGATATATAACGAACGTATTTGTTATTTAAGTTATTATTGATTTGCTATATATGATTTGTATTCTTATTCAGTATGTAAGTACTAAAATATCTTATTTTTATACTTTTATATTTATCACTTATTATATTTGTGTATGTATTTATGTAATCAGCACATTTTAGCACTGATCAATTTTTATTTATTTTTTATTATTATTATTTTTGTTATGTTTTACAATAAATTGGCTGTAGTGATTCAAATTTATGTAAGGTCCACAGACCTGTATTTGAATAGATGCCGCAAGTGCATGTACTTCGCGTGTAAAAACTGAGTAAAATTTTCTTAGTTTATCGCCATTTGATTGAGCCCGCGCTCGAACGTTCTCGGTGACGGATGTCAAGCCAAATATAAAAAATGCCTTATTGTCCCGTATTGAGTTGCAAAAACTTTCCAAATAAAGCGGGACAAATTAATGGAAAGATTTCCTTTCATCGGTAGGTCATTTTATTATAAAATTATGTGGTTTTTATTGCAAAATCAATTATTTAATGTTTATTCTGGTTTTACACTGAAAAATATTAAAAAAAAAAAAAAAAATTGACCGAGTGTGTATCGCATAATTTATAATACATTGCCGCTTTTAGTTACAAAGCTACCTAGTATGGCTTGTCTATTAAAACACGCAATGAACATTAAAATTAACGATATTATCACATGTCAATCAACGTCATGGTACGGTGGCTATTGTCATATTTCTGTCATTTTAAGCATATTGTGTTGTACGTGTACAGTTAGTTGTATTCGATTCTAATTCTTATCGATTTTGGGAACAGAGGAATGATAATATTCGCGATGGGTGTTCCATGTGTCTAAAGTATTTTTATTACTACAATGTTTCTGTTAAATAGTTTATCTAATAAAAGAATAGTTTAATTTTAGTTCTACGTTTTGTTCTAGGCTCCATCTCTTAAAATGTGGTATGTGTCAGTCTTTTTTATTTCCTTCCTTCAGTCAGCACAGCATTGCCAATATAAATGTACATATATACCAACACGCCTTCTTACATTCATATGGTAAAACAATAACAATAAGACAAAGCTTCTTTTAATTTAAACTTTACTCCTTTAAATTAACATTTTGCTAAATTTAGTGAATTTAACATTTCCCAAAGCTTTTGTAAATATATCTGCAATATTATTTTCTGACTCTATTTTTATTACTTCCTTGCTTAACATTTTCATTTACAAAATGATAGTGTATTTTAATGTGCTTAGAATTCTTTGTAAAGTTTCCATACTTAGAAATAGCTACCTGGTTTACAAACTTTAGTAAAGGCATCATTCATTACACAAATGAGAAAATTTAATTCTGTTACTGCTTATGATAATTCTACATTTTCAGCAAATGTTGAAGACCTTTTTACACTTCTTTGTTTTTTTATTTCGAGTAAAGAACAAACGAATAGTTTTGTACTATCATCTATAATAGAAAATTACGTTTCTGTATGGGAACCCCCCTTGATATGTACTTTACTCGTATTTAACTGCTTGTTTTGAAAGGTGATATACAAGTAAATATTCTGTGAAAATTTGATGTGTCTACTTATTACCGATTTAATGTTGAGCAAACAAATACGAAAAAATACGTTAATTGTATAAGAAACCCCCTTAATATTTTTTTGAATTTTTGGGTTTTGATGTAAAAGCGACAACAAAAATACATCATGTGTGAAAATTTCAGCTTTCTACCTATCACCGTTAATGAGATACAGCCTGGAGACAGACAGCGGAAAAAAAAACTTAATTATTTTTCTTTCTCTACAACTTCTTTTTTGCCAAGCCGACTTAGTTCTGGGTTAAATTATATTTCGTCATAGCGCATTCAACTAGTTTTCCGTTTTGTGGATATAATTTCATCTCGGGCTTTTTTTTCATTTTGTAACTTTCCGAGAACATATTATTAAAACTAGATAATTAGGTAGGTAGGTTATCAATAAAGACAAATTATTATAATAATAAAGGCTACTTTACTTCTCACTAACTCACTGATTTAGATCGTTGTTCTCCTAGAAGAAGTAGTGGTGGAGGAAAATAATGTAGGAAGAATTGTTCAGAATTGACATGAGACCATGAGAAAATAGCGACATTAAAAAAACACAAATAATTCTAGATTTATCATTCCTCTGTCGATTTAACATTCGTCTGTCGATGCACTCGATTATAATCGATTGAATCGTTTACGCGCGGATAGGGAGTTTCTAACACTAAATTGCTCATGTGACGTCACGGTAGGGCGAGAAATAATGGCACGCTTGGTTTCTATACAAATAATGACACTTGCGTCATCTATTCAAATACATGTCTGTGGTAAGGTCCGTATGTCACTACAAGTCTGGCGCTGACTGAAAATCAGTGTTGTGAGGTAAAAATCACAACGACAACGCTGAGTCAGACGCCATTTTGTTGTTTTCGCGCATTATGTGAGATGAACACTGTTTTTATTGTTAAATGTTTTTTTTTTTACCTTTATTTATTTTGTAAAAATATTTACATGTTCATGTGCGACTGACATCAAATAAACGTTTTTTCTTCTTCTTCTTCTTCTTCTTCTTTCTACTTATGTTTTTATTACAGCGTTTATCCACTTTTGCCGTTTTTTACATAACCATGGCATGTGAATACTTTTCCTGGGAAAGTAATAAAATTTTACGCCATTTGATTTACCGTTTCTTTTTGATGTGTTGTTACATCCAGGAATACAACAATGCATTATAATTAGGAATAGAATCTGTATTTTCACCAATTTTTCACTCATAAAATTATGTTTATTTACACGTGCTGTATGTAAATGGTAACTGCCAAATATATGAAACTAGGGTAAAAGCTTCAAATTTATGACACCAGTTGGCAGCACCATCGATGCGCACGGTCCCTATAGAAATAGCCAATCACGGTCGTTTTTAGTCACGTGACAGTTGCATCAAATATTCTTATTTTAGAAGACGGATTTTAGTGAAATAATGCAATATTTTTATCTCGCATTATTACAAATTGCTCCAAAAAAGAAATATTGAGACTAATGAAACAAAAGAAATGTATATTTTTATTACAGTCAAATAGCCTATTGTTGAAAAAGATGTTTAAAAATTAAATAATGGTGACATGATAGTCCAGTGGGTAGAACACCCGCCCGAATAACAGAAGGGCGTGAGTTCCAATCCTGGGACGGGCCTACACCAATTTGTCTTTTCTAAAGTCAAATGTGTGGTTAATTTATCATGGTTGCTAACGGTGAGGGAAAACATCGTGAGGAAACCCACATGGCTGAGTTGTACTTAGTCATGTGACAGTGTATTCGTACAAAACGGCGATAGGCCTGCCCCCTATGACGTGAGTACACTGTCTAAGCAAAACGTGGGTACCTTCTCTGGAAACTAGATGGCGCTTGCCATGTGAGTTCAGGAGTATTGGTACCTCTGCCAACCCCTTCGGGGATAAACGGCGTGAACGTTTATGTTTATGTTATGTTATAGTCTAAATTGTATGGTAAAGAGTTTTTTTACAAGATCATATCGTGTATAACCAAGGACAGTTATGTTCATGAATCTTGTTTTAGAATTTTTATTTCAGTGTCATCAGAATTTGAAATAATTGGTCATATCGAAGTTTTATTCCTTATCCTCATCCTCACAGCCCATATATGTCCCCACCAAGGGGCTCGAGCCTACCCTATATAGGGCGATTTGGCCTTAGTCCACCACGCTGGCCAATTGCGGGTTGGTAGATTAACGGCTACTACCGTAATAGTAGCTTTATTCAACAAAAACTGTTATCTAGATTTAATTATAAAATAGGTGTTCATATTTGGTCATATTCTTTTTCCGCATCACATATTCTTTAACAAAACACTTTAATCACGAAATAGTAGCGAAGCCTTGAAATAAGTTATTCCTCAACTAATGCTTGAAAAAAGAAATATATCAATATTCATCCCAACATATCATATACTTTTTAACTTTACCATTGTGATATGCTATGTGTATGTAGGCTTCGGCATAGATAGTACGAATGACCTTTTAACTAGATATCGCGTGGTATAAAACCGCTATCGCTTTCGCACTTACTTAGTATCGTAAACTGTCATCACATCCTAACCGATATCATACATACGTGTATGTATACTCACGGCTATAATTCCCTAGAAAGGGTAGCCAGAGCTAAGGAATTATAAATTCCTCAGCCACTTTTGGAAGTTGAGTGGGGAAAAGATAATAAAATAAAGGTTTTCGGTAATGAGTCGCTAACCGCATCGCCCAAAATTCCAATAAAAAGTCCCAATACCCTTAGTCGCCTCTTACAACACCCGTTGGTAGAAAGGGGTAGCGACATTCTTAGCCGGCACTACACGGCAAACCGATATCATGACGTTAAAATAGCGCCCGTGCTAGGCCCTAATGCTATTTTTAAAATATTTTTCAGCGATTTGGCTAGAGATCCAATGCAGAAGCTCGGGCTATATATTTTTGAAACCATTCGTTAGATATTAAGATATTTATAAATTTTCAGATTGGTACGAGGACCAAAAGAAACTAGATACTCAAAAAATATAAAATTTATTCTTTATTACAAGTATCATTTCAAAGTATTCACCCTGAGCACGTATACACTTTTCCATATGTCTGAACCAATTGGAAAATACCTGTGATCACTCTTCTTTAGATACCTCAGAAATCTCGAAATTATAGGCAACCAGCGCATCGTCTTTACTTTCAAACCTTGTCCCCTTTAGTTTTTCTTTGATTTTGGAAACAAGTAAAAATCACAAGGCGTTAGGTCAGGGGAATATGGCGGTTGAGGGAGAATTGACACATTTTCCGAGTTGAAAAAGTCTAGTGTTCTGGCAGACGTGTGCGGCGGCACATTGTCGTGGTGCCGGAGAAGGTGCCGGATTCCTGACTTCGGTCGCTTTTCACACCAAGCTGATATTACTGTTGGAGCACAAACTGTCACATACCATTCGGAGTTCACCATTCGTTCATTCTCTAGCACAACAGTAGCAATATGACCCGTTTTGCAAAAAAACCGACCACCGAGTGGTCAGCTGCCGAACTGTCTACTAACTGCTCGTCAATGACTCGTGTTGAGTCGAAACGCGTCGCATGTTTGTGGTTGCCTGTGGTTTTCGCTTGCGGGTGTGTGTGTGGTGCATTGTCTGCTTTTCGATTTCTTGTAAGTGGGAGGGCGGGCGGTGCACAGTGCATGTTGCATGAAGACTGCAGGTATTATTTAGCGGAATTAAGCGAAGAAATTTATTAATATTAGTATTGCTCGGGATCATAGTTATATAGCCATGTTTCGTCACCAGTCAGTATATCATATACGTTTTTTTTCTCGCCTCCGTTGAATTTATCTATCATGAATAGGCACCAATCCACCCGACGGTCTTTCTGCTCATCGGTAAGTTTGTATAACCGGCATAGGCACCCATCTCGAACAACGTTTACGGAGAGAAAGGTGGTTGTGAATTATAGTTTGCATTGCTGCTGCTCCAATTGTTAGTTCTTGCTCTAGCTCTACATATGTAATTCGTCGGTTTTCGCGAATAAGTTTTTTGACTACACGAACGTTTTGTTCCGTGACCGCGGTTGGCGGCCGTCCTGTCTTCGCTTCATCTTCGAGACATCCCCGTCCTCTTTTAAATTCAGCAAACCAATTGAATACTGTTGCTCGGGAACAAGCAGACTCACCAAATGTAGAAGCCAGAAGTTTAAAACGTTCTTGAGGCTTTAAACCTTTTTTAAAGTAATTATAAATCATACCGCGAAAATTACGTCGACTGAGCTCCATCGTTGCAAGTGAATTCCGCCAGATTCTCGGAAAAATGATGCTCATTCAAATAAAAAATAAATAAAAGAAGTGTGTTCTACATTCAAATATGTCAATAAAAAAACATTTTGAATTAGAAAACAAACTTCACCATAAGTCAGAAAATGACATTTGATATTCTCTATGGTTGTAAGAAATAGAACTTATATGAACATTGGATGGATAATATATTTATGTTACATTAATCGATTTTTAGCGTAGCGTACCCAACCGAATCAATCAATTTTTGGTGCGGTGAAAGATATTTGTATATTTGTTTCATATTATAATTTTTAGGAGAGTGCCTTTCGAAGAACCTGTCAAAATAAATGGCAAGAAATAAAACGTGTTTATTTTCTGGTATTTTTCAAGCAACCCTTGAGTAAATAATACACCAGAGTATACTTTAACTCAATTCACTTAGATACTAGTTGGTTTCAATATTCTGCCTACTATAGTTAAGGAGAAAATATAAGTTGAAATAACGTCTGGTGATTTGACGTTTTTGTCAAAATCTCGGAAAGTATTCATGGTAGCCCGCTGTAAATTGGAGTGTTGCCTAGTTAACTGGAAGCAATAAACGTGTAAAAAAAATTCAGAAAATCTCACAGTGGCTACTGCTCCTTCCTTAGCCTACCAGACCCTTTTACAAATTGAGTTAACCCTTCATAATAACCGGATTGTTAGCCGATAGTTCTATTCATAGACCACGGAGGCGGTTTATGACCGTTGACGACCAAAAATATATGTAGAGATTTCCAGTAAAATAAAAGTAATAATTATATTAATATTATAAATGTGAAAGTTTAGATGTTTGGATGTTTGTGTGTTTGAGGCAAAAAGGCTCCTCAAGTACATAATGTATACGCCTGATAGAAGAAAGAGTACTGAAAAAAAAACTCCTTAAACTTTGTCATAAGAAAATTTTACAGTACGAAGTCTGTCGGGTCAGCTAGTCGAGTATAAAGTTTACGATATTCTTACATAAAATTTTATTTTCTTCCAGATATATTTGAAACCTACCTAAAGTTCAACATTCAGACGACAAACAACCCAACGGAAAGTTTCATAGAGAAAACTACCATAACGAAAATAATTCACGCTACAGCCTCCGCTATCCGCAACCTGTCTGTAGCGCCGGCTAATAAGAGAACCATAGCGGCAGCCGGAAGAGCCCCGCCGTTACTTCTGAAGGCTTTAGCAGTGGCTACAGAACCTTTTGTAGCATTCAAAGTGTTAGCGGCGTTGCGAATGTTGATCGATGGGCAAGGTAACTTTGTTTAAACCAATATATAAATGGAATAATAAAGTTATAGTCTATCAGTCTAAAAATATATGGTGAAATATTTGGTTGTGAGACCGAGTGACAAATAAATTGATTCATGAAAAAAATTACGGGCTCATAGAGAGAAAGGATATAAGTAAACTGGTGAAACAAGAATATAGAGCTTATTTGAATTGTAATATAATAATAGCCCGGTCAAATTAGACCAAAATATAAGAGTGACGTTACAAAAATTCACAGCTAGCTGAAAATCGGTGAACTTGTTTGAAACACAATCAAAAACATTCTCTGAAAACTCCCCATCGTTCTGATTTAAGGAAAGGAAAGTAACTCGAGGTCAAAGGTAAAAAAATGGGTTTTTCGCGATTTTCTCAAAAGTGGTAAGTTTTTTGGAAAACTACCTCAGACATATTTATAGATCATAAAATTTTCTATAAAAAAGGTTTCAAAAGTTTTTTTCCTAAATACAACCGTTTCCAAGATATAACGATGCAAAACATTTTCTCCTTAAAACGGAACGATGGGGAGTTTTCAGAGAATGTTTTTGATTGTGTTCAACAAGTTCACCGATTTTCAGCTAGCTGGGAATTTTTGTAACTTCGAATGTCTAATTTGACCGGACTATAACTCTTGTAAATCAAATAGAGAATACTCAAAAAGGCAGGCGTCCGTAGTTTAAAGAATAAGAGAGTTTGTATTAAAATATTGATGAATGTAGATGAAGCTCAATGATGTCAGGATCGTTCAAAGTGGCCATCAATTGTATCTGCCTACCCGGAACTATTTGTGTGAGTATATGTATGTATGTATGTCTATCAGTCTTTACCGGCTATCCTCTGAAACAGCCAGTTCAATTTAGACAAAAATTTTGCCTGATATCTAATGTGTACTGTACTGTCAACTCACTAATTTAACAAAAACGCTTACTACCTGCGCATAAATCACTAGTATTACAAAAATTTGCATACATACATATACTCACGGCTATAAATCCCTTCACGTCGTAGCCAGAGCTTTGGAATGAAAAATTCCTCAGACACTTTTGGAAGTTAATTCGGAAAGATGGTTATAATAAATGTTTTTGGTGACGGGTTTCTCCAACCACATCGCCCAAAAATCACTTAAAAAACCCCCTATACCCTTAGTCGCCTCTTACGATTACCCACGGGTAGAAATGGGGTAGTGTTATTCTAAGCCAAAATTACACGGCAAAAATACAAAAATTTACTTATTGAATATGTGTATGAAAAGCGTATCAAACTTTCGGCAGATGGTTGATTGTTGTGTCTAGACACTAAATGTTATTTAAATGTTTTTTCTTGTTAATAGATCATTGTAATTCTTTTTTGCACATAGGCTATTTGACAATGTTTTGAAAACTATTTTACGGTGTTTATTTGTTTATAAGGAGCCCTAAAATAATACTTTTCTGTCTTTATTTTAGCTATTTTATTAAATAAATCGAAAAAGAAAATGCAATATTAAAATGTGCCTCTCTATGTATATTCTATTCTATATTCTATACAGTTTGCTGTGTAGTGTCGGCATAGAATAGCACTACCCCATCTCTTCCCGTGGGTGTCGTAGAAGTCGACTAAGGGAAAAGGGCTTTTTCATCTTCGCCCCTACACCAATCCAAGGTCTGCCGTGCCTGGTGAACTCCGGGTACTAAATAACCTTACCTAGTCAAGCGGGGCTCTGGCTAGGCGGACAGTATATTTCCCTTGCTTTACGTGGGAACCGAATGTGTTTGGAAACTACAATTAAACGCGGTGGCGGCGATGTGGCTCGCCACTCATCACGCCGTGGTTCCTCACGGGGCGAAAAGTGGGCTAAAGAGACCCGCTTTAGTACGATGAATGTGTGTGGAGGGATGCATGAAAAATTAGATGAAGTATGTTTGATTATGGAAGAAAGAAAACTAGATTTTCTGTGTGTAAATGAAACGAAGCGCAAGGAAAAAGAGGTTTCACAACTTGGCCCATTTACAGCTATCTGGTCGGGAGTTGCCGAGAGTGACAGAGCTTGCCAAGGCGTGGGACTTCTGATATCTGAAAGGATGGCTAAGTGCATGAAAGATTATGCGTGTGTGAGTCCAAGGCTCCTATGGATAAAGGTGAAGGTAGGGCTTTTCCAGATGCGCATAATTTGCGTGTATGCTCCGGACATGTCCAGATCACTATCCGAGAGGGAGGAGTTTTGGAATCTGTTAGACGATGTTGCGAATGGGTGTGATGAACATGAGAAAATTGTTATGTTAGGAGATTTTAATGGTTGGGTTGGTGTGTCACGCAACGGCTGTGAAAGAGTTTTAGGAAAGTTTGGTGATAAAAGAGTGAACGAGAATGGTGAGAAAGTGATTGATGTATGTTTGGAGAGGAATCTTTGTGTTACGAACACGTTGTTTGAACACAAAGATATCCATATGTATACAAGACAGAAAGGAAGCGAGAGAAGTATGATAGATTTTGTGATAGTGGATGAAAGGCTAAGAGCAAAGGTTGTTGACACCAGAGTCCATAGGGGCATTAACGTTGGCACGGACCACTTTCTCGTGATATCACGATTATGGGGACTGTGCACGCATTGGCGTCACAGGGCCAAAGTGTCGACAACTGAATTTGCGAGAATAAAAGTGGAGAAATTGGAAGAGGATGAAAATATTAGAGATGAATATATGAAGAAATTGGACGACAGGCTAAGTTGCGTGGAGATGAAGGATGAATTGGAAATAGAAGAAGTATGGGATGTGCTCAAATCGTCAATGGTTGAATGTGCGACGGAAGTATGTGGATTGAGTAAAAGAACAAATAGACCACCAACAAGTTGGTGGGATAAAGATGTGAAAGAGGCAGTTGGAGATAAGAAGAAAGCTTGGTTAGATTTACTAGCGATTAAAGCTAGTAAACGAATGGATGCGACAGTAACAGATGATGTAGTGAAGAATAGTGAAGATGAATATAAGAGAGTTAAGAATGAGGTTAAGAAGAAAATAGAAAGGAAAAAGCGTGATCTGATAGAATGGTGTGAGAGGAAACTCTCTGATAATTTCTGGAATAACCAAAAGTTGTTCTGGAAATATATCCGGAAAGAAAAGGGAGTTTCCCAAAACACGAGAGTGAATGTTGTGAGAGATGAACAGGGTGAATTGGCGACGGATGAAAGTAGCATAAGACGAGTATGGAAGAACTATTTTGAGGGACTCTTTGAAAAAGAGGATTCATCCATTTCTTCGCCAATCAGCAGTAATGTTGGTTGGAACGACGTTATGGGTGACTTTAGTGACAGTGAGATCAGTATGGAAGAAATAATGAAAGCAATGAAAAGTATGAAACTAGGGAAAGCGGCAGGGTATGACAGGATAAACACTGAAATGCTGAGGGCTGGTAAAGGGGTGGTGGCTTCCTGGTTGTACTTCCTTTTCCAAAAATGCTGGTCGAGTGGCAAAGTGCCACAAGACTGGTGCAAAGCAGTAATTGTGCCTTTATATAAAGGAAAGGGGTCACACCAGGAGGCTAGAAACTACCGTGGAATTAGCCTACTCAGCATTGTCGGTAAATTGTATGCAAAGGTTTTGATTGAAAGAGTGATGAATGAAACGGATGATAAAATTTGGGATGTGCAAGCAGGATTTAGAAAGGGAATGGGATGTATGGACCAAATCTTCTCTTTAAGGAGCATCACCGAAAAGTTCTTAGCTAAGAACCGAAAGGTGTATTGCTCCTTCATTGATTTAGAGAAGGCGTATGATAGGGTGGTAAGAAAGTGTTTTTGGGAGGTGTTATCCAAGTTCGGTTTGGGGAGTCGACTTATACGTGCACTGGTATCACTCTATGAGGATTCCAGTGCATGTGTGAGAGTAAACGGGGAAAATACTGACTGGTTCGGGGTGTCCGACAGGGTTGTGTAGCTTCCCCGTGGCTCTTCAATTTGTTCATGGATGACTGTTTAACAGAGTTGCATGAAAGTGATTATGGATTGAGAATGGGTGGATTCATCATTAAATGCCTCTTATATGCCGACGATCAAGTGCTACTTGCATCATCGGAGGAAGAGCTGCAAGAGATAATGAATATTGCATGTGCGTCTTTTGAAAAAAAGGGAATGAGGGTGAATGTGGATAAAACAAAAACTATGGTTTTTGAGAGAGAGGTGAATATGACCGAATGCGTGATTGAGATTAATGGTAAGAAAGTGGAACAAGTGAAAGAGTTTGTATATTTGGGAAGTTTGTTTACTGGGGATGGAAAGTGTGATGAAGATATCGAGAGAAGAGTGAAAAAGGGTAATGCGGTAAATGGAGCACTGGATAGTCTAATGTCTAGTCAGTCGGTGTCTGAAAAGGCCCGAATGGCTGTGCATGATGCTGTCCTCGTTCCTACGCTTATGTATGGCAGTGAATGTTGGGTGTGGCAGAAGAAGCATGAAAGTAGAGTGAATGCAGTAGAATCTGAGATCCCTCAGAAAAGTGTGTAATGTAAGGTTATGTGATCGTGTGAGGAATGATGTGATTCGTGAAAGGTGTGGTGTAAAAGATGATATTGTAAGAAAGATAGAAAAAGGAATGTTGAGATGGTTTGGGCACATAGAGAGGATGGATGACAGTAAATTGGTGAAAGAGATATATAGAGCCAATGCGGAAGGTAATGTTATTAGAGGACGACCTCGGAGGACACATTTGGATCAAATAGAAAATGTGCTCAAAAAGGCAGGTGTCCGCAGTATGAAGAATAAAAGAGCATGTATGAAAAGATTGATGGATGTAAACGAAGCCAGAGAGGTTTGCCAGGATCGTACAAAGTGGCGATCAAGAGTCTCTGCCTACCCCAATGGGAACTAACGGCGTGAGAATATGTATGTATGTATATTCTATACAGAAGGCGTGGCCCGCCTCGTATCGAGCGACGTGACCGCGCTGCAGGCGACGGCGGGGTGGGGGCGCGGGGAGCACGCGGGCGCGGCCGGGGAGGCGGCGCGGCTCGTCGCCAGCTGCGTGCGACACGCCACCAACAGTAATGTGGTCAAGGTATACTATATAATACACTCACGGCTTCGAAGATCAAACAAAGTGTTTAACTGAAGTATATAATTATATCATTGGCGCTTTGGTGAATTGGCGCTTACTAGTCGATGAAGCCACGGACAACTACGGGGATATCGTTGTATTATACTCACTTACGGAAAATGACAAAATCCAATTTTTTTCGTTTCGTATGAGGTAGCCAGAAATAAATGTTAATAGGGGCAACTGTGCCTTAAGAGATACGTATGCCCATTATCGTTTTCGATGTATAGAGTAGACCTCCTGTACATACATACATATACAATGTGTGTTGTAATGATGCTCGGTCATCACCATCAGCCAATAGACGTCCACTGCTGGACATAGGCCTCCCCCAATGATCTCCACAACGACCCGTCATGTGCTGCCCTCAGCTAGATTTTTTACTGTGCCCCGGAATATATATTATAAATATTACACAACATAACACACCCTCTCTGTACACACATTCACTCAAACACATAAACACAGAGAGGAATACATCATCACACCACATCAATAGACGAGAGTTAAATTAGTATTATACTTTAATTGGATTAGAGAGTCATTCTAATTGTTAAAATTGGCGATTCTACTAATATTAATAGTTGTAAATGTTTTAATATTTTTATTTTATTAAACTTTTTTAAATGTATAAATTCCGATCGATTAGATTCATAGAAACCAAGAGCTGTAAGTACTGTAACCTGAGATACGGGCGATGAGCCTAGTTCGGGTGCAGTCGACACCAAATAATGTAAACTCTTTTTATAAATAAATTACTATTACAATTACTACTATTATCTATCGGCTTTCCGCGACCTTGACCAAGACGTCGGTCCACCTTGTGGTATCCTACTCACACTGCGTCGTCCTATACGTAGCCGCCAAAACCTTCGAGCTCAAACAGCCGTCATTGATACGCCGATCGGATGGTTGAATGGTAAAGGTTATTAACCAATATTATCATTTGCAAAAAAATGACTTTTTACTGTCATTTAAATTTAACAAAAATTACATCTCAAATAATATAACTTAAATGTATTTTAATTTCAATGAACTGTTTTCAGGTCGAGGGATGCATCGAATGCCTTGTCAATATGCTGATTGCGTCTCACTCTATCATGCAAAACGAAGCTATATTAGCTCTCACTCTACTCGCGATTGAATTCCTAAAGGATCCAGGACAGAATGAAGACGAACAAACCTTTATTTCTCAGCTAATAAAGTCGGAAATCGGTAAACACATATCGGTCCTCATTGAGACAAACTGCGCTAAAATGCCAATTCAAGTAGCCGAGAATCTTTTAGCGTTTTTAGATATAACTACTAAGAAAAACGAGTTATCCGCAGATTATAAGAATTCCAAAGTAGTCGAGTCTTTACAGAAGTTTCTAGATTCTCGTAATGATCTTAATGATGACCAAAAGAACTGTATAAATGGCGTTATGGCTGCGATAAAAGGTGATAAATGATCTTTTTGACACCATCATTTGTTACTTATATCAAAAAGTATTCTTTCTCTGTTAATATCAGACCGTAATCAGAAATTCAGGTATTTAATCATTGTTTATCACTAAAACTGCTATAAAGTTTCTATCTTTTAAAATTAAATTCATATTGAGCTAGTAAATAGAAAGTTTTTAAAGTTATATTAATTCATCACGTCTTTACACTAGTAATGCATGTATATTTTATTTATGCAGTATTGACTCTTCAGCACCGTCAAAACCCATACTTTGTGTGGGTAAATCAGTATGTATAAGGAAAACTACTTAAATAATTTTTAAGAATATTGTCTAGTCATAATTTATAGAATATTTTCTCTAACGCTTAAGCATTTATCCGTGTACTCTTACACTCGCTAGATTAGATAATATGTTTTAAGATTATAACTATTTCTTATAAAACCCGTGCAACTCAACAAAATCTGATTTTTGATTCCGTTAAATCGAATTATTCCTAAACTTTGAGGTTTACAACCGTAGAAAGAGGCAACCCGTTTGAGGACAATAAAAGAATTAAATACTTGACATTTTGATGCTTCCTTTAGAATAACCACATTTTTTTTAAATATCCAGTAGTACTTTTTGGTAAAGATAAATGTGTTTAGAGATTTTAATTACCAAATGTTTGTCATTTTGTTAGCAAGGACTCAGTTAAGACATTGGTTTGTATTTTATATATATTCTTATATTATAATGTAACTGTTTGTGATGAATATGGTCACAAAACACAAACTTACCAAATTTACCATGAATAAAATCGCTCAAACTTAAAAAATCTGACAAAAACAGTAGATTTTTTTTAAAGTTTTGGGATGTCCGGCAAGGTTTTGGACAGAATTAAGGTAGGTTGCGTAAGATGGCTAGGATCTCCTTACACTAACAGTTCTAATTCGGAGGTACGTGCGGAATCAAAAATCTGATGTTAGATCTATCAGATCACAAAGCCTTGAACTGCTTGAAGTATTTCTACAGCTTGTGTTCCGTGGATTTATATTTAAAGAAAACTATACAGTTGGAGCTTGGAGCTGTAAATCTTGATTAATTCAAGCATGCAATAATAGTCTTTAGCCACCTTAGAATATGACCTCTCAGTCTGTACCAATCGGTTGTAATCACTACTTTATTAACACTTTATTAAACAAAGCTTTTCACTTTAACTCTAGTTATACATTCCACTTATAAAATTAAGTACTTCTATATTCATGTTGTGATTTTACTACATTTACATATATTTCCAAATCGGCTAAATTTTTGATCAATTTTTGAGCATGTTAGAATTAATGTAATATGGCAATATGATGTAATATCAAAAGTACAATGAATACTAGATTAGTGTATATATAAATGAAATAGAGCACTTTTAAAAGAATCATGATTAATAATTAATTATTATTAACTATTAGACATAGATATTATACTAAAAGCTGAATAGAGTACAAAGAGTCGCGCATTGATTCTTCTTATTTAGAAATAGTATTTGGAATCTTATGTGAAGAACGCCAACTATACCTTAAGCAAAAACTCGTGTCATACGGAACCATAATCTTTTTATATTTTAAAGATTCGTAAGTGCGAAATTAAAGATCAATATAATGCATGCTGAGTGCGTGCGTATAAATATTGTAAGTGCAAGGAATAACTGTCCCATTCGCACGTTTTATTTCACTACCTGCCACGAGTCTTCGTGTTTACTATAACATACATACATACATACATATACTCATGGCTGTAAATCCCTAGAAAGGGTAGCCAGAGCTAAGGAATTAGGAATTCCTCAGCCACTTTTGGAAAGTTGAGTGGGGAAAAGTGGTAAAATAAAGGTTGTTGGTGATGGGTCTCCAACCGCATCGCCCAAAAATCCCTTAAAAGCCCCAATACCGTTAGTCGCCTCTTACGTACACCCACCGGAAGAAATGGGGTAGTGCTATTCTATGCCGACACTACACAGCAAACTTATATAACTTAAAATTTATTATAACAAAAGTTATAATATCGTTTGATGTATGTTTGGCAACAATTTTGCTGCAAGTGTCTTAACGTCTCGCATATATACCGTAAGGGTAGGATGATAACTATTTTCTTTGTCAGACCTTAGTATAACCTTCGGGCCTGTTTTTTTTTTCATGTGCGAGAAGTTATCAAAAATTTAGAACTGTAGTACAAAAGTCTGTGAAGTTAAAAGCTAATTGATTGCGCTTAGTTTTGTTATGTCGTTAAAGAAGTAAGATTTCCTAATACATGAATTGGCAATATTTTTTAAAATATCAGCTAAATCGAAGCCGACTGCGGCTTACGAATATATTACGCCTAAGGGAATCTTGATGCTTTAGGTACTAAAACATTGGTGTGTTACTAGCCACACATTTTCTGTTAAGATTATAGGAGATACATACATACATATACATATACTCACGACTATAAATCCCTAGAAGGGTTAGCCAGAGCTAAGGAATTAGAAATACCTCAGCCACCTTTGGAAATGTGAGTGGGGAAAAGATGGTAAAAGAAAGGTTGGTGGTTATGGGTCTCCAACCGCATCGCCCAAAAATCCCTTAAAAGCCCGAAAACCGTTAGTCACCTCTTACGTACACCCACCGGAAGAAATGGGGTAGTGCTATTCTAAGCCGATACTACACAGCCTAGGAAATAAAGACATATTATAATGAAACATAGTACCAAACTTCGATTTCATTGTAAAAAAATGCATCCTACTAAATATCGTAAAATTATTGCTATAGTACTCTGGAATTCATAAGCATAATTCAAGCAGTCTTTTTTTTACAAACGTTGATGAAAACCCAAGTGTTCTTTATTTAGAAGTAAAGTAATCTGTAATAAAATAACAAACTGCCAAGTCCAAATAACAATGCCTATTCCAAATTTAGCTGTAATATGTCAGCTGAAATTTGAAATTGTATACCCCTTTATAAGGCAGAGGTCAAATAGCGACCACCATAATTTCAACCTTACCTAGCTTCAAATAGAAGTGAAATACAATGAATTTTTGATCATATCTTGCCTTACAAAGGGATACTTATAATCTGAAACGATGAATGTATGAACTTGTACCTTATAGATTTAATAAATACCAACTTATTTTTAAAAGCGTGGACATTGGGTATTATGTCACAAAATACCAGTTCTAATTTCATGGTATAGAAATACGTAAGATTATTATAGCTTAGCTTATATAATATTAAAATGCAATATTACTTACTATCTCGCTTGCTCTTTTTCTATTTCACATATCTCTATCTCAGTCTTATAAAATAAAGGCAAAGTTGTAATGTTGTTTTGGATTCCGCAGCTATGGTTAAAAGTTATCAAATTGATTTATAAATTAAAATTTAGATGTATTATTTTACGTGTTTCTAGTGCTTGCTTTTTTGTAGCAAATTTCATTTTAATAATACGAGAATAATGTTTTTACTGAAGTTCTTTATTATGAAATAGTTATGTCATGTGTTTAGTTTAAGTCAGTTTGGAGCACGCAATAAAAAAATATTAATATATTTACCTCTTTCTTATAATACTTAGAAAATATTTAAAAGAAATAATCTTATTTAATATTTTAAAACCTTGTTAGAAGTGTATATGAAAGCAATAAAGTTTGTTAACAATCTCAAAAAAAGTTACACACATTTTATTATAAAGATTCATTAAAATTCCGATAGTGCACTTATTCATATTCAATCAGTGCTTTTAGGCAGAGATTATGCACTTCAAGTATTGCACTATTTCCGATCAAATGGACCAAAGTTATATTTATATTTTTAATTGTAATTAGAATCTAATAATTATGTATAGTGACCGTAAAAATGAATGCGATGTTTCGAGTTGAGCAAAAAAATTGCATGCATGTAGTCAAAATACACCACAAATTCATTTATTTTAATCCAGAAGGAAAAAAACATATTGTGAAGCCTTCGTTAAAGAAGATTTTTATCCGTACTTCTATCTCTCGAGAATCAGATAATTCAGCTAAAAATATTGACTGCTTTGAGCAGTCCTTATGAGCATGTGAATCCAACAGACATGTGTAGGATCGTTTTTAAATACCAATAGGATCGCTTTACCTATGCTAAGGGAGCGCGTGGCAAAGGAAAGAAAGAAAAGTCGTTTATTCCCCATTGTACGCAAGAAAAACAATTATTACATAAAACTTATAAAGAAAACATAAAAAATACTGATGTACAAAACAGCAACGCAACAGTATAAAACATAAAAAAAACTACCTGCGCCACTGGAACAGCGAATCGATACTGACAGCATTTTCTGCGAGCCTGCGACTCACAGCACTTTTAAAAAAGCATTACTGTTGGTTCTGTATAAACTCATTAGCCGCTCACGTTTGGCAAGTATATATTTCACGAGAATTGATTTACTCAACTCAAGATTTTAGCGTTCTCATCGTTACGGTATTATTTAAAAAGCAACAGAAGAAAAAAATTATAATGTGACTGTGTCATTAACTTACTGGATATTATACTTGCATTTTTATTAATATGACAACAGTCAGGAGGCACTTTATTTATTCATAAATTCTGTTCCCAGTAAAAGAAACAGCTTGCTGATTAAAAAACGAAAGAAACTGAAAAGTGGTCATTGAATTGGATATAAATAATTTATTACACCATTTCCTACAAAGAGTTTACAAGAGTTGTATAAGTAAAAATTTGTTATTGATGCCTTCTCAAAAATGTTTTAAATATTACCGTAATGATACTATCACCTTTTGTGTTTAAGTGCCATTGTGTATTTTTCTAAATAATTGTTATGTGAGGTCGGAAAGCTATGTTACATATTTTAAGCTAAATAGATTATCATCCATAAAAGTTGTTTTATTTCATTTGATGTAATTTTGTTGTTCCTCTAAAGGGATGTAAAGAACTATACCAATAACCAAAACCATATTCAGGGGAAAAGAGAACTGTAACCTGCAACATCTGTGTTAAATCTTCTTTTGCAAACGAATCGAGCGCATCGGTAATGGGTCACCGCTGATATCGCCCAAAAATTTATCTTAAAATTCTCAATATTTAGAAGAAATGGGTTAGTGCTATTCTAAGCCGATACAAACCTACCGTACCATCTACGGTCCTCTGACACGGACTTTAACACTCTTATTGTAATACATTACCTTTTGCTTCATGAGTAAAAAGTATTAAAAATGGATTTTATCAGAAAACAAGTCATTTATTTTTTATAGTTAATCTGTAAAATTTGGTCTCTCGCGCATACGGTATTACGCAATGTAATATTCTCATTGGCTATGTAAAGTTTTTATGTGATTACAAAACCGAAGTGTTGCAAAATGTTTCACGTTCTGCGCTTATAACGATGACAATATTTTTTCTTTTGTTTGTCATCGAAGTAGCATTAGGTTTTTTAAATCAACCGGGTTTTAGGTATGAAAATCAATTTAAATTTGCTCCAGGCAGAAGAATTATGTAAGTTAATTTGTGTTTTATTTTGACAATTTTAATACTTGTTGTCCTTTCTTGTTGGTTTAAAATACCTCTAATCCAATTCCCCTGATGGGTCTCGTACAAGGCGCCTTTGAGTATTGGGGCATTTTAAGTGTTTTTAGGCCGTTGTATGCACATCTCTTTTTGGATTATTTCTCCTTATTTAACTCCCAATAGTGGCATCGTATATCCCCGAAGGGGTTGGAAAATTTACCGATACTTCTGAACATTACGTGACATAGTCACTTCTTGTTCAGAGTACGTTTTGCTTGGACAGTGTACTCACGTGATAGGGGGCATAAATGACCTTGCTGAATATTGTTATAGACCGAGTTACAAATTTGCCAAGGAGGATCCAGCATACCTTTCACCAGGACATCCGAAGCCATTGCCTAAACCGAAACCGAAAGATCCGCTAGATATTTTATCTGTCAGCTCATTGTATCAAGGGAAATTCCGCAAAGGCGATCGCAACGTGTTTTCTAGAAAGTTTAACATCGGAGCCAAATCTATTGGGCATACTATGTTTATTCAAGGAGATTTCGATTGTGTGGTAAGTATTATTCACATACGTACATTATAATCACGGCCATAAAGCCTAAAAAGGAGTAGCCAGAGATTCAGAATCAGAAAATTCTTCAGCCACTTTTGGAAGTTGAGTCGGGAAAAGATTGTACAATAAATATTAACTAATATTTTTGATGAGTCTCCAACCGCATCGCCCTAAAATCACTTAAAATCCCCGATACCCTTAGTCGTCACTTACGATCACCCACGGAAGCTCTAAGTATCACTCAATAAGCTATTTTTCCCCAAGGGTTTATATAGGTATGAGTTGAAATCACATGTTCAATATTCATTCAATAATTTCCTTGTAGCGTTCGTGGCAAAATTGTTGTATTTAATAACACAATATAACACAATATAATAACTTTTTCATCATGAAAATAACGTCTACCTTTCGTAATTGTTAGTTATACAATTGTAAATTTTTATGTGGGTTACATACTGTATTTCCGGAACTTTTAAACCAGAATATGATTGTACCGACTAATCAACTTTTTTTTAATTGAATATTGTTTCTCCGATATTTCAATTACCATATTCTTACATTCCAGATTATCGTTTGACTTTTTTTTTATTTACTATCAATTTGAATAACCACTAGAACGGATTCCCAAAGAATCAAAAACCAGATATATCTTTATTCCGCGATATTGTTTTTCCAAATAATCACTATTCCATAAAATAATTTTACGTACATTTAAAATACTGATGTATTGAATGATTTAATGTTTTTTGACATGAATTCCTCATGTGGGGATTATTACTCATAAATAAAAGATGTTATTAAAGGAAAGAAAAAAAAAATCGACACTGGCGGGGTTCGAACTCGCGACCTTCGGGTATACGCCCCCGTCGCTCTGCCAACTGAGCTACAGTGTCAGTTGGCATCCAGCGCGAAATTTCTCTATCCTTTGTTTCTTTTTTACACGTTCAAGTAGTGTTTGCGTTTCCTACCTCCGAATTTTAACTAATTCGGACGGCCACTTGTCTACCTTTTCAGATAGAATGCAAATGTTGGAAACGCCTAACTATCACATAATTTAATGTTTTTTGACATGAATTCCTCATGTGGGGATTATTACTCATAAATAAAAGATGTTATTAAAGGAAAGAAAAAAAAAATTGACACTGGCGGGGTTCGAACCTCTTTTACTAAAGAAGATTTTTATCCGTACTTCTATCTCTCGAGAATCAGATAATTCAGCTAAAAATATTGACTGCTTTGAGCAGTCCTTATGAGCATGTGAATCCAACAGACATGTGTGTAGGATCGTTTTTAAATACCAATAGGATCGCTTTACCTATGCTAAGGGAGCGCGTGGCAAAGGAAAGAAAGAAAAGTCGTTTATTCCCCATTGTACGCAAGAAAAACAATTATTACATAAAACTTATAAAGAAAACATAAAAAATACTGATGTACAAAACAGCAACGCAACAGTATAAAAGATTAAAAAAAAACTACCTACGCCACTGGAACAGCGAATCGATACTGACAGCATTTTCTGCGAGCCTGCGACTCACAGCACTTTTAAAAAAGCATTACTGTTGGTTCTGTATAAACTCATTAGCCGCTCACATCTCTGGTGTTAGGAACGGACCCTTATTCAAGTTTGGCAAATATATATTTCACAAGAATTGATTTACTCAACTCAAGATTTTAGCATTCTCATCGTTACGGTATTATTTAAAAAGCAACAGAAGACAAAATTTCTAATGTGACTGTGTCATTAACTTGCTGGATATTATACTTGCATTTTTATTAATATGACAACAGTCAGGAGGCACTTTATTTATTCATAAATTCTGTTCCCAGTAAAAGAAACAGCTTGCTGATTAGAAAACGAAAGAAACTGAAAAGTGGTCATTGAATTGGATATAAATAATTTATTACACCATTTCTTACAAAGAGTTTACAAGAGTTGTATAAATTCAATAAGTGAAAATTTGTTATTGATGCCTTCTCAAAAATGTTTTAAATATTACCGTAATGATACTATCACCTTTTGTGTTTAAGTGCCATTGTGTATTTTTCTAAATAATTGTTATGTGAGGTCGGAAAGCTATGTTACATATTTTAAGCTTAATAGATTATCATCCAAAAAAGTTGTTTTATTTCATTTGATGTAATTTTGTTGTTCCTCTAAAGGAAAGTAAAGAACTTTACCAATAACCAAAACCATATTCAGGGGAAAAGAGAACTGTAACCTGCAACATCTGTGTTAAATCTTCTTTTGCAAACGAATCGAGCGCATCGGTAATGGGTCACCGCTGATATCGCCCAAAAATTTATCTTAAAATTCTCAATATTTAGAAGAAATGGGTGAGTGCTATTCTAAGCCGATACAAACCTACCGCACCATCTACGGTCCTATGGTGAGACATAACACTACTATTTCTCTCTGACGCGGACTTTGACACTGTTATTGTAATACATTACCTTTTGCTTCATGAGTAAAAAGTATTAAAAAATGGATTTTATCAGAAAACAAGTCATTTATTTTTTATAGTTAATCTGTAAAATTTCGTCTCGCGCATACGGTATTACGCAATGTAATATTCTCATTGGCTATGTAAAGTTTTTATGTGATTACAAAACCGAAGTGTTGCAAAATGTTTTACGTTCTGCGCTTATAACGATGACAATATTTTTTCTTTTGTTTGTCATCGAAGTAGCATTAGGTTTTTTAAATCAACCGGGTTTTAGGTATGAAAATCAATTTAAATTTGCTCCAGGCAGAAGAATTATGTAAGTTAATTTGTGTTTTATTTTGACAATTTATTTGAAAAAAACTTGTTGTTTTAATTGATGGGTCTCGTACAAGGCGCCTTTGAGTATTGGGGCATTTCAAGTGTTTTTAGGCCGTTGTAGCTAGATGCACATCTCTTTTTGGATTATTTCTCCTTATTTAACTCCCAATAGTGGCATCGTATATCCCCGAAGGAGTTGGAAAATTTACCGATACTTCTGAACATTACGTGACATAGTCACTTCTTGTTCAGAGTATCCACGTTTTGCTTGGACAGTGTACTCACGTGATAGGGGGCATAAATGACCTTGCTGAATATTGTTATAGACCGGCTTACAAATTTGCCAAGGAGGATCCAGCATACCTTTCACCAGGACATCCGAAGCCATTGCCTAAACCGAAACCGAAAGATCCGCTAGATATTTTATCTGTCAGCTCATTGTATCAAGGGAAATTCCGCAAAGGCGATCGCAACGTGTTTTCTAGAAAGTTTAACATCGGAGCCAAATCTATTGGGCATACTATGTTTATTCAAGGAGATTTCGATTGTGTGGTAAGTATTATTCACATACGTACATTATAATCACGGCCATAAAGCCTAAAAAGGAGTAGCCAGAGATTCAGAATCAGAAAATTCTTCAGCCACTTTTGGAAGTTGAGTCGGGAAAAGATTGTACAATAAATATTAACTAATATTTTTGATGAGTCTCCAACCGCATCGCCCTAAAATCACTTAAAATCCCCGATACCCTTAGTCGTCACTTACGATCACCCACGGAAGCTCTAAGTATCACTCAATAAGCTATTTTTCCCCAAGGGTTTATATAGGTATGAGTTGAAATCACATGTTCAATATTCATTCAATAATTTCCTTGTAGCGTTCGTGGCAAAATTGTTGTATTTAATAACACAATATAACACAATATAATAACTTTTTCATCATGAAAATAACGTCTACCTTTCGTAATTGTTAGTTATACAATTGTAAATTTTTATGTGGGTTACATACTGTATTTCCGGAACTTTTAAACCAGAATATGATTGTACCGACTAATCAACTTTTTTTTAATTGAATATTGTTTCTCCGATATTTCAATTACCATATTCTTACATTCCAGATTATCGTTTGACTTTTTTTTTATTTACTATCAATTTGAATAACCCACTAGAACGGATTCCCAAAGAATCAAAAACCAGATATATCTTTATTCCGCGATATTGTTTTTCCAAATAATCACTATTCCATAAAATAATTTTACGTACATTTAAAATACTGATGTATTGAATGATTTAATGTTTTTTTGGACATGAATTCCTCATGTGGGGATTATTACTCATAAATAAAAAGATGTTATTAAAGGAAAGAAAAAAAAAAAATCGACACTGGCGGGGTTCGAACCCCGCCAGTGTCGATTTTTTTTTCTTTCCTTTAATAACATCTTTTATTTATGAGTATTGAATGATACCTACAAATTTGCTAGGAAAAATTTCGCAGGGCATATTTTATACATACATACATATACTCATGGCTATAAATCCCTAAAAGGGGTAGCCAGAGCTAAGGAATTAAAAATTCCTCAGCTACTTTTGGAAGGTCTCCAACCGCATCGCCCAAAAATCCCTTAAAAGTCCCAATACCGTTAGTCGCCTCTTACCTACACCCACCAGAAGAAATGGGGTAGTGCTATTCTAAGCCAACACAGCACAGCATATTTTATGTAGGTGGTTTACCCTGCCCCCCGTCCCCTACATGTATGAGCACAGGCAAGCAAGCAATCATGCAAACAAGCAAGCATTTATGCAAGCAAGCAAGCATGCAAGCATGTATGCAAATAGGCACGCATGATGCATTTGAGGTGCTCGCTCCGCTCGCTCGTTTTATACATAATTTAACCTAACCTAACTGAATATGACCTAACTTTTCTTTGCACCTCCCCTACATTCAACCAAGCAAGCAAGCATGCAAACAATCAAGCAAGCATGCAAACAAGCAAGCAAGCATGCATACAAACAGGCATGCATCCGCGTTTAAATTTATTTTCCGCGTTTAAGTTATAATTTTTTTCTTACATGAATAATATCCAGGTAAAGAGATTTACGATTTGTGACACTATAGATAAAGTTACTTCGGTCTTTTAAACCTTTGGAATAATGAGATTATAGTAGAGGATATAGTTGGTAAAAGCAAAAAATTCATTTTAAGAATCTGGCTTTAGTTTTTCTGGGAAATGATACTTCTGGAAAATGTATTTATGTTCTAATGAAGTTGTGGAAAATAAAGCATCTGTTATACCTAAATTCTGTGAACCGTTTCCTAAATGTTGAATTTCGGATTTAAAATATTCGAACAGCCAAAATGTTACCTTTTATGTGACGCTATGACAGCTTTTTTATATATTGCCATAAGTACTGGTCTAGTCACATAAGGATGCGGCTATTTAAAGTAAAGTATGCTTGATAAAATAATCCTTTTTCCAATCATCAAACCTTCCATACCAACCGCCCTTGAAGGGGTAGCCAGAGCTAGGGAATTAGAAATTCCTCAGCCACTTTTGGAAGTTGCGTGGGGGAAAGATGGTGAAATAAAGGTTGTTGGTGATGGGTCTCTAACCGCACCACCCAAAAATACCCCTTACGACACCCTACTTACTTTACCTACCTACCTAGCTACTTTGGGTAGAAAGGGGAAAGCCGGCACTACACGGCAAAATAGTGTAAGTAATACTACGAACTTATATGGATTGTTGATCTCTCTCTGATCTGACTGCTTCTCAATTTTACGTGAAGGGGGATATCACCATTCACATTGGCATTATAATATAATAAACAACATGTCATTCACAACTTTGATACAGATGACACCTATCTTCTCAAATTAATCTGAATTACCTAAATATAGCTGTATAATTTAGGGTTACAATAGGCTGAATTACCTAAATACAGCTGTATAATTTCGGGTTACCATAGCACTACATCATTTCTTCCCGTGGGTGTTCTAAGGATGCGCCTTTGGCTATTGGGGTTTTTAAATGATTGCTGGGCAATGTTTGGACACCCATCTTCAACATTTACATAACAATCTTTTCAATTTTTAACTCTTAAGCTCTGGCTACCCATTTTAGGGATTTATAGCCGTGCGTATGTATATAAAATATCCAAATAAATTACTAGGTAGTGAACTACTTCTCATAAACTAAAGACTAAACATACATACATACATACAGGTTCTCACGGCTATAAATCCCTAGAAGGGGTAGCCAGAGCTAAGGAATTAGAAATTCCTCAGCCAACAACCTTTATTTTACCATATTTCCCCACTCAACTTTCCAAACGTGGCTGAGGAATTTCTAAAAAGACTAAACTGTTCTAAAATGTCCAAAGTGGTGACAAGAGATCTAGCACGAGCGCTATTTTAACGTCATGATGTAGGTAACAATGAGATAAAACTATAAGATACTATGTAAATGCGAAAGACATAGCTGATTTATACAACGCGGTATCTAGTGCAAAGGTCGCTTATACTAGCTTTACAGGTAGTAAGAACGTCTTAAAATTCATGAATACTTTTTACTTTTCTTCACAGCTGACTTTCATCGGTATAAAAACAGTGGATGGAATTCCTATAATCCTCCATGGGGGTGTAAACTATCGTCACGTTGATCTGGTGGTCCGAGCAAAGGCTGGTGTTCCGTTGAGAGGGGAAGTGAATGCTTATTGTCGACAATAAAGATATCATTATATGCTTTTTATTTTTTATACGTTTTGACACTTTTTATTTCAAGTTAGCCCCAGAATAAGTTAAATTTGTATTATGGGATACTAACTCAACGATATTTAATATTTTAAAATATACCTTTAAACAACATCCAAGACTAAGAAACAATAATTTTCTGCTCAGCACATAAATGTTGCTGTCAGCGGGGATCGAACCCGTAACCTCCGAACCAAGAAGCTAGTCACCTATCCATGGAGGGAATTGGTAATTTGTGATAATTTATTTATAACTAATTAGCCAATTAGAATTATAATCTCATTGACTTTAATTTGTAACAATTCATATGAAATAAGAGGCTTGAGCCTACCAAAAATCAGGGTGATTTATTTGGTTTTAGTCCACCACGCTGGTCATGTAGGTTGGTAGACTAACGACTGAATGTGTTAGTGATAGAAGCCAGAACCTAGATTATATTATAGATGAAACTACTTGGTATCACATAGGCTTTGTTCGGTATATTTCTTGACAGACACTAAAATTGTAATATGCAAAAGAATAAATTTATGTGGATGAGTCTCTTACGTGTTCTTTTCCCAACAGTACACCTTCCGAATCCGAAGTAGAATTAGTCGAAACTTATATGTTAGTTATTTATAACATATATTGTTATATTTTTTTTAACTAAATTATTTGATAACTAAACGTGCCCTCCGAAGCACGGAACGAGCTTAATTTTGAAAATCATGAGAATCAGCCTGCAAGATCCTTCCACACTGGGTTAAATCCCTTATATTGAATATGGAAATATAGCCCTTGGATTCGAACCCAGACCGAGAACCACCGGCCGTTCTACTGCTGGACCAAGAAGGCACTTATGGATGGCCATTACGCCATATTAATTAAATGAACATATTTTTAATTAATGGATGCATTCTTTATAGTCATGACGTTAGTGCCGCGTTGTTCCAGTATAGAATGTTCGTAAGCTACTAACAATTAGTGCACTGGATTTGTTTTGTTTAAAGCAGTTTGAACTAGACATTTGGTTACACAGGATGCTCTGATATCTCAGAAATTTAGTGTTTCTTGTATTGGTAATTAAATTTGATACTGCAATATTTTAATGGAAGTAAATTAATATAAATAGGATATTAATGGCTTCTCAAAATAATAAGCAGATAAAAATTATAAAAAAACGTCATAGATTTTAGTAAAATTATACTTGAATTAGTTACATACATATACTTACGGCTATAAATCCCCGGAAAGAGTAGCCAGAACTAAGGAATAAGAAATTCCTCAGCCACTTTTGGAAAGTTAAGTGGGGAAAAGATGGTAAAATAAAGGTACCAACAACCTTGGTCATGGGTCTCCAACCGCATCGCCCAAAAATTCCTTAAAAAGCCCCAATACCGTTCGTCGCCTCTTACGTACACCCACCGGAAGAAATGGGTTAGTGCTATTATAAGCCATTTTTCTTTTCTTTTTTTTTACTTTTTCAAAATATTCAGTTTAACAGCATCAATGAAAAATGTGACACTGACTTTGACAGTAGCTCAACAATAAAGTCATGTATGTTATTTAGTTCCTTATTGTAACGATAAAACTATAGTAGTTTCGTAATTGAAGTCGAAAATTCTATGAAACATTTGAATAATAAGCTTAGTAATCATATGTATTAAATTAATGAACCTAAACAAATAATTAAAAAAGGGCGATCGTAAATATCAGATTTATATTAGGAGTGAAATCTTAAGTTAAAACCATCAATAACAAAAAATCTGAATATACCAAGCCACCCTGTAGATGCAGCTACGTGAATTAAAGAGACGCATAACCAATAAAATTGTTTAAAATCAATAAGTACAGCTCCGATACATCATTATCTAAGAAATACCCGACGTTAAGAAAAATAGTTCTACACGATAACACGCCCGCCGCGTGCATAATCAATATTAAATAATAAACAGTGCATTTTAGTAATAAATGAGATAATTAAAGAGACAATACTTCGGGTTTTGGTTGAAAGTGTTTTACATTATGTATTTGTGTGGAGTGTCACAGTTTTTTAGAAGACAAAGACCTTTGATTGAAAGGGTAAGTGATAAGTTCTTTTTGAGATGTTTATCGATGTCCCTGTGATGGGGACTGGGCAAAGCGCAGCTCATTAGACATCAGTTTTCTAGAAGTGATTTATTAGATGAACTTGAGTTGAACACCCATGCATATACCAATGCCATTAGTACTAATTGGGGATGGCAGAGACTATACATCGTTATGTACGCCAAACCTCTATTGTTTTTTTAAGAGTACATTTATCAATCTTTCAAATTCAAATTCAAATTCATTTTATTTGCTATTTAGACACGGTACATTTGATGACACAACACAATTAAATAATTTTGGTTTCACATGTCTAACCTTTGCAGGCATGCAAATTAATAACATAATTAAAAAAAATATATAATTTAAAATTTATTACCTAATGTATAATTAATAATTTAATATCATATTAATATCAAAATATCGTTCATTAATGATTACACAACACTATTAAAAAATTCCTTCATATCATAAAAGCAGCTTTGAACCAACCACTCTTTTAGTTTATACTTTAAACGATTTAATTGAAGGCTCTTCAAGTCATCTGGGATGTTATTAAAAATTTTAGTGAGCATCACTCGACAACATTTATTTCCCAAACTTGAATGTGAAAATGGCACTTCAATATTGTGCGGATATTTCTGCCGTAGTCTACTTCCCTCCTGATACATGGCTTTAAAACTTGAAATATTTTGTCGTACATATAAACATGATTCATATATATATATGGAAGTTAATGTCATTAGTTTTAATTCTTTAAAATAAGGTCTACAAGACTCTTGTGGGTCTATACCACAAATAGCACGTATGCATCGCTTTTGTAAAACAAATAGTTTGGGTATGTGAACAGAATTACCCCACACGATTATTCCGTACCTCAGGGCCGCTGCAACGTATCCATGGTATGCAACTAATGCTGTTTGGCGATTTACAGACACAGCTAAGTTATATAATACATATACAAATCTGTTAATTTTATTAAAAACATGTTCTATTTGTGGTTTCCATGTTAATTGCGAATCTATATTAATACCTAAAAAAGTCACTACATTCGTTTCACGAATTTGTTGCCCCTCATATTCAATTTTGAGATTTGGTAAATAATTAACTCTATTATAAAAGGGTATGAAGCAGGTTTTGTCTAAATTACAAGTTAAATTATTATATCGCATCCATTGTATTATCGAGTCAAGTGTTGCATTGATGTCATGTTCAAATTGAATGTCAGGATCTAATCTTAAAACTATAGAAATATCGTCAGCAAATATTGTGCATGAATGCCTTGTCGCGTTTGGGAGGTCATTAATGTATATTAAAAACAACTTTCATTCACAGGTTTTTCTTCAGACTTAGGACGCTTGCAATTTTTCACTATTTTTCTTTTTAATCATCCATGTTTGTCCTCTTTTTACTTTATTATCCACATCGGCTCGATGCATCTGGCAAATCTCAAATTTTACATACATTCATATACTCACGGATATAAATCCCTGAACGGGGTAGCCAGAACTTTGAAATGAGAAATTCCTCAGCCACTTTTGGAAGTTGATTGGGGAAAAGATGGTAATAATAAATGTTTTCGGTGACGAGTCTCCAACCACATCGCCCAAAAATCACTTTAAAAGCCCCTATACCCTTAGTCGCCTCTTACGATCCCCCACGGGTAGAAATGGGGTAGTGTTATTCTAAGCCGACACTACACAGCCAAATCTCAAATTGTATGTCACCAATAATAACGTATAATTGTATAATGCTTAATTAAACAAACGGTACTTATCGGTTCATCATGTCGTAACTATATTTCAATTTTAAACATATCAACATATAAAACTAAATACTTACATCGAATATTTAAAGTAAAATTTTTATAGTAGAATTATTTAAAGCCTAAACATTCAAAGATAGGCTGAGTCAACATACATACATATAGTCACGGCTATATGTATGTATCCCTAGAAGGGGTAGCCGGAGCTTCAGAATATCGCACAACAATCACATAAAAGGTTCTAATATCCTTAGTTACCTCTTACAAATACTTACGGGTAGAAATAGGGTAATGTTATTTACTAAACTACCCCTTTTTACAATCGGGTTTCGTAAGAAGCGACTAAGGATGAGAAACTTTTTTAAGTAGTTTTTGGGCGATGCGGTTGTAGACTCAACACTAACGCCACTTTATTTCTACCATTCTATCAACTTCCTGTGGCTGAGGAGTTTCTAGCTCTGAAGCTCTGGCTACCCTGTTTTGGTATTTATGGCCGTGAGTATTATTTTATTTTATTCAGGAGAAGCATTAAAACATTTTGATACAGACTTAATGAATTATTTTTTAGCCATTTACAAATCTTCACACATAATATCTTGCTAGCTTAAGGAAAAAACAGGTTATATTTACTTTGTAATAATCAATATGATAATACTGCAGCAACTTTTTTTTTTAAGTTTAATATAAATGTATTGAATTATGTACAAAACAATATTTAAACATTAACAAGGTGCCTGCTACTGGTTGTCGTCAAAGTTATGTGTGTATGTATGTATGGTAGTCTTAGGGCCGGCGCTCACTGCCGGCATGGCATGGCAAAGGATTTCGGTACAGATATACCATTTTTAATCTTATTACCATGCTTATAGAATTCATTTTGACACAACGATGCCGAGGAAGGTCGCGGTAGGACAGAACGTCGGCATCGTTGTGTCAAAATAAAGTAAAATGAATTCTATACTCATGGTGATAAGATTAAAAATGCTACATCTGTACCGAAATCCTTTGCCATGCCATGCCGGCAGTCAGCGCCGGCCCTAAGCCGACGCTACACGGCTGAGTCTAAATTTCTTTTTATTTGCCTTGACCAGTGCCAGTGGGAATACTCAAACTAACTCCAGCATTGTTTTTGCTGTTGTTTTATATAAGGCGTTTTTTCAAACGTGGGTCGCTCGTCTACATCATCCCTTAATAATAATATAAAACCTTAATATAAGATACACTCACGCCATTAGTTCCCATTGGGGTAGGTAGAGACTATCGATTGCCACTTCGTACGATCCTGGCAAACCTCTCTAGCTTTTTTTATATCCAACAATATTTTCATAGATACTCTTTTTTTCTACATACGTCGGACGCCTGCCCTATTGAGAAAATTGTTTGGAATATAACAGAAAAATCACTAAACGCTTTAACGTTGTTTTGTTTTAATTATGCAGTTTCAGTATCGACACTCATACATACATACATACATACATATACTCACGGCTATAAATCCCAAGAAAGGGGTAGCCAGAGGTAAGGAATTAGAAATTCCTCAGCCACTTTTGGAAGGCGCGTGGGGAATAGATGGTGAAATAAAGGTTCTTGGTGATGGGTCTCCAACCGCATCGCCCAAAAATCCCTTAAAAGCCCCAATACCGTTAGTCGCCTTTTACGTACACCCACCGGAAGAAATGGGGTAGTGCTATTCTAAGCTACACACTACACAGCAAATACACTCATACATATCTTCAATCTCATACCACAGTTACAAATCTCAAAAAAGGGTACACAGAGCTTTGTCTTTAACATATCCTCAGCCACTTGAACTAGATGTTGATCGACAAAAAGATTGCTTGGTCTTCACATAGATTTCTGTATTTGGCCATCTTGATACCCTCAAGCCGCAGTAGTAATACCAGCCTTAAATGCAGACCCCGATATCTTCGGAAGAGGCAAAGTTGGTCAAATCAACAATCACTCTTTCCTTGATAGCCATTTATGCGCATAAAATGATGTGATAGTGCTATTCTAAACTGACTCTACCTAGCTTTAAATAAAACATTGTAAGTATCCCATTATTTTTTCATACGTCTCCACCCCTTAGTGATACCCTTGCTTGTCCAAGCGGGCAATGTTCTTATCGAGTTTTATCAACATTTCGTCTTCTCATACATTGTTAGCTAATATGAGTACTTTGACCCCTTACTTGGTATTGTTTTAGAGAAGTAATTACTGTGTATGCCATTTAAAAATTAGGTTTGCAAGAAATAACCGCTAATAAATCATGTGGTTAGCATACAAAGATTTTGTTAGCAATAATTAAAATCAGGCTGCAATTGGTGTTCTGTAAATAATCTTGACAATGGTCTGTAATTTAAACACAAACTGGTAGCGAGTTTTATTATGTATCTGCAAAATAAACAGTCACTCGAAGAATAATTACTTGGTCAGCAAGATTATACTTTCGGTTAGCAGAGAAAACATTTCTACACGCAACTTATTTGACTGTATATGTATAGCATATTGTAAATTTAGATGGCAATTTAAATAATTGTTTTGCGTATTTATTTGCCGTGTAGTGCCGGCTTAGAATGTCGCTACCCCTTTCTACCCACGGGTGTCGTAAGAGGCGACTAAGGGTATTGGGGCTTTTTATTGGATTTTTGGGCGATGCGGTTGGAGACCCATCACCAAAATCTTTATTTTTACCATCTTTTCCCTACTCAACTTCCAAAAGTGGCTGAGGAATTTATAATTCCTTAGCTCTGGTTACCCCTTCTAGGTAAATATAGCCGTGAGTATATGTACCTATGTATGTATGTATTTATTGAAAAATCAGCAATGTTCGTTATCATCTTCGAGAACGCTTTCCTTTGTCCAGATTTTTGGTGGTTGCAGAAGAAATGGTACACCAGTGGTCCAATAAATATATTACTAACCCAGAAGACTGACAATTACATTGCAAACATACCCTCTTTAACTACAAAACACTGGACAGAAGCCTACCACCTACCAGTGGGCAAAAAAACCAAAGAAGTAATTATGCTGCGTAAAGATGACAATTATTTTATGGCTTAGCGATCCGCTTAAAGCATGTGGTGCCTCCACTTGAAGCAAAGAATATTCCCATAGGGGAAAAGAGGAAACGTGGCCGGCCTTCAAAGGCAAAACGAGCATTAATTATTCAATAAAAAAAAATAGTTACTGTTTCTTGAATATAATAATTATAAAACAAAAACGGCTTCTTTATTATTCCATCAAAATATCTCTGCTAAAAGTAACCTACTTACTGAGAGAGAATAAATAAATGAATCATCAGTAAGTGATGCGCCCATTTAGTGCTTTTTAAGTATGATATTTATTTATTATTTGCTAGACTAATTTTAGCGGCACTAAACTGATTTTTTTGCTTATTCTCTGAGTGCTTACCAAAATTTAATTAACTACAGGTCACTCATGGCAGCTTTGATATATACACAGCTGTACAAAAAAAATTACTGCTGTTCAGAATGATATATATTGCAGACTGATTTATTAATATTTGCTGAACACAAGTTGCTGTGCAACTATCAATTTTAGCTTACCAATTAAATATTTCTACTCACAAATATACCAATACTTTGCTAACCGTTTAAATAACACCCATTGTTTTAACAATGATAGTGGCCTTGAAGATAGTATAGATTCATAGTTAAAAGCGAGGATTACACATATGAGTATAACTTTATTAAATTGTTTCAGTAAGTGTTTAACCATTTTATATTATGATTTCAATGTCGTTCATTACTGAATATGACACTGGTTGGCTTGTTGGTTATGAGTATGTCATTGTTAAACTGGTCACATGATAATTAACTAAATTATATTTTTCTATAAGTATTTTTGTAACGTGTCCATGCGGTTATTATTTTAATAAGTCATACGAGCGTGAGAGAAAATATTGTAATCGATAATTAAATGTGAAACCCTTGAAATTTCAGTGCAAAACAGCTCCCTCAAGCACAGGGGAACATAGATTGAAACTTAGCACACCTATTGACATTTTCTTGAGAAGTTATATGAGGGGCATGCCAAAAGAAACTAGATACTCTTTTCTCATTTAATTGACACTGGCAAGCTATACACCATCTTATAGGCTGGTTTTTTATTGACATATTTCAATATAGAACACACTTCTTTAATTTAATTTTTATTTGAATGAGCATAATTTTCCGAAATTTGGCGAGAATTCACTTGCAACAATGGAGCTCAGTCGACGTGATTTTCGCGCTATGATTTATTATGACTTTAAAAAAGGTTTAAGCCTCAAGAATGTTTTGAACTTTTGGCTTCTACTTTTCGTGAGTCTGCTTGTTTCCGAGCAACAGTATTCAATTGGTTTGCTGAATTTAAAAGAGAAGGGGGATGTCTCGAAGATGAAGCGAAGACAGGACGGCCGCCAACCGCGGTCATGCAAGAAAACGTTCGTGCAGTCGAAAAACTTATTCGCAAAAACCGACGAATTACATATGTAGAGCTAGAACGAGAACTAGGAATTGGATCAGCAGCAATGCAAACCATAATTTACGACCACCTTCCTCTCCGTAAACGTTGTTCGAGATGGGTGCCGCACAAACTTACAGATGAGCAGAAAGACCGTCGGGTGGATTGGTGCCTATTCATGACAGATAAATTCAACGGAAGCGAGAAAAAAACGTATATGATATACTGACTGGTGACGAAACATGGCTATATAACTATGATCCCGAATCAAAGTGACAGTCGACTGTATGGTGCTTTGAAGACGAGCCAACTCCAACAAAATGTCGCTGTGCACGAAGGACACAGAAACAAATGGTCGCCTCATTTTTCTGCAAAACGGGTCATATTGCTACTGTTGTGCTAGAGAATGAACGAACGGTGAACTCCGAATGGTATGTAACAGTTTGTGCTCCAACAGTAATATTAGCTTGGTGTGAAAAGCGACCGAAGTCAGGAATCTGGCACCTTCTCTGGCACCACGACAATGTGGCGCCGCACACGTCTGCCAGAACACTAGACTTTTTCAACTCGAAAAATGTGTCAATTTTCCCTCACCCGCCATATTCCCCTGACCTAGCGCCTTGTGATTTTTACTTGTTTCCAAAAATCAAAGAAAAATTAAAGGGGTAGAGGTTTGAAAGCAAAGAAGATGCGCTGGTTGCCTATAATTTCGAGATTTCTGAGGTATCTAAAAAAAGAGTAGTCACAGGTATTTTCCAATTGGTTCAGACGTATGGAAAAGTGTATACGTGTTCAGGGTGAATACTTTGAAAAGATCAATACTTGTAATACAGAATAAATTTTATAATTTTTGAGTATCTAGTTTCTTTTGGCATGCCCCTCGTATAGTAACTATAGTGCGTTAATCATATAGTTCCTATGCCGTTATGTTGGCTTCCCTGTCTGTCAACAGTAATAACACGCTAAGACGCACTGAGGGTGACCACGCATTTTGAGTCAATAAAGAAAAATACGTAAATAACGAATCATCTTTGTTTCAATTAAAATAAATACAGGTAGCATCGCAATCATTTACTGAGTCAGAAAAAAATGGTTGGGATCACGACCCCGAAATCTTCCTGTATTTATAAATAGGCATATTGAATATTCGGCCGCAGTTTAGTCGCAAAGAAACCCAAATTTGAACCTCCCTTGCTTGCCACTGGCACATAGGCCGCCCGCTTAGTCACCTTGTTTCCTTGCTACTTTCTCCTCTCTATCCCATTAAGCTTAGGTACCAGGGCGGCCCTCAGCTGCCCGGCATACACAAAGTCATGCTGAAGCCGCGCGGATACAGAGCTAGCCAGCAACCAAACCTTTAGTAAAAAAAATCAAACATGTGCAAGGTGTCGGGCGATGCACGATGCATACTAATTCGTCGTAGCTTAGCTATCATATTTATTTGGATAAAGATTAATAGATAACTAAAAGTCATAGCTTTAAAAATAATATAATTATGGATTTAATATTTAATTAAAAATTTTATATTTCAGCAGTTATTGTTAGCCAACCGTATGATATAGCGATATGGTATTGTGGAAATTTTGGTAGCATTTTAATAGTATTTGCATTCGTTAGTTTTGATAACGATATTATGCTAGTTTACGTCACGTTCGCGTGGAAAGCGTTACTGGCTAAATCATTTGCGACCTTTCATAATTTACGGTCGTACTTATGATAATTTAACATACATATACTCACAGCTATAAATCCCTTAAAGGGGTAGCCAGAGCTAAGGAATTAGAAATTCCTCAGCCACTTTTGGAAAGTTGAGTGGTGGGACAAGATGGTGAAATAAAAGTTGTTGGTGATGGGTCTCCAACCGCATCGCCCAAAAATCCCTTAAAAGTCACAATACCGTTAGTCGCCTCTTACGTACACCCACCGGAAGAAATTGGGTAGTGCTATTCTAAGCCGACACTACACAGCTATGATAATTCAAATATATACTTAAACCAAACAAGAATTACTCATTCTATTTATGGAACAGTGTAAAAATCCATTTGGTGGTTTTCGAGTTTAACTCGTTCAGACAGACATAAACACGCGGCTAGGGGACTTCTTTTTATAATATGTAAGGATGGGCAAAGAGTACCTAATATTAAATCTGCTTCTGTTTCATCATAAGACATACATTTTCATCATAAGACATACATTTTCATCATAAGACATACATTTTCACCATATTGATGATACAATATATGGGGTGCTACATTTTGACCTACACCAATGTGTTTATTTAAAGCTTAAACTCAAGTCTATTCATTAAGTTTGTTAGCGATGAGAAACCGTGTTTATGGCTGAGTTGTATTTAATAATGTGAAGATGTGATATGCACTGCGCAGTCAAAAATTTGAAAAACCTACTTTGAACTTTATCTTCAAATTCTATGGCTTTGAATGCTACTTGCAAAGTTGCAATTAGAACATCTCATCATATTTTTTACAGAAGCTGAAATAACTTTATCCTCCCCTGAAAGTCAGGTAAAAATAAACGTTATTAAATAAATAGCTTACTGGAAACACGAGTCACATATGATATGAGCACGTATTTAATTTAGTGTCAAATGTCAACAAACTGAATATAGGTCGGGAGCTAAATACCTTTTTGTCATCCTAATGGCTGGAGATTTGACGTCACGTACGAAGACATGGTAATCTCATTCTTATCTTGATTTATGTGAAGAGATAAAAGTAATAATGTGCAAATGATTGTTTTATAGAATTACGTGTTGATTACGATACTGAATTGCAGACTAATTGAGATTGGTTGTACGTTTTTGAGTGTGGCTGGATGATAGAAAAAGAAAAATCTTAAAAGTTTTGAAACTAATTGAAACATAATTATGTTTATTTGAATGAACTTCTTCATTTAACAAATCTTAAGTGGTTGTCATCACCGAAATCGGTCGGATAGATCATCATCAATATGAAGATTTTACAGATCTTGTTCGTCAAAATAATTTAAACATATTGTTAGCGTCATTAATATTTTAATACGTCATTTTAGTCATGAGTACGTTATCCGGTCAATATACAGGTGTATTGACCGGTCAATGTTCAAGTATATTGACCGGTCATAGTCTGGTTCCAACTGTCAGGAAGTCATGAGTATAGTATAGCATTGACATGAGTTCAGTACGTCAACGGAGTGGTCATGAATACAGTTACAGGGAGGGGTAGGGCGCTCTTGTTTTTCGACACCTGACAGGCCGGCCAGTCTGTTCGTCGCAGCCGTGCGAAGTAGACTACTAAGGTTCAAGTGCTAGAATTAATAAGTGAAGAGAGAAAGTGTTAAGTGCCAGTAAAGTTGAAATTAAATAAATAATTTCAAATTATAAGTGCTGTATCATTTCGGACTCCAATAGTTCCGAAGTGGGATTCGAACGACGACGCCCACAAACGTAAGTTCTACATTATTTTCTTTTATCTTATTATTTTCTGTCTTTCCACATTTTTTTTAATTATTTTATTTTTGGAATGTTTATTCTGAAAATTTAACGCTGAAAATTTAGCTTAAAAATAAAAACGAAGCATTTAGTTAAAATACAATAAATGATTTTTTTTTCCTTCATAGTTAAGAAAAAAAAATCAAGTAATTTAAAGGGGCGTTAATTGCGTTTCTTTTTTTATTCTTTTTTTTATTTATTTTTAAAGAGGTCTAATACAGGAATAGATGTATAGAATCAGCTTTAATAAGTCAATTTGTTTAATAATTTAATTAAGTTTATTCTATTAATTTATTTTTTTACGAATTTTCGGGTCTCTTTGGCTCTGGTTTTAATGATTATGAGTAGTTTATTTATTTTTATGAATATTTATTGTGAGAATTCGAGATGTAGATTATATTTTTTTTATTATTAATTTTGTAGACCATTGCTACACTAAGTCTTTTTCTCTTTAGTCAATTCTTTAATATGTTTTACAATTCTATAAATATGAAATAGGCATATTGATCTTTTTTTTACAAGTTTGCTTAAATTTAATGAATTTATAGAGCAAATTCACTTATTGTTCTAAATTTATTTAATTATTTTTGTTTATTTTATAATGTACATACCCGTACGACTGGGGTTGTATACATCTAGCCGAAGCTACTCTTCGGGGGTGTATGCGATTTGCCGGTGTTCACTTTGCCAGGGCACTTCCTGGGAGTGTGCATAGTCGAGAGTACATTTTTAGAGTTATGAACTGATATTTCCTGTCGTTGGGGGCACAGAGCATATTGAATCGTGTACACCTAGCCGAGGCTACTCTTCGGTGGTGCACGCGGGTCTGTTAGTGTTCACCTTGCCACGGCACTCCTTGGAGATGTGCACTGTATCGTGCGGCTTGCGTTTGCTACTAACAGTTTTATTATGTGCGTAATCGTTAGAAACTTAATAATAGCTCCCATTTATGCTATGCGATTATGATTTTTTTTATATATTTGCTGTCTTATGCTTAATTTTTACCCTTCGCAATGATCTGTGTAAAAAAGAAAACTTTGATGAGATACTAAGCTTTGTATTTGAAAGTTTCAGTTGGAGATGGAGCAAAACTATGACCAAGGAGAGCTCGAGATTGCGAGCAGTGGTCATAATCGAGACAATGGGCGTGGCGCGTCCAGATCCAGTAACCAAGGAGAGCCCTCAGGTGAGAGCCATGGTATGGATCGCAATAATGACCCAAGAGTGCCCATGCAAAGGGGCCGGGGTGTGGTTAAAAGTCCAGGAGTACCCGGGAGAGCGGGTCGGGACTTCGATACTATCAGCCAAGGAGTACCTGAAGTGGGTCATGGCTATATTGGAAGTGAACCACCTAGGAGAAGTGTGTCTCCGTCTCCGGTGCTACCGCAACCATCGAAGGGTAATCGCCAAAACATGGGGTGGAATGATGACTTTGTTGGTGAACGTGCAAGCCAGCGTAGACGACGTCGCAGCCCTTCGCCGGAAGACAACCGTGAACATTATCATACTTCTTTTAAGCGTCCTAGATTACCTAACATGGATGTTAATAATGATGTTTTGGATAAGTTTTTGTCAATCTTACAAAATGTTAGAGGGTTAGATAAGCCTAGACTTACTTTTAATGTTAACGTCATCCCAGAATTCGATCCAATGTTGAAAGACCAAACTGTTTTAACGTGGCTTAATAAGGTCGAAGAGTGTGCTGAAATTTATGGTTGGGACGATAGGGAAACGATTCATTATGCGCTCCCGAAGCTGACCGGGGTGGCAAAGACATGGTACCAAGGTTTGCCATCCTTATTGTTTACTTGGTCCGAATGGAAGAGGAAGCTTATTGAGTCGTTTCCATGTCGTGAGGATTACGCTGAGCTTTTAACAGAAATGTTGTCAAAGAAAGTTAAGTACGGTGAGTCCTTGGAGCACTATTATTACGCAAAGGTCAATTTATTGAACAGATGCAAAATTTATGGCAGGCAGGCAGTAGACTGTATTTTATATGGTATAGAAGATCGTGCGATAAAAGTCGGAGCTCAAGCTGCTCAATTCACCGAACCCGAACAGGTACTAAAATACTTTAGGACGGTAAAGGTAGGGCAAATTAGGGATCGTGACACTCGTAGTGACGAGAGATCGTATAATTCAGCTAAACCCAGTACTTCCCGAGAAAACACAGGATCCTCTGATATAAAGTGTTTTAACTGTAACGAGACTGGGCACCGTAGTTCAAAATGCAGTAAACCGTCTGTCAAATGCTCATATTGTGAAAGAATGGGACATTTAGTAGAATACTGTTATAAAAAAGGGTTGGTGAAAAATCAGGAAAAGGATCAGGGACAAGGTAAGGATAAGAATGAGAAGCAGGTAGCAGAATTGACTATCGACGATGCAAACAATAAGTACATGATAGATATTAAGGTTAATGGTGCGACAGTAAAATGTCATGTTGACTTAGGGAGCCAGTGCTCTTTGATTAGGACGGATATTGTTAATAATCTCGGACTTAACATTGCACAATCTGAGAAGTTGCCTGTTCTAAGAGGCATTGGTGGTAATATTATTAAACCAGTAGGAATGGTTTCCTGTGCAGTTGAAGTTCAAGATATTAAAGAGGAAATCACCCTTTATGTTGTCGATGACTACGTTATTAATCAGCCCGTTTTGCTAGGACATTCATTCACTGAAATACCTGACATAGTCATTACAAAAACCCCAACTGAGTTAAGATTCCAAAGAGTTTCAACTAACAAGGTCCATTTGAAGTCTTCCAAGCTTACTACTATACCCGGTAAATGCTTAATGCCGCTTCCCGTTGTATCATCGTCTTCTGTCACTGGTTCTGTGCTCGTCCATGGCTCACTGCGAGGTCCCAAAGGTAGCGAATATTATCTCATTCCCGGATGCTATGAAATTACTCGTGGTTGTAGCGCTCTTCTTATTTTAAATGTGTCTTTCGAAGACATAATAATTGATAATGGTTTGCTCATAACTCGTGCTATTTACAGACAAGATAGCGATGTTATTTTAAACAGTTGTAGCGTAGTTTTTGACAGTGAAGAAGTTGATAAGTCTATTAATTGCGGAGATAGTCTTAGCGGAGAAGAGCGTCTACAGCTGCAGGGACTGTTGTCGAAGTATGGTGACTGTTTTTCTAAGGGCCTCGATGATCTTGGTTTTACTAATGCAACCGAGATGGTTATTGAATTAGAGGATTCACAGCCGGTGGTGTACCGACCTTACCGCATGTAGCCGATATTCAGGTAGGAATAAACACGACAGTGCATAAGACAACACAAAAAAGCCCATCGGAATTACTTTTTGGATTTAATATTACCAACCGATCGCATGGTATTCTTAGTTCTATCATAAACGACACTCTTAACGTACCGAGTCCAGAAAAGCTACAAGATCTCAGAGAAAAAGCAAAAGAAAAGATCCAAGAACAGCAAGAAAAGGATACAGACAGATTTAACAAAAAAAAGAAAACCAGGTAAAGTATATGTAGAAGGTGATCTAGTTAGGGTAGAAAGACAGGTACCCCATGACGGTAAATCTCAAAAACTAGTTAATAAATATCAAGGACCTTATCGCGTAGTAAAAGTGCTCCCTAATGATCGCTATTTGATTGGAGATACGCCATTAACTAGAAAAGGCCGTAGGTACGAAGCTGTAGTTGTAGATAAAATCCAGCCGTGGCTTAATTTTGACAGAAACTTAGAATCAAGTGATAATAGTAATCTTAGTGCTAATGAAGACTGATTTCTCTGTAAGTAACATTAATATAGTCCAACATTAAAATTTGTTCTTATAGTAGGTATAGTTAAAAAAATATATATTGTGAATAGAAAAATGCAATTTAAAATAGACCTTAAATATTAAATAATGTATAAAATAGTAGAAATATTAAAAATAGAATTAAAAGGTATGTAAAATTGTGTGAAAAGTTGTTGTGTAAAAAGTTGTTTAAAATTTGGTTACTCGTATTTTGAGTGTAACAAATAAGTAGAAGTTTTTATTTTAGTTGTATTAATGTTTATTAAAGTTAAAGATTTTTCATAATTGATTTGTAATAAAAATTAATCAGGTTTGTTAATGATTTAATATAATTAATTTATAATTTGATACGATTAATTTCTAATTAAATAAAATTGATTTATAATTTAATATGATTAATCTTTAATTTAATTGGTTTATAATTCAGCAATAAATTATTTTTATTCGTATTTATATTTGTATTTGAATTAAATTGCAAATGTAAAATTATTTTTATTGATTATTTTTTATTGAAATATGTTACAATGTTAATTGATTTTATTGTTATCATCTAACAACATTAATTATTTTTAATTTCTAATACTTAATATTACTTATTATTACGTAATATTACTTTTTATATAATTACCTACTAATACCATAAGTTCAGAAGCGAAGGGTCTCGCTTAAGAACAGGATGGCCGAGCTGTTAGCGTCATTAATATTTTAATACGTCATTTTAGTCATGAGTACGTTATCCGGTCAATATACAGGTGTATTGACCGGTCAATGTTCAAGTATATTGACCGGTCATAGTCTGGTTCCAACTGTCAGGAAGTCATGAGTATAGTATAGCATTGACATGAGTTCAGTACGTCAACGGAGTGGTCATGAATACAGTTACAGGGAGGGGTAGGGCGCTCTTGTTTTTCGACACCTGACAGGCCGGCCAGTCTGTTCGTCGCAGCCGTGCGAAGTAGACTACTAAGGTTCAAGTGCTAGAATTAATAAGTGAAGAGAGAAAGTGTTAAGTGCCAGTAAAGTTGAAATTAAATAAATAATTTCAAATTATAAGTGCTGTATCATTTCGGACTCCAATAATATGATAATATATTTCTACTTTATTTTGAATCTCACCTCTAAACTAAATTTACTGTATCCGTGTAAGTTATCCTTCAGATGATTAATGTTGACAAATATAAAATGTAAGTGCATATTAGTTGCCTTATACCCCACTACGGCGCACAAAGTAGGTACTATTTCTACCACTGTTTTAGCTTTTGGATACCGCTGGCACACAGACAAACAACAATGAAAACTTCAAACAGTAAATTAGTTCCAATAACGTGCTGACAAACACTAACTTGAAAAGCCAGCCTTGACCAGTAAAACATCAAATTTTGTTTAGTAAACAAACAACCGTTCGCGGCTAATGCTAGTAAATTACGCGGTAATTATTGTTCGGCTCCCGAAACATTGAATCGCGGATTGTGCGATCCTATTTTAAATGTCAGATAGTAATTGTGCAACATTCTGGCGACTAGTCAAAAGTGTTTTGGTGTTAGACATGTCTCCGGACACTTTATTCATAGTTCGCGTCTTGACCGGAACAAAGCTCACTCGCTTTCCGTAAACTTGTTTTTTTTTAAATCGCGCGGTCACGGGTGTCAATTTTATTGTGCCTGATTACATGTGTTGATTGGTGGTGTTGTGAAATGTGTTTTTTTTTGTATTTTGTCTATAAAGTTTTGTGTTAATGACTATGGATCGTCATAGGTGATTATTGATAAAGCGACGTTGTTTACGTCGTAGAAAGCTATCGTTTTAAAATAAGATTTAAATATTCTACATATTTTTTAGTATTGTTTTGATAATATGCCAGAGATTTTTATTTACACTTGGACATTTCAAATCATCAATCATCACTATGCTTTTTGCTGGCTTTCACGTTTAAACTAAAACATTATTGAAGAGCGAATGGCGAAAGACATAATTACTTTACAAATTACCTTTTCTATCAATAACAATGATTTAATAAATTAATGGCACTTGTGAAAGTGATTTTTTGAAACCTAATTAGATGATTGTGTCAAACAAATTAAAAAATATCTGATTAAAACTTAATGAGTGTTTTTCAAATATTTGACTTATTGAGTGCAATCGATTTGAAATATCATCACAAGTTCACAAAGCTATTTTAATTCGTTAAGACATAATTACTGTAAACAAAAAGATACAAATGTACTTATACTATATACCCCATAAAGGCTATAAACCCCAAAAAAGGATAGCCCGATCTTTTGAAACAGAAAATTGTCAGCCGCTTTTGGAGTTCAAGTGTGAAAAAGAATATGAAATATAGGAGTATTGGTGATGGATCACAAGCCAATTTGCTAAGCAAATACTTCAAAAGCCCAAAACCCTCAGTCATTCTAACCGAACATTAAACAATTTCTACTACATTTTCTCTTATATTCATCTATACTTCTAAGCTCGTACATAAAATAAATAACTATGTTTTCATATTCTATACATTCACAATAAAACAAAAGAAACAACAAACCAAAATCATCAACCAACTCAAACTTTCAGCTTCTAACCCAATCTCGCTAAATATCGTTAACCATGTTCCGACCGATCGTCCGAGGGTTAAGTTTGGACTCGTCTACACAAATCCAAATACCTTCGTATGCTGTATCCAGGAGCCGGCGGTCGTCGTTGACGGCTGAGCAGAAGCGGAAGTTAACCCTCATCCGGAGCAACACGATCGCGTCGCCGCCAACCCCGGTGAGCCATATTTACCATTTGGTGTCCTGCCCGCGGATGTGCTGTCATCAGGTTAGATTAGTTCCTATCGCTGTTCCGATCCATTGCTTTAGTCCGTCATTGTTGCATGGTGTGTGTGGTTTTGTCCCCTTTTTATCATATTTTTGCGTCTGGGGTTTTTGAGTAATTTAGGTGGTGCGCTGTTGGAAGATAGATACAATTTGCTTGCGGCTAATTGATATATTTATATATCATATTTTTAATTGTATGCCTCGAATTTAAAATACACAATAGGATGACCAAATTAATATACTGAGGAAAAGGAAAAAAATAATATAAGGAAATTAGGCAAAGCCTGATCTTATATATCTCTTCTCCAAGTATCTAATGAATTATATGAAATTCAAAATAACATAAAGCAGAGAACTTGATCTCAATCTTATCTTTATTTTAATTTTATTTTTATTTTTTTCTTCCGGTGGGTGTACGTAACAGGAGACTAACGGTATTAGGGCTTTTAAGATTTTTGGGCGATGCGGTTGGGGACCCATCACCAACAACCTTTATTTTACAATATTTTCCCCACTCAATTTTCCAAAAGTGGCTTAGGAATTTCTAATTTCTAAGCTCTGGCTACCCCTTCTAGGGATTTATAGCCGTGATTATATGTAGGTATGTATTATTTTCATTTAATAAATGAGTTTGGAGTAAGACTGAAAATTTCAATTTAGAACCTTCTCTTTGCCATGAAGCGATGCAAGCTATACACGTAGTTACCTATCTACAAACACGTTATGTTTATTAAATCGCGCATTACTCAATACTTCTATAAGAAAAAATATGCATTCCGTAACATTCTCCGATTTCATTATTACACCTTGTATTGATAGTTAAGAGTAACTTTGATTCCCGCGTGAAATGTAAAAGCGTTTCAGCTTCTAAAGTTTATTTTAATTTGAATATTAGTTGTCAAAAACTTTTGACTGGCTTTTGAGATGGTAATATTGACAAAAACAATCATTCAAACGGAATTCGCTTCGAATTGGTTTAATGGCACACCTAACGTCAATTTTTTGTTTGCTCTAAAAGCAAGGGAAATATATTTATTATATATTTCATTATTATTAACATAAACATAACATAAACGTTCAAGCCGTTTTATCCCCGAAGGGGTTGGCAGAGGTACCAATACTCCTGAACTCACATGGCAAGCGCCATCTAGTTTCCAGAGAAGGTACCCACGTTTTGCTTAGACAGTGTACTCACGTGATAGGGGGCAGGCCTATCGCCGTTTTTTTGTACGAATACACTGTCACATGACTAAGTACAACTCAGCCATGTGGGTTTCCTCACGATGTTTTCCCTCACCGTTAGCAACCATGATAAATTAACCACATATATGACTTTAGAAAAGACAAATTGGTGTAGGCCCGTCCCAGGATTGGAACTCACGCCCTTCTGTTTTTCGGGCGGGTGTTCTTACCCACTGGACTATCATGTCGCTTCATTGTTATATTTCATTAATTCAAAAAACTGTTATTTTCAGAAATTGTATCTCTATATAATATTGTTATATATATAAAACAACTATTGATTTTCGGATTTGGCGCCTCCCTTTTAAAAACGGAAAATGAAGTATGTCGTAAAAAAAAGCTCGATAATTATTAACTCTAGGTTTAGTAATATGTTTCACAGCTTACATATTCTGTAATATTTAGTAAGGAAGAATATATGTGTTGTTTGTCGCTGCTATACATCACCGAAATTTTCTACTGTTTGTCAAGGCTCAATAGATACAGCCTGGAAACCATACAGTCTGCGTCTCTATGCAGGAGACAGATTAAAAGAAAGACAGCGAGGTCTGATGAATAGGTTTCCACTTCTCTTTCTTTATGTATGGGTGTATAAAATACTCTACCTGATGAAAAATATATCACATATTCACCAAACGTTTTTAAGGCAATATCTATGGGGTTTGAACTTTAACTGCCACGCCGTATATTTTCGAAACGTCCAGAGCTGGTAAACCTCACAACTCAGCATGAATTATTAATTAAATTCCACATCACTTTAGAGAAGACACATAGGTGTAGTTCCTACTCAGGATACGAACCCATGAGCTTAAATAAAGGGCCGTGGCTCTCGTTACTGAGCTATCACGGTCAATACTGATAATGCATTCCAATGTCAAATATTTAAACATGCCTCCTATTTTTAAACGTCCACTAAAAGTCTGCTATCACTCAAACGGGAGAGCGACCAACACAAACAAATATAGCCCTTTGAAGATGAATCGACCAAACACGTATTAAAACCAAAATTAGTTGTGTGACAGCAGTTTTTCATCAAACTATGAGACATACAGACTAAACACGATACACGAATGGAGAAACATATAAATTGTTTGCCTGTGATAGTATGAAACGCTTGTTTTTGTTAGAGCAGCATAATTTATTTGCTACATTAGTTTATTCTGCTGCTAATATATATGTATACATATGTTTGCCGAGTAGGGTCGGCTTAGAATAACACTACCCCATTTCTACCCGTGGGTGATCGTAAGAGGCGACTAAGGGTATAGGGGCTTTTTGAAAGTGATTTTTGGGAGACCCGTCACCAAAAACATTTATTATTACCATCTTTTCCCCAATCAACTTCCAAAAGTGGCTGAGGAATTTCTAATTCCGCCCATTAAACTACCCCCTTCTAGGGATTTATAGCCGTGAGTATATGTATGTATGTATGTAATATATATGCTCGCATTAGAGTCAACTCCAAAATATTATAGGAAAAACCATCAATCACAATGTGAACAAAAAATCACCGAACAATAAACTTGGATGTTTTTGCTGGGTTAGTTTCTTATCATCGAATATGAGAAATAAGAATGATTTTAGTAAGGCGTGTCATTCACAACTTTAGAGCGAAGCTATAGAATCAGCAATTTTCAGCCACTATTAGGGAATAGCGGAATAAAGGATTATCCCCATTGACTGTTGTAGTGCCCAAAAATTTAATTAACCTGCCTTGATTAAGAGGCTTCGAAATAGACGTAAGGAAAGAGATTGGATAATGCTATTCTAAGCTAATATACTAAAGGACAAATTTAATTACATTGAAGAGGTAAATTAATAACCTAATAATATTATTTAAAGACACATCGTTTTTGGTTTTTGGTGATGGGTCTCCAACCGCATCGCCCAAAAATCCAATAAAAAGCCCCAATACCCTTAGTCGCCTCTTACGACACCCGTGGGTAGAAAGGGGTAGCGGCATTCTAAGCCGGCAGTACAAGGCAAACATAAACATGGCATACTTGGATAAAAATGCAGTAATAACTATCTATGATAACATATGTATCTGAAGACAAACAACAAAAAATACAATTCGGTATGCAAAGTTTTTTTTGGTATTTATTAAATATTTTTATTCGATAGCAAACATGAAAATAAAAGACTAATTTGAATATTTTTCATTTAAAATGAGTAATCGTAAAGTTATGATTTTTTAAAGATTGTTCAACTTTTGTATTTAATGACGTCATCGATCGAAAATATCACGTAGCGACATGCAAATAAAGCGAAATGTTTAATAAAAATGTTGCTAATTGCATTACATTTCACGACTTTGTGATCTCAAATGAAATTATTACGATAATATACTAAAGAAACCTATGATTTACGATATTTTATTAATGAACTGCAAAAACAAATGTCTTTGAAATAACACTGATGGTCAAATACTGTAGTCAATTTGTCAATGCAGTTTTTTGACAAAATAACGGTCATCTTAGCTTTGTTTGATTTAATTTCAAGAAAATATTGTTTAAATACATAATATCTCGAAATGGTTTCGCAATCAGCACCACTTTTGTAAAACTTTGCATACCGAATTGGCAAGTCGTAAAACAGGCTTTATCGTATCGGCTTAGAATAACACTAACAAATTTCTTTCCGCGGGTGTTGTCAGAGGCAACTTAGTGTAATTAACTTGGGGCTTATTAAGCTATTGTTGGAAGATGCGTTTGGAGACCCAACAAAAACTAAAAACCTTTATTTACAATCTTTTCCCCATTCAACTTCCAAAAGTGAATATATACGTATGTCATGAATAAAAATGTATTCTTGAAGATGCATTGGGAATCAACGATAGTATCCGTTTACTTTTTAAAATTATAGAAACAAATGTACGAAGTTAGTTAATTAAAAATTCACACATCTTGAACAGAAATACTTTATTGTAAATCGAAATCGCCCATTAAACTAAGCACAAGCCTTTAAATTTGGTGTCTCAATCAAGTCGCTATTTTGACAATTTGATATTGGCATTTATTCGTCGTGGGCAGCCATTAAATCCGCATCGAACAATTATACCCCGGATTTAGACCGTTCTATTGTTGTCAGGGCCTGTCGTGACGTATATTGCTTGGTTAGATGCTACCACAGAGCTTTGGCGAGTATTTTGCGGTAATTTTCATATTTTTCAACCAAGGTTTTCTTTTCGCTAAATGTTTTCTTTTATCACGACCTCCAAACGAGAATAACTAATGTCCAGTGTAATAAAAAGTGATGTATTCACAGCAATATCAAACGTTGCGAATATTTGTATGAAAAGCTTTAGATAAACACAAACTATATAGAGATAAGATGAAAGTCTCCGAAGCTTTTGTTGTCTATGAATAGGGTGTCTTTTGTTTTGTTAACCATGCCTTGAGCTGATACCGCCTAGACAAGAATATTTTTGTTTTTTAAATATTCATATTTAAATTAAAAGACCAATACAATATGCATACTTTTCATTTGTGAATTTGAACTGAAGTCTTATATTATATCTGCTTTCTTGTTGAAAAGAAATCAGTAAATACTATTTTGTTTGATTTATATGCAGTTAGCCTACACGCTGTATAGCTTCATTATCATTCGGAGTCCTTATTAGTAAACATTTTAATTTTTATTTTCGAAAAATAGATTAAAATTATGATGAACAAGGATGGTTATTTCAAATTGTCTTTGCAAATTTACTTCTTTAATTTTTTTTTTTCTTCAATATTTTGCAAAAATAATTAAATAACTTTCCCGACGTAAAAAAATAAATTCTTTAATTTCTTATCATAAAAATCGAATTTAAATTGAAATTGGTATCATTTCCATTTGAATTTTATTGTTGTAAATGAGAACTTTAACGTGGTCTCTCATGGTTTGTTTAATTCTACTTTTAAGTTCACGTACAATACCAACACATATTTTTGGTTACAATTAATAACCACCCATATGTTGTACCCAGGAATAACACAAATTCTTCATTAGTCACGTTTAGAAGTACTAACCATAAACGACGGTGGAAAAGCCAAAAAGTATTAATTCTTGCCAAGAGCAAAGCCCACAGTCATATTATCAAGCCACAGATATCTCAGTCGTTAACAAACCTTCAATATAGATCTCTTAAAAGATAGTACTCAGAAAACACGGTTGATGAGTTTATTCCAATCGTTTAATTTAGAAAATTTATTCTTGGAACCTACTAGAACCAAAACATGTTTAGATAATGTATTTACAAATGCTGAATTCATAAGTAAATCTGTAATAAATAAACTAAAATCTGATCACAGTGGTCTTTTTGTAAACTTTCCACATAAGGCACCAGACCGAAAAATTATAGTTAAAAAAAGGAGTGTCACTGCTTTCAAAGTTGAAAAATATATAAACTTAATCAGTTATAAGCTGCCCACTTCTTCAATAAATAAAAATCCAAATAATAGTTATAATACTTTCTTTAAAGTACTGATAGACGAATTTAATAAAATATTTACTATTAAAGATGTAACTATATGTAATAAATTTAAATTTAGTGAGTGGGCAACACCAGGCATATATAAATCTAGAGAAATACTATTTGATTTATACGATCAAAAAGCGTTCTCACATAATGATGAATTTATAGAATATGTAAAAAAATACTCAAAAATGTTTAATAAAGTTTGTAAGGAGGCTAAAGCAAGATACTTGAGCCAACGTATTAAAACATCTGATAATAAAGTAAAAACCGTTTGGAACATTATCAACACTCAAACTGGCAAAAGCAAATCATGTGATCAGGACTTTTGTATTCGGTCTGATCGAGGTTTGACTACTTCAAATGATGTAATTGCTTGTATTTTTGAAAAATATTTTGCTGATATACCTTTTAAGACCACTGAACACTTAAATTCATCTGCTACGTTAGCTCAAGAGCTGTTGCAACAAAACGTTGCAATTTGTAAATCTATATTTAATTTTAAAGTTGTCAGTCCCGAAGATATCATTAAAGTGTTTAAATCACTGAAATTGAAAAATTCTGAGGATATCTGGGGTATGTCAGTAAAAGTATGCCATAATTTTATTGTAATAATAGCTCCTTATTTAGCGAAAATATTTAATGAATGTATAAGTAATGGTATCTTCCCAGATCTCATGAAACATAGTAAAATTGTACCTTTACTAAAATCTGGAGGTGATAAAAATAATCCTGAAGGTTATAGGCCTATATCTATACTACCAGTTATGAGTAAAATATTTGAAAAACTTATGCTTAATCAACTGCTCTTGCATTTTAGTTCCAACAATTTGTTTCACCCTAAACAATTTGGTTTCACGAAAGGCCGCTCTACCACTGACGCAGGCGTTGCCCTAATTAAACATATTTTTGGTTCGTGGGAACTTAAGAATGATGCAATCGGTTTGTTCTGCGATCTTACTAAAGCTTTTGATTGTGCAGATCATAATATTTTATTTATAAAATTGGGACATTATGGCATCGAAGGTGACGCACTTAAATTAATAAAGTCCTACTTCTCAGATCGAATACAAAAAGTGCAAATCGATAAAATAAAATCATCTGGAACTCATGTAAAAATGGGTGTTCCACAGGGATCTATATTAGGCCCATTTTTGTTTCTAGTATATATTAATGATTTGCCGTTCATGGTCGAGAAAAGGTCTGAAATAGTATTATTTGCTGATGATACTTCTTTAATTTTTGACGTTAAAAGGAATTCGGAAAATATTGACGATGTAAATAATGCAGTTTCCCAAATTCAAACATGGTTTGCTTCAAATAATCTTGTACTAAATGCCAAAAAAACCAAATGTATTAAATTTGCATTACCAAATGTTAAAAGTGTTGATAATGAAATTACATTAAATAATGAAAAATTACCATTTACGGATAGCGCAGTTTTCTTAGGGATACATCTGGACTCAAAGCTATAATGGGGACCCCACATTAGCGCGCTAGCTGGCAGGCTAAGCAGTGCTGCCTATGCCGTTAGAAAGATAAGACATTTAACTGATGTACAGACCGCTCGTTTAGTTTACTATAGTTATTTTCATAGCATCATGTCTTATGGCATTTTACTCTGGGGCAGAGCTGCTGATGTTGGGTCAATATTCATTTTACAGAAAAGAGCAATAAGAGCTATTTATAATTTAGGTTCACGAGATTCCCTTAGAGAATTGTTTAAAACCATAAATATAATGACACTGCCATGTCAATATATTTATGAAAACATCATGTATGTGAGAAAAAATTTGAAAGCATTTTCCAAAAACTGTGACAGACATACTAGAAGTCTTAGAGATAATAATAAAATTTCAATTCAAAAGTACAGATTGTCAAAAATAAATACATCTTTTATGGGGTTATGTGTAAAATTTTATAATAAAATACCTGATGACATTTTGAATCTAACAGAAAAGAAATTCAAAGTAATTATAAAACGCAGTCTTCATTTAAAAGCTTATTACAGTTTAAATGATTATATGATAGATGAAACTGCTTGGTGTCACCAGGGCTCTATTCAGGATATTTCCAGACATACACCAATATTGTAATTTGACTAAGAAAAGATGTGTGTTGCTGAGTTTCTTACGGGTTCTTCTCGCAACAATACACCTTCTGAATCCGAAGTAGAGTCAGTAGAGTAAGATTTAACTTATACGTAAGTTTGTGACGTTCAAAAAATAGAGAACAATTCTTTTTATTTTGAAATAAATATTTTTTATCTTATCTTTTTTTAACCTTCCGGAGGAGACAAAGTAGTGCTATTATTATATACCAAAATACAATTAACCATAACAAAATATGTATTTCAAGATGCTCCGCAAAAATAAACACCTAAAACTTTAAGAGTCTGTAAAACAGATGAGATTAGTTACAGTTAACTGACAGATGATTGACGTCAGTATTTTAATGATCTTTTTATTGTCTTGGAATAGATACAGGATACATAAACGTGAAGTTACTGCACTTGAGGCTTTTTGATGATGTTTAGGGTGTGTTCTGATCCGGTTTTGGATGTTGTTTAGTTACGAAACATATATTAATGTATATAATAAATAAATTATACATATTCCTACTTAAATTAATTAAGCTGTGTAGTGTCGGCTTAGAATAGCACTACCCCATTTCTTCCGGTGGGTGTACGTAAGAGGCGACTAACGGACTTGGGGCTTTTTAAGGGATTTTTGGGCGATGCGGTTGGAGCCCCATCACCAACAACCTTTGTACCATCTTTTTCCCACTCAACTTCCAAAAGTGGCTGAGGAATTTCTAGTTCCTTAGCTCTGGCTACCCCTTCTTGGGATTTATAGCCGTGAGTATATGTATGTATGTATGTATAATAAATAAATTCTCAATTATTCGAAAGCAAAATAAATTTTGAGAGCGGTCTTTTCTTAAGATTGTCACCCTTACATTGTACAGTTACCACCCGTCTAAGTTGTCAGTATCTAGGTGTAGTGCAACTACTCTTCCAAGTAACCACTTTGCTGGGGGTAGACCATATTCCTTGATGATGACTACATACATACATACATACATACATACATATACTCACGGCTATAAATCCCTAGAAAGGGTAGCCAGAGCTAAGGAAATAAAGTAAAGGTTGTTGGTGATGGGTCTCCAGCCGCATCGCCCAAAAATCCCTTAAATCCCCAATACCGTTAGTCGCCTCTTACGTACACCCATCGGTAGAAACGGGGTAGTGCTACTCTAAGCCGACACTACACGGCAAATGACTACATCACCTTTATTGGGAGAATGATGGATGTTTTGCCATTTGTACCTTACGATCTATATTCTTATATTGAACGGTGTTCCAGAAGTTTAAGCAGAAGCAAATTGGTCACGTAAATCGGTATTATATGACACTAGCTGACCCCACAGACTTCGTACTGTCAAAAGTGTAGACTTTCACGTCGTCAAACTGAGATATTTAACTGACCTGTTGAGGGTCTCTGTCATGCGATGAGAAAAAAGGTCCTCACAATTTTTTCACTTTTTAAATTTTAAGTTTATAAGTATAGTAGTTTCGGCTGAGCATTGATTCTTAGTCTGTTTAACCATTTTTTAAGAAAATTTATTCATCTCTTAATTTTTGGGATAAAAAGTGTCCTATTGTATTAATTGGGATCATTATCTGGCTTCCTGTAAATTTTTTTTTAAATACGTTCTGTGAATTAGTCTTCATTAAGCTACAAACACACAAACATCTAAACTTTCACATTTATAATATAAATAGGATAAGGCTTAAACATAAGCTTCTCGCGCAGGTGACCTCGCTCGCCGGCCAGCGCAGCGTCTTGCCTTGCGCTTCATGCACGCGTATAAATTTTGTTACGGAGTAATTTAAAAAATTTATTATCTTCTAAGATGTTTATTTAAATTAAGTGATGTCAAGGACAATTTTGTTCTCAATTAAATACTCTCAATCAACAAAATATTTATTTGGATAAAGATTAATATTATGTTGATAAAACATTATGGCAATTATGCATTAAATTCGACCAAATTTATTTACCATAAAAAATGGTTATAGTAAGTGAAACTTAAAAGTTAGACATATACTGTCGCGGGCATTTTTTTAGATCATTTAAAGAGAAATAATTCTTTAATACATTTTTTTGGGTAACTTAAACCGTTCACGCAGCGCACACAACGGAAGCCTTAGTATGAATAATTATCCCCGTTTTTGCAACATTATTCGCTGATAGTTTGATCCTGTTGGTCGCAGCGTGATGATATATAACCTAAAACCTTCCTCAATAAATGGACTATCCAACACAAAAAGAATTTTTCAATTTGATTGGGTAGTTCCTGAGATCCTAGCGTTCAAACAAACAAACTCTTCAGCTTTATAATATTAGTATAGATGGTACACAGAGTACGTAAGCAAGAAAAAACGTCATGTAATAATCTAAGCACACTACACTTAGTACCATATCGTGTAGGAACCGCTTTATTAAAATGAGCAAAGTAATTAGTTTTTGAATCATACATACAAACATATACTCACGGCTGTAAATCCCTAGAAGGGGTAGCCAGAGCTAAGGAATTAGAAATTCCTCAGCCACTTTTGGAAATGATAGTAAGGAAAAGATGGTAAAAATAAAGGTTGTTAGTGATGGGTCTCCAACCGCATCGCCCAAAAATCCCTTAAATCCCCAATACCGTTAGTCGCCTCTTACGTACACCCACCGGAAGAAATGGGGTAGTGCTATTCTAAGCAGACACTACACAGCATAATTTTTGAATCCTAGAATTTATAATGAATTTAGTACTTTTGTATTATTGTTATCCTTGTACACCTCTAGTAGAATGGCTCTGTTAGCCTACCCTTTATTAAACCAATTTAGTATATAGGAAAATTTGCATATTTCCATCGTCTCATTAGCTTTAAGCCAATTGGATAATGGACAATAAAATCATGACCGTTTTCTACGCAGCGGTTATCATTATTAAATAATAGACTTAGACTCACGTGGATGGTAATGTCAGAGGAGGGCGACAACGAGGAACATACATACATACATATACTCACGGCTATCAATACCTTGAAGGGGTAGCCAGAGCTAGGGAATTAGAAATTCCTCAGCCACTTTAGAAATTTGCGTCGGCAAAAGATGGTGAAATAAAGGTTGTTGGTGATGGGTCTCCAACCGAATCGCCCAAAAATCCCTTAAAAGCCCCAATACCGTTAGTCGTCTCTTACGTACACCCACCGGAAGAAATGGGGTAGTGCTATTCTAAACCGACACTTCACAGCTAAACGAAGGACATATTAAGATACAATGAGAGGTTCGTCAGGATCGGACAAAGTGGCGATCTATAGTCACTGCCTGCCCCAATGCAAACTAGTGGAGTTAGTCCATCAATGAACATAAGTGACTTATTTACGTCCATTCATCATTCAATCTCACACCATTATTCCTACTATTCAACAAAAATTCCTGCAGCATGATCTAAAACGCAAAATTGCTATTCATTTTGTTAATATGAAAAAGTAAACCGCATTTTATCTGTTGATTGGTACTATATGTGTAAGTTCTAAGATCATGTTGAAGTTATTTAACAAAACAATATAGAATTTCTGAATATTACTTTAGTTTTGTTTGTACATTTTGTTATACTGCGTTATTGTATATCGAGTATGTGCAAATAGGTATAAAGTAACAAGAATATTAATATTTGCCCTAATTTCTGTGCTAAACCTTATTTTGAAACAGGAAAAACCGTCAAATAATATCTATTATGAATTTTCCTTGTTGAAAACATCATCGTCACCAAACGATAATAACGGGAGACAAACAAATCATGCTGTTATTATCAATAAAATACAGCGAATAAAGACAGACAGGTGCATATCTAAAAATACCAGTCGTCTGTGCCTTCTACTATTATATACTCGTTGGTGCTGCGTAGGAGAATGAATAGGATAAGTGGGTGTGACACGAGAGCTGTCTCGGTGGGGTATGACCTCGAAACTGTCACTATTGTGACGAGGGCTACCACCTTCTTTAAGGGAGGATAATGTATCTATGAATTCTAGGTGGAAAAAATAAAATACAAAGCAATAAAAAAGAGCATTTTTCTATTTTATTCATACAATAAGCAAATTTGCTTAAATACATACTTATTATTGCCTTTTGCAATATTTATCAAATTTTTATCATTTTTGAATCTATTCAAAGACTCTTTGCAACCGCAAAAACTGAATTAGATGACATTTTACACAACGTGGCTGTATTTAGAATTTCGGAAATGATATCGTAAAAAGCTCTTTTTGTTTCTATATTAAAAAAGTTTTTAGGGTACTATTCATGTCGTAGATTATAAAGTACAGTTGTGCGAAAAAGAGTACAAAACTCTATTTTAGAGAACGGGTGGCAACCCTAATTGTAACTGACCACGAAATCTGAGCGATTGGGGTGTTTTTGGGGACTCTACGTGTTTTCGTATTCTTTTGTCACTTTTTTGGCGAAGAAACTCTGAAGAAACATGGGAGTAACTGGAAGAGTATTTTTGGTTTTTAGAAAAAGATACTGGATACAGGCTGATTGTACCATGTTATTTGATAAAAGATAATTTAGTCTGTATCTGTTGTTTGTCCAAAGTAAATAAATAAATAATAAGATAACTCAGGGTCCGTTTTTCCTGTACTCGTTTCCGATAGTTTAGACTAAATGTTTTTTATTTTTATTTTAGCTGAGGCTAAGAACCTCATTATACTTTCTCAGTTTTATCTAGGTACACTTTTTAATTATTATGAAAATTCAAATCTGTTTAACAACAAAATTTATTGAATGATTCAGCCTTCGTAATACATACTACAATAAATACATACTACAGGACATAGAAAACAAGAACGTTTCCTTATAGAACACAGCTGCATACACATACTATACAGCATATACTGCAAGGTAGTTTCCTGATTAACAGAGACCACGGTAAACCTATGTATGCACGATCCTCCGGTCTTTTATGTCGACCAAAGACTAAATGGTGCAGAACAAACAGATGCTACACTGAAAATTTTATGTGAATTTAAAATACCTAGATAGGTAGTAGATGAGTTTTTTGTTATTCTTTACAGGCGGCTATAAATCATAAAAAGAGGAATTCAAAGAGAATTAACAATTGTTTAGACATTATTAGCAGTTTACTGAGAGATAGTAAAAATAAAGTATACCAGTTTTACAATGCCCCTTAGTTTGATTTTCTTAAATTTATATTTTTACTAGTTCATCCGTGCAACTTCGCCTGTAGGAAATATGATATATCATCATCAAACCTTTTTTGTGGTTCAGACGTGATTGAGTACCGAACATTTAATCATTAAAAATTAAACACTCTATTTTACCTCTAAGGGGAAGAATTCTATCCCTCTCATACACATGGTTTAAACACATCAAATTTCGTACGGCTTTTATGTCCTGAAGGGCAAGCACGAGCCGTGTTTGAACTAATTATCGCGTGGGATAAAGCAGCCATCTCTTACGCACTTACTTAGTGTCGTATACTGCCATCTCATTCTAACCGTTATCGTGTCGATAAAATAGCGCTCGTGCTTGCCCTTCTGAGTCGAGAAAGAGACACCAATATATAAAGGCATGCTGTCGCCGCCCACCGGCTGGCACTGCTGCAAACGCTACGTCCCGCAATTTTTTAAGCTGCAATATCTTCGAGAATATTTATTTAAATCATATGCTGCAAATTGCCGTATAGATGTATATAAAATCAACAATGTATTAAGGTATTAAATAAAAAACATATTTACGCACTTACAATTTGAATTTCAGGTTGTCCGTTCTATATCTAGTTATTTACTCTTGATCTTTAATAGAGGATGCATCAAGTGTAATTGGGAGGCAAACGACGACGGTTCATCATATTGTTGGGATCTATTCTTAGACGGAACGTTAAACGTTATACCGCATATAGAGGATACAATACTGACAATTGGTTCTTTCAGCAATTCTAAATCAAGTGACATTTTATATATCCCGTTTGACTGGACAGAAATAGAACATGAATACTGTTGCTTTTCATCATTCATTAGCAATGTCCTGGCTTATAATAATGTAATAAATTGAATCGTTGTATGGTATTTATAATATGTTGGTAGCTCAGTGGAAGAGCACCTCTGATGCAGAGTGACGTGGGTTCAGATCCTGCGCCGGGCTTACATCAATGTGTATTTTCCAGGGTACTTTAATTATTAATATACAATAAATCTTTGTGACTGGCTGGACCCACTTGGCTAAGTTGTAGAAAATAATAGAAAACTCTTTATTAAACATCTTACAAACAAATTCAGAATGATTTATAATTGTTGGCATTATTATCCTTAGCAATCTCTTTCTTTGAATGGTAAGTCTTACTTAGATATGAGATCGTATGTTCTTACAAAACGGTGATAGGCCTCCCTTTGTCATGTGAATACGTAAATCACTTTTGAGACAAGAAAATGGTTATTCTGAGCACCAGATGATTTAATGTTACGTGATATTTAGAAGTATATCCGCTGCCCTTAGGGGATTGATAACTATATGAGGAGATTTAATTGAGTATAAGATTTATGGAGATCTTTTATCGCCTGATTTCTGAATTGAGTATTCCAGCTAAGAACAACTTAAGTATCGTTCTGTCGCATTGAAATCTTAACAACTGAATGAGACAAAACGATACTTAAGTCGTTCTCAGCTTGAATACTCAATTCAGAAATCGGGCGTAAGACTGTATACTGTAATTAATTATAATCATGTAACATTTATCCAAGTTGAAGATTGTGAAATGTTTTTCTTCATCTTTCTCATCTCAAACTCAAACGTTCACGCTGTATATCCCCGAAGGAGTTGGTAAAGGTACTAATCCTTTTGAACTTTACGTGACATTGTTCCCCGGTGTTCAGAGTACCTAGGTTTTGCTGGGACAGTGTACTCACGTGATAGGATAGACCTATTTCCGTTTTTGTAGGAATACACTGTCACATGCCGTGTAGTGTCGGCTTAGAATAACACTACCCCATTTCTACCCGTGGGTGATCGTAAGAGGCGACTAAGGATATAGGGGTTTTTCAAGTGATTTTTGGGCGATGTGGTTGGAGACCCGTCACCAAAAACATTTATTATTACAATCTTTTCCCCAATCAACTTCCAAAAGTGGCTGAGGAATTTCTCATTCCAAAGCTCTGGCTACTCCGTTAAAGGATTTATAGCCGTGAGTATATGTATGTATGTATGTACACTGTCACATGGAAGTAAAACTCAGCCATGTGGTTTTTACATGATTGTTTCCTTCACCATGAAACAACAACCTTAATAAAGACACACTTATCTGATTTATAAAAGACACATTGATATAGGTGAATCAGGATTCAAACTCGTGTTTCCTACACGAGACGCTGTTCTCCAACTGAGCGATCCCGGCAGTCCCTATATTTATGTCCGTTTAAAATGATATCTACGTATATTTAAATTGACGTTGATTAAAATAATGTTAATCACATACATACACATACTCACGACTATATTTCCCTAGAAGGGGTAACCAGAGCTAAGGAATTATTAATTCCTCAGCCACTTTTGGAAGTTGAGTGGGGAAAAGATGGTGAGAATAAAGGTTTTTGGTGATGGGTCTCCAACCGCATCGCCCAAAAATCCCTTAAAAGCCCCAATACCGTTAATCGCCTCTTACGTACACCCATCGGTAGAAACGGGGTAGTGATATTCTTAGCCGACACTACACGGCAATTAATCACATGTATTGGCAATGATACTGTTGACAAGTCCAACAATTTTCTCGTCACTTTAAAATGTCGATGTTTGTAAACAAACACCAATCACATACAGTGGTCACTCTAAATTGAATATTCCTTAGCCAATTTGCGTTCAAATTTAGCACTAACCGAATTAGGAACAATCAAGTGGTCGTTGACTTTAGGAGACGGACGGGAGGATCCTGATTCTAAATGTAGATTTGGCATCAGGACGTTTATAATAATATAAAAAGAATAGCAAGCTTAGAATAGCACTACCCCATTTCTCTCCGTGGGTGTTCGTAAGAAGCAAGTAAGGGTATTGAGGCTTTTTAAGTCATTTTTGGGCGATGAGTTTGGAGACCTATCACCGAAAACCTTTATTTCACAGTCCTATACCCACACAACTTCCAAAAGTGGCTGACGAATGTCTTACTGCGAAGCTCTGGCTACCTCTTCAAGGGATTAACAGCTTTGATTATTTGTATATTTACATACATAGACATACATATTGTATTACTGTGTAGTGTCGGCTTAGAATAACACTACCCCATTTCTTCCGGTGAGTGTACGTAAGAAGCGACTAACGGTATTGGGGATTTTAAGGGATTTTGGGCGATGCGGTTGGAGACCCATCACCAATAACCTTTATTTTGCCATCTTTTCCCCACTCAACTTTCCGAAAGTGGGTAAGGAACTTCTAGTTCTTTAGCTCTGGCTACCCCTTCTAGGAGTTAAAGCCGTGAGTATATGTATGTATGTATGTATAGACATATGTATAGACATATGTCTGTAAAGATTAGTTTTTGTGTTTGTTTCTTTGCAATCCAAAACAGCTTTACTAATTTTAATAGTTTTTATTTAGTGAAGTAGCCACAAGCTATAAAGAGATTACATTTTGTTATTCTATACTTAACTCTCTTACCAACGCCATCTCGGAGAAATATAGGTGAACTATTAGTTTTCCCGTCGAGTCTAGTCGAATTCAAAAATAGAAGGCATAGAAATGTTATGAACCGGCCAGCTACGTTTAGTTAACTTTATGTTTTCCTAGTAGAAGTCGCTATTGTGCATAAAAATTTTATAAGACATGGAATGAAAGCACTTTCATATAAATTCAATAATAATATTTCACAAAGGATACAAGCTCAAACGTTCACGCCGTATATCCCTGAAGGGGTTGGCAGGCGCACTAATACTTCTAAACACAACGTGCAATTGTCATCTGCTGTTACTATTACCCACGTTTTGCTTCGACAGTGTACACTTCACGTGTCACGTGTCACGTGTTTTGTACAAATAAACTGTCACATGTCTAAGTACCACTTGGCCATGTGGGTTTCATCACAATGTCTTCCCTCACCGTTAACAAAAAATATCTTTGGAAAAGACAAATTGGTGAAGGGCCGACCCAGCATTTGAACCCCCGTCTGCACGATAAGCGGCGTTCTACGCACTGGTATTCACGACTGTTTCTCATCTCAAATTCCATAAGCGGCTGAGGAGTTTCTAAATCTAAATTCTGGTACCCCAGTTTTGGGTTTATAGCCATGAGTACTTCCTTACCTTACATACATAGATTGTGTAGTGTCGGCTTAGAATAGCACTACCCCATTTCTTCCGGTGGGTGTACGTAAGAGGCGACTAACGGACTTGGGGCTTTTAAGGGATTTTTTGGGCGATGCGGTTGGAGACTCATCACCAACAACCTTTGTACTACCATCTTTTCCCCACTCAACTTCCAAAAGTGGCTGAGGAATTTATTATTTCTCAGCTCTGGCTACCCCTTTTAGGGATTTATAGCCGTGAGTATATGTATGTATGTATGTACATAGATTGTATGTATGATAAAGGTAGGGTTATAGTTTCAATAACCGCCATAAGCTATCCGTGTCTTGGTTGTGTAAATTATCATGACAACAGGGAATAGGCGAGCCCTCCTATTGCCAACAGTAGCTCAATGTCTTAGGGTAATCTATATCAATTGACAGAGTAATTAGGTCAATAGTGCTGTCCACTTTAATTACTTCCTTGGATCGTTCAATTCACTTGAACTAGTAATACCACAAACATAATATCTTTACTGCAGTTTTATTCGTATTGAAAATACATATATACATAATCACGGCTATAAAACTCTAAAAGGGGTAGCCAGAGCTTTTAAAATAAAGGTGTGTTGGTGATGGGTCTTCAACCGAATCGCCCAAAAATCCATTAAAAAGTTCCGTTACACTTAGTCGCCTCTTACATTCACCCAGGGTAAGAAATGGGGCAGTGCTATTCTAAGCCGACACCTACATAGCTTTTATTCATACTTTAAAATGCCGTTTAGTAATATCATTATAGTCTTTTCTGCCCTTAGTAGGAGAAATCAGGCTTTTTAAGTTTTGTGATGAAAACATCACATATTGTGAAAATAGTATCTTTAAGTAATCTTTTTTTTATTATTATTATAGCCTAATTCATTTCCCACTGCTGGGCAAAGGCCTCACAATTTTGAGCCCACACATCTCTGTCTGAGGCTGTACACCACTACCCTGGATCAAACCTGTCCAGGTCGTCCCTCCATCTCCTCCTAGGCCTTCCCCTACGCCGGTGCCCATCTGTAGGCACCCATTCAGTGGCTGTTTTAGCCCATTTTTCCGGATGCATTGGACAGACTTGTCCGACCCAGGTCCACTTGAGTTTGGCAGTCTGAACTCCTACATCAGCGATCCCAGTTTTCGAGCGCAGTGTGGTGTTTCGAATGCAACCTGTGCGTTTGACACCCTGAATACTGCGATCCATAGCTCGCTGGCAAACCTTAAGTTTGGACTTTTGACGTTCGGTCAATGACCACGTTTGTGCGCCGTAAGTTAGGACAGGAGTAATCTTTGACAAAAGAAAAAAAATGTTTTAGTATAAACAAGCCTAGCTTTATTAAATTCTTTTCCTCACTCAACATCCAAAGGTGGTGACGAATTTCTTATTCTGAAGCTCTGGCGACCCCTTCTGAGAATTTATAGGCGTGAGTAAGTATGAATGTATTTATGTCACGGTTATAACCTTAAAAAGGTTAAACAGAGCTATGGAACCTTAATATTCTCAGTCGAATAGGGATCGTTGCTGTTGCAACAAAATAATTTTATAAGTCTAACGCCCGATTTCTGAATTGAGTATTCAAGCTGAGAACGACTTAAGCATCGATTTGTCTCATTCAGTTGTTATGATTTCAATGCGACAGAACGATATAGAGATAAAGATCTTTTATAATGCGGAGGAAAACTTAACTTTAAGTGTAGTAATGATAGAATATGCATGTGGCTCCAAAAATGGTGAATTATTTTGGTTGTATTCATTATGTTCACATATACATATCACATCATATCGTATGTATTCAGTCTGTATCTGTTGTTGCCCAAAATAAATAAATAAATATGTATAATATCAATAACTTCATCAGAAAGAGTACCTATCTGTTTATAAATTACTAATTTATTATCCAAAACGGATTGCTTTGTTCGACAGAAAATAAATATGATATGACAAGATTTTTTGGCACATAAGACCTTCACAATATTTATATTAAGCTCTTCTATGCCCTTTCATAGTAATAAAATAACATTCATCATCATCATCAGCCTACGGACGTCCACTGCTGGATATAGGCCTTCCCAATAACTTTATTAGTTTACTTTATCAATCAAATCTTCGTTTTTTTCATCTAATAAAAATAGGTTTGACGTCACAGTCTTTGCGCGCCAAAATGGATGCGTTTAAATCATTCAGAAATTATAGTAAATAAAAAAAACTGCCTAATTGTATTTTAAGTGTGTTATATATTTCTTAGTTATTTTTACTAGAAGAGACGTTAAAACAGTTAATATACAAACATACATTCATATACTAACGGCTATAAATCCCTAGACGGGGTAGCCAGAGCTAAGGAATTAGAAATGTCTCAGCCACTTTTGGAAAGTTGAGTGGGAAAAAGATGGTAAAATAAAGTTTGTTGGTTTTAGGTCTCCATCCGCTTCGCCCAAAAATGCTTTAAAGGCCCCAATACCGTTTTAGTCACACTTTACGTATGGTACCCCGAAATGGGGTAGTGCTATTCTAAGTCGACACTACACATACACAGCGCTGCTAATATACGAGGGGCATGCCAAAAGAAACAAGATACTCAAAAATTATAAAATTTATTCTTTATTACAAGTATCGATCTTTTCAAAGTATTCACCTTGAGCACGTATACACTTTTCCATACGTCTGAACTGAACCAATTGGAAAATACCTGTGACCACTCTTCTTTAGATACCTCAGAAATCTTGAAATTATAGGCATCCAGCTTCTTTGCTTTCAAACCTCTTCGCCTTTAGTTTTTCTTTGATTTTTGGAAACAAGTAAAAATCACAAGGCGCTAGGTCAGGGGAATATGGCGGGTGAGGGAGAATTGACACATTTTTAGAGTTGAAAAAGTCTAGTATTCTGGCAGAGGTGTGCAGCGCCGCATTGTCGTGGTGCCAGAGAAGGTGCCGGATTCCTGACTTCGGTCGCTTGTCACACCAAGCTGATATTACTGTTGGAGCACAAATTGTCACATACAATTCGGAGTTCACCGTTCTTTTATTTTCTAGCACAACAGTAGCAATATGACCCGTTTTGCAGAAAAACGAGGCGACCATTTGCTTCTGTGTGCTGCGTGCACGGCGACATTACGTTGGAGTTGGTTCGTCTTCAAAGCAACATACAGTCGACTGTCGCTTTGATTCGGGATCATAGTTATTTAGCCATGTTTCGTCACCAGTCAGTATATCATATACGTTTTTTTTTTTCTCGCCTCCGTTGAATTTATCTATCATGAATAGGCACCAATCCACCCGACGGTCTTTCTGCTCATCGGTAAGTTTGTGCGGCACCCATCTCGAACAACGTTTACGGAGAGAAAAGTGGTCGTGAATTATGATTTGCATTGCTGCTGATCCAATTCCTAGTTCTCGCTCTAGCTCTACATATGTAATTCGTCGGTTTTCGCGAATAAGTTTTTCGACTGCACGAACGTTTTCTTGCGTGACCGCGGTTGGCGGCCGTCCTGTTTTCGTTTCATCTTCAAGAATCCCCGTCCTCTTTTAAATTCAGCAAACTAATTGAATACTGTTGCTCGGGACCAAGGTGGACCAAGGACTCACCAAAAGTGGGAGCCAAAAGTTCAAAACATTCCTGAGGCTTTAAACCTTTTTTAAAGTCATAATAAATCATAGCGCTAAAATCACGTCGACTGAGCTCCATTGTTGCAAGTGAATTCCCGCCAGATTCTCGGAAAAATGATGCTCATTCAAATAAAATAAAAATAAAAGAAGTGTGTTCTGTATTCAAATATGTCAATAAAAAACCAGCCTATAAGATGGTGTATAGCTTGCCAGTGTCAATTAAATGAGAAAAGAGTTTCTAACTTCTATTGGCATGCCCCTCGTATACGTGTATATTCTTTATCACCAAGTAATTTTGCTGCGTTGCGGTTATATTTCCAAATATTATTTAAACTGTGACGGTCTGAAGGATATTTTCGTAAATTGTTAATACAAACATGTAACGTATGTTTTGTATCCAAATAAAGGTGAGCGTACACAAGAACGAAAACATTACCAATAATTCTTTATTTAAATACTTTGTCCCTTACATTTTCAAAAATGGCTGGCATAATTTTAATTCCAAAGTTCAGACTGTCCCGAATTTGGTATAAATAGCCGTAAGTATATGTATGTATGTATGTAATGTATACCATAATTACATAGAAAGAAAATTACTGAACCGATGTGTGTCATCAATTCTATATGATATAAAAGGAACTGTTAAAAACATATTAAAATTACTATTATTTATTTGTCATTCGTTCAGTGGTTGACCTTTATACTACGTTAGTATACACAAATGAAAAATTTAATGATTCTTATTCTGTTTAGCTGTGTAGTGTCGGCTTAGAATAGCACTACCCCGTTTCTTCCGGTGGGTGTACGTAAGAGGCGACTAACGGACTTGGGGCTTTTTAATGGATTTTTGGGCGATGCGGTTGGAGACCCATCACCAATAACCTTTATTCTACCGTCTTTTCCCCACTCAACTTCCAAAAGTGGCTCAGGAATTTCTAATTTCTCAGCCCTGGCTACCCCTTTAGGGATTTATAGCCGTGAGTATATGTATGGTATGTCTTATTCTGTTAAATTATGTTTTATTCTGAAGAACCAGTATTTTGGTTAGCAATTTAAAGCCGCTTACTATGAATTAAAAACTACAAGGGCCGAACAAAAACCATAAACCCAATTGATCAAGAACACATCTTATACAGATAGTGATTTAAATATATTGCATTATTTTTTAGAGTTAAGTAATTCAACCTCATTTAATTCACCTTGGGTCGCAAACAATATTACCCAATCAGTGCAGTCACTGAACTCACCGAAAGTTAATCTATGTTTATTTTTAACATTGTAAATAAAATATATTTGCTGTGTAGTGTCGGCTATGAATAGCACTGTCCCATTTTTCCGTGGATGATCGTAAGAGGCGTAATGGTAACTTTAATGGGATTTTTACCAACAACCTGTACATCATTATTTATTCCCCACTTAACTTATGGAAGTTGCTGTGGAATTTTCTGATTCTGAAGCTCTGGCTTCCCCTTTTTGTGATTTATACTCTTGAGTATGTGTATGTGACAATATCACGTGATGTTCAGAAGTATTAGTAACTCTGCCAACCCCTTCAGGGATATTTGGCGTGAACGTTTTAGTCTTGAGTCTATATGTATATATGTAAATAAAATAATCGTTGTTACTACTATTTATTTAATCATCCATTTATGTGCTTGTTCTATTAACAATACTTTGTAAGTGTGGCGTTTTATTGTATGAAATGCGCGCTCACCTCTAAACATCTTTACGGCTTCCCCGCTCCCATTTTACTGACACTGCACTCCAGGAATTTTCTCAGAGCGGTTGTCTGTTGCGTTCCAAAAAGTTTGAATTCAAATTTCGAAAAGTGTAACATGCCTGATACCGAAGAAAAAGGAATGCAAGTAAGTTTTAGATATAACATCTAATGTAATAAGTGAAGAATATGAGTATTTTTTTGTGTTTTTTAAGATACCGTATTCCAAGGGAATATCAAGATATCTTGATTTTGAACTTTATTTGTTATTTGAAAAAAAAATAACACATGTAAACTCAAATTAATTAGATTTAAATATATCACTTTCTTAAAAGAAAGTAGACTCTTTTGTAGAATCAACACTAACATAGTGACATTGATAAAATAAACATTAATGTTATATAGAAGTATTCCATCGATATCTTTGAATTGTTTTCGCAAACCCTGAACTATGTTCCCGCAACAGAGCTATTACAATAACAATAAAATTGACTTCAATAGTATTTCAATAGCTGCCAAAATCTATATTGAGTTATTAGTGGCTATCATTTGGTCTTTCGGCCTCGGAAAAACAAGTGTCATATCACACCACAGTCAACTAGGAAAATAACCAGACTAAATGGTTTGCTGTGTACTTTTCCTATTAATAATAAGCACGGTATGTCGGTGAGATGAATACTGGGATCGATCTCAAATGCGTTTAAATCCTAAATTAGGCTTTTATTAATATCTTTCCAAATTTCTTGTTAAAAATTGTATATGTTTTTCCAAATGGAAATATGAACCCGAATGTTTTTTTTTCTACAATATCGTACAAATTTTCTAGAAATGCCAGTTCACGAATTGTGCGGAAAAATTTCTGTCTTTTATAGGAATCACTTACTTATTAGAATAGCTTAATTTTTTTGAATAAAATGATAATCACAGATAAGTTTGCGATAAAATAATTAATAATTAAAAACTTAGTATGGCAAAAAAACATTCATGTAAAATATTGAAAGTTATTATTGTTTGGTGTAGGGAGAATAAAATTATATAATAAAACATACAAAATCTAATTAAGACATTCTTTTTTTAATATTTAGCTACCGAAACTTTACTCTACGATATATTCTAAGCTCAACTTACGAAAAAGCTGAGAAATTTTAATTGTTGAAATACTGACTTTTTATAATTTATATTGTAGACGTAGTCTCTAATAATATATAGTTCTTTTTAGGGCACTTTTTGCTGTGTAGTGTCGGCTTGGAATAGCACTACCCCATTTCTTCCGGTGGGTGTAAGTAAGATCGATATCGTAACATCGATATAAGTATTGCCAGTAAATAAAAATTAACCATTATAAGGGGAAAATTTTAAATAACACAGGCTAATTTATTTTAGTATTGAATTGTCTTAATAAAATTATTTATATAATATTAATTTTATTGATAACTTAATTTAATTAATTAATATTGTAAGTAAATAATTTCGTGTTAATATAAGCTAATTATATTTGCTTATTTTTGCCCTTGTCTTGTATTTCTACCCGATTGACTGGGTACCCTGAATTTACTGATCTTACCTTCCAAATGTTGTCTGGAACACTGACAATTGTACTTCTCTGTAAACTGTTTCATTATTTTACACTCAAAGATTTGTCTTTTTTGACACTCAGAGTAAAAAAGTGGGTACCTGCATAAAATCATTTTTTTAATCGTGTAAATCAGAGGCTCACACATATATGCCCTGAAAAGTGGCACTGAAAAAATAATTCTAAACATCAGATAGCGTTTGGGTCATTCATTTTGCTGGTTCAGTGGATTTATGGGCACTTTTCTATTGCTGGTAACAACCTTGTATTTTTATATATATGTCAGACAATTATGACTTAAGAAATGACACATTGGTACATCCCCGCATTAGGATTAGAACCCACGCAACAGTGTATACGGAGTGTAATCTTAATCGGGAGCACTTCTCCACTTTCCGTAACCCACAACGCTATAGTCATGTGCGCTCAACTTTGCGGACGGTGTTAGACTACATAGATAATTTTAGCATAATAAATAATAATTTTCATAAATTTTTATATTGAATACTGGAACGAAAAGCATTTATTAAAAAGAAAAAATACAGTATATAAATAATTGTCTCTATAAAAAAGTTTTCACTACATTTTTTTTATGAAAATGATAATTTATTATATACGGAGGTCACCCTATAAGATTTATTTAGTTGAGAGCTAACTGGCAATAACAGGGTGAAATTGCAAAATGGCGATAGTAGTACCAGTAGTGGCCGTCGGCCAAGAAAAGTTTGTGGATCTGTAGCTGAAATTTTCATAAATACTAAATATTTAGGGGGCTTCCATACATGACACATTATTTATTGCGCATATACAGACATTAGACAGCATTTGGCATATTATTTAGAAGAACTTTAAGTTATATTTGTATTTGACCTTGAACAATTGAATATATTTTTGCGCTACGGTTAAAATGATTTTCAATTCCATAGTTTTAAAACTTAGAATTGTAATAAGCAGCTAAGTTCAAACTTTTAAATAATGCAATCTTTCTTTCTATTTTTTTAACTATGCAATCTTTCTAAAGATACATACATACGTACAAATACACCCGGCCATAAATCCCAAAAAGGGGTAACCAGGGCTTCAGAGCTAGAAACTCATCTGCCACATTTAAAATTGGTAGGGGACAAGATGGTAGAAATAAAGTATCGTATCTCCAACCGCATCGGCCAAAAAACACTTAAGACTCCATACCAACCAACTCCAAACTCTTAGTTGCCCTAACAACACCCGTGGGCAGAAAGGGGTAGTGACATTCTAAGCCAGCACTACAGGGCTAAAGATACTTCTCGTGAAATAGTAACAATCGATATTGGTTAGAGATACGAGGGAGCTCGAGACTGTTCTAATTTCAAACTATTTTTAGCATTTCCGCTAACATTCAATCAATGTGATTATGAATGTAAATTATGTGAAACAATAAATTTTACTACAAGTCCTGTGATCCAAATTTGGTAACAATTTCTTTTATTATTTCTGTAAAACTAAAATCAAGTCACGTTTTAAAATAAAAAAAAACTATTTCATCAAATTATGACAGTAAATACAAATCAGTTTAATTAAATGAGTGTAAAACCTTTTATATAATTTAACTTGTTTAAAATGCATAATTTAACAAAAAGAAATTACATCTCTTTTGTCTATAAACGATAAGTGTGTTTTAAACTCCTACGTGTGCGCAATTTCCTTATCATCATAGCTTTGTTGACAAACCCGTAGTCACATATTTTGTACTTCATACCTTCGTAGGGTTGGCTTACGACCCTCATGGGTAGAAAGGGGTAGTGAGATTCTCCGCCGGCACTACACGGCATAATTTTAAAAATTGCAATAAAATACCATCTTACTTCGTTACTAGTGTTATATAAGTATAAATCTGTGATTAGTATCAGCTACCCTATACACCAATAACACAGCTGTAAACTATGTGTACTCTATCTCATACTATCTTATTCTCTATTAGTTTCTATAGCCCAATTATATGGTCATATTAACTATACTGGCATGTTATACACAGTTCAAGTTAGCCCCAAACTAAGTAAAACTTGTATTATGGGATACTTACTCAACGGTATACGAATTATTTTCCAACATAGACCTTGTATCATTGTTTCTAGAGCTAGTGATATTTATTATCAATGAAGCTAATTAATGATGCTGTTATATGGCACATAAGCTTTTTAGTCGAAATGCACTTACATATATTAAGTTTGGAAGTGCTCTCTTAAATGGTTCAGCTTTCGCTGATTCAAGAATAAGCGTGAATGAAAGATAATATAGTAAATAATTATTTCAGTTTGCCCCACATAGATTAGAAAAACATAACATGTGATGATAAATGACAATGTGAGATGTTTGTCTTTTACAAACGAGCTAGTAGCACGAGATTTTAATAATACAGAAAAAATATGGAGCTATCTATTCGTCTTTTTTAAAGTCTTAGTTCAATTTATGTATAATAGTTGTTAAAGGTGAGGGATAATACCCATTGTGCGGAAACCCACATGGCTGAGTTATAATTAGTTTCGTGATATGTGTTTGTACAAAGCCTCTATAGGCCTGCCCCCATTAAACGTGAATGTACTGCCCGGACAAAAACCGGGTGATTTTTACCAGATACCTGAATCACGTGATGCCCAAAAGTACAAAAACCCCTAGAACTGCAGCTTCAAGGCTTCAGCGACGCGTACTGGATAGTCAGAGTTACAGAATTAGAACACTTTTGTAAGTTGAGTTAAAAAAATGATATGAAATAAAGACTGTAAAGATTTCGCCAATGACTTAAGTCACTATAGTATATACGACCCCAAGGTAAGAAATGGGTTAGTGCACCTTAAACGATGAATATGGGTAATTTAAAATGCAGTAGGGCCAATATCGTGAGAATATCCCAAGGCCGAATCATAAATGGTCACGTGACCGTTTATGCTGCAACTGCATCACGGTCGCCCCATCATAACAGGATGTCACGTGTTGTTTGAAACGATGAGGTACTCCAGGACGTCACGTGAATAGAGTGGTGATAATCACGAGATGATTGACAGTTCCGTGTTTGTGATGCACGACTGATAGCAATGGTAATAGTTTAGATCAAACCATGTATTTTTTTTGTTCGTCAAAATTCAAGATATTTTAATAATAAACATTACAAGTATGAATAGTATTTTCTGAGACTTTCACAATCGCACATTACAATCAACACAACTATTGATTTGAAGTATGCAAAGTTCAGAACAAAACTTTCAGATCTATAAGGAAACTCAATAAAATTTACATATGTTTCATTTCTTTGTCCTCCTCTTCGAGTCGTAGTTAAAACCGCGAGTATATGTTTTGACCGAGAAACGGGTCAGCATATTCGTCTAATGGTAATAAATAGAGCCGTGGTCCGTTGTTGATTATTTCGGGACCGGGTCGATGAAATCTTGCGCAGACTCACCAGAGAGAAGCAATTAAAACAAACATGTTTTTAAATATACTGAAATAAGCTTTTAAAGGTTGTTAATTGGAGCAGAGTTTGACTGGAGTTTCGTTTACCACCGACTTTTATATTTCGCTTTTGTTATTACTCCTTTTGCATCTTCAATGGCAAATAAATAAGTGATTGGTGAATAATTTTAATTCAAAACTACTTACGTTATTATAAGGGCATTCTAAATACAAAAGTAAGTAACTAATTACCGTGCAGTGCTGGCTTTGAATGTCACTACCCTTTTTAACCCAAGGGTGTCGTAAGAGGCGACTAAGGGTATGGGGCTTTAAAAGTGTTTTTAGTGATGCGTTCGGAGACCCATCACCAACGATACTTTATTTCTACCATCTTCTGCCATATCAACTTCCGAATGTAACTGAGGACTTTGTAGCTCTGAAGCTTTGGCTACCCCTTTTTGGGATTTATGGCCGTGAGTATATGTAATAGAAAACTCACATATTATTAGTAAAATTGAAATATAGGCCAGTTGGTTAGTTAGTTGTGCCGTATCGTATGCACTTGCGATGCTTCCAGTAATCCACCACAATGATATTTAAACTACTTATTACAAACATATTATTTACATTCGATATCTTCTTCTTTTGAAGAATAAGTATCATTTTTAATTGAAAGTACATCGTCTTCATTGTAATGTTTTCTAATAATTACGAGTATTCCTTCTTAAACTTAATTACTTGTTTACCTTCGTGAGTCACTAATCAAAGGATAAATAGGCAAGAAAATATATCGAAATTTAATATATATATATATAAATATATATATATTAATTTATCGATCTCACCTTTGGAAAGGTTGTCTGGAAGAGATCGCTTTTAGCGATAAGACCGCCAATTGACCTCACTGTAAACTGTTTGATCATATTATTATTTTTGTAAATTTGTGTTTGATCTGCAATAAAGAGTTATTCTATTCTGTTCTATATGCATACAGAAATAGTTATTAGTTTCTGACTACCTCATGTTTACATTAATGCGTGTTAATGTGTTTAGCTGTGTTATTTATAATTCTTCACTGATTTTCATATTTTTTTATGAATTTATTTTTAGGTTTCATCTTTTAAACGGGAACGTTTTAAGTTCCGGCGAATATTATACTTCATTATATTTTACATTATTTAACAGGAACAATACCTCTATAGCGACAGTCTCTGCCTGTCCCAAAAGCGTGAATATATGTTTGTTATAGTTCTACTGCATAAGCCACAACAAAGTCACTCTCCAGGCTAGGTTTTCCGCCTGAATGCATCTTATAACGCTTGACCGTTCGAGCAACACATCATATACATCATCAAATATTTTGTATACTATTTTTGCATAGAGAAATAAAAACTACTAAGTCGTAGGAATTATATCTCTTTGCATTTATGACTCTCGCCTCTCTCATGACCGAAAAATAAAATACAAAATTTTAAATGGGGGAGGTAGTACTTCCCGACAAAAGAACTGTCGGTCGGGGTCAAGGACTCAATTTCATTATGAATTATTTGATTTGTAGTGTCGGCTTAGAAAAGCATCACCCTATTTATTAGGTATGGGGGCGTTTTAAGACGATGCGTTTGGAGTACCATTACCAAGAACCATTTTTTTACTATGATTCCCCACGCAACTTAGGAAAGTGGCTGAGGAATTTCTAATTCTGAAGTTTTATCTACCCTTTCTTCAGATTTGTAGCAGTGCTCCTGCCGAATATTTTGTACCAAAATGTCAGAATCCAAAGTACCTACTGGATACAAGAGACCATCAGAGTAAACACAGTTTTACTTACTTACTTACTTATACTCACGCCCATTATTCCCTTTGGGGTAGGCAGAGACTATCGATCGCCACTTAGTACGATCTTGACAAACTTCTCTTGCTTCCCTTACATTCATTATTCTTCTCATACATGCTCTTTTATTCTTCTCACTTCGGACCCCCGCCTTTATAAGAACGTTTTCTATCTGGTCAAGAAACGTTTTACGAGGCCGTCCTCTACTAACAATCCCATCCACATTGGCTCTATATATCTCTTTCGCCACTTTATTTCCATACATCCTCTCTATGTGCCCACCTCAACATTCCTTTTTCTATCTTGCATACTACGTCATCTTCAAACACATTTTACTGAAGTTTATATCCCATCCGGGTAAAGAGTAACAATCGCTGACGTCATATGTTTACTTGCATCAAACAAAAACGTTCCGGTGCGAATTTGGTACAGTCTCGAAATAGCTATATGTGTACGCTGTTTGGTGTTTTGAAGTCATCGCTGTTTCGCACTGAATTAAAATGTAGTGTCGATTCTCTACGGCTTTCTGTGGTTGGTAAACATTGGGGTAATCAATGTTTTAGATTTTGGCACTGCTTTTTGGGTAACCGATGATTTTAAATACTTACTTCCGTATAGTGCCGCCGACAACGTATAATTTCGTCTGAGAATGTTAACATTTATGATGATTGTTGGATGTGAACGAAGCTGTAGAGGTTTGCCAGGACCGCACAAAGTGGCGATCGATAGTCTCTGCCTACCCAAATGGGAACTAATGGCGTGAATATGTATGTATATTTGTTTTGATTGACGACAATGGCAGCGGGGCGCGGCGGTGTGTTTGGAAATCATCTTCAACGATTCTTTTACTTACCTTCTTATGGCCTCTAATTTTCTAAAAAAATATTAAAGATATTTTGCTTTTCCCATTTTTAAGGGACCGCGAAGACATTGTATTGGAGTAGGCTTTGGAAAGCTATTTTTTTTTCTGATTTACATTTGGTTAGTATAAGTGTCATAGACATACATTTGATTTGTTGGCCAAAGCATACCACAGATATATTAGGTTTTTTGAGCGTAAAAGTTGTTCCAGGTACCTACTTTTTGCATGGATATGGAAAGAATTCTATCACTACGCCCTATTTCGTACTGACACACTTTTACATGAATGAGTATAAACACCGATGTGACTTTTTTCATTGTAACTACCTTTTTAAAAGAACAGCAGAGACTTTAAAACGCATACATATGTGGTAGCTCTATTCAGGATTACAACCTTCTTTTCTAAGGCTGGAATCTTACCCAGTGAGCAGCCTTGTTAACTAATTACTTTTCTTTGAAAATATTTGCCTTTTGGATTACATTACGTTGGATTACACATGATGTTTCAATATTAATTGTATCGTATCATGATTTTTAATACGTAATCTAAGGCTACGTAATGCTGTGTAGTGCCGGCTTAGAATAGCACTACCCCATTTTTTCCGGTGGGTGTACGTAAGAGGCGACTATCGGTATTGGGGGCTTTTAAGGAATTTTTGGGCGATGCGGTTGGAGACCCATCACCAACAACCTTTATTTTACCATCTTTTTCCCACACAAGTTTCCAAAAGTGGCTGAGAAATTTCTTATTCCTTGGCTCTGGCTACCCTTTCAAGGGATTTATAGCCGTGAGTATATGTATGTATGTAATCTAAGGCGTTATACATTAACTTAGGACATTAGGTTCCATTGGGATAGGCCGAAGATCAGACTATCGATCACCACTTTGTGCAACCCTGACAAACCTCTCTTCGTTTACATCCATCAACCTTCTCATACGTGCTTTTTTATTCTTATGTTTTCGGACGCCTGCCTTTTTGAACACACACATAATTTTGGTTTTACCATTGCAAAATGAGGTCTAATGTAATTTTTCCTTGTTTCAGAAATATGTGGTTAGCACAGACAGAAGTGGTGATATCCACGTACATGTACAGGTATGCCCAATTAATCATATTATGTATTTTAGGTAGTTATTTTGTTTTGAATGCATGCTTTATGTATTATTTTACCATTACTAATTAGAATAAAGGTTCGGAAAAGACTCAAAGATATAAAAATAGCAGGAGGAGGCTTCCTCATGAAAACTAACTACAAGGTCCAATAAAAAAAACAATTATTAGCCGATACTTACAGCTGAAAATTTCTTATACTTTCTCTATACTATTTGGAATTTAACTAAAATACATACATACATACATACATATACTTAGAAATTAGAAATTCCTCAGCCACTTTTGGAAGTTGAGTGGGGAAAAGATGGTAGAATAAAGGTTGTTGGTGATGGGTCTCCAACCGCATCGCCCAAAAATCCCTTAAAAAGCCCCAAGTCCGTTAGTCGCCTCTTACGTACACCCACCGGAAAAAATGGAGTAGTGCTATTCTAAGCCGACACTACACAGCTAAATAATCCAAATTAACTAAAATAGTCCAAATATTAAACGAATAAAGACTAATTATTCCAGTTAATGGTTCTTAAACACACTCGTATCTCACGCCTTTAATCCCATGATAGTGAGAGCTTCAGAATCAATAAGTTCTCGTCACCCAATAAATAAAAATTGTTAATAATATTACATACATACATCATACATATACTCACGGCTATAAATCCCTAGATGGGGTAGCCAGAGCAGAAATTCCTCAGGCACTTTTGGAAAGTTAAGAGGGGAAAAGATGGTAAGATAAAGGTTGGTGATGGGTCTCCAACCGCATCGCCCAAATATCCCTTAAAAGCCTCTATACCGTTAGTCGCCTTTTACGTACACCCACCGGAAGAAATGGGGTAGTGCTATTCTAAGCCGAAACTACACAGCTAGCTGTGTAATAATACTTAAATTTAAACTTAAACTTCAGTTATGACATTCAATCAAAGGTAATAATTAAAGTGCATTTAAAATTAGGACCAAGGAAAGAAATTGGGTAGTGATATACGGCCACTAAGGATGAAACATGAAATATTTCCATAGCCACAGAGTTCCGAGTCGTTTATTGAATTAAGTATGCAGTCGACATTTTGTAAAGGTCCCGAACTTCGACCTTCTAAGCGTTGAAGTCTGCTGTGATATTATCAAGATTAATTGATAACATTATAACAAAACTGATTCTCAAACATTCACGCCGAATATCCCCGAAGGGGTTGGCAGAGGTACTAATACTTCTGAAAATCACGTGACTAGTGTTCAGAGTACCCACGTTTTGCATGGACAGTGTACTCACGTGATAGGGGGCAGGCCTATTGCCATTTTGTACAATTACACTGTCACAGGACTAAGTACAACTCAGCCGTGTGGGTTTCCCCATGATGTTTTCCATCACCGTTAACAATCATGATAAATTAACCACACATATGTGTGAAAAGACAAAATTATGTAGACCCGACCCGGAATTTGAACCCTCATCAATAGTGTGCACGATAACCGGTGTTCTACTTGTACCCACAAAAACCTAAAGTATTAGTATTTATGTCAAATTCCCTTTTTTCCTCTAGTTAACTAGACATACGGTAGCAATAGACTAACGGTATTGGGGCTTTTAAGGGAACTCAGGGCGATGCGGTTGGAGACCCATCACCAACAACCTTTATTTTACCATCTTTTCCCCTCTTAACTTTCCAAAAGTCTAAGTTCTAGGGATTTATAGCCTATATATATATATATAGAAATTTTCAGTGAGTGTATGTTGATCGATGTTACTGACCAAACATCAATTACTGCTGACTCAGATTCTGTAGCCCCACAGAATGAAAAAGCCGTTTATTTTGCTTGATAGGACATCGGAATTGCAAGGTTATTTCCCTAATTTTGTTCAATCATATTTTTACACTTAGTAATGTTTATCATCTCATAAGAAAATAAATAATTTGGTTTTGTTTTGGCTTAGAATAACTGCAATAACCTTATTGCGGGTTTTAAGTGACTTATGGCCGATGCGTTCACAGACCCATCTTCACACACGACTTTCAAAAGTGGCTGAAGAATTTCCAGCGATTTCATAATTATATGTTATGTTTGTAGGATTAACAAATGTATTAAAAACACAATTGCATAGACCTGAATATAACGTTATCTTACTTCAAAAATAAATGCAATGAACAATTGCACTTCTTTATTTTGTCCTTCGTAATAAAATGGTAGTAAAACATGTAGTGTATTTTTTTTTTGTATAATTATATTTCCACTTGTTTAAACTTAAACCCCAACCTAACCTATACTCAAGGCTATCAGTCCCAGAAATTTTCTTCATACATACATACATACATATAATCACGGCTATAAATCCCGTAACGGGGTAGCCAGAGCTTTGGAATGAAAAATTCCTCAGCCACTTTTGGAAGTTGATTGGGAAAAGATGGTAATAATAAATGTTTTTGGTGACGGGTCTCCAACCACATCGCCCAAAAATCACTTAAAAAGCCCCTATACCCTTAGTCGCCTCTTACGATCACCCACGGGTAGAACTGGGGTAGTGTTATTCTAAGCCGACACTACACAGCAATAAATCATAGTATAGTGTCAATTTTTTTTGTATAATTCTATTCCCACTTGTTTAAACTTAAACTCCAACCTAACCTATACTCATGGCTATTAGTCCCAGAAATTTTCTTCCTAATCAATATTGAAAGTAGCTGTGTAATTACTAATTCTGAAGCACTGGCTTCCCTATTTTTTATTTATTACCGCGAATATATTACATGGATAATGTATGTAAAAACTGGTAATTATATTAAATATTTTTCCTACTTAATATTTTTCACAAATCATATCACATACATAGTTTTACCAATTATTCACACAAATTACTTTACTTTGCATGCTGCCTTTGCAGGGAAACCTTCCGCGTCAACAGGTAAACCCTATTTATAATGCACATATCATCCATTTTGCAAACAATAAAACTTGAAGTGTTGTAGAATTCAGGAGTATATATGTTCGGTGCAATATCACCTAACACTGAACTCGTGGATTGTCGGTCATGTTCGGCTCCGCTCGGATTACAATGTATTAATTATTTAGTAATTATCTTCTATACTTATAATAAATCTGTAGAGAGGTCAATTCTGTACATGAAATATATTTTCAAAATAACTATCAGGGGGTGATTAGGGATCGATACTGATGCCAAAAATGCAATCAGTAAAATTTTTGTCTGTCTGTCTGTCTGTCTGTCGGTTTGTATGTTCCTTATGGAAACAAAAACTATTCGACGGATTTTGACGAAACTTGGTACAATTATTCTCCATACTCCTGGGCAGGTTTTTGTATACTTTCCAGCAGAGTAGTAAAGGGGAATTTTGGGAAATTTTGGGAAAACGGGAGAAGTTACTCCATTTTTTAAGCTTCCATCGCGTGTGCAGCCTTAATGGTTAAACTTACATAGAAATAATGTATGACGGAAATATTCTTCATAAAATTATCAAAAAAAAAATTCTCAACAGTTTATGTCTATCTTTTACGGTTGACTCACAATAACACGTGTAATTCCTGATAGCTTAGCAGTTCGGAACATTCTGATTATATTTGTTTACTCTTATGTTTGTAAACCTCTCACTCATCCCTAATTTAAAAAAGGTAACATTATTAATTACCTATTCAATAAAAAAAGAATCATAGAAATCGGTAGAGAAACACCGACATTATACATAAAATAAGCCATCGCGCCCGTGACCAAAACCGAATCGTTACTAATTTACATATAACATACTAGATGGCGCCAGTAGTTGCATCCTACAACACGTAATGATTTTTTTTTTTAGATTGTTATAAATACTTCATAGCGTTTTATTCCAAAATTTGCTATTAAACGGAAATACTGAACCGTTCATTAAAGCGCATTAAAAATCACCAAACTACACTGTTTAGGGAGTGCTATAAATTTAGTAAATTGAAAACATTGCGCTGAATTTCACAATGCTTGAGCAGTCACTGAAGAAAGAAACCTCAGATATTTAAAAAACAACGCTACCCGTGCGAAGCTGGGACGATCCACTAGTGTAGAATAAATCAGTGTGTTTACCGTAATCGTACTTACTGGTCACATTCACTTATCAATATCATTTTCATCAACTTATCATAGTTAAATAAATAAACGGAATATTTGGGTTTAAGCAGTGTATCATTGAACTATCATAATATCAAAAAAAGCCCAAACAATATATGAGATATTGTATAGAAGCAGGGAAGTCAGAGATTTTGTAAGGATCATACAAAACGGCTGTCAGCACTGCTAGCACAAACTACCTCTTAACTAGATAATGCGTGAGATAATACGGCCATCTCTTTTGCACTTACATAGTATCGGTATAGTTTTATCTCATTCTAACCGACAGAGTAACAATAAAATAACACTCGTGTTATTCCTCCTGAACACTAAAAAAATAATGGTGTGAGGGACCATCTTGGCAAACCCCTTTTGCTTTCATCACAAGCATAAATTTTCTCAGATATTTTCACAGTTTTAATTCTCAAAAGGGGGTAGCTACAGTTTCAGAATATAAATTCTTTAGCTTTTTTTGGTATATGAGTAGGAAAAATGCTGTGTAGTGTCGGCTTAGAATAGCACTACCCCATTTCTTCCGGTAGGTGTACGTAAGAGGCGACTAACGGTATTGGGGCTTTTAGGAGATTTTTGGGCGATGAGGTTGGAGACCCATCACCAACAACCTTTATTTTACCATCTTTTCCCCACATAACTTTCCAAAAGTGGCTAAGGAATTTCTCATTCCTTAGCTCTGGCTACCCCATCTAGGGATTTATAGTCGTGAGTATATGTATGTATGTATGGGTAGGGAAAATATTGTTAAAAACTTCGTCGCGGATGAGTCTCCAACTACATTACCCAACAATTACTAATAAACACAAATATCCTAATTCGCCACTAACTACACCCGTGAAAAGAAACGTTTAAGCTATTCTGAGCTGACACTACACAGCTCATTTATTTCATCGCACATGATCTTTTGTTATTTAATTTTTATTCAGACCCCCTTCTTAAATAAGTTTTCTATCATGAATTTTACCTATCTTATCGTTTCATAATAGTAATACCGTCTATTTAGTTTCATCCATCCAGCCCAATAAGGTACTCATCATCACTTTTTTTATATGCAATTGTATTTAACTTATAAATTTTAATAGTATACACAATTGATAAAATTTGTTACTCCGAAAGACCTAAAAGAAATTGTTTTGAAATATATCACAGTGCAAACCAACAGTTTAAATAAAACTGTCTCAAGGATTATATAATAACTCATTTTAGATTTTATGATATATGGCAGGCTCATCATTTTTCATGAACAACTTGGCGTCAGCATGTTTAAAATAAAATCATAATCCAACCATGGCATTGACCCCGTGAAATTCCAAAGGTGTGTCCATAGGAACTTATCTTTACTGAATATTACCAATTGAATATTAATCTTTGTCTACAAGAGTTCAACGTACCCGTTTTTCTCTGAACAATAGTGTAACGATTTGATAGGATATGTAATTCAAATAATACAGTTTATTTATATCTAGAAAAACTTAGTCAAGTGGGTATTTTCCCTTCTTTTGTTTCAAATGTCGTTTTTTTGTCTTCAGCAACACAAACATGACTTTATGATAGACGACCGTGCTTGCTTTGACAGTCTTAAGCTCCCAAAGTTAAAGTTGGAAGCCAAAGCTCTGAGAAAGTAATTGCTTGGATATAACTTCTAGACGTGACTGACATTAGAATCGCTATTTGTATATAAATTATTATTATTTGTATATAATTTGCTTGGTTTGAACCTAAATATGTACTGAAAATGGCAGTACTTATCCATATTTTAGTAACGTATTTTGATTTGATCTAAGGTCTGAGACAGCTAAGTTTGTTAGGAGATTGGAGTAAATGATTGATATGTTCTAAAATTTTGTGATATAATTAAGTCATTAATAAGGCGATGTCTAACAGTCAAATTTTATTATAAATGTAATATATTTTCGTACATATCTGAAACATCGAATCCTCGTATGCTTGTTATTTAAGTAATGAACACAGCGTAAATAAAGAAGATTAATGTGATAAGGGTTCTGACGCGAAAGGTTAGGTTTCTTGTCATTATAACGTAACATTGTAAATGATTACTAATAAATAAAGAATAAATAAAGGAAAGAAAAATTTCGACACAGGCGGGAATCGAACCCGCGACCTCGGGTATTCGCCCCCGTCGCTCTGCCTATTGAGCTACCGTGTCACGACTTTAGTTATTCTTTATTTATTAGTAATAATCCCCACATGTGGTTTTCATGAACAAAAATATTTAAATTATAAATGATTCACAGAAACTTATCTAATGACATAGTTTACTTTCACTATTATATGGTCAACTCAAAGCGGTGAACTGGCCCATGTTAGTACGTTGGTGACAAAATTAAACATTACATAAAAACATTTCAAGGCGTTCAAATAATGAAAAATAAAGGGGCAAAAAATAAGGATTAATTTAACAACAGCTCCAAAGGTTTGTCAGGATCATACAAAGTGGTGATAGTTAGTTTTTGTCTACACAAATGGGAACTAAAGCTGTGTGTATGTATGCAAGTAAAAAAGAAATAGTTACGTTGCTTCCCAATCGAATGTATTTGTTTAAAACAAATAATTTCACAGTCATCAAATTATATTATTATTTGAGAAAGCATGAAATTTGTCCTTGATTATAATTATCGATTTTTTAATTTTCAGGGAGACTTGAGTCAACAAGACAAAAGATGCGTTTTCCTGACAGTCCATGACCTTGGAACTAATCGTAAGTATGCTCGATTTACATTTATAGACCAGTGGTAAAACTAGGCTCTGATTTAAAGGAATGGATTTAATTCGTAACAGTGGTGCTGATAATAGAATGGGAAGCTGTACAAGTAAATACATAGCTGAATACATACATACATATACTCACGGCTATAGATCCCTAGAAGGGGTAGCCAGAGCTAAGGAGTTAAAAATTACTCAGCCACTTTTGGAAATTTTAGTGGGGAAAAGATGGTAATATAAAGATTGTTGGTGATGGGTCTCCAACAGCATCGTCCAAAAATCTTTCAAAAGCCCCAATACCGTTAGTCGCCTTTTACGTACACCCACCGGAAGAAATGGAGTAGTGATGTTCTAAGCCGACACTACACGGCAATAATAAAACATAGCTGAATAATAATAATGAATTCGTTTAAAAAACATCAGCGCTACTTTGTTTCATTCATCTTTTCCCCTCTTGAACAAGTACTGTGTTGTTAAGAATATCTTCCAAGTTTAAGATGCCAGGACGTACTTTGTAAAATTGATAGCACAGCGGGGAGAACATTCACCTATCATGCACAGAGGCGTGGGCTCAAATCCCGAGTTGGGCCTTCACCAATATGTCTTTTCTAAAGATATATGTGTAGTTCATTTAGTATTTACTAAGTAGTACTGAATCATGTGACAGTGTGACAGCGTAATTGTATGTAATAGCATCGGTCCTGCCCCCTGTCACGTGAGTACACTGTCCAAAGCAAAATGTTGGTACTGTGATCTGAACACCAGATGAAAGTAATGTCACGTGATGTGAAAAAGTGTTACTACCTCGGAAACCCCTTCGGGGGTTCACGGTGTGAACGTGAGTCTTTGAATTAAGTTTACTGTGTAGGTTAGTAACATCGAGACAACCAACAAAACTTTAAGGCATTATTAGAATTAATAGCCTTACAGATTGCAGGCTAAATCACCTGATTCAAATTTAAATTCAAATTCTTTATTTGCATTCCACATGTTATATGATCTTACAAAGATAATTAAGTACCAATGTGGACCCTGGTATTATCTGAAATTAAAAATTATTTCGTATTTTGAACGGCATTTAAAGTTCTAAGATCCAGCTACTGTCTTGTTATTATCTTGTTATTAGTAGTAATTCAATCAACCCACATTAGGCTTGTTTGGTGGACTATCAAATGGCCAACCCACCCTATTATATCTACCTCAAATTGTAATCTATAATTAATTATAACAAATTTGTACAAACTTGTTAGCTGTTACATTAAATTGAAATTGAAATTGTTATTTTTGTAAAAATGTGTATTTGTTAATATGTGTTTTTTTTCACATATTGTATGTGTTCTAGTTATAAGTTAGATTAAGATTTTTTTATAGTTATAAGTTTTGGCCAGAGCTGAAAATCGAAGCTATCTGCTTGCTGCGGATAGAACGAGCTCTGGACCATTTTGTCTTTTATAATTTTCTATTGTATATTTCATGTCATGTGTTGAAGAAAGACAAATACATGCTTTTATTATTATTATTATTCAAAATGTATATAATCACGAATGGCGGTGGTGGCGACAATACATGGGCTGTCATGAGACTTAGTTATGATAACGAACATATAACCGAGTTTTAATTTCTTTGTGGCATTTCCAGATATGTCCCTAGTGGACTTCGTGAACTGCCCAGCCATGTCGGAGATCAAAGAACGCTCGTGCTTCATTCACATCGACGTGCCGGGACACGAGGAGAATTCTCCGGATCTCCCTGACTCGTAAGTACCTACACTAGTTGTATTTACCTACTTAGACTATCGACATTATGATCATCAGCCCATAGACGTTCAGTGCTAGACATAAGCATCCCCCAAATATATCCACAATGACTGGTTCTGTGCTAACGGCTTTCCTCGCCTTCAACCAATCAAGTCGCTAATCCATTTTGTGAGAAGCTTACCCAAACTAATTCGTCCGGTAAGTGGCCACCACTCTAGAACCATCTAGCATTGACGTTCGTCAATTTTGAGTGTATCTGGTCCAATGCCATTTTAGTCTCACAGATCTACAAACTGTTATTACAATCCATCTCTCTTTCTTACATCCTTTTATCAAATTAAGATGAGTCATCCCTGCATAATTACATTATAACATTTCAGATACCAATTCCCGTCACTCCAAACCTTGGGAGAAGATCTCGTAACAGTACTAGATTTCCTTCATGTTCGGTATGCAGTTGGTCTTGGTGAAGGTGCTGGAGCCAATGTCCTCACTCGCTGCGGCCTGGCTCACCCTCGCAGGCTTCTCGGCCTAATCCTGGTCAACTGCACAGCTTCCACATCTTCCGTCGCCGACGCTTTCCGCACAAGGTTCTCGCGTTGGAGAGGGACAGATATATCTCAGTCAGAAGAGGACTTCCTTATCTACCATAAGTTTGGACACGTGAGTTTTGATTCAGAGCATCCTGAGTTTCGCTACAAGGTATCTTCTTTTCTTTTGTAACTAACTTTATTTTTAAGGACGTCCGGGGTTAACGGTAATTTAATCAGAAACTGTTACTTTAGTAGAAGTAGTTTTTTCCTGTTTGCTTTCTTTGTGTTTTTCTCGTAGACTAGAGTAGCAATGCAAGTGCTTCTTTTTTAGACATACTCATATATGCTTGAGCAAATCTTTTGTGCTGCCTAAGCTTACCTCTTTCTATCTCGCTCGACACTTATAAAGAAAGACACAAATACGTACATCTGTAATGAGAAGATATTAAATAATATTTATCTAAAATTATAGATTCTAAATGATTCATTTACAAAATCACTTTCTTTTATTCCAAGTTTGTTAAAGGCCGCAAAAATAGGATGTAAGTCGTTTTAATGCATTAATCGTTTAATTCTAAATTGAGTTATATTGTATATGGCTCAAACATTATTATCTAATTTAAAATTTTGTAAAATATATTTACTATAAAACATTGTACTAAAAATGACCTAGGCATTCATTAAATTAAAATACTAATATTATTATTTTTTATCAATTATCTTTTTAAAAATGTTATTTGATGTTCATAAGTTTTAGTACCTCTGCCAACGCCTTCGGGGATATATGGCGTGAACGTCTGTTTTTTTATACAACGATATATACCTTTTAGAAGGTTTTTTTAATGCCAGTGACTCTATTTATAAGTATCTTTAATAGAATTTCAAATAAAATGTCTTTACTAATAAATAAAGAATAAATAAAGGAAAGAAAAATTTCGACACAGGCGGGATAAAAAAAATATTCTTTTCTTAATTTATTCTTTATTTATTGTTAGTAATCCCCACATGAGGTTTTCATTAACAAAAAGATTTAAAAAATGTCTTTAATAAAATTTGATGAACCTATTTAAGTTTCTGAAAACAAAGAATAGGGTATTATACACCATGTAAGAAAAAATATAAAAATGAATGTTTATGATAGATTATGAAAAAAGTAAACGAGAAACGTCAGTATTTATTTATTAAAATGCAACGTGAATTTTATAATTCAATTTTATAAATCGTCTTTTTTAATCTGTTTTTGAAATGTCTAAAACGCCATCCGCCACATTGGATTTCGACGTGACGTCACTCCGATAGTAAACAATCTAAGATTCTTGTGGTGCTCTGTGTTACGAAGTGATTTATTTCCTCTATGCTGTGTTATTTTGAAATTTTACGGGGTATTATCACGTTTATGGACCTTTATCCTTTATTTTATTAAAATAGTATCATGGAAGACGGTTTTGTGAAAGCAGAAAGTACAAATCTACCAATGATAGATACGTTGATGGTGGCGAAATTTTTTGCATCCAATCCCGATTTCTGTTCTGCCGAATTGAGAAATATTAAAACAGTAATGTAAGTAACTATCGTATCAAGTTTTGTCTAACAGTAAATATAATACAATAACAATACACAACACGATAATACCTGTGTTTACTATTATAATCCAACCTAACCTATTTTTGTCATCAGGTCGGGAAGGGAATCTTACGGGGACGACGCAATAGGCTATGTGCAGCTCAAGCGGGTTCAAAACACATGCATTGTTAAGTGTACGGTATGCCCGGAACACAAAGTGCGTTCTAAGCCCTATGCAGTGACACTTATTGTGAATGAACAGGAAGAGACTGTGACTAGTGTTAAGTGCCACGATTGCCCCTCGTCAGAAGGTGGCTGCAAGCACAGTGTTGCATTTTTAATGTGGTTACACCGCCGAACCGAAGCCCCGTCGTGTACTTCAGTTGAATGCTATTGGAGGAAATCGAATCTGGCTAAGGTCGGTTCATCAATAAAAATTTTGTGTGCAAAAGAAATCTCTAAAAGAAAACCTAAGGAGATGGTTCCAGACAGCAGTTTGTTAAATGAATTTGTTGTAGAATGCAAAAAAAGAAAAATCAACAAATGTCAGTTTTTGCAGCATGAACCTGATTTTGACAGCAAATCAACTTTATCACTGCATCATCTAATAATTAAATACCATGATGAAAACTGTGACGTTTTTTTAAATAAAATCTCTCATCTTTTCAATCAAAAAACTATATCATTCCTAGAGAATAGAACTAGAGATCAACATAAAAGTGGCTTGTGGCATGAACTAAGATATGGCAGAATCACAGCCTCGAAATGCTATGAAGTGAGCCGGTGCAAAACTGTGGATGGTACTTTGGTCGCTATGATTTTTGGTGCAAAAATTCCAGAAACTCCAGCAATATCAAGAGGTAAAAAACTGGAAGATGAAGTCAGGATAACAGTGGAAAAGAAAATAAAAATGAAGATAGAAAAATGTGGTCTATATATTTCTGAGACATTCCCAATGGTTGCTGGCTCTCCAGATGGGATTAATAACAAGACTACTTTTGAAATTAAGTGTCCATCAAGTGAAAAAACTGCACAACACTATATAAATAAAGACGGTACAATTTCAAAGAAATATTTTGCACAAGTTCAAATGCAAATGTATTGTGCTAAAGGAAACAAAAGTTATTTTTGTGTTGCTAGTAGTGATTTTAAAGAAAATAATCAGGTCACTATAATTCCTGTTGAATATGAACATGAGTATGTAATGAAGTTATTAAATAGTGTAGTTGCTTTTTGGAAGAATAACATCTTTCCAATTTTATACGAAAGTGTTAAAGTTTGAAAAATAACTTTGAAAATATACTTTTCTTCTTATTATATGAATAACTGATAATTTTTTATAATATAATACGTCAATGTTATTGTTTATTACGTTGTAACCTATGTACAATACATTTATTTTATAATGAAAATGATTGTTGTTTTATTGAATTAATTTTATTTTTACTTTCTAAGTAATATTGAAAGCTCAATTGATACCAATATAGCAGTGCAGTAGACCCTATACATAGTGCCTATGTATTCACATATTTTGCACATGCACTTCTATTATGGTGGCCACGTTGACCCATTCTTCAAATCAACTCAGTCATGTGTTGACCAACATCATCTTTATACAGTGCACCGTTGCCTGTGCAAGTATTCGTTTAATCCTTGATTAATTTTGATACAATTTTCACTATGATGTGTAGATAGCTGTACTAGGGCGAGGCATGTTACCAGTTATTTAATAAGGGCATCTTGTAAATTAATCAAGGCACAAGCTGTTGTAATACACAAATCTAACATACAAATTAAATTTGAATTTATCACTGAATGCATCTTTAACATGCCAAACTCTCTTAATCTTCGAATGACCCTCTCGACATGAATTCTAAGACTGGCTATTTGTTTTGTCTGTCGCGCTTCAGCTTTTGTTAATTTAGAACCAGCAGAAACACTCGGAGGCCTCAGCAAAGTAAATCCTTTTTGAGATAAAAAATGTTCAAGGTGCTTAAACCCTCTGTCAGCTAAAATGCAAGCGTTAGATGGCAAACTATCTAAAAATTTGCTGTGTTCAACTAAGTTTACATCACTTATCCTTCCTGCATATCCAGTAGACACAAAATTCACAAGACCATCAGGTGTACATGATATTAAATATTTTATAGTATTAGTTTTTTTGTAGTCTGACCAGGTTAATGCTTGGTGCATGGCTTTTTTTGGTTTTTGAATTTCAATTTCCAAGCAGTCTATTATACATGTCACTTTATTATATTTATGCCTAAAAGCAATAGGTAGGTTTTTCTTGATTGTATTAGTTGAAAACTGTTTAATAAAGGGTGAAAGTACTTTCACAATTGCTGGCATCGTGTCGAAAAATACATTGCAAGCTCGAGTCACCGATATATCAAAATCATCAGCGAGTTGTGCAAATGTTCTATTTAATTTTATTCGCATCAAGCATAATAAAATATTTCTCTCAGAAATGTTAGTGTGTTTTTCAATCAAATCTATCAGAAAATAGAGTTCCTTTGGTAGACCAATATATAATCGGGGCTTACTTTTTATCTTAGACAAAGTACTCAGTAGGTGTACTTTTTCAACTTTTTCGAATTCCTCTTGAAAGCTAGCATCAGAAGTAGTTTTTGATTGTCTAGACGTTACCGTCGAACCTGCTATTGATGGTGCGTATGACTCATCACTCTCATATTTATCTTCAAAAAAATTCAGTTTTCTTTGGTGGCTGATAAAGGAGATACACATAGTTTGCTCATTCTTCCTTGAGATACTTTAAAGGGTGATGTTGCAGTACACACAGCTGTCTTGAAAGGTGACGTCATGCTGTCTTCTTTTTTTATACTAGTCTGCACATATCTACTTCTGTAGTGTGTTATCCGACAGACTTGAATTGCTTTATGTTCATGGGCTTGTACTGCTTGGACTGCTTTATCATGACAATTCTTAATTTCATGTGTCAAAAAGTCTGGAAATAATAGTAAAATATGGTTAATATTAGTATCTGTCCTAGTGATACTATTGATAATTTATTACAACTGCATAAACTACAAATAGAATAAATTACCTTGACTACAAGATGGTAATGATATAACATAATTCTCATTTTGTATGGTCTCTTCAATCTCCTTAATTGTAGACATTCTTTGTCTTTTAATGAAGGCATGCCGAGCCTCGCTTGAAGAGGACTTGTGTTTTCTGTTTGCTTGGCAATCAAATCTGGATGGCACGCAGTTTGGTTTCATCCGAATTCGTTTAACAGACCCCATTATCTTATACTTTGTATAATTTTCCATATCATTTTCCAGCTAAAATATGGAATATAATACTTATGAAGTTTACAACTCACTACATATCATAGGTACATAATATAACCTATAAATACATTACAAAATATGACATTTGTTTTGTAATATTAACATGAAGTTTTAATATTTATTCAATAGTTAAGTTACCATTTATAACGCATACTTACATCAAAGTGGTCTTCACAAAAATACAGTCTAGTCTTTGTGGACAATGATTTTGTGTCTCTTCTTGCCAGTTTCAACCAAGTGTTTCTCATTTTAATATCACTGGGCACTTGAATCCACAATTTTTGTGGCGTTTTTACACTTGTGTTACTGCATTCAGGCACAAGACACCAATGATAAACATTAGAACTCATTATTTTCACAAATCTTGTTATTGGTCTTTTGCAGTCGTATTGTTTACTAACGAAGTGACGTCACGAGCCGAAACAGCATGGCGGCTAGCGTTTCCGCGCGAAAATTCAAAATCATAAATAAAAAATAGTTTTTAAGGCATTTTTCGGTTTTATAAAATTGAAATAAAAATTCTACTGGTTTATTACGATCTCAGGATTAATTTAAAACCGTTTTCAAAAAATGGTGTAATACCCTATTTCATCTCTTCAATGATCACATTTTATATGCTTTGCTTTAAGTGTTGTTGTCACTTAACTATTAATTTGATGTGAATCTTTTTTCTTAAGTCAATTTACTCAAACTTTTCTCGACTTTTAATGCTTTGCTATTATTCTTATAGTTATGTGTTGTGGCATCGTGATTTATGTATTGAAGTAAAACAAAGTCGACACGCATTAAAGTGTGACCTATAGAAAATACTACAAACAGTAACAAAACACAGCCGCGTTTTTTCGAAGATTCAAATATTTATACTCTGATATACCAAATAAGTGACTCAGTATACTAAAAAAGCTACATTTTCAAACCAGATGCCGAATACCGTGATAGCTCAGTGGGCAAAACACCACATCGTTTTGAAGACGAGGGTTCGAATCCCTGGTTGGGCCTACACGAAATTATCTTTTCTAAAGACATATGTTGGGTTAATTTATCATGGTTGTAACGGTAAGAGAAAACATCGTGAGGAAGCCCACATGGCTGAGTTTTACTTAGTCGTGTGACAGTCTAAACGTACAAAACGGCGATAGGCCTGCCCCCTATCACGTGAGTACACTGTTCAAGCGAAACATGGGTACTTTGAACACCAGCCCGACTAGCACGAGCGGTGTTTAAACTAGTTATCGCGTGGGATAAAGCAGCCATCTCTTACGCACTTACTTAGTATCATATATTGCCATCTCATTCTAACCGTTATCGTGTCGATATAATAGCGCTCGTACTAGTCGGCGATGTCATGTGATGTTCTAAAGTATTAGTACTTCGGGGATATACTGCGTAAACGTTTGAGTTTGAGTTGATGTCGAAAGCAGTGAAATGAAAAGAAAATCCTGTTGAAACAAGAATTGTTAGTGATAGGCCAACAGGAAAATAACAGCTACGACAATTACAAGATAATAACCAACCTAGCATTGTAATAAATATAAACATATCATATTTATAAATCATCCGTTTTATTTTGAATAGCTAAGTTTATTAGAGTTGTGGTTTACAGAACGTTAATAAGACAGATAGTATTCTTAGAATGGCTCATTGAGTATAGAAACAAGACCGTTTCAACCAGTGTCATGTCAGCTGGCGCGAGTATATCATATTTTTTCTGGTGGTTCGTAAAAAATGTCGTGGTTCATGTGCTTTACTACGTGGCCAATCATTTGCAGAATGTTCCAGGTGATTTATTTTTTACACTTATGCCGTGTTGTGTCGAATGTAGTGCCGTTATATTAGCGTCTTATAAGACTAGTGAGGTTCTTGGGTGAGCGAGGAAATTGAAAAATTACCTTAATAGAGCGGAACCAAACGTATATAGTTCAGTACAAAAGTTATAATAACATGCATACAAACATCCATATACTCACGGCTGTAAATCCCTAGAAGGGGTGGCCAGAGCTAAGGAATTAGAAATTTCTCAGCCACTTTTGGAAATGTGAGTGGGGAAAAGATGGTTAAAATAAAGGTTGTTGGTGATGGGCCTCCAACCGCATCGCCCAAAAATTCCTTAAAAGCCCCAATACCGTTAGTCGCCTCTTACGTACACCCATCGGTAGAAACGGGGTAGTGCTATTCTAAGCCGACACTACACGGCGAAAGTTGTAAAAAATATCCGCTATAGGTTTATCCGAGGTTCTGATTTTTATTGGTCATATATAATATGCTTCACTTAAAGTCAATTGAAATGCACTGAATTATTTACGGAAATCGACATTCTTCGTTTTGTATCTATTTAGTTATCTATGGTGAGAGGTGAAGAATAAAAGGGACATCATTTTAATGAAACGAGACATTCACTAGAATCATTTTAAGTGGCAAGTGGAAAAGTTTTCATGTACAACCTGTAAGTCATGATGATACACCAAGTTATACTCTAGTACATAGTTGCGATTAAAAGAGGTCACATTATCGCACAAAACGCAAACCTCAAATGAAAAATCTTTGTTTTACTTCAATATGTTTTACAATCTGAAACCATCATATATATTTTTTGATTGCTTATCATTTTATTGTATTTTACAGCAAATAGCGAGCGAAGGGTGTGACGCGGTAGAGCGAGAGAGGATGTTGACCGAATACCGCTCAAGGCTTCGTGGGAATCTTAACACGCACAATATTAAGTTATACGTGAAAGCATTTATCAAGTGAGTTATAATACCCTTTCTTATATAATTTATTTCTACATACGGCTATAAATGTTTAAAAAATAATACCATCTACCTACCTTTATTTTACATACATACATATACTCACGGCTATGAATCCCTTGAAGGGGTAGCCAGAGCTGAGGAATCAGAAATTCCTCAGCCACTTTTGGAAGTTGCGTGGGGAAAAGATGGTGGAATAAAGGTTGTTGGTGATGGGTCTCCAACTGCGTCGCTCAACAATCCCTTAAAAGCCCCAATACCGTTAGTCGCCTCTTACGTACACCCCCCGGAAGAAATGGGGTAGTGTTATTCTAAGCCGATACTATACGGCAACCTTTATTTTAATACTTAATAAATGACCTAGAAACAAATCAGCCATTTTTTAAAGTTGGGTAGGGTAAATATAATTTAATGTTTTTTGACATGAATTCCTCATGTGGGGATTATTAGGGTAAATATGGCAAAATAAAAGATGGATGGTAATGGTATCCAGGCAAATTTGCACTGCAATCAACAAAAAAAGTGTAATGGCCTTCTATAAACGCTCATGAGAAGAAATGAGGTAGTGCTATTCACTATACGCTCTATTCACTGGTTTTTTGGTCCAAATGTGTCCTTTGGGGTCGTTCTCTACTGATATTGCCTCCACATATATTTCTTGAGCATAGTACTGAAAATTAGTCCTTATATAATCGGGGTCTAACAATCCTTACCAAAAGCTTTCGGTATATTAGTTCAGCAGTTCTTACTTACGAGTCGAGACTCTCCATCTATCATATAAAAAGCGAAAACATCGAAAACGTAAAAAAAATTTTTTTTTTGATGGATGAGTATTAGTTTCGTTAACTTACGATTTATATCCTGTAAATAAGGCTACCGTTTTTATAAAATTATGCATTTACAATAAACATAATCAATGAAAAATTCATAACACACTATATTTGACTTTACAGCATACATACATATACTACGGCTATAAATCCCTTAACGGGGTAGCCAGAGCTTTGGAATCAAAAATTCCTCAGCCACTTTTGGAAGTTGATTGGGGAAATGATGGTAATAATAAATGTTTTTGGTGACGGGTCTCCAACCACATCGCCCAAAAATCACTTAATAAGCCCCTATACCCTTAGTCGCCTCTTACGATCACCCACGGGTAAAAATGGGGTAGTGTTATTCTAAACCGACACTACACTACTTTACACACATTCTTATATACATAATTAGGTCAACTGATATTTAAATCAATTGAAGATTAATATTGTCTGTTTTTAATACAATTTGTCTTTAATTTCCCAAAATGTTTAAGAAAATAAGAAGCAAAACTCAATCACTGCTCAACCTCGACCAATAAAAAAATCAATCCAAATCTTAAAAATAATATTTTTTATTGCAGCCACAAATATCTTGTCATGAAAGGCGGCCAACCTAACAAAAATAACCTATATCCATAACTTTAAATGCATACATACATACATATGCTCACGGCTATATTTCCCTAGAAGGGGTAGCCAGAGCTAAGGGATTATAAATTCCTCAGCCACTTTTGGAAGTTGAGTGGGGAAAAGATGGTAAAAATAAAGGTTTTTGGTGATGGGTCTCCAACCGCATCGCCCAAAAATCCAATAAAAAGCCCCAATACCCTTAGTCGCCTCTTACGACACCCGTGGGTAGAAAGGGGTAGCGACATTCTAAGCCGGCACTACACGGCTTTACCATGACTTTAAAATAATATTAATAATTGCAGCCGCAAAGATCTTGTGATGAAAGGCTGCCAACCTGACATACTGCTAATTACCGGAATGCTGAGCCCCTACTCCTCCGTTGTGGAGAAAATGTACAAAGAAATGGACAAAGAAAAAGTGACCATTCTCAAGATTGAGAAAGTGGGCGATGTTTTGGCTGAAGCAGTAAGTATAGTTAAGACTTCTAGGTAGACATTTCACCAAAGAAAACAGCACAAATATACAATAAAAGTTGACTACAGCCAGGAATTCATAAAGATGAAATATATTAATTAATATATTCAAAATAAAAAAACAGGTAAAACCACGTTAACTAGATCTACATTGTATTCACCATCGGTTATAACAATGCTACATACATACATATAATCACGGCCATAAATCCCAAATAGGGGTAGCTAGAGTTTCAGAGCTAGAAACTTTTTGCAAAATCTGGAAGTCGATAGGGGCAAGGTGGTAGAAATAAAGTATCGTTGGTAATGGATTTTCAACCTCTTCACCCAAAAACCACTTAAAAAGCCCCATACCCTTAGTCGCCTCTTATAGTGACATTCTAAGCCGGCACTACCCGATACTATAATAAATGCTATTTCAATATGTTCCAGCCAGCAAAAGTGTCGCAGTCACTCCTGCTTTTCTGCCAAGGTCAAGGTCTGCTAACATCGCTTCCTCCACCAGGCGTGGAGAGGCGGATGTCCAGAGCTATGTCCATGGAAGAATACGACAAACCAAACATCCGCCGTCTCTCTCTAACTCCAGCAGTCTCCGAATCACCACCTCTCAGAAAAGTTTAATTCGTCAAGAATACTGTATATGTAAAGCATTAATTTATTTGTCGAGCAAATAAAATAGATAGTATTGGTTAAAAGAGCTTCGAATATAGCTTACACGTTTTTGTTATCAGTTGCGTAGATTATAATTTATGATTTTTATTTGTATTAAGGAGCTGTATATTATATTCGAGTAAATAAATGTTATTTAAATTTGTTACATATTTTATTTAAAGTAACATAACCACATTGCCGAAAACTACCAACCGAAAGAACCCAATACCCGCAGGTGCCTCTCATAAATACCCACGGATAGAAATGGGGTAGTGCTATTCTAAGCAAAGACTACACAGCTCATACGACACTTATGAAAAAAAAGTGCAATTCTTACAGCCCTCAACTTTTTTTTACTATTCTAGTTTACTGTACATTGCAGTTATAATCAGATTTAAAATATCATTCGATGCTGTATTACGAAAAGGCATATCCAAGGAAGTAAGTCTCTCGAAGAGCATGTCTAAATGACGGTTTTGGATGAAATCAGCAGGAGATATTGTTATTGTAAATGAACCTTCATTTAGTCCGCAGGGCTTTAGGCTCTTTTTAGGCTGGGCCTTTGGTAGGACCACTATGAGCTGTGATGAACCATCATGACTCATACTCATACGTAGTATAACCCCGCAGTGATGCAGAGGTACAAATTCTTTTGAACATAACGTAACAATATTATCACCTGTTGTTCAGAGTATGCGATGTGCTTGGAAATGCGTTTCGCCGTTTTGTACAAATACAGTGTCGCATGGCTAAGTACAATTTAGCCACGTGGGTTTGCTCACAATATTTTCCCTCACTCTTAACCACCATAATAACATAACTTTTTAATTAACACAAAAATCAAATTGCTGTAGGCCTGACCGGAGATTTGAACCCACACATCTCTGAAGACGACGTGATAGCTCAATGGGTAGAACGCCGGCGCGCCGGTTGACGTGCAAGCGAGTAGTGTTCAAATCCCAGGTCGGGCCTACACCAATTTGTCTTTTCTAAAGACATAATATGTCACACACCATCACCACACATATTATGTGTGGTTAATTTATCATGGTTGTTAACGGTGAGGGGAAACATCGTGAGGAAACCCACATGGCTGAGTTACATTTAGTCATGTGACAGTGTTTTCGTACAAAACGGCGATAGCCCTGCCCTTTATCACGTGAGTACACTGTCCATGCAAAACGTGGGTACTCTGAACACCAGATGACAAAGTCACGTGATGTTCAGAAGTATTAGTACCTCTGCCAACCCCTTCGGGGATATTCGGCGTGAACGTTTATGTTATTATGTTTATTATGCATCTCTGAATGATAGGCGGGTGTTCTACCCACTGAGCTATCACGGCTATCACAATCGGCATACAACATATACTAGTATATAAAAAAAAAATTAAGTAAAAAAACATTTTAAGAAAAAGCTTTTATTTAAACGCTCTAAAAAGAAGAAAATAAAATATTCCTTTTGGATTATACTAACAACTCCTCATTATACACAATTTATATATAATAATAAAAGCTTGTCGCGAGGTTTACATACCTATCAACATTCCTTTATATCATAATAATTTGTGGTAAATCGAGCGACAAGCTTTTATTATTATATATAAATTGTGTATAATGAGGAGTTGTTAGTATAATCCAAAAGGAATATTTTATTTTCTTCTTTTTAGAGCGTTTAAATAAAAGCTTTTTCTTAAAATGTTTTTTTACTTAATTTTTTTTATTTTTTACTTTTTAGTTATCGCTGGCTATTTTCAAGTTATTATTACTCTCAAAATGCCCTCTCATTTGACACCCATATTGTAGAAGTAGACTAAAGGTAACTATTCCGCCATCCTGCACGGTCCGCCATATTGGATTCAGAATGACGTCATATTCTTTTTCTAGTCACTCTTAACTAGCCCTTTCATTTGATACCCATATTGTAGAAGTAGACTAAAGGTAACTATTCCGCCATCCTGCATGGTCCGCCATATTGGATTCAGAATGACGTCATATTCTTTTTCTAGTCACTCTTAACAAGCCCTTTCATTTGATACCCATATTGTAGAAGTAGACTAAAGGTAACTATTCCGCCATCTTGCATGGTCCGCCATATTGGATTCAGAATGACGTCATATTCTTTTTCTAGTCACTCTTAACAAGCCCTTTCATTTGATACCCATATTGTATAAGTGGATTAAATATAACTGTTCTGACATCTTGTATGATCCGCCATATTGAATTTAGAATGACGTCACATGTCTTATCATATATTGTCATCCAAACAAAATGCGTCCACAAAATTTCAGCACAAACGGTTGAATATATCTACTTCAAAATTGAGTTCAAAGATTTCACCCGAACACACAAACATACATTGCAAGTTAAATAAAAGCTTTTAAAAACGACGACAATTCATAAAAAAATACCTAGATATGCAGGCGTACATCTACCTATTGACCTTAACATTAATAAGCCGAGTAATAATAAACTAATATTCAGTGCAATGATCTATAATTAAAATACAGCTTAGAACGATTTACCTTTTAATAAGAAGAAATAATTGCGTGTCGATAAATACTATTCTATTGTTCATCTTATAAATTATAATTTGTTCTTAGACTTACCATTTTATATCACTTTTTCATAATATTACCCAATTAAGAGTGATAAAAAATCAGTAATAATGAAGTTGTTAATGAGAGTGAGAGTTTTCCTATTGCAAAGAACAATGATGTAACAATGGATCTCCTGAAAGTTAACATAAACAATTAATATAAATTAATATAAACAGAAAAAAAAAATATCTCTAAGGGGTTGGCAGAGGTACTAATACTTCTAAACACACGTGACTTTGTCCCCTGGTGTTCAGAGTACCCACGTTTTGCATGGACAGTGTACTAACTGATAAGGGGCAGGCCTTTCGCCGTTACATTTCAAATGTTATAGAGAGTGTGCTGAAATCAAAAATTGACATCGCGTTGGTTTCTGTTAGCATGGTTTTCTACATAACATTAATTTATTTAAACACATCCCTAAATTTGTATGTTACGACAAATTTTATATTTTACGACGAGCTACAAACAACAGTCTCTGCACATCTTTACACAAAGCAGTTCTTTATACAAATAATTAATTTCACATGACAATTTCTTTACTCAAACTCAAACGTTCACACCTTATATACTCGAACGGGTTGGCAGAGGTACCAATACTCCTGAACATCACGTGACATTGTCACCCGACGTTCAGAGTTAGTTTTTACAGAGTACGTACGTTCGAGACCCACGTTTTGCCAGAACAGTGTATTCGTTCACGTGATAGGGGGCAGGTATATCCTTGTTTTGTACAAATACACTGTCACGTGGCTAAGTACAACTCAGCCATGTGGGTCTCCTCACGATATTTTCCCTCACAACCATGATAAATTAACTACACATATATCTTAAGAAAAGATAAACTGGTGTAACCTGAAGGGCAAGCACGAGCGGTGTTTAAACTAGTTATCGCGTGGGTAAAGCAGCCATCTCTTACTTAATATCGTATACTGCCATCTCATTCTAACCGTTATCGTGTCGATAAAATAGTGCTCGTGCTTGCCCTGCTGGGATTTATACCCTCATCTTCGGCACGATAAGCGGTACCCACTGAGCTAACACGGTTGTAATTTTTTTATGCATACATACATATACTCACGGCTATAAATCCCAGGAAGGGGTAGCCAGAGCTAAAGAATTAGAAATTCCTCAGCCACTATTGGAAATTTGAGTGGGGAAAAGATAGTAAAAATAAAGGTTGTTGGTGATGGGTCTCCAACCGCATCGCCCAAAAATCCCTTAATAGCCCCATACCGTTAGTCGCCTCTTACGTACACCCACCGGAAGAAATGGGGTAGTGCTATTCTAAACCGATACTACACGGCAAACTTAACTTTGTCATTCACAAATAATAGCTGACGTTAAACCTGCTTGGTCATCATGTATAGAATAGTTACTTATGCATGTACTTATATTCTGCTCATGTTGTAAATTATAGAGCTATAGTTCTCATCAAATATGACATGATTTATGACAGCTCGGACATTACGTGAAGAATTTGATTAGATTTACGAGGAAAACGAAATACCCGTGGAGTATCGTTTATTCTCATAAAAAAAACATGTTCAATTTAGGTGTGAACCTCGTAGTGCCGGCATAGAATGACATTACCCCTTTTTACCCACGGGTTTCGTAAAAGGTGATTAAGTATGGGGCTATTTTAAGTGGTTTTTGGGTGATGCGATTGAAAACCCATCACCAACAATACTTCCTTTCTCCCATCTTCTCCCCAATCAACTTCCAAATGTGGTGTGGCTGAGGAGTTTCTAGCTACTTCTTTTTTCGTTTTAGGACTATGAGTAAAGAAATGAATGTATGTCAATTTATAAGATAGATGTCTCTGGCTGGTCGTTGGCCTCTTCTAATGATTTTTATGAAGATCGGTCCTATGCTGCTGTCTCCATCCATCGCCCCGGTTCTTCACTAAGTCTTACAACGATATACATTGTAACATTTTATATATGCATTCTGTATTACTAACTATAAGTATCTGTCAAATTATTTCGTGTAGTAAAAAAGTCAATATAAAGCTTATTTTCAACTTAGCACTGGCTGAAAATCGGCGCTGTTGTCGATATATGCGACAATAGCAAAATACCAAGCCAGGTAATTTTTCGCCTAATAAGGGCACATGATATTAAACAACACAATAAGGTTGAGTTAAGTAAATTTCTTAATGTGTTAAGTTTTAAATATAATTTTTCAAATTTATCAAATAGTTTTCCAGCGTGTTTTATAAGTTTTTTGGTGTGTATTTTTATGTATGGTTTGTGTCAAGAGGAGAGAAAAAAGTATTTTCTTTCTTTCATTGTGGGACCGCCACTCCAAAATCTAGATCGCTACACTGAAGAAAGCAGCGTTGTATGTATTATACATAGGTTTTTTAATTGCATCATTTATGTATTTTATCTATAAATGTTGGCGTGCCATAAAATATAAATAAAAACAAATTGAAAAAACCCAACAATAGCTGAAGTTTATTACTTTAATTAATTATTATTGCCATTTTTATATGTTCATTACAATTAGCTATGCAGTGTCGGCTTAGATTAGGACTACTCCATTTATTTCTGTATCGGGGCTTTTTAAGTGATTTTTGGGCGATGCGGTTGAAGACTTAAAACCTTTATTATCATTTAACATTCCATATTTTTTATCTCCTCAAAAATAAAAAATGGATTATGGTTTTTCGAAAACTTCTCAAAACTAAGACTAAGTTAATTTGTTTTCAACTTCAGAAGAACGACAAATTATGATTAAAAGGAAACGGTCTTTGACTTTTAGATTATACTGTTTTTTTTCTGAAAAAGTTGTAGCAGGTGTGCAATAATGCAACTTCTTGTCTTTTACTGACCATTTTTGCAACACAGTGCTGGTTTAAAAGAGTTTTAACCCATATCTTGCCGTAATTGGAAGAGGAAAAATAAGACTACGGCGAAAATACATTTTTCACCTTCATGACCACAGCCAATATTTTGTACCCACCCATGGAGTTGGAGCCTAGTCTAATTAGTTTGATCTTAACCGGACTGACGGCTTAACTTGTCTTCTAACTCACGTAATGATTTTAATTTTTGGAAGTTTAGTTGATTAAGCTTGCAATATTCTACTAATTTGCGTTGAATCTACCAAATCTATCATCCAACACAGTCCATATTAGAATGCTAGTTTTTTATGGCATCGTAATAGTTAAATAGAAGTTTAAGAACTGGAACTCAAAGTTTAAACGGCAATAGGCCTGCCCCCTATCACGTGAGCAAACTGTCCAAGCATAACGTGGGTATTCTGAACACCACACCACCAACACAACACCAGGTGACAATGTCTCGTGATGTTCAGAAGTATTAATACCTCTGCCAACCCCAGTTTGAGTTTAAAAACTTGCTCTAAATAAATACATTACTAGCTTGATCTTGACATTGCTCTTCACAACAAGTAATCACTAGATCGTTTCACTATTACAAAGATTTATTATATTTGACGTAAACAATCGATCAGCAATAAATATAAATTCAATCATACTAAAGCAAGATATAACCTTACTCTCGACTGATGTTTCGCCACTATGTGTTTAAAAATCATTGACCAATTTTTGGAACGGTCTTAATAAGCAGTTACGTCAGATATCATATTACACCACGCAGCGTATGCAACGGTTTTAAGACGAACGGCTAATAATATTAGTAGTTTTTATTTTATTTTCGTACAAAGTAAACGTAAAAGTATAATATAGGTAATATCCGATATTAAAAAAAATGTTTCTATTAAGTGAAAATTTGTTAACGGTTGATTGTTTATAAAACACCATTAAATATTAAGTGCTTTACTAGTAACTTTTTAGTGTAATGAAATAAAGTTACGGATCCAATAATACTGAAAATGAAGTCAGCGGAACCCTATTCCACTTAGAAGGATGGTTTATATTCATGTTTCAATCAACTCATCGTCCAGTCTCTAATCACGCTATCTTCCAGTCATGTTTTCTTCAGTCGTTATTATTATCATTGCCTTCATTTGTGGTGTCGTAATCAGATATTATCAAAAGAAAACTAACAGAAAATGTGAATCTAAGAAAATGTTAAATGGAAAAACCGCAATAATCACAGGAGGTACTGCTGGAATGGGCCTAGAAGTTGCCAAAGACCTAGCTAGGAGGGGAGCTAGAGTGATCGTTGCGTGCCCTTTTGATGAAGAGGGAATTGAGGCAGAAAAGATTATCAAGAAAAAAACGAGTAATGATAACGTTGTTTACAAATACTTGAATCTGGCCTCTTTACAGTCAGTACGAAGTTTTGCCAACGACATATTAAAAGAAGAAGAACGAGTTGATATACTAGTGAATAACGCGGGCGTTGGTACACCAAATAATCCACACACGGAAGATGGTTTGAGTTACATAATGCAAGTGAACTATTACGGTCATTTCTTACTCACACTGTTACTACTTCCACTTTTACGGAAGTCGGGACCTAGTCGAGTAGTGTGTCTATCATCGGTTGCGCATATTCTGGGAAGAATTGACAGCAACAAACCAAACTGGCATAACTTTATAACGTATAGCAATAGTAAATTTAGTTTCATACCTTTCTCTCGAGAGCTTACAAGAAGATTGAAAGGTTGCAATGTGACAATTAATTCAGCAGATCCTGGTGCGGTAGGAACAAGAATATTTGATAGTGTTACAAACTTTAAGTTGTTCGTTGATATGTTTGTTTGGTTACTAAAAACCTTCTTTAAGACGCCGCGGGAAGGTGCCCAAACAGCTATATACCTAGCTGTTGATGACGAGGTTGCAAATATAAGTGGTGAATTCTTCAGAAACTGTAGACTGTCAAAAGCTAAAGCGTCAGCGTATGATGATAATGTGGCGTTAAAACTTTGGAATAAATCAGTGCAATATGTGCGATTATCGGAACATGAGTTAAAAGCGTGTCTAGAAGACTGAAGAAAATGTATAATTGTAAATTAGAAGTGTTTATTGCAGTGATTAAAATAATCCACATCTTAAACATTTTTACCTCATTTGTAAATGAGTAAATAAGTAATAAATGACCAATTCGATGTACTACAATTAGCTCCGACTTAACAATCAAGTTCAAAAACACATTAGTTCGTTTTTTGCAATGGATTAAAGTTGTTTTTCCTCTAAAATTTTAAGGTTAAATGTACTGAATGAAGGCAATAGAGGTGAAGTCCCTCAGAAAAATTCGTGATGATATGAGAGATTCATGTAAACAATGTGAACAAAACAAATTAAATTATTCAATTATTTTAATTCTACCTATTCCTGGAATCATGTGATTTGACATGGGAGAATAAGCACGATTTGTAAATAATTCGGTATGCAAAGTTTTACAAAATTGGTGCTGGTTACGAAACTATTTCGAGATATTAGTTTTTAAAACATATTTTCTTGAAATTAGATCAAGCAAAGCTAAGAATGACCGTTATTTTAACAAAAAACTGTAACAGTATTTGACCTTCAGCGTTATCTCAAAGACATTCGTTTTTGCAGTATAATAATATAATATCGAAAATGATAGGTTTGTTTAGTATAATATAGTAATAATTTCATTTGAGATCTCAAATTCGTGAAATGTTTTGTAATCAGCAACATTTTTATTAAACATTTCGCTTCATTTGCTTGACGCTACGTGATATTTTCAATCGATGACGTCATTAAGTACAAAACTTGAACAATCTTAAAAAAATCATAACTTTACATAATTTAACAATTACCCATTTTAAATAAAAAATATTCAAATCAGTCTTTTATTTTCTTGTTTGCTATCGAATAAAAATGTTTAATAAATACCAAAAAAAAACTTTGCATACCGAATTCTCACGCCGTTAGTTCCCATTGGGGTAGGCAGAGACTATCGATCGCCACTTTGTATTTAACACCACATGTAAACAATGTGGTGTTAAAGATGTGATTCTAAGAAATATATATAAAAATATACTTTCCTTCGTACATATTTACATTATTCATACATATTACATTGTTTACATATGCCGTGTAGTGCCGGCTTAGAATGTCCCTACCCTTTTCTACCTTCGGGTGTCGTATGAGACAACTAATGGTTTGGGGCTTTTTAAAGTAATTTCGGGCGATACAGTTGGAGATCCATCACCATCGATACTTTAATTCTACCATCTTGTCCCCTTCCTCACAGCCCATATATGTCCCCACCAAGGGGCTCAAGCCTACCCTATATAGGGTGATTTGGCCATAGTCCACCACGCTGGCCAGTTGGGGGTTGGCAGACTAACGACTATTACCGTTATAGAAGCCGGGACCGACGGCTTAACATGCCCTCCGAAACACGCAATCCAGGTGATTCAAGCCTGCAATATCCTTTCAGACTGGGATAAATCTTACAAATTAAATTTGTGAGTTTATCGCGGGACTACGGAGGCAGTCCCTTTTTGGGATTTATAGCCGTGAGTACGAGGGACATGCCAAAACAAACTAGATACTTAAAAATGATAAAATTTATTCTTTATTACAAGTATCGATCTTTTCATAGTATTCACCCTGAGCACGTATACACTTTTCCATACGTCTGAACCAATTGAAATTATAGGCAACCAGCGCATTTTCTTTTCTTTCAAACCTCGTCCCCTTTAGTTTTTCTTTAATTTTTGGAAACACACAAAAATCACAAGGCGCTAAGTCAGGGGAATATGGCGGGTGAGGGAGAATTGACACATTTTTCGAGTTGAAAAAGTCTAGTCTAGTGGTGCCAGAGAAGGTGCTGGATTCCTGACTTCGGTCGCTTGTCACACCAAGCTGATATTGCTGTTGGAGCACAAACTGTCACATACCATTCGGAGTTCACCGTTCTTTCATTCTCTAGCACAACAGGAGCAATATGACCTGTTTTGCTGAAAAACGAGGCGACCATTTGTTTCTGTGTGCTTCGTGCACGGCGACATTTCGTTGAAGTTGGCTCGTCTTCAAAGCACCATACAGTCGACTGTCGCTTTGATTCGGGATCATATTTAAATAGCCATGTTTCATCACCAGTCAGTATTTCATATATGTTTTTCTTTCTCGCCTCCGTTGAATTTATCTATCATGAAATCACCAATACCAATACCAATCCACCCGACGGTCTTTCTGCTCATCGGTAAGTTTGTGCGGCACCCATTTCTAACAACGTTTACGGAGAGAAAGGTGGTCGTGAATTATAGTTTGCATTGCTGCTGATCCAATTCCTAGCTCTCGCTCTACATACATATGTCGTCGGTTTTCGCGAATAAGTTTTTCGACTGCACGAACGTTTTTTGCATGACCGCGGTTGGCGGCCGTCCTGTCTTCGCTTCATCTTCGAGACATCCCCGTCCTCTTTTAAATTCAGCAAACGAATTGAATACTGTTGCTCGGGAACAAGCAGACTCACCAAACGTAGGAACCAAAAGTTCAAAACATTTCATTGAGGGTTTAAACCTTTTTTAAAGTCATAATAAATCATAGCGCGAAAATCACGTCGACTGAGCTCCATTGTTGCAAGTGAATTCCCGCCAGATTCTCGGAAAAATTATGCTCATTCAAATAAAAAATAAATAAAAGAAGTGTTTTCTATATTCAAAAATGTCAATAAAAAACCAGCCTATAAGATGGTGTATAGCTTGTCAGTGTCAATTAAATGAGAAAAGAGTATCTACCTTCTATTGGCATGCCCCTCGTATATGTATGTTTATCGACTACTCTCTATCTACTCCCGCGTTTGACATCTAAACGCGTTTACATATATTTATGCGTTACTTTAAGTGGAAATATGAAACTTTGAGATTTTTTGTGGTGAAATTCAGTGGTCACGGTCCTTACACTCACGAAATCCCGGGAAAACAGCTATCTAATTGGACCTTAATTGTTTAACTTAAAGCAGTTGTTTTGTACGAATACATTGTCACATGGCTAAGTACAACTAAACAACGTGAGTTTCCTCACAATGTGGTCCCAAACTAATAAAAGTTAACAAATTAATAAAAACTTTTACTTATCAAATTAATCTGTGAAATGTCAGCTTAGAAAATAACTAACCTATATCTTTCCATGTGTGAGTATGAGGCGGCTAAGAGTGTGGGATATTTGAAATGATTGCAAGCAGCATCACCAACGATACTTCCTCCAAAAGTTGCTAAGGAACTAATAAATAAAGAATAAATAAAGGAAAGAAAAATTTCGACACAGGCGGGAATAATTTGCATTTTATCTGAAAAGGTAGACAAGTTGCCTTCCGAATTTGTAAAAAAGACGGAGGTAGGGAACGCAAACACTACTTAAAAGTGTAAAAAGAAACAAAGGATAGAAGAATTTCGCACTGGCAGCCATTGACACGGTAGCTCAATAGGCAGAGCGACGGGGGCATATACCCGAGGTCGCGCGTTCGATTTATTTATTAGAAATAATCCCCACATTAGGTTTTCATGAACAAAAACATTCCAATTGCTAAGGAACTGTCGATTCAAAATCTATGCTATTTTAGGGTTCTGAATCTAAAGGTAAAAAACGGGACCCTATTCATAACGTGTATTTAAAGATTATTTATTTACATACATACATACATATTCTCACGCCGTTAGTTCCCATTGGGGTAGGCAGAGACTATCGATCGCCACTTTGCACGATTCTGGCAAACCTCTTTAGCTTCATTCACATCCATCAATCTTTTCATACATGCTCTATTAATCTTCATACATCGGACATCTACTTTTTTGAGCACATTTTCTATTTGATCCAAATGTGTCCTGCTAAAATTACCGTCCACATTGGCTCTATTGATCTCTTTCACTAATTTACTGTCATCCACTCTTTATGCCCAAACCATCTCAACATTCCTTTTTCTATCTTTCTTACAATGTTATCTTTTACACCACACCTTTCACGAATCACGTCATTCCTTACACGATCACATAACCTCACATTACAAACTTTTCTGAGGGACCTCATTTCTACTGCATTCACTCTGCTTTCATGCCTCTTCTGCCATACCCAACATTCACATGCACAGCCATTCGGGCCTTTTCGGACACCGATTGACTAGACATTAGAATATCCAGTGCTCCAATTACCACATTATCCTTTTTAACCGACTTCAAAAAAAGGAGTGTTCTTAATTCGACCGTATATAATTATTTTTTTATGTGTGTTCGCCGATTATTTCGCCATTTATGAACCGATTTTGATTATTATTTTTTTATTAGAAAGATGATACTCCCGGATTAAAAGAATCGAATTCGATAAAATCGAATAAAAAAATACATAAAAATATTTGCATACCATAAGTTCTTAATCTTAAATATTGAATTACATGTCGAAGTGTAATTCTACTAATGTTTTAGTAACTGCATACTGAGTCATTGACGCTCAGTTGTAATATCGTGTTTACAAGTGTACCTGTAATTGTAATCAGAGAAATCGTTATTTAATATTGATAATGTAGCTAAAATTCATCATTTATGTATGAAAACTCTTTAATTTACCAAACAGTTTCACTCATTTATTCCTCTGTAAACGGATACCTCAGTGAGTATATTTTTGAACAACCCATACTTTGATAAATGAAACAATAACTTCTTGTACGTAATGATATCAAAAAGACATTAAATTAATATGCGGTATATATGTCTAAATATAAATGCTATAAAAGTCATTCTAGTGCATATGTTTTAAATAGACTATCGTTTTTGTCTACTTTCTAAAGAAGGCGTTTAGTTTTAGCAAGCTCTTTAATACGCCTTATTATTTACTTACTACTTACTTTTTTATATTCAATATTTCGTCAGATTTTGTTTGACGGAGTTTCGTGAAAGTGGTAATGGATGGATTGATCATAAAATGCCTCTTATGATATATTATAATTACTTACTCATAAGCACCTCTACTCGTATTTTGTTTTGATTTATTGTTCTTAAGAGGTATACTAAGTACGAAGTATTGCATTTTTTTTTCTGCAATTTTTTGGTGGAATATTTCTCAAAAGGACAATAGTTGAATTATTATGGCTTTTTGTAGAATGCTCTTTTCTTAAACTTTATCTACTTTGTATCAGCTTAACCATATTAGAATCCATTTTTTTGGTTGATTCATACTTTATTTTTAGATGGCTTAGAATAGCACTACCGCATTTCACCTGTGGGTGTATGTAAGAGGCGACTAAGGGTATTGGGGCTTTTAAAGTAATAGTAAAGTAGTAGTAGTAAAGTAATTTTAGGGTAATGTGGTTGGAGACCCATCACCAAAAACATTTACTGAAAAATCCTTTCCCCACTCAACTTCCAAAAGTGGCTGAGGAATTTTATTCTGATGCTCTGGCTACCCTTTCTAGAGATTGTTAGCCGTGAGTATATAAAGTTCTTTTCACTTCAAATGTTTTTTCAAAATGCAATTCTTTACTTAGCATACTAGGCAGGATCTTTTTAAAATCAACAGAAATTATTATTGCCGGGTGTTCAGTGTATATTTTTCCCGAACAGACAAAGCCAATTAGGTTATTGTTTCTGATAAATTGTTAGGTAAGCAAATTTAAATATATTCATGTGCGTTCCTTGCAACCCACATCACTCTATTTACCACTCATATACCATAAATATGAAAAACTACAATATCAGTAAATATATAAAAACGTCATGTACATGAAAAAGAATATGTAAGCGTTTTCAAAAAGCTATGTCAGCAATACTCGAAGTCTTAGATTTCAATTGAAAAATACAGATTGACAAAGTGCTCATACAAAACCTGTTAGGATCTCACTTCTTACATGACATACTCGCTCTCACATACCTCATGCTACGGGGGCAGGGCTCTATGCGGGATCTTTCCAGGCATACACCAATATTACCACCACATAGCCGTGTAGTGCCGGCTTAGAATGTTACTACCCCTATCTGCCCACGGGTGTCGTTATAGGTCTAAGCGTAAGGGCCTTTTTTAATTGGTTTTTGGGTAATGCGGTCGGAAACCTATTCATCACCAACGATACTTTATTTCTACCATCTTGTCCCCATCAACTTCCAAATGTGCCTGAGGAGATTACAACTCTAAAGCTCTGGCTACCCCTTTTTGGGAATTATGGCCGTGCGTATATGTAAGTATACTAACATATAAAATGACTAAGAAAAGATGCGTGTTGATGAGTTTCTTACGGGTTCTTCTCACAAACTGAACCTTGCGAATCTGAAGAAGAGTTAGATTAAAGTTATACTTTAGATGTTTGTGACATTAAAAACCAGAGAGTTTATCTCTTATTTGGATATACTCGTAAATAATTTTTATCTTTTTCTTTATCTTGACTTGAGAATTAAAACATAGGTAACGTAAAAGTTATAGTTAGTTCTGTCTACATTCTGCATACAAAATTAATGTTTTAAAAAAATATATTTTTTTCACGTAATTATAGCTCTAGATAGCATAATACTATTTATTTTTGTAGGTCGGCACCGTTGCAGACACTTTAGGATAAGAAGGTTTTAAAATAATATTTGGCAAGGTTGTTAAGACCGGTTCCGCATGAACTCAAATAAATTGGACACAAACTTTTTAACGTGAAATACATACATAAACTCACTGCTATAAATCAATAGACGGGCTAGCCAGAGATTCAGAATGAAAAAATCCTCAGCTGCTTTTCGAAGTTTATCGCCTCGCCTCGCTCGCATCGCCCAACAACTTATTTAAAAGCTCCAATAACCTCTTACGATCACCCGCGAGTAGAGATGGGGCAGTCTTATTCTAAGCCGACTCTACACAGAAAATTTGTGAAAGAAATATGAAAAACAAAAATACTTATTTAATACATTGCCGTGTAGTGTCGGCTTTGCCGTGTAGTGTCGGCTTAGAATAACACTGCCCCATTTCTACCCGTGGGTGATCGTAAGAGGCGACTAAGGGTATAGGGGCTTTTTAAGTGATTTTTGGGCGTTGTGGTTGGAGACCCGTCACCAAAAACATTTATTATTACCATCGTTTCCCCAATCAACTTCCAAAAGTGGCTGAGGAATTTCTCATTCCAAAGTTCTGGATACCCCGTTCAGGGATTTATAGCCGTGAGTATATGGATGTATGTATGTACTTATTTAATATTATAACTTATAAAACTTATTTCACCGTCTATATAATAACTCATTATTTTTAGTTTGCAAAACACTCTTTCAATTCATCTTCAGTTAATTTCACATGTTGCACTGATTTATTCCATAGTTTTGACGCCACATCATCGTCATATGCTGATGTTTTAGCTTTCGATAATCTACAGTTTCTGAAATATTCTCCACTTATGTTAGCAACCTCGTCATCAACAGCTAGGTAAATAGCTGTTTGGGCACCTTCCTGCGGCGTCTTGAAGAAAGTTTTTAGTAACCAAACAAACACATCAACAAACTTTTTACAGTCCGTAACAGTATCAAAAATTCTTGTTCCAACCAGACCAGGATCTGCACAATTAATTACCACATTACAATCTTTTAATCTTCTTGTTAGCTCTCGAGAGAAAGGTATAAAACTAAATTTACTATTGTTGTAAGTAATAACGTTATGCCAGTTTGGTTTGTTGCTGTCAATTTTTCCCAGAATATGGGCAACGGATGTTAGGCACACTACTCGACTAGGTTCTGACTTTCGTAAAAGAGGAATCAGTAACAGTGTGAGTAAGAAGTGACCATAATAGTTCACTTGCATTATGTAGCTTAAGCCATCTTCTGTTTGTGGATTGTCGGGCATATAAACACCCGCGTTGTTCATCACTATATCAACACGATCTTCTTCATTTAATATATTGTTGGCAAAACTTCGTACCGACTGTAGGGAGGCTAGATTTAAGTATTTGTAAACAACGTTATCACTGCTTGATTCTTTCTTAATAACTCTTTCTGCTTCAACTCCCTCTTCTTCAAAAGGGCACGCAACGATCACTCTAGATCCCCTCCTAGCCAGGTCTTTGGCTACTTCTAGCCCCATTCCAGCCGTCCCTCCTGTGATTATTGCTGTTTTTCCATAAAGCATTTTGTTTGATACATATTTTCTATTAGTTTTCTTTTGATATTGTCTGAATAAAATAGCACAAATTAATAAAATGATAACGCCAAGATATGAAGCCAACATGGTTGCCAAGATCAGTATATTTTTAAACTGGCGTAAAAGTTACTTGAACCTTTAAATATATACCTTCATACGCCGAACATAGGGTTCCGCTGTATTCATTTCAGTTGCAATGGGTTCGTAACTTTATTACGTTACAATTATTGCACTTCGGGGTTAGTTTAATATGATACATCGTTTGTAGTTGATACAATCATATTTAATTGAATATGAAGACATTTAAGAGTAGAAATTTATTTACAGGGTCTTATTTTGCAGACTTACGGTAAGGTTTTAAGTTGTAAATTTACCAATGATTAAGAGCTGATTTTGAAGCGATACATAAAAAAAAACTAGCCTGTTAGACTTTGTTGAGCATGAAACTCTTATGTGGGGGACCTTGATGTATTGTACAAATCAATTTAGTAGCGGGTTCGAGTCCTACGGGCGTCGAAAAAAATTTTCTTTCCTTAATTGATTAGTAAAATAGCCCGATACTTTAAATGTTCGTTGAAAATTTAGTTCAGTTCCTAAACTAGTATTTGGAATGCCACACGTACCTAAAACACAATTTCTGAATAGTGGACGACGATGACATAGCCCTGATTTATAGTAAATATTTCATAAAATGTTTAATTTCGAGAATAAATTTATTTTTGATGATGTAACTGAAATATTTATTACTTTGGATAAATTAGCAAAATATCTTATAATAACGGCCAATAAGATGTTAGTTTAAATATAAAAAAGGTAAAAGATATATTGTTACTTATTACTTAGAAAACTAATTAAATTAAAATTGTAAATACTCAAATGTAATACTTACTCATGTGCCGTGTAGTGCCGGCTAAGAATGTCACTACCCCTTACAATCCACGGTGGTTGTAAGAGGTGACTAAGGGTATGGGGCTTCTTAAGTAGTTTTTGGGCGATGCGGTTGGAGACCCATCAACAACGTTACTTTATTTTTACTATCTTCTCCCCTGTTAACTTCCAAATGTAGCTGAGGAGTTTCTGGCTCTGAGTATATGTTTGTAAATACGTAAATATGTGTATGTGTGTATGTAAATATGTATGTATGTAAATACTCACAGAAATAATCAAAGGTGCAAAGTAAATTAACCCTAGAAAGATAATTATTTGTATACTAGTGGATCGTCCCAGCTTCGCACGGGTAGCGTTGTTTTTTAAATATCTGAGGTTTCTTTCTTTAGTCACTGCTCAAGCATTGTGAAATTCAGCGCAATGTTTTCAATTTATTAAATTTATAGCACTCCCTAAATAGTGTAGTTTGGTGATTTTTAATGCGCTTTAATGAACGGTTCAGTATTTCCGTTTAATAGCAAATTTTGGAATAAAACGCTATGAAGTATTTATAACAATCTATAAAATAAATCATTACGCGTTGTAGGATGCAGCTACTGGCGCCATCTAGTATGTTATATGTAAATTAGTAACGATTCGGTTTTGGTCACGGGTGCGATGGCTTATTTTATGTATAATTTCGGTGTTTCTCTACTGATTTCTATGATTCTTTTTTTATTGAATAGGTAATAATGTTACCTGTTTTAAACTAGGGATGAGTGAGAGGTTTACAAACGTAAGAGTAAACAAATATAATCAGAATGTTCCGAACTGCTAAGCTATCAGAAATTACACGTGTTATTGTGAGTCAACCGTAAAAGATAGACATAAACTATAGTGAATTTTTTTTTAGATAATTTTATGAAGAATATTTCCGTCATACATGATTTCTATGTAAGTTTAACCATTAAGGCTGCACACGCGACGGAAGCTTAAAAAATGTAGTAACTTCTCCCGTTTTCCCAAAATTTCCCAAAATTCCCCTTTACTACTCTGCTGGAAAGTATACAAAAACCTGCGCAAGAGTATGGAAAATAATTGTACCAAGTTTCGTTAAAATCCGTCGAGTAGTTTTTGTTTCCATAAGGAACATACAAACCGACAGACAGACAGACAAAAATTTTACTGATTGCATTTTTGGCATCAGTATCGATCCCTAATCACCACCTGATAGTTATTTTGAAAATATATTTCATGTACAGAATTGACCTCTCTACAGATTTATTATAAGTATAGAAGATAAAAGATAACAATATATTTCAAAGACATTAATTTATACAAACATCTATTTGTGCACTCATTGATTTTCTTCAGATTCTTCTTTTTACTTGTGTAAAACCACATTATCTTGACTACAATTGAAGACCTATACATACCTCAAAGGTCTCCAGAGCAACCGGTCCTGTGTTGCCCTCATCCATGGGCTTCCCGCGCCGAAGTCGTTAGCCAACCTTGTTGGACCTACCCATATGCACTCATGTACCCTATTCTACTCAGAGACTTTTAATTTTTCGAAAGGTCGTTGTGCCTTTGTGTGTGATATGTATTGGCAAAAACCATTGTTTGATGCAATGGGTGATGGCACCAGGAAAACTCCTTCAGAAGACACAAAGGTTATGAAATCGGTAATGAATACGAAAATATCATCTTTGGTTAAGATTTTTCGGCTCGTCATAGTCAACATCCAATAATTTTATTATTAAAACAAAAAAATATAACATATAACCTTCATTTACATTCATCCTACATTTACCATCAATATTTTGATACAAGCCCATTTATTCTTCAAACTTGGGGCGCTGGCATTTTTGGGAACATTTTCTTTTTGATCTAGATAGTTTAGATATGTCTTCCGAGATTGTCCTCTAGTGATATAACCATCAACATTGGCTCTATAATCTCTTTTACCAATGAACTATAGAAAACTTTTATTTAAATTTAACTCAAACCATAGTTTTGCCGCAAGTCACACAAAAGATATCCTTGCGCTTCTGGAACGCATCGTCTAACATAAACTCCAAGACATTGTGCAAAAAAGCGTCTGACTCAGCATTGTCGTTGTGCGTTTTATCTTATAACACTGATGGTCAGGCGGCGCTAGACTTGTAGTGACTGTCGGACAATACTATAATCTTATAATACTGATACTATTTTCACATTATATAAAAGAGTATTTTGGAGTAGTTTTTTTTTTAAAACAAGCTTTTATTATGCTCGATATTCCATACCAAAATTAACTTCAAATGTTTCATTGCAAAAGTTTCAAATGAAAAGGCATTCTAGGGAATATTAAAGCACATTAACTCGTCGTTCGTTAGAAAGTGTCAGCAAAACTAAAACTATGACGTGTGACGTATGTGATTTGTGACGACTAAAACTTATACAACTTTTTGAATCGTAATAACTCAAAAACCTACCGTTAAGAAACTTACCCATTTGCTGAAAACTGCAATAAAAAAACGTAGATCTTTTTCAATCATTTTTTTTTTCAAGTAGTTTTTTCTTTTAACTAAAAAGAATACTAAAATACGCACCCGTAAATTCGTAAGTAATGTTAAACAAAATTTAAACATTCGGTATAATGGCAGTTTCACATGCCTGAGTTCAATACTATGAACGACTCTTCATAGACATGCATTTTAAATAATGTCTTGCGTATTTTGCTTCGTTCTAAAGCAGGCGTAAAGTTTTATCAGACTCTTTAATGACGCCTTATGGATAGTATACCTAATTATTTTTATATGCGATATTTCATGAAAGTGATTTTTTATCATACAATGCTTCTAAGTTCATAACATCCACTTGTAAGCAGTAATGATGAAAGGGATTATTCCAGGGCATTTTCTTTTATTGTTATACATCAATGACCTTCCTTCAATAACCAACATGGAATGTACTCTCAACTACTCTCTTTGCTAATGATACTAAAATTTGTTTAATGTTTAATTTAATTATTTTTTCTATAAATTTTATTAAGTAAGAAATTATTTTAAATTATACTATCGTGTTAATCTACAGCTAATTTGAGTATTTTCATAATTTAATAATAAATATATGAAAATTAATCTCTATCTATAAAATCGTTCCGTTACTAACTCATTGACAGACAGTGCATAGCCTGAACGGCTGGACCTAGCAAGATAAAATTTTGCAGTTAAATAGCTTCAGTGTTTTTGATGAACATTAAGAAAGGAATTCTCCAAAATTCTCACGGGAACGGGACTTACGGGAAATTTAAGTTTATATTAAACTCCTGCAATTTGGATACTATAATGTTGAAATTTGGTAAGGGCTCCTTAAAATATACAAGAGTACTCGTATATTACAAAAGGATTACCAGAAATCCATACGAGAATAGGAATTTCACGAGTCGAAAGTTTATATGAATCGCTATTGTTTATGTTTATGTTCTATGAGGATATCGAATTAGACGGCAAGGACATACGGATCATTCAAATCCTCTACTGGTCCCAGGCAGGCACCGTCAGAGTGGAATGTGAGGAGACCGAAGTGGCAATATGTATGGGCGTACGTCAAGGATGTATCCTGTCTCCGCTTCTTTTTACTCAGAGGCCATTATCACTGAAGCGCTGGAGGAGAAGGAGTGGGGAGTCAACATCAACGGATAGTTTATTAACAACCTCAGATACGACCCTGATAGCCTCCACGCCGGAATATATTCAGTGGATAGTAAACAGCATCCACGAGTACAGTCAGAAAGCGGGGCTTTCGATGAACCTTTCCAAGACGAAGATCATGGTGGTGTCTAGAGACAAGACACTAAACCCCTTAGTCACGGTAGCCGGGACCCAGATAGAGAGAAGTACCTCGGCTCATGGGTTGATGAAAACTGGGAGTCTGATCAGGAAATCAAGATCCGAATTAAAATAGCCCGTGCGTTCTTCAATAAAATGCGAAAGGTACTCTGTACCAGGCAACTGGATCTGAAACTTCGCATACGATTGCTTCAGTGCTACATTTGGACAATAGTCTTCTACGGGTGCGAGGATTGGACTTTAGAGGAAGTGACCCGCAAAGCACTAGAGGCCTTTGAAATGTGGTGCTATCGGCGAATGTTGAGGATTAGCTGGTTGCAAAGGGTCATAAATGTGGAAGTTCTGAGATAAGCCGGAAAAACCCGAAAACTCATGACCATCATCAAAAGAAGAAAGTTTGCGTATTTCGGACATGTGCTCCGCCACGATCGATACCAACTGCTTCAAGTGGTCATGATGGGAAAGATCGAAAGGAAACGGAGCGTCGGAAGAAGAAGGGTATCATGGCCCTCAAACATTAGGAAATGGACCAACATAGCCGGCGTCGAACACCTGTTTTGTCTAGCCCAAGACCAAAAGGGATACTTGGAGCTGACTGCCAACCAACCTCCAGAAGAGGCACTGGAAGAAGAAGAAGTTTATATTATTGCAATTGACAATAAATAATCAGATAGATTCACATTCAGAAATTCACGGTAATTATTCCATGCGGGCAAAGTCGCGGCCAAATGATAGTTGTAAAAATATTAACTAAGTAGTACTTAATCTATAAAAAATAAAAATAGCAATAACATTATACTTATTATAATTTCAAGAATAAAAATAACACCTGATCAAAGGTAAAATACAGCTATTAACTTAAAATATCTTTTGCTGTGTAGTCTCGGCTTAGAATAGCACTACCCCATTTCTTCCGGTGGGTGTACGTAAGAAGCGACTAACGGTTTTGGGGCTTTTGAGGGATTTTCGGGCGATGCGGTTGGAGACCCATCACGAACAACCTTTATTTCACCATCTTTTCCCTACATAACTTCCAAAAGTGGCTGAGGAATTTCTGATTCCTTAGCTCTGGCTACCCCTTCTAGGGATTTATAGCCGTGAGTATATGTATGTATGTATGTATATATCTTTTACATGCCTGTATTTTATTAAGAAATTAATCATGTCATTTTATTTCAATCACCTTGTGAAACTTTTTATTCCTCTAACAATAAATGTAAGTAGGCATTTATGAATATTTATTTATTTAGCACAGCCCAGTTATTAAGAGTTATTAAGAAGAGAACCCAATGCGACTGAAATTAAAACGGCGGAATCCTACATCACTTATGAAGGTTAATACCTGAAAGACTCAATCAAATCATCAGCCAGTCTTAAAACATATTGATCTGTGGTAACCATATTTGTTGGCATTGTAATTTTCTTCATTTGTGCTATCTTGTTCAGAACATACCAAAAGAAAAATAACGCAAAATGTCTGTCAAACAAAATGCTCTTCGGAAAAACAGCAATAGTCACAGGAGGCACAGCTGGAATGGGACTAGAAGTAGCCAAAGACCTGGCTAGTCGAGGAGCTAGAGTGATCGTTGCGTGCCCTTTTGAAGAAGAGGAAATTGAAGCAGAAAAACTTATTAAGAAAAAAACAAGCAATGATAACGTTGTTTACAAATACTTAAATTTGGCTTCCTTACTGTCTGTTCGAAGTTTTGCTTACAGCATTTTAAAAGAAGAAGAACGTGTTGATATATTGGTGAATAACGCGGGTGTCTATTTGCCTAATAATCCACATACAGAAGATGGTTTAAGCTTCATTATGCAAGTGAACTATTACGGTCATTTCTCACTCACACTGCTACTGCTTCCTCTTTTACGTAAATCAGGGCCGAGTCGTGTAGTGTGCTTGTCATCGGTTGTTCAATCACTTGGCAGAATTGACCACAACAAACTAAACTGGCATAACTTCTTTACTTACAGCAATAGTAAATTTAGTTTTATACCTTTTTCTCGAGAGCTTACAAGAAAATTAAAAGATTGTAATGTGACTATTAATTCGGCAGATCCTGGTGCGGTAGGTACGAGACTTTTAGAAAGTGTTACGGATTATAAAATGTTGGTGGACATTTTTGTTTGGGTAGTAAAATCATTCTTCAAGACGCCGCAGGAAGGTGCCCAAACAGCTATTTATCTTGCTGTTGATGACGAGGTTGCTAATATAAGTGGTGAATATTTCAGAAACTGTAGGTTATCGAAAGCTAAAGCTTTAGCATATGATGATAATGTGGCGTCAAAACTTTGGAAAAAGTCAGTGCAATATGTGAAGTTATCTGAAAATGAGTTAAGTGCGTGTTTAGGCAAATGAATAGTTTTTGTGTTATATAAATAGACAGTTAAATAAGTTTTTGTATTTAAATTTCGTTTTTTTTTAAAGTTTTCGGTTGATTTGATTTAATTCATGTGTCACCGCCCTGAACAACTTTACTAAAAATAATCTAAAATTTCCGAATACGGAAAAATCTGTTTTTTTTAGACAATAAGCCCCAAGGTACTTTAGTTAAATACACCTCCTTCGAATTCTTTCGCATGTTTCCAAATATCTAAAACTATATCTCTCTCGAATATTTCTCATTATGCATGGAATATTTAATTTGAGACAACCTCAGCAACGCTACCACCATCACCATTCGAATGAATCATTCACATTCGCCCATCACTATTAAGGGTGTGGGGCTTTTTTAAGTAGTTTTTGGGCGATACGGTTCGAGACCCATCACAAACGATACTTTATTTGTACCTTATTTACCCTATCAACTTCCAAATGTGGCTAAGCAGTTTCTATATTACTTCTTTTTAGGATTTATGGCCGCGGGTATATGTATGTATGTCTTATGACGATAAATAAAACACAAAATGAACAAAACGAGGTAAAATAAAACATACAATGTATATAACGCATCTTTGGCGCACTGAGTTGCTTTATTTATTAAAAATATTACAATTACTACACATCATCTTCATTCAGACATTCTATATTATCACAGGTACAATTATACATCTTTTTTATTTTATATAATGAAATTGCAACGCCACAACATAGATGAAAACTGCCTTAGGTTTTACAATGTATTATACATTTACCTAAAGATAGATATGAGCTTACTTTTCTGGTGCTTCATCATACATACCTTTGCATAACATCCTAGCAATTTGTAATACGTTATTTTCGTTAAGCTACCTTAAATATAATTTGGAGCTACAACGTTGATATTTTCTTTTATTCTCATATCATCATCATCATTTTGACATAATATAAACATTTACAAATATTCAAAATAACCTTTATATAAAGATTTTTTTTGGTGTATCTGAATAAAACATATTTTTTTGCAAAATTTTAAGTCAGAGTATACTTTTTTTATTTTCAAATTATGCAAATCTTAAAAAAACTTGTAAAATCCCTTCAACCTAAGGTGCACTTTTCACCATATGTGGTGCTTCGTAACATCATCCTCGAGGAGAGCTGCCGGTGGTCAAGTTACGAGAAGCGAGAGTGATGAGATCAGTTCTTCGATGGTGGGAGAGTCTTCAAGTAGTCCAGCGCCTTCTGGATTGCTGGGGGAATTGGTGGAGGTGTAGGCAGATGCGCTCCCTGAAATAAATCCATGTGATAAGTAAGCACTCTGCAATTTTATGTATGGGCGACTAATATAAATGCCCTTTTCTCAAACTAGCGTAGTATAACGATATTAAGAGTATCGTTAAATTATTTCTACCATCATGTCCCCTACCAACTTCCAAATGTGGCTGAAGAGTTTCTAGCTCTGAAGCTCTGGCTACGCCTTTTTTGGATTTATAGCCGTGAGTATATGTAAATATGTAATAGAAGTAACTATTGCTATGTTGCACACGTATATTCATACTGATTTTGTACACATACTCTTCCTACTTTTACTTTGCCAATGCTTACGGCTCTAATAGGCTATTTGACTAAGTTTTGAAAACTATCTTACAGCGTTAATTTGTTTATATGGAGCCCTAAAAATTTATTAAAAAATCGAAAAAGAAAATGCAATATTCAAATTTGCCGCGAAAACGCGACTTTAAGTAATATGGCGGCTGTAGCACAAATGACGTCAATTCCGCATTAAACACCAATGAGTGAAGCGATACAGCAGTCTGTTTATGTGCAATCTACGTCATTATAGAAATAGCCAATCACGGTCGTTTTTAGTCACGTGACAGTTGCATCAAAAATACTTATTTGAGAAGACGGATTTTAGTGAAATGATGCTTTATTTTTATCACGCATTATTACATATTGCTCCAAAAAAGAAATATTAAGACTAATGAAATAAAAGAAATGTATATTTTTATTACAGTCATATAGCCTATTCCAAAAAGAATGGTATAGGGTTCATAATAATCAACTAATTACCTCCAAATCTTAGTTGTGTAGAACGAAACCCACAGTTGGAGATAAAACACAGGGTAATACTGTACAAGGGAATATTACATCCCAACAATCTATCTTTAACATATTGACGCCTAAACGCAATTAATGAGATAAATATAAAGAGCCGTACATACATATACTCACGATATTATTTCCCATAGGGTTAGGCAGAGACTATCGACTGCCACTTTGTAAGATGGTCTGCCAGTTGCACATGCCAATTTGATGGCAAACCCCTCTAGCTTCGATTAAATCCAAATTTTTTCATACATGTTCTTTTATTCTTCATACTTCGGACGCCTGACTTTATGAGCACACTCTTTATTTGGTCTAACTAAATGTGTCCTCCGTGGTCATCCCTTTACTAAAATTGTCTTGTAACGTAGCTCTATAGAAATCGATCAATAATTTACTGTCATCCATCATCCAATTACCGTTAACGTTGTAAGTTCCTATTTTTTTTTAATTTATGTGTTTCACTATAATCATCTATGCTGTTCTGTTACGTTAAATTGATTAATTTTTTTTTTAGTCATTTAATTCTGTTTTTTTTTTTATTATATCTGTCATTTATTTTCTCATTGAAAATAATTTCATGAACTGTTTTTTACGTTATATCATTACTTTATTTCATAATTGTGTACAATGTTATAGATTTTAAATATTATATTATTAAATTTATAAAAATCTCACAAAGCAAGTCATGCTGTTTACACAGTCAAGGTGCTTTTACTGAAATTTCATGTTTATATGAAATGCTATTATGTATATTAGTTTAATTGTACTGTTTGTGTGCTTTAAAGTTAAATAAATAAATAAAACATTCTTAACATTCCCTTTTCTACTTTTTTACACCATCATCTTTCACACCACTCCTTTCACGAAAAACGGTGAGTCTATGGAGCTAATTAAATGGTAATATCAGAAGAGGATGACAATGCTGACTTATTATATAGAACATATAAAAAATGCCCAAAGTGTTAAAATAAAAGGGTAATTATGAAAGGAATCTCCACAGGATCATTCAAAGTGGCGATCGGTAGTTTTTCTAGCTACCCTAATGCGATCTATTGGCCTGAGTATGTGTTTGTCTAATTCAAGTAAAATTAAAGGACCTCAAAGTATTCTCACCTCAGGTCTAAATCCATTCTCATCATCAGCTACATAGGTGAGTGTGATGAGGGATCCGTCAGGTGCCGTATAACTAAACGATCCTTGGGCCACAATCACGTCCGGGTTTTCAGGATCACTCGTCTTTTTCAGGGATCCTGTCTCTTCAGCTTTGATCCCGTTCTCAGTTTCATAGCTGAAATGTATGATGGAGATTAATAACGTGATATGATCAGTTTTATCAGATCAATCTTACTTTTCTTAAGTAGAGTTTTTTTTTATATTATTTATTTATGTATTTTACAACTAAGATTATCTAATCGTTATACCAACCCTCTTATACTCATCTTTCTAAAGCTCAGAATAAATACATACACACATATTTGGCCAGCGTTTCAGAAATGGATATTCTTCATACATTTTCAAAACTTGTGTAGAGACAAGATTGCAATATAAAGCATTGTTGTTCCCAAGTAAATCTTTCTAAAATTACTTGAAAATTCCTTAAACTCTAAGTCACCTTGCACTTGACCCGTAAGACTAAATGATTTGATTGTATTCTTAGATGATGTAATAACATAACATAATAACTACACAAAACATAAATATGTGTAAAAATTACTATCGTGTGAATTAATTCAATAAACATACCTGTATCTATAAGAGCCGTCTACTTGTTGATCAAAGTCCTGTTTAATGATGGCGATGGGCTGATCAGCTGCCTTCTGTGGAGCAGCTGCCGCACTTGCGATTAGCGCGACGAAAACTAAGAGCTTCTGAAAATATAATTTAAAAATATTAGAATCCTTAATTATAAAAAATAATGTTATGTGTTTTCAACATTGCAGTATAACAACAACAGGCGTAAATAGTACTTTTAGTTTAGAACTATGACACAAGTAGCTTGGAAAATTCTGAAAAAGATAAACTGTTACAAAATTCATCTTTACATTACTGCTGAAATTTCACCACAGAAATAAAAAACCACATAGTCGAAAACTGATATTTTTCAAAGCTTGGCGCAAGAAAAATACATGGAGGTAGTGTGACTGCGCTCATCGCGATCATAGCGCCATTTTTTTATCGTATTTCATTAAAAAATTGCTTATAGACTATAATAATTATAATGTGAGTTTTTTCTTTTTATGTATCTATCATTCGAGTATGATGGAATCCTGCAAGTGCTTTAAGACGCATCCAAGGGGTTTGTTAATTTTAACTTATCGGCAACGGCTGGACTGTTTTTTATAAAGTTGTAAAGCACTTTTAACAAGAGCTGAACATATAACTTTCTTAAAAAAACCAACCGTTTAATGACAAGGATGGTGTTCCGTAATTAATTTTTATACATAAGTATACTAAGGTGAATAGTTCTATTTTTGGGGTAGCAGAAACTATTAATCGACTATTTAATTTGCCGTGTAGTGCCGGCTTAGAATGTCGCTACCCCTTTCTGCCCACGGGTGTCGTAAGAGGCGACTAAGGGTATTGGGGCTTTTTATTGGATTTTTGGGCGATGCGGTTGGAGACCCATCACCAAAAACCTTTATTTTACCGCCTTTTCCCCACTCAACTTCCAAAAGTGGCTGTGGAATTTATAATTCCTTGCCTCTGGCTACCCCTTCTAGGCAATTATAGCCGTGAGTATATGTATGTATGTATGTTAATTTAATCTGGGTTTTTTCCTTTTAAAGGAAGGCAGCGTTTATTGTGACAGTTACAAAAACAAAACTATTTTAAACGTTTTAAAGAAATATAGGGAAAGCCAAAGCTTTCGAATTGGAAATACCTTGCGTAAGTGAAATGTGGAAAGGATAGTAAAATTAAGGAAGATTGGTAATGAGTCTCCATCTATGTCATCCAACTATGACTTATTAAGCCCTCATTGTCTCCAAAACTAAGGAGTAGCCTCGTGCGATAGCCGCAGAAGCGAATGGGTTAGTTGTATTCTAAGCCGACACTTCACAGCTATCATATCAGACTTTTGTTAAAAATAAAATAAATTGTTTTGGCATAATAATTCACAAAACACCAATTTAACTGACTGATACAATGATATCATTTAGTCAAGTTCTTAACCATTAGGTAAGGGTTAAAATATGCCTGATATTAGGGGTATTCAAGGCTTATTTCTATATAATATTATATTTTCTCCATTATTACATATCCACCCACATAAACCCCAAAGAGAGATAGCCAGAGCTTAGGAGCTATAAAATCGCGAGCCCATTTGGAAGTTGATAGGGGACATGATGGTAGAAATAAAGTATCGTTGGTGATGGGTCTCCAACCGCATCTCCCAAAAACCATTTGAAAAGCCCCATACCCTTAGTCGTCTGGCACGACACCCGTGGGCAGAAAAGGGTTGTGACATTCCAAGCCTCCAAGCAACATACATACATACATATACTCGCAGCTATAAATCCCTTAACGGGGTAGCCAGAGCTTTGGAATGATAAATTCCTCAGCTACTTTTGGAATTGGAAGTTGATCAAGCAACATTATACTAAATTTGAAAACTCAAGTTTATGAATTGTCAATTCTAAGTGGGGTCTTATAGAGTAAAAATAGCAAATCATGCTTTACAATTATAGTATCATATCAATTAATGAAGATGAATTAATAGTTATTTATTAAGGACCTATAAACACGCAATAGTGGCCTTCGCATACATTTACAATTTATTATTATGATGTTTGTATTTTTAATTATTTACTTGCTAGTATCTGTCACAGTTTTACAAACATACATAACTCACGACCATAAATCCTAAAAAGGGGTAGGCAGAGCTTCAGAGCACTAAACTCCTCAGAAATATTTGGAATTTGATAGGGGACAAGATGGTAGAAATAAAGTATTTGGTTATGGGCCTCCGACCTCATTACTCTAAAACCACTGGGTAGTGGGTACACACCCGTGGGTAGAAAGGGGTAGTGACATTCTAAGCAAGCACTACACGGATTTTATTATGGAACTATAACACAATTTTCAAAGTTTTGCACGATAAAGACTTAATACTGACACAACCCCATCCTTAAATTTATGAATGCGTCTTGAATAATTATCTCATAAGGATTTAATAAGCAGGATCATTATCATTTATGTTATGTTATGTTATGATCATTATCACTGTGTGTACATTTTATTTGATCGGTTAATTTATAAATCGACAAGACAACACAACGAAAAAATAAACAAGTTGAATGAATTTACATACACGCATACATATACTCACGCACACACACTCAGGAAAACCGGTTGAAAACAGGTTCAGGAATCCCTGAACCGCTTTGTGGAAGTTGAGTTAAGAAAATATTACAAAATAAAGGTTTTTGGTGATGGGTATCCAACTGCATCCCCCAATAATCTTTTAAAATCCCCTAAAGACTGACGACCGATTTCTGAATTGAGTACTCCAGCTGTGAACAACTTAAGTATCGTTCTGTCGCATTGAAATCTTATGAAATAAATGAGACAAAACGATACTTAAGTCGTTCTCAGCTGGAATACTCAATTCAGAAATCGGACGTGAGTCGCCTTTTACGATCACCCACGGACATTACACAGCTTAAAGTAATGAATTTATTATATTAAAGTTAGAAATGTACATTTTAATCCGATACCAAAGCTAATTAGCGTGATAACAATAAGAAGGTCTACAAAAACTAGAAGCATGCAAAACCAGTGGCATTAGTATAAAATTTAATTTCTCAGAAAAGTGACCGAACACAATACCGTATTATTATGTAGAACTTATCGTGATCGCAGTGTTGCAATCATTCATTCATGCGGTAATTGGTGTAGTCGTGAGAACTGATAACTCAACTATTGGACAATGGGAATTAGCCAAAAAAACTCTGGTTGGAACAATGGGTCAGATGGCATTTTTACGAAGTTATTTGGGTACTGCCACTTGTTTGTTTTTCGAAATTGCGATTAAAATTGTTTTCTTTTGAAAAGTCCTCTAATATTTGATTCGTTCACACCAAATATTTCAAGTGCAGGTTGGGCACAAAAATAAATTATTGTTTGGCAGATTGTAATATATTCTCACAGCCCATCCCCAACATGGGACTCGAGCCTATCCTATATAGGGTGATTTGGCCATAGTCCACCACGCTGGCAATGTGCGCGTTGGCAGACTAACGACTACTACCGTGATAGTAACCGGGACCGACGGCTTAACGTACCCTTCGAAGCACGGCTCATATTAATTTTTGGATTATCGAACATAACATATAAACATAAACGTTCACGCCGAATATCCCCGAAGGGGTTGGCAGAGGTATTAATACTTCTGAACATCACGTGACTTTGTCACCTGGTGTTTAGAGTACCCACGTTTTGCATGGACAGTGTACTCACATGATAGGGGGCAGGCCTATCGCCGTTTTGTACGAATACACTGTCTCATGACTAAGTACAACTCAGCCATGTGGGTTTCCTCACGATGTTTTCCCTCACCGTTAACAACCATGATAAATTAACCACACATATGTCTTTAGAAAAGACAAATTGGTGTAGGCCCGACCCAGGATTTGAACACTAGTCGTTTGCACGATAACCGAGTGTTCTACCCACTGGGCTATCACGGTTGCTATCATATTAATTTTTGGATTATCAGGTGATTCAAGCCTGCAATATCCTTCCAAAGTATGTTAAATCTTACAAATTAAATTTGTGAGTTTACCCTCCCGGGATCGAACCCAAGCCTCCGTTATTGAAGCCTGGCGCTTAGCCGCGAGACCACGAAGGCAGTCACTCCAGTCGGTCATTGGTCAACTATCAGTAATATATAAACTATGTTAATTTTTATGATAGATTTGGTTAATAACGTACCTACTAATGTTTTAATGAAGGGACTATGTTTATAAATATCCATTTGAGAGTAAATTTAACAACTAACTTTTTTCTCTATTGGGTTGATAATAATTTTATTGTAATATAATTAATAAATTGTGCAAACATATCAGTGTCGGTATTAAAACTCATCTTGAAACATTACCATATTATAAGTTTAACTTAATGCATAACTTAGTGCCGTGTAGTGTCGGCTTAGAATGGCACTGCCCCATTTCTGCCCGTGGGTGATCTTAGGAGGCGACTAAGGGTATATGGGCTTCATAATTGATTTTTGGGCGATGTGGTTGGAGACCCGTCATCAAAAACATTTACTTTTTATTACCATCTTTTCCCCAATCAACTTCCAAAAGTGGCTGAGGAATTTCATTCCAAAGCTCTGGCTACCCCGTAAGGGATTTATAGCCGTGAGTATATGTATGTATGTTTGTAAGTTTAACTTAGTTTGGAGCTAACTAGATCTGTGTATAATATGTCCGTATATTATTCATTAGTATATCTTTAAAGAGTTTAAATTAAGATTATTGCCCAATAAACCTAAACATACACTGAATAATACATGCGAATTCATATTTATTAATGGTTATTTATATCACATTAGTGCGAGTGTGCAAATGAAAGATGAATAAGGCATATCGTAAACGGTTAAAGTGCATAGAACGCTAGCCTAAGTTGGCCTTTGTCGAAGCAATAACTGCACAAATGTTACTCAACAGGGCATAAGGTCGGTCACTGTAGTGTTCAAGACATATTGCACTTCTTTGTCACTCTCTACGAGAACGATAGAGATGGTAGCATAGATTGAGGTATAGTAAACATTTGGTTTAAATGGTATGTTTGAAGTAAAGGATGCGTAAAGAGGTTTATGATTGTATTGCTATTATAACTCATGTTCAAAGAGCAAACACGTAAATTGTGAACAACTTCATTATATTGTTAATATGTTACGTCTGACATTAGTTTCACTATTTTAATTGCAATCCCTTGCGATCATTTGTGAATGTGATATTTATTTTAAAAGAGATAAAGTAATAGTAAATAAGTAGATACATGTTCGGAGGTTTTTCAAAGAATCTAGAGTAAATGCGATATCTTAACTATAGCATAGCATTCAATTAACTATAGTTCATTTTTAAAGATAATTGTATAAGAGTTTTATACTTGTTTTTCCTCACCATAAAAATTTATTGGAAGAAATCGCGTTAAGCGAAAAGTCCGCCTTTGTGTACTTAGTCCTAATGATCTGTACCTATATAAAAACATTGTATTTGTATGCAATAAAGTGTATAAAAAAAAAGATTTCACTAATTTTTGTTGTATAATTAAATACATACATCCATTGCTTTTATAAAAACACAAAAAGATAGTCAGACTTCTAGACAAGGCTATAACTTTTACTTAGCCATGTGAATTTTTTTACTATATTTGCCTCACTGTTAACCGCCATTCATGATAAATAAAAAAAAATGACTTTCGAAATACATGAATTGGCGTTGGCCCGACTTGGGATTTGAATTCATATCTCTTTGCATAATTGGTGGTTGTTTGGGTGATTACATACATACACACATACATATACTCACGGCTATAAATCCCAAGAAAGGGGTAGCCAGAGCTAAGGAATTGGAAATTCCTCAGCCACTTTTGGAAGGTGCGTGGGGAATAGATGGTGAAATAAAGGTTCTTGGTGAAGGTTTTCAACCGCATCGCCCAAAAATCCCTTAAAAGCCCCAATACCGTTAGTCGCCTTTTACGTGCACCCACCGGAAGAAATGGGGTAGTGCTATTCTAAGCCGACACTACACAGATGGGTCTTGTGCTATATTCCCCAATAACCACAAATAGCACCCAATACCCTTATTTGTCACTTGCGACATCCGCTGGATGAAATAGGTTAGAGCAATAGGGCTGACACTTCACAAGAAGCTTTTTCAAAGTTATAAATGTATGATTGAAATAAATTGCAAAACTTTTTTATTTAGTTATCTCGATTGAAGAATTCTATTGGAAAATGAGATCATATTTAATTGTTCTTATATCTTCATCACATCAATTTGATCACCGATATAGTATTAAATTACTTACACTTTTACTGAAATCTTAGTTATCCAACTAATATCACCATACATAATATATACTCACGGCTATAAATCCCTAAAAGGGGTAGCCAGAGCTGAGAAATTAGAAATTTCTCAGCCACTTTTGGAAGTTGAGTGGGGAAAAGATGGTAGAATAAAGGTTGTTGGTGATGGGTCTCCAACCGCATCGCCCAAAAATCCCTTTACAAAGCCCCAATACCGTTAGTCGCCTCTTACGTACACCCACCGGAAGAAATGGGGTAGTGCTATTCTAAGCCGACAGTACACAGCTTATATCACCAATGTAGCTTAAATTTTTAAATATTTTCCCCGCTCAACTTTAGATTAGTGGCTAAGGAATTTTGGATCCCAAAGAAAGCTGTCAGATTTTAGATGCTGAAGCTCAGGTTACCTTTGTGGGATTTATAACGTAAATATAGGTAGGTAATATTTATATAGCAGTGTAGTGTCGGCTTAGAATAACACTACCCCATTTCTACCCGTGGGTGATCGTAAGAGACGACTAAGGGTATAGCGGGCTTTTTAAGTGATTTTTGGGCGATATGGTTGGAGACCCGTCACCAAAAACATTTATTATAACCATCTTTTCCCTATCAACTTCCAAAACTGGCTGAGGAATTTTTCATTCCAAAGCTCTGGCTATCCCGATAAGGGATTCATAGCCGTGAGTATATGTATGTATGTATGTAATATTCATACAAATTTACCATGGAATATCATATAGTGCCTGTTTACGTTCCTGTATGTTATTTATCCACTCAACATACATATATATACTCACGGCCGTTATCCCATAAAGGGGTAGCCATAGCTTCAGAGCTTGATACTCCTCAGCCACATTTAGAAGTCTGTAGGGGAGTCTATATGGGTCTCGAACCGATCGCCCAAAAACCACTTAAAAAGCATATTCGCTTACGACACCCGTGAGTAGAAAGGGGTAGTGAAATTCTAAGCCGGCACTTCACGAATACTACTCAAGTGATACTAATTAGTATCTTAGAAAACATCCCACAGTTTTTTATCTATCTATTATACTTATTAACATAGAGTGAGTGAGAGAGTGTAGTGTCGGCTTAGAATAACACTACCTTATTATAAACCGAGACACTTACTCTTTACATACATACATATACTCACGGCTATAAATCCCTTAACGAGGTAGCCAGAGCTAAGGAACTAGAAATTCCTCAGCCACTTTTGGAAAGTTGAGTGGGGAAAAGATGGCAAAATAAAGGTTGTTGGTGATGGTTCTTCAACGGCATCGCCAAAAAATCCCTTAACTACCCCAACCCATATAAAGCCCCAATACCGTTAGTCGCCTCTTACGTACACGCACCGGCAGAAATGGGGTAGTGTTTTTTCTAAGCCGACACTACACAGCAGTTGTTAAATCTACATTTCCCAAGGATTTTCCGTTGTATAGGGAAAAATTAGTCAAGTAGACTAGAATGAAGAATTGTTGCTAATATTGGAATCGCTCCTCTCCACAATCACATTCGCTCCTTTAGTCGCCTCATATTACACCCAAGATGAAATGCATATACATGCAAACATGCGTAAATCACATGGGGTAGGCAGAACTTCACAATAAAAAAATCGTAGCCACTTTTGGAAGTTGGTTGGGGAAGAGATTGTAAAATGACTGATCTTAATAATAATATTTATCAATCACGTCAAAAGCAACATGTATGTATATTTAGCAATACACATACATGTTGCTTTTGACGTGATTTGGTAATTGTTATACTCTTAAAAGTGAAACAAAGATAAAATCTAACCAAGTATATTATGTGGGGGTTTTCTACAACCAAACAAGCAATCTTTACGGTTTTAAGAGATTACCTACTTAAAGTTGTCACATAGTTGCTAGCGAGAACTTCGAAATAGACATAACATTAAAAAACCACCTAAATTCCAGCCACCAATACGTTGGCTTTAGTGATAAGACCGCCAATTATATGTAATATAAGTTATCAGTAACAGAGTAGAAGATTCGTGAGGTTTTTTAATGATTAATGTAAATATTTAGTCTGCAATAAACGGTGTTTTCAGTATATTCTACAAATAAGGGATGAAAGTACTTACCATATTAATTCGGTGGTGTAGGCTCAGACAATTCCACGTGACATCCGTCGTCGCGTGCGCCACGGTATACCTAGGTGTCTAATCACGCAGCCCTTTTATACGGCGCTGCGTTTGTCTAGCCGTTGCACTGCGCCCGGCCCCGACTGCTATGCAGGAGCTGACTTGGAAACTATATTGTGGGTTTATGTTCTAAGTTATATTAGAAATATTGAATAATTAAAAGAGTGCGGTAAATTTGCTATCAAAAAAATATTACTTTTAATCAACGCACTATTAATGATTTATATTTAAGAATTAATATTTTTCATACTAAAATATTACAGAAATATATTTAATAATACTTATATCTGGAACTTAAAATTAATTATCTGATAAAATGAAACAGTATAATATATTAATTGTCATTGAGCAAGTAACGCAATACATCTATTTTCTTTTCATAATGTAAGTTATTTGAAGAGAAAATATTTTGAACACAACGATCGTTGGTGATGAGTTTCCAATCATCGTCGTTACCGTAAGGCCTAAAGTTATTTATGTTTTTAGAGGATATTTAATGGTACTATGTAATAAAGTTCCTATTAAAATATGAACAAAAACAAGTCTGATACTTAACAATAAATAAATACCATATTCAAAGACAAGACTGATAATTTAATTATTTGAAAGAATGCGTCTGAATTTATTAGTTGTTCAAAATTGCGTGATTGCTCCTTATTTACGACTAACGACCGATTTCTGAATTGAGTATTCCAGCTGAGAACAACTTAAGTCTCGTTCTGTCGCATTGAAATCTTAATAACTGAATGAGACAAAACGATACTTAAGTCGTTCTCAGCTTGAATACTCAATTCAGAATTCGAGCGTAAAACTTCAAAACATAGACTAAGCAACGCAAAATTTAACATTCTTACCAATATTGAACGCATATTGAACGCTTGTTTTATTATCTTTTCCTTTCTCAACTTCAAAATGATGATAAATGTATCATTCTGAAGCTCTAGCTACCTTTTTTCGGTATTTGTTGCCGTGAATATATGTATGTTTGTATGTATACCAAAATTATTCACGGTATTGCATGTCATAAAAATGTATACTCTTTCAGTCCCTAGACCAAATAATTTAAATCTTAGTTGTTATCATATTATTATATACGTAACTCAAACTCTCTTTCAAATACAAATGGTTATTATACCTTCACATATATTTCTTTATGTCATCATGTACTATTCACTATTTTTCCATTTTTTGTGTATTTTATTAGTATAACTTTATTTATTTTTTCTGTAAATCATTTATATGACAATGACCCAAAAACAACGGTCTAATTCGCTAGACCAAGATAATATAGTGTAGTGTATATAATAAAGTGTATTGAGTATTTGTAAATTGTTTATATTTGTATATTAAAGTATTGTTAGAAACAGATAGAAGAAAACAGTGCAGAAAAAGTATCAAATCAATATTCAAAAACATTCAACTTAATACGTATCTCGATTGGTAACACAATCTTGTAACAATACCTGCAACAACAGATTACACCTTGGAACAAAACAACGTGAGGTTAATCTGCAATAAACTTATCAACCGATGTGTTTTCACCAATAATAAAATACATGCATAAATATATTTACGGCCATAAATCCCAAAAGGGGGTAGCCAGTGCTTCAGAGCTAGAAACTTCTCAGCTACATTTGGAATTTGATTGGGAAAAAGATGGTAGAAATAAAGTATTGTTGGTGATGGGTCTCCAACCGCATCATAAAAAAAGCACTAAAAAGCCCCATACCCTAAGTCGCCTCTTACAATACATAACATTTTTCTAAATGTATTTAATGAGCCAACCCGAATTACCTCGACCTCTGCAACATGTTTAGATAATATTTATTGTATACATACATACATATACTCACGACTATAATTCCCTAGAAGGGGTAGCCAGAGCCAAGGAATTATAAATTCCTCAGCCACTTTTGGAAGATGAGCGGGGAAAAGATGGTAAAATAAAGGTTTTTGGTGATGGGTCTCCAACCGCATCGCCCAAAAATACAATAAAAAGCCCCAATACCCCTAGTCGCCTCTTACGACACCCGTGGGTAGAAAGGTTTAGTGACATTCTAAGCCTGCACTACATGGCAAATACAAAACACCAAAAGTAAATTTGACGCAATTTACCTAATTAAAAAAAAAGTAACTACCAAGAGAGTTTAAATAATTAAAACAGAAAATATCCTGAGGTGACTGCCTGGTATGTGGGGGAAATTATATGCAACGTTTGAAATTAACTACAAATGATAATTACTTACTTACTTACTTATACTCACGCCCATTGTTCCCATTGGGGTAGGCAGAGACTATCGATCGCCACTTTGTACGATCCTGACAAACCTCTCTAGCTTCGTTTACATCCATCAATCTTTTCATACATGCTCTTTTATTCTTCATACTTCGGACGCCAGCCTTTTTGAGCACACTCTCAATTTGGTCCAAGTGTGTTCTCCGTGGTCGTCCTCTACTCACATTACCTTACAATGATAATTAAAAAGTTAAAATAGTAAATTTATTAGAAATATACAAATTGTGTATTTTAAACAAAATGTAACATGTATGTTTATATTTTAAGAGTTATAATACTTTGTTTATTTTAATAAATGCTACTGTATCCAAAAAAAAATCGCCATTCCTGTGTATATTGTAAAATTGTAGTAAAAATTTAGAAAGTTTCTAACGCAAGCTAAAATAGTTTTCGTAGCAGTAAAAACTGAGGCATTTTGCGGCTGATATCATGTTATTTTTGTTGTTAAATTTTACCGACTCGACGAAAAGCAAGAAAAAGTTTTGAAATTGGGGTATTAAAAAGTTACTGCGTCATTTCCGCTGAGAGAACTAATGAGTAATGAACACCTGTTTTTTTTTTTAATTTATTATAGTTTTTTAACATTTGATTGCATACAAACAGTCCTGCATCGAGTTATCAATTTAACCAAAAAATGTAGCATCGGCTTCGTTCCAACTTTTAATTCGTCATTTCTGTATATGCCATTTCTGTGTAGTAGCATATACATAGAAATTATTCTGTACCCAGAAATATTTATTTTGGGCGAAGCAAAACGTATTTTTTGTACTTAAATCTATTTTACCTTACTCTAAAATCGAATAAACGTTTTGTGATATATTTTGGACTTTGATTTGGGTGATCCCGGAACTAGCTTCAGTAGCTTACAACCTATAAAATACATTTAAATTAAAACCGATTTGTACCGAAATGTAAGGAGTTTAGGAGGCTTTGTTTCAGTCTTTCTGCGATGGCAAACACATCGAAGAAGCCTGTAACAGAGGCAGAGAAACGGTCTAGCACAAAATGATCTTAATGGTGAATCTTCTTCCGTATGTGATGTGAATATGTTCTTAAATGTGCGTAAATCCTTTTACCGCTGGTGTGATTCTTCATCTTCTTTGAATGTTACTACACCAGAAAAACCTTTCACCAGTTTTGGGCCAAAAACTTTATTTCCAGCTAAACGAAAATTAATGGCCGTGAGTATATGTATGTGTGTGATTATGTTTGCTAAAATCATGTATTCATATTTTTAAAGTAAATCAATGAGGATGAGAGAGTGCATACTTAAAAAACATAATATATTTTCAACAAAAATGAAAACGATTTTACAAATAATAAAAACACTAGCTGACCCGGCAAACGTTGTTTTGCCATATTAATTATTTCTTGAGAATTTCTAGTCTATAAAATAAAAATAAAATATTCGGGGTGGACATCCATTATCAATTACGAGTATAAAAAAAATATATAGTTATAATCATATTGTTAGACCTACCGAATTTGTATACAAAATTTCATTTAAATCGGTTCAGCCGTTGCAGATGAGTTCGGTGACAAACACTGTGTCACGTGATTTTTTTATATTAGATGTATCTATTTTTCATCCACTTTTTAAACATAATTCGATAAATAACAGAAATTTTGATATTTTTAGTAATGTTTTTTAACCACGCAACTAAACCCTATTAAAAATAAATTCGACCACCCTGGACGCATGTAGAACTAAACAAAAAAAACATACATACATACATACATATACTCACGGCTATAAATCCCTAGAAGGGGTAGCCAGAGCTAAGGAATTAGAAATTCCTCAGCCACATTTGGAAAATTGAGTGGGGAAAGGATGGTAAAGTAAAGGTTGTTGGTGATGGGTCTCCAGCCGCATCGCCCAAAAATCCCTTTAAAGCCCCAATACCGTTAGTCGCCTCTTACATACACCTATCGGTAGAAACGGGGTAGTGTTATTCTAAGCCGACACTACACGGCAAAAAAAAAACATATAGAAATCAAAAACCTAATTTCTATTAACGGAGTAGTCGCATAACATGATTTGATAATATGACAGAATGCTTGATATATAATTACTGTAAGAAAACAGAACATGGAAAATGTTTTATATCTGGGAATTTTGCTTACTAGGGATGGAAAATATGACAAAGGTATTGAAAATGTAGTAAAATTGGTAGTATTGCAGTAAATAGCTATAAGTAACTGTAAATAGCTTAATATCAAATAATTTAAATCTTTTTGTTCATGAAAACCTCATGTGGGGATTATTAATAAATAAAGGAAAGCAAAATTTCGACACAGGCGGGATTCGAACCCGCGACCTCGGGTATACGCCCCCGTCGCTCTTGCCAATTGAGCTACCGTGTCAATGGCTACCAGCGCGAAATTCTTCTATCCTTTATTTCTTTTACACGTTTTAGTAGTGTTTGCGTTTCCTACCTCCGAATTTTTCCCGCCTGTGTCGAAATTTGTCTTTCCTTTATTTATTTTTTATTTATTAGCTTAATATCAAGTCAGTTGTTGTCAGAATATACCGGAATTGGACTGCATTAGGCATTTTTACTGCCACATTTTATGTTTGGCAGCTAATGTTACAGAGATTGCTTGTGAGTAAAACTTGACTTGACTTCGTAAAAAAATTAGTAGGAATTTTAAGAAGATTTGAGAGAGGTAAATATTTATACAACAATTATGTGTATATGTTAGTTTGTGGTACAAATACACCGTCATATGACTAACTACAACTCAGCCAATGCGGTGTTTCCTCACGATGTTTTCCCTCACTGTCAACAACATTACAAATTAACCACAAATACGACTTAAGTTCATTTATTGTTTGTCCCTGTCAGAACAGAATTCGCGGTGTGAGGGAATCGAAATATTTATAATTTTAACAAAAACTAAACTAAGCAGCCTCATAAGCAAAGATCTTTAGGGTTGATGTTGCTCTTACTGCGAAGCAATCAAGGCAATCCACGTCATGAATATGAAAATCTAAAAGTATGTTGCCAACCAGATAATATCGGAACGAACATCTTGGTAATATATGAAAATCAATCCATATTTCATTTAATCACACATAACTTGAGAGCATAACTGATATGTCTGTTTTGTAATGACATACATACATATACTCACGGCTATGTGCCAGCTTAGAATAGCACTACCCCATTTCAGCCGTTGGGTGTACGTAAGAGGCGACTATTGCGTATTGGGGCTTTTAAAGGATTTTTGGGCGATGCCGTTGGAGACCCATCACCAAAAACCTTTGTTTTACCATCTTTTCCCAACTCAACTTTCCAAAAGTGGCTGAGGAATTTCTAATTTCTTAGCTCTGGCTACCCCTTCTCGGGATTTATAGCCGTTAGTATATGTATGTATAAATCCCAAAAAAGGGGTAATTAGAGTTTCAGATTTGGAAATTCCTCAGCTACATTAGGAAGCTTAGTGGGCAATAGATTGATCGTTCGATCTCAATATCGTTAGTCGCCTCTTACGTACACCCACTGGAAGAAATGGGGTAGTGCTATTCTAAGCCGACACTACACAGCCTAAACTAATGATGTGAGTATATGTATATATATTAGAAATTCTTCTTTCCTTTATTTATTAGTCACACAAATAATTTTTAGTTTTAGTCAAACTCCTTAACCATTTATTACCGTTTCAATGAGGCTTACACGATAATCTTTCTCTCTCAGACTTATGATTTATTTTTAATAGAGTGGACTACTTACTATGATTGTAATTTTGGTTATACCGTAATATTTTGCTTATCCTGGTCCTACACTGACCAAAAATCCTGTGTGACTTGGGCTGTGAAGATAGATACAATTAATATTCATACAGTATCTCATTCGTACCGTTTTTCTTAAGAACATCGAGGAAAGGTTTCCTTACACTCCCTTTTACCCAAGGAACCCAAATACCAATTTTCAACTTCTTCATACAAGAAGTATCAGTTTTACTGTCATATTCCATTTTTTGCAGTTCCTGTAGGCATATCGTTTCTTTTTTCTTAACACTTCTCTACATAACTAGAAACCTACATACCCCATTTTATCTCACGATTACAGATTTTGACGGAGTCACTGACATAGCCCAAAGAATTAGAAAACTTAAGTGGTAATGGGCAGGGCACATTGCATGCAGAACCAACGACCGTATAGTGCCGTGTAGATTGCCGTGTAGTGCCGGCTTAGAATGTCGCTACCCCTTTCTACCCACGGGTGTCGTAAGAGGCGACTGAGGGTATTTGGGCTTTTTATTGGATTTTTGAGCGATGCGGTTGGAGACCCATCACCAAAAACTTTGATTCTTACCATCTTTTCCCCACTCAACTTCCAAAAGTGGCTGAGGAATTTATAATTCCTTAGCTCTGGTTACCCCTTCTAGGGAAATATAGCCGTGGGTATATATGTATTACAGGTTTTAACGGAGTAACTGAAATAGCCCAAAGAATTGCAAAACTTAAGTGGTAATGGGCAGGGCATATTGCATGCAGAACCAACGACCGCTGGGGCTCGAAGGAAAAATCATCGTAATGAAGGTGGCGGCCACGTACCGGACGACACAGTGTGGGTGGGCCTCCCACAAGGTGGACCGGCGACTTGGTCATAGGAGGCCTATCTATGTCCAGCAGTGGGCGTCTATTGGCTGATGATGATTACAGGTTATAGTCGGTTCTCGGTTTCGTTGGTATTTCAGGTCATGTTTTTTTACGGGTAAAGGCATATTCGTAAAAAATAAATAATTTACCATTTTTGTAAAGGCGATAGGCCTGCCCCCTATCACGTGAGTACACTGTCCATGCATAACGTGGGTACTCTGAACACCAGGTGACAAAGTCACGTGATGTTCAGAAGTATTAGTACCTCTGCCAACCCCTTCGGGGATATTCGGCGTGAACGTTTATGTTTATGTTATGTTATGTTTTGTAAAGTGTTAGGTTAGGTTTGCTGTTAGTCTTCCAAATACAATAAAATAATTAATCCTAACATAATCATAATACAATGCATCTAGTCTCGCCAGCCAGTATCTATTATGATGTTCAACCGTTAAACCTATTATGGTTGGCACATTATTAAATACCAAATTAATCGTCTTCAAAGCTTGTTCGAGCCATGCCCTAAAAACAATAAGCTGGTTTATTGTACGATATTTAGAAGGCTGACATTTTCGTGCGATCAGAAGATTTCAAAGTGCATGCGACGTGACATTAACATTACTAACATTCGATCTTTGGAGGACACGAGATCAGTTACTATCGAGCTCAGGCATTGTATCACGACCCAGTCCCTATATAAAGACAACAGATGCGGGTTATATGGATTAAATTAATATAGGTATTTGGTAAAAGGGATCTATAGAGCTAGTGTGGATGGTAATGTTAGTAGAGGACGACCACGGAGAACACACTTGGACCAAATTGAGAGTGTGCTCAAAAAGGCTGGCGTCCGAAGTATGAAGAATAAAAGAGCATGTATGAAAAGATTGATGGATGTAAACGAAGCTAGAGAGGTTTGTCAGGATCGTACGAAGTGGCGATCGATAGTCTCTGCCTACCCCAATGGGAATTAATGGCGTGAGTATATGTATGTATGTATGTATGTAGGTATTTGGTATAATGGTGTTTACCTATTCCTGATGATATGTATGAGTAAGATGTATGTTATCTTACAGTCAAAACTCGTAGCCGGTCAAACAAAGACAAATCAGGCAAAAGTAGTTCATAGCTATTATGAGACCATATGTTGTTCTGAGTGTATGTGCTTCATACCTCTTTAAGTCATTCATGTATGCATTATGTTGGGTTGTAATTAAGTTAGGTTAGGGTTGCACATGTTTTTGCTCTTGAAATCATTATGAACTTGAAGACCGTGACCACAAATCCCTAGTTACGGCTTAAAATGGTGATCACAAAGGATACCTTTTGTAGGTAGGTAAACTGTTTTGGGTATAAAATTAACCGGCAATAAATGCCAAGTGCAATATAGCATCAGGTAAATGTACTGAATCATGTGGCTTCTTGTGGCAATTCGAATACACAGAAAAAATAATGGGCTATATGTCAACTGTACATTTAGGGGTAAATGATTGGATACTAATGAACTAATAAGATAAGTTGGATAAATATGAATCTAAAGTTACTTCCACTAAGGTCCAATAGTCTCGGGAGGGCCAGCCACATTCAGAACAACACAGTGTGGTAATAATTTATTAAAGATTACGGCACAGTCGATAAATGACAATTATGATCGACGAAATGTAAAAATAATAATATTGGATATCCTGAAAGTATCTTTCCTGAACCAATACCAATATTTTATTCATGTTAGAGATTCTCAAACTCAAATTTTCACACCGAATATCCTGAAAAGGGTTGGCAGAGGTACTAATACTTCTGGACATCACGTGACATTATCACCTAGTGTTCAGAGCAGTCACGTTTTGCCATTTTGTACGAATACACTGTCACACGACTAAGTACAAGTAAGTCATGTTTCCTCACGATGTTTTCCCTCACCCTTAAAAACCATGATAAATTAACCACACATATGTCTTTAAAAAGCGTTAAATTGGTATAGGCCCGACCCGGAAGTTGAAGCCATGCATGTCTACATGTTCTTATCCATTGAACTATCACGTTACATTTAGTCACGTTATTTATTTGAAGTTTTGTAGATATCTATTAGATATTGACCCTAAAAAAAAAAGTGGGATGTGGAACACATGTTTATGATAGCAAAATACCTCAACATTCGTATTTTTTTCACCTCTTGCATTAAACACATATTGTGGCTTATTCCTCTAATTAGGATTTGCAGAAGAACCTATTAATATTATTTTTGTTGAGAGTACCCTTTTTGGCCCGAACGACTGAATGTGGGTTTTCTGACAATGTTTTCCTGCAGAGAAAACTTGATAAATGAACCTCACATGTTTACAGAAAATGCACATAGTAATACAGTAGAAACGAAGTAATAGTATGATTCAGAACTTCAATCCATATCAGTAAGGATCTCATTGCTTTTGCTATTTCTACTAAGGTACGAGGATAATTGTGGTGTGAAGTTCTGCTGATACTATGATATGTACTTATAAGTCATAGTATTTTCTAAGATTTTCACGTATGCACATTATAATTGAAACAACTATTGATTTTCGGATATTTTAATCGCGTGTTATTACATTAATTTTAAAGCCCGACGTTTCGAAAACTTTTCAGTTATCATGGTCATGGGAAGACTGAGGTGTTATTTGTCATTATACAGTACTATAAAATTATTAATACTAACTACCTTCACAAAATTTTCAGTTAATTTGCGTTTAATATTTGCTATGTACAAAAAGAGCTAATGCTTTAAAAATAATGTAATAACACGCGATTAAAATCTCCGAAAATCAATAGTTGTTTCAATTACTATAAGTCAGTTTGAACTTACTTTGTAACAACTTTGACAGACTAACGACTGATTTCTGAATTGAGTATTCCAGCTGAGAACAACTTAAGTATCGTTCTGTCGCATTGAAATCTTAACAACATAATGAGACGAAACGATACTTAAGTCGTTCTCAGCTTGAATACTCAATTCAGAAATCGGGCGTGAGTTTTACATTGTTGTTACAAATTTCAAATAATAAATGAAATTGACCGTTTCGCAAATCGTATACTGTGAATTATTTGAAAATTAAGATTATTCCGTGCTTTTGAGGCCTCGGTGAGTGGTTGGTCCCGCGGTGACGTCGCCCCTAGTATGCAAGTGTGTAGTGTGGCAACCGCTAGACGGCGAACTCACTCGCATACAAGCAGCGTCATAAAAAATCATACATCGCGGTATCGAAATGTTTCTCTAGCTAAACATAAATACAAATTCTAAGTTGGTACACAGCAGGGTGTACTGGCCAGTATATCTTTGCTGTTCCCACATGTAGCTTATGTGTTCGGTGGTCACGAGGTCGAATCACGCTTCTGAGAGCAATCATTTGTATGATGAATATGAATGTATTAACTTACGACCGATTTCTGAATTGAGTATTCCAGCTTAGAACAACTTAAGTATCGTTCTGTCGCATTGAAATCTTAACAACTGAATGAGACAAAACGATACTTAAGTCGTTCTCAGCTTGAATACTTAATTCAGAAATCGGGCGTTAGTCTTGGATGGTATTTATATGTAGCTTACATATTAGTATCTCTTACTATCTAACTCAATTCCAAATCCCACGACTTCTCATAGTACCATTGGGATGTCTTTTCACAAGTCTCATGGGTGATTCATTAGAACAGGTTAGCAAAAGTAAAGAGTGTTTGCTTTTTACTTGAAGTGTAGCCTAGGCTGTAGTTGTGAACAAACAAAGAGGTGAGGTTATTGCACATTAAATTCGTCTAAATAACATCGATCAAATATAGGGTAGAACTTCATTGATTTGTCCTTTACCGTATTATGTCTTTAAGAACTAGAAAACCTTTAGGCAAATGTAAAGCTATTAAATGCAACAGAGTTATTGTGTTTGACTACAGAGTATATGTTCATACATACATACATGAAGGCTATAGACCCTTAAAAGGGGTCTCAAAATAAATGTGTAAATGAGACGAAGCGTAAGGGAAAGGAAGTTTCACAACTTGGCAACATTACAGCAATCTGGTCTGGAGTCGCTGACAGTGACCGAGCTAGCCAAGGAGTGGGACTTCTGATATCTGAAAGGATGGCTCAGTGTATGAAAGATTACGAATGTGTGAGTCCAAGGCTCCTGTGGATTAAGGTGAAATTGGGACTAGTCCGGATGCGCATAATTTGCGTATACGCTCCGGACATGTCTAAATCCCTATCCGAGAGGGAGGAGTTTTGGAATCTGTTAGACGATGTTGTGAATGGGTGTGATCAGAATGAGAGACTTGTAATGTTAGGAGATTTTAATGGCTGGGTTGGTGTGTCACGCAACGGTTGCGAAAGAGTTTTAGGAAAGTTTGGTGATCAAAGGGTGAATGAGAATGGTGAGAAATTGATTGACATATGTTTGGAGAGGAATCTTTGTGTTACAAACACGTTGTTTAAACACAAAGATATCCATATGTATACAAGACAGAGGGGAAGCGAGAGAAGTATAATTGATTTTGTGATAGTTGATGAAAGGCTGAGAGCAAAAGTTGTTGACACCAGGGTCTATAGGGGCACGAACGTTGGCACGGATCACTTTCTCGTTATATCACGATTAAGGGGTCTGTGCACGCGTTGGCGTCACAGGCCTAAAGTGTCAACAACGGATTTTGCGAGAATAAAAGTAGAAAAACTGCAAGAAGATGAAAATATCAGAGATGAATACTTGAGGAAATTGGATAATAGACTAAGTTGCGTGGATATGAAGGATGAAATGGAAATAGAAGAAGTATGGGATGTGCTCAAATCGACGATGGTTGAATGTGCGACGGAAGTTTGTGGAGTGTGTAAAAGGTCAAATAGACCACCAACAAGTTGGTGGGATAAAGTTGTGAAAGAGGCGGTTGGAGATAAGAAGAAAGCGTGGTTAGATTTACTAGCGATTAAAGCTAGTAAACGAATGAATGCGAGTGTAACTGACGATGTAGTGCAGAAAAGTGAAGATGAATATAAGAGAGTTAAGAATGAGGTAAAGAAGAAAATAGAAAAGAAAAAGCGGGATTTGCAAGAGTGGTGTGAGAGGAAACTTTCTGATTATTTCCGGAATAACCAAAAGTTATTCTGGAAGTATATCCGGAAAGAAAAGGGAGTTTCCCAAAACACGAGAGTGAGTGTAATAAGAGATGAACAGGGTGAATTGGCGACGGATGAAAGTAGCATGAAACGGGTATGGAAGAATTATTTTGAGGGACTGTTTGAGAAAGAGGATGCATCCATTTCTTCGCCGATCGACAGTAATATTGATTGGAACGGGGAGATGGGTGAATTTAGTGACAGCGAGATTAGTATGGAAGAAATAATGAAAGCAATGAAAAGTATGAAATTAGGGAAGGCGGCAGGGTATGATAGGATTACTATCGAAATGCTGAGGGCCGGTAAAGGGTTGGTGGCTTCTTGGTTGTACTTCCTTTCCCAAAAATGCTGGTCGTGTGGCAAAGTTCCACGAGATTGGTGCAAGGCGGTGATTGTGCCTCTATATAAAGGAAAGGGGTCACACTAAGAGGCTAAAAACTACCGCGGCATCAGCTTACTCAGCATTGTTGGTAAATTGTATGCTAAGGTACTGATTGAAAGAGTGATGAATGAAACTGATGAGAAAATATGGGATGTGCAAGCGGGATCTAGGAAAGGAATGGGATGTATGGATCAAATCTTCTCTCTAAGGAGCATCACCGAAAGAACCAAAAGGTGTATTGCTCCTTCATTGATTTAGAGAAGGCGTATGATAGGGTGGTAAGAAAGTGTTTATGGGAGGTGTTATCCAAGTTCGGTTTGGGGAGTCAACTTATACGTGCATTAGTATCACTCTATGAGGATTCTAGTGCATGTGTAAGAGTAAACGGGGAAAACACTGACTGGTTCGGAATCTCTAGGGGTGTCCGACAGGGATGTGTAGCTTCTCCGTGGCTCTTCAATTTGTTCATGGATGACTGTTTGACAGAGTTGCGTGAAAGTGATTATGGACTAAGAATGAGTGGATTCATCATTAAATGCCTCTCGTATGCCGACGATTAAGTGCTACTTGCATCGTCGGCAGAAGAGTTGCAAGAGATGATGAATATTGCATGTGAGTCTTTTGTAAGAAAGGGAATGAGGGTGAATGTGGATAAGACCAAAACGATGGTTTTTGAGAGACAGGAAGATGTGACAGAATGCGTGATTGCGATTGATGGTAAGGATGTGGAACAGGTGAAGGAGTTTGTATATCTGGGAAGTTTGTTTACAAGTATGGAAAATGCGATGAAGATATTGAAAGAAGAGTGAAAAAGGGTAATGCGATAAATGGAGCAATGAATAGCCTAATGACCGGTCAATCGGTGTCTGAAAAGGCCCGAATGGCTGTGCATGATGCTGTTCTTGTTCCTACGCTTATGTATGGAAGCGAATGTTGGGTGTGGCAGAAGAAGCATGAGAGCAGAGTGAATGCAGTAGAGATGAGGTCCCTCAGAAAAATTTGTAATGTTAGATTATGTGACCGAGTGAGAAATAGTGTTATTCGTGAAAAGTGTGGTGTGAAAGATGATATTGTAAGAAAGATAGAAAAAGGAATGTTGAGATGGTTTGGGCACATAGAGAGGATGGTTGATAGAAAATTGGTAAAAGGGTTCTACAGAGCTAGTGTAGATGGTAATGTTAGTAGAGGACGACCACGGAGAACACACTTGGACCAAATTGAGAGTGTGCTCAAAAAGGCTGGCGTCCGAAGTATGAAGAATAAAAGAGCATGTATGAAAAGATTGATGGATGTAAACGAAGCTAGAGAGGTTTGTCAGGATCGTGCGAAGTGGCGATCAATAGTCTCTGCCTACCCGAATGGGAACTAATGGCGTGAGTATATGTATGTATGTATGTATGTATGTCAAAATAAATATTCCTCAGATACTTTTCAATTGAAGTAGCGAAATTATAAAATAAAGGTTCTTGTTGATAAGTGTCCAACCTCATCGCTCAAAAATTTCTTGAAAAGCCTCAATTCCCCTCAATTACCTCTTACAAACAAACATGGGCAGAAATAGGGTAGTGCTATTCTATGCCGGCACTACACGGACATATGTTCATATCCTAAAACGTATTGAAACCCTTCCTTGCCTTTAAAGTCAAATTCATTTATCATGGTTGTTACTAGAGACAACATCAGAATAATATAGTAATGCGATAGATTTATCCCTTCTCACGTAGTTATAGTTTTATCAGACAAAAAGTGAGTATCACCACTCCAGATGACTAAAATGGCATGATGATCAACATACATACATACTTACTCACGGCTGTAAATCCCTACAAGGGGTAGCCAGAGCTGAGGAACTAGAAGTTCCTCGGCCACTTTTGGAAAGTAGAGTGGGGAAAAGATGGTAAAAATAAAGTTTGTTGGTGATGGGCCTCCAACCACATCGCCCAAATTCCCTTACTAGCCTCAATACCGTTAGTCGCCTCTTACGTACACCCACCGGAAGAAATGGGGTAGTGCTATTCTAAGCCGACACTACACAGCACACACACACACAGCATGATGATCAAATCACTTAAAATAAACTAGTACCTGAGGATGCCATATCTATGACTTAATGACTAATTTATCGCAGCTTTAATCAATATCCAAGTCTTATAAATAAGCAGAGGAACTACAAAAGTGTAAAGTTATGTGCCGGTCGCTATTGCCACTTTGTCAAATGCTAAGGTCGGTCTCAAACACCAACCTAAAAAATATACGAGACGCCATAAGTTATTGAGCAATGGTTTCATATTAAGACTACATTTCAACTGCGTAACTGTGTCTGCGTCCAAGACAACGATATCATTTTTTAAATTTTGTCAATATTCTTTTCTATATATATGGATCATAATGGGCACAAGCATAGCAGTGGAATCTATAAAATTTCATTTATCCCATTACGTTATATGCTCACGCATATCAACTCTATGTACCCAAATAACCCTAACATTCCTTTTCAATCTTGCACACTACGTCATCCTTCACACATTTTCAGTCGTGGACTCAACTCGAGTTACTTCTATTAAAAACATTCATTTATACATTCACATACTCACGCCGTTAGTTCCCATTGAGGTAAGCAGAAATACCGATCGCCACTTTGTTTTTTTTTTTGTTTTTTAGTGTGTTGTACTTGTAAAATTATTGTTTTTCTTGTGCCTACAACGGCGAAAAAACGTATTTTCTTTTTTTTTTTCCTTCTTTCAAACCTCTCAAGCTTCATTTACATTAATCTTGCTCTTACAAATCTTTCTTTTATATGCTCTACTATTTTTCAGACTTTGGACCCCTGGCTTTTTGAATAAATTATCTATTTGATTGAAAGGTGACCTCTGTAATTAAGAACATATCTGTAAAATGTTACTATTACTATTATGTACAATAAAGAGTTTTCTATTCTATCACAGGTGTGGGGCATTAACTCCTAGTTTTGGTGGGGTTTATGATAATTCATAAACACCATAACCAATGGTTTTAACTCAAAAACAATAATTAGAGTTTTATAGGAAAAATGGATTAATATGAGAAACTACAACAATAAATAAAGCATGGAAGCACCATATAATAAAAACATTTTATCTATTGATGGTTTCTGTCGAATGATTGTTCCATGGTAATGTCGCATCTTAATACTAATGTTGAAGTTCACGCGTAGGTAGTGATTTGTGTCTTTTATTACTTACATTTAAGTTCATCAGTTTATACTTATAAGGATGTATAGTTTATGTTTTAAGCATTTGTGAGTGAACTGGTTTCAAGGTCGCTGGAATAATCTTAGGTCCATGCTGGGCCATACCTATCTACTTATACAGTTGTCTTAATCTAAGTATATCTAATAACAATGCGTCAAAGGTTAAACCAATTACAAAATATTGTGTGTATTTTTATATCCACTGACAAATAATAAAAAAATGGTAATACAGTGCAACGAAAATTTGGTTTAGTGGGATCACAACTGACTTAGAGCACTTCCCCATTTCTTCCGGTGGATGTACGTAAGAGGCGACTAACGGTATTGGGACTTTTAAGGGATTTTTGGGATGCGATTGGAGACCCAACAACCTTCATTTCACCATCTTTACCTAACAAAACTTCAAAAAATGGCTGAGGAATTTCTAATCCCACCAAAAACTTTCTGTAAAAAACTAGCCAAGTCTCGATAGAGTTGCTTGTTTATCTCTAAAAAGTGATGAAATCTCTAAAATAAGTGGAGCAAAGTCTAAGGTCCTTACTGCGATTTATTTATTATTAAAGTTAATTTTTCGTGACTAGATAAAATTAAACAATTCACTGCAAATTGCAAATCGTACACTTCTCACAGCAACATAAACTATTTCCGAGTTAAAATTAAACAAATGACATACATAATAAATGCATATAGTCACGGCTATAAATCCCTAGAAGGGGTAGCCAGAGTTAAGAAATAAGAAAATTCTCAGCCACTTTTCGAAAGTTGAGTGAGGAAAAGATGTTTCAATAAAGGTTGTTGGTGATGGCTCTCCAACCCCATAGCTCAAAAATCCCTTAAAGCCCCACTACCGTTAGTCGCCTCTTCCGTACAACCACGGAAGAAATGGGGTAGTGCTATTCTAAGCCGACAGTACACGGAAAATAAATAAATAAATATAATACTTTTTGTTCATGAAACCCTCATGTGGGGAATAACTGTTATATATAAAGGCAGTTGCGTAGTATCGGCTTCTTATAATACTAATTAGCTGTGGATCTCCTGGGAAGGGATACGGTTTATGTGATTTTTGGGTGATCCGTCACAAATCATTCTTTTTTGCAAAGTTTTCCTCGCTTTGAATGTTAATTTGGGTAAAGAATATCCAATTTTTGAAGTGCTGGCTATCTGATATTCAGTTTTTAAGCTGCAAGTATCGGCATAACAGTATTAATATACATTAGTAGTTATGGATATTGTAAAACGCCCGTAAAATTTGTTGAAACCAACAATTTATTGTATAATCGTTTAGGAACTAAATATCTTCATTCATTCTTCGGCTGTAACTTTACGATAACGTGTAATTACTTTGTAATAACAAACGTTGTAACAACATATTTTATTAAGTGTATAGTAATAGTGATGGCATACGAAAACTCGTATACATAATTGTTTACTACGCAATAAAAGTATTCATAATAATTCAATAATAAATAATTCAGATTAAATAATAAAATAGAAATGATAATATACATACATTATACTCACGGCTACAAATCCCTAGAAGGGGTAGCCAGAGCTTAAGAATTAGAAATTCCTCGGCCACTTTTGGATAGTGAGTAGGGAAAAGATGGTGAAATAACAGTTGTTGGTGATAGGTTTCCAACCGCATCGCTCAAAAATCCCTTGAAAGCCCCAATGCCGCTAGTCGCCTATTAAGTACACTTACCGGAAGAAATGGGGTAGTGCTATTCTAAGCCGACCCTACACAGCCGATAAATGATAATATATAAAACACATATTTGTTTAAGTAACTTTTTTTATTTCATTTCTTAATTATACTTACTACTCTGTGTAAAAAGTATAGGGAATATGTCAATAAAAAGACCCGCGTAAAAGAGGTCGTTCAAATTTTACTGCATGTTGGTAGCACTGTACTGATTTAGCGCGCAAAATTTGAGCGGGATCTGTCATTTAATTTGTTTTAAACTACATTTTTTGTTGGTCATAGTTTTGAGTCCTCGGCGATTTTTACAATGGAAAATATTGTTGAACAAAGAGTGTGCCTTAAATTTTGTGTTTCGAATGATATTTCATGTGGTGAATCACTAAAAATGTTGCGAAATACCTACGGCGAATCGTGTATATCGAAAACAAGGGCTTATGAATGGTATAAGGCTTTTAAAGAAGGCCGAGAAGTAGTAGAAGACTTGCCTCGTTCTGGCAGACCTTCAACCGCTACGACCAAAGAAAACATCGACAGAATCAAGAAGCTAGTGCTCGAAAATCGACGTATGAGTCTGAGAGAGTTGGCTTGTGAGGTGAACATATCTTTTAAGTCCGCCCACAACATTCTCATTGACATTTTAGGCATGAAACGCGTCGCCGCTCGACTAGTTCCAAAAGAGCTCAATTTTGTTCAAAAAGCGCAGCGAAAGCATGTCGCTGGAGACATGGTTTCCCGAGCTTCTACGGATCCGACCTTTATGAAACGTATAATAATTGGCGACGAGACATGGGTTTATGAGTACGACATGCAAACAAGTCTTCAGAATGGCGTCTCGAAAACGAGCCGAAACCCAAAAAACCGCGGCAAAGTTGCTCCAAAATCAAGGTGATGCTGACAGTTTTTTTTGACTACCGTGGTGTGGTTCACTCCGAATTCCTTCCAGAGGGAGAAACAGTGAATAAAGAATATTATTTAGGCGTCATGAAGCGTTTGCGTGAGAGTATCCGCCGAAAACGTCCAGATTTGTGGGAACACAACTCATGGATACTGCACCATCACACACAGCCATTATAGTGAAAGAGTTTTTAGCGAAAAATTCAACAAAAGTTCTCGACCAAGCACCGTGTTCACCTGATATGGCTCCGTCTAATTTTTTTTTATTTCCCAAGTTAAAATTACCACTTCGAGTAAAACGTTTTGAGTCGATAGAAGCCATAAAACAAAATTCGCTGAATGAGCTAAAGGCCATACCGCAAATAGCCTATGAAAAATGTATGGAAGCCTGGGTGAAACGGTGAAGATGTTGTATTGCAAGCGATGGGGCCTACTTTGAAGGCGATAAAATAAATTTAGATGAATAGTTTGTATTTTTTGTTTTATTGACAAATTCCCGATACTTAGTACACAGAATGTATATTTCATACTTCTTATATTTATATACTTCTTAATTATATTTCATTTCTTATAGGGTTTTGTACCTACTCAACCCTTATAGTTTTGCCAAGTGCGTCTGTTTGTCCGGGGCATAGCTCTTACAGGGTATTGGGTCTAGTATGCGAAGAAAATAAAATAATATACCGATGAAGTATATACATACATTCACGGCTTTATCCCTTAAAGGGATACCCCAAATATACTTAGTCGCCTCTAACAAACACCCACGGGCATTAATGGGGTAGTGCTATTCCAAACCGACAAGATTTTTTATGGTTCCATACTAAAAAGGTAAAGGAGATCTTTTTACGCAGACTTCAGTGTCTGTCCATTAGTTCGACGGTCCATAGGATCTATCTCAGAAACCATTACAATAACACATCAGAAATTTTCAATGGTAATGTCTGTTTTTCTGTAACCAATGTATCAATAAACGCAAAATTTAAAAGCGGTGTTTGCGATAGAAAATATACCACACTCATAAATCATTCAACAAAACATGATTATGATAGTATCAATAAAAGTCATTCATGATTTTTATAGCAGCAAAAGTTAATTAATTTACAACATCGTATTAAAATGATAACTGTCTTCAAATTCAGTAAATGAGCTAGACTTCTCAATTAATTACCTACATAGTAGCCAAATATTATAAAACTAGAACTATGAGATACGTTTTATTAATATTCATTTTTTGCGTGTTGATATGTAATTTTTCAGAAATGAATGACGACATGTAAAGAAGCAAGAGTAAACTATTTTTGAAACACAGTCGTTCTAATATTATTTAACATACATACCTACATATACTCACGGCTATATTTCCCTAGAAGGGGTAGCCAGAACTAAGGAATCATAAATTCCTAAGCCACTTTTGGAAGTTGAGTGGGGAAAAGATGGTAAAAATAAAGGTTTTTGGTGATGTCTCCAACCGCATCGCCCAAAAATCCAAAAAAAAGCCTTAGTCGCCTCTTACGACACCAGTGGATAGAAAGGGGTAGCGACATTCTAAGCCGGCACTACACGGCAAATCAAATATTTTTGAACACGGTGCGATATTTTGTCACTAGATATTCACGTGACAAAAACATATTCATTAATAAAATATATTGTCATATTATATGATATTATATGATGAAATGTATTTCTCACAAGGGTTGCCCGTAGTGTGAGAAGTATGCAGAGATCATAATTAACAATATCAACGTGTCCCATTATAAGAGACAACGTTAAAATAATTAGTAAAATGTAAAAAAGGATTCTTACTTCTATAAGATTATTGAGATTTTGAAGTGGGCAACACCTTTTTTTTTTTGTTGTTGAAGGTTATGTTTAGAATTAAATCAAAAATACAGGTAAAACGTATAAATAACAACATATCTTTTATTGTTTATCTAATAAGGTTCATAAACTGTAAATATATTCCGATTTTTCTTTGATTCGCCACTGCGAAGTGATTCATCTGGGGCTTTTTACTCGCTTCGATAACTGCAGCCCAAAACTTTTTATTTACCTATTTTTAAAGCACGATCACATAAACAAGGTCTCTGCCCGGCCTGCTCTTTAAGCGCTTATTACATTACACTTTGTCGTTGCTGAAATCTGACGTCCTTCACAGTTACTACACAAATTTCAGTTGCTGAATCATTCTAGACATGAGCGAAGTTGTTATTTTACGTTCACTGTGACTGTCGTTCCGTTTATATAAAAATAACAACGAAAAGTCACAGTGACTTTGTCACCTCGGTTACTAAATACTAATTATATGACAGTCACGCTTGGCTACTCAATACTAATATAGTGACTGTCACTGTTGTCACCTGTATAGTGATTTCAGTGACCTTGTATCGTTATTATCAAGTCACGAAAATATCTCAAGACAATAAAAATTGATTCAAAATAACCTTAAATTTTGAGTATGATGAAGTATGATTCACGGCCTAAACATATAGTGTTTATAATTAAAATTAAAAAGATATTGAAATATAGTTTTATTACAAATGAACCGCCACGGCAAGGACTAGTAATGACTCTTTGAGAAAGTATTTTATCTTCACCTGGTTTTGATCATAATTCCTAAACGAGCAACAAAAAATCAATCAATCTTGGCCACCTTTTGAAGTTAACACAAGAACAATTAAAAATAATTGATACAAGAATAGTTTGTTTGAAAAAGGCTGAGATTCCTTATTCGCCTCTTAATGGTACCCACAGAAAGAAATATATAGCTAAATAGCCCTTCTCTTAGCCAAAACTGCAACGGTAATTTCACATACTCTATATATACACAAATAAAAACTCAAACTCTCACGCTGTATATTCCCGAAGGGGTTGTCAGTGGTACTTATACTTCTGAACATCACGTGACATTTTTACCTGGTGATTTGAGTACCTACGTTTGACTTGGACAGTGTACTCACGTGATAGGGCCAAGCGTGTTGCCGTATTGTACACCTCCGATAAATACACTATCACATGACAAAGTACAACTTAGCCATGTGGGTTACCTCACGATGTTTTTCCTCTCCGTTAACTACCATGATTAACAAACACCCTTTTGAATTTTATTGCTGGAAGAAAGTAAAGAGATGAGACCACATATTTGATCTCAAGTACTGATACAACCAGACAATTTAATTAACTCATCAATGTTATAAACCTTTATTATAACAACATGTATTCTCGAAATCCATTTAACCCAAAATACGTTGCATACGCATATATTGTCAGTGTGCCCGATTCTTGTAAAGGACGTAATCTGATCGAAGGCTTCTTACCATATTAAACAAAGGCTTTACGGTTGAGGTGTGGTTTTATGACAGTACAACGTAATGGCTTTACGACTCTTTTAGTTACGTAATTTCGTCCGGAGATGTAAACGAAGACTTAATGTCGTCTTGAAAATGCGAACTCAAGGACAACTGACGAATAAAATTGTCATTTTAGCAATCGAACTCGCCAAATTATTCATGATAAGTGTATATATTAGTAATCGAACCAATTTTACATCAGGATGTTATAAATCTTTCGTTATGTGCAATTAAGAGAAGTCTGACACTGAGCATGAGTTTCCAACTTAATTATGTATTAAATTGCATCTTGAATTTTAATTTGCTATATCGTTTGATCGGTTTCGTGATATTGATGGAAGCATGAAGATATTAAACTGTGACAGCTCATTGGGGAACACCGCCGTCTCTTAGGCAGGGGAGGAACCCAAATTGCTGAGTGGTACTTAGTCATGTAACAGTTACAACGTAAGTCAGTCATGTAAGTCGTACAAAAATACGGGTTACATGCTGTATTTCCGAAACTTTTAAACCAGAATATGATTGTGCCGAAAACTAATCAACTTTTTTTAAATTGTTATAATATTGTTTCACCGAAATTTTAATTACCATATTCTTACATTCCAGATTATCGTTAAACATTTTTTATTTACTATCCATTTGAATAACCACTCCCAAAAAATTAAAAACCAGATATACCTTTATTCCGCAACATTGTTTTTTCGAATAATCAATATTCCATAAAATCATTTTCCGTACATTTAAAATACAGATAAAAAGTCAAAAGTCAAAAAGTTTATTCTTCAAAATTAAGTTAAAAACTATCATTTTTTGAACGTCAAATTTTTTTAAATTTATCATTAGTCCGTTGCTTCGGAAGGTGTTCGTAAAGAGAAGAAGCAACAAAGAAACTCTTTACATTCACATTTTTTCATTTATTCAAAATATGGTTTGTACAATTTTGGGTCATATTTTTACTTTATAAAAGATTTTCTATGCGACCAAACCAAACGCTAGTTTGACATAATTAAACTAAATTGTCCATCACAAAAACCAATCACATAACGTGAGAAGATGTATTGAATGATGCCTACAAATTTGCTAGGTATAATTTTACAGGCATTATTTTATGTAGGTTTACCCTGTCCCCGTCCCCTGCATTCATAAACACAGGCAAGCAAGCAATCATGGAAACAAACAAGCATCCATGCAAGCGAGCAAGCATGTAAGCATGCATGCAAATAGGCATTTAAGGTGCTCGCTCCGCTCGCTCGTTTTATGCATAATCTAACCTAACCTAGCTAATGTGCCTAACTTTTCTTTGTCTTTTTTTTTTAAATGCTTTATTTCGTTTTAATAACATACATAATTTGTTTACAATAATTCCGCCAAACTACATAGTAGTTTGTTGGCGGATATAAGAAACATGGAGTGTTAATCAAACAAAGTAAATTGCAATGGCTGATCCACAGCACGATCGCGGGGAGACGTCCTTCGACCCCCACCACTCGACCCGCGGCCGAGCTGTAGACCAGCCACTACTTATTACTAATTACAGCATACAGCGCAGCAGCGCGCACTAACGTTTTATATACATAACTATAACAATAACAGTTGCCTCTTAAAAACTAGCGATTAACTTCTGAGATATACCTACTTAACCTTTATCGATCTTCCTAGAATTATATCCTCAAGTTTGGTAACTTAAGGACACAACTCCAGGAAGTGATTCTTAAGAAGACGTTTAAGCTTGGAGTTTGTTAATTTTTGTTTCACTATTTGAGCGTGTTCATTAAATAGTTTAGGCACTAAATATTGGAGGGTGCGTTCTCCGTAGTAATTACATACAAGTGGGACGGACATAGTGGAAGTAGCAGCTGCACGGGTTGGGTAGCTACGGATCCTCTCATTCATGAATTTATCTGAACCATATTGACTTAAAATAACCGTAATCCACACTTTATGTTCTATTGGTAGCAATTTGGTAATCTTGAAATTTTTTTCGTAATCCCCCTGCATTGTTATTTTTGTGTTTTTACTTATTAAAAATTTTAGTATTCTAATTTGTAAAAAATGTATTCTATTTAAATATGTGTTGAAGGTTAATCCATAGCTACCCAGACCATAGCTTATCACTGCATCCACCAATGCATAATAAAGTATGTACATAACCTTTTTGTTGACAACATGCCTTAACACATAGAATTTACCAAGTATACTCCTTAATTTACTACATACACTCTCGGTGTGCAAGCCCCATGAGAAATTATTTTGTATTATCAAACCTAAGTATTTATAAGATTTTACCTCTTCTATAAGATAACAGCTACATGTATTACAATTATGAGTATTGTTATGAAAGCAATCATACAAAACGTCTGCAGGGGGCTTTCGCCCCCTGACCCCCCCAAGCTGGGGGGCCCCACCCCCCTGCACCCCTCTTACATGCAACTAAGCAAGCAAGCATGCAAACAATCAAGCAAGCATGCATACAAACAGGCATGCATCCGCGTTTTAATTTTTTTTTTCTATCGTGAATAATATCTAGTTAAAGAGACTTACGATTTGTGTGACTATAGATAAAGTTTCTTCGGTCTTTTAAACCTTTGGAATAATGAGATTATAGTAAAAGATATGGTTGGTTGGTTGGTTGGTTGGTAGATATAGTTGCCGTGTAGTGCCGGCTTAGAATGTCGCTACCCCTTTCTACCCACGGGTGTCGTAAGAGGCGACTAAGGGTATTGGGGCTTTTTATTGGATTTTTGGGCGATGCGGTTGGAGCCCCATCACCAAAAACCTTTATTCTTACCATCTTTTCCCCACTCAACTTCCAAAAGTGGCTGAGGAATTTATAATTCCTTAGCTCTGGTTACCCCTTCTAGGGAAATATAGCCGTGAGTATATGTATGTATGTATGTATATAGTTGGTAGAAGCAAAAAAATCATTTTAAAATTTGGTTTTTCTGGAAAATGATACTTCTGGAAAATGTATTTATGTACTACTGAAGTTGTGGAAAATAAATCAACTGTGATACGTAAATTCTGTGAACCGTTTTCTAAATGTTGAATTTCGAATTTAAAATATTCGATCGAATATCCAAAATGTTACCAAAAATACGATATGGTATTATCATAACTACTCATCAGAGGTTATCATAACATTTGCCATGTGTTCAGAATGCCCTATTTTTGTCTATGCAGTTTACACTCAAGATAGGGGGTGGGTCTGTTATCGCTCCGCATTGATATATATTAATTTTTCTCAATATATTCTAGGCATGTGGTTTTCATAATTATGTTTTTTCTCACTGTTAACAATCGTAGTAAATTACAAGCATCATCCAACTTACATAATGACCCAGTCAGGATTTGAACCCGTGCCCCATCGTTACTTAGAGCAAAGACTTTATTTACATAACATCGTAAGAGAACACTCACAACTGAGGATTTTCATACATACATACATATACGCAGGGCCCTAATATCCCCAGTTGCCTCTTAGGATCACCCATGGTAATAAATGGGCCATTGCTATCCTTAGTTGACACTACACAGCACTACTAATTATATAACAGTATATTTGTATTTGCTGTGTAGTATGGCTTTGAATAGCACTACCCCATTTCTTCCAGTGGGTACGTAAGAAGCGGCTAACGGTATTGGGGCTTTTAAGCCTTTTTAGGGCGATGAGGTTGGAGGTTACCATCTTTTCCCAACTTAACTTTCCAAAAGTGGCTGAGGAATTTCTAATCCATAGCTCTGGCAACCCCATCTTGGGATTTACAGCCGTGAGTATATTGTATGTATGTATATTGTATTAAAGTGTTACGCTACAATAGGTTACATACGTTTGATTAATCATATAAACCTAAATTATATGAAACCTTTATTATATTACTAGTGGATCGGCCCAGCTTCGCACGGGTAGCGTTGGTTTTTAAATATCCGAGGTTTCTTCAGTCACTGCTCAAGCTCTGAGATATTTGAGAGATTTAGAGATATTTGGTCGGTATTTATAGCATTCCCAAACAGTCTAGCTTTCTGATTTTGAATGCGCTTTGATGATCGGTTCAGTATCTCCGTTATTAAGCAAATTTTTCAGGTTGAGTTGAAGTTGAGTAAAGCGCTATAAAGAATTTATAACAATCTAAAAAAGAAAGCATACGGCGATGTAGGATACAACTACTGGCGCCATCTAGTATGTAATATGTAAACGAGTAAGGATTTGATTTTAGTCACGGGTGCGATGGCTTATTTCATGTATAATTTCGGTGTTTCTCTACCAAATATCTCTATCATAGAAATGATTCTTTTTTTTAATTGAATAGGTAATAACGTATTGTTTTTTTAATTAGGGATATAAAGAGTATTATAAACGTAAGAGTATATAAACAAATATGATCAGAATGCTCCGAACTGCTAAGCTATTAGAAGTTACACGTGTTATTGTGAGTGAACCATAAAAGATAGACAAATGCTGATGAGGAATATTTTTCAGACAATTTTATGAAAAATATTTCCCAGATACATGATTTTTAAGTAACTTTAACCATTAAGACTGAAAACGCGACGGAAGCTTTAAAAATGGAATAACTTCTCCCGTTTTTCCAAAATTTCCCAAAATTCCCCTTTACTACTCCGCTGAAAAGTATACTATAACCTGCACAGGAGTATGAAGAATAATTGTGCCAAGTTTCGTTAAAATCCGTCGAGTAGTTTTTGTTTCCATAAGGAACATACAAACCGACAGACAGACAGAAAAAATTTACTGATTGCATTTTTGGCATCAGTATCGATCACTAATCACCCCCTGATTGTTATTTTGAAAATATATTTAATTTACAGAATTGACCTCTCTACATATTTATTATAAGTAAACATATAGACGAGTATATTATCTGTCATGGTTTTTTTTATTTTGTGATTTGTGTATTCGTTTTAAAACTAGGTGGGCATGAATGCTTCACTATGCTAAATTAGAGTGGCGAGTACATGTTAGTCAACATGGGAAACTCAATGGTAAAATCTATCTGACTTTTTACTGCTAAGGGTATTGATCAAATAACTACTGACATGCTACTTATGACCCTACCTCAGACATTAGAAATACTGACAACGATGATAAACAGGAGTATTGAGACGCATACTTTCCCGACTTTATGGAAGACTGCATCAGTAACTCCATTGCTGAAAATACCTAATCCTGTCTTAGTATCCGAACTCCGCCCAATTAGTATCTTGCCTTGTATGTCGAAGATATTAGAAAGGGTCGTTTATAACCAACTAGTAAAGTATTTAGAAGATAACAGCATTCTACCAGAACTGCAATCAGGTTTTCGCAAAGGTCGTTCTACGGCTACTGCACTACTTGATGTAGTAGATAACGTATTGATGGCTAGAGATGTAGGAAAAAGTACTGTGCTTGTGCTTTTAGATTTTTCTCGAGCCTTTGATAGCATGTTTAGACCCTTGCTTCTATCTAAGATGTCGTATTATGGCTTTGACAACACAGTGGTGGAATGGTTTGACAGTTATTTAAAGGACCGGGCGCAACTGGTTGAGTTACGTACAATAAATGGAACCTCTCTGCGTTCTTCACTAAGTGAAGTTGCGAAGGGGGTGCCACAGGGAAGCATACTGGGACCGCTATTATTTATTCTGTACAGCGCCGACATAGTATCTAGCATTAAATATTGTCATTTTCACCTTTATGCAGACGATTTACAGCTTTACACCTCTACGATTCCTGCTGATACAGTCAAATCTGTTAAAGCAATCAATGAGGATCTTGATAAAAACTGTCTGGTCCTGAATCCCTGTAAGTCCAAGTACTTAGTACTTGGTACTAAAAGTCAAATCCATAATACTCAAGGTATCCTTGCCACCAATGATATAGCCATTTTGGGCCAACCCATAGAAAGAGTGATGGAAACAAAGAACCTTGGTTTAATTATGGACGGAGAACTAAGGTTTGAATCCCATATCCTAGAAGTAGTCAGCAATTGTTTCTATCGTCTCAAAATTCTGTACAATGTACGGGATTACCTTAGTACGGATTTGCGTGTTCGACTAAGTGAATCTCTGATATTGTCCAGACTTAATTACTGTGACGTTGTCTATGGTGGCTGTATACTTGGTCGGACTAAAAGGTTGATACAGCGTGTACAAAACGCATGTGCACGTTTTTGTTTTCATATCCCACCTCGTTCCCATGTCAGTCCATACTTGAATGACGCAGATTTACTAAATATAGCATCGCGTAGAACATTGCACCTTGGTTTGCTTTTGTTTGGTATTATAAATAATGAAAAGCCTTCCTATCTCTACGAAAAGCTAAAATGGTCCAATCAGTTGCGACATTTCAAGACAAGAACACTGTTGCCTACCCATCGTACTGCAGCTTTTCGGGGTAGTTTTAAATTTGCGGCATCCAAGTGCTGGAATGACCTTCCCCCTCCTATTAAATCTGCAGCTGGTAAATCATCTTTTAAGCGTATGCTTAAGAGATATATATTAACGCTGCAGAAGAACCCCTCCCCTTCCATCCAGCACACTTTTTTGTAAGTAAATTTATGTTTCTCGTGCTTTATTTTATGTAAGTTATATTTGTAAAATATATAAATGTGTTTATTATTTATTGGTTTCGCGCATAATATAATAATATAATGTAATATGATTATCCCGGAGAGAGTATAATATATATGATATCAATTAGTGTATTATATGCATTATGCAGGATATTTGTGTATGTGTGTTATATCGATATGATATTTTTATCTAGTAATATGTATATATATAATTATATATATAGTATAGTAACACAGTGTGGGGTTGCAAGGTGGGGGATTTCGGTCCAGTGTATGCTCAGTAAGCGGAAGAGCTATCCAGCACACCCACCAAATGCCCTACCGCAAACGTCCACGTCGTGCACCCTGGTAATACCGAGACATTAACAGGACCGCTTAATACCAACAAACCCTGTGGCGAAAGTAGCTAATTGCGGAGGGATTTCCCCACCCGTCCCTAATCCCCCATTCCATATTTAATTGCAAGTACGCATTTATTTAGGTTCAATCTATAATCCCGTATCTACATATGTAAAATAGTCTATTTCAGTAAACTACAGCCTTATATATATATATAATCACCAACATCTCATTCCTTTATTTCTATACACATATATATATATAGATAAATTTATATATAATAAATCTACACGAGTTAGACTATCTCTAAAAAGTCAAAATTTCCAACATGGCGCAACAAAATAAAGAAGTACTACCCCAGGAGGGTACGGCCTGCATCAGCGTTCGAGAATCCCTCCCTGGGTCCTGCTTGCAGGATCCAGGCTGCCCCTCGTATTCTGGGGGGGGCAAAGTTACGCCGAATGTGGGAGAGAAGGTGAGGTCACCGACGAAAATTCCGGGACCATTTGCGGGACCCTGCAGCAGCTGGGAGACCGTGACTCTCAGAGAGTCAAAGAAATCGATGCCTCGAAGTCGCCAAGCGCACGAGGCACAAGGACCCATATCCGAGTCTGGCTCCAAGAAGAGTAGGAGAGCGAGCCGACCACACCGAACTGGCGCCTACAGACGCCGACAAATGAAAAAAGCAGTGGACCTCCAGAAGTCGCAACCGGATCGGACCACGGAGACGGGTGCCCATGGTGCCCATATCCGGACTCCGATCTTGGAAGCGAGTGATGCTGCCGCCACTTCCGATGCGGGACGGGGAGAACCCGCGCGGCAGGGCCCCCAACCCAGGTCGCCTCCACGTGCTGGTCCGCCAGTGCGAGGCGCGCGGCTGGGACGGGGAGCCTACCGTGGACGTCCTGCACCGGACAGGGGTGGTAGACGTCCCACTGAAGGAGCGCGTGGAAATCGGGACAATTTCTCTGGACCGAAGCCACAGCCGTCCACCAGTACTGCAAAGGCCCCTGAGCCCCAGAAAAGAGACCGACCAGATGACTCTAGGTCGCCGGCTCAACTGGAGGCAAAGAGGCCAAAAAAAGGGGAAAAAAAATCATATGCGGAGGCCACAGTCGATCGGGCCCATCTTGATGTGGCAATAGTCACAGCAACGAATCGGGATCTGACCCTGGAGGAAGCCGCATACCTTAAAGACCAGGTGAACGAGAAGCTCTACGCTGAGGCGGACTTGGAGAAAAGGCTAGGGCCTGCTTTCCAAGCCTGTCCCAGGCTTGTTGAGGGAGCTCTCCGTTTCTGGTGCGAGAGTGAACTGACAGTGAACTGGGTTCAGGAACTGGCTGATTGCACACTGTTACCCTCGGGTGACAAGGTGCAGATGGTGCTGCAGTCAGCCATTCCCACGCGAATGCGGATAGCCCTGTTCCTGCCGAACTACACCGGACCTCTGAAGAGACTGCACTCTCTTCTGAGGTATCAAAATGGAATGTGGTACGACCTCGACTTGTGGTCCTTATATAAGGCCACAAGGGTTTGGGGGGACAATCCTGGTGTGTTCCTCACATTAGGGCTACCACGTGCCCAGGTTGAAAAACTCCTGGCGCGAGATCGCAGCGTGGCGTTCGGTTACGGTCGGGTGCACGCTAAGTTTATCCTTGCAAAAGGAAAACTTGGAGACATGCCGGCCAAACACCACGAGGCGACTCCGTCAACATCCACGAGTGACCAGCCCGATGCTCCCTTGGCTCCTGACCAACCAGGGCCCTCCACACACCAACCAGTGGAGGAGGAGGTCGAACCGCTCCAGAGAGCAATGGACGAGCTGTGCCGGTTGATGAACGACAACCCTTCCCCAGTGCCGTGGCTTGACTCTATGATGACATCGTCATCACCAGCAGAGTCACACGCACCAACCCAAAAGGAAGAGGAGGAGGACATCGGACACGATGCTCCCCAATAACACTCAAATCCTCCAAGCAAATCTCCAACATAGTCACGCGGCGACGGCTACCCTACGCACAGTGTTGGAGAAAACCCCAAACATCATCGCCCTGATTCAGGAGCCGTGGATCAGAGGAAACCGTATTTGTGGTCTCAATAATACCGGAGGTAAGTTGTTTTATGATACCACATCCCAAACACCAAGAGCCTGCATACTCATTCCTAATCATATGCAGGGTTTGTCCCTTATGCAATTCTGTTCTAGGGACCTGATCGCTGTCAAGATCCAGACAGCTGATACGGGCCTACCAGAGATGGTGCTAGCCTCCTGCTATATGCCCGGCGACGCTGAGGACTGCCCACCAAAGGAGCTAGCTGAACTTGTGCGGTACTGCGAGACGCTCCGAACAGAGATCGTCATTGGGGCTGACGCGAACGCACATCACCCGCTCTGGGGGTGTCAGAAATCAAATTCCAGAGGAGAGGTACTATCAACATATTTATTCTCCACTAACCTAAATGTAGCTAACATAGGATCCGAACCAACATGGGTCACATCCCGAGGGCAAACAATAGTAGATATAACCTTAGTTAGTAGAGGAGCTTCTCATCTTATAACGAATTGGCATGTGTCTCAAGATGTAAGTTGCTCCGACCATAGGCGAATCTGTTTCGATCTATCTAACCAATTTCCCGAACAGCCATCCAAACGTAACCCACGGTCAACGAATGTCCTGAAATATCGAACATTACTGAGGGACGAGTTAACCTCCGCAACCGCGCCAAATCTAGATAGTACAGTAGCGATTGAAGACAATGTCAGATTTCTCACTGATGCTATCACCAAATCTTACGAGGCGTCCTGCCCCCTTAGGAAACCCACAACTCCAGGAAAAGAGTCTAGTAGATGGTGGGATGGGGAACTCGAATCTATGCGCGGTGAACTTCGTAATCTCTTTAACAAAGCCAAAAACTCCAGAATACCAGATGACTGGGAGGAATACAAATTATTCCTAAGAAAATACAAAAAACTTACTAGATCACGCAGAAGGAAAGCTTGGCGGAAATACTGTGAATCAATAGAATCAAACAATAAGGCGGCGAGAATCAGGAAACTCCTGGCTTCAGATAATAATCTCACCGTAGGGCCGCTAAAAAAACCAGATGAAACATACACTACCACACATACAGAAACACACAAATTGCTACTGGAATGCCACTTCCCAGACTGCCGTCACACTGATGAAGTGTACTGGCCAGAGGAACCAATCAGCAGCCCCACGAACATAGATGTATCCCAAGCTGAAAAGATAGTCACACAAGATAGAGTTGAATGGGCAATCAAAACCTTCAACCCCTTCAAATCGCCGGGTCTTGACGGCATAATTCCGGCACTACTACAGTGGGCCAGAGATATCATCACCCCGTGGTTGGTGAAACTTTACCAATCGTGCATGGCGCACAGATATACCCCCCTACCATGGCGGGAGGTTAAAGTGACCTTCATTCCCAAACCTGGAAAATCTGACTATACGGACCCCAAATCTTTTAGACCCATTAGCCTAACTTCTTTTCTCTTAAAAACACTAGAGAGACTCTGTGACAGATTCATTAGAGAGGAGATATTAACAAAAAAGCCCCTACATACTCAACAGCATGCCTACACGAAGGACAAATCAACCGAAACAGCTCTCCACAGAGTTGTTTCCAAAATTGAGTGTGCTCTCAGCACTAAGTTGTCCTCATTATGCACCTTCATAGACATTGAAGGTGCCTTCGATAAAACCAATATCCCAAGTATCAATAGAGCCCTGGAAAAATTCCATGTTAATCCCACACTGCGGGGCTGGATAGTAAACATGTTGAAACTCAGAGCGGTACAAATAACTGTTAATGACACCAACAGAGCGGTGGTGACAAGGGGTTGTCCTCAAGGAGGTGTTTTATCCCCACTGCTCTGGAACATGGTGGTCGACTCACTCATTAAAAGACTAAACATGCAAGGCTACCTAACTATTGGCTATGCAGACGATCTCACGATTCTCATAAACGGAAACCATGCGAACACCCTCTGCAATCAAATGGGTCACGCTTTGAGGGTGGTTGAAAAATGGTGTAAAGATTTTGACCTACACGTCAATCCTAAGAAGACTGAACTAATTCTCTTTACTCGCAAACGGAAACTACCGCCGTTTGACCCTCCTAAGTTGTTTGGCACGCAACTTACTTTATCCAAAACAGTAAAATATCTAGGAATCACCCTAGATGATAAACTTAACTGGAAACCACACTTAGAAAAGGTAATAAAAAAAGCCAGCGCAACCCTTTGGCAATGTAAAAGAATCTTGGGTAAGAACTGGGGACTCAAACCGAGAATTACACACTGGCTTTATACCACTGTCATCAGACCGGTGATAACCTACGGAGCTCTGATCTGGTGGCCAAGAACGAAACTTGTTACAGCCCAACATGAATTAGACAAGATGCAACGACAGGCTTGTCTAGCAATAACGGCCGCACTAAAAGCCTTACAAAATCTCCCCCCACTGTATTTATACATACAGCAAGAAGCAGCCATCTCTGCTGTAAGGCTACAGAGAGCAGGACACCTAAGCAACGACTCCAGAATCCTACATACTGAAATACTCACAGAAGCGTTGAAAGACCAGCCCCTACTGGCCGCTCCGTGTGATAGGATCACCAAAACTATTAGATCCAAACATAACTATCGGGTTATACTTGACGAAGAAAAGTCAGACTTCTCTGGCCCTAAGGAGTTACGTGTGTATACTGATGGGTCTAAGACCAATCAAGGCACGGGGGCTGGCACACACTCCCTAGATCTAAATATAAGAATATCAAAAAGCCTGGGCCAATATAACACTGTTTTTCAGGCTGAATGTCTTGGAATCATCCAAGCTGCCCAGGCCATAAAAGCAAGAAAAATCTCAGAAATGACCATAAAAATTATATCTGACAGCACTTCTGTCCTGCAAGCCCTCAATCGAAGCGAATACACTTCAGGTCTAGTCCTGGAATGTCACCAAGCCTTAGAAGAAGTGGCGCAGGACAACAATATTATCCTGCAATGGATAAAAGGCCATAGTGGGTCCTTAGGCAATGATGCGGCTGATGAGCTGGCTAGAGGGGGATCATAATACCTCTTCCATTCAATCAGCTGCGCACGTGGCTAAGGGAACGCACACAAACCCTAGCAAGCGCGTGTTGGCAAGGCACGCCTGGCTGCAGACAGTCTAAAGAGGCAATGCCAACTCTTAGGAAAAATCTGACCAGATATGCCTTACGCCTTAGCAGACCAAATCTACGAACTCTAGTGGGTGTTATCACAGGGCACTATGCCCTAAACAAACACTTCCACACTCTAGGCATCACCGACAGCCCTCTGTGCCGTGCGTGCATGGAGGCGGACGAAACGGTCACTCATGTGCTCCAGGAATGCAACGGAGTAACCGATATCCGAAATAACACCATCGGATCCAAAAAGTCGCTACCAGAGGCAATGGCTGACCTGGATAAGCTTTTGTCCTTCTGGTCTGAATTAGGTTGGGAAACTTAAACGGCCAAATGGCCCACGTACAATGGCCCACCTCGCAGCTGGGTTAAGTGCGGAAACCCGAGGCGGTTAGCGCCCAACAATAATAATAATAACACATTATTGTTTTATTAAGATAGTCCGTGGCGTGACACATTATGGTTCTGGCTGAAAACCAGTTTTAAAGGCATATGCCTTTAAATAATGCTGAGCCAGAAGCCAATTCTTTGCCTTTGTGTGCTTTTATTCCTTTTAGTATTTTTAATTTTGTTTCTGTTTTTTTTTTATTTTTTTATGTTGTTATTTGTTTTCGATTATTTTACCACGTACTTTTGATATGGCGATAAAAAATTGTGAATTATTTGTATTTTGTCACAGTTGTGCCCTTAGGCAATGAATAAATACTATCTTTCTTTCTTTCTTTTTCTTTTTTTTTTTCGTTGATAAAAACTGGTCCTCGATGGCTTTGACCGTGCCAAATTTGGTGGTGATGAACGGTTTTGGAGGAGTTCTCTGACAAGCCCAATACAAAAGTGGGGATTTAGTGGAGAATTAAAATAAACTAACAACCAGTTGCAAAAATTGTGCATACCTGCATATCTTATCTCTTCTTCAGATTCTCTTCTTATCTTACATCTATCTTACAGTAAAAGAAGTAAAAATAAACACCGAAACCGAAATTTGGAACGGGATTTCTTAAAGTTGCGACCGTTACTATAAGGATATTAAAGTTGTTAAAAATATGTAACATGTGACGAATTTTATTGACATTGAAACATAATTATACTTAAAAAACCCGAATCAAGTAAAAAAAGTAACAAAAAATTAAGTTGCTTTAGTACCTTACTATTTTTTTTCCTATCAAAGATTTTTGTGTTTTGTGTTAGTTGCATTTCCCCGTAAATTTTCACCAAGCGCCGTTTTATAGATCGTGTGAAGTTCAGATTGCCATGCTAGAAGTAAGATACTGACCAATTATTGATACTAAATCTATCCGCATTACAATTCTCACTTCTCTCACGTGCCTCATGCTACCATTCCAGGATTGCACTAAGCGGCAATTAATAGACTAGATCCGTGAAATAGACATTTGATTTAGTCTCTCAAACTATCAATGGGAATTAATGGCATGATCAAAAGCATAGAGAACTTCTTAATAGAGATGATATAAAGAATATGACTTAAACGAAACAAATGTATGACCGACATGATAGTCCAGTGGGTAGAACACCCGCCCGAAAACAGAAGGGCGTGAGTTCCAATCCTGGGACGGACCTACACCAATTTGTCTTTTCTAAAGTCATATGTGTGGTTAATTTATCATGGTTGTTAACGGTGAGGGAAAACATCGTGAGGAAACCCATATGGCTGAGTTGTACTTAGTCATGTGACAGTGTATTCGTACAAAACGGCGATAGGCCTGCCCCCTATCACGTGAGTACACTGTCTAAGCAAAACGTGGGTACCTTCTCTGGAAACTAGATGGCGCTTGCCATGTGAGTTCAGAAGTATTGGTACCTCTGCCAACCCCTTCGGGGATAAACGGCGTGAACGTTTATGTTATGTTATGTTATGTAAATGTATGACCAACAACAGTCAGAACATTGAACCAACCATTCAGGGTGTTCAGGACAACGTATTTTGACAATTAACTTATAGTCGTGTAGTGCCGACTTAAAATGACACTACCCCTTCTACCCACGGGTTTCGTAAGAGACGACTAAGGGTTTTTAGGTTGTTTTTGGGCGATGCGGTTGGACCCATCACATTTTTCGAATATCATCGCCCTTGAAAGCAAGGTAGATGCATTTTTCCAAATTTGGCTGAGGTGTTCCTAGCTCTAAACTTCTGGATACCCCTTTTTGGGATTTATGGCCATGAGTGTATGTATGTACGGAATTTGTATATGTGCGGAATGTATGTAGCAATTTTTGTACTAAAATATGTTCGGTTTCCGCTCTATTTACTTAAGTCGTCTATGATCAAAAACATCGCGAAATGGGGTACCTATGGAATTAGATTTATGTGTAACAAACTAAATTTAATTAAAATTCAGTCACCAAATAAGTTCTAACAACTTCTATTTTAAGCGAGGTTAAAGTAATTAATTAAATGGCATCATACCTATGTAAAATCGTTTAACTTTATCTTTTTTTAAATATGGATCGTTTAATAGGACATGGGTTGACAAACTTTCGTGATTTATGCCAAGTTAAACTGGTTTTCAAACAATTTGGTCAAATCAAATACGTATCTCATCACAGATTTAAATTTAACTTTACTGTGTGTGTTGTAACGCCTTACTTAGAGTTATTAGCAATATAGCTAGTCAGCAATAAATTGGTTTTAAACTTGTATTATGTTCATCATAAGAGCTTTCCTGCAATAACAGTCAGAATTACGTATATATGCAGAATATTTAATTTTTGAAAATCCGTGACAACATATTTACTAATAACTTTCTTACTTACTGGTTTTTCCCTGGAATATTTTTGCCGTGTAGTGTCGGCTTAGAATAACACTACCCCATTTCTAACCGTTCGTGATCGTAAGAGGCGACTAAGGGTCTAGGGGCTTTTTAAGTGATTTTTGGGCGATGTGGTTGGAGACCCGTCACCTAAATCATTTATTATTACCATCTTTTCCCCACTCAACTTCCAAAAGTGGCTGAGGAATATAATTCCTTAGCTCTGGCTACCCCTTCCAGGGAAATATAGCCGTGAGTATATGTATGTATAGTAGTATAGTAGTATGTATTCACTAGGCCGTCTTCTACTAACGACACCATCCACATTTATCCCTTCCCTTCGTTATTTTCATCCATCCGCTTCATAATATCGGTGATTTAAAGAATTCTCAGTTAGTTTCAGGGATCAATATATTTGTGAGTCGGTAACCAATGTTTTGCTTTGGCATAAAAATAGTAGATAGTTACATACATACATATGCTATAAATTCCTATAAGGGGTAGCCAGAGCTAAGGAATTAGAAATTCCTCACCCACTTTTAGAAAGTTTAGTGGGGAAAAGATGGTAAAATAAAGGTTGTTGGTGATGGTTCTCCAACCGCATCGCCCAAAAATCCCTTAGAAGCCCCAATACCGTTAGTCGCTTCTTACGTACACCCACCGGAAGAAATGGGGTAGTGTTATTCTAAGCCTTTTAGTATAATAATGAGTAAAGAGCTCATTCCATTTGTCTGAATTAAGACGTCTGAAAGCCATAGAATCTGAATTCAGACTAGTGGAATAACGTTCAGAACGCCAGGCTTCTGAAAAGTAGACAAATTTGTGTAGTGGAATAACAAGCGTCTGCGGCAGTAACTTCGAAGGACGTCTGAATTCAGAAACGACAAAGTGTAATGGAATAATCTCTTAAGTAAAATTGTGATCTTCAAATGTGTTGAATATGGTCGTATAACAGACGTGAACTACATTACAACAGTGGTTTTCTAAAAGTTTCAATTAATCTCGGCTTAAAATAACTAGTTTTATCTGAATTAACTATTTTTAATACAACTGCTCATAATTTTACTTTCGTTAGGCACGTGAAACTTCTTATTAGAAAAACTGTTTTTTTGCTGTGTAGTGTCAGCTTCGAATAGCACTACCCCATTTCTTTCAGTGGGTGTACGTAAGAGGCGACAAATGGTATTGGGGCTTTTAAGGGATTTTTGGGCGATGCGGTTGGAGACCCATCACCAACAACCTTTATTTTACCATCTTTTCCCCAATTAACTTTCCATAAGTGGCGGAGGAATTTCTTATTCCTTAGCTCTGGCTACCCCGTCTAGGGATTTATAGCCGTGAGTATATGTATGTATTTTTTTTTTTCATTGCGTAGTACTGAATGTATGTATTAGTTGTAATTAAAAACGAGGTTCCACGAAAAACTCATGAAACTAAAGTATTTTAATTTAAATTCAATCGTTTTAGTAAATAAATGATCGATTTCAGATAAATTATCAATATTATTCATTCATTCAGTAATTGCATTTCACCAAATCCACCTTGAATGTAATCATTAACTTTCCTGACTCGTATTTCTTTATTTATATTTCCTCACACATTGCCATGGGCATTCCTATCATTATTGTATCCAATTGTGTATTTTATTTTATTTATCTCAGTTAGTAACATCTCCGGGCAACATCGCCTGCCTGCTTGCCCTTATTCTTAAGCATGAGCGCTATTTTATTGACACGATAACGGTTAGAATGAGATGGCAGTTTACGATACTAAGTAAGTGCGTAAGAGATGGCTGCTTTATTCCACGCTATAACTAGTTAAACACCGCTTGTACTAGCTGGGCTGATGTTCCTTGATCATTGTGCAAAATTTTATGAAAATTGGGCAAACGTTCCAAAAAATTGAGAAAAGAACTAAAATCTCAAAAATTTTGGAAGTAAAAGAGATAAATATATAACTTCATGCTTATATAAAAAGGGGTACGCAGAGTGAGCCGGAGCACGAGAAAAGATTAGTTTAATAATAAAAAACTTGAATAATATATATACTGTATATTTATAAAATAAAATAAAACTTAAGCTGGTTCAATAGGTATTTTAGTTTCTGGCAGTTCTGGCGGTCCTGGCGATGTACTCCAGAGCGCGGGCGATTTGTGGAGGCACTGGAGGAGGAGTGGGGATAGCATCACCCTGTTAACAATGAAAATAAATATTTTTTAAAAAACTGAGAAACACGCTTTTAAAGCACATTTAATTAAAAAGTAAATAATAATTCCCAATATAAGTTGAAGATCATGAAAAAGCGTGGGTTGCTCGAAAAATAAAAAATGTGGCACAGAACAGCACAAAGCCGTGTTAATAAGTTATTTTATTGTTATCCCTTTTCATACTACTGAACTGATATTCAATCGCCCTATTTCGCGCACACTTTTATTTCTAGAATGAGGGAACATCTCTTGAAGTAAAAAATAGTAGATTGCGAGAATAATTAAAATAAACCAGTAAAATAGGCTTTGCGAACAGTTTGTAAAGTAAAGGGAGTTTGGCCATGTGTCATTTCACTAAAACTAAACATTTAATCAATGTACACTAGGGATACGGTAAGAGTGGTGCATAACATGAATGGTAGTGTAATAAGACTTTGTTATGCATGAAACCGGGACGTAGACCGGGAGGTCGCGGGTTCGAGCCCTGCTCGTACCGAAATTTTTCTTGCCTTAATTGATTAGTAATTAATGAAATAGCTGCTCTAAACTGCAAGAAAAAAAACCACACTGCAATAAACAAAATTAAACTTTGTTAATACCTGAGGTTGGAATCCGTTTTCATCAGCAACATATGAGATAGAGATGACCTTGCCCTCAGGAGAAGTGTAGGAGTAGGATCCCTGGGCGACCACCGGTGCGACTGGAGGGTTTCCGCCGAAGTACCGTGGCACTCCTTGTTCCTGGGCTGCAATACCGTTGCTGGTTTCGTAGCTGTGAGAATATATTCATTAGTACGTTGTAACTACTCTGAAAGCTCAGTGGGAGAGCACCAAGTTTGATGCAAAAAAAAGTGTTTTTAAGTACCATGTCGGGTTTTTGACGTTGTACTGCTGTGCAGGGTGGGATAAAACATCGTGAAGAAACCCACATCATCGAATTATACTAAACTAACATGAACGAATGCAATGATTTCTCCTCTCGGGTATACACAGCGTGAAACTTGGATGCTGTGTTTTATTATAACGTGTTTTTTTTATATTTGACTAACAACAGTTTTTGAGACATCTTTAATTACTATCAGTATAATCCTTACAACATAGTAGCACGTATATCAATATAAGGATATGTACATATTCCATCTTCATCTTTATAAACTTACCATATTTAAGTACCTCAAAAAAAAAATCCGCTACAAAAGCATGATAAATTTCGAGTTTAAAGCAAAATAGGCTTTTACAGGACATAAAGTACCATCTCAACATGAAAATGTAAACTATTTACTCAAGCTTCATTAATTTGTCTAATAAAAAAATTTAGTCAATTAAATTAAATAATAAAAAAACTTATATTACGTCTCGTTAGGAATAAAATATTTTTTTAAACCTACAGACTGAAAAATATTTAATACGTTATTACAAATATATTTTTTAAATTAACTCATATATATTTTAAATACACGTTTTCCGTTATTTATTTATTTTAATTGATATTGCTAATATAAATAAAAAACTTACTAGTAGTTGTAGCTGCCATCAGGGTTAGCTTCGCTGCCAGATTTCAGGGTTTGCGCGTACGAGTCAGCATCTCTCACGAAGGAAACTGGGACGACCTTGGGCACTTGTTTCGGGAAGGGAACCGTTTTGAAAGGTCTGTATGGAGGTTGATTGAAACTGGCAAAAGCTGAAGCCCGGCCGCCGAACTGGGCGTTGGCACTTACGACCACTAAGGCGAGGGTAGCGAGCTGCAAAAAAATATAATACATTAACGTTTCATTTTGATAATTGTTCAATTGAGGGTAAAATGCCAAATTTGTATAATTTTTTTTATCTCGAGGAAGCAGTAAAAGTAATGAATCTTTGAAAATGATATCAGATTGTTTACTACTAATTTACGAAAAATAAGCCAAATGGGGATGTAATTGTAACCTTATAGTATTTACTGAAACACATAATTTCTTGAACAACAAGAGGTAGAAAACTAATACGTGTAATGGTCAGTGCCAGTAATAATTATAACTACCTAAATAACTTTCTTAGAACGAGTATAGTTTATAGTATATTGTGACTCTTATATTTCTTTTATGATAATGGATTTCCTTATATTATCTTTTAGGAAAACGTACAAACGTACTAGGATTAATTTTTTTCATAATTAAAAGAAGAGACTCAACAGTGTTTTGTCTTTTTTACGATGATAGCTAGTCATAATTATAATACATACTTTATGAATATATTGACACAGTTATTGTTTGTATGTAATAGATTTTTATAATCAAAACATAACAAACACAGACTATTCTATACCATTTTGTTGCATTATCCCTGAACGATTACCATACCATAATATAGCATTTTTACGATTATAACTATGACATATAGTTTTCTTGTTGTTTTAATTAAGTTATCACTACAAATAAAACTAAAACAAATTCCATATGGTTCACATCTGTTTCTCGTATGTTATTAAATTTTGTTAATATCGATACTCACAACGAATTTCATTGTTGCAATTTTGGTAGCTCCGGTGGACTACTTTGTGAGAATGTCTTGATAAAAAATCTTACCAACTTTTTATATCGTTCGGCGATCTGCCCACTCCAGCAAACTATTCACCTTTAAAGTTGAACTGACTTAGTAAATTTATTTGTTCCCCAGTTTTTCGTATTCTGTTGGACAGGTTGGGTTATTAGGCAGGTAACTTTAATAAAGTTAAAGTTGAGTGAGTTGCTTAATAGGTGTAATTTATTTTAGATCTATTTGATATGCTTAAAAAAATGAAATGGGTGTTGTGAAATTGTTAGAGGGTTTAAGAGGCAATCAGAGTGTTATTTTAAAGACAAATATGGAGATTAACAGGTTGTCTAGAATAGATCGCGCTAAGTGAAAAGACCGCCATTTGACGTTTTGTTTAAGAAGAAATAATTAGTAAAATGCCGAATTTATGTTGTGAAATAAATGAAAGCTGCCTTCGCTCTCTAACAGTGAGCACTAGGCTCATAATCTCGGGTTCTATTCCAGGGATGTATGCTAGCAAATTGAAGTTTGGTCGATGTAACTCAGTATGGGAAGATATTGCGAGCTTAAAGCTGAAGCGGGGTGGATCATTGCCAAATCACCCTATTCATGATAGACACGAGCTTGGTAGGGACATATGTGTACTTCGTTGAATATTGAATATTGACTTATTTGTTATATTTTGGTTGGATGGTTGTCTTTTGCAGACAAGAAACGGAGATATTCAATTCAACTTGTATTTTGTATTTTCTAAGACTTTCACGATTGCACATTATAATTAAAAGTATTGACTTTCGGATGATTAAATCGCGTGTTATTACATGGTTTTTTAAAGCCCGACGTTTCGATAACTTTTCAGTTATTATGGTCACGGGAAGACCAACCATGTAATAACACGAGATTAAAATATCCGAAAGTCAATAGTTGTTTTAATTATCAACTTGTATTTTAACTTGTGTTTCGATTCCAACAGTTATTTTTATATTGAAAATGTTATTGTTCCCATTTTGATTTAGAAGAACCAACTAGATTTGGAAATAAACAGGAGATGATTTGAGAGTTCACTCTATGATTAAATATTACCCGCTGAATTTGGAATTGCCGGTGTTTTCTTTTAAAAGGTCAATTTAAGCGATATGGTTCTGAGAAAAACTTATTACAGTGTTCAATATTTTCTAAACGATTAAATCTCATTGCATACAGGAAACTATCTTTCCCTTCCATTCCTTCGTTATTCACTGGAATAATTGTCAGGTGAGAATTTTTATAACCACATCATGTGTTTGGTTTTTTGTCCTGGGCAATTGGTTTTGGTACGTCAATCTTTAAAGTTAACATTGTAATGCAAAATTTTATTGATTTATTTAAAAAAATCGATATGATAAAATGTGGTTACGAATTTCTTGTCGTCTTCTTCTCTTCATCTACCTAGAAAACCTAGAGAAGCGACGTAAATTCAATATATGTTTGGTTTAATTGACATGGAGTAAATAATATTTTAGTTTTAACACCATTTAAAATATATATTATGACTTTAATATGACTAGGGACTTTTTGACAGATTAGTTCTATATTTTCATTATAAAATATATGTAATATTACATTGGTTCTATATAATGTTAGAATTTAAGACTTATGTTATTGAATGAATTAAAAACATCAGTGGAAAATTGTGAAGTAAAGGCAAAAAATTGTGCGAATTTTATCTTCGCATGTACCGCGCGCTGCACTGAAGATTCATCAGATGATCGGAATCAACAGATGGATTTTATTGAATTTGAATTAAGTCTGGAAAATATGGTAAAGTAAGTGATTTTTGGAGATGGAATTTCAGGTAGATCCTCCCAAAATTACTGAAGAATTATATTAGTGAGAACAAATCTAATATATAAAGGATAAATAAAGGAAAGAAAAATTTAATTTAATTAAATCAAATATATTATACGAAAATAATGTGTACCGTTAGAAACGCTCATAAGAGAGTTCTATCTCTTTCAAAACGTGGTGATATTTCACCTTACTTTTAATTTGCAGCTCTCAAGTTATAGGGTCATTGCATTTGTATACTGATACTTTTTAGTTGAAAGGATGAGGCACAGTAAATTGGTGTAAAATATATTTAATGCGAATATAGATAGTAATTGCAGTAGAAAACAACGGTAGAGGACACATCTTTACAAAAAAGAGAATTCGCTAAAAGCACAATCGTCGAATCTTGAAGAATAAAAAGACATGTGTAGCTTAAAAAAGCATTAACCCATTTCTTCCCGCGGGCGTCGTTAGAGATCAGAGGCTTATTAAGTGATTATTGGTTGATGTGGCTAAGACCCATCAATCACAAATTTTCTTTTGTTTTTATAATATATATACATACATACATATACTCACGGCTATAAATCCCTGAAAGGTGTAGCCAGAGCTAAGTAATTAGAAATTCCTCAGCCACTTTTGGAAATACGAGTGGGGAAAAGATAGTAAAATAAAGGTTGTTGGTGATGGGTCTCCAACCGCATCGCCCAAAAATCCCTTAAATAGCCCCAATACCGTTAGTCGCCTCTTACGTACACCCACCAGAAGAAATGGGGTAGTGCTATTCTAAGCCGACACTACATAGCATTTATAATATAGTATGTAGTTATTTATGTATGTGTTCATATTCGTTAAATATCTATATTATTTCGTATGATTAATATTTATATTGTTATTTAAATTAAATAAGTTAGTCATAAATAAAAGATGTTATTAAAAGAAAGAAAAATTTCGACACTGGCGGGGTTTTTCTTTCCTTTAATAACATCTTTTATTTATGAGTAATAATCCCCACATGAGGAATTCATGTCAAAAAACATTAAATTAAATAAGTTAGTTTTAAGTAAGCTTAATAGATTATTTTATTATGTTTTTTTGGCCTTGTTTTGTGCATCACCGAAATAATTAATTTATCGATCTCACCTTCCAAAGGTTGTCTGGTAGAGATCGCTTTTAGCGATAAGACCGCCAATTGTACCTCACTGTTAACTGTTTGATCATATTATTAATTTTGTAAATTTGTGTTTGATGTGCAATAAAGAGTTATTCTATTCTATTCTATTCTCCCTACTCAACTTAACTTCCAAAAGTAGCTGGGAAGATTATGATTCTAAAGCACAGGCTACTTTTTTTCGGATTTTAAGCCGTTCCTATATATATGGTGACTATTTATTGGTGACTCATGGGGTGAAGTTCTGTATCATCAGGACGCACGGCAGTGCGTCAAGCCAAGCCAAGGCGGCGAGCGCGCACCGTAAATGTATATTACACGAACCATTTGGAGCGACTTTTTACACCATCATAACTCAAAATCTAATCAACATAAACCAACCAAATTTGGCTCATTTGTTGATATCAAGGAGACAAACTAGTAGCCCAATTTCCATAAATACATAACAAAGGGTTATTAAGATATAAACGTCCAAAAATCGCGATTTTATAGTGATTCACTGACATATAGATCAAAAAGCTAACCCACTTCCAGATATCCCAGGAAGTTGAAATTCGGCATCCAGGTCGGTGATCAAATATTAACAAAGGAAAAAATCTGAAAACGGAGAATTTCTAAGATTTTTCAATATTTCCCCCACAAGAACATTTTGTATAGAAATCGTCTGCGTACAGGCTATATCTATATATAGGCTATATATAGTAGATACGACAGACAGGCTTATATTGCGCTCTCTAGAGTTAAAACACTCGACGGAGTACATCTCATTAACCTCGATCCCAGTCAAATTAAGGCACAAGAAAGCTCCATAATAGAATATAATCGCCTTCGAACAATATACCGCCCTGACTTGCCGCATTTAAACATAAACAGAAAACGAGTAAAAAAAGTTACAGATACTGAATGGGCAATGCGTCTAAATATTTCTAATATCCAAGACGGTGAAGATCATTGTTCAAAAAATAAAATCAAACGCAGAAAAAAAAATACCAACTTATTTCTTAACAAAAAGTAATGATATCCCACCAAAAACATTTTAAATGTAAAAAATGTTAGCCAAGCAAATACAATACAAAAAATTATAATATGTTAACTAAAAGACTTCGCAGACAAAAGGATTGATATCTGAATGGTTGCCAAGCACTGCAGATAATCCTGAAATACAAAGTAGATGAAATGAAAGTTTTGATTTAATTTGGCTAGTTTTCACCACAAACTCAAATTAAAATGTACCTAGCAGATAAGTTGATTATCATGATAACTCGTATGTGGAAACGAGCCAAGTTAAATCAAAACTTTAATTTAACTTGTTATCTACTTTGTATTTCAGGATTATCTGCAGTGCTTGGCAACCATTCAGATATCAATCCTTTTGTCTGCGAAGTTATTTAGTTAACATATTATAAATTTTGTATTGTATTTGCTTGGCTAACATTTTTTACATTTAAAATGTTTTTGGTGGGTTTCTCTTTACTTTATAGATATGAAATGATGGGTTGGACCTTGCTTTATCGGAACAAAATATTTTGCGTCAGTTTAGCCAGTAAAGGCAGTCAGTTAACCCTCAGATAAGATGAATCCATGAATCCATAACCCAGATAACTTTCCTCGTAGGCGCTATGTCATGTCGATTATCTAATAACTCAAGTAGATATGAATCAATACAGCCGTGATAGTCTACTGGGTAAAACGCATGCCTCTCAATACATACAGGCGTGAGTTCAAATCACGAGTCGGGCCTGCAACAGTTTGTCTTTTCTAAAGTCATACTTTCCAAGTAAAACATTTGGGTACTCTAAAAACCAGATGACAATGTTACGTGATGTTCAGAAGTATTAGTACCTCTGCCAACCCCTTCGAGAATATACGGCGTGAACGTTTGGGTTTGAGTGGAGAATATGAATGAAAAGTTTAAAACAGCATTTACTCGTATGCTTTATTTTCGTAGGAATTTTTAATGATAGTCCATGATAGACGACATGATAGTCCAGTGGGTAGAACACCCGCCCGAAAACAGAAGGGCGTGAGTTCCAATCCTGGGTCGGGCCTACACCAATTTGTCTTTTCTAAAGTCATATGTGTGGTTAATTTATCATGGTTGTTAACGGTGAGGGAAAACATCGTGAGGAAACCCACATGGCTGAGTTGTACTTAGTCGTAGTAGTTGTAGTTAGTATTTTTATTTGATTTAAACACTTTATTGCATACAAAACAACACAAAAACATTATATTACAGAATAGGTACAACAGTATATGTACATAAAGGCGGACTTATCGCCTTTACGCGATTTCTTCTAGTCAACCTTTATGGTGAGGCACAAAAATAGACAACTCTTTAAAACATTATGGTCAAGTATACATGCAACCTAAACAGAACTTAACTAAACACAACTTATTTATAACCTGTATATTAATTATATATGTATAATAATTATTACACACATATCTTGAAATCAAAAGAAATACTATTACTGCTATGTTAGTGAGTTAAAGTGCTAACAGACGATCGAACATGTACGGCGCGTACCAGTGTTCGTGGTACGGGCCGTACCAAAATTGAACGTGTGTAGAACACCGGAAGAAATGGGGTAGCGCTATTCTAAGCCGGCTCTACACAGCGTTTACTGCACTACACGTACACTACACAGCGAAAGTTAATTAGATAATAATATATTTTTTTCTATATTTTGAAAAACTTCCGTGATAGTCAAATAGGTATAACGATCACGCGTCAATACATACAGGCGTGAGTTCAGATCCCGGCTGGGGCCTACACCAATTTGTGTTTTCTAATGTGTGGTTAATTTATCATGGTTGATAACGGTGAGGGAAAACATCATGAGGACACCCACATGGCTAGGATGTACTAAGTCATGTGACAGTGTATTAGTTGAAAACGTAAGCCCTATTACGTGAGTACACTGTCTAAGCAAAACGTGGGTTTTACCTACTTTGGAAACTAGGTGGCGCTGCAGCGCGCTGTCACGTTGTTCATTGGTACCTCTGCCAACCCCTTTTACTGTTAATGTTTTAATAAACTTTTTAATGTTATGATAAAATCTTTCCAAATCTCACAAAGTGAAATTGTACCACTTCTTAAATCCGGAGGAGATAAAATTAGTCCTGTTGGTTATAGACCTATATCTGCCACTGTTTAGTAAAATATTCGAAAAACGAATGTTCAATCAAATGCTTTTGCTTTCGTTTATATTATAAACTTTATAACAAATTGTTTCATCTCATCAAGATACAGGCGTTGGATACCGGTGTGAAGTTAGCGGCCGATTTCAGCGGCCGATTATAAACCGACCAAATTAAAAAGTCTTCAATTCAAACACATAAAACCATTCAAATACTGCATAAAACATGCTAAATAAACAAGTTATTCATCGATTTATGTTCAGACTCCTACTAAAGGTAAGACGGATAAACCTAGACTCCCTTAAACCTAATGTAGAGTAAGTGGTCAAAAGAAAAATCCAAAAAGAAGTATTTGACATCGACCCAAAGCTTCTAGCCACCCTGAAAGTGGTGCCAATAGAAGCGTGTGAATATGTCCTTTAAAACCACGACCCAAACATACCATTATGAAGAGCTTTTAACCCTCCTTTGATATGTAGAGTATAAAGTCGAAATGAAAAATATTAAAAAAACCGATTAGATATAGACCCAAAGCTTCTAGCCACTCTGTAAGTGGTGTCAGTAGAACCGCATCGGTTAGTTCTATGCAAAACATATCAAGTCATATTATTATAAAGAGCTTTTAACCCTTCATTCGTATGGTACAATCCAGCGGCCGATTGCGCTCATACGAATAGCTAAGATAAATTTGACCAAAAGCTTCTAGCCACACTGTTAGTGATGTCAATAGAAACGCCTTGGTTAGTTCTATGCAAAACATATCAAGTCATATTATTATGAAGAGCTTTTAACCCTTCATTCGTAAGGTACAATCCAGCGGCCGATTGCGCTCATAAAAATCGCTTTGATCAATTTGACCAAAACCTTCTAGCCACTCAGGAAGTGGAATCAATAGAAACGCCTTGGTTAGTTCTATGCAAAACATATCAAGTCATATTATTATGAAGAGCTTTTAACCCTTCATTCGTAAGGTATAATCCAGCGGCCGATTGCGCTCATACAAATAGCTAAGATAAATTTGACCAAAAGCTTCTAGCCACACTGTAAGTGGTGTCAATAGAAGCGCCTTGGTTAGTTCTATGCAAAACATATCAAGTCATATTATTATGAAGAGCTTTTAACCCTTCATTTGTAAGGTACAATCCAGCGGCCGATTGCGCTCATACGAATAGCTAAGATAAATTTGACCAAAAGCTTCTAGCCACACTGTTAGTGGTGTCAATAGAAGCGCCTTGGTTAGTTCTATGCAAAACATATCAAGTCATATTATTATGAAGAGCTTTTAACCCTTCATTCGTATGGTACAATCCAGCGGCCGATTGCGCTCATACAAATAGCTATGATCAATTTGACCAAAACCTTCTAGCCACTCAGGAAGTGGAATCAATATAGGCGCCTTGGTTAGTTCTATGCAAAACATATCAAGTCATATTATTATGAAGAGCTTTTAACCCTTCATTCGTAAGGTATAATCCAGCGGCCGATTGCGCTCATACAAATAGCTAAGATAAATTTGACCAAAAGCTTCTAGCCACACTGTAAGTGGTGTCAATAGAAGCGCCTTGGTTAGTTCTATGCAAAACATATCAAGTCATATTATTATGAAGAGCTTTTAACCCTTCATTCGTAAGGTACAATCCAGCGGCCGATTGCGCTCATACGAATAGCTAAGATAAATTTGACCAAAAGCTTCTAGCCACACTGTAAGTGGTGTCAATAGAAGCGCCTTGGTTAGTTCTATGCAAAACATATCAAGTCATATTATTATGAAGAGCTTTTAACCCTTCATTCGTAAGGTACAATCCAGCGGCCGATTGCGCTCATACGAATAGCTAAGATAAATTTGACCAAAAGCTTCTAGCCACACTGTAAGTGGTGTCAATAGAAGCGCCTTGGTTAGTTCTATGCAAAACATATCAAGTCATATTATTATGAAGAGCTTTTAACCCTTCATTCGTAAGGTACAATCCAGCGGCCGATTGCGCTCATACGAATAGCTAAGATAAATTTGACCAAAAGCTTCTAGCCACACTGTAAGTGGTGTCATCCACTTACAGAGTGGCTAGAAGCTTTGGGTCTATATCTAATCGGTTTTTTTAATATTTTTCATTTCGACTTTATACTCTACATATCAAAGGAGGGTTAAAAGCTCTTCATAATGGTATGTTTGGG